>CM073588.1:37817273-39123471 GCA_037074715.1 Magnolia kwangsiensis | reverse complement strand
CTTGAACACAATGGACTCTATTCTCTCATTTTTTTAGAATGAAAAAGGCCCCAAACTACGTAAATTAAATATAAATGCAACACATTTATGTGGGTTCCCAACCTCAATATTCTACTGCAATATTTACAAAACCAACAATGTTTTATCACCTTCCAACAACCACTGGCTCAGTTACCTAGAAACTATCGATTTTAAGGGATGGACAGCCAACACATTGACAATAATTTACAGTAAAACAGGATGGACAGCTGTGTATGGAAATAAGGCATGAACAGTAACTGTCACAATGCTCTAGAAAGTGGAAATATAGAGTGATAAAAGCATTCACCTTCGACACAGAGAGGTAAGAATTTGAAAGGCCAATATATTTTCTGACCATGGAAATTCGGACCTGCAGATTATGTTGTATGTTAGTGCTTGACTTGCAATCATCTAACCATGAAACTATAGCAAAGATTACCAACAAGAAAAATGCCTGAGGTATACAGGATCATGCAACCTATCACAGATTTCAGCCCTGCTGGTCCATTCTTCTAAGATGGGTTCCCTAGTAACCCTGTTGTAATGAATGGCATAGTCAAGGAGAATGTTATCGTACGGTAAATATTCATGACATAGTTCAGCACCAAGAAAAACGTGGTGATACATGAGACGAGATGAGTTCAGTACACAAACCATAGAAGGTTCACACCTTCAAAATAGCTTCATGTTCCATCGAGTTCTATGAAGAGAAAGAACCACATGCTTGTTGTTAGAAGACATACAATTTGTTGAAGATAATCCTCGGAATGGTTACCTATGACAACGAAAGATACTGGTAAAACTATAAAACGACTCATTTCCACATTATTCTTTGCATAAGAAACAAAGACACCGCTCGTGTTTGAAATTGGATTGTGTCAAATGCTTGCCCTGTCAGCATGCCTGATTTTCCTACGCATGTCTCATGCAAAAACTGATATTATATATATATATATATATATATATATATATATATATATATATATATATATATGAGGTCAAGCATTGTGGGCCCCACCACCATGTGTGATAGACATCCATCCCATCAATCAGGTGCACCCTTCCACGGTGAGCCACGGGCCTAAAAATAGGCCAATTCATGACTTAGGTGAGTGGGCCACACCACCGATAACAGTTGGGAGTGGATGCCTGCCTATTGAAACCTTCTGGATAGTAGGGCCCTGTATACTATCAAGAAGGTTTCAATGGGTGGGCATTAGTTGGATGAGGGGTCACATCAAATTTCAGGCCATTACAATACTTAAGTGGACCCCATCGAGTGCCTCTAGATGTTTTAGGAACGATTTCCCATGGTTTCGGACGGTGTGTCCAACCTGAGTTCCCGATACGGCTGATTTTTCACACATCCAATAGCCTAGAGGGGGCCTACCGAATGCACGGCCTGGATGTCCATCACACATGATGGTGGGTCCCACAGAGCTATCAAGAATTGATATTTTCATCCAGGGCCTGTCCAAGACATTAAAAAATTAGGCATCAGATGAAAGATACGATATATATGTGTACCTGCATGCACGGACACACAAACAAACAAAAAATGCACAACAGAAACATAGAGAGGTCGAGATCGTACCACTGCGACAAGCTAAGATATGTGGAGTCAATCCCAATCCTCACAGTCCCCCAACATTGTACTGAATTGGCTTTATTTTCTGAAGGTGGAAAATAACAGCATCACCGTCAAGCCAAAATACTGGGTTATAACTCAAGAGGTTGCATGCAGTTAAGTTAATTCTCATCCCTATTAATGGAATAAATTATGTATCCACTGGTGTAAGTAACTAGCAGAAGCCACTGTTATCTGCCTGTTCACCAATGAAATTACCACTTCAAAGTTAGTTCTACCTATTGTTCCACCCAGTTCTATGACACATACGTCAGCTGGGCCTTCTTTCCCATCCACAAGAATAACTGTTACACGCTCAATCCACTCTTGAATAGTATCTATAATGTGGGGGACAACCTCAAGAAAGGTAGATAGAAAAAAAATAGATACTAAGTTCAAGATCATACATCAAAGGATGTCAAGCCATGAAGACAAGCAAGAGAAATGGTGTTGATAGGCACTAGGATAGTTCTCCCCAACTAATCCCCACTTTGCACCTTTTTAATAACAGACTATATCATCAACCAGACACACCAAGTAAAAAGAAAATGATTAACTGTAGAAAATATAAAAAGCCAAATGATGGAACAAATGTTGAAACTTACATGAACACAACGGACAATCTTCTCTCATTCTTTTGGAATGAAAAAGTCCCCAAACTACTTAGATTAAATATAAATGCAACACATTTATGTGGGTTCCTATCCTCAATATTCTACTGCAATATTTACAAAACCAACAATGTTATATCACCTTCCAACAACCAGTGGATCAGGTACCTGGAAACTATCGATTTTAAGGGATGGACAGCCAACACACTGACGGTAATTTACAGTAAAATAGGATGGACAACCGCGTATGGAAATAAGGCATGAACAACAACTGCATCAATGCTCTGGAAAGTGGAAATACAAAGTGACAAAACAATTTACCTTCAACACAGACAGGTAAGAATCTGAAAGGCCAGTATATTTTCTAACCATGGCAATTCTGACCTGCAGATCATGTTGTGTGTTAGTGCTTGACTTGCAATCATCTAACCATGAAACTATAGCAAAGATTACTAACATGAAAAATGCCTGAGAAGTACCGGATCATGCAACCTGTCACAGAGTCCAGCCCTGTTGGTCCATTCCTCCAATATGGGCTCCCTAATAACCCTGCTGTAATGAATGGCATAGTCAAGAAGAATGTTATTGTACAGTAAATATTCATGACATAGTTCAACACCAAGCAAAACATGGTGATACATGAGACGAGATGAGTTCAGTAAATAAACCATCGAAGGTTCACACTTTCAAAATTGCTTCATGTGCCTTCTGGTTCTAAGAAGACAAAGAACCACATCTTTGTTGTTGGAAGACATACAATTTGTAGAACATAATCCTTGGAGTGGCTAGCTATGACAAGGAAAGATACCGGTAAAACTATAAAACAACTCATTTCTACATTACTCTATGCATAAGCAACAAGGACACGGCTCTTGTATGAAATTGGGTTCTGTAAGATGCCTACAATGTCAGCATGCCTGACTTTCCTAAGCATGTCTCATGTAAAAACTGATTTTACATATATATATATATATATATATATATATATATATATATATATATATATATATATATATATATATATATATATATATATATATATATATATAATGAGGACAAGGTCTGTGGGCCCCACCACCATGTGTGATAGACATCCATCCCATCAATCAGGTGCACCCTTACACGGTGGGCCAAGGGCCTAAAAATAGGCCAATTCATGACTTAGGTGAGTGGGCCACACCACAGATAATAGTTGGGAGTGGATGCTCGCCCATTGAAACCTACTTGATAGTAGGCCCTATATACTATCTAAAAGGTTTCAATGGGCAAGCATTAGATGGTTGAGTGGTCACATCAAATTTCAGGCCATTCCAATACTCAAGTGGACCCCATCAAGTGCTTCTAGATGTTTTAGGCACGATTTTCCATGGTTTCGGATGGTGTGTCCCACCTGAGTTCCCAATACGGCTGATTTATCACACATCCAATAGCCTAGAGGAGACCCAACGAATGCACGGCCTGGATGTCCATCACACATGATGGTGGGGCCCAAAAAGTTATCAGGAATTTAACCTTGGATCAATAACAAACATAACACTATCTCTACCAGCACATCTAACAAGAAAGAGACCACCACCACACGTCTGTATCCAAGTTTCATCAGAACTGTATACAAACTCTAAAAAAGATATCACCTACCCCTAATAGCAAAGGAATGTGCCAAATGTTTGAAACATCATGAAGGATGATGATGTTTGCCGCCTGAAAGAAAATTGTATTCGAATGGTTAAAATTTCTCATATCCAATACAAAACAGTTTTAAAGAAGCAATAATATCAATATTGTGGTTACATTACCGGGACATGGCAAAACTGTGACAATTTTTTCTTGACATTTTCATCCTGTACCTGTCCAAGACATTAAAAAATAGGCATCGGATGAAAGATACGATATATGTGTGTGCCTGCATGCACGAACACACAAACAAACAAAAAATGCACAACAAAAACATAAAGAGAGGTTGAGACCATAGCACTGCGACAAGATAAGATATGTGGAGTCAATCCCAGTTCTCGTAATCCCCAAACAGTGTGCTGAGTTGGCTTTATTTTCTGAAGGTGGAAAAGAACAGCATCACCATCAAGCCCAAATATTGGGTTATAACTCAAGAGGTTGTATACTGGGTTATAACTCAAGAGGTTGCATACAACAAAGTTAATTCTTATTCCTACTAATGGAATAGATTATGTATCCACCAGTACAACTAACTAGCAGAAGCCACTGTTATCTACCTGTTCACCAATGACATTCAAAATGGGAACGAGACTGACATAAATGAGATAGAAGTTGCCAGTGCTTGTGAAAAAGAATGGGAAGAAGATTAATCGCATGATGGATCCAGAGCTCTAGAAGCATCAGGGTCCAATATGATCAGATGCAAAATCTCCTTTCCCACACGATAAGAGAATTGATTCAAAGCCTCAATAAACGGCATAGATTCGATATCCCATGCACAAAAAATTTCCAACATTGTAATGTAGGCCGACACTCGTTGGAAAATCTCCTTTCCCACACGTTGCACCGCTCCCCCATCACCTTATCAATGTAGGCCGACAGCAAGAATATAGTGTCCCATACCATCATAATCTGCTCACGAGTCATATGTGCTCACTGGTCACTACGGGGAGGTTTTTGGCCCCAGCGTAGGCCGACAGCTCGACCACAGTGTCCCATACCACCATGCCTAGCTCATGAGTCTTTATGGATCAAGGTACCATGGTTAATAGGGTTTATAGTGGTAAGTTTAGTACCCTAGGTTCAAGCAGTTATGACTCATACAAAGTGAACATACAAAAGCTAGTCGGGTTACTTGACGGGATCGACTAGTATGAGCGCATCTCAAGTCGAACGACATGAAGTGCATAAGACACCTCGTGTGGCCTAACCACTGTCGCCAACTCCAAAAAACGACTCGCTTTCATCGACGCGTCGTTCGTGGCAAAGATAAGCCAACCAGGAATTTACTCAGTTATCGACTGCTTGGACTAGGTATAGTCCCAAACATTTATGAATTCACATCAGCAATAATGTAAGAGTAATGAAAATGAAATACAACAATGTGAGCATGTTAACACATGTTATAACATACAACTTAAGTAAATCATCTAACACATGCATTTCATACATATAATGAAATCATGCATATAGCCAACATGTAGGAAATCATTTACATCAGCATATCATTTGAGAATTCAATCTCAAACTAATTCATAACACCATTTCATTCAATACATACTAATACAAACATTTATATAAACACTTAAACTACACACTTAAGTCTACATATAGTATGTCGACTCAAAGTGCACATTTAGGAAAATCTCTTCGCCAAACTAATTATGCACACATTCCTAATATCCTAATGTGGCAAGAAGCCATGTCAATCACATCAGCAAAATATGGATGAAAACAGTATTTCCTACAAATGACTAAAATGCCCTAAATCTCATATTTTTCTTCTGTTTACGAAACAGGAAACGGACAGCATGTTGTACATGTCAAACGGCGTTGCCGTCGATAATCTACTATTAAGCGACATTGAAATCGTTGAAAACAGTCAATCAAAGTGTCTAAAATCCGCACCTTTTAACCTAGGAGCGCATTGATTCGAACGGAGCGTATACGCTTCGTCTACGGCGAACAGGCAACCTAACATACAAGATCTGTAAGCTACTTCACTATGGAAATGACGGAACCTCAAATCAGCAAGTATTTAGGGTCCTTTCTTACCTAGAAATGTGGTATAATCGTCGAAAAAGTGGTTGAGGTGCGTTGCTTAGGCACGTGCAACACGTAGTGCATGCAGCAAGAAATTCTCTCCCACTCTCTCTCACCTTTTCTCTTACACCAGCTAGGGTTTCTAGTAAATTCGGATAGGTGAGAGAAGTGAGGGTTTAAGCCCCTTTTATAACCTAAAACTTGCCCGAAATAGGCTTGGAAACAATGTTTACTTGATGCCTAACCAAATCGGGACTGTTTCGGTCCAAAAAGACATTTCTGGAGGTCCCCCGGCCGAACGCGATCGGACTTAAGTTCATGCATGTCGGATGTCGCTCACATCCTATTTTCAGACCAGTAGTGTTCGTAGATCGCACGTGGCGGTCCAGTTTCAGTTCAGCGGTCACCGCACGTAGATTAGGTCTACAAGTCTCATGATATGAAATAGAAATTTTTCCTGATCTAAGGGTGTAATTTGGCTGAATTCTGACGGTCAGAACGCTTAATACTGACGCGTCAAGTCGTGTGCCAGATTTGAATTTCAAATTCCAAATCTAACCTTATTCTCACTCTCTTCACTCCAGGTTCAATGAAATAGCCTGTGAATGTCGGTTGGACTTGATTTTCGAAATGATTGTCAAGTCCAGCTAGGCAGTTATAACGGTCTAAGATTGTAGGTATCAGACTTTCAACGCGTAGTCTAGATCCAATACAAAGCTTCAAAGAGGTCCTGAGAACAAACCGGTTTAGAGTTTGATCTGAGGTTTTAGAGTATTATAGCGTCATTGGTTCTACTTGCTTTGGGTCTTGTAGAAGGTATTTAAAGTGATCAGGGACTATTTCCCAGCTACTCTAGCGTTGCGCTAGCTAACTTACACTTATTTTCCAAAGAAATTAATCCCACGCGGTTTCTGGTCGAGTTGGTACTCGAGTCCAAGTACGGATTTTTCCAGGGCGATGCACACATGATGGTGGGGCCCACAGAGCTATCAGGAATTGAACCCTGGATCACTAACAAACACTACACTATCACTAATAAACACTAAACTATCAAGAAGGTTTCAATGGGCGGGCATTAGTTGGTTGAGGGGTCACATCAAATTTCAGGCCATTCCAACACTCAAGTGGACCCCATCAAGTGCTTCTAGATGTTTTAGGCACAATTTCCCATGGTTTCGGATGGTGTGGCCTACATGAGTTCCCGATACGGCTGATTTTTCACACATCCAATAGCCTAGAGAGGACATACCGAATGTTCGGCCTGGATGTCCATCACACATGATGGTGGGGCCCACAGAGCGACCAGGAATTGAACCCTGGATGACTAACAAACACTACACTATCTCTACCAGCTCATCTAACAAGCAGGAGACCACCACCACACGTCTGTATCCAAGTTCAATCAGAACTGTATACAAACTCTAAAAAAGATATCACCTACCATTAATAGCAAAGGAATGTGCCAAATGATTGAAACATCATGAAGGATGATGATGTTTGCCGCCTGAAAGAAAATTGTATTCGAATGGTTAAAATTTCTCATATCCAATACAAAACAGTTTTAAAGAAGCAATAATATCAATATTGTGGTTACATTACCGGTACATGGAAAAATTGCGACAGTTTTTCTTTGACATTTTCATCCAGTGCTTGTCCAAGACATTAAAAAATAGGCATCAGATCAAAGATACAATATATGTGGGTGTCTGCATGCACAGACACACAAACAAACAAAAAATGCACGACAGAAACATAGAGAGAGGTCGAGACCGTAGCACTGCGACAAGCTAAGATATGTGGAGTCAATCCCAGTCCTCGCAGTCCCTGAACATTGTGCTAAGTTGGCTTTGTTTTCTGAAGGTGGAAAACAACAGCATCACTGTCAAGCCCAAATACTGGGTTATAACTCAAGAGGTTGCATACAGCTAAGTTAATTCTTATGCCTACTAATAGAATAGATTATGTATCGACCAGTGCAAGTAACTAGCAGAAGCCACTATTATCTGCCTGTTCACCAACGACATACAAAACGGGAACGAGACTGACATAAATGAGATAGAAGTTGCCAGTGCCTGTGAAAAAGAATGGGAAGAAGATTAATCGCGTGATGGATCTAGAGCTCTAAAAGCATCAAGGCCATATATGATCAGATACAAAATCTCCTGTACCACACGATAAGAGAATTGACCCAACGCCTTAAAAAACGGCATAGAATCGATATCCCCTGCACAAAAAATTGCCAACTTTGTAATACCACCAAAGATGATATTCTACATGCTGAGTTATTTATACAGTGCAAGGACAAACATAAAATTACCACTTCAAGGTCAGTTCTACCTATCGTTCCACCCAGTTCTATGACACATACGTCAGTTGGGCCTTCTTTTCCATCCACAAGAATAACTGTTACACGCTCAATCCACTCTTGAATAGTATGTGTAATGTGGGGGACAACCTAAAGAAAGGTAGAGAGAAAAAAATAGACACTAAGTTCAAGATCATACATCGAAGGATGTCAAGCCATGAAGACAAGAAAGCGAAATGGTGTTGATAGGCACCTGGACACTTCTCCCCTTCGCTCCTTGTTAATAACAGACTATATCATCAACCAGATACACCAAGAAGAAAGAAAATGAAACTTCAGAAAATATAAAAAGTCAAATGATAGAACAAATGTTGAAACTTATTCCTTAGGAAGAAGAACAATCATTTTGAGTGTGAAACTTACTTAAACACAACAGACTATCTTCTCTCATTCTTTTGGAATGAAAAAGGCCCCAAACTACTTAGATTAAATATAAATGCAAGGCATTTATGTGGGTTCCTATCCTTAATATTCTACTACGATATTTACAAAACCAACAATGTTATATCACCTTCCAACAACCACTGGATCAGGTACCTAGAAACTATCGATTTTAAGGGATGGACAGCCAACACACTGACAGTAATTTACAGTAAAACGGGAACAACAACTGCATATGGAAATAAAGCATAAACAACAACTGCCTCAATGCTCTGGAAAGTGGAAATACATAGTGATAAAAGAATTCACCTTCAACACAGAGATAAGAATCTGAAAGGCCAGTATATATAAAAACCATGGCAATTCTGACCTGCAGATCATGTTGTATGTTAGTGTCTGACTTGCAATCATCTAACCATGAAACTAAAGCAAAGATTACAAACATGAAAAATGCTTGAGACGTACAGGATCATGCAACCTGTCACAGAGTTCAGCCCTGTTGGTCCATTCCTCTAATAGGGGCTCCCTGGTAACCCTGATGTAATGAATGACAAACTTAAGGAGAATGTTATCGTACAGTAAATATTCATGACATAGTTCTACACCAAGCAAAACGTGGTGATGCATGAGACGAGATGAGTTCAGTAGACAAACCATAGAAGGTTCACACCTTCAAAATTGCTTCATGTGCCTTCTGGTTCTATGAAGACAAAGAACCACATGCTTGTTTTTAGAAGACATATAATTTTTTGAACATAATCCTTGGAGTGGTTAGCTATGACAAGGAAAGATACCGGTAAAACTATAAAACAACTCATTTCCACATTACTCTATGCATAAGCAACATGGACATGGCTCTTGTTTGAAATTGGGTTATGAGATGCCTGCAGTGTAAGCATGCCCGACTTTACTAGGCATGTCTTATGCAGAAACTGATTATATATATATATATATATATATATATATATATATATATATATATATATATATATATATATATATATATATATATATATATATATATATATACATAACGAGGTCAAGCTCTATGGGCCCCACCACCATGTGTGACAGACATCCATCCCATCAATCAGGTGCACCCTTCCACGGAGAGCCACGGGCCCAAAAATCAGGCCAATTCAGGACTTAGGTGAGTGGGCCACACCACAGATAATAGTTGGCAGTGGATGCCTGCCCATTGAAACCTTCTTGATAGTAGGGCCCAATATACTCTCAAGAAGGATTCAATGGGCAGCCATTAGTTGGATGAGGGGTCACATCAAATTTCAGGCCATTACAATACTCAAGTGGACCCCATCAAGTGCTTCTAGATGATTTAGGCATGATTTCCCATGGTTTCGAATGGTGTGGCCCACCTGAGTTCCCGATACAGCTGATTTTTTACACATCAAATAGCCTAGAGGGGACCTTCCAAATGCAAGGCCTGGATGTCCATCACACATGATGGTGGGGCCCACAGAGCTATCAGGAATTGAACCCTGGATCACTCACAAACACTATACTATCTCTACCAGCTCATCTAACAAGCAGGAGACCACCACCACACGTCTGTATCCAAGTTTCATTAGAATTGTACACAAACTCTGAAAAAGATATCACCTGCCCTTAATAGCAAAGGAATGTGCCAAACGTATGAAACATCATGAAGGATGATGATGTTTGCCCCCTGAAAGAAAATTGTATTCAAATGGTTAAACTTTCGCATACCCAATACAAAACAATTTAAAAAAAGCAATAATATTAATATTCTGCTTACATTACCGGGACATGGCAAAATTGTGACAGTTTTTCTTTGACATTTTCATCCAGTGCCTGTCCAAGACACTAAAAATAGGCATCAGATAAAAGATACGATATATGTATGTGCCTGCATACACGGAAACACAAACAAACAAAAAATGCACAACAGAGACATAGAGAGAGGTCTAGACCATAGCACTGCGACAAGCTAAGATATGTGGAATCAATCCCGATCCTCACAGTCCCCGAACATTGTGCTGAGTTGGCTTTATTTTCTGAAGGTGGAAAACAACAGAATCACCGTCAAGCCCAAATACTAGGTTATGACTCAAGAGGTGGGATACAACTAAGTTAATTCGTACGCGTACAAATGGAATAGATTATGTATCCACTAGTGTAAGTAACTAGCAGAAGCCACTGTTATCTGCCCGTTCACCAACGACATTCAAAACGGGAACGAGACTGACATAAATGAGATAGAAGTTGCCGGTGCCTATGGAAAAGAATGAGAAGAAGATTAATCGCGTGATGGATCTTGAGCTCTAGAAGCATCAGGGTCTAATATGATAAGATGCAAAATCTCCTTTCCCACACGAGAAGAGAATTGACCCAAAGCCTCAAAAAATGGCATAGATTCGATATCCCCTGCACAAAAAATTGCCAACTTTGTAATACCACCAAAGATGATAGTGCACATGCTGAGCCGTTTATCCCACACAAAGACAAACATAAAATTACCACTTCAAAGTCAGTTCTATCTGTCGTTCCGCCTAGTTCTATGACACATACGTCAACTGGGCCTTATTTCCCATCCACAAGAATAACTGTTACATGCTCAATCCACACTTGAATAGTATCTGTAATGTGGGGGACAACCAAAAGAAAGATAGAGAGAAAAAAATAGATACTAAGTTTAAGATCATACATCAAAGGATGTCAAGCCATGAAGACAAGCAAGAGAAATGGTGTTGATAGGCACCTGGACACTTCTCCCCTTCGCTCCTTGTTAATAACAGACTATATCAAAATGATTAACTTCAGAAAATATAAAAAGTCTAATGATAGAACAAATGTTGAAACTTATTACCAAGGAAGAAGAACAATCATTTTGAGTGTGAAACTTGAACACAACGGAATATCTTCTCTCATTCTTTTGGAATGAAAAAGGCCCCAAACTACTTAGATTAAATATAAATGCAACGCATTTATGTGGGTTCCTATCCTCAATATTCTATTGCAACATTTACAAAACCAACAATGTTTTATCACCTTCCAACAACCACTAGATCAGGTACCTGGAAACTATCGATTTTATGGAATGGACAGCCAATACACAGACAGTAAGTTATAGTAAAACGGGATGGACAACTGCGGATGGAAATAAGGCATGAACGGCAATTGCCTCAATGCTCTAGAAAGTGGAAATACAGAGTGACAAAAGCATTCACCTTCAACAAAGAGAGGTAAGAATTTGAAAGGCCAGTATATATTCCGACCATGGCAATTCTGACCTGCAGATAATGTTGTATGTTTGTGTTGGACTTGCAATCATCTAACCATGACACTATAGCAAAGATTACCAACAAGAAAAATGCCTGAGGCATATAGGATCATGCAACCTGTCACAGAGTTTAGCCCTGCTGGTCCATTCCTCCAATATGGGCTCCCTAGTAACTCTGCTGTAATGAATGGCATGGTCATGGAGAATGTTATCGTACGGTAAATATTCATGACATAGTTCTACACCAAGCAAAACGTGGTGATGCATGAGACGAGATGAGTTCAGTAGACAAACCATAGAAGGTTCACACTTTCAAAATTGCTTCATGTTCCTTCTGGTTCTATGAAGACAAAGAACCACATGCTTGTTGTTAGAAGACATACAATTTGTTGAACATAATCCTTGGAGTGGTTAGCTATGATAAGGAAAGATACCGGTAAAACCATAAAATAACTCATTTCCACATTACTCTATGCATAAGCAACATGGACACGACTCTTGTTTGAAATTAGGTTGTATTAGATGCCTGCAATGTTAGCATGCCTGACTTTACTAGGCATGTCTCATGCAGAAACTGATTATATATATATAATTATATATATATATATATATATATATATATATATATATATATATATATATATATATATATATATATATATATATATATAACGAGGTCAAGCTCTGTGGGCCCCACCACCATGTGTGACAGACATTCATCCCATCAATCAGGTGCACCCTTCCACGGTGAACCACGAGCCTGAAAATCAGGCCAATTCATGACTTAGGTGAGTGGACCACACCACAGATAACAGTTGGGAGTGGATGCCCGCCCATTGAAACCTTCTTGATAGTAGGGCCCTATATACTCTCAAGAAGGTTTCAATGGGTGGGCATTAGTTGGAGGCAGTGTTCGAAATATCGATACTATCGGCCGATATATCGGCCGATATTATCGTTATCACACCCACGCGAGACGATACACCCCTGATAACCCCCGGAAGATACCAAAAAATCCTAAATTCAGATGTCGGCCGATATATCGTCGATATCGCACGATATTTCGACGATATCGCGTGATTTCCTCGAAAAAATTGAAACTATAATTATCCGAAAAAATTTAAAAAAAAAAATAAGAAACTGGATTTCGGTACTTGTACAAGAGATCGTCATCATCGAAAGCTTCCGTTTGGTGGGCCATTCCAATCGAAGCTTCTTTCGTAGGTTAGTACAAGCAAATCTTCGATTTGGGAGATAAATCCGTCAAAATTCGAAGAAATCCGGATATTTGGGTGACATCGGGGGAAATCCTCGTCGAAATCTAGAGAATCTTCACCAGAATCCGAAGATTTGAGAGATTTTGGGGCTGGAATCCAAAGATTTTGGAGATTTTGGGGCCGGAACCCTCTCCACTCAAAAAAAAAATGGGCATCTGGCCCTTTTCTTTGAACAGGATGGCGTACTGCACGAAATCAAACTCTTATCGTACTGAGTAAACTCAGCTGGTCTATCCACACCATCCATATGTTTTTCCGAATCATTTTAGGGGTTGAGCCCAAAACTGAAGTACATCAAAAGCTCCAGTAGAATATACCAAAGGAAACAGTGTAAGTATTGATTTCCACCGTTGAAGCATTTCTAAGGCCCCCATTGATGTTCATTTGTCATCCAAGCTATTCATAAGATCACGTAGACATGGATTAATGGAAAACATAAAAATCATCTTGATGTAAAACTTCTGTGGCCCCTAAGAACTTTTCAACGGTAGAATTCAATTCACACCATTTCAAGTGGTGTGGTCCACTTAAACTTTGGATATGATTAAATTTTTTTTTAAAGCCCTAAAATTATATAATAAAGCGGATGTACGGAGTTGATATAATGCATGAGTGACGGTGGCCCCCGCAGAGTTTGCTCAGTACGCTTAGCGTACAGAGTTACTCAGTATGCAATCCGCTTTCGTACTGCACACCACTGGTGTGTGTTGACATCGTCACCCAGTTCTGTAGGTCCCATCATGAGGTAGGTGTTATGTCCAAACCATTCGTCCATTTGGCGAGCTCATCGTAAGACTTGAGCCAAAAAATAAGACAGATCCAAAGATCAAGTGGACCGCACTGAAAAAAGCGGTGGGAGATTAAAGGTCTACCATTGAAACCCTTTTGGGGTCACAAAATTTCTGGATCGATATGATATTTGTTTTTCCTCCTCATCCAGATTCGTGTGACCTACTGAATGGATTGGATGAAAAATAAACATTATGGTGGGCGTTATGGTGGGCCCTACAAATGTTTTAACGGTGAGAATCAATCCCCACAACTATTTGTGTGTGGTCCACTTGAGCTTTAAATATTACTCATTTGATCTAAAATGATCTCTCCAGATGCATGAACGGTATAGATATAATAAATACATTACTGTGGGTCCCATTTCACTTTGAACCGTTCAGACTTGCGAAAGACTTTCGCATCAGTTTCTGCGTTGGGAACTAAGGTGGGGCCCATTGTAATGTTTGTGAGAAATCCTATCCGTTCATCCGTTTTGTGAGTTTATTTTAGGACACGATGCCAAAAATGAACCGTTTTCAAAGCTCAAGTGGGCCGAAAACATGATAATTGAATGTCCACAGTTGAAATATTCATGGGCCATGAAAGTTTTGAATCATGCTAATATCTGTGATTTCATTTCATCCATGTAGGAATGAAGTTATTAATGGTATGGATGGCACGTAAACATCACTGTTGAACTCAGGTAGGTTTCAACGGTAGGAACTTCCCTAACCACATTTTCCTTTAACATGGCCCACTCGAGCTTTATATACGGTTCATTTTTGGTATATTGTCCTAAAATGAACTCACAAAACTGATGGAAGGGGAGGATTTCTCACAAACATCATAGTGGGCCCCATCTGGGTTCCCAACGCAGGAACTCCCTACGAAAGGCTTTCGCAGGAAATCCACGTGCGTTTGGGGTGGGAACTGCATAGTGAGTAAACTCTGTGGGGCTATTATAATTCATGTATTTTATTTGCTCCATCCATCCATTTTACCATATAATTTTATGATTTTAGCCCAAAAAGTAAAGCATATCCAAAGTTCAAGTGGCCCACTAATGGTCAATCACCATTGTTTCTTATGATATGGTCTACCTAATTATTGGATCTGCTTAATTTTTTTCATAATGTCCTAAAATGATATAGAAAAATAGATAGATGGGGTAGATACTGGATATAGTTGTCTTAGTTCAATCGGATAGTGCAGAGCTTAGGACCATCTACAAACGAAACCTATTATGTGTCATTCTTTTTTGAGATTTTATGATTTAAAAGTGTGTATGGAGGTCTTTTTTAACAATCCCCAAAATTTCATTAAAAAATTCAACCATTTTCCCAATGTTTCCCCATGTTTCCCAAAAAGTGCGATAAACTATGCGATACAAACGATATATCCCATGAGATAACCGATACGTATCTGTATCCCAAGGGTGCGATACATTGTGTGATACCGATATTTCGAACACTGGTTGGAAGAGGGGTCACATCAAATTTCAGGCCATTACAATACTCAAGGGGACCCCATCAAGTGCTTCTAGATGTTTTAGGCAAGATTTCCCATGGTTTCGGATGGTGTGGCCCACCTGAGTTCCGGATATGGCTGTTTTTTCACACATCCAATAGCCTAGAGGGGACCTACCAAATGCACGGCCTGGATATCCATTACACATGATGGTGGGGCCCACAGAGCTATTAGGAATTGAACCTTGGATCACTCACAAACACTACACTATCTCTACCAACTCATCTAACAAGCAGTAGACCACCACCACACGTCCATATCGAAGTTTCATCAAAATTGTATACAAACTCTGAAAAAGATATCACCTGCCCTTAATAGCAAAGGAATGTGCCAAATGTTTGTAATATCATGAAGGATGATGATGTTAGCCGCCTGAAAGAAAATTGTATTTAAATGGTTAAAATTTCTCATACCCAAAACAAAAAAGTTTTAAAGAAGCAATAATATCAATATTCTGGTTACATTATCGGGACAAGGCAAAACTATGACAGTTTTTCTTTGACATTTTCATCCTATGCCTATCCAAGACATTAAAAAATAGGCATCAGATGAAAGATATGATATATGTGTGTGCCTGCATGCACGGACACACAAACAAACAAAAAATGCACAACAGAAACATAGAGAGAGGTCGAGACCATAACTGTAACACCCTGAAAATCGGGGGTCATGTATAAACTCAACTCCCGAGTTCCAGACCGTCACTTATGCAACAAAAATGATTATGATTCAATGTCGTCTGATTTAAAGCATTCACATGAGTAAAAGTATACCGAAACTACAATTCATACTTCAGATCCAGTGATAAAAGCAAGCGAAAGACTAAACAATATATATATAACTGTATGGAAAAACAAAGTAAATCTCATCTGTCTCCAAAGTATGACTACATCTCTGAGTCTCATATAATATACATGAACAAAATAAATATCCAAAATGGTCCCACTGAAATCCCATCGATCCAGGTCACCTACGCGAAGCCATCGTGATACTGCATATACGAGAACTCGTCCTGGTCCTCGTCAAAGTCTGGCTCCACCTCCTGGATCTCAGCCTCACCTGCATCTACAACAGGGTCTGGTGGGTGTTGCAAACACCATCCCGTAATGTGGGAGTGAGTGATCAACTCAGTGGAATCATAGAGCAAAGATTAGCATGTTCACAAATCAATCATGCGATAATAGTAAAGCAGTAAATCAGAAAATCCTAGTACTGTTGTTAATGCAAGATGATATGACGTGATGTATGCCCTCACTGACGATCTCCCTCATAAGGCAACATCTTACGACCGCGGCATGCCACACTCCCTACAGTGCTCCACATCTTCCAGGCACATGCAATGCTATGGTGATATGATTTCCAAGTTGTTATTAGTCCATTCAAACAGCAGGATTGGGAAACTAAGGTACTTCCCTTGTATCAATCCCAACATAGATCCTGTCTAGGGTCATCACTCCTAGTAATCTCATACGATGTATATTTCGTAGGTCACTGCAAGGGCTGTCAGGGCTGTTGCTCGCACTCGTTGCACCGCTCCCCCATCGCCTTATCAATACAGGCCTACCGTACTCTACTGCAACGGAAGGGTCGTCGCCTCCCGTGGACTCAGAATACGCTCGTGGTCACTACAAAGGACTCGTCGCCTGATCAGTGTAGGCCGACAGCTAGAATATAGTGTCCCATACCACCATAATCTGCTCACGAGTCTAGGTGCTCACTGGTCACTACGGGGAGGTTTGTGGCCCCAGCGTAGGCCGACAGCTCTCTCACAATCAAAGCGACATTGAAAGCGTTGAGAACCGTCAATCAAAGCGTCTAAAATCCTCACCTTATGTCTTGTAGACTCGTGAATTGAAGCGGAGCGTATACGCTTCGTCTACGGCGAATAAGGAACCTAATACACGAGATCCATAAGCTACATCGCTATGGAAACAAAGGAAACTCAAATCAGCAACTATTTGGGGTATTTGCTTACCTAGATTCGGGGTGAAATCGCCAGGAAAACGGTAGAGGTGTGTTGCTTGAGCACGTGCAACACGTAGCACAAGTGGCAGGAAGAACTCTCCCACTCTCTCACAATCTCTCACCTTTTTCTCTCTCCCAAGTTAGGGTTTCTCTCAAATTCGGATGGGAGAGAGGAGTGAGGGTTTCAACCCCTTTTATAGCCTAAAACATGCCCAAAATAGGCTTGGGAACAATGTTTACTTGGTGCCTAACCAAATCGGGGCCGTTTCGGTCCAAAGGAGCATTTCTGATGGTCCCCTGGCCAAATGCGGTCCGACTTAAGCTCATGCATACTGGATCTAGCATACATCCAGTTTTCGTACCGGTAGGGTTCCCAGATCGCACGTGGCGGTCCAGTTTCAGTTTAACGGTCACCGCACCAAGATCAGGCCTATAAGTCTCGTGATATGTAATAGAAATTTTTCCTGATCCAAGGGTGTAATTTGGCTGTATTCTGACGGTCAGAACGCTTAATACTGATGCGTCAAATTTGTGTGCCAGATTTGAATTTCAAATTCCAATTTTAACCCTATTCTCACTCTCTTCACTCCAGGCTCAATGAAATAGCCTCTGAACGTCAGTTGGACTTGATTTTCGAAACGATTGCCAAGCCCAGCTAAGTGGTCATAACGGTCTAAGATGGTAGGTATCTGACTTACGACGCGCGGTCTAGATCCAATACAAAGTTTCAAGGAGGTCCCGAGAACAAATCAGTTTAGAGTTTGATCCGAGGCTTTAGAGCATTATAGCACCCTTGGTTCCACTCCCTTTGGGCCTTGTAGAACGTATTTAAAGTGATCAGGGACCATTTCCCAGCTATTCTAACGTTGCACTAGCTAAACTAGTCATATTTTCTAAAGGAATGAATTCTACACAAATTTCGGGTCGAGTTGGTACTCGAGCCCAAGTATGGATTTTTCACGGGCGTTACAATAGAACAGCAACAAGCTAAGATATGTGGAGTCAATCCCAGTTGTCACAGTCCCCAAACAATATGCTGAGTTGGCTTTGTTTTCTAAAGGTGAAAAACAACAGCATCACCGTCAAGCCCAAATACTGGGTCATAACTCAAGAGGTTGCATACAACAAAGTTAATTCTTATGCCTACTAATGGAATAGATTATATATCCACCAGTGCAAGTAACTAGTAGAATCCACTGTTATCTGCCTGTTCACCAGCGACATTCAAAACGGGAACGAGATTGGCATAAATCTGATAGAAGTTGCTGGTGCCCGTGAAAAAGAATGGGAAGAAGAATAATCGCGTGATGGATCTAGAGCTCTAGAAGCATCAGGGTCATATATGATCAGATGAAAAATCTCCTTTCCACCACGATAAGAGAATTGACCCAAAGCCTCAATAAACGGCATAGATTCGATATTCCCTGCACAAAAAATAGCCAACATTGTAATACCACCAAAGATGAGTCCACATGCTGAGCTGTTTATCCCACGCAAGGACAAGCAAAAAATTACCACTTCAAAGTCAGTTCTACCTATCGTTCCGCCTAGTTATATGTCACATATGTCAGTTGGGCCTTCTTTCCCATCCACAAGAATAACTGTTACACGCTCAATTCACTCTTGGATAGCATCTGTAATGTGGGGGACAACCTAAAGAAATGTAGAGAGAAAATAATAGATACTAAGTTCAAGATCATACATCGAAGGATGTCAAGCCATGAAGACAAGCAAGAAAAATGGTGTTGATAGGCACCTGGACACTTCTCCCCAACTAATCTCCCCTTCGCTCCTTGTTAATAACAGACTATATCATCAAGTAGATACACCAAGAAGAAAGAAAATGATTAACTTAAGAAAATATAAAAAGTCAAATTATAGAACAAATGTTGAAACTTATTCCCAAGGAAGAAGAACAATCATTTTGAGTGTGAAACTTACTTGAACACAATGGACTATCTTCTCTCATTCTTTTGGAATTAAAAAGGCCCCAAACTACTTAGATTAAATATAAATGCAAAGAATTTATGTGGGTTCCTATCCTCAATATTCTACTGCAATATTTACAAAACCAACAATATTTTATCACCTTCCAACAACCACCGGATCAAGTACCTGGAAACTATCGACTTTAAGGGATGGATAGCCAACAAACTGACAGTAATTTACAGTAAAACGGGATGGACAACTATGTATGGAAATAAGGCATGAACAACAACTGCCTCAATGCTCTGGAAAGTGGAAATATAGAGTGACAAAAGCATTCACCTTCAACACAGAGAGGTAAGAATCTGAAAGGCCAGTATATTTTCTGACCATGGCAATTCTGATCTGCAGATCATGTTGTACGTTGGTGCTTGACTTGCAATCACCTAACCATGAAACTATAGCAAATATTACCAACAAGAAAAATGCCTGAGACGTACAGGATCATGCAACCTGTCACAGAGTTCAGCCCTGCTGGTCCATTCCTCGAATATGGGCTCCCTAGTAACCTTGCTGTAATGAATGGCATGCTCAAGGAGAATATTATGTTACGGTAAATATTCATGACATAGTTCAGCCCCAAGCAAAACGTGGTGATACATGAGGCGAGATGAGTTTAGTAGATAAACCATAGAAGGTTCACACCTTTAAAATTGCTTCCTGTGCCTTCTGGTTCTATGAAGACAAAGAACCAAATGCTTGTTGTTAGAAGACATACAATTTGTTGAACAAAATCCTTGGACTGGTTAGCTATGACAAGGAAAGATACCGGTAAAACTATAAAACAACTCATTTCCACATTACTCTATGCAAAAGCAACAAGAACACGGCTCATCTTTGAAATTGGGTTGTGTCAGATGCCTGCCATGTCAGCATACCTGACTCTCCTAGGCATGTCTCAGGCAGAAACTAAAAATCCTATTGATGAATTTTATGGTTTAGTTGGAAATCTCCTTGAAAATCCTATTGCTGAATTTTATCGTGTAGTTGGCAATCCCCTTGAAAATCGTATTGTAGGATTTTATAATTTAGTTGGATTGAAAACCCTATCATTGTATTTTTCGATTAATTAGATTTTCCTTTAAAATCATTGAAAACCCTATTGCTGAATTTTATGGTTTAATTGGAAATCCCCTGGAAAACCCTATTGCTGGATTTTCCTTTAAAACCCTTGAAAACCCTATTGTTGGATTCTCTGATTTAGTGGGATTAGTTATAGCTGATTTAGTTGGAGTAAGTTATTGCTGGATTTTCCTTGAAAACCTTATTCGTGCGGCCCAGACCCCCCCCCCCCCCCCCCCCCCCCCTACATGTTTGACAAAATGTTTGAAAGAGCTATCCTTCCTCTTTTTGATGTAGTTAACTCTTAAGAAAAAGCATACTTGTGGCATGAAGTCTTATAGCGGAAATGAATCTCGGATTAGATTTAGATTGGTTAAGTCATGTGCATATCATATGCATGGTTCACAGTTGTCGTATCATTGTATGTTTGAGAGTGACTGATTCATCTCATGGTATGGTGATCATAGTGGTTGTGACACACGATGTATCTTTGATTAGTATGTGAACCGTCTAGATACAGGATGCATAACATGAGACCCCTATGAGAAACTTAAATTCATGAGGAGACCACATGAGGAAGGTCATCCTATACTTCCCTTGAAAAACATAATATATTGTGATTGTGTGTGGACTCATGCATACAGTGATTGTAAATGCAATGAAACATACTTTGTTATGACTTGAGCTGGACACCACGCCGAAAAATGTGCAATTCAACAAGACATGATTTGAGGGTTCGTAGGTGAAGGTCCCTAAACCCCGATTGGTACCATTGGGAGCAACCAATGCCTAGACCGGGTGGAAGAACAGAGCACTAAAATGACGAAATACCAAAGTAAGCGGCGACTCCCACCGACGCGTGTCGATTGGTTGAGAGGTTCGACCTGACCTGCTTATGGGCAAACAAAGATAGGTTGTGTGTGACGAGCTCGTAAATTATCCGCTATCGTTTTTCCAGGTGATTTATGACTTCTCATTGTTAGGCAAATAGTAAGGTTCAACACAAGTGGGTTAGACTAGTTCGGCCTAAGAATTATGTAGTCTCCCACCTCTATAGTTGACCACGGTGGAAAAGCCTGTGAAAGCAGGTAGCAATCATATGTGAGTCCCACCTCTGTTTCAGACCTTGGTGATCCAATTGGGAAATGTGGAAAAAAAAAGGTGATTTGGAATATGAAAAGTGGCATAATGCATTGTATCTTTATTTTATTGTTATCGATCCAGTAGGCCTGTGCATGATATGAGCATGACATGAAAACATGCATTTTCACTGCACACACGCACTCACTGGGCTTAGTAGCTCAAGGTTTCCTTTCGATTTTTTTCAGGTGCGAGTAAGGAGCTGTAGGAGTAGAGGTTACAAACTCCAGTTGCCTTTTTTGTTTTATACATATCAATTTATATATTTTTTTTACAGTACCCTGGATATGTACATCATGTATAGTAAATATGACATGGTTTATGTTTTAGTTTTGCCCTGATATGCTCAGTTGTACACAGTAGTACATGTTGAATATGATGAAATTTTGAAAAATGACATGTGTTGGTCGTCTTTACTTGCAAAAATCCTTCTTGTGGAGCCCCGCTTATGGGACTTAGTATGCGATAGTTGGAAGCCCCAAAATCGGAGTTCTCTGGAGGCTGTCAACCAAAATTTGGAATATGGTAATCACGGATAACTGACACTAGATTTAGGGACGTGACAGGGTGTGCCCCAAAAAGATCTTAAAATGGGTGATTTTGATTTATGACCCTTTTATATCGAGTTGAGGGGTGCCTGTATTGGACCCATTAAAGAATCCAATTAGAGTTTTGGACCTATACCTGATCCATTAAATTTTGGGTCCGGTCTAGGTTGGGTTGAAATCAAAACCGACCAAACCATTTAATGGGTTGATACTAGCCCCCAACCCAAATATGACCCGTTTATCACATGGATCATGTTAGGGTGGGTTGGTAGGGTTGTCAATGGGTACCCAATGAACCCGACCCGATTTTAACAAGTTCAAGTTCAATAAATTGGACCCATTAAGATTTCAAAACAAGGCTACCCGATGAACCCAACCCGATTTTAACAAGTTCAAGTTCAATAAATTAGACCCATTAAGAAATCTTAGGGTCTAGACAATGGACTTACCAATACTTTTCTTTATTTTATTTCAGATTTTGAGTCGAGTCATCTAGCCCAACTCATTAATAACCTATGTGAGTGGGTAGGGTTCAAGTCAAGCCAGAACCCAACCAGCTACTCAATAGAATAGTCTGAATCTACCTAAAAAGCAGGTTGGGTCAGTTGACCCGAAGGGCGGCCCTACCTAGGGTAAATCTGTCCATGGCCCGTTAGCAGGTCTAGTTACAGGTCCAAGCCCAATTCATTCAGGTTGGAAACTCGAAACCCACAAGCCAATCTGACGTCTTCATTTCCCTAATGTAAAGAAATTAGTAGGCAAAGTTCAAAAGAAAATGCTTTCTTTCTTACCTCATCATCTTCATGCTCTTCAGTAACGCCACGCTAGAAAAAAGAAAAGAAAAGAAAGTTAAGTATGCAATAAAAAGAACAGGAACATATGTTGGAAACATGGCAAGTTGGCATGTAGTGCATTAACAGAGAGAAAATATGCCCTCATTATTGTGTTTTGACTTAGCAACTCCAACTGACTCCTTTAGTCCTGATTCCAAATGAAACTTGGATGAGTGACTTGGGTAAGTCATCAATCCTTGGTCCCCATCCCTCATCAATCAAAAGTAAAAAAATCACATTTAGTAGTAAAAATGAACATATGTTACCATATTTTCCCTGGATGAAAGCATTGCCACATTTATTTTTTAGCTGTCCAGTGACATATTCTTTAGTTTTCTCACGTTTATTTTTCAGCCGTCCATTGACATATTCTTTAGTTTGCTCATATATCCATACCGAAAAGCTAGAATACGTGCATAATGATAAAGGCACACCAAAAGCACAACTCTTGGCAAGTGATGCAAAGAACATACATTGGTAATTTGGCAAGCTAGCATGTTTCTGATGTAGAGAACTGCATCAATGCCATAGCAGGTGACCTATATAAGTTGCTGGATTTTGTCAGGCATGTAGTGACTGGAATAAGAAGAAGATGCATAAGATTTATAACTACAATGAAGAGAGTAAAGAAGCTAACATGCGGTCAACTTGAAAGAGTGGGAACAGTCTCAACTGCTGACTTCCTTAAATGTGGGTGGACAACTGCAGCTCTGGCAACAAAACCACCCATGGAATAGCTTACCAAAGTTGCACTTCAGGAAAGTTTCCAATGCTTCAGCACCTTCCATGGATCGAGCATCACATGACTCTTGATATTGATCCAAAATCTTCAGACATGCAAGCAAGATCAGACAACATACTTACAGTATGCATCAGAAGTGCAGAGAAAGAGAAACAAAATACATGAATAGATTAGTGGAAGAAAATCTGTAACATGTACACGGGTAGATACTGATGTGGAGTGCCTCCAATAACATAAGAGTCTAATACTTATAGGAAAAATGTGCTCCAAACATATTGCAAGTAAATTTCTTGTTTTCTTGTCCATGTTTAATAATACATATAATGCCATTACATTCCTCATGTAGTGTATTCATATGATAATCCAAACCGTTCTTACATCGTGGACAATCATGGACTGGCCATGGGCCCAGATTTTAGGTGATTGGACAATCCTAGTTATTAAAAATGATCTTCATATCATCATATACCTCACATATGGGGTAAACAAGGAGAAATTTTCCATCCACCCAAGTGTGGACTACATCTCCTTCCTGTATAGGTGCATGTTCGTGATATAGTAGTGGCAGTTTCTGACGGTTTCCTAGATTCACAGCAGAGCTTGCATATATCATAACAGCCCAAGTTAGCCAGGATACCACCAGCCAGTACAAATACTGCAAGAGTTGTGCTAAGAAGGAAGACTTCTCTCTAAGAAAATTCAGTCCCTTGCTTACAAATATAAATGCATAGTTGACATGATAGAGCCACTGGAAGTAGATATTGCAGCGCAGATAAAAGTATGTAGAATGATGAATCCAAATAAGCTACAAGAAGTTCATGACATATTGGACTAAGAAACACTTAAGAGAAAGAAGTTGAAGAAAAAGATTCCTTTTTAATTAAATCATATGAGCATGATGCTACATTAGGGTCAATTCGGGCGGATTGAGTTGGGTTGAAGTCAACCTGAGTCCATTCATATTTGAAAATGGGACCCATCCTACAAATACTTTGTATCAATTAGAAGCAAGCCTAGTGATTAATGGTTTGGATCACTGGGGTGTGGTGTCAAATCAGCTGATATTTCTACACCTTATGGTAGATGTCGGTGCCTGCGGGTGCCACATCAGATGATCTTCCACCATCTCTCAACAAAACAACAGAAGAGAGCAGATATGGCACCAGCAGGTTAAGTTGTCCCTGACAAAAGAAATCCTGTAACTATTAGCAAATGAATCCTCAGCAAACAGAGAAAATCGCGTCCCCTATACCACACAAAAAGACATGAGCCAATCCTCTATAAAGGAAAAAATAAAAAATTAAAACAAAACGATAAAGTGGGTTCCACTGCAAACAAGCCCCGGCGGAAAAGTCACTTCATCTGTCAGGTGAGCCACACGTGGATGAGAAAACGAACAGAAAAGAATGAAAAACTGCCTTATGTTCAACCTATGAATGCATCCCAGTTGATAACTGTAACATCCCAGATTTTTGCCAACCTGGGATTAGACGTCCTTAGGCAATGAGTCTATCCTAACACTTGATTAACTTCTCAAAACTCAATCCAAAAGTCTCAAATCCCTATTTCCTTTGAAAATCTCACCTTTTACTACTTTATCCTTCAAAATTTTCTAAGAGCTCTCACATTAGACACAAATCTTAAAGTTTAGGTGATGTTGATCAATACTTAAGCTAAAAAGTACTATGAATAGTAAATAAATAAATGAAAAGGGTTTTTTACCCATTAACCTTTTGAAGTCTCACTAAATAAGTAGACTAATTGGATAGATCAGCTTCTCCTACCACAAAATCATATATTGCATGTCAAATAACTCATCCCAGGTTCTAAAATACACCCATTTTAAATATCAGACGGAGAAACCACCCCAAACAGGTCAGTGGTCGGCGATGCATCGCCGAACTCGTCCGTACAGCGAGTTTCTGTACCTTTTTTCCTGCGCATTTCTTTGGACTTTGAAAAATCATATCTCCTTCGTTATAACTCCGATTTAGGTGATTCAAAAACCAGATTGAAGATAAATGAGTCTATTTTATATAAAAATATGTAAAAAATATAATAAAATATTTAATATAGTTTAAAGTAGGTCATTGTGAGAAACTGTCCGATAATCACTTGTTGGACAGCTGCTGCTTCTGGAATTTTTAGAATTTTTCTACAACTCAAAATCTTATGAAATTTGGAAGAGTTAGGGTAAACTTAATGATGAACCCCTAAAAAAATAATAAAAATAATATGATACCTAGAAGTTCCCAAAATGGGGGATAGAATGGCCCTAGGACCGTATTCTGCCATAATTAAGGTAGAATTTGGTTGAGTACCAAACTAAATACTCAGTAGAATTAACTTGGACCACTTTAAATACGTTCTACAAGACCCAAAGCGAGTGGAACCAATGACCCTATAACTCTCTATAACCTCAGATCAAACTCTAAGCCGGTTTGTTCTCTGGACCACTTTGAAATTTTGTATTGGATCTAGACCGCGCGTCGAAAGTCCGATACCTCCTATCTTAGACCGTTAGAACCGCTTAGCTGGACTTGACACTCGTTTCAAAAATCAAGTCAAACCGATAATCACAGGCCATTTCATTGAGCCCGGACCGAAGAGAGTGCGAATAGGGACAGAATTGGAATTTCAAATTCAAAACTGGCACACGACTTGACGCGTCAGTATTAAGCGTTCTGACCGTCAGAATTCAGCCAGATTACACCCTTGGATCAGGAAAAATTTCTATTTTATATCATGAGACTTTCAGCCCTGATCTACGTGCGGTGACCGCTGAACTGAAACTGGTCCGCCACGCACGATCTGCGAACCCTGCCGGACTGAAAACTTAATACGTGCTATATCTGGTACGCATGAGCTTAAGTCCAATCGCATTCGACCAGGGGACCACCAGAAATCATCTTTTGGACCGAAACAGCCCCGCTTTGGTTAAGCATCAAGTGAACTTTGTTCCTGAGCCTATTCTGGGCATTTTTAAGCTTATAAAAGGGGTTGAAACCCTCTCATATCTCTCCCATCCGAATTTGAGAAAAGCCCTAGATTAAGGGAGAGAAAAGGTGAGAGATTGTGAGAGAGGTGGGAGAGAATTTCCTGCAGCTGGTGCTACCTGCTACACGTGTTTAAGCCACGCGATCCAAGCACTTTCCCGACGATTCCTCCACGTTTTCAGATAAGAAATAGCCTTAGAAGTTGCTGATTTGATGTTTCTTCCGTTCCATAGCTTGATAGTTAGTATATCTCGTAAAACAGGTTCTCTTATCGCTGTAGACGAAGCGTATACGCTCCGTTCGAATTTCAACATCCATAAGAGACAAGGTGCGGATTTTAGACGCTTTGATTGACTGTTTCCAAAGCTTTCAATGTCGTTTAAAAGTAGATTCTCGACGGCAACGCCGTTTGACATGTACAACATGCTGTCCGTTTTCTGTTTCGTAAATCAACGAAGAATATGAGATTTAGGGCATTTTAGTCATTTGTAGGAAGTACTGTTTTCATTCATAGTTTGCTGATATGATTGACATGAATTGTTGTCGCATTAGAATGTTAGGAATGCGTGCATAATTAGTTTGGCGAAGAGATTCGCCTAAATGCGCATTTCGGGTCGACATACTATATGTAGACTCAAGTGTGTAGTGTAAGTGTTTGTATAAATGCTTGTATTAGTATGTATTGAATTAAATGGTGTTATGAATTAATTTGAGATTGATTTCTCAATTAATATGTTGATGTAAATGATTTCCTACATGTTAGCCGTATGTACGATTTCATTATATGTATGAAATGCATATGTTTGATGTTGCACTTAAGTGGTATGCTATAACATGTACTTGATGATTTCATTATGGTTTAGTTCAGATTGAATTCTCAATTAATAGGCTAATGGAGAGGATTTCCTATATGTTGGCGATATGCATAATTTCATTATATGTGTGAAAGACATGTGTAGGATGATTTACTTAAGTTGTACGTTATAACAGGTGTTAACATGCTCACATGGTTGTATTTCATTTCCATTACTCTTACATGAATGCTGACATGATTCCATGATTGTTTGGGACTATACTTAGTCCAAGCAGTCGGTAACCGAGCGAATTCGTGGTTAGTTTATCTTCGCCACGAACGACGCGTCGATGAACGCGAGCCGTGTTCTGTAGTTGGCGGCAGTGGTTAGGCCACACGAAGTGTTTTACGCACTTCATGTCGTCAACTTGAGATGCGATCGCGCTAGTCGAGCCCGTCAAGTAACCCGACTGGCCATTGTATGTTCACCCTGCATGAGTCATAACTGCTTGAACCTAGGGTACTGAACTTACCATTGTAAACCCTGTTAACCATGGTACCTTGATCCATAAAGACTCATGAGCCGGGCATGGTGGTATGGGACACCGTGGTCGAGCTGTCGGCCTACGCTGGGGCCACAAACCTCCCCGTAGTGACCAGTGAGCACCTAGACTTGTGAGCAGATTATGGTGGTATGGGACAATATATTCTAGTTGTCGGCCTACACTGATCAGGCGACGAGTCCTTTGTAGTGAAAGCGAGCGTATTCTGAGTCTACGGGAGGCGACGACCCTTCAGTAGCAGTAGAGTACAGTAGGCCTGTATTGATAAGGTGATGGGGGAGCGGAGCAACGAGTGCGTGCAACAGCCCTGACAGCCCTTGCAGCGACCTACAAAATATACATCGTATGAGATTACTAGGAGTGACGACCCTAGACAGGATCTGTGTTGGGATTGATACAAGGGAAGTACCTTAGTTTCCCAATCCTGCTGTTTGAATGGACTAATAACAACTCGAAAATCATATCACCATAGCACTACATGTGCCTGGAAGAGGTGGAGCACTCTAGGGAGTGTGGCATACCGCGGTCGTAAGATGTTGCCGTATGAGGGAGATCGTCGGTGAGGGCATACATCACGTCATGTCATAATTGCATTAACAACAGTATTAGGAATGTTTGAATTACTGCTTTACTATTATCGCATGATTGATTTGATAACATGTTAATCTTTGCTCTATTATTCCACTGAGTTAGCTACTCACTCCCACGTTACGGGACGGTGTTCCTGAACACCCACCAGACCTTTTTGTGATTGCAGATGATGGCGCGGCCTGTGAGGCGGAGCCGGACTTGATGATGATGAGGAGTATCCCTCCTTTATGTGTGTTTTGATCGATGGGATTACAGAGAGGTTGATTAGATGCCTTGACACTTGTCATTTTATATTTTTAGAGCACTCATGTATATTCTTTTGCTTACTTTTGAAGTATACATGTATGTATATAACCTGGTAACATGTTCACACTCTGGAGACATACAACAGTTTATATATGTTATACATACTATTACAGACTTCCGCTGGTTAATTTAACTGTCTCTGGAGTATGATATGCGGTTCTAGCTTAATCTCACTCATGTTTAATATGTTATCACAGACAACATTCAATCATACATATCTATGCTGCACAAATAACATTTTGGAACTCGGGAGTTGGGTTTTTGCTCGACCCCCCGATTTTCGGGATGTTACAATAACAGGACCGGCCTAATTTCCAGGTCAGGACATGTTCATGGTGGGACCCCACCTGATGAGTGTTCAATGGCCGAGACCCTTCACACAGGTGCTGCCGCTGATTGCTTTCACCAAACAAACTTTTGCAATGTATATATGAAACACACTGTAATCATGCAAATCATGATAAAGAGAAGCAGATACATAAACTATTAAGAGTAGCAGTTCCAAGGGGAAAATAACACAACCAGATCATCACATCTTTCTTAAACCGTATGGAAGTGGGTTCAAGTGGAGTGTAATGAAGTGCTTCCCCAATGAAGCTAGAATTCAAGTTTGTAAACAAGTTTTACTTGAAAATAGACTAGGAGTTTCAACAATGAAGTTAGAAATCAGCATAAAAGCATACCTTTGAATGTGATCAATATTAAAATCAAAAGAGTTTTACCTTTTCAATGCTCTGCATTGCAACTAGAAATGCATTAGAAATACCTTCTGGTAGTAAAGAGCACAAGAAGGCAATGGAAATCCAAACCCAAACTCAAATTCTTAGGATACATTATTCTCCTGTAAGAATCTCAGATTAACATAACTTCAGCAAAATTTCGAGCCTTAGAATGAACTCCATCCAGTTAGCTGTGTACTTCAAGCATTCATTACGGAACGCAAAGACCCAGTTCTAAACAATAAATAAAAAATTTAAAAAAAAAAAAAAAACAATCTGCATTTAGTCGTGGGTTGAAATCTAATTCCTAAAATCAAATCAATGAGAGTAAAGCTTATGCAAGATTGAAAAAAATAAAATAAATAAATAAATAAAAATCCTAAAGCAAATTACTGACAGTAAAGCTTAATATCGTCATCATCATCATAACTAAATGCTGTGAAATCCCATAGCACATCTGACGAATACAGGAGATACAACAGAATTTTTAGTTATCTCAAATTCTACAGACAGTGAAAACCAGGTAATAGACCCAGCCTAAGAGGAGCCACAAAGTTGTACCACTTTCTAGTCCACATGAAATACACTCAATCCACGAATTTTAGTGCTAGTGGAAAAAAGTATATAACTTTGAGGACTAATGTGTTATTCCAATGTTGATGCCTAAACAGATACTTTACAGCCAATGACACAGCCCAAGATCGACATTTTTGGGCGAGAACAATGTTTGAGATGTACATGAACTAGCCTAAGAAATACCTTTTTCTTTTCTTTTTCTTTTGTTGTTGTTTTTTTACTGTAATTGACACAGCTTCTGTTAATGAAAACTAAGGGCGTATTTGGACAGTCAAGAGGGATGGAATTAGGTGGGATTAGGAGGGTTATCCTGCGCCATCCCATCCCGTCTGTTGTTTGGGATGGCGGGGATGTATTTCATCCACTGCGCTCTCGTAAACGCCGCTCAGATCCTGCCAATCCTGGGATACATGTTTTCATCGCTATGTGGGGCCCACCGAGATATCAATGAAATATCCACTCCTTCCATCATTTTCACCGGCCTACATTTAGCCATAAACCTATTTTGAGGTGGGGCACACCACGAGAAGCAGTGGAGATGCAAACCCATCCATTCATCACAATCCAAACACTATGTTGTGTATCACATGGCCTATTCCAAACCCATGGGATCAGGGGACAAACACTGACACCACATCATTACCATAAATTCCAATCCATCCCTCCTAATCCCATGGGATCAGTCTGGCCAAACACAACCTAAGGGACTGGAAATGCAATATCAAGGTAAAGGTAACATACCTTCCTTTGCTGGTGTGTCAGTGATCATACTAGCTTCCCTCAAAACACGATAAAAATATCAACGCATGCCTTATACCAACTTTTTTTAGTTTTATTAACAATGAAATTTGATATGCACTTTCAGGTTTTGCAAAAAAAGTCAACAAGTTAGCATTTTCTACATCTCTTTCCACTATAACCAGCCCAGAAAATAATTGAGACTCACCTACCTTGTGGGAGTCTCACCTATCCCAAAAACACCACATTGTTTCTCCCTTGTCACTTCTAATAGCACCAACTACACTTTTCTTCCATGTGTTGTCATTGTTCAAGCTCTTTCCATTGTCAAAGAATTTCTTATTCCTTTCCTTCTAGATCCACCGGATTATGTCAAATGAAAGCATCCTCAAAATTCTCCCTACTTGATTAAACAACCATTTCATCCACCCACCTACGACCAAAGCCACTTTTTTGGATCACTAGAAATGGGCCAAATCAAATAAGTTTGGATCACTAAAAATGGGCCAAATCAAATAAATTTGGATCGTTGTAAAAAGAAACCTGCCTGTTTAAATTGTGTATAGAACAAAAGAGGGTCCTACAAAATTAATGATGTGGATCACTGAGAACCAACCTCAAATATTATGAATAGATGGATCAACTTAACATATCCATCAGGAAGGATCATGGAAAGAGGCTTCAATCATATGATGAGTTGAGATCACTAACAACAGCACATATCATATGATGTATTTCGATCGCTGAATGGGCCGAATCATATAAGAAGTTCAAATCCGCTTAAATGGCCAAAGCATGTCATAAGTTTTGATCCATTGAAATGGCCCAAGCATGTCAAAGGTTTGGATCACTATAAATGGGCCAAATCATATGAATAGTTTGGATCATTTGTAAAGCTGAAAAGGGTCCTACAAAATTTAGGGAATGGATCAAGTTATCATATCCATTGCCATGGATCATGAAAAGTAGCTTCAATCAAATAATGAGTTAGCATCATGAAAAGCAGCTTCAATCGTATGATGATTTTGGATCACCGAATAAACCAAATCATATGAACGATTTGGATCCACTGAATGGCCAAAGCAAGTCAATGTTTTTTATGCATCGAAATGGACCATGTCAAAGGTTTGGATCACTAGAAATGGGCAAACTCATATGAATTTGGATAGTTGTAAAAACAAAACTCACTGTTTGAATTGTGTATGGAACTGAAGAGGGTCCTACACAATTAATGATGTGGATCACTGAGAAACCACCCATGGAAACAATTTGACACATATAAGATCCCCAGGTAAACCATACCTGTAGATGGGGGCCCCACCAACTTCGTATGTGTATATGGGTGTGTAAGACCTGAGGCCCCGACATCTGGTTCATACACTGGATAGTCGTTGATTGTAGGTCCATTGGCCCTAAGAATAGTTTGACTTGATCAAAATGTTATGCTTTTATTGAGCCGCAAGCCGCATTTCAACCCGATGTCTGAATTTTAATAAACGGACTAAAAATTAAACAATCTGAGAAATGACAATTACGTTCTTATTTTATTTGGCGGTGGTCCATCATCAAGTTTTCAAAATCTTTTAGGTCCGAGAGCTTAACCATTGTGACCGTAGTCGAGTTACGGAGTTACTGGCGAAAACGGCATGTCAATAGGACACCTGGATCGTAAGTTATGAATAGATATGCACATGTATATTTTGATACAATAACTCAAATGACCTCGATGTTTTTAAAATCCTTGGAATACTTTAGTTCAAATTACTTAAATAACATTGTCATATTGTTTGTTACCATAAGCTTACACTGCTCAAAAACATCACAAAACACCTCCCAAACCTGCTTTTTAGATAAAATCTAATTTTAAAACCAATTTCAAGTCCATAAACATAAAAACCCTCTTTCAACAACTCATTTCCAGCAATCTCTTTTTTGTTAAGTTTGAAGTTGAGAGGAAGAAGAGGAAAAAAGGAAATAGAAGCTAAGTTTGAGAGTCAATCCTCTGATTGTTACAGGTGAGTGCATAGATTAGGAGCACGCATGTGCGTTGGGTTCCCCTTGAAAACCCTATAGCTGGATTTTATGATTTAGTTGGATTGAAAACCCTATTGCTGGATTTTATGATTTAGTCGGATTGAAAACCCTATTGCTGGATTTTATGGTTTAGTTGGAAATCCCCTTGAAAACCCTATTGCTGAATTTTATAGTTTAGTTGGAAATCCCCTTGAAAATCCTATTGTTGAATTTTATGGTTTAGTTGGAAATCTCCTTGAAAATCCTATTGCTGAATTTTATGGTGTAGTTGGCAATCCCCTTGAAAACCCTATTGCTGGATTTTATGATTTAGTTAGATTGAAAACGTTATTGCTGGATTTCCTGATTTATTTGGATTTTCTTTGAAAACCCTTGAAAAACCTATTGCTAAATTTTATGATTTAATTGGAAATTCCCTGGAAAACCCTATTGCTGGATTTTCTGACTTAGTTGGATTTTCCTTGAAAACCCTATTGTTGGATTCTCTGATTTAGTTGGAGTAAGTTATTGCTGGATTTTCCTTGAAAACCCTATCTGTGTGGCCCAGACCTCCCCCCCACCCCCATTTGACAAAATGTTTGAAAGAGCTATCCTTCCTCCTTTTGATGTAGTTAACTCTTGAGAAAAAGCATACTTGTGGCATGAAGTCTTATAGCAGAAATGAATCTCGGATTGGATTTAGATTGGTTAAGTTATGTGCATATCATATGCATGGTTCATAGTTGTTGTATCATCGTATGTTTGAGAGTGACTGATTCATCTCATGGTATGGTGATCATAGTGGTTGCGACACACGATGTGTCTATGATTAGTATGTGAACCGTCTAGATACAGGATGCATTACATGAGACCCCTATGAGAAACTTAAATTCAGGAGGAGACCACATGAGGAAGGTCATCCTATGCTTCCCTTGAAAAACATGATATATTGTGATTGTGTGTGGACTCATGCATACGGTGATTGTAAATGCAATGAAACATACTTTGTTATGAATTGAGCTGGACACCACACCGGAAAATGTGCAATTCAACAGGACATGATTTGAGGGTCCGTAGGTGAAAGTCCCTAAACCCCGATTGGTACCATCGGGAGCAACCAATGCCTAGATAGCGAGGAAGAACAGAGCACTAAAATGCCGAAATACCAAAGTAAGCTGCGACTCCCACCGACGCGTGTTGATTGGTTGAGAGGTTCGACTTGACTTGCTTATGGGCAAACAAAGATAGGTTGTGTGTGACGAGCTCATAAATTGTCCGTTATCATTTTGCCAGGTGACTTATGACTTCTCGCTGTTAGGCAAATAGTAAGGTTCAACACAAGTGGGTTAGACTAGTTCGGCCTAACAATCATGTAGTCCCACCTCTGTAGTTGACCACGGTGGAAAAGCCTGTGCAAGCGGGTAGCAATCATATGCGAGTCCCACCTCTGTTTCAGACCTTGGTGATCCAATTGAGAAATGTGGGAAAAAAAAAGGTGATTTGGAATATGAAAAGTGGCATAATGCATTGTATCTTTATTTTATTGTTATCGATCCAGTAGGCCAGTGCATGATATGAGCAGACATGAAAACATGCATTTTCACTGCACACACGCACTCACTGGGCTTAGTAGCTCAAGGTTTCCTTTCGATTTTTTTCAGGTGCGAGTAGGGAGCTGTAGGAGTAGAGGTTACAGACTCCAGTTGCCCTTTTTGTTTTATACATATCAATGTATATATTTTTTTTTGCAGTACCCTAGATATGTACATCAGGTATAGTAAATATGACATGGTTTATGTTTTAGTTTTGCCCTAATATGCTTAGTTGTGCACAGTAGTACATGTTGAATATGATGAAATTTTGAGAAATGATACGTGTTTGTCATCTTTACTTGCAAAAATCCTCCTTGTGGAGCCCCACTTATTGGACTTAGAATGCGATAGTTGGAAGTCCCAAAATCGGAGTTCTACGGAGGCTGTTAACCAAAATTTGGTGTATACTCATCACGGATTACTAACACTAGATTAAGGGATGTGACAGGGTGTGCCCCAAAAAGATCTTAAAATGGGTGATTTTGATTTATGACCCTTTTATATCGAGTTGAGGGGTGCCCGTATTGGACCCATTGAAGAATCCAGTTAGAGTTTTGGACCTATACCTGACCCATTAAATTTTGGGTCCGGTCTAGGTTGGGTTGAAATTAAAACTGGCCAAACCATTTAATGGGTTGATACTAGGCCCTGACCCAAATATGACCCGTTTATCACATGGATCATGTTAGGGTGGGTTGGTAGGGTTGTCAATGGGTACCCAATGAACCCGACCCGATTTTAACAAGTTCAAGTTCAATAAATTGGACCCATTAAGATTTCAAAGACAAGGCTACTCGATAAACCCAACCCGATTTTAACAAGTTCAAGTTCAATAAATTGGACCCATTAAGAAACCTTCGGGTCTAGACAATGGACTTACCAATACTTTTCTTTATTTTGTTTTGGATTTTGAGTCGGGTCATCTAGCCCAACTCATTAATAACCTATGTGAGTGGGTAGGGTTCAAGTCAAGACAGAACCCAACCAGCTACTCAATAGAATAGTCTGAATCTACCTCAAAAGCAGGTTGGGTCAGTTGACCCGAAGGGCAGCCCGACTTAGGATTAAATCTGGCCATGGCCCATTAGCGGGTCTAGTTATAGGTCCAAGCCCAACTCATTCAGGTTGGGAACTCGAAACCCACAAGCCAATCTGGCCTCTTCATTGCCCTACTGTAAGGAAACTCGTAAACAAAGTTCAAAAGAAAATGCTTTCTTTCTTACCTCGTCATCTTCATGCTCTTCAGTAACGCCACAATAGAAAAAAGAAAAGAAAAGAAAGTTAAGTATGCAATAATAAGAACAGGAACATATGTTGGTAACTCGGCAAGTTGGCATGTAGTGCATTAACAGAGAAAAAATATGCCCTCATTATTGTGTTTTGACTTAGCAACTCCAATTGATTCCTTTAGTCCTGATTCCAGATGAAACTTGGATGAGTGGCTTGGGTAAGTCATCAATCCCTGGTCCCCATCCCTCATCAATCAAAAGTAAAAAATCACATTTAGTAGTAAAAATGAACATATGTTACCATAATTCCCCTGGATGAAAGCATCGCCACATTTACTTTTCAGCCGTCCATTGACATATTCTTTAGTTTGCTCACATTTATTTTTCAGCCATCCATTGACATATTCTTTAGTTTGCTCACGTTTATTTTTCAGCCGTCCATTGACATATTCTTTAGTTTGCTCATATATCCATACCGAAAAGCTAGAATCGTGCATAATGATAAAGGCACACCAAAAGCACAACTCTTGGCAAGTGATGCAAAGAACATACATTGGTAATTTGGCAAGCTAGCATGTTTTTGATGTAGAGAACTGCATCAATGCCATAGCAGGTGACCTATATAAGTTGCTGGATTTTGTCAGGCATGTAGTGACTGGAATAAGAAGAAGATGCATAAGATTTATAAGTACAATGAAGAGAGTAAAGAAGCTAACATGCTGTCGACTTGAAAGAGTGAGAACAGTCTCAACTGCTGACTTCCTTAAATGTGGGTGGACAACTGCAGCTCTGGCAAAAAAACTGCCCATGGAATAGCTGACCAAAGTTACACTTCAGGCAAGTTTCCAACACTTCAGCACCTTCCATGGATCGAGCATCACATGACTCTTGATATTGATCCAAAATCTTCAGACATGCAAGCAGGATCAGACAACATACTTACAGTATGCATCAGAAGTGCAGAGAAAGAGAAACAAAATACATGAATAGATTAGTGGAAGAAAATATGCAACATGTACACGGGTAGATACTGATGTGGAGTGCCTCCAATAACATAAGAGTCTAATACTTATAGGCAAAATGTCCTCCAAACATATTGCAAGTAAATTTCTTATTTTCTTGTCCATGTTTAATAATACATATAATGCCATTACATTCCTCATGTAGTGTATTCATATGATAATCCAAACCGTTCTTACATCGTGGACAATCATAGACTGGTCATGGGCCCAGATTTTAGGTGATTGGACAATCCTAGTTATTAAAAATGATCTGCATAGCATCATATACCTCACATATGGGGTAAACAAGGAGAAAATTTCCATCAACCCAAGTGTGGACTACATCTCCTTCCTGTATAGGTGCATGTTCATGATATAGTAGTGGCCGTTTCTGACAGTTTCCTAGATTCACAGCAGAGCTTGCATATATCATAACAACCCAAGTTAGCCAGGATACCACCAGCCAGTGCAAATACTACAAGAGCTGTGCTAAGAAGGAAGACTTCTCTCTAAGAAAATTCAGTCCCTTGCTTACAAATATAAATGGATAGTTGACATGATAAAGTATCTAGAAGTTGTTATTGCAGCGTAGATAAAAATATGTAGAATGATGAATCCAAATAAGCTACAAGAAGTTCATGACATATTGGAATAAGAAACAGTTTAGATAAAGAAGTTGAAGAAAAAGATTCCTTTTTAATTAAATCATATGAGCATGATGCTACATTAGGGTCAATTCGGGCGGATTGAGTTGCGTTGAAGTCAACCTGAGTCCATTCATACTTGAAAGAATCCAATCCATAACCCGACCCGACTAGAATTCTAACCCAAGTGCCCAGCCAGAACCCAACTCAAAGTCCTCCATACTTCACCCAACCCAAATACACGCCCTACCTTTATTTTCTCAACGTGAACCCAATAGTTGAGTTGGCGTTATTCCAACTTGAACCCAACCCAAATTCAAATTGAGCTGGCGTTATCCCAACTTGAACACAACTCGAGGACCTCAACAACCCGACCTGACCAGAACTTTGGCTGGTTTCTCCTTGTTCCGAACATTCTTAGGGGCCGTTTGGATGGGAGTAAATGGAGGGGGAATTGGCAGTAAATGGAAGTAAATGGCATTTGAGGTGTGTTTGGATGGGAGTAAATGCATGTAAATGAAATGAAATGAAATGGGTGTAAATGAGCCTGTAAATGAAATCCTCTTTTTTAAAGAGGATTTGGAAGTAAGTGGAGTGAAATGCCTTTTGAGTTCCCTTGGAGAGTGGCATGAGAAAACAAAGGTGACTCTATGCACGTGTCCACCATGTCAATGGGTCCCCAAAGCCAGGGTACCCGATAGATCTTATCCACGAATTCAACCTAATTTTAACGAGTAGAGATCTAATAAATTGGACCCATTCAGAAATCAGGTTAGGTTACCATGCAACAAGACAATTGAAATTCAAGAATAACATCCTAACGAAGTTGCTTGAAATACGTGATACTACTAGATGAACTCATAAATGGACCATCGACAGCTAATCAATGAAAAAGATCATAATTAATATACATCTGGAAGTTGACTTGGGGGCCGTTTGGGAGAGTATATTTGATATGCATTGAAATCCATACGAACCGGAATCGATGTGACTTGGAATTACAAAGTCTTGGTACATTTTAAAAACAAGAGGCTTTTGGTGTATTTGGTGTGAGTTGGACTAGAATTCACACCAAATACACTCTTCCAAACGCACTAACCCCTTAGCGAAGGAGTCCACAAGCAATAGCCCTACGATTTTGATGGGGAAATGGGATCACACAATATAGGACATTGTTCCACATCCTCAAATAGATTAATAATATACGCCATGTGAGGCACATTAGCTAAAAGATCTTCAAGCATATTAGGGTATTGAGTGACAACAAGTTGTTGATCATGGCCAATCGGGAAGAGCATATAATGTAGCAAGCAAGTATAGGGTTGGATCAAAGACAACCAGAAAAAACTCAAAACAGCCCACACAGTTCTCTATTAGAGGAAATGCCAGTGGTGAAGTAAAGATTTTGGGGCTGTGGGAAGGGACTTCGTGGGCTTGCTTCACTAAGAAGATCTATGTTCATATAGCACGTGAGATGGTAAGGCCACATAAAGGCCATAAAAAAAAGTACCGAGGAAGCATGTCATATGTCAACCATTTCTATTGCCTGGACTTCTATGTAAGATATCGAAAACATCTTTTTAATATAAAAAAAGAAGAAAAAAAAACTGAAGTTTTAGGAAGAATAGTCATTAATCATTATGAAAGCATCATTGCCTTATACAGAAACCGGAGAGCATGTTAAAGATATTCAAGCTAATGAAAACTCAACCAAAATACATGTGATTAATCCCAAGAAACCCGAATTTGCTCAAACCCACACGTGAGGTTGGGTCCAAACGTCTGAATCTGCGAAACCTCAACCCGACCCAATCAAACATTAGGATTGTTCATGGAGCTCAAAATGCAAAAACCCACACAATAATTATCTCCTGTAAACATTGACAAGATTAGACTTTGAATCTTGTTCTAGTCTCGTCGATATTGACAGGATAAGTGTTTGGTCACACATCATCCATTTGAATTTTACAAATATCTTCTTCAGCAAGAGAATACTCATTTTTTTTGCACTTTAAATGGCAAAAAAACAAGCTTATCTTCAGTAGGTGCAAACAAAACCAAAATTCCAGTGTTTGGTGCTTGCTTTAGAGTAAATGACAATAATAACAGACTTCAACTTCTAAAAAGTTCAACAACAATTAGTAACAAATTACTGGAGCTCAACGGATGCCAAATGCTCTAGATTCATGCTCCCATATAAGCAAGTCATGGAAAATGAATGACTATTGTGGAAGTTCACCAACTAATAAACAAGGCATCATGAATATATGCATGTGTGTGTACACACCCCCACGCGTGTACACACACACTCACATGCATATATACATGATCCCTTGTTTATGTATGAGCGAGAGAGAGAGCAGCTACTTCCCTTCTTTTTTTTTTACTCCTTTTCCAAGAGGAGTTCAGATTCATATCGTTATTCTTCCAGTGCAACATCTAGAAACAACAAGAAAATTATAAATGAGTTATCGAGTTCCAATTTAGAAAGAAGCCCTATCACAGGCATGGTCTTTCAAGGTTAGCAGCTCAACTAGACTATTAAAGCATACCCATTCAACTCTGCGGTATATGGATCTCAACTGTCTTTCCTTGATAGATTTGCTCAACACCATTCAAGGCATCTAAACACATACTTGACCACTTGAATAAAAGATACCATAAAATTAAAATATTGGATAACAATGTAATACTTCTTACTCAAAAAGACACCATTCATTGATAGCAAAAGTTGTGTTTTCATAAACATGCTCCAACTATTATTTAAATTGCTAACATGGTTCTTCCACTCGAAAACAATTGGAGTGTGTGACATTTGATCATTTTCTTTTTTTCCAACGTTAACAATCTCAAGACACATCAAAAGGGAGCCACAAAGAAACAACTACAACCTCATGAAAATAATCCATTCTATACGTCAATGATCTAAAAATCAAGCAGTACTTACTATATCAATGTCCTCTGCCATTATCGAAGCAAAATTCATTATAGGATGCTTAAAATAACAAAAGTCTCTTACTCTAATCAATTTCTGGAAAAAAAATGAAATAAAAATTGGAGAAAATAATTGTTGCTCTAGCTTGATAGTGGAAATGGGTTATTCTAAACAGAGAGAGAGAGAGAGAGAGAGAGAGAGAGAGAGAGAGAGAGAGAGAGAAGAAGAAGAAGAAGAAGAAGAAGAAGAAGAAAAAGAAGATGAAGAAAAAAGGCATACCGCAGCTATAATAAATAAGTTTTTTTTAAAAGCTTTTTAACTTATTACTTTTCTACAATGAAATGCATATTGGAGTAGGAAGACTGCTAGCTGGGTAACTTTAAAAAGGTGTGGCCAGCCTTAAACCATTTCTTCATATTAATAAGGTGTAGAAAATCTATTGCGATGAACAGAAATATGTTAGAGGTATCAATAGTACGTACAAAATGAAAAAAAGGACGTTTTTAACTGGACAATAAGATGACATTTTGACCATGCTGTCTGAAGATGAATTCTTAGATGACGGGAAGCACTCACTACATTTTTCACCATTATTCTCAATGTAAAGTCTCAGTGTTGTCACTAAGAGAAAAGTTTTCAAGCAGAGCGTTACGGTAACTAAGGCAAAGGGATCAGTTCGATTAATATCTTGTAGTCCTTTTCTTGTGCCCATCTCCTTGTCAAGAGCTGTGCTGAGAAGAAAGACTTATCTCTAAGTAAATTCAGTCCCTGGCTTACAAATATAAATGGAAATTGACACGATATAGCCTCTGGAAGTAGATATTGCAGAGTAGATAAAAATATGTAGGATGATGAATCCAAATAAGCTACAATGAAGTTCATGACATATTGCAATGAGAAACAGTTTGGATAAATAAGATGAAGAAAAAGACTTACTTTTTAATTAAATCATATGAGAGATGGAATCATAAACAAAGCTAGATATTTGACACAAAAACAAGAAACAGAAAATTGACTCTGAGATTAGACATGGACTGTTCTGTAATAAACTTTTAATCCCTGAAAACCTCTTAAAACAGCAGCTCATCACCATGTCCCAGTCCAAAATAACCAGTATATGACAAAAATCAAGAAAACGAAACATACGAAATTACTTAAAAGAAACTCAAAATTGCATATAAAGTTAAATATAACTCGAATTTGTATTTGGAGAAACAGAGCAATGAGTTGAGTCGGACCAAGTTAGGGCGAACACAACTTGACCCGATTTTAAAATAGACCCGACTCGGACTCGACCCAACTCAATACCAAGTCCAACATGCTTGACACGATCTGAGTTCGGTTTGGCCTGGACTAATCCAGACTGAGTCTGACCCAGTCATAGGAACTAAGTCGAGTCGTATCAACATCGAGTCAGGTTCGGTGTGGCGGGTCTCTAGATGTGGGGATTAGAAAAAAAATAAAAAACTTCCCAAGTTACATGACATACATCGAGTAATCCATAGGGAGGGGAATCGGACTCGTGTTTGTGGGGGGTAAATCCATGACCAAAGTCGTTCGCCCAAACTCATAACAGGTAATCCACCAGGAGGGGAATCAAACTCATGTCTGTGGGGAGCAAACCCACAACCAAAGTCGTTCGCCCCAACTCGTGATAGGTAATCCACGGGGAAGGGAATCACACTCATGTCTATGGGGAGAAAACCCACGACCAAATCCATTCACCCAAACTCATGACGGGTTTTGGGAAGCTTTTTTTTATTACAACGGGACGTCCCCATCCCTTTTGGGAAGTGAAACCTCACATCTTTTGAAGATCTAAGTAAAATGGGAAAAAAAGGATTGGGGTAGAGGATCATCCTTGAATATGTATTTGACAATCCTTCTATTGGAGGTGCATGGATATTTAGGATTTAGTGAAATTGTGTATTGTGTGCTTAGGATGTGATTAGTTATATGTGCCAAATGTCAAACCCTACTAAGATCAAGAGTATCCCAAAATAGGAAAGACCGTTAGCCTGAAGATTAGTTTGCCTCAAATAAAAATATCACTCTTAAGTGGTATTTTCAAATTATCTATTTTTTAGATATCAAGAAGTTAATCTGTAAAAAAATATCACTCATAAGTGGTATTTTCAAATAATCTATTTTTTAGAGATCTAGATGTTAATCTGTATATAGAGTTTCATTTATTGATAAAAGGTCATTCCAACAACAAATTTGAGGCATTTAGTTTTCACCTACTAGGAAAGCTTGCTAAAAAATCATCGTTAGTTTAGATTCTTCATGCTTTTTTACCTTTTTTTTTGTTACATTACTTCTTTATTTATATCCTTCTTATTTGTTTTACGTTTTGTATTTTTTGTCTATGAAAAACCTAAAATCAACAAAAGAATTTAGCTATGGCTCATTTCAAATTGCCTCCTTTCTTCTTCTTCTTCTTCTTCTTTTTTTTTTTTTTTTTCTTTTTGAGAAAGCTTCATTAAAAGTCCACAAAGTGCGCAAAAGGAAACAACCCACCTATACAATTGAAAAACATATGAGAGATTAGCAGGATTAACTGGCTTTGCATAAGAAGCCCAACCCAAAAAATACATTTAATTTCCCTAACGACCACAACTTGCGAAGAACTCCTACTCTGAAAACATCTCCAAGAAATATCACAACCATAGAATATGCAGCTCATAAATAGATACTTAAGAACTGGCATGCCTAAAAAATCTACATTCGATTGCAAAATGTTGACAAATTTTATGACTAGCTTCCTCCTCCCTAAAAGAACTTGGCTGTATATGGCATCCACCTAGGCTACAAAACATGAACTAACTGATTCAATTGCAGAAAACAAAATACAACATATCAAACTAAAAATGGTCCAATCACATAAACATTTTGGAATACTAAATAAGGTCCTAACCATACCAACGGTTTCGATCACTAAAAAAGTACACAATCATGGTAATGACACAATCGTGTGGATAGTTTGTATCATTGAAAATTGGCACAATCATTTGAACAAGCTAACAAATAGTCAATCATGTGAATGATACAGATCTACTTAGCAAATCAATCGGCTTGCATCATTGAAAACAACCTCAATCATGTGATTAGTTAGAGATTTGATTGTTGAACACATGTATTATTATATCATTTGGTTTAGATCACTAGAAACGACCTAAATCATATGAAGAGTTTGGATAAACTGAAAATGGTCCCAATCGTATTAAGGATTTGGATCACTACAAACCAACCACATGAATGAATTGGATCAATTGAAATGATCGATGCATATTAAATTAAAAGTTTGAGATAATGAAAACTAGCCACATCATATGAATGGTTTAGATCACCTAACACACACTACCATAATAACGATTTGTATCACTAAATAGAAGCCCATCACGAGTAGTTTGGATTATTGAAAATTAGTACATATATGCCAAGATTGCTCCTCTCCAAATGATTTTTCTATGCTCAATGCAAACCAAGAGAGAGTACAAAACATTCATTCATTGACCTGGTAAACAGATTCCCTAGGTACATCAACTAGTTTGGATCCAATCAGATGAAGGGTTCCAATCACTGAAAACATTCCCTCTCATATGAAGGGAACAAAAGTCTTAGCATTAAGCAAAATCATACGAAATTGGTGAATATAGGCCTAGGTATTAAACATGAACATATTGGATTGGTGAAAAGAGGCATCAACTGGTTTGGATCACTAAAAAAAGGGCCCTAAATAATGAGGGGTGTACATCACAGAAACAACTCTAATCATCTGAAGGGTACGGATCACATAAAACAAGACTAAGCATATGAATGGTTGAAATCACTTGAAATGGTTCCAGCACATCAAAGGCTTGTGCCACTAAAAATAAGCCCAATCATTAGCAAAATTTGAATCACTAATAACTTTTAGTTCATACGACATTCACTGATTGATTTGTTAAGTATATCCCTTTTTATATTAATAGTTTGCATCGTGGTAACAAGCAATCCATATGTATGGCTTGGATCGCTGAAAACAGACCAATCATCTCAATAGTATGTAAAATTGAATTGGGCCCTATTATATTGATGGTATAGGTCACTAAGAACTAACCTCAAACATATGAACATTATGGATCAACTTATAGTTGCATGAAGCATGAAGCATGAAGCGGAGCGGCACAAAAATTCAGGTGCGAGAGCAGGGAAGCATCTCTTTCAAAATGTAAGTATGAATAGGCGGGAAGTGGGAGCTCTAATGAGAGATAAAAATGAGGATTTTAAGTAAGAGTAGCACATAGAAGGATCCTACAACTAAGGATCAACTCAACAAATCCATTGGATTGGATGACTAAAAACAACCTCAATCATATGAAGAGTTTGGATCATTAAAAGCATATCCAAACATATGAAGCATTTGGATCACCAAATCACCCAATCATATGAATGGTTTGAATTGACTAAAATGGCCCAATTATGGCAAAGGTTCCAATAATTAAACGCCCCAAGAAAATCAAAGGTTTAAATAAGACGAAACGAGCTAAATCTTATAAACAATTTGGATTATTGTAAAAGTGATGAGGACATCACGTGCGCACGCGCACTCACGTCGGGCCTCTACGCACGTACGTACGAAGGAGGGCCCCACCGTCGATCTGGATCAATGACGACGTCCAGGGAGGGCCTCCTAGTTAGAAGTCGAAGTTTGGTTCAAAAGAGTGGACCCGATAGTCAAGTAAAGTCCATCATGAAATCTCATAATCGTGGCCCACTAGTTGGATTGATCTCATATTTTAGGGCTTGCTTATTTATATTATTTAAAACATCATAAACACTTTAGATTTCTTTATTCGGTTTTTATTTTAGTTTACTCCATCGCCAAGTAATAGGTTGCGCACATGGCGCGAGTTTTGGGGTATACGGTTTTCTTATAAATAGGCACCCCTCGTAGCTTTTTTGATTCATTAAAGTTTAATAAAAATTTCTGTAAGTTTTTTTCTACTCTTTGAGTTTTTGAGTTGTGAAAAAATTGAAGTGGGTGCGAAGCCCACCCTTTTCGAAGGACTAACTACCATGGTGCGAAGCCACATCTATCCCCATCCACCCCTACCCTCTTCCATCCATATATCTCACCTCATACAGCCATCCTCGCCTCAAATCCATCAGTTTTGCAGCGGATCTTCTCCCTACAGCCAGTTTTCAGAATCTGGCCATGTAGGAGGGTTGAAACTTCGACGGAGCACCGCGCACAGCCCGTAGCTCGGATCGCCCTGAAACTTTGGGGGTTTGGTGCCCACCCCTGGCCGGCCAAGGCCAAGGAATTAGTTTTCGGGTTTGGGACCCGTTCACACGTGCGGTCTAGCTAGTGCGCACGTGTGTCAAGCCCTGGGCCATTGTTCGCTCATGAGAATTGTCTCTCGGTTCAGGTTTTCTCTTATTTTCTCATTTTCATACCTATTTTCATAAACCCTAACCTTAGATTGCATCTTTCATAATTTACTTACCCATTTTCTCACCCTAGGGTTCCTTGATTTGAAATTGGAAAATCCCTTGGATTAGGGACTGATTACTATGCATGTGTGGATGATTATTTATTATTTTTGAGTATCATTTGGTTTATAATTTTTATTAATCCAGCCCTATCATGTGTAGGCCTGGACCCACATAATTTCTCCTTAATTGAATGTTTGGACTTTCATGGGAGATATGGAATTTGTGTAATTGTTTCTGAACTAACATGATCTTAAGCCTAAATTCTCATATATCATATTTAATTTTCATGTCCTGCATCAAATTTGGTATCAGAGCTTAGGGTTCTTGTAGGGGAATACATAACATATTTAGGGTTTTAGTTTGTTTTAGTCTTTCATGCATCCAGTTAATCATATATAGCTGTTTAGAAGACCGTAGTCCCTAATATTAGTTGCTGAAATTTCTGATAGCAGGAAGTTAGCAATTCACATTGCTGTAACTTTCTGTTATTCCCTTATTTTGACAACTATGTTGCTGAATTTTAGTAGCACTCTGTAATTTCCCTCATATAGAGTCTCATAGGATCATTTAGTCCTATTTAGTTGCATATAGTCGTCATAGAAAGTCCTTAGGTGGAGTTAGCAAGTGTATACCCACACGTACGGGTCATGGTTTTAGCTTGCACCCTACACTAAACATGGAGCAACTGCTAGAGTCACTAAACAAACTGTCCCAACAGATTGAATCTGTGGGTAAGCGCTTGGAACAACATATAGACCAACGCTTTGATCAATTTGATGTGCGCATTACCCAACTAAAGGCCTCCGCCGAGACAAGCCCCACCATTGGGGTAGATATTCAATCTCAGGCAAGTGGCCAGGAGGATAGACCAATGAATAGAGTTGGCCAAGGAATCAGTTATGGGTGTGCACCCACCCAATGTGGGATATCAAGACCATTATTTTAAGGGGCACAACATGTGCGGCCTTGTAGCTAGATAGAGTGCACCAAAGGCTAGTGCAGAGTTACCCATTGAGGCTATTCCGGTAGTGAATGATGTCTTTCCTAATGATCTACCAGATGAGTCTCTCCCTAGGAGGGAAATAGAGCACACCAGAACATGGGACACCGTAATACCTACAGCCGAGTTTACGTTTAATAGTTCTGTTGATATGTCCACAGGTCTCAATCCTTATGAAGTTGTTATTGGTTATAAGCTTGGGAAACCTATTGATATTGTCCATATGTCAATCTTTTGCACATCACATCATTCATGGCATCAAGAAATCAGGCAGAAGATCAAAACTAATAATGAACATTACTCATTTTCTGCAGACCAAAATAAATGTTTTAAGGAATTCAATGTAAGGGACTGTGATAATCCGCATTAGGCCAGAGCGGTACGCTCAGGGAGCCGTTTGAAAATTACACGTGCATAGCGCTAGACCATTCAAATTTATAAAATGAAACGGTCTCAATGCATATGTTACAAATCTTTCACCCTCCATGGGAATTAGTTTAGTTCCACATTCAATGTGGAGGATCTAGTTGTATTTTAAGGAGCCATTAATGCATTGTCCAACCTTTCGCCTAACCATCCTGATTCCTCAGACATTTTCCTTAATCCATGGCCCCCTCCTGACCTATTTTCCCAACCTCTACGTCCCATATCTACCCGTTTCGATCCATTTTCCCAACCTCCACCTCTCATACCTACCCCTCCCTACCCATTTTCCCATCCTCTATATCCCATATCTACCCGTCTCGACCCCTGGCCGACCAGGGCAAAGGAATCGATTTTCGGGTTTGGGACCCACTCGAACGTGCGGCCAGGCTAGTGCGTACGTGTGTCAAGCCCTGGACCATTGTCCACTCACGGGAATTGTCTCCTAGTTTAGGTTTTCTCTTATTTTCTCCTTTTCATACCTATTTTCATAAACCTTAACCTTAGATTGCATCTTCCATAATTTACTTGCCCCTTTTCTCACCCTAGGGTTCCTTGATTTGAAATTGGGGAATCGCTTGGATTAGGGACGATTACTATGCATGTGTGGATGATTATTTCTTATCTTTGAGTATCATTTAGTTTATAATTTTTATTGATCCAGCCCTATCATGTATAGACCTAGAACCGCATAGATTCCCCTTAAGTGAATGTTTGGACTTTCATGTGGGATAGTAATTGTTTATGAACTTACGTGATCTTAAGCCTGAATTCTCGCATATCATATTTAATTTTCATGTCATGCACAAAAAAGAATGCAACCATATTGGCAATTTGGATCACTAAATATAGGCCAACCACAAGAATAGTTTGAATTTAATAAAATGAGCCTACTCATATCAACGGTGCACCATTTAAATTAGGCCAAATTATGCAAATAGTTTACATCGTTAGAAATGGTCCACATGATATTCAATAGATTAGGTCACATAAAATAAACCAATCTAGCCGACTATTGTACTAAAGCCACTAAAAAGAGAAGTCGCCATTCTACATATCCCAAGGGACACCAAATCACCTTGTAACATCCCAAAAATCGGGGGTCGAGTATAAACTCCACTCTCGAGTTTCAGAACATCACTTATGCAACATAAATGCTTATGATTGAATGTTGTCTATGTTAGTGTATTAAACATGAGTGGGATTAAGCCAAAACAGCATATCATACTCCAGAGACAGTTAAATTATGCGAGCGGAAGACTGTGATAGTATATATAACATATATGGACTGTTATAAGTCTCCAGAGTGTGAACATGTTTCCAGGTTAAATATATACATGTATACTCCAAAAATGAACAAAAAGAATATGCATGAGTGTTTAAATAAAAGGCAAAATACCAAGTGTATTGGCATCTAATCAGTAACCCCTGTAACCCCGTCGATCAGAACCTGCATATAGGAGGAATCCTCCTCCTCATCATCAAGTCCGGATCTGCTTTGCAAGCATCACCATCATCTGAAACTAAAATAGGGACTGGTTGGCGTGGCCAACACCGTCCCGTAACGTGGGAGTGAGTGATCAACTCAGTGGAAGCTATATACAGCAAAGGTTAACATGTTATCAATTCAATCAAGCAGTAATGATAAGGCAGTACAATCAAACAAGTCCTAGATCTCTTGTTAATGCAAGGATGATATGAAGAATGATGCATGCCCTCACCACAATCCCCTCTATGACATCATCTAACGATCGCGGCATGACTCACTTCCTCAGTGCTCTATCACCAACGCCGTTAGCACATGCAATGCGGTGTTATGAATATACTTACCAAGTTCTTATTAGTCCTTTTCATACAGCAGGATTGGAAAGCTAAGGTATCTCCCTTATATCATTACCCAAACGGTAACAGTTCGAGATAATCTCATACGATATTACGGTTCGAGGTCACTGCAAGGGCTGCCAGGGCTGTTGTGCTCAATCGTTGCTCCTCTCCCCCATCACCTTATCAATACAAGCCTAGTTATATCCCACATACTGCAACAAGACTCGTCGTCCTTATGTACTATCAGGATATACTCGAGGTCACTACAAAGGGCTCGTCACCAATCAATGTAGGCCGACAGTAAGAATATAGTATCCCATACCACCATAATCTGTTCACGAGTGTAGGTGCTCACTGGTCACTACAAAGGGCTCATCACCAATCAGTGTAGGCCGACAGCACGAATATAGTGTCCCATACCACAATAATCGGCTCATGAGTCTTAGCGGATCAAGGTACCAAGGTTAGAGGGACTTTTCATTGGTAAGTTTGGTACCTTAGGTTCAAGCAGTAGCGACCAAACATGGTGAACAAACATCAATCAATTGGGTTAGTTGATAAGCTTAACTAGGCCAAGCACATGTTGAGTTGAACGACATGGAATGCATAAGCACTCCGTGTGGCCTAACCACTGCCGAACATCCCAAGTATGACTCAAATTCGTTAAACTCATCCTGCGTGGTGAAAACAACCTCAACCACCATTTGAAGTACGATTACCGATTACCTAGACTATACAATAGCCCCAATCACATTCAATTACAACGATCTAGCATATGAGATACTCAAGGAAGTAATGGAGCAATGATTCAAATCATACAATCAAGTGAGCATGTTATGAAGTACAACATAAACATGAATCCATACTTATGCATTTCTAAGTAAAAGCAATGAGTATGAAACAAAGTATATGGAGGAAATCATACACATCATTAGAGTGGCTAAGAATCCTATCTCAACACCCATCTAAAGAATAGTTTACAAGTATTTATTCATACAGACATATTTACAAACTCTTAGCATACATTTTATATCATACATGGTATGTATTAGTTAGCATACGTATTAGGGCAAGTCCTTGCGTCAAAGGATTGTCGCCTACACAACAATCACATAGCTACGATGGTTATTCGTGGTGTACACTAACGCAAGGTTTATACTCATTTAGTCATTTTTACAAACACTTAGGCTACGCATTGTAACATACACGACGTATGTTAATATAACATGTATTAGGCAAATCCGTTCACCCAGAAGTTGATACACATGTATCTAGCATACCTAGATGGCAGTTAATCATGGCAAACTCAAATCTGAATTTCATACGTATACGGTATTTTCTACAAATACAAGGAAGACGGTATATTCAACATAATTAACATATAACTGAAAAATGAAACAGACAACACTTTATACATGTGAAATAGCATCCTAAGCAAGAAAAAATCATTACTTAACATTGAAAGTCTTAGAAACCATAACCTAAACGTATATAGTCCGCACCTTAAACAAAAAAAGACGTATTCAAGATGATTCAGACGATGTGTCTTCGTCAACGGTGGATACGCTACCTATGCCACAAAACAGATTAGCTATAGTGTCATTGGAACTATTCTAGGCTCCAAACAGGTTAGGGTTAGGATATCTTGCCTAAGAACGGGATCAGAAACGCCGAAATAGCTATACGGATAGGTGGATTAGGCACGTAGCAAAGCTGGGAAGAATCCCAGGAAGAAGCACGAACTTCTCTAACACTTTCTCTCTCTTTTCTCTCCCTTGGAAAGCTAGGGTTTGGAAATTCGTATGGGATTTGGGAATGGGGGTTTTAAGCCTTTTTATAAACCCAAAAGTGATGGAAATAGACTTGGGGCCAAGGTATACTTAGGTTATAACCAAATCGGGTCTGTTCCGATCCAACGGAGCACTTTTGGAGGTCCTGTTACTAAATGCGGTCGGACTTAAGCTCTCTAATATCAGATCTAGGTCAAGCTAAGTTTTCATTCCAGTCAGGTTTCCAGATCGACCGTGGCAGACCAGTTTCACTTCAACGGTTATGGGAATTCGATCAGAGCTACTAGTACTATGGCATGTAAGGGCCACCTATCCTGATCCGAGGGTGAATTTGGGTCGAATTCTAACGGTCAGAACGCTTAAAAATAACGCGCAAGTGGAACGTTCCAGATTACTTAAAAATGAAATTAATTTTCTAAAAATCTTCATTTTCCTACTCTCTTTACTCCGGGCTCAATAAAATGGTCTCAGGACATCTTTTGGGCTTGATTTTCTAGGTGATTGACAAGCACAAATAGGCGGTCATAATGGTCTAAGTTCATTGCTATCGGACTTTCGATGTGTGGTCCAGGTCCGATACGGAGTTTCCGAATGCTCCCGTGAGCAACTGGGTTTAGAGTTGGATCCTAGATTTCAGGGTAACGTTTCGTTAACAATTCTAGAGGTTTTGGGTCTTATAGATCGTATTTAAAGTGGTTGGTGCTAATTTTGCAGGAAATCTAGTGTAGGGCTGGCTAATTCACATTAAATTTCTGAAGAATTAGGTTATAAATGATTTCTCTGGCTTTGGAATCAATTTTTGAGAAGTTACCAAGGTGCTATGGTTGACCCATTGCCTAAGGATGCCTAACTACAGGTTGGTAAAAATTTGGGGTGTTACACACCTCAACTAATTGGATAATTTAATCTAGTGTACCATAAAAAATTAACTTACAATTTACAACTACAACTAATAAATTGAATGGAACATTATCATAGAAACTATTCCCCTTAGAAATGAAAAACTATTCACCAAAGCCTTTCGCCCAAACTCGTGATAGGTAATCCACAGGGAGGGGAATCAAACTCGTGTCTGTGGGGAGCAAACCCATGACTAAAGCCATTCACCCAAACCCATGACAGGTTTTGGGAAGTGAAACCTCACGTCTTTCTAAGATCCAAGTAAAAGAAGAAAAATGGATTGGGGTAGGCTCATCCTTGAGTATGAATTTGACTATTCTTCTATTGGAGGTGAATTTTTTAGCATTTAGTGAAGTTGTGTATTGTGTGCTTAGGGTATAATTAGTTATATCTATAAACCATCAAACCCTACTAAGATCAAGAGTATCCTAAAATGAAAAAGACCCATAGCATGAAGATTAACTTGCCTCGAACAAAAATACCATTCATAAGTGGTATTTTCAAATAATCTATTTTTTTAAGAGATCAGAAACTTAATCTGTATATGGAGTTTCATTGATTGATAAAAGATCATTCCAACAAAACATTTGGAGTATTATTTAGTTTTCACCTACTTGGAAATATTGCTCAAGAACCATCTGTTGTTTATATTCTTCTTACTTTTTTAAATTTATGTTTCTTCTTCTTCTTCTTCTTCTATTTGTCCTTCTAACTTCCTGTTTTTTATTTTTTAATTTTTTAAAGTCAAACTTAAAACAAACAAAATAATTTAGTTATGACACATTTCAATTTGTATTCTTTTTTTTTCTTTTTCTTTTTTTGAGAGAGAGCTTTATTAAAAGCACACAAAATGCGCAAAAGAAAACAACCTACCTCTACAATTGAAAAACAGATGAGAGATTAGCTAGATTAATTGCTTTTAAATAAGAAGCCCAACCCAAAAATTACATTTAATTTTCCTAATGACCATAACATGCGAAGAGCTCCTACTCTGAAAACATCTCCTATAAAAAAAAGCAATCTCCACAAAGCTTTCCCCACTTTTCCCACCCCTCCTGAATGCCAAGACCACAGAAGGTCTGCAACAAAATTCGGTGGATTGTATGACTATACAAAAGAGAATAGATATGGTAAATGAGCATTTCTCCCTAGTTTCTTTGATTTTACAGCCCTTCATTAGTAAATTCAATGGATTGATTGCTTTTACATAAGAAACCCAACCCAAAAATTGCATTTAATTTCCCTAACGACCATAACATGCAAAGAGCTCCTACTCTAAAAACATCTCCTATAAAAAAGCAATATCCACAAAGCTTTCCCCATTTTTCCCACCCCTCTTGAATGCCAAGACCACAGAAGGTCTGCAACAAAATTCGGTGGATTTTTGTATGAATATACAAAAAAGAATAGATATGGTAAATGAGCATTTCTCCCTAGTTTCTTTGATTTTACAACCCTTCATTAGTAAATTACCATCTAAGGTCACATAAATTTTGATGTATTCCTATTCTATGGTAGAGGCTCATAATCACCATCTAAGGTCATCTAACACAAAGGTTATCCAAGATATTTCTTTAATGATAAATAGTGTCTTGAAGTTAGGAGTTGTAGTTAAAGGGCTTTTCCCCATTAACAATTAAAAGGCACTATCATCATACATGCTCTATCACCTATTGGAATTTTTGGTAGACCTCATGGATATATTCATGTATCTCTTCACACATCTCATTCATTGAAATTAGCCTCCATTTAAAAACATCCATCACAGTGAACAATAAAAGGCATTATCGTTGTACATACTATATCACCTATTGGAATTTTTGGTAGACCTCATAGATATATTCATGTATCACTTCATACATCTCATTCATTGAAATTAGCCTCCATTTAAAAACATCCATCACAATGAACAATGAATGCCCTATAAAGGGAAAAACATTTGGAAAAGCATTCAACTAAACAAATTTTCAAATCATATGGCAACTAACATTGGCTATAAAACATTTGCTTGGAGTGTTGAAGATGAGCCTTAACATTTCAATTGACTTGGATCAATACAAACTGCCTCAATAATACAAGGCATTTGGATCACTAAATGATGCAATTAAAGTGTTTGTAACACCTGAAACAAGCCCAATAATATGAAGGATTAGGATCACTTCAAACGGCAAAAGTATTTTAAAAGGTCAGTCCAATTGGATCACTTCAAATGGCAAAAAATTTCAATTGGTTTAGACCAATCCCACAAATGTTTTGGTTAGTGAAAATGGGACCCATCCTACAAATACTTAATATCAATTAGAAGCAAGCCTAGTGATTAATGGTTTGGATCACTAGGGTGTGGTGCCAAATCAGTTGATATTTCTACACCTTATGGTAGATGTCGGGGCCTGCGGGTGCCACATCAGATGATCTTCCACCATGTCGCAACAAAACAACAAAAGAAAGCAGACATGGCACCAGCAGTTTAAGTTGTCCCTAACAAAAGAAATCCTGTAACTATTACAAAATGAATCCTTAGCAAACAGAGAAAATCGCGTCCCCTATGCTACACAAAAAGACATGAGCCAAACATCTGTAAAGTAAAAATAAAAACATAAAATGAAGAAGAAAAGAAAAACTAATATCTATCTTTCCTCACACTCGAAAGGAGAGTTCTTTTTCCTGGAAAAATCCCAATATGACCTGACATGCGAAAAATCAGAGAGCAGAGACAAACCAAAACAAACTATAACAGAACAAAGAATAAATCGTGGAAATCTACACTTAATGACCAGATGTATACACAAGCTACAAAATGTGAACACTCTGAAGCAAGTGAAACATTGTTGGGTTTGGTTTGGAGTTGAGATTCACAAAGATCACATATGCTACAGCCCAAGCAGTTCATAAGTGGGTTCCACTGCAAACAAGCCCCGACAGAAAAGTCAGTTCATCTGTCAGGTGGGCCACACGTGGATGAGAAAACGAACAGAAAAGAATGAAAAACTGCCTTATGTTCAACCTACGAATGCTGCCCAATTGATAACAGGACCAGCCTAATTTCCAGGTCAGGACATGTTCATGGTGGGACCCCACCTGATGAGTGTTCAATGGCCGAGACCCTTCACGCAGGTGCTGCCGCTGATTGCTTTCACCAAACACACTTTTGCAATGTATATATGAAACACACTGTAATCATGCAAATCATGATAAAGAGAAGCAGATGCATAAACTATTAAGAGTAGCAGTTCCAAGGGGAAAATAACACAACCAGATCATCACTTCTTTTCTTAAACCATCTAGAAGTGGGTTCAAGTGGAGTGTAATGAAGTGCTTCCCCAATGAAGCTGCAATTCAACTTTGCAAACAAGTTTTACTTGAAAATAGACTAGGAGTTTCAACAATGAAGTTAGAAATCAGCATAGAAGCATACCTTTGAATGGGATCAATATTAAACTCAAAAGAGTTTTACCTTTTCAATGCTCTGCCTTGCAACTAGAAATGCATTAGAAATACCTTCTGGCAGTAAAGAGCACAAGAAGGCAATGGAAACCCAAACCCAAACTCAAACTCTTAGGATACATTATTCTCCTCTAAGAATCTCGGATTAACATAACTTCAGCACAATTTCGAGCCTTAGAATGAACTCCATCCAGTTAGTGGTGTACTTCAAGCATTCATCACGGAACGCAAAGACCCAGTTCTAAACAATAAAAAAAAAATTAAAAAAAAAAAAAAAACAATCAGCATTTAGTTGTGGGTTGAAATCTAATTCCTAAAATCAAATCAATGAGAGTAAAGCTTATGCAAGATTTATAAAAAAAAAAATAAAAAATCCTAAAGCAAATTACTGACAGGAAAGCTTAATATCGTCATCATCATCACAACTAAATGCTGTGAAATCCCATAACACATCTTACGAATACAGGAGATACAACAAAATTTTTAGTAATCTCCAATTCTACAGATGGTGAAAACCAGGTAATAGACCCAGCCTAAGAGGAGCCACCAAGTGGTACCGCTTTCTAGTCCACATGAAATACACTCAATCCACAAATTTTAGTGCTGGTGGAAAAAAGTATATAACTTTGAGGACTAATGTGTCATTCCAATGTTGATGCCTAAACAGATACTTTACAGCCAATGACACAGCTCAAGATCGACATTTGTGGGCGAGAACAATGTTTGAGATGTACATGAGCTAGCCCAAGAAATACCTTTTTCTTTTCTTTTTCTTTTGTTGTTGGTTTTTTCCTGTAATTGACAGAGCTTCTGTTAATGAAAACTAAGGGATTGGAAGTGCAATATCAAGGTAAAGGTAACATACCTTCCTTTGCTGTTGTGTTAGTGACCACACTAGCTTCCCTCAGAACATGATAAAAATATCAACGCATGCCTTGTACCAACTTTTTTAGTTTTGCTAACAATGAAATTTGATCTACATTTCCAGGTTTTGCAAAAAAGTCAACAAGTTAGCATTTTCTACATCTCTTTCCACTATAACTAGCCCAGAAAATAAATGAGACTCAACTGCCTTGTTGTAGTCTCACCCGTCCCGAAACACCACATTGTTTCTCCCTTGTCATTTCTAATAGCACCAACTACACTTTTCTTCCATGTGTTGTCATTGTTCAAGCTCTTTCCATTGTCAAAGAATTTCTTATTCCTTTCCTTCTAGATCCACCGGATTATGTCAAATGAAAGCATCTTCAAAATTCCCCGTACTTGATTAAACAACCATTTCATCCACCCACCTACGACCAAAGCCACTTTTTTGGAGAACCCAACAAATTAAAAAGAGTTTGAAGAAGTTCCATATCCCTAGGCATTCTACAAACAAGATATAGGTGATTGGATGGTTATTCTATTTCTCTACACAAGTGGCACATGCTAGATAAGCTTTCATCATTATCACCAATATGATCCAACGTACGGATCTCATTTGCTATTTCACCAACCTTCTACCAAGTATCGCTTACATTAGAATGAAGCAATTCATAGGCACTCCATTATCAATGTCACCGAAATCACCAACATGCCTACGTTTGTTGTTTCGAATAATGGGTCATTTGCTATCCAGATTACTAATTTTTAGCATCCTGAAATTATGCTCCTACACTTACTATTAACTTTTAGCACAAATGTATATTTACAATGTTGAGATTTATATTTTGATTAATTCATTACCATGCATATAATATAACAATATGCATGTGGGGTCTATATAATAACATTTATAATGCGGAGGCATTTTCGCACCGGGCTCGAGCGGGGTGGCCTGTGGGATGTAGGGGCACACTCAGGGTGGGCGGCCCGCGGAACCCATAGATTTGGGGCCCAAGAGGAGGGTTCAGTCGAGGACCTAACCCATAGAAATTGGGTCATGGGCTTTAAGATAAAGGGATTAATTTGGCATGCTCTATTAGTTCGAGCTTTTAGAGCAAGTGGTTAATTGTTTTGCATCAAATTGGTATCAAAGTGGGAGATCTTGTGTTAGAGACTCATCAAATTGTAGGGGCATTTTCACGCCGGGCTTGAGTAGGGTGGCCCCTGGGATGAAGGGGCACACTCGGGGTGGGCGGTCCACGGAACCCATGGATTTGGAGCCCAAATGAGGCGGGTGGCTCGAGTGAGCTGTATCAATTTATATATCAAGTGCAAAATTCATTCAATGTACCAATTCCCATACTACGTATCAAAGTGACCCATGAGCCAGATCACCTTTTTTGGATAATAAAATACCTTCGTTTCTTATTTCAATCACTCATGCGAACACTCTCACTCCGTGTTGCTTCTAATAATAAAGGCCATGGATATGCATATGATCAGTTTAAATCATTGAAAATCAATGAAAATATATCATTAATTAGATTACTAAACCATCACCCTTCGAATATAACTTGGATTGAATCAACGAAATGGACCGAAGCATATGAAGGGTTTAGATCACTAAAGATAGGCCAAATCATATGAACGCCTTGGAAGATCGAATAGGGCTCAATTAAACGAATGTTTTGGATCAATAAAAATAAGCTCCAATAAATAAGATTGGTTTAAATCATTGAATATCAACCCAAATATATCATATCAATTGGATTACTAAACACCAGCCTTCGATAGGCCAAATCATATTAATGGCTTGGAAGATCGAATAAGGCTCAATCAGACGAATGGTTTGGATCAATGAAAATCAGCCCAAATTTATATGATTAGCTTAGATTATTGAAAATCAATCCAAATATATCGTCAATTGGATTACTAAACATCAGCATTCGAATATATAACTTGGCTTGAATTAATGAAATGGCCTGAAGCATTTGAAGGGTTTGGATCACTAAACATAGGCCAAATCATATGAGTAGCTTGGAAGATTGAATAGGGCTCAATCCGACGAATGGTTTGGATAAATGAAAATCAGCCTAAATATATATATGATTGGTTTAGATCATTGAAAATCAACACAAATATATCGTCAATTGGATTACTAAACATCAGCCTTCAAATATAACTTGGAGTGAATCAACGAAATGGCCTGAAGCAAATAAAGGGTTTGGATCAGTAGGCATAGGCCAAATCATGTGAATGGAATGGAAGATCGAATAGGGCTCAATCAAACAAATGGTTTGGATCAATAAAAATCAGCTCAAATAAATATGATTTGAATTGTGTATAGAACCCAAGTGGGTCCTACTAAATTAATGTTGTGGATCATTGAGAATAAACCTCAAATATTATTAATAGATGGATCAACTTAACATACCCATTGGGATGGGTCATGTAAAGAGGCTTCAATCATATGATGAGTTTATATCACTAAGAGCAACATGAATCATACGACGAATTTGGAACACTGAATGGGTCGAATCATATAAGTTCAAATCTGCTGAAATGGACCAAGCATGTCAAAAGTTTTGATCCATTGAAATGACCCAAGCATGTCAAAGGTTTGGATCACTAGAAATGGGCTAAATCATACGAAAACTATGGATCATTTTTAAAGTTGAAGAGGGTCCTACAAAATTTAGGGCACGGATCAACTTAGCATATCCATTGTCATGGATCATGAAAAGCAACTTCAATCATATGATGAGTTTGGATAATGAAAAGCAGCTTCAATCGTATGATGAGTTTGGATCGTCGAATGATCCGAATCATATGAACGGTTTTGATCTACTGAATGACCCAAGCGCCCATGTGAAAGGTTTTGATCACTAGAAATGCGCCAAATCATATAAATTTGGATCTTTGTAAAAGAAACCTGTCCGTTTAAATTGTGTAAATAACACAAGAGGTTCCTACAAAATTAACGATGTGGATCACTAACAACCAACCTCAAATATTATGAATAGATGGATCAAATAAACATATCCATTGGAATGGGTCATGGAAAGAGGCTTCAATCATATGATGAGTTGAGATCACTAACAACAACACGAATCATATGATGTATTTCGATCGTTGAATGGCCTGAATCATATAAGAAGTTCAAATCCGCTTAAATGGCCAAAGCATGTCATAAGTTTTGATCCATTGAAATGGCCCAAGCATGTCAAAGGTTTGGATCACTAGAAATGGGCCAAATCATATGAACAATTTGGATCATTTGTTAAGCTGAAGAGGGTCCTACAAAATTTAGGGCATGGATCGAGTTAGCATATCCATTGCCATCGATAATGAAAGGCAGCTTCAATCATATGATGAGTTTAGATCATGAAAAGCAGCTCCAATCGTATGATGAGTTTCGATCGTCGAATGAACCGAATAATTTGAACAATTTGGATCCACAAAGTGGCTCAAGCATGTCAATGTTATTTATTGATCGAAATGGCCCATGTCAAAGGTTTGGATCACTAGAAATGGGCCAAATCATATGAATTTGGATAGTCGTAAAAACAAACCTGACTGTTTGAATTGTGTATAGAACCGAAGGGGGTCCTACAAAATTAACGATGTGGATCACTGAGGACTGACCTCAAATATTATGAATAGATAGATCAACTTAACATATCCATTGGGATGGGTCATGGAAAGAGGCTTCAATCATATGATGCTTTTGGATGGCTAAATGGGCCGAATCATATAAGAAGTTCAAATCCATTGAAATGGCCCAAGCACATCAAAGGTTTTAATCCATTGAAATGGCCCAAGCATGTCAAATGATTGGATCGCTAGAAATGGCCCAAATCATATGAACAGCTTGGATCATTTATAAAGCTAAAGAGGCTCTTACAAAATTTAGGGCATGGATCAACTTAGCATATCCATTACCATGGATCATGAAAAGCAGCTTCAATCATATGATGAGTTTAAACCATGAAAAGCAGCTTCAATCATATGATGAGTTTGTATCGTAGAATCAGCCAAATCATATGTACAATTTCGATCCACTAAATGGCCCAAGCATGACAATGTTTTTTAACCATCGAAATGGCCCATGTCAAAGGTTTGGATCACTAGAAATGGGCCAAATCAAATAAGTTTGGATCACTAAAAATGGGCCAAATCAAATAAATTTGGATCATTGTAAAAAGAAACCTGACTGTTTGAATTGTGTATAGACTAGAAGAGGGTCCTACAAAATTAACGATGTGGATCACTGAGAACCAAACTCAAATATTATGAATAGATGGATCAACTTAACATATCCATCAGGAAGGATCATGGAAAGAGGCTTCAATCATATGATGAGTTGAGATCACTAACAACAACACATATCATACGATGTATTTCGATCGCTGAATGGGCCGAATCATATAAGAAGCTTAAATCTGCTTAAATGGCCAAAGCACATCATAGGTTTTGATCCATTGAAATGGCCCAAGCATGTCAAAGGTTTGGATCACTAGAAATGGGCCAAATCATATGAACAGTTTGGATCATTTGTAAAGCTGAAGAGGGTCCTACAAAATTTAGGGAATGGATCGACTTACCATATCCATTGCCATGGATCATGAAAAGTAGCTTCAATCAAATGATAAGTTATGATCATGAAAAGAAGCTTCAATCGTATGATGAGTTTGGATCGCCGAATAAACCAAATCATATGAACGATTTGGATCCACTGAATGGCCGAATCATGTCAATGTTTTTTATGCATCGAAATGGCCCATGTTAAAGGTTTGGATCACTAGAAATGGGCAAACTCATATGAATTTGGATAGTTGTAAAAACAAAATCACTGTTTGAATTGTGTATGGAACTAAAGAGGGTCCTACACAATTAACGATGTGGATCACTGAGAACCAACCTCGAATATTATGAATAGATGGATCAAATAAACATATCTAATGGGATGGGTCATGGAAAGAGGCTTCAATCATATGATGAGTTTAAATCACTAACACCAGCACGAATCATATGATTCATTTGGATCGTTGAATGGGTCGAATCATATAAGAAGTTCAAATCCACAGAAATAGCCCTGGCACGTCAAAGGTTTTGATCCATTGAAATGGCCCGAGCAGGTAAAAGGTTTGGATCACTAGAAATGGGCCAAATCATATGAGCAGTTTGGATCATTTGTAAGCTAAAGAGGGTCTTAAAAAATTAAGGGCATGGATCAACTTAACATATCCAATGCCATGGATCAGGAAAAGCAGTTTCAACCATATGATGAGTTTGGATCATGAAAAGTAGCTTCAACCATATGATGAGTTTGGATCATGAAAAGCAGCTTCAATCATATGTTAAGTTTGGATCATGAAAAGCAGCTTCAATCATATGTTAAGTTTGGATCATGAAAAGCAGCTTCAATCGTATGATGAGTTTGGATCGCCAAATGAGCCTAATCATATGAACAATTTGGATCCATTGAATGGCTTAAGCATGTCAACGATTTTTATCCATCAAAATGGTCAATGTCAAAGGTTTGGATCACTAGAAGTGGCCGAATCATATTAATTTGGATCGTTGTTAAAATAAACCTGATTGATTGAATTTTGTAAAGAATAAAAGAGGGTTTTAGGGCATGGATCAACTTAACATATCCAATGCCATGGATCATGAAAAGCAGCTTCAACCATAGGATGAGTTTGGAGCATGAAAACCAACTTCAATTGTATGATGAGTTCGGATCGCCGTTATCCATCAAAATGGACAATGTCAAAGGTTTAGATCACTAGAAATGGGCCAAATCATATTAATTTGTATCGTTGTAAAAAGAAACCTGATTGATTGAATTGTGTATAGAACAGAAGAGGGTTTAAGGCATGGATCAACTTAGCATATCCATTGCCAAGGATCATGAAAAGCAGCTTCAACCATATGATAACTTTGGATCATGAAAAGCAGCTTCAATCGTATGATGAGTTTGGCTCACCGAATCTGCCTATTATATGAACAATTTGGATACACTAAATGGCTCAAGCATGTCAATTATTTTTATGCATCAAAATGGCCAATGTCAAAGGTTAGGGTCACTAGAAATGGGCCGAATCATATTAATTTGGATCATTGTAAAAAGAAACTTGATTGATTGAATTGTGTATAGAACAGAAGAGGGTTTTAGGGAATGGATCAACTTAGCATATCCATTGGCATGAAAAGCAGCTTCAACCATATGATGAGTTTGGATCATGAAAAACAGCTTCAATCATATGTTGAGTTTGGATCATGAAAAGCAGCTTCAATCGTATGATGGGCACATGCTTAATAGTGACCCCACGACCAAAGCCATGAAGAGGGGAATCAAAGTTGTGTCTATGGGAAGCAAACCCACGACCAAAGCCACTCGCCAAAACTCGTGACTAGTTTTGGAAAAATTAAATTATAACGACAGGTGTCCCCACCCTTTAAGAAGTGACCATTCCCCCTGCGGATGCATACAATCACCCGCCAACCAAGTGCATCAGGTAATCCACAGGGGACGGGGGGGATCAAAATTATGTCTGTGAGGAGCAAACCTACAACCAAAGCCATTCACCCAAACTCATGATGGGTTTTAGGAAGTGAAACCTTACATCTTTCAAAGATCCAAGTAAAATGAGAAAAAATGATTAGGATAGGCTCATCCTTGAGTATGGATTTGACTATCATTCTATTGGAGGTGATTGATATTCGACATTTAATGAAGTTTTGTATTGTGTGTTTAGGGTGTAATTAGCTATATGTGTAAACTCTCAAACCCTACTAAGATCAAGAGTATCCTAAAGCAGGAAAGACCCTTAGCATGAAGATTGGTTTGTCTCAAACAAAAATATCATTCATAAGTGGTAATTTCAAATAATGTATTTTTAAGAGACCAGTAAGTTCCTCTGTATATGGAGTTTCATTGATTGATAAAAGGTCATTCCAACAAAAAAATTGGGGTATTATTTAGTTTTCACCTATTAGAAATCTTGCTCAATAACCATCTTTTGTTTAGACTTACATTTTTACTTTATAAGTTTCCTTCTTTATTTCTTTATTTCCCTCTTACTTCTTGTTTTCCATTTTGTATTTTTTGTTTTAGTAAAACTTAAAACCAACAAAAGAATTTAGCTATGGATCATTTCAACTTGCATTCTTTCTTCTTCTTCTTTTTTCTTTTTTTAAAAAAAACTTTTTGAGAGAGCTTCATTAAAAGCACAAAAAATGCGTAAAAGAAAACAACCCACCTCTACAATTGAAAAACAGATGAGAGATTAGCATGACCCTGTCTACACAACATGCATGTGTCAAAGTGACACATGTGTGTGATCTAATCCATCCATAGTGTAGGGCCTACCAAATGCTCCTAATTGTCCCCAACCCAACTCAAATTACTTAGATCCAAAAACCCCATAAGTACTCAATCGATATCTCAACCCTAATTAGATCCAGGTTTGGCTCTCCAAGATCCAGACCCAGACCTGGCTAGCCTAGGTTTGGGTACTAACCCAACCCATTGACAACTTGGGTCAAGTTTAGGATGGGTATATAAATTAAAATTAATTGCCACGAATTATGGTGGCAACCAATTTTGATGGTAAAAAAAAAAGGCAGTGGAAGAGGGTGTAGTGGAGCATAAATTTTGGTTTATTTTCCATCTCACGCTATCCATATTGTCACAAGTAGTGGATTGGATGGTTAACTATTTCTTGTTATTTAAATGGAAATTAAAAAAATATACATGTAATTTACTTTTTCTCGTCTAAACTACTACATATTGTGGGTTTTCGGTGGGAGAAAACATAAAAATATTTGAAGAATGAATTGAACCTGAGAGATCACATACATTTGCTGATTGGGACTGTGTACCTAGTTGATCACAAAGTGGATAGTCCATATCCCATTACAAAAGGGATTGACATGTGGCAGACATCATATCACTGGGCTTCTAAAAGGAACTATTAGAGGAACAAGTCTACATTCAAGTTTAATCCCTCAAGATAAGCCAAGACAACGAGAGTTATCAAGTTGTTTTTTTAATCAATAGCCCATCCACATAGTGAGGCACCAAATCTACCACCCTAATAAAAACCATCATTTGGAAAAACTCAATGGGACAATCATGGATAGTGAAAATTTTCCAATCAATGCAATTTTTGGCCCATAGCGCATCAACGTGACCGAGGTATCAGATCAGTGGCCCAATCACTATGGCTGCCATGTGTGCCTTGATCAATGGCAATACCAAAATAGAAATGCAGAAATAGTACGCATTCAACTGAAAAAAGGCTGAAGATTGATGTAGCAAGGATCCTTCATTCTACCATGTTTTTGGGTGACTAGAGTATCAAATAACCCCTCTTGCTTGAAACAATGATAGCAAACTCCTGATTGTCCAATAAGTCTATGATTTTAATGGTCTTCATATGCATAATGTACGCGCTACATCTACCATTGATCATGGGCCTCTCTACATAGCCACCTGGCATGCATTGGATGTCCAACCTTGCATGTGTCAATTGGCTCTCAACATGATATATATATATATATATATATATATATATATATATATATATATATATATATATATATATATATATAGAGAGAGAGAGAGAGAGAGAGAGAGAGAGAGAGAGAGAGAGCTCAAGCACAACAGGTTGGGTTAAGGAAAGGAAAATGTAAGAAATGGACGGACGGACAAGGTAGGATTTTATTATTTTTAAATATATATATATATATACACACACACACAAACAATATAATATAAAATATATAAAAGGGCAATAGTATGATCAATTCACTAGCTAAGGGAAGACTTTGTACATCTTCTCTTATATTGGGGACTCTTATCCATTGCCTTCCTAAACTAATATATATTTTCACCCTTTGGGTTTCTTTAATAATTTTTTGCTTAAACAGTAACGATAATTTTATTAGACTGAACGAAAAATGCAAAAAGAAAGCGGATGGCAAAGTGTCTTAAAATCTATTTAAATCAGCATTCCAATATTCGAACAATGCAATTTTACATGTCTTCATCTCCATTAGAGGTTCAACATCTTTCCTAATCAGTTTATCTTATCTAATGCAAATTTGCATGGCGTCCTCTCCATAGTACTAAAGCCCATGGTCATATATCTTACAGAGAAATTTTCACCAATTAAATGGCTAGGATGTATTATTCGATGAAACAGAGTTCCTCAACAACACCCATATAAAGTGAAACCCAATAGACAAACAACCAAGGACCAGAATCTACTACAATAACCATTATACGTAATAAGTAAAAAAGTAAACCCTATGGCCCACCATGTTGTGAGTGTAACATCCACTCCATTGATCAAGTGCTAATTTTCATTCTCTCACCGTACATATCCCGTACATATCCAAAACTAGCCCTACTATCCAACAATCAAGTGGATGGAATAGATGTCATAAGCAAAATAAGGTGGCCGCACACACAACAAGTGTTTTACAGGAATCACATCCTACTATCAAAATAAATGATTGATGGGCCCGTGTGTGGAAATACTGGCCCCAGATGAAAACGACACCAACAATTCATGTTGAACATTACAGAATGTTAATCTATAATCAAACTTAACCCATCGAAAGAACCAAACAAAAAAAAAATCATTTTAGATTCAAACAATTCCAACATACAAATACCATTTTTTCCGTGATCTATCAATCGAAAGAAGCCTTCTAAAGTAATTTTGAGTGGAAAGATCATCATGTCCATACCTGTGCTTCACTTCGTAACCATTGGAGTCATAGGTGCCAAAAATAAATTGATTTTTGAAGAGCTTCTCTATAGCATTCTTGTTGTAGATGTTGTTGTAGCTCTCAAATGAAACAACGAAGTTCCAAGCATCATCTAGAATGAGATCAAAGGCATCTAACAAGCTGTAAATCCAGAAAGAAGATACATAATAATCAGAACTACAACGGAAAAATCAGTAATTGGGAGAAAAGGAAATTGTCCTCACACTCTCTCTCTCTCTCTCTAAGGTCGTGTTTGGCCGGGTGAAATATGGCGGATTACATGGGATGGAATTACAACCATCCCATGCATTTATGAGGCGCAGGGTATTGTCGACGGATTATGGTGTAAATCGATATCCCATGAACCGCCGGGCCCTGTTTGGGTTTTGTGGGATTGCAACCATCAGATGAGATTTCGAAAGAGATTTTGTTTGGATACCCCATGGGATTTCCTCTCTCTCTCTCTCTCTCTCTCTCTCTCTCTCTCTCTCTCTCTCTCTCTATGCCTCTGCATCTTCGGGAGAATCTCATCTCATTCACCGTCAAAACCCCTTCAAATCGATTCAAAACCTATCTCTACTGCTCCATCCCAATACCCTTGTCTCGATTTTGCATGACATCTCCATCCCAAAACTCCATCTCCATCGTTGATTATCTAATCAACCAACATGGATTCTCATCTGAAACTGCTTCCAAGGTCTCTATTGCCCTCACCCGCATCAAGACTCTCGAAAAATTTGATTCTGTCCTTGCCTTTTTCGTCCATTGCGGTTTCTCCAGGACTCGCGTTGAGAAAATGATCCAACACGCCCCAAAGTTCCTCTCCACCGGTGTCGACAAGACCCTCAAACCCAAAATCAAGATTTTTGAAGAATTGAGTTTTCCCCAAAATGACATTACTAATATAGTTTCCACAGACCCTTTAGATTCTTACTCGCAGTGTCGAGAAACAGCTCCTCCCTTTGCTCCTCCTCCTGAGGAGAGTCATCGAATCGCGCAAGGTCCAAATAGTGTTCTGGGGAAGACAACAGGTGCCGCTATGAGGGATAGGAAATGAGAGAGGCATATTAAGGGGTTTCGAAATCCCAACTAGCCCTAATGGTCGTAGAGAAGCTGACAGAGAGAGAGGGCTAAGAGAGAGAGAGAGAGAGAGAGAGAGGAACGTTGGGAGACCGAAGCCGAACGAGAGAGAGACATTTGAAATTTGCTCTGGAATTTAGTTTTCAGAATAGAGAGCCGTTGGGGCATTTCGCTTAGCTATTAAGGCAATAGGATTGTGCGCGGGGAACGGATTGGCCACTCCCCCTAACACCAGCCCCGTGGCTGGTGGTCGGTGCTCTGTGGGGCCCATAATGATGTATGTGTTTCATCCATTCTGTTTATCCATTTTTACATATCATTTTATGGCTTGCTACCAAAAATGAAAGGTACATGAATCTCAGGTAGACCACACCACATGAAAACAATAGTGATTGGATATCCACCATTAAAATCCTCCTAAGGCCCACTGTACTGTTTATTAGACATCCAATATGTTGATTAGGTCATATAGGCCCAGATGAAGGGAAAAAACAAAAATCAGCTTGATCCAAAACTTTTATGGCCCCAAAATGTTTTTTAATGGTCCACACTCATTCAACACTGTTTCCTGTAATGTGGTCCACTTAAGATTGTGATATACCTCATTTTTGGTCTTATACTGTAAAATGATATGTAAAAATACATCATGGTGGGGCCCACAGAGCACCGACCAACAGCCATTGGCTTCCTAAGAAAGCCTTCGGAGGAAGTTCCTGCGCTGGGAACTTAGGTGGGGTCCACCGTGATGTTTGTGAGAAATCCACCCCGTCCATCCATTTTTTGAGATCATTTTAGGACATTATACCAAAAATGAGCCGGATCTAATACTCAAGTGATCAGAAAACACGAGGATTGAACACCTACAGTTGAAATATTCGTGGGGCCAAATAAGTTTTGAATCAGGATAATATTTGTGTTTTCGTTTCAACTCAGTAGGAATGACATTATAAACGGTATGGATGGAATGTAAACATCACTGTTGACCCAGGGAGGTTTCAACGGTAGGAATTTCCTTGAAATGGATTGGTTACTCCCCTGACACCAGCCCATGGCTGGTGGTCGGTGCTTTGTGGGCCCCACCATGATGTATGTGTTTCATCCATGCCGTTCATCTATTTTTAGAGATCATTTTACGATATGAGACCAAAAATGAGGTATATCCCAGTCTCAAATGGACCACATTACAGAAAACAGTGTTGAATGAGCGTCCACCATTAAAAATATTTTGGGGGCCATAAAAGTTTTGGATCAAGGTGATTTTTGCTCTTTCCCTTCATCTGGCCTGTATGACCTAATCAACATATTGGATGTCAAATAAACAGTACAGTGGGCCTTATGAGGATTTTAACAGTTGATATCCAATTACTATTGTTTTCTTGTAGTGTGGTCCACATGAGATTTATATCCCTCTCATTTTTGGGATCAAGCCATAAAATGATCTGTAAAAATGGATGAACGGAATGGATAAACACATACATCATGGTGGGGCCCATAAAGCACCAACCACAAGCCACAGGGCTAGTGGCATGGGGAGTAGCCAATCTGTTTTTGAATTTCCCTGCCCACCTTTTCCTTTAGTGCAGCCCACTTGAGTCTTGGATCCAACTTAAGTTTGGTCTAAACTCCTAAATGAACGGATGGATTTCTCACCAACATCATTATGGGCACCACTTAGGTTTTCGGCTTAGGGACTTCCCTGTGAGCTAGAAGAACATGTGGTTGTTTGTGCCAGATTTAGCTTTACACGCGCACGCATTTTTTTCCCCTTGCATTTCTGATTTTTTGATGCAGCATAGCCACTTTCAAGTCATGAATTGCTTGTCAAAACGATTATAATAGCATAATTTCCTGTTATTTTTTAACTTCTTTTTTTTTTCAGTGGCACTACTACAGAGCATGAAAATAATGAGGTATGAAATAATTAACGAAGATAAGAAACCATTTTACTTTTGAACTTTGTTTTATATTTATTTTCTTGCGGTAATTGTACCTTACATTCGTAATTATGCCTTACATTAGGCAACAAACATGCTGCAATGGCATGTGGGTTAGAGTCTCAACCTAAATGGGTTGGGCTTATGCCTAATATAGACCCACCAATGGGCCTAGACCTAATTTAAAATGGGTTGGCCTCGGGCCTAGGTCGGGCTAGCTTGTAGGTTAACCGACTCAACTTGCTTTTGTGGTAGTTTAGGCCAAACTATTTGGCAGTGGATCAGGTTCGAGTTAAAAATATGTTCGTTTAAATAAATAGATTGGGCTCGTGTTAAACCCTACTTGCCCGCTTTGGTTATTAATGGGTTGAGCTAGATTATCCATCTTGGCTTGAACCAAAAACTAAAACAAAATAAAGGAAAGTATGGATAAATTCATTATCCACACTCGAAGTCAACCTGATTTCTTGAGTCCAATTTATTAAACGGCCCAATGGGCCACACCAAGGAAAATTTGGAGGATAAGTGTCATCCTGTATGCTATAGTCCACCTTAATCATAGTTTGGGCTAGTTTTTCCGCCCTAAGCTTAAAATTCACTTGCCTAATGTTCGGACTGGATTTTGGAAACGCAAGATGGTGGGTCCACCGTCACAGGAGCTTGTTGTAGTGAGGCACTCACTAACCACCCTTTATAGTGGTGTTAAGACTGTGGAGCCCACCATGATGTATGTGTTTTATCCACACCATCTATTTGTTTCTCTGGCTCATTTTATGATACAAGCCAAATTTGAAGGAAATTCAAAGTTCAACTGGACCATACCGCAGGAAATAATAAGAATTAAATACCTACCATTGAAAACTTCTTGGGGGCCACAAAAGTATTGGTTCAAGTTGATATTTGTGTTTTCATTCATCCATCAAAGTCCACGTGACGTAATAGGTTGGATGACAAATAATCATCATTGTGGTATGGTCGAATTGAGCTTTGGATATGCTTCAAATTTTGGCTCATATCATAAAATGAGCCAGAGAAACAGTTAGATGGCATGGATAAAACACATACATCAAGGTGGGCTCTATAGAGTCGTAACACCACTGAGTTGCTCACTCCAAATCCACCTACATAAATTCTCCCCAAGGGGTTGTACAGTTAGCATGGGCCTCACCATTATGTATTTTTTAAAATCCACTCCAACCATTACAAGTCATACTAAAACTTAAGTTCATAGCCCAAAAATCAGCCTCATGCGTGATTCAACTGGGCCACATAAAAGGAAACAGTTTGGAGGGTGGGCATCCCCTTATACTGTTTTCACTCATGTGGTCTACTTGAATCATTGATAGGGCTGATTTTTTGGCATTAGGCCTAAAATTGGCTAACGCATTTGATGTATGGAGTGGAATTCACATAAACCATGGTGGGGCCCACATGAACTAGTAAGACCTCTGGATTTACAGTCTAGTGCACAGGAAACCAGTGGGCTATAACCCTTCCAAACTGTAACACCTTGAAGATTGGGGGGTCGAGCATAAAGTCCACTCCCGAGTTCCAGAACATCACTTATGTAACATTTTCAATGATGGATGAATGTCGGCTGTATTAGTGCATAATACATGAAGTGGATTAAGCCAAAACAGCATATCATACTCCAGAGACAGTTAAATTTCGCAAGCGGAAGACTGTGATAAATATATAAAATGTATAATTTATTGTAAGTCTCCAGATTGTGAACATGTTACCAGGTTAACTATATACATGTATACTCTAAAAATGAACAAAAAGAATATACATGGGTATTTTAAAAGTGCAAGATAACAAGTATAATGGTATCTAATCAGTAACCTTGTAACCCCGTTGATCAGAACCTGCATATAGGAGAAATCCTCCTCATCATTATAAAGTCTGGCTCTGCTTCACAAGTAACGCCATCATCTAAAACTAAAATAGGGACTAGTTGGTGTTGCAAACACCTTCCCGTAACGTGGGAGTGAGTAGCTAACTTAGTGGAACAATAGAGTAAAGATTAACATGTTATCAAATCAGTCAAGCGGTAATGATAAAGCAGTACAATCAACATTCCTAAATACTCTTGTTAATGTAAGGATGAGATGCAATAATGATGCATGCCCTCACCAACATACTCCCTCATACGACACCATCTTACGTTCGCGGCATGCTTTCGTCCCTCAGTGCTCCACATCTTCCAGGCACATGCAGTGCGATATGAACATGATTACCGAGTTGTTATTAGTCCTTTTCATACAACATGATTGGGAAGCTAAAGCACCTCCCTTGTATCATTTTTCAATAATGATCCATTCTAGGGTAGTCAGTCCTAGATAATCTCATACGATGATGCAGTTCTAGGTCGCTATAAAGGGTTGTCAGGGCTGTTATACGCACTCGTTCCACCACTCCCCCATCACCTTATCAATACAGGCCTAATTTATACTCTGTTTACAACGGGAAGGATCGTCGCCTCTCTGCAGATTCAAAGTATGCTCGAGGTCACTACAAAGGGCTGTTAGGTCTGTTACACGCACTCGTTGCACCGTTCCCCCATCACCTTATCAGTGTGGGCCGACAGCTCGAATACAGTGTCTCATACCACCGTATTCGGCTCACGAGCTCTGGTTGCTCACTGGTCACTACGGGGAGGCTCGTCACCCCAACGTAGGCTGATAGCTCGACCACGGTGTCCCATGCCACCATGCCCGACTCATGAGTCTTAGCGGATCGAGGTACCATGGTTAACGGGATTTCCACTAGTAAGTTTGGTACTTTAGATTCAAGCAGTAGCGTCCATACATGGTTAACATACCTCGGGCTAATCGGGTTACTTGACGAGTTTGACTAGTACGAGCGCCCGTTGAGTTGATCGACATGAAGAGCATAAGCACCTCGTGTGACCTCACCACTGTCGACAAGCAACGCACGACTCGAGTTCGTCAAACACGTTCTGCGTGGCGAATATAACTCAGCCACGAACTCAAGTTCGGTTACCGATTGCCTGGACTATAATATAGTCCCAAACACTTTCAATCTGAATCAGTAAGCATATGAACAAACAGAATCAAAATAATCAAGTAATCCAAGCATGCTATCGAACATGTTAGAAGATACAACATGTACATGAAACCATACACCAACGTTTCATAAGTAAAGCGATTAAATCAAACATTTGCATGGAGGAAATTATAAACATCATTAAGATTATTGAGAATCTTATCTCAACACCACTATTAAATTTAGTTCGCCATACAATTTCTCACACAGGCATCTTATCAAACACTTAGACTACACAACTCCAACATACATGACGTATGTTGATTTCAACATAGAATATGACAAATCCTTATATCAAGGGGTTGTCTCATACACAACAATCATGTTCTTACATTCAATACATACGGTAAGCATAAATCATAAATCCATATTTATTTAGTTATTTCAATAAACACTTAAACTACACACATTAGCCTACTTAAGCTAGATTGGCCAAAATGTGTATTAGGGTGAATCCTTTCGCCAAACGGGTCATACATCCATAACTAGCATATATACATGATAATTACTCATGGCAATCATATCAGCAAAATTTATACGGATACGGTATTTTCTACAAATATATATAATACACAAAATTCCATATTCTTCGTACGTATTCGAAATAGAAAATGGAAAGCATGTTCTACATGTGAAATAGCATCCATGTCAGGAATCTATCATTATCCGACATTGAAAGCTTTGAAAACAGATAACCTAAATGTCTAAAGTCCGCACCTTACGCCGTAGAAGCGTAACGAACACGTTAGAAACTCTAAGTCTTCGTATACATGGAATATCAACCTGTAATACAAGCTAGGTTAGCTATCTAGCTACTAGCTAGGGTTAGGTTTTTCTTACCTAAGAACGATGCCAAAATTGTTGGCATAACGATCCAAATATGATAGATGTGCACGGAGAATGACAGGAACAACTGCCAAGAATAATCCTCACACACTCCCTCACTTTCTCTCTCTCTTTCCTTCTCTTTCTTTCCTCTCTCTCCCTTAGGTTTAGAAAATTCGTATGGGATATGAGAGAGGGGGTTTAAGCCTCTTATATAGGCTCAAAACTCACGAAAATAGACCCCAGGCCATGGTATACTTAGGTTATAACCAAATCGGGTCTGTTTCGATCCAACGGAGCACTTCTGGAGGTCCTGTTACTAAATGCGGTCGGACTTAAGCTCTCTAATATTATATTTAGGTCAAGCTAAGTTTTCAATCCGATCGGGTTTCCAGATCGACCATGGTGGACTAGTTTTAGTTCAACGGTTATGGGAACTCGATCAGAGCTACAAGTATTATGGCATGTAAGGGCCACCTATCTTGATCCGAGGGTGAATTTAGGTCAAAATCTAACGGTCAGAATGGTTAAAAATAACGCGCAAGTGAACCGTTTCAGATTACTTAAAAATATATTTAATTTTTTAAAAATCTTTATTTTCTTACTCTCTTCACTCTGGACTCAATAAAATAGTCTCAGGACATCTTTTGGGCTTGATTTTTAAGGTGATTGTCCAACTAGGTGGTCGTAATGGTCTAAGCTCATAGCTATCAGACTTTCAACGTGCGGTCCAGGTCCGATACGAAGTTTCTGAATGCTCCTGAGAGCAACTGGGTTTAGAGATTGATCCTAGGTTTTTAGGTAATATAGCGTTAGCGGTCCTACTCATTTTGAGTCTTTTAGTTTGTATTTAAAATGATTCAAGTTAATTCTACTGAGTATTCAGTTTGGTACTAAACCAAATTCTACCCTAATTATAGCAGAATACGGTCATAGGACCATTCTATGCCCCATTTTGGAAACTTCTAGTTATCATATTATTTTTATTATTTTTTTGATAGTTCATCATCAAGTTTACCCTGTCTCCACCAAATTTCATAAGATTTCGAGTTGTAGAAAAATTCTAAAAATTCTCGAAGCAGTAGCTGTCCAATAAGTAATTTTCAGACAGTTGTCACAATAACCTACTTTAAACTATATTAAATATTTTATTATACTTTTCACATATTTTTATATAAAAATAGACTCATTTATCTTAAATTTAGTTTTTAAATCACCTAAATTGGAGTTATAACGAAGGAGATATAATTTTTCAAAGTTTGACAACATGCATAGAAAAAATGTAGAAATCGGGCTGCCTGTCCGCTATACGGACGAGGCCTCACCGATTCAGCGAGGTTCTCGCTAGTCACTGACCTATTTGGTGAGGGATCTCCCTAGGGGCGAGGTCCCCCCCCCCCCCCCCCCCCCGGGGATGCCGGAAACATGTGGGACCCACCTCGGGTCCCCCCAAATTGAGCCGTTTGGCTCACGAGTCGGTCGAAGTGTTTATCGAGTCTCATTTGTAAACTGAAATGAGTTACGTGACATAAAATATATGATTTTGGGGTAGAAGAAGCTAATCCATCTAAATAACCTATCTACATCATGATATTCTAAATATTAAATAGTCAAAATCCCATTTTATGCATGTATTTACCATTTATAGTAAGTTTTAGTTTAAGTATAGTTCCTCACCTTTTAAACTTTAGGTTTGTGTCTAATATAAAAGTACTTGGAAAAATTTGAAGAATGAGATGGTGAAAGGTGAGATTTTGAAGGAAATAGGTTGAAAAGCGATTTCTGGACTTTAGGATTGATCTTTGAGAGTGATATGGTTGACCCATTGCCTAAGGACATCTAACTCCAGGTTGGCGAAATTCCAGGGTGTTACACAAACCCTTATGGGCCACGCCGATAGGCCAAACCAAGCCCGGTTAAAAAATGGGCTTGATTTTTAAACTTGAGCTTTGCCCAATGTAAGGTACAATTCCTATAAGGTAAATAATTATCTGGAAAAGTTCAAAAGTGGGATGATGTTCTCTAACCATGACCATCGAGTGATGAAAAGACCTATTAAGAAGATCTGTCACATTTTGATTTAATGCAACTGCTTGGACCTGTAATAAGATCAAGAGGGCTACAAAGATGTAAAATCAATTATTAAATTCTTTTTATAAATTTATGCCTCATTAGAATAAAGAAGTATGACTAAAGTTCATAGGTATTATCTTTGAATAAAATTGTGATGAGAGAGACCTTAGTGAGATTCAAGCTAGCCACACGTATTAGCTAATTTCAGCACTTCCTTTAAAACAGGTTTTCCATGTCTTCTGAAATAGGACTTTGGTTTAGGCCTTTGTCAGGAACCTCATAATCAATACCCCACAAGTATGTCATCCTCTTCCACTCTAGTAATAGGTGCAACTTGTTTCCTCTTGAATTGAGGTGATTCTTTTGGGGAGGTGGTGGTGGGGGCTACTATTTCACTTTCGTCGTGATGTTTTGATATTCGACCATCAGGTTACGAGGGTTTGTTATCCTTATTGTATTCATTGCTAACAACAGAAATCTTACCTGCATTAAAGAAGTAAGGACATTTTATATAGGAACTCACTTTTCGTACAAGTGGCAAATGTAAATGAGATATGTACTAACCATCAATTAGGTCCTACCATGGATGGGCCATATCCCAAAATTCACACACCATTGGACAATCCTATTAGTTGGATTGGGATCATTCGACCTACCTTTTTTTTATTATGGAAATGGTTACATCCATAGCGAGGCAGTGAGGCCCTCCTAATGAGCAGGGTTTCCCAAACATGAGACATGTTCACATGTGTACCATGAGTAAGGTGTTAGAGTATGGGGTTGCAAGCATGTAAGTGCTATAGTGAATAGCCCCTTGTGATTGTCAAATTTGTGGTGACAAAGACACTGCTTTGAAACTTATTTATGTGATGAACAAAAGATCTATTCAAGACACAAGATTGGCTTCGAGTAGACAAGCACAACTATTCAAGTTGAAGATCTCAGAAGCTTTTAAGTTCTAGTTCTCAGAAGTTTTTCAAGCTGAAGATCTCAAGTTCAAGAACTCAATCGTCATGATACTCATGGTCACTAGTATTTAAGTTTCAATGTTCTTACTTCACTATTAAGGTATGACTGACCTTAGGTTGACCTTCCTTAGGTTGACCTTTAGAGTAGGTCACTTTGGATACATAATCCATATATCTTTTATAAGTGACTTGGATCTATTCTAAGGCTAGTCCTAGACCTTGTTCGACTAGTCCTAGCACTGGTTCGACCAGTCCAAGAAATTCCTCGACCAGTCCTAAGTTGTTGAGGATTTTCAGAATTTTCTGGTTATTCTTCGACCAGTCCTGGAGACTGTTCGACCAGTCCTGTGAACAGTGTCGATTGGTTCTTCGACCGGTCATGGTTCTTTGACTCAAAGTATAGCGTTAAGATTGGCCATCTTCGACCAGTCGTATGGAATCTACGACCAGTCGAAGGGGACCTTCGACCAGTCGTAGGGTACCCACGACCGGTCGTGCAACTGAAAATCTTATCGCGCCCGATTTTTTCAAAATTCTGTTGGTCCTTCGACCAGTCGTAGAAGCTGTAAGACCAATCGAAGACGTGATATGCTCGCCTATAAATTGAACACGAATTTCAGAGGTTGGACAAGTAATTCAAGTAAATTTAAGGCTCCACTCTGCGATAAGTTAGTATTCAATTTAAGCTACATTGTGCTTAATTTTTATTCTCCTTTGTTAGCTTTCATTATTTGATTTTGTTCCTGAATTCCAATCTGATTTGAAAAGAGCAATTGTTGTATTCCTTCGTCTTGAAATTAAAATCAAATAGAGCTACGCCCAATTTGGTTTAATTTAAAATCAATTAGAACTAGAACCATTTTAAAGTGAGTATTGGACATTGAATGTTGATTCGAACTTCTACTCCGATTGGTTCTTCTAGGCTGCTACAACGAAGGATAAATCCAGGTACTTTACGTTTGAGTAATTTACTTTCTTTTCGTTTCTTTTGAGATTCACCAGAAAATTCTCATTGTATTGGTTATCTAAGGAGAGCCAGGAAAACTTAGAAGTGGATTTTTTTTTAATTGTATAAGCACACAGACAAAAACACAATTGTAAAGGTTTTTGGTGAACCTGTGAAAACCTACATTGTTAGTGAATGCTAATATCCCCAGTGTGAGGATATTAGGAGTGGAGTAGCATTTTGTGTGGTTGTTGTATAACAGTTGGTGAACACACAGGAGAACCACTATAATCCCTTGTGTTGTGGTTGAATGGTTTTTATTTCATATCTTTATTTATTCATTTGAGGGATGTACATGTAGTTGTGAATGTTATAATCTTTTGTTTCAAGCATTGTGGGGAATGTTGTAATAGTTTAGAATTTATTTCTTACTATTCATTTATCAGCTTGATATTGGATTGTTCTAGTAAGGTTGCCCTGCCATTTTTATAGTGCATGGTTGTCCCTAGAACAATACATATTTGTGATTACAAGTTATTCTTCAGTGCAGTTTGTATTTATTTATTTTATTCCTCTTCGGTTTGAGACTTGATACAAAGACCTTTCTAGAAATCAGGTTGTCCTACCATAAACTCTGATTTTTGATGTAAGGTTGTCCTTAGAACAACATTTGTATTAACCTCTCAAGATCTGAATTTTGAGGTTGCCTTACAATCTTGCATTATGGTTTATTTTGTTATCTTGTTGGATATCATATTCCTTTAATTTTCGCTGTTATAAATTTTTATTTGGCATAGTGCTATTCACCCCTCCTCTAGGACATATAGCTAGGTCTTTTCAAAGCAGTGTTCAAATTATCTCCGATATTATCTTTATCTATATCTCAGTGATACCAATAACACTAGTAGTGATACCGATAATGCTGGTAGTATAAAAAAAATTCCAGGTATTAGCAATGTATCACCAAGTATCACTAACGTATTAATATGGCTAATGTAATCGTCAAAATTTTCAACTATGTAAATTCTAGGGTCACTTGTATTGGCAATGCATCAATATCGCCAATGTATCGCCAATATTTTTGACTAAGTAAATTCTAGGTTATGCTTGTATCATAAGTGTATTGATGATATTTCAATAACATCGCTAACGTATTAATATCATTAAATTTTGGTTTATTTGAAAAAAAAATTAATTTTTTTTCATGGGCACATGGTTGCATGTATTGTTCAATTTGTCATTGATAATATCTCAATATTATTGATATCGCAATATGCGAGTTATTGAGACCACAACCTTTCATTTCCTTTCCAATTATTAACGATTTCTTGATAAAATCATGTGTTGTTGATATTTTTCAATATCAATGGATGTTTGGATGGTTAAATATTTTGGAGGGCATGGTTGGACTAATTTCTTATAATAACACATGCTTTTAAGGTCCCATTAAATGGAAACTTGTTATGTATGTATTCTTTTTGTAAATTTTTTATTTCTAAATATGCAAATATATACATTTTAACATCTCCTAAAGTTTCAATGAAAATTCCACCATTTTTTCTATGTTTCCCCGCATTTCTGGTTGTCAGCGATATTATTGGCGATATCGATATTGTTTTCATATCCCTAGCCAGTGAAACTTGTAGCGATACCGATACTTCAAACACTGGCTGCAAGTAAGCAATACTTCACATTAAAATGCCTGGAAAAATTATAAAATTTCATCAAGTCTTGAAATACAGCAAATGCTATCTCATATGGATCCAGTGAATGTTATCTCATAAGTACCCAAAACAGTTCTTAACCGTTCCTTTTTTTTTGCGATGCCTTATTTAGGAATAGTTTTAAGCCATTCCTGAAGCATTTAAACCGTTCCTAAATGACGATTTTGATGTAGTGAGGGGAAGTAATAAGGAGTGAGGTTAAGGGTGATAGTGGGAGGTAAGGGTAACAATGGTATTAAGAAAATAGGGAGACAAAGTCAATTGAATGACATAATTGTTGTATGTCATAATGTTAAAGCGGATAGACAAATATATATTATTTATAACTACATGCCTCCTCATAATGTTAAGAGCCCATACTTTAAGAACATAATTGTTGCAATACAACGTATGGGATCACGTATGGAATGACAGAGATATGGCAGTACATTGATACATTTAGGTCATCTTGGGAGTAGTATAGGGTCACACTTATTTGTAGCAACTCAAATGTCTGTTTTAAATTTTATGATTTACTATAGGGGGATGACCATATTCCTTAAGTCTATTGATGCATTAATAGGATATATAGACAAATTAAATAAAGATGTGACATGGGTAGTTGAGAAAAATAATCTTCTCCAAATCGTCGTGAACAATGGAAACACATTTGTGAAGGCTGACAATGAGTTGATGAGGTATAATGTGTATTAGAGTTTAAGCTGCCTACTGTATATACTTGATGTTGGAAGCAATATGAGAGGAGCTAGCTATTAGAAGTGTTATTGTTGATGGGAGAGCAATCACAAACTTTACTTATAGTTATACCTGACTTCTTGCCGAGATGCGAAAAAAGTGTAATGGCAATACAGTGTAGTACAGAGTGATACGATTTGTTACACTTCATTGCCTTAAGACGCCTCTAAACAGATAAGCAGTGACTGAGATGCCTGTTCTCCTCCACTTGATGGGGTGAATGGGATATGAGTGATACTCTTATAGGGAAGAGGGCTTTGGAGATTGTCTTACGTAATGCATTTTGGGATCGCATGAATGATGTAATGGGGTTTCTAAAGCCTATTTACATGATGTTGAGAACGGTAAACAATAAGACATGTTCGTTGATGGGTTGTATGTATAAGTTGACGTGGTTCATGAAATATATATTTATTTATTTAAAAAAAAAGCCCCTACCTTGTGTAAGTGGGTGTACACGATCATCGACGATTAGTGGTAAATGATTTTCTCTCACTTTCTTCCTACAGCCGTTGGTAAGTAATTGCATTTAATTTGCTTTAATACTTTCTACATGTTACTTTTATTACAATGATTCATTGATAGTAATTATCGAATGGGACTCATTATATTTCCTAAACCCCAAGTACCACTATAGTAGGAGGTTGGGTGACGAAAATGACTTAAAAATAGCAATGCATAACATATATGAATAGTTATTCCCAAAACGTGCAGGAAAAATAAACTTTACAAATGAGGTATAGACTATTGTATTCATTTGTTAAAGTTCTGTGATTTTATAGCATATAAATACTTGACAAACTATGATAATTTTATTGGAAAGATTTCTACGATGAAAGTGGCTTATTTCAAAAAGAATTTCTAATCAGGTTAAAGCTGACAATGATTTCATATGAGTTTTAGCATCGTGTAATTAGTTTTCCTATTTCTCAATTATATAATGAATATATGATTTGTAAAACTAACGGACAATCAAAATCAATTTGTAGGAAAATGGTGGTCTTTTTACGAGAGTGAAGCAGTGCTTAGTGACCCACATACTTGTACAAATAGTGTCATCATCATTGTGCAAACACAACTGGAGCATGTTTTTACTTATTTACACAAATAAACAAAATAGTTTGGGGGTACAAGAGACTTCAAAAATCTTATTTTCTGTCACTAAAATATGAAGTTGCGAGTGAAACAACTACTAACAAACAAAGATGGAGTTGCAGATAAGGACCTGCTTAACTTAATGATGATTACCAACTACGTATATCTTTATGAGAGGGAAAACTTGCATTATGAATGAGTCAAGTCAATTAAGTTAGATAATGACAATGGACGTCCTAATTTAAGGATAGCTAGCAAGCCAGCATCATGTAGGGCATCAACATAAATGCTATCTTAAAACGATAATCATCACTTCAAAAGGGTGATTCTTTTCATCCATTAACACAAGCTGACAACCAGGCAATATGATCATATGGTATGCATGGTGGGATCACTCTTAGCAACATAGACCCATATGAAGATGGTGGCGATTGTGCCAATGATGATAGCTACATAGGTGGAGGAGATAACATTGACGGCTGTGACAGCGGCGGTGGTGATGGTGATGGTTCGAGCTAGAGCTCTTTACCTCATTCATTGGGGAGAGAGTTTGATTATACACTTAGGATAAATGGCATGGTTCTTATCTTATCCCAATATAGGCTTCTTAGCTAAAGAAGATGTACCATTATTGTAGCAAGAAGTTAAGTCATGATGAGGAGTCATTAACATTTAAGTGCAAGGTCCGTGTACATTTTTGGTGGGTAGGACAACTCTTAACTTTATGCCACAATATGGATGTGAAAATGGACCCAACGAATTTGGTTATGCTCTTCATGGATATCGGAAGAGCAACTCCAACAACTATGACAAACAATTGCAATCACCAATAAAGAAAATGATCAGGAGTATGCCTACAAATACAAACAACAAGGGAAGCAATATTTAGGATATGACTATAGACAGATAGATGTTTCCATGAGTGACATACATACCTAGCCTATTTCAAGCTCTAAATCAATATCAACCACATATGAACTTATTTTGGATAAAACTGCATTTTTACCAAACAAAAAACAATTTAAGACCCTATACGAGGCAAACTTCTTATGCATAATGTTTTAGGTGTGTAATCATGTATTTTTTAAGGAGCGTTTAAATTGTAAGTCAATTAAGATAAGCTACTTATACCGTAAGTAGCTTATCTTAGTTTCTACTTAATTAGAAAATAAGTAAGTTTGGTAAACATTATACTCATCATTTAAATAAATAAATAAATAAAAAGAAGTAGAAAAGCATATTTGTTTTCCAACATCATAAGTAATTATCCTGAAAGTCTCTTTGGTCTCCCTCACATCCACCATCCATCATGTGGGGCCACCCATTGATGTGGATCATTCATTGTGTGGGTCCCACCTTTGATGTGGATCGTCCATCAAGCAGTGCCAACATTGGTTGTAGGCTATTTATCATTAGGGGTCAATCTTTAATGTGCACAATTCATTAAGTAGAGCCCACCTTTGATGTTAGTCATCCATCATGTGGGGCCACCATCAATATTATTGTCCATCATGTGGTGCCCGTATTCAATATCCATTGCCCTTCAGGTGGATCCCACCTTTAATGTGGATTGGCCATCATGTGTACCCACCTTCGATGTGAGTTGCCCATTATGTGGGACCCACCTTGGATATGGGCCACTCATCATTAGGCTGACCTTTTATGTGGAGTATCCATCATGCGGGGCCCACCTTGATGTGGATCATCCGTCATGTGGGGCCCACCACTATTAATTGCCCATCATGTGAAACCCACCTTTGATGTGGATTGCCCATCATGCGGACTCGACCTTCAATGCAGGTTGCCCATCATGTGGTGGTCGCCTTGGATGTGAGCCATTCACCATTAGGGGTAGACCTTTGATGTGAATCATCCATCATGTGGGGCCCACTAGGTCATCTACCCATTCATTGGCTGATTTTCTAGTCTCATGAACTTGGAAGGGATTCTAATAGGTCATACGAGCCTATTATTTTCATTCCGTTATGTAATAACAAACTAAACAATAAAAACAACTATCCACCCCTCCGTAATCACATGACATGCCACCTGACCCTCCACAATCATGCACATTAAATAAAAAACAATCGGATAACAAACCATCAACTCCTCCACGATCACACACATAAACAAAAATCACATAACTGGTCATCTGCACCTCCACAATCATACATATAAACAAATAACTATAACAAACTGGGCCACCCACCCCTCCACAATCACACACACAAACAACAATTATTTAACAGTCCACCTGCCTGTCCACAGTCACACACCACACAAACATAGGGCCCCACAGTCCAATTGTAGCTCATCCACTATATATATGGCTACACGCAAGCACTAATTCAGGCCATTCAAATCATGTCCATAACATAGATGTGGCATTGCCCAAATATTGAATTGATTAGACAATTTTAATAGTCTCTGGCCCAACCATATCTTATGATAGTTAAAGAGTGAGGAAATATAAGTGAATCACTCAATCCAAAATGGGCCTACCCCATTGAATGGGTTTAATTGTATGTACAAGCATGATGATTTCCCATACAAAGCGCACCTATTCAAAGTTGTGCCAGAGCCTAGATGTGTTACATTCATACCATGAAAACGGTCGACCCACAAAATTAAGACAGATTGCCCGTGTATCCATCGGTCGGCCCACAAGGTTAGGACAGACTGCCCGGGTATCCATTGATCGACCCACAATGTTAAGACAGACTGCCCGGGTATCCGTCTATTCACAACGGTTTGGCCACATTGACCAAACCAGCCTAATTATCATGTCAAGTGGTCCTTATGGCACAACCAACCATTTGCATGGCCTGGACCATGGTGTGGATGTCTTAGTGAGTGTACTGGCCTCAATCCAAGGTTTTTCACAGGTTTACATGTAACGCCCCGAATTTTGAGGGTCGAGCAAAGGCCTAACTCCCGAGATCTGTCGCATCACTTATGCAACATAGATAATGATGATTAAATGTTGTCCATATTAGTGCGTTAAACATGAATGAGATTATACTAAATCAGCATATCATACTCCAGAGATGATTAAATTTAGCAAGCAAAAGACTGTGATAGATAGGTAAAGCGTATAAGCGGATATAATCCCCAGAGTATGATCATGTCACCAGGCTGAATAATTACATGTATAGTTCCAAAATTTACAAAATGAATAAGTGTAATGTTCAACTAGTCTGTATCCCTGTAACCCCAGCAATGCAACTCCAGGTTTACATAGACCCGCTAGAGAGTAGCATGTAAGAGAGCTCCTTTTCGTCATCGTAGAAGACATGCTCCAACTCGTAAGCCCCGCCATCATCTGAAACTAAAACAGGGTCTGGTTGGTATTTTAAAATACCGTCCCAGAGTGGGAGTAAGTGATCAACTCAATGGAGCTATAAGGCAAAGGTTAACATGTTATCAATTCAGTCAAGCAGTAATGATGAAGCAATACAACAAGCATTTCTTAACTACTCTGGTTAATACGAGGATGATATGTATTAATGATGCATGCCCTCCCCTGCATTCCCTCTGTGACACCATCTCCCGGTCCCGCATGCTAGACTCCCGCTGTGCTCAACTCTTACACCAAAGGCACATGCAATGCGGTGCATGGTCGTGTTAGCCAAGTTCTTAATTAGACCTATTCATATAACAGGTTTGGGAAGCTAAGGTACCCCCCTTTTATCACTTACCTAAACAATGATCCATCTAGGTCATCAATCCTAGTTAATCACATACGATAGGCAAGTTCGCGAGTTTACACTATAGGTCACTATAGGAGGCTCGTCACCTCCGCGTATGCTTAACTCATACTCGAGGCTTGTCACCTGATCATAGGCCTGTTTTATACTCGAGGTCACTACGGGAAGGCTCGTCACCTTAGCGTAGGCCGACAACTCAAATACAGTGTCTCATACCACCGTATTCGGCTCACGAGTTTTGGGTTATTCATTGGTCACTACGGGGAGGTTCGTCACCCCAGCATAGGCCGATAACTTGACCACGGTGTCCCATACCACAATACCCGGCTTATGAGTCTTAGCGGATCGTGGTACCAAGGTTTAAATGTGCTTTGCATTAGTAAGTGGTACCTTAGATTCAAGCAGTTACGTCCATACATAGTAAACATACATTAGGCCAATCGGGTTACTTGACAAGTCCGATTGGTACGAGCGCACACTAAATTAATTGACATGGAGTGCATATGCACTCCTCGTGGCCTAACCACTGTCGATAATCACTATACGACTCGGATTCATCGAACGTATCTATTATAGCAAAACTAGTTCGGCCACTCGATCGAAAACCATTACCGATTGCCTGGACTACCATGTAGTCCCATTCACACTCAATTCCAACAGTAGATCACATATGATAGTCATAGCAGTATTGGACAACAATTCAAACATTCCAATCATTTGAGCATTTTATAAAACACAGAATAAACATATTATCACACATGCGTTTCATACATAAATCACATAATTGGATTTAAGTTACATAGAGGCATTTAAATGAGTAGCTAAGGTAGTTGAGAATCTCATCTCAACACCCATGTAAAGTACAATTTACCATACTCTTACTCATTCAGACATTTCATCAAACATTTAGACTACACATTCCAACATACATGACATATGTTAGTTATAACATATATTAGGGCAAATCCCTTTACAAAGGAGTCATCTTACATACAACAAGCACGTATTCTAGGTTAATTGTAATGACCCCAGATCTGATAGATAGTGATATGTGGTTGCACACATGAACGACCCTTATAAGAAAGTAATGAATGCTTAAAATCACCATGACTCAGGTTGTCATTGTCCCTAATCATATTAGAAACACCGAATCTTGAGGATGAGATTTTCTTTAAGGGGGTAGATTGTAACACCCTAAAAATCGGGGGTCGTGAATAAACTCAACTCCCGAGTTCCAGACCGTCGCTTATGCAACAAAATGATTATGATTCAATGTGGTATGATTTAAAGCATTCACATGAGTAATAGTATACTGAAAACTGTAATTCATACTTCAGATCCAGTGATAAAAGCAAGCGGAAGACTAGACAATATATATATCACTGTATGGAAAACAAAGTAAATCTCATCTGTTTCTAAAGTATGAATACATCTCTGAGTCTCATATACATATACATGAACAAAAATATAATGTTCAAAATAGTCCCACTGAAGTCCCCTCGATCCAGGTCGCCTACGGAAAGCCATCGTGATACTGCATGTACGAGAACTCGTCCTGGTCCTCGTCGATGTCTGGCTTCACCTCCTGGATCTCAGCCTCACCTGCATCTACAACAGGGTCTGGTGGGTGTTGCAAACACCATCCCGTAACGTGGGAGTGAGTGATCAACTCAGTGGAATCATAGAGCAAAGATTAACATGTTCACAATTCAATCATGCGATAATAGTAAAGCAGTAAATCAGACAATCCTAATACTGTTGTTAATGCAAGATGACATGACGTGATGTATGCCCTCACCGACGATCTCCCTCATACGGCAACATCTTACGACCGCGGTATGCCACACTCCCTAGAGTGCTCCACATCTTCCAGGCACATGCAATGCTATGGTGATATGATTTCTAAGTTGTTATTAGTCCATTCAAATAGCAGGATTGGGAAACTAAGGTACTTCCCTTGTATTAATCCCAACACAAATCCTGTCTAGGGTCGTCACTCCTAGTAATCTCATACGAGGTATATTTATGTAGGTCGCTGCAAGGGCTGCCAGGGCTGTTGCTCGCACTTGTTGCACCACTCCCCCATCACCTTATCAATACAGGCCTACCGTACTCTACTGCAACGGAGGGGTCGTCACCTCCCGTGGACTCAGAATACGCTTGCGGTCACTACAAAGGGCTCGTCGCCTGATCAGTGTAGGCCGACAGCTAGAATATAGTATCCCATACCACCATAATCTGCTCCGAGTCTAGGTGCTCACTGGTCACTACGAGGAGGTTTGTGGCCCCAGCATAGGCCGACAGCTCGACCACGGTGTCCCATACCACCATGCCCGGCTCATGAGTCTTCGTGGATCAAGGTACCATGGTTAACAGGATTTACAATGGTAAGTTCAGTACCCTAGGTTCAAGCAGTTATGACTCATACAAGGTGAACATACATCGGCCAGTCGGGTTGCTTGAGGGGCTCGACTAGCGCGATCGCATCTCAAGTCAAACGACATGAAGTGCATAAAACACTTCGCGTGGCCTAACCACTGCCGTCAACTCCAAACACGAATCACGTTCATCGACGCGTCGTTCGTGGCTATGACCAGTCAGCCACGAATTCGCTTGGTTACCGACTGCCTGGACTAAGTCTAGTCCCAAACACTTATGGAATCACATCAGCAATTTAGGTAAGAGTATTGGAATTGAAATACAATCATGCGAGCATGTTAACACATGTTATAACATTCAACTTAAGCAAACCTTCAAACACATACATTCCATGCATGTAATGAAATCATGCATATGGTCAACATGTAGGAAATCATTTAGGTCAGCATATTAATTGAGAAATTAATCTCAAACTACCACATAACATCATTTAATTCAATACATACTAATACAAGCATTTATACAAACACATACACTACACACTTAAGTCTACATATAGTATGTCGACCTAAAGTGCGCAATTAGGCGAATCTCTTCGCCAAACTAATTATGCACGCATTCCTAACTCTCTAAGGCGACAACAAACCATGTCAATCACATTAGCAAAATATGAGCATAAACCGTACTTCCTACAAATGACTAAAATGCCCTAAATCTCATATTCTTCGTTAATTTACGAAACAGGAAACGGAGCACATGTTGTACATGTCAAACGGTGATGCCGTCGATAATCTACTATTAAACGACATTGAAAGCATTGTAAACCGTCAATCAAAGTGTCTAAAATCCTCACCTAGTCTCTTACGGATGCGTGATTTCGAACGGAGCGTATACGCTTCGTCTACGGCAGTAGGAGGACCTGATTTATGAAGTACGTTAGCTAACACGCTATGAATCTAGGTAAACCCTAAATCAGCAAGTTCTAGGGTTATTTTATACCTGAAAAAGTGGAGAAATCACCAGCCAGGTGATTGGGAAGAGTTGCTGAAGCACTAGCAGTTGGTGGCTCGGAGACGGGAAAATTCCCTTCCACTCTCTCTCTCAAACTCTCTCTCCTTTTCTCTCTCCCAAAGCTAGGGTTTGCAATTTTTGGATGGGAGAGAGGAATGAGGGTTTCAACCCCTTTTATAAGCTTAAAAATGCCAGAAACAGGCTCTGGAACGAAGTTTACTTGGTGTCTATCCATTTCGGGGCTGTTTCGGTCCAAAAGTTACTTTTTGGTGGTCCCCTGGTCGATTGCGATCGGACTTAAGCTCATGCGTACTAGATATAGCACGTATTAAGTTTTCAGTCTAGCAGGGTTCGCAGATCGCACGTGGCGGACTAGTTTCAGTTCAGCAGTCACCGCACGTAGATCAGGGCTGAAAGTCTTATGATATGAAATAGAAATTTTTTCTGATCCGAGGGTGTAATCTGGATGAATTCTGACGGTCAGAACGCTTAATACTGACGCGTCAAGTCGTGTGCCAGATTTGAATTTAAAATTCCAATTCTGTCCCTATTCGCGGTCTCTTCCGTCCGGGTTCAACGAAATAGTCTGTGATTATCGGTTTGACTTGATTTTTGAAATGATTATGAAGTCCAGCTAGGCGGTTCTAACGGTCTAAGATAGGAGGTATCGGACTTTCGACGTGCGGTCTAGATCCAATACAAAAATTCAATGTGGTCCAGAGAACAAACCCGCTTAGAGTTTGATCCGAGGTTATAGAGTATTGTAGAGTTGTTTGTTCTACTCGATTTAGATCTTGTAGAACGGATTTAAAGTGATCAGGGACTATTTCCCAGCTACTCTAGTGTTGCGCTAGCTAACTTACGCTTAATTTCCATGGAAATTAATTCTACGCGATTTCGGGTCGAGTTGATACTCGAGCCCAAGTATGGATTTTTCACGGGCGTTACATAGATTGTAACACCCCGTACTTCTCAGTACTTAGGTGTTACTATGTAACTTGGCATTTTGTATTTGAACATTTTGCATCGCTCAAGTTTAAATCCGACCACTAGGTGTAATAAACATCTCAAGATCAACCTATGAACTCAATCATGCACCAATCTAACAATCAAGAACAGTTGTCATCCACCGAGTAGACCATCCATCCCTTAGTCTTCAAGATAGTTCATTGAATCATTCATTTGGGGATCATGAAATTTTTTGGCAATTTAGGTAACTATTAGGGGATACTACTAGCATTAAAATATGTTTGAAGGGTAGCCTAAATCATCTAACCATCCATTATAGGCCATGAAATGTCCTGATCATCCAAAGACCTCTACACAAGGATTCTCGATCCTCCTCCTGCTAACTCCGTGCTAATCCCGGTAATTAGTTGTGGAAACGTCTAGAATTAGTATGGGTATAAATAGCTGTATTTTTAGGGCAACTCCCAAGGAAAGAGAGAGAAAGAGATAGAAAGAGAAAGTGGGAGAGAAATCGGGTCAGCCGTTGGAGCGACTTTCATGCCTTGTAGAAACTCAACTTAGCCACCCAACCAGTGAGTCAGTATCAAATCCTAACTCATTTTCCTGTCGAGAGAGAAAGAGAGTGAGAGGTGGAGAGCCATTTCAACCATAGCAACTGGTTGATCAATCTGAGATTTGGATTAACTCAGTTGCAGTCTTGACGATTTCGCATCAACCTCATCTTCCAGAAAGGCTGGCCAAGCTCTCCGAAAATCACGACTATCTTCTCAGGATCAGCCATCTTTGAATGACTCTGATCAGCTGCGAAGCAAATGGATCTGACAGAAGCAACCACCCAATTTAGGTAACGAGTCCCTTTCCCAACCGAGTTTTGGGGGTTGAGTCATTAGCGATTCATCTACTTATTAACTAAGCCAAATTCAAAATACGGAATGAAGTTCTGAGTTAGTAGGATCACTCCAAACCCACTTTTCTCTACCGATTGTAGCAGACGCTACTCACGTCAGGGATCCAACTCGACTAGCTACACTAGAACCTACCTCGACTCAGTGGTGAGTTGCCTCGTTCAGATTTCCTAGCCGAGTCGAGCTGACTCCAATCATCGGAGGATGATTTGGGAAGCATCAGATCCAGGGGATCAATAATCTAACCCTACAGTTTGTAAACTACCTAAGACCAACTCAACTCGTTATTAGTTGAGAACCCCAACTGAGTTCACTCAATAAACGAGAAGGACTTATCCGGGTCCCAACTGCAGCAGCCCTCCTTGAGGAACAACTGTTCCTTCAACTAGGTTTTGAATCTGGCCAACCACCTAAGGTCATACCGAACTAGTTGAGAGTTGAGAGGTCTGACTGAGTCAACTCGGTCGTGACTCATAGGAGTTCTTGTAGCATCTTATTCAGGGTTGTTTACAACTAAAATCCAGAAAGGATACTTACCTTTTACTGGTTTCAAATCAAGTCAGTGGAGAAAATCTTAAATCTCCCATAGTCCATGCATGAAGTAGACTAGTATTTGATTTTCGTTGCTTTGATTTAGGAACTCATAAACCAACCTTATAAGGAGGATCAAATCAAGAGGAACTTTCATTCAAGGTGAGAAGCATCCCCCATAGCTTATTCCATTCACTAATTTCCATGTGGATTAACTCTTTAATGTAGAGTATTTTAGAGAAATATAAATTCCTAGTTATCTTGACTTTTATGAAGAAATTGTTTTATCGCCATGTTTCCTTATAATTATGTGTATGAGGTATTGTCGTGAAAATTCCATGCTACATTTATAATCATTTTCCTATGTGTATATCCCAATTAGACGTGATGAGAAAAGAAAGCTTTCATATTAGATTATTTGTGAATTGTGTAGTGAGACATTACCTTCACGATTTTCTATATTTTAATCTCTAATTTTGTAGTTACAATCTTGTGAATAGTTCTTACAATATGAAAAATGAGAATTTGTTTACATATAGTGTACTTATGGATGGACTCTTAGTTAATGATGTAACCTCACTTGAAAATTTACATGATACTTAGTGTGCCCTCCTTTGAATGTAAAGAAATCATGAAAGTTCATATGGAATGCATAGTTGGATATTTCCTATTTGAAAGTTGAAGATCATTACTATTCTATCAAAGTAATGTACATATGTGTCATGGTGCATAACATCCACGCACGACATGTGAGCTTTTTTGAGTGTTCATCATAAGTCACATCTTGTTGGGTTGTGCAAGGATCTATTACCTAAGTCCAACCATCAGGTTTGTGCACTTGTACACTTTGGGCCGCTCTTTCTTTACATGAGGCTTTTTCAGAATTTTTATACCTCCTCGGTCATACCCCTAGTATTTTTCCAGGAGGTTGTCCTTGGGCGCACTCACCTTCATGGCCTTTTCTAGGTAGTTTACCTACTGCGGGCGGTCTATATGGTCTTTTCCAGGTAGTCTACTACCGGGGGTGACCCTTTATTTGGACAGCTAGATGTGCATCCCCAGATCTGTGACTTCAGCATACATTCATACATTCATGAAAACGCGTTGTTAGTGTATTGCCGTATGAATTTTATATGAATTGTTAACCCATTTTGGAATGATGTATCATGGTTGAATCTATGAGAAAAATTTCCATTGAGTTTTCACTCACCCAACATGCGGTTGCACCAAATAGATGCAGGATTGATGCCAGGTGAAGACCCTTATGACAGGATTCCAGGGACAGCTGCAGTGGATTATGGCAAGGAAGAGTTCTATGTACATGTTGTTGAGCCATTGGAGCTCAAATGATTAGGTTTACAACATTTTAGACTTGTGTTTCACTTGAATTGTAATAAAAAATTCCCCTCCTAAGGGATTTCATTTTGTTGTCGCTTACTTGTATTGAAATGCTTTGTTGTCACTTATGATCCTTACTTCATGTTGGGAAATTCGTTGTTATTTAGATGTATGTTAGTCCATTTCATAGTGTAACCCTCGGGTTCTCGCACTCGAGTGTCCATCCTTGGATTTTGAGAACCTGGGTGTTACAAGTTGGTATCATAGAGAGAGTTTAGACAAACCTTGCCTTTGGGAAAATAAACTTATACCCACCTTAAATTTTTTTAATTTAGAATGTTGGAATTAAATGTTGGAACTTAGTTGAATATCCCATAGACTTAGGAATGTTTGAGAATGTAGATACCCAAACTTAAGTTTCCCGTGGAATTGATAAGATAGCCATTTGAATTCATTTATAATTCCCTTAAAGTTAGGATCAATTTTGAAAATAGAGAGGTAAAAATTTTAGGCTCCTTTGAAAATTTTAGATATAGATATTAGAACTTAGAAACTAAAGTTAGATTCCCAGTACTGGATCCCATAATCACATTAGGTTTCATAGATATACACTCACTCATGTCAACACCCTTATTTCAACCACACTAAACTGCAAACATCTTGTTCTTTAACTAACAAATATTTGTATCCATAACAACATTACTAGTCTGATAGCTATCCTATAAAACTTGACTTTCAATTCAAGTAGGTACATTGATTTCATATTGCTATGCAATTTGAATTCTATTATAATATCTTTCTTAAGCAGAATAAACTAAAAATATCGTTAATTGAATGATCGTAATCTTTGATTTATGAAACTGTGATTATTAAATGTGAGTTGTTAGTTTCATTTCATAAGGATCATTCACTTGATTTTAACTAATTAGTTGATGATTCATTTTAGTCTAATTATAATTTTATATGCCATCTAAAGTGGAAACCACTGTGCATGTTTTAGATTGCACATGATATGTTTATAATTTCTGAATACCTATGTATCATTTCACTACTAGAGTATCAAAGGTGTTTTCCTATCCACCTTGAAGTATGCATTTGAATTCTGACTTTCCACTATCCTTGTGACATTGAGTAGAAGCTTACCAATTGAATATTATGATCATTGGATATTTCATTACAACTGCCCATTAAATGTCCACCCCGTTTGGTTATCTTAATATAGAAATCAAACTTAGTTCCCCATAGAAAAATTTTAGGCAAGACATTTGAATTCATTTAGAGTTCCCTTAGAGTAAAATAAAATAAAATAAAATAATAATAATAATAATAATAATTGAACATAGAGACCCAAATCGTAGGCCCCTTAGGAAATTTCAGGTTTAGTTATTTGAACTTAGAAATTAAATTTAAGTTCCCTTGAAATCATTAGGATAGCCATTCCAACTTGATTAGAATTACTTAGGAAGTATGAAGATTGTGAACATAGAGACACAACTTTAGGCCCCATAGGAAAGTTCAAGTTTAGTCGTTTGAACGTAGAAATTAAATCTAGATTCCCATTAGGAACTACTGATTGCCTGAACTCAGAAACCAAATTCTAGGTCCCCTTAGAATTTTTTTTTGGATTCATGACAAATTCCATGGAAAGTTGAGACCTTGATCTCAACTTAGCGAGTGAAATGAACCTAGGCATTGTAGAAAATTCCTTATCCACCATAGTGTTCATTACATCAAACTTAAACACTCCCTAAACGTAAGGGATCGTACTACAAACTGTAATCTGAATCCCTAATACGTCTCTTTAGTTAGAGACGATATTCCTTACGAATTCCAGCACTTAGAATTAATGAAAGGAGAAATTATAGATTGTTTGGAAAACCTTTAATCCTATAGTGAGCCTAATGGAACTACATTTGAGAAATCAGATAAATTTAAACTCAAATTCTCAGGTAGATATTTTAGTCCTAAAATTTTCTAGAAGTTCCTTAGGTGAATGGAGTGTGTAGTAAAAGCAGAGTAGTCTTTTAGATCCATGCTACACTAACTTTAGACACTTGAAACTATGAAATTTCATGATATTCCAAGTGTCTAGAATAATTAAGACCACGAACTGATTGAATTACATTTTAAGTAAAGTATATGTAGTTTGATTCAAATTATAATCCTAGTAAACCTCAATGATCTTAATGCCTTGATCAAGCAAAAGATCGAGATTTACTAAGATTGGAAGACGATACCGGCAATTCCACTGTTTTGCGCAAGCAGAGGGTTGATGTATCGGGTTCAAACTCACTACAACCATCCATTCGTGTTATCTCGAACGCTGAAAATAGAAAATCGCATTGTACATATAGGATAACCCTGCCACTTGTACCGTAATAATTGGATGTACGCTATCGAATCTCGAGGGCGAGATTCTTCTTTAAGGGGGGTAGATTGTAATGACCCCAGATCTAATAGATAGTGATATGCGGTTGCACACATGAACAACCCTTATAAGAAAGTAATGAATGCTTAAAATCACCATGACTCAGGTTGTCATTGTCCCTAATCATATTAGAAACACCGAATCTTAAGGACGAGATTTTCTTTAAGGGGGTAGATTGTAACACCCCATACTTCTCAGTACTTGGGTGTTACTATGTAACTTGACATTTTGTATTTGAACATTTAGCGTCGCTCAAGTCTAAATCTGACCACTAGGTGTAATAAACATCTCAAGATCAACCTATGAACTCAATCATGCACCAATCTAACAATCAAGAACAGTTGTCATCCACCGAGTAGACCATCCATCCCTTAGTCTTCAAGATAGTTCATTGAATCATTCATTTGGGGATCATGAAATTTTGTGGTAATTTGGGTAACCATTAGGGGATACTACTAGCATTAAAATATGTTTGAAGGGTAACCTAAATCATCTAACCATCCATCGTAGGCCATGAAATGTCCTGATCATCCAAACAAATTACCAAGGCTCTTTTAATCGTTAGGGTTCAGATTGAAATCAATCCGACCATTAGATTAATAGAAATCAACACAAAAGGACTACAATTCCTTGATATGGCCTGCATGAGTTTCTGATTTTCCTCATCTTAGGTCGTATACCATTTAAGGGACTGGTGTACTCATTAGACGAAGTAGATTTCTCAAAACATCTACATAGGCCCCACACTTAAGGGTGCATGTGCACGAACTGTGCACCACGACAGTGCACCGGACCATGGAACCCGGTCAAACTCACTCTGACCCGATGAAATCCCAAAAAAATGGGATTTCTACCCATTTTCCCGCCTGACGCGCATTCGAATCAAGCCATCCATTCGACGATATAAATGACCACCATTCGAATAAGGAATGGTGATCCAGACCGTTCATCGGATATAAAGGGTCCCACCGACCCTGATAATGTTGATATTGACGATTGGAAGTCACCCTTGCCAACACTGTCAGCGCCCGATCTTGTGTTGTAAAGGGAGCGCAATGACGAGGGAGATGAAGCCATGTACACCGCCCCTATGGCAGATCCTTTCGTTCGGAAACGTCGGACGCCACCTACGCACGCAACGGACTCCTCATCATGCCTACTATTTCTAGAAACAACCACCTATTCGGAAAAAAGGTGGAAGAATAATTTCCACTTCAGGAGTGGGTGCGATCTCAACCATCCTCCGGCTTTTGGAAGATTCGCCCAAGCCATCTGGGGCATCCAAAATAGGGTTACCGAGCGTTCCTCCTAAGGAACGAGATATTGAGGAGAAATTAGAATGGCGGGAAGTTCTCACCGATGGAGCTAATCTCTTAACCTACGACCCACCTTTCACCGTAAGATGGACCCCACACTTTTAAGGACATATCAGGACCATCTAAACGACTCTGATCATCGGATCATTCGGAAGTTGCAAAATCACCATGACCAATGGGTCATCTTCCTTAAACGCACAGTGAAACCCATCCTCTTAAGATCGGGTCCTCTCACTCATCCGAGGCGTCCATCAGGCAGCCCACCTCATCAAAAGTCCTTTAGGAATGATCTGACGGACTCATGCAAACACCAGACCACATCTAAAGACCTCTACACAAGGATTCTCGATCCTCCTCCTGCTAACTCCGTGCTAATCCCAATGATTAGTTGTGGAAACGTCTAGAAATAGTATGGCTATAAATAGCCAGATTTTTAGGGTAACCCTCCCCGACTGATTCTACCATAGAGGCCAACGATAGACAATAACTCCCCCTCGAACACAGCTTACAACTTTCATCGTACTGTGCTCTCCAAAGAGTAACTCTTCTCAAAATCTCAAAAGGTGCTGAGTTGGAATCCCATTCTAAGGATTCTTGTGGTTCCGGAGGATCCAGCTACAGGAGAACCAGGAACAGAGAGCTCTTCCCCTTTTTCTGCTCGACTCTTTGGTCTTAAGAAAGAGGAAGCCTCAAAAAGCGAAGGCCGAGCTGTAGGTCACGTGACCTGCACCGAAAAGGTGGCTGACTAGGCTTTCTCCTGGATCAAAGCAGATCAGATCGCCCCATTGGTTGGTCAAATCGGGCGGGCCCTTGCCCCGAAAAATATCCATTTGAAAAAAGAGATGAATAGATAGGGCTGAGCCGATAGCTGGGCTGTGTACGATGATGGGAGAGAGAGGGAATAAAACCTTCGGGATGGATAGGGAAAAGTGACCTCCGGCTCCGCCCACGACTTCCTTCCCTTCGCGTAGCTCAAGTGACTCCGTTCCTTTTTTTTTCCTAGAATGAATTCGCCCGACCACGACGAAGAGAGAAAGAGATAGAAGGAGAAAGTGGGAGAGAAATCGGGTCAGCCGCTAGAGCGAGTTGCATGCCTTGTAGTAACTCGACTCAGTCAGCCAACCAGTGAGTCAGTATCAAATCCTAACTCATTTTCCTACCGAGAGAGAAAGAGAGTGAGAGGTGGAGAGCCATTTCAACCATAGCAACTGGTTGATCAGTCTAAGATTTGGATTAACTCAGTTACAGTCTTGATGATTTCGCATCAACCTCATCTTCCAGAAAGGCTGGCCAAGCTCTCCAAAAATCATGACCGTCTTCTCGGGATCAATCATCTTTGAAAGATTCGGATCAGCTGTGAAGCAGTAGGATCTGACGGAAGCAACCACCCAACTTAGGTAACGAGTCCCTATCCCAATCGAGTTTTGGGGGTTGAGTCATTAGCGAGTCATCTGCTTATTAACTAATCCAAATTCGAATTACAAAATGAAGTTCTGAGTTAGCAGGATCACTCTAAACCCACTTTTCTCTACCGATTGTAGCAGAAGCTGCTCAGGTCAGGGATCCAACTCGACTGGCTACACTAGAACCTACCTCGACTCAGTGGCGAGTTGACTCGTTCAGATTTCCCAGCTGAGTCGAGCTGACTCCAATCATCTGAGGATGATTAGGGAAGCATCAGATCCAGGGGATCAATAATTTAACCCCGCAGTTTGTAAACTACCTAAGACAACTCAACTCGTTATTAGTTGAGAACCCCAACTGAGTTCACTCAATAAACGAGAAGGACTTATCTGGGTCCCAATTGCAGTAGCCCTCCTTGAGGAACAACCGTTCCTTCAATTAGGTTTTGAATCTGGACAACCACCTAAGGTCATACCCAGCTAGTTGAGAGTTGAGAGGTCTGATTGAGTCAACTCGGTTGTGACTCATAGGAGTTCTTGTAGCATCTTATTCAGGGTTGTTTACAATTAAAATCCTGAAAGGATACTTACCTTTTACTGGTTTCAAATCAAGTCAGTGGAGAAAATCTTAAATCTCCCATAGTCCATGCATGAAGTAGACTAGTATTTGATTTTTGTTGCTTTGATTTAAGAACTCATAAACCAGCCTTATAAGGAGGATCGAATCAAGAGAAACTTTCATTCAAGGTGAGAAGCATCCCCCATAGCTTCTTCCATTAACTAATTTCCATGTGGATTAACTCTTTAATGTAGAGTATTTTAGAGAAATATAAATTCCTAGTTATCTTGTCTTTTATGAAGAAATTGTTTTATCGCCATTTTTCCTTATAATTATGTGTATGAGGTATTGTCGTGAAAATTCCATGCTACATTTATAATCATTTGCCTATGTGTATATTCCCATTAGACGTGATGAGAAAAGAAAGCTTTCATATTAGATTATTTGTGAATTGTGTAGTGAGACATTACCTTCACGATTTTCTATATTTTAATCTCTAATTTTGTAGTTACAATCCTGTGAATACTTCTTACAATATGCGAAATGAGAATTTGTTTACATATAGTGTACTTATGGATGGACTCTTAGTTAATGATGTGACCTCACTTGAAAATTTGCATGATACTTAGTGTGCCCTCCTTTGAATGTAAAGAAATCATGGAAGTTCATATGGAATGCATAGTTGGATATTTCCTATTTGAAAGTTGAAGATCATTACTATTCTATCAAAGCAATGTACATATGTGTCATGGTGTATAACATCCACCCATGACATGTGAGCTTTTTCGAGTGTTCATCGTAAGTCACATCTTGTTGGGTTGTGCAAGGTTCTATTACCTAAGTCCAACCATCAGGTTTGTGCACCTGTACACTTTGGGCCGCTCTTTCTTTACATGAGGCTTTTTTGGGATTTTTATACCTCCTCGGGCATACCCCGGGTATTTTTCCAAGACATCGTCCTTGGGTGCACTCACCTTCATGGCCTTTTCCAGGTAGTTTACCTACTGCGTACTATTTATATGGTCTTTTTCAGGTAGTCTACTACCACGGGTGACCCTTTATTTTAACAGCTGTATGTGTAACCCCAAATCTGTGACTTCAGCATACATTCATACATTCATGCAATCACATTGTTAGTGTATTGCTGTATGAATTATATTTGAATTGTTAACCCATTTTGGAATGATGTGTCATGGTTGAATCTATGAGGGAAATTCTCACTGAGTTTTCACTCACCCAATGTGTGGTTACACCAAATAAATGTAGGATTGATGCCAGGTGAAGACCCTTATGACAGGATTCCAGGGACAGCTGCGGTGGATTATGGCGAGGAAGAGTTCTATGTACATGTTGTTGAGCCGTTGGAGCTCAAATAATTGTTTAGGTTTACAACATTTTAGACTTGTGTTTTACTTGAACTGTAATAAAAAATTCCCCTCCTGAGGGATTTCATTTTGTTGTCGCTTACTTGTATTGAAATGCTTTGTTGTCACTTATGATCCTTACTTCATGTTGGGAAATTTGTTGCTATTTAGATGTATGTTAGTCCACTTCATAGCGTAACCCTCGGGTTCTCGCACTCGACTGTCCATCCTCGAGTTTTGAGAACCACGGTGTTACATTAATAGTCATAGAAAGCATAAATCATGATTTCATCTTCATTCAAACATTTCAACAAACACATGGAATGCGTAATCAACATAGTTCATATATATATGTGTGTAATACATGGAAGGCATCGTATCTAAGCACATGTGATAACAATCAAGTCAATCATAAATCATTAACTGACATTGAAAGCCTTGAAAACCATAACCTAAACGTTTATAGTCTACACCTTCCGTCGCTACACTTATATCGAACTCAGTTCGAATACTACGCCTTTGTCTAGGCACAACGGCTACCTATAACATAAAATAGGTTAGCTATTTCACCATTTACCCTATTTGGATACTTAAAACAAATTAGGATTAGGATTCCTTACCCAAAAATGGAATCAGAATCGTCGGTGTAACGACACGGGAGAGGTGATTCAGCACGTGGAGCGTTAGGAATGTATCCCGGAAACAAACCACAACTCACTCTCACTTCTCCACACTTTATCCTCCTCTTTTCTCTCTTCTCTCTCCTAGGGTTTAGGAAATTCGTATGGAATGAGAGATGGGTGGGTTTAGGGTCTTATATAGGCCCAGAAGTGAAGTCAATGTCCCCAGGGCCATGGTACACTTAAGTTATAGCCAAAAGTAGTCTGTTTCGGGCCAACAGAGCTCATCTGGAGGTCCATTACCTATATACAGTCAGGAGAAAGTCCCCTGACGATGGATCTACACCAGGTTAAGATTTCAGTTCGATCGGATTTATGGATCGACCATGGAGGACCAGTTTCAGTTCAACGATCATCGTCACTCGATCAGGGCCACAAGTACACTGACCTGTGTAGGGAAATTTTCCTGATATAAGGGTGTAGTTGGGTCAGAATCTAACAGTTTAAAACTTTAAATTTGGCCCATAAGCGAACGACCCAATTTACTTAACTTTGAGTTCTTTTTCTAAAGATATTCGCATTTTTCACACACTTTACTCAGGGATCACGTTGTGCATTTCGAGACACTATTTGGATTTGATTCCCGTGTTGGTTGTCAAGCCCAGTAAGGAGGTCATATCCGTATAGCTTTGCGATCATCGGACTTTCGACGCCCGGTCCAGGTCCGATATGGAGTTTCAATGTGCTCCTGTGAGCAATTGGGTTTTGAGATTGATCCTAGGTCTTCAGGCAATGTTGATTTAGTGATTTTATTAGTTTTGGGTCTTGCAGTTCGTATTGAAAGCTGTTCAAGCTAATCTGCCGAGTAATTCAATTTACTACTTAATTAATTTTCGTCTAATTTCCTAAAGGATTTGGTCCTGAGTGATTTCTGCGTGAGGTGATACTCGGGTCTTAGTACAAATTTTTCCTAGACGTTAAATTACAATTCCAACAAGTTGGTCCCATGCTTCCATAATCCATACCATTAATTTGGCGGGGCCTCACCATTGACTGACTACACCTAAAAAGTCTCTTGTACAGATAATCCAACCTATCAATGGCACATCCAACCTTACAAAAGAGGCATCGGAGCTATGGGATAATGTAATTGAATGTGTTATCTTAGGCTTTCTAAGTTCTGATTTTCTCCTATATCTAGGTTTGAATAATATTGGATAGATATGAAGTCGAAAACTAATTTGATGGAAGGAATTCATGCCTGTGTCCAAAACCAATAGGAGGAAGGTCACATGTGAATCCATTTTCCATACCGTAACAAATGTTTTCGGTCACAGTGCCATCTTTCAAACAAAAGCAGTCCCCAACAATTTTTTTTTGTGGGCACTTAATGCAGAAGTAATGGATTGAATTGCACCATCCATCAGGGTCAGACACCCAAAGGCTAGTCTCAACAGTTGCTAGTACACACATGTGAAGATGGCAGGACACCTACATGCCCCCATTTATACAAACATGGCACAAAGATACAACATCAAATCCATCAATCAGGGGTTCTAGAAGTGCAGTCAATGGCCCTAGGGTCATGGTACACTTAGGTTATAAAATTATGAAAAATGTGATGCTGATGAGGATGACCATGATGACGATGACAATGATATGATGATGATGATGAAAACAACAATGCCAATGATATGATGATGATGATGACAACGAAAATGATGATGTCATTGCATTGCGTCACACACCCACCTCAACATGCATGCATGACACATGAGGTATGCCTTAGGCTTAAAACAACTTGTTATAACTAAATGCAACAGAAATGTGAGTTTACAATAAATAAAACCTTTGCAATCTTCAATCTATACAGTAGAGACAAAAGAAAAGAATGTTTGTCAAAGTTTCACCCAACCAAAATTTACCTAACAGTAAGCAGTGTTTTCAATATCTTGTGATATAACCAATATATCCCATGATATATCCGTTATCTCAGTTGGGCGATACAATACCCAGCTTTAGTATCCCTTTTTTAATAGTATCGTGCAATATATCGCTCAATATCATGATATCACACGATATATCCACTCCCCCTTTATAAATTCTTAATGTATCATGCAATATATTAATACCAAGTGCGATATCGAAAGGGATAAAAGGAACCAGCATTGTTTTGTTTGGAAAATCCTTAAAAAATCACAAAGATCATTTTTTTTTTGCAAAAAAACTTCTTCCCAGTACATTGTAAGATGATTTCAACAGGTCCACTCTAGCTTGTTGGCAGAAAATCTTTGAAATTTCACTGAAATTGCGATTGGAAACTTTTTGGGATTGAATTCTAAAATGTGCAGTTTTTTAGTTATGATTCATTTTTATATGTTGAAAACAGTGTTGAATGGTAAGAAATCCACAAATCTTCATGTTTTACATGAAAATTTATGGATTTGGAGCTTCAATTTTGAGATTTGGCGGGAGACGGACCGAGTTGTGGAAATTTTGGGAAAAATCAAAATTTCCCCAATTTGTTCCAAATTGGTTGCAATCTTAGTATTCTAAACTGGTTGCAATCTTACTATCCAAACATGAAATCAAACATGCATATAACCTTATCTGCACTTTTTTTGCAATTTTGGGGATTTTTCAAAAGAAAATAAATTTTTAACTAAGAGTAATTAAAAAATGTTAAAAATAATATAATTTTTTTGAAATCAACAGGTATATTTCTAGTTTTCTACTTCTACTTCTACTTTTGAAAGCAATGCTTGTGTTTCCATATATGTCTTCTTACATGTATAAATTTTATGAATTAACTTTGAATATATTTGCGTCAATTTAGTCAGATGGTGCATAGATTAGGACTTTATACAAAAGAAACCTATTATGTGCACTTGTTTTTTGTATTTTGTATTTTTTTATTTTTAAGTGTGTATTGGTGTCTTTTTTTAACAATCCTTAGAGTTTCATTGAAAATTTTGACCAATTTCCTAATATTTCCCAACAACAGCGATACCCAATATGTATCCGTTTCCCAAAGGTGTGATACATTATGCGATAACGATACAGAAAACATTGACAGTAAGTAGCTTACTTTAACTAGCCGATTTTTCCCCCTTTTATCAGCATACTTTGAGTAAGCTCTTTTAAATCAGAATATAAGCACCCAAGTACACGAATGTCTAGAAAATTGTGTTGCCAACTCTACATGGCATTCTTTTATGGCCAGTCCCCTCTAAACACTGCCTCTTTCAATTTGTCTCTTTGTATCAGGCCAATCCCTTACTCTCTTTTTTTATGCTGTATTGGTTATATGGTGAGTTGATAAGTCTATGATGCATATGGCAGGGCTGGGAGGTATATCTTTCAAAATTTCAAGAGCTCATTAACTTACAACCCATGCAATGTGATAACAATTTTATGACATGAGGTTCGACATATTTTCCCCTCACTTCTAGGGCAGAACATAAGTCCAGGATGGGAATTTCTGCAGTTCATATTTTTACCTTTTTATGTACAAGACATGGCATGGATAGCTGGAGACAACACTTCCCATCAATTATCATGTCTTGGCAATTTCTTCTTCTTATACCACTACCTCTAGTAGACAGCTAGAAAATAACCTAATTTACAGACAGATTCATTGACCAAAGAGGAAGTTACAAGACCATGTTTGTCATCGGGGTCCCCTTTTGTTGGCACAACAATGTGAAGTTTGTAACTATTCCACTTTTTCTTTTACTTTTTTTTTTAAAAGAAATGTTCAGCTTTTTATTTTGTTCTTAAAACTGTAAGAATGAAAGATTCTGTGTACGTGTTGTATAAGAGTAGGAACTCTGCCTGGATGTGACAGGCCAGCCAGTTCGTTGCCTGGATAATAGATTGTTGATGACAGGTGGGCAGCTAGCCATTGAAATCCACCAAGTAATCCTGATCCTGACTGGCAAAATTGGATTCATAAAGCCCCGAAATAGCTGCGAAAAGGTTATTATGATGATGATGAATAAATCATCACATATTGAAAGGAAAAGTAAATATACTATACCAATCGAGAAATAAATAAATGAAACACCCAATTAGGGGGGAGAGAGAGAGAGAGAGAGAGAGAGAGAGAGAGAGAGAGAGAGAGAGAGAGAGAGAGAGAGAGAGAGCTTGCATTTCCTTCGGCTGTACGGGCTAACAAACCTATTTTCAATCTTAGATACCAGACCTTCTTTTATAGTTTAATTGCATGACTTCGTGGCTTAGGGCCATGCATGGTAGCACCGTGTCTAAACTGTTTATACATACTTGTACTACTTCAAGCTCAAGAACATGAAACACTAGTAACATATGGTGGTTTCCTTTATGCCATCTTAGAGCCAAAGACTAACATAGAAGTAAAGACAGAAAACTTTCTGATGATCAAAGAAAAATCCTATGATTCACTTGTGGCCCACATAGTGTTCCATGTCTTGCTCGTCCAGTGCCCTTTTGTGGATATGGCTTTCTATCGGTCCCACTAACTTCACTAATCATTTTCGTTGAATGCGTCCCCTATATGCCACCCATGCTAAAATTTATACAAACACATGCTTCACAAGTACAAAAATATCCAGGGCCAAATAAAGCAAACAACCAACAGAAAGGTTACCAGTTCCAAATATTAACTACTAAGGAAAGAAGAATTCAATATGACTACAGTCATCTGCATTTAAACTTCATTTCATCCTATTTAGAAAAACTACATCATGGCAAATATAACTAACATGTGATTGTTGAACTGATTGCCTACATCAACTTCTGATTATTTTAGCCAACACTGTAAATAGCATTGATCTTATAACAAGCACAATCCAAGGTATGAATGGAAAACATGGTCAAGTGCTAAGAAAAAGAAAGTGAAAACCGATATTTCATACAACAAAAGTTCGACATATATGTAGTTGGTAAAGAGTCGAGATACATAGAACCACAACATTTCTAGGCAAACCTAGACATGCTTTCTAGACATTAACTTGCCCTACCTCTAAGGACTAATGCCAATTCCCCTAACTCAGACCAATTAATTGTTAGCATCAAATGATAATGATGACTTCAGCAACATAAGTAACAAAATGTAGTAGTGTTTCTACTCGAAGACTTTTATTCAGGTCAATATATTTTTCCTTTCATGGATGGATACAGGAACATAATGGTTTAACTTGCTTAAAGCCATTTGTGGCTTGAAATAGGACCCAAGTGCCTCACTCACTTTAGCACATTCCTCCTATAATGTGACTTTTGTGTAGTCACGCTGATTCATCTACCTACTCTCAGTGTTCGTAATATCGATATAACGACTGATATTATCAGTGTCAAAATGGCCAAAATGATGGGATCGCTTCTGAAGTCATATACTCCCTATTTCCTCCACCAATCTCAACAATCTCTAGGGATAGCCTTCCTTGGAAGTGGCCCAACTGATACCATTGGTGGAACTGCCTTCACTAATTGACTGAGGGGCATGTACTCGGGCAAGTTCTTCCAAATCCCACCAAAGAGCTTGCAACTCTGCCTCATTAGCATCTGGAATCTAAGCAGACCCATGGACCCGACAGGTCCTCCCCTCATCATCCTTCATGATCCAATCATTCCCAGCTTGATCTGGATTTCCCTAAAACTTCCATCAAAATTAAGTTTCCACTTAAACAACCAACTTCAAGGCTTTTCCCTAAACGAATTTTCTACCCTGCACTTCCACATTTCTACTCGCCAAAATATGCTCCACCTTGTGAGATACTTTGAAAGTTTTCCACATAGGTAAAATTGTTAACGTATAAAACCAATAATATATAACTTACCACCATAAATAGAAAACCATCCATACCAGTAAGGATGGAAAGTAAATGGCATCCATATCTTTTTTTCCTTTTTTTTTTTCCTTCTTTGTTTAAGATAATGTTTTTATTTATTTATTTATTTAAAGACAGGGTGTATCAGTTAATGTCGAGGAGGGGAGTCAAACCCACACCTGTCGGGAGCAAAACCACGGTGATGGCCGCTCACCCAAACTTCGTTGGGTTTAATTAAATGGCATCCATATATTTTTTCCTTCTCTCTCTTTTTTTTCCCTTCTTTGTTTAATTTGATGTTTTTTTTTTCTTTCAAGAAAAGTCAAAACTAAATTCATCATCATGACCACTGCCATCTTTTTAGCCTTTCTCCCAACAATTTGGTGTTGCTTTTAAATGGTAGATTGGCATAAGTTCAACAATTGGGTGCCCACTGGACATCAACAGTCAACCTTCCTCTTTTACTCGGCGCCATAGAATCAAACATGTTTTTTTTTCAAAAGGTAAAAAATAAATTAATTCTTCAAATACATGGATATAGTTAGCATTAAATATGCATCCAAGTTATGATACCTAAAAAACAGACAACCATGCGAGTGTCATATGCTTTTGATGAGGAAAATATTGTACGTAGTTATCTCACCTGTTGTCGTTTTGCAAGTCGCCACCGTACAACACGATGAACAATATCTTTCCTAATGGGTACATCAAACACATTACCAGCCAAATACATGAAGTCTTTATCCTCATTATGAAAATTTGTCACTCTTGTTAACAGGTCCTCATATTGTCTTACAATATCAAAAAAATAAATTAATTAAGCACTCAAGCAAAACAATAGTATTATAATATATTGTTAGAGCAATGTTTTAAATATCGACGATATCAGCCGATATATCCCACGACAATGTTTTAAATATTGACGATATCGGCCAATATATCCGACGATATATCTTCTATCCCACCTATGCGATATGAAATGGATAGGTAGTGCCGATATAACCCATATGTTTGATCCAATGAGTATTTTCAATTTCTTATCCCTTTTTATTGTTGAAATTATGTTAAATCAGTGTCAAATGCTTAAAAATCCATTGGTTCTTCATGATTTCCATGAAAAATTGTGGAGTTAGAGCTTTGATTTTGATATCCATTGGTTCTTCATGCTCTCAATGTTTTTTAATTGAAATTTTCCTTTAGCCAGCTTTCAATTGAGACTAATTTTGAAATATGTAGGAGATTTTGATGAAATGATAATCACATGTACTCTAATTTCAAAATTTGAGTGTAGGTGGTATGATTTGGAGAAAATTGTGGAAATTTTGAAAATTTCCCAAATTTCTTGCAATGTTGCACTCCAAACATGAAATCAAACATGTATGAGGATTGATCTACAGATTTGTTAAGTCCTTATCAATATTTAGAAAATAAAAATTATTAAAATATTATTTTTTTTTCAAAATTTCCCATCAACCAGCTATTAATTGAGACTAATTTCAAAGTATTTAGGAGTGTTTGATGAAATAATCATCACACACAGTCTAAATGTTATGCATTCAATATGAATATAGTTGCATTAATTCACTTAATCAGCGTATAGCTTAGGACCCTATATGAAGGAAACCGATTATGTGCATTCCTTTTAGAGATGTTATGATTTAAAAATGTGTATTAAGGTCTTTTTTTTTTTTTTTTAACAATTCCTGAAGTTGCATTGAAAAATTCAACCATTTTCCCAATGTTTCCCAAAAAGTATGATAAATTATCCATACAAACGATATATCCCATGCAATGACTAATAGGTATCCGTATCCCTAGGATGCGATACTGATATTTCGAACATTGCCCCCACCATGATATATCTTGTATACCACCCCTATGATATGAAACAGACAAGTAGTTCCAATATATCCCACATGTTCGATCCGATGAGCATTTTCAATTTTCGATCCCTTTTTTTTTATCGAAATTATATTAAATCAGTTCAAATGGTTACAAATCCATTAGTTCTTCATGTTTTGCATGAAAAATAATGGAGTTGGAGCTTTGATTTCGATATTCATTGGTTCTTCATGTTCTCTATTTTTTTTCCAATTTTTTCCTTCAACCAGTTATCAATTGAGACTAATTTTGAAGTATTTGGGAGTATTTGATGAAATGATCATGGCAAACACTCTAATTTTGAAATTTGAGTGTAGGTGGTTTGATTTGGAGAAAATTGAAAAATTTTCAAAATTTCCTCAATTTCTCCCAAATTGCTTGTAATGTTGCACTCCAAACATGAAATCAAGTATGTATGAGGGATGATCTACTGATTTCGTTAAATCCTTGTCAATTTTTGGAAAATAAAAATCATTTTTAATTAAAAATTAATAAAAATATAATTAAAATGTTAATTATTTTTTAAAATTTCCCTTCAACCAACTGTCAATTGAGACTAATTTCGAAGTATTTAAGAGTGTTTGATAAAATGATCATCACATACACTCTAAATGTTATGCATTCAATTTGAATATAATTGCACTAGTTCAGTCAGACAACATATAGGTTAGTACCCGATACAAAGGAAACCTATTATGTGCACTTCTTTTTTGAGATGTTATAATTTAAAAGTGTATTAAGGTCTTTTTTAACAATCCCTGAAGTCTCATTGAAAAATTCAACCCTTTTCCCTATGTTTCCCAAAAAGTGCGATAAATTACTTGATACAAATGATTTATCCCGTGCGATAACTGATATGTGTATGTATCCCAAGGATGTGATATATAATGCGGTGATAATATTTCGAACACTGTGTTAGGGTACCATGATAGATTTAAAGACTACATTTAGGAAAAAGTTATGTCATCACCATTCCATTAAGAATGAATAAAATATATATCCAAGAGCTGTGAAATCTTGGGAAACCCAACAGATATCATGTATGCATCCATATCCATTCATACACCTACCAATAGTATGTACAACTGTACATACACAGCCTATAACATATGTTAATCAACCAACGTTCACTTTTGCAAGGTGCCATCATCCATCATAATGATAAAATATTTCGAACACTGTGTTAGGGTACCATGATCGATTCATGATTAATTGGATATGTCATCCCATAGATTTTATGGTTAAGATTTTGATTTATGATCGATCGGATACATCATCCTACTAATTTGTGGCCAAGATTTTGATATATGATCGATTAGATCAATCATCCAACTGATTTATTGTCAAGATTATAATTTATGATCGATCGGATCTGCCGTCCTATTGATTTGTGGTCAATATTCCAATCTATAATCAATCGGATTTGTCATCCCATTGATTTGTAATCAAGATTCTAATATATGATTGATCGAATCCGTCATCCCACTGATTTGTGGTTAAGATTTCGATTTATGATCGATCGGATCCATCATCACATTGATTTGTGGTCAAGATTCTGATATATGATCGATCGGATCTGTTGTCCCACTGTTTGTAGTCAAGATTTCGATCTATGATCGATCAGATCCATCGTTCCACTCTTTTCGTAGTCAAGATTTCGATTTATGATTGATCAGATCCGTCGTTCCATGAATTTTGTGATTCTTTGGGGAAATATTTGTGTTTTTGAAATATAATTCAGTCTATCAGATTGTGAGTTGACAGTCGTGTCCGATTCTGATTTTTATTAGAAGATCTAGTCCATCGAATTGCAAGTTGATGGTCACGATTGATGCTGGTATTTTTGGATTTTGAAAAGGATGCAGTCCATCAAATTGCAAATCGATGGTCACGATCGATGTTGGTTTTTATCGAAAGAATCCAGTCCATCAGATCATGAGTTGACGGTCACGATTGATGATGGTATTTTTACAATTTTAAAAAAAGATCCAGTCCATTGAATCATGAATCAACGGTCGCGATCGATGCTAGTCTTTTGGATTAAAAGGATCCAGTCCAACGGATCGCGGATCGATGGTCGTGATCGATGCTGTTATTGTTTAGAATCGATGATCATGATCAATTTAGTTTTTATTGGGAGAATCCAATCCATCAGATCGTGAGTTAACGGTTGCAATTGATGCTAGTTTTTATTAGAAGATCCAGTCCACCAGATCATGAGTTGACAGTCTCGATTGATGCTAGTATTTTTAAGATTTTTGAAAAAGATCCAATCCATTGAATTGCGATCGATGCTAATTTTAATTGGGATTTTAAAATGAGATCCAATCCATCGGATTACAAATCGACGGTTACAATCGATGTTGATTTTTTAGATTAAAAAAGATCTAGTCCATTGGATCGCAGATCGACGGTCGCGATTAATGCTGGTATTTTTGAGATTTTAAAAAAATATTCAGTCCATCAGATCATGAATTGACAGTCATGATCGATGCTTGTTTTTATTGGGATAATCCAATCCATTGGATCGCGAGTTGACGGTCGCGATTGATGTTGGTATTTTGGTTTTTGAAAAAGGATCTAGTCCATCGAATCATGAATTGATGCTGGTTTTTATTAAAAGAATCTAGTCCATCGGACCACGAGTTGACGATTGTAATCGATGTTGGTGTTTTGATTTTTGAGAAAAGGATCCAACCCATCGGATCATGAATTGACGATCGCGATCAATGTTGGCTATTATTGGAAGAATCCAATCCATCGGATTGCGAGTTGACGGACATGATTGATGCTGGTGTTTTGATATTTAAAAAAGAATCCAATCCATCAGATTGCAATTGATGGTTGTGATTGATGCTAATTTTTATTGGAAGAATCTAGTCCATCGGATCGTGAGTTAACGGTCGCGATTGATGTTGGTAATTATTGAAATTTTTTCTTTTGAAAATGCATGAGACTTTTTCTCTCCTCCACATCATCCTTCCAATTTTTCATGCGTTATTGGATTTTGGGATTAAAATTTGAATTTTTCTCACAATTTTCTTCATTTACTCTCTTTTTTCTCTTCCATCACCTCATAATGGACAATTCATGTAAGATTCCTTGCAAGAAGGTTTTCTCAAGGTCCATCTCTTCCCAAGGGAGAGGGCTAGGCCAAGTCTCATAAGAAAAATCCTCCCTTTACCCACTGGTTTCTTCCAGGCTCTGGGTAATGGGGTGTGGCCTCTTCCTCTATACATTTCTAGTTCGAGATCGACCTTCCAACGTGCTAAGTCTTCAAGTTTTTGCCTCTTTCTTTCTTTCCTTTCTCCCTATCAAGCTTCCTTTTCTCATTCTTTTCTCTCCATCTTTTGGCTTCAAGTTGGGGCTTTATCTGGAGTTTGGACAACAAGGGTGGTGTCCTCTTAGTGTGAGGAGGAAATGGTAAAGGTATGGTTCATTTATGCTTTCCCTTCCTCACATTCATCCCTTCTCTCTTCATGTGTTCTCCTGGCTCCTTTCTTTTCTCTTATAGGTCCTCTTTTGAAGCTTTAAGTGTGGTGTCAAGTGTTGGACAAAAATAGCATTTCCAAGCTAAGGTGGTGTATGGAGTTACACTTTCAAGATTTTCTATTCTTCCAATTTTTACTCTCTTTGCCTCCCATCTTCCCACATGTATAAAATGATGCTTTCTTTCATTTACATTATGCTACATGTAAGGAGTATTGTTTTCTTTGGGGGCTTATGTGTTATGTAAATAATGGATCCAAAGCGATTACTTGGGCCCCATGTGCATTTGAGTGGGCCCAAACTTCATTTTGGTTCCCCCTTTTCATGCTTTCCTTGCTTCTGCCTCCATGCTTCATCTCTTTTCATTTTCAAAGTGATTAGGCCCATTGAGATGGAATGGCCTACATCAGATTTTTAGCCTTTAAAATTCTCCACTGTGGCCCAAGTGTCTTTTGGGAAACCTATTGACAAGAAAAAATGACACGCACTATATTTGCATGTTCAAAAGAGCTTGAGATTTCATATTAAGCCCAAGTGAGACAAGTGACCCATCCCTCTTTAGGGATTCTTGGGTTGGCTTGCTCCTTTTGTGTTTATGGGTTTAAGCTCCTTGGGCAAGATAGCTACATCCTCTTGCATCCTTTGGTGGGCTTTGGACAACTTTTGTGGCCCATGTCAATGCCAAGCTTAACGTCTTAATGTGAGGCCCGAGTGAGCTCACTTTGGGGAGATTGTGTTGGGAATTTGAGCTGAGGAATCACACAGGTTAGATCTAGGATAGCAATTCAATAGTAACAAGAAATCACAGAAGGACATAAAGATTTAACGTGGAAAACCCTTGCAGGAAAAAACCACTGCACAAAATGATAGAAATCCACTTTGAAAAGAAAATTACAAGAGAGAGGACTTACCCGATTTGAACAACCTCGAATCTCACCCTTGCTACACCCTTTGATAACCCTAGAACCCTTTAGAAACCCTTGGAAAACTTTTAGAAAGCTTTAGAATACCTTAGAATAGCCCTAGGGACTCCTATTTATAGTTTAGGAAACTCCACTTGCGCACCTAGTCTAGAAAAGTCCAGAAACCGCCTCAAATTTATGCAATTCGTGTAGGATCTATGTAACCTCGACTAGTCGAAGGAGGTCCTCGACTGGTCGAGCAACCCTCTCGACCGGTTGAGCTTGACCCTCGATTGGTCAAGCTTGATGGACACCTAGAAGAGGAGTTCGCTGGACTTTAAGTCGAGCGGGCCTCGACCGGTCAAGCTAGGCTCTCGACTAGTCGAGTAGCGCATAAGCCAGATTAAAGGCATCTGACAACAGATTGTTTGATTTGGTGTGAGCCTCTTTCGGGCCTTGACTTGGAAATCCGGATCTCATTTGTACATGCAACCATGTGATTTTGCCGGTTTTGTCTATAGGTGGGTCATAACCTAATTCATAGGAAGCCATTTGTAAATGTGGGAAATGGGGTATCCTTAATTTGGATGTTCTAGTGCTTGGATGGGCTTGCTGATGCAAAAGGATGAACGTGATGAGGTCGATCACCGTCTTCCTCAAGGATAATTACTCCGAATCCATGGAGCTTCTCTGGACTCCTCACAGACTTCTTGAATCCATGAGGAAAGAAAGCAAGAAAATAGAAATAAATTCTAATAAATTCAAATTTTGATTAATTAAGTGAAATAAACAAGTTTACAACCCTTTAAATAGGGATACCAAGCAATAGTAGATAAATAAAAGTAAACTAAAACTAAAACTCTTAGAAATTTGTAACTTACTATAAATAGTAAATTTACTTTTATAGTAAGTTTACTATGTGGCTTAACCATGTTATTCTCCTAATTATTCTAAGAACTTTTCATGTTAGACACAACTCCTAAAGCCTAACGAAAGAAGATTTATAATCAAGCTAAAACTTACTATTTATAGCAAAAATGGAAATAAACATGGAATTTGACCATCGATCTGATAGAATCTCATAAATTCGGTATGGGCAACCCCGCTAAAGTAGCTCGTCCTACCCCAAAATCATATATGGTAAGTCGAGTAACTCATTTTGGTTTGCGAGATATGCCCGTTTTAAGGTTTTGACGGTCTTGATGACTTCTATCTCTATTCGGGCCTTCTCTGATCCATCTTGGACATGAAAGTGTCCGCTACCCACTCTACATCAGTCCCCTCCACTTCAAAAGAATTTATCCTCTAGTTCTCGTGCTTCTTTAGTTCATGATACTTGGTCTGGTGCGCCGTAACGATACCTGGATCAAACGTTATGATCAATTTACGGTGCACCTTCTTTTGGTCCAACCAAGCTAGGAATGTATTTGTGACACATTCTACATCACTTGCACTCTTGCTCTTCTCAAGTGTCCCACTAGCAGACCTTTAGTGCTCTTATCATTTTTCGTGTGTGTGTGTGTGTGTGTGTGTGTTTCTTTTAAAAGGATTGGTCTTACGGTGTGGCACTTGACAAAGTTCACCCTTTAAGGTGCCTCATTTTCCACCTTAAGATCATTTGTGGCTTGTATCCTTAATGGGTTTCCCCTTTCACGTTGGGTGCAATCTTGTCCACATTTACTATCTTGAAGTGGGTCACGAGATAAGCTTGTGTGAGGCATTTTTGGACTTGTTTTATCTTGTGGAGCCTTTCCCATGTCTCGGTTCAAGTTAGTCATCCAAAGATTAAAAGGAAGATGGGATAGAATACTTACATCGACCCGCTCTTGTGTAGATATGTCACATTGTTCTCGTAACTCAGCTAGCCCATCATCATCATCCGATGTCAATCCTGCCCACATCCCTCATGAGAATAGCCATCTTTCTTCAGGAGCTCGTTCGGGCATTTCCTTTTCTTCTATTAAAGGACGGGGAGCTCACGAGAATTGGGGAGGATCAGTTCCCCAACCCTCAACCTCGCCTTAATACCATCCTAGAGGCCTCCCCATTCACGAGCTTCTTGAGTCTTTGATTCCCCCAGGCAGTAGGATGTTGGTGGTGGCCTTATGTGAGCATTGGTAGGACAACACTCACACGTTTTAGCTCCCCTTTGGTGAGTGAGGGATTACCCCACTGCACGTTTTTATGCACGTGGACCTTCCATCCTATGATGCGTGCGTACCGAATTCTGAGACTCTAGCAGCCGTTACTGATGGCAACTGGATGAATCTTCTTAGCACTATTCCCTCTAGCTCGGAGTTCTATTACAATTAATTGAAACTCTGATGGTTGACTGCCACCTTCACACACGTTATCCCAGAGGATGATCAGATGTCCATTTTCAAGGCTAGAGTCATAACGATGTTCCTCTTGGGTTCCCTCACGTTTTGCCATCTTAATGAGAGGATGAACCCCAGGTTGATCTTTTTGTTGGAGGACATCTTGTTCCCTTACAATTGGAACACAATTCTCCTGGATTGACTGTACCATGGTCTGGATAAAGTTAGTCGTGACAGCCTCTCTCTGACCGGGTTTCGATCCGTTATTGAGGTGACTACCACTTCCCTAACCCTGATTTCTTGATCCTTTGAATGATGACCATGCTCATTTATCTTTTTGTTTGATCCTCAGACATGTTTTTATGACCATTTTCCCCATCTTGTCCCATCCTTGAATGATCGAGACCCTCCTCTCTGCCGCTTTATGTTGTGGCGGCCAGAGAATCGTTATCCTATTCCAAATATATCAGAAGATAATTAGCGGTCTGATCTTGATGGCCACACCTAGAATGATGTAAGTGTTGATCTTTGATCTCTGACTGTTGTCTTATGTTTTCTCTTTGATTGACTGATGACTTCTTGACCCTTGTGCAGTTTTGAATGACGCCATATGCTCGCCTTCAAGTGTTCTCGACCTTGTTGACTGGATGGTGTTTAAGGCATCTCATCTACGTTGCCTGCTCTCTAACCTTGATACCTTCATATGGTATCTAGGTGAGGGTCTATTCGGTCAACTTACCGAGGTTCCATATATGCCTTTGTCACCACCTTGGAAGGCGATCAGTTTTAGTCTCATCGTTGTAAGTAACTTCACTGGGATGTCGGCGAGGGACTTCATTATTCTTGACAGAGATTACGTTTTGTGGTATCGTTAGTTCGGCATGGGGTTGATCTCCACTCCTCTCTTCGCTCCCCGACGGGCTCACCGATAGGGTTGTACACGAACCGGGTTAGCCCGGTTAACTTGCTCGACTCGGCCCAAAAAAGCTTGACTCGGCCCGACCCAGAACTGAGGTCGGTCCAGGACGAGCCATTTTCTTCAGCCCGAAACTAAGTTCGGGCCAAGTTCAAACATGTCAGTTTGGCCCGACTCGGTCCGAAACCCGACTCGACCTGGCCCGACCCGGCCGTTTATATATATATATATCCTAAATCTTGATCCTAATCATTTGATATAGAGAAGTGAGAACGCCGTTTGTCCCTTTGTAGATGGAGCAGGCCCGAAATTGTCCTGAATCGGCCCAAACTCACTTGATTCCTGACCGGGCCAAGTTCGAGCTGGACATGTTTGCTCGGTGACCGAGCCAGGCTAGGTTCGGGCTGGGTTTGACAGGTGACCCGGCCGGGCTGGGTTGAGCCTAGTTCAACTCGGTTCGGCCCGATGTACACCCCTACTCACCGATATGCTGGTGGTTTGGTGATAACGCCTTTAGAAGATGAGTTTTCTGCAGGGCGAAAGAAGAGAGCTAATGATGATGATTACGTGGGTCATTTGTAGGGGCTTCAGCGGGCATTCGATCCTTCTTTTAACAGCTTTTGTATATGATTTTTCTTGTATTCCACTTTGAAGGATCACATAGTTGTACTTGTACGGCCTAGATGGTCTTGATAAATGAAATGTACCATTTTGTTTCAAATGTTGGACACTTGATGCATGTTCTCGATATCTTTGGTCTTGAGGAAGTTGATTGATGGCATGGATCATGTCTTGGTGGTGCTTTGATGGTCTGGATTGTCCGGGTCTACCTTGATAATCATTTGAGCACTTTTGGGGTCTGACTAGCTTATTTTGGGCCCACATTTTCATGATTGGTCACTTGGGGAAAGTTTTGGACATTGCTGATCACATTTCGACAAAAGTAGAGGTCCATTTGAAGTATAGGCAACAACCAGGGTGCCTCCGGGTGATGTCACTTGTCATTTTCACCTAATGCGGACCTTAAAGCCAATCCTGCAAAAGTGAGGTCAGAATGTACAGACTGATCATAACCTAGCTACCGTTAGCCTCCCCTCTATTGAGATTTTTTTTCCTGTTCTGCTTTAGACAATGCAGACATTCTCCTGCTTTCTGTCTCCATCATCTCTTGCGCTCCAAAGGTTCGATTCCACCATGAATCTCTCCCTTATCTTCTTCCTCATCTTGGCCATTCCTTTCATGGGCCACCTAAAGATGGGTTGATGTATATGTTATTGTTGGAGTTGGTGGGTCCTCATCATTGGATGAGTTAATGGCCTTAGATGATGGAGATGCTTTTCTCATTGATGACTTAGATGATGCATTGATGGGACATATTGATGGTGGGGCTAATGAAGGATTGGGGACAGTGGTTAAGGCTGAATTAAGTACCTCAATTAATGGAGGATTTGTTAAAATTCCCACCATTATTGAGGAGGTCCTTGATGAAGGTTTTGATGATGGAGATAGGCTTGAGAGAGAGGTTATGGGTCCCATTGAAGTAGGCCATGTAGATGATGAGGATGATTCCATAATTGATATAGAGGGGCTAATATACCATTTGGATAGTTTGGATAGCATGGGGACCACTTTGGATGGCTTGGATCGTGGCATGGATGGTCCGGATGTGTGATCTTTTTGCTTAAGTGGCCTTGATGCAATCCTTACCATGGTAGATGGAGATGTAGATCTTCTTCCGACATCAGACGGTGTGAATGACTTGATATTTCTTTTAATGGGTCAAGATGATAGTTGGATGATACCTCTTTCTAGGATGGGCCGATTGGTGGAGGTTTTGGCATTAATGCTTCGATCGAGCCCATGATGACGCTTTTAGATAGCTCAGATCACTATTTGGCACCTTCAATGGATCACGACATGGTTTCACGCAATCGGATTGATCCCATTTGCGGTGCAGTTTTTGGTGACATTCTAAAGGTTAGTTTTGATGGTGGTGATTGCCTGTTGTCTCTAGCTCATCTTCCTTTATCGTTTGCAGTAGCTGATGCGTTTGTGCGGTCCACCTATGAGATAAGAGAATCTTCCCGGGTTGCTAAGGATACGACGGTTGGGCAAGGCGGTGAGATGTCATTTGATGTCGAGATTCCCCCTGGATAGGTCCCAGCTTTGGAGACAACATTTGCCTACTCCCTTTGGTTTGATGTGATCGTTGATCTTCGAGATGAGGGGATGCCGCACTTTGATGAGCTGTCATCTCCTTCTGAGATGATGGTCATTGAGGGTGTTCCCATGCACACTTGCTGACTTCGTCCGCTTTCGGTCTGCTCTGATCAGTTGTGATCTTGAGTTAGGAGCTTGTTAGACTTCAAGCTCCATAAGATGGAGTATTATAGTTTCGACAGAGTCCTTCAACAGCTGATTCAAATAGATGTTGATTGGAGGATGCTCGGGGTAACTTTAAACGATTGGGTAGACAATGATTAATCCTTACTAGTATAATAGATATTGAATCATCTATTTATTAGCCCTTTGTCATGCTTATTAGGATAATCTTGATTTTTAGAAGGGATCAAAATGAAAAGTCATAATGGAGGAAACATATCATGGATATGACATTTCTTTGTGTCCATTTCCTATTTATTGACCATATATGTAAGACATGAGGCCCCGAAATCTAGTTCGTACACTGGATAGTCGTTGATTGTAAGTCCATTGGCCCCGAGAATATTTTAACTTGATCATAATGTTGTTCTGTTATCGAACCGCAAGACGCATTTCAACCTGATGTCTGAATTTTAATATACGGATTTAAAATTAAACAATCTGAGAAATGACAACTATGTCCTTATTTTATCTGGAGGTGGGCCATCATTGAGTTTTCAAAATCCGTTAGGACCGAGAGCCTAACCATTGTGACCGTAGTCGAGTTACGGAATTACTGGCGAAAACGGCATGTCAATATGACACCTAGATTGTAAGTTATAAATAGATATGCACATGTATTTTTTGATAAAATAACTCAAATGACCTCAATTTTTTTAAAATCCTTGCAATGCTTTATTTCAAATCACTTAAATAACATTTTTCTATTGTTACCATAAGCTTAAACTTCTAAAAAACATCATAAAACACCTCCCAACCCTTTTTTTTAGACAAAAGCCAATTTTAAGATCATTTTCAAGTCCATAAACATAAAAACTCTCTTTCAACAACCCATTTCCAGTACTCTCTTCCTTGTGTCATGGGAAGTTGAGAAGAAGAAAAAGAAGAAGAAGAAAAGGAAGTAGAAGCCGAGTTTGAAATTCAATCCTTAGATTGTTACAAGTGAGTGCATAGATTAGGAGCACGCATATATGTGCATTAGATTACTTGAAAACCCTATAGAAGAATAGATTTTCTAGTCCATGGTTGTTGAGAGAGAGAGAGAGAGAGAGAGAGAGAGAGAGAGAGAGAGAGAGAGAGAGAGAGAGAGAGCTTTGAATTGCCCCACTAATGGCTATGATGCTGGATTTTCTGATTTAGTTGGTTAGGTTATTGCTAGATTTTCTGATTTTGTTAGTTAGGTTATTGTTAAAATTTCTGATTTAGTTGGTTAGGTTATTGCTATATTTTCTGATTTAGTTGGTTAGGTTATTGATGGAAGATTGGATGATAGAGATGAACTTGAGAAAAGGGCCATGGGAGAAGCTATACAAGATCAACCCATCATGGCCCCATGTCTACTATCAATTAAACCATCCATGTGGCCCAGACTCAAAGGATTCATATGCTTTAGTTTTGTTTAAATTCACAAGTATTTCCATCAGTTTCTATCTTTGTCCCTTACAAAGTCTGCCTGCTACCTGTTTGACAAAACGTTTGAAAGAGTTATCCTTCCCCCTTTTGGTGTAGCTAACTCTTGATAAAAAAACATGCTTATGGCATGAAGTCTTATAGCTGAACGAATCTCGGGTTGGATTTAGATGACTAAGTTATGTGCATATCATATGCATGGTTCATAGTTATTGTATCATTGTGTGATTGAGAATGAATGATTCATATCCCTGTAGGTGATCATAGTGGGTTGTGTTGCGATACACGATGTATCTATGATTAGTATGTGAACCATCTAGATATTGGATGCATTACATGAGACCCCTGTGAGGAACTTAAATTCATGAGGAGACCACATGAGGAAGGTCATTCTATGCTTGTCTTGAAAAACATGATATATTGTGCTTGTGTGTGAACTTATGCATATGGTGATTGTAAATGTGATGAAACATACTTTGTTATGACTTGAGTTGGACACGACACTGGAAATGTTTAATTTTACAGGACATGATTAGAGGATCCCTGCTAGAAAGTCCCTAAACCCCGATTGGTACCATTGGGAGCAACCAATGCCTAGACTGGATGGAAGAATAGAGCACTGGAATGCCGAAATACTAAAGTACATGGCGACTCCCATCGACGCGTGTTGATTGGTTGAGAGGTTTGACTTGACCTGCTTATGGGTAAGCAAAGATAGGTTGTGTGTGACGAGCTCGAAAATTGTCCGCTATCGTTTTGCCAGGCGACTTATGACTTCTCACTGTTAGGCAGATAATGAGGTTCAACACAAGTGGATTAGACTAGTTCGGCCCAAGAATTATGTAGTCCCACCCTGTAATTGACCACGGTGGAAAAGCCTGTGCAAGTGGGTAGCAATCATATGCGACTCCCACCTCTATTTCAAACCCTGGTGATCCAATTGGGAAATGTGGAAAGTTGTGGAAACGTTGAAAGAGTATGTATGTTACAAGTGGGTAGAAGTGTAAGCCCCGTATCCTAGACCGTATCGTTCTGTATGCTTCAGCGATCTTCCCAATCAAATTTCAGCAACCTTCTACCTTTATCCGATGTTTGCGTGCGATCTTAAGCCGAGTCTGCCAATCTGAGTCGGCTCAACCTGAGACTTGTAATTAGCAACCGCATCGTCGTCGTGGTTCCAACTCCACGACTCGCTCATCGATCGGATAACCAAGCCAGGAGATGTGGGCCCACATTCAATTTGAGAAAAACACCGCGCGTTGCAAAATCCAAGAGAACATCACATCAAATCCCATTAATCAATTACACATCACCTCACATGTCAAACTCTCAGGATCAGAACCTAGAGTATGGACGCTAGAAGCCGAGAATGGGGTACTACGGAGGCTGTTGGCACTGATTCGACGATCGGGATTCCTGTGAATCCAATTTTCGGGTTTGGGACGTGACAGAAGTTGGTATCAGAGCATAACTTGGGAATACCTGAAGATAACATCACATATTTGCTCATAGCTACCCTTCACTTTATGATTGTCGAGAACTTAGAATGATTAGGTCCCGGAGTTTGAATAACTTAGAGATTTTCTGACATAGCTCCCTATCGTTGATATTGTGAGGCTGCATAGTATTTCAGTTTCGATCGTTTCTGATCCAGGATTCAAGGTTCAGTTAGATCATCGTAGTGTTGATGATGCGTCTTAAGAGGACGAAGTTGAGATTAGATAGCGCTAGCTGCATCCAAATTGTGCCTTGTCATATATACTTGATGATGTTTCCTCTTTCCTAGTCTATTTTATAAATTTCAAGGATGAAATTTTATTAGGAGGTGAGAGCTGTAAGCCCCGTATCCTAGACCGTACCATTTCGTAGGCTTCAGCGATCTTTCCAATCGAATTTCAGTAACCTTCAACCTTTATCCGACGTTTGCGCGTGATCCTAAGCCGAGTCCTACCAATCCGAGTCGGCTCAACCCAAGACTTGTACATTAGCGACTGCACCGTCGCCGCGGTTCCAATGTCGCGACTCGCGCATTGATCCGATACCTAAGCTAGGAGATGTGGGCCCACATTCAATTTGAGGAAAACACCACGCGTTGTAAAACTTAAGAGAACATCACATCAAATCCCATCAATCACATTAATCAATTACACATCACCTCACATGTCAAAGTACAACCCCATCCCCAAGCAACCCCAAAGTCAAACTCCCTCTTACATAAAGTACACCCACCACATCACTCACCCATCTTTCTCTTTTAATCTCTCTCTCTCTCTCTCTCATCTCCCTCTCCCACATTCTCTCCAAACAACCACCATGGCTTCCATGGGAGAGAAACTAGTGTGGCCCACCTCCCTACCTTCCATCTCTACCATCCAAGTCCGATCTTAACCATTGAAGTCCATCCATTTGAGCTCTAGCCTGCATTGGTGAAAGAATGAAAAAGAGATCTATAGGTGGGTGCTTTTCTCTCTCTCTCTCTCTCTCTCTTCCTCTCTTTTCCAATTTTCTTTTGGGTGATAATGTGGCAGTGTGGGCCACCCGGATGTACCCTGCCTTAATGTATGTGATGTCCAAACCGTCCATTAAATGGACCCCACGACCGTCCAAGCCATGTGTCCCTACTTAACAGTGATGGGAAAATATAAATATCATATTGATTAAGTGGGCCATGTCCACATGGGACCCACCACCGTGGTTCCCACAAGTTGGACCCACCTCAATGAAATGAAGGCCCACACCATCCATCCAGCGTCCAAGGACGCCGCACGTGTAGTGCAGTGTGCACAGACAGTGGGTGTGCTTGCTTTGAAGTGGTTTTTGGGTGGGACGCTCATATAGGCCTCACCTTAATGTATGGATTTAATCCACACCGTCCACCCTTTTTCCCATCTCACTTTAGCCGTTGAGCCGAAATGTGAAGCCAATCTAAACCTCTGGCGGGCCATAATGTAGGAAACAATGGTTTTAGGTGATTTAATGGGTTAAGGCCCGTTGTGATGTTTTTATACGCCAAAAATATTTCATATTGGACTCGTTAGTTCTATTACAAGCCAGGGAGACCAGTAGTCGGTGTGGATTTTTCTAATGCGGGCCCCACATATAAGAATCCCTAGAATAATAATATAAATAAATAAATAAATAAGCAAAACACATATCCATGGAGGTCTCTGTTACTATATGCGTCCTGTGTATGCTGCAGTAAGCAGCATCCTCACTACTGGTTTAAAGGTGGAATGGTGGGCCCCACCACAGGCCCTACCACGAGGTATGTTGCAAATCTACACCGTGCATTTGATGGCTTTTTTTTTTTATGGAACTGGGTTTCCCCAAAAATCAGCCATATACACAACTCAGGTGGCCCACATGGTAGGAAATAGTGTTGATTGAATGTCTGCCGTTGAAATCTTTTTGAGTTATAACAAAAGTTTTAGATCAGTATGCAAATTTTTTTTCCTCCTCATCCGAGTCTATGTGACCTTATTAACAGATTGGATGGAAAATAAATGTTGTGGTGACCCCATACGTGGGACCCACCTTAATGTACGTGTCTTATATCTCTGTTGTCCGTCTAATGAACGTCCATGAGGACCAGGACTGGACATTTAAAAAAAAAAAAAAAAGAGAGAAGAAAGAAGAGATATTGATCACATAATTAAATAATAATATATTTCATATATAACATATAAAATATATATAATATACATGGTTGGTGGGACCACACGTGATGTATGGGTATATCCACACCATCTATTGATGGTGGGACCCACCCCTGACGTGTTTATATCTAACCGTCCATTAGAGGACGTGCTGGACAGGTGTCGAGCAGTTGTGGGGACTACCCTGATATGTGTTGTATCCCACTGTCCATTGAACGGTGGGGATTACCCAGCTATACAGCTGCTGTGTTTGGACATCAGTACATTCTCGATCATGAGATATGTGTTATATCCCAGCCATCCATCACTTGGACGGTGGGCCAGCAACCCTCCCAGTTGCTATATTGATGATAGCAAGTTCTGTGGGCCTGATCATTTGGTAAGACGTCCATCAGAAGGCGGGACCCACTGTGAAATATATGTTTTATCAACACCGTCTAATCTCGTATAGTGGAGGGTTGGCTGGGTATCTCACACCAGTCACTGGTGTATTAACGCCACCAAACTCAATGGGTCCCATTGCTGTGATGTCAGCAAGGTCTGTGGGACCCATCTGAGGTATGTGTTTCACATCCCTACACATGTGTGGAACCTCATGTGTGGGGTTTACCATCCATCCACGTGTGTGGAACCTCATGTGTGGGGCCTACCATCCTTCCACATGTGTAGGGACCACATGTGTGGGCCTACTATGATTGCATGGGTCTCATCTCCACCGTCCAGCTGTTGGACGGTGGCAACTCACCTTGTATGCGTGTATACCTTGTCCAAGGACAGGGACCGGAGCTTTCAAATATATATATATATATATATATATATATATATATATATATATATATATATATATATATATATATATATATATATAAATATGATATTGGATTATATATGTGTATGCATGTGAGAGGTGAGCCCCATGTGGGACCCACCTAGATGTATTTGTTACATCCAAACCATCTATCCATTTGGAGACGGTGGAGCCCATTATTTTTCAACATTAGCACATTTTGTGGCCCCACCATGATGTATGTACTGTATCTACCTCGTCCACCTTGCACGTGTGCTACATTTAACACGTGGGGCCATGATGTATGTTCTTCCAACCATGCACCTGCAACGGTGCAGATCAACACCAACCATGAAGCATGGGTTATATACATATTATTCATCCGTTTAGTGGCTTGGGCTGTCCATGAGGCCCACCATGATATCTAAGTTTTATCCTTGCCATCCATCAGTTTTTGGGCCCATGCGATGTGACCCAATGCGACGTATATTAGTCCCGTTGGTGCGACCCATGTGATGTGACCCATTTGACGTTTATAAGGCCCATTGGTGTGACCTGTTGATACCACCCATTTGATGTATATGAGGTCCACGTGTTGCGGCCCACTTGGCGTATATGAGGCCCATATGATGTGGCCCGACTTGATGTACACGAGGCCCATTATGATCTGTATTAGGCCCTTATCATGTGGCCCGTTGTGACTTGTATTACGCCCATGACGCGTGACCCATTTGACGTATTCGAGACCTTGATACGTGGCCCATTTGATGCATATGAGACCCATATGTAGGGCCCACATGTTATATGTTTGAGGCCCATGAATACGGCCCACCTATTGTGTATTTGAGGCTCATTAGTGCGGCCCAACGTGATGTTTGTGTGACCCATTGGTGTGGCCCATTGATGCGGCCCACTTGATGTATATGAGGCCTATTCTGATGTATTTCTGACCCATATGTCGTGGCCCATTGTGATATATGTTCGGCCCAAACAATTAAGCCCATTGCGATATATATTAGGCCTTTATGTGAGGCCATAGGCCCACTTTATGTTTGGTTCTATGTGGGCCACTGCTTGGGAGCGATGTTGGTTGAATGTCCACATTGATAGACAATGTTAGTTAAATGTTCACATTGTCGAGGCCGATTATCGTGGCCGATTGTCGTTCCCGATTGTCGTGGCTGATTGTTGATTCTGATTATCGAGGTCGATTATCGATTGGTTCTAATTATCACGACTGATCGATTTGCCACCTCTGATTACCAATCGATTTCGATTGACGTGACCGATTGTTGATTCTGATTGTTGTGACCGATTGCCGAGACCTATATGATGTATATGCAACCCGTAGTTGAGGCCCATTGGATGTACCTGTGGTCTTTGGGTAAGGCCCACTGTATTGTATATTAGGCCTTTGTGTGAGGCCGTCGGCCCATTATGTGTTTGGCCCTATGAGGGTCATTCCTTGGGGCAATGTTGGTTAAATGTCCACATTGTCGAGGTCGATTGTTGATGTCGGTTATTGGTACCGATTATGAGTATGTGACAGCATAGCATCATAATGCATACACATCATCTGCATGTTTGTTATGAGATGTGATTGACCATCGCATATGCCATAGGGCAGGTTATTCATGGGGGTCCCTGATAGGCAAGGTTGCCTTAGATGAGCGCGTGGTATGCGTAGGATTTATGCATGATTGCACTGTGTGACTCATGCATCTCGCATTTGTGTGACATGACCACTGTACGCCCAAGCGACATCAGGGTTATAGCCTCTACAGGCATATCATAGATGGCCAGATGAGATACCGAAAATCTGTTCTACATGGAGTGTTATAAATATCCTTGAGTGAAAGTCCCAGAACCCTCTTAGTTCCAGAGGTTGCTCCAACGTCTAGATCGAGTGGATGCATGAGTGCATGAGAGCCGTATACCGTTAGGCCGCGTCTCCCACTGTGTCGTGGTCAGTTGGAAGGGGGTGCGGCCTTACTTGCTCGAGAGGAGGGGGCAATGCTAGGCTGAGTCTGACCAGCTCAAGGAATGGGTACGCTATCGACGAGCTGGGCTAGATATTGGCAGGCGGATAGCGAGGTCTCTTCCACTCACCTTGTTGCGCATGATGAGACGACAATCTGGTTTGGAGTGTAATAGATCCCGAGAATTTTTCAGAGAGGAACCGTACTGATATGTGGACATATTGAGTAGGAGATTGTAACGCCCTGGAAAAATCCGTACTTGGACTCGAGTACCAACTCGACCAGAAATCGCGTAGGATTAATTCCTTTAGAAAATAAGTGTAAGTTACCTAGCGCAACGCTAGAGCAACTGGAAAATAGTCCCTGATCACTTTAAATACATTCTACAAGACACAAAGCGAGTAGAACCAATGACGCTATAATACTCTAAAACCTCGGATCAAACTCTAAGCCGGTTTGTTCTCAGGACCTCTTTGAAACTTTGTATTGGATCTAGACCGCGCGTCGAAAGTCTGATACCTACAATCTTAGACCGTTATAACCGCCCAGCTGGACTTGACAATCATTTCGAAAATCAAGTCCAACTGATATTCACAGGCTATTTCATTGAGCCTGGAGTGAAGAGAGTGAGAATAGGGTTAGATTTAGAATTTGAAATTCAAATCTGGCACACAACTTGACACGTTATTATTAAGCGTTCTGACTGTCAGAATTCAACCAAATTACACCCTCGGATCAAAAAAAATTTCTATTTCATATCATGAGACTTGTAAACCTGATCTACGTGCGGTGACCGCTGAACTGAAACTGCACCGCCACGTGCGATCTACGAACACTACTGGTCTGAAAATGGGATGTGAGTGACATCCAACGTGCATGAACTTAAGTCCGATCGCGTTCGGCCAGGGAACCTCCAGAAATGTCTTTTTGGACCGAAACAACCCCGATTTGGTTAGACATCAAGTAAACATTGTTCCCAAGCCTATTTCGGGCAAGTTTTAGGTTATAAAAGGGGCTTAAACCCTCACTTCTCTCACCCATCCGAATTTGCTAGAAACCCTAGCTGGTGTGAGAGAAAAGGTGAGAGATTGTGAGAGAGAGTGGGAGAGAATTTCCTGCTGCTTGCACTACCGGTTGCACGTGCTTAAGCAACGCGACTCAATCACTTTCCCGGACTACTAGCCTTCAATTGCAATATACGTATTCTTCTGATAAGGATCAAATTTCTTTTAAAGGAGCAGTAGATATTATCCATCCTTCAGGACTGAAGATTTCTTCTGAAAAAATCTTTATGCGACATTGACTGGGAAAGGGGGCAGGATCTTCAAAGTAAGCTATGCCTTGGTCTTTCTGACAATCTCTTACGCACGGTGGAGAAATTCATATGCCGATGTCGTAACTTCTCATTGTTCTAGTAATGATATCATAAGACTCCAAGTATCAGATCTGATGAAAATAAGAATCAACAAAGACCTAAGGAAAAGTCTATGAAAAAATGCTAAGGAGCACAAGATAGAAACAACTCAGCAAAGAATACAATGCAAATATCACAATCAGTCTAAAAGAGAGAAGAAGCTTTCAATATATATTTCAAAATTATCAATGCTTCATAAAGCTAAATTGAAAAAATTATAATATATTGAGATACTAATTTCAATCAATTTGGCAGGAAAGAAAGATTGAATTATGTAGATCATGAATAAAGGAAGCAATCGAAAAAGTTGTTGCAATAGGAGCAGCATTAAAGGACAACCCCATAGATACATGTTGAAGAAAAGAGTCACCAAAATTGATCAAAGAGACCGTTGCAACAGTAGTAGTGTTGAAAGAAAGTTCTCTGATCAAGTTGCTCAAAGACAAAGTTGTCATAGTTGTTACAGTGACAAATTTCGATGAAAAGAGAATTTCATCTTCTCTAGTAAAGCATCCACTCGACACTGCTAGCGGGGGGCATTCAAGTCTTCCGTTCGAGCGCAATCATTCAAATCTTTCGATCGAACGTGATTATTCGAGTCTTCCGTTTAAACGCGATTGTTCAAGTCTTCCATTTAAACATGATCATTCCAGTCTTCTGATCAAATATGAGCATTCCAGTCTTCTGGTCAAGTATGAGCATTCCAGTCTTCTGGTCAAGTATGAGCATTCAAGTCTTCTGGTCAAATGCCACCATCCAGTCTTCCATGCAAGCATGATCATCCAGTCATCCTTCAGTTGCAGTTCATTCAAGTTCTTCGGGTGGAGGAAGATCGATCCTCCATTTGATTTCAGGAATCAATCAAAGAAGGATCGAGGGGGTATCTATTGAGGCATAAAAAATATCTCATTGCAGTGGTCAAAGAATTTCATGGTGCGGGCCTTTTCCAGGGTTGTGCACTCCGTATTTTGGTAAAAATCATCTCCAGGGGTATTTTGGTAAAAATTCATGTCTGGGGGTATTTTGGTAAAAATCATCTTTGGGGGTATTTTGGTAAAAATCCATGTCCGAGGGTATTTTGGTAAAAATTCATGTCCAGGGATATTTTAGGTATTTTGGTAAAAATTCGTCTCTGGGGTTATTTTAGGTATTTTGGTAAAAATCCATATCTAGGGGTAGCTAGGGTATTTTGGTAAAAATTCATATCCAAGGGTAGTTTAGGTATTTCAGTAAAAGGTATTAAAAGGAGTATTTTGGTAAAAAAGGGTGCATCGGTGTTATGGGTATTTTGGTAGGAAATCTGCTCTGTTCATCTATATTTTCAGCTCATTTAATGCGTTGAGACCAAGTTTGAAGCATATCCAGATATCAAGTGGGCCCCAAATCAGGATTTCAGGGGCTGAGTTGACAGTTTAACCATTTTCACAGGGATCCAGGAGATGAAATTTGACGTGTACGGCTAATTTGTGGTCCCAAGGCTATGTGTAAAGTTTCGAGTTGATCAGATGGTGGCAACCTTGTAATCTTACATTTTGGATGAGTTCTTAGGCCCGTTTAACAAGACCACTTCACATTTCAAGGAGGATTCAAGGAAGAATGATTGGAAGGATGCTCAGGACTAATTTTAAGCTCAAGATTGGTTGATCAATTCAGTAATTCCTCTTAAGTACTAGGAGATGACTGAAGAAAGCGCCGGAATGGTGCCGAAATTTCTATCTCCTTGGAGATTGGTTGATCAATTCGACAATTCCTCCTACGTCCTAGGAGATGATTGAAACAGGTGTCGAAATGCTGTCGAAATTTGCATCGGGTTGTCTTATTTGACTTTGATTAATTATACTTTGCTTTTAAAATCAAGGGAATCCGAGGATGTAAATGAACTCAGAATAAATTAAAATTTATCAATGTTCTCTCATTCATTCTCTGTTATCTTTGAATAAAACCCCCAAATCAAATGCTTTTGTTTCTGTTCGAAACAGTACCCATGCCAGTTTTCGCAGATGTTGGAGATCCAAGTTGTCTATCAAGTGTTCACCACCATGTAGGTTCCGTGGCCCAGGCTACACTGAACAAAACAAACCGATGGCTAAAACAAGCCCTTCTTTTTTCCATTTATTCATACATTGTGGGGCCCACCTAATGAGTGGACTGGTATATTTTTTTGGACTAGAGCCTCTACAAAGTTGGGCCACATGAAAACACATTGGATGTTCGCCAAAACGGTCATATCAACACACGGTGCTGGTGTGTCGATCAACTAGGCCGCACATGCTACTGGGATTGGTAAACCTTTGTTTTAATGAAATGGGGTGAATATGGTAGAGAATACAACATGTGGAACAGTATTCTATTTTGTTTGACACAAGCTTGCAATTGGTAAACAAAATAAGGGAAAAAAAAAAGAAGAAAAAAGGCAAAGGATGTAGCACTTAACAATAATAATAATAATAAAGATCCTAGCAACTCACCCAACTGATAAGAATAATAGGGGCTCAAGGAGCCTCTCATGGTGCACAACTATAAATTGCAACAAATGAAATAATCACATTGCTAGTATGAAATAGTTAAAACGTAAACATAGTAATTCCAAAATACATCACAAACCCTGAAGTTAAATTAAAAAATAAGTGTGAACCATTTTATCTATGTAACTGACAAATTTCTTACAAGAGTAAAGATTAAGATTAATTAAACTAAGTACCAACTTATCAAGCTATATGTAGAATCCTCACGAAAAAGAATTAACATCAATTTAATCAGAGGAAAACAAAAATCCAACACGAATACTCCCAAACGCTATGTACAAAATCAGGAGGTAAAAAATCCAACAAAAATACTCTAAAGTACAATGTACAAATTACCTACAAAATACAAAGCTAATAAAGAAAAGGCAATGTAAACAAACAATACATAGGTAGTGTAACCACCTAAACTAAGCTACTCATCCCCTACAAGAAAAATTCTAAGGGTTTTGTAAGAAACAATAAATACCTTTGTAACATCCCGAAAATCGGGGGGTCGAGCAAAAACCCAACTCCCGAGTTCCAAAATGTTATTTATGCAACATAGATATGTATGATTGAATGTTGTCTGTGATAACGCATTAAACATGAGTGAGATTAAGCTAGAACAGCATATCATACTCCAGAGACAGTTAAATTAACAAGCGGAAGGCTGTGATAGCATGTATAACATATATAAACTGTTGTATGTCACCAGAGCGTGAACATGTTACCAGGTTATACACATACATGTATACTCCAAAAGTAGATGAAACGAATATACATGAGTACGCTAAAAATATAAAATGACAAATGTCAAAGTATCTAATCAACCTCCCTGTAATCTCGTCAATCAGAACTCGCATAAAGGAGGAATCCTCCTCATCATCATCAAGTCCAGCTCCGCCTCGCAGGCCGCGCCATCATCTGCAATCACAAAAAGGTCTGGTGGGTGTCCAGGAACACCATCCCATAACGTGGGAGTGAGTAGCTAACTCAGTGGAATAATAGAGCAAGGATTAACATGTTCTCAAATCAATCATGCGATAATAGTAAAGCAATAAATCATACAATCCTAATACTGTTGTTAATGCAATATGACATGACGTGATGTATGCCCTCACCGACGATCTCCCTCATACGGCAACATCTTACGACCGCGGCATGCCACACTCCCTAGAGTGCTCCACATCTTCCAGGCACATGCAATGTTATGGTGATATGATTTTTATAGTTGTTATTAGTCCATTCAAACAGCAGGATTGGGAAACTAAGGTACTTCCCTTATATCAATCCCAACACAGATCCTGTCTAGGGTCGTCACTTCTAGTAATCTCATTCGATGTATATTTCGTAGGTCACTGCAAGGGCTGCCAGGGCTGTTGCACGCACTCGTTGCCCCACTCCCCCATCACCTTATCAATACAGGCCTACTGTACTCTACTGCTACTGAAGGGTCGTCGCCTCCCGTAGACTCAGAATACGCTCGTGGTCACTACAAAGGGCTGCCAGGGCTGTTGCTCGCACTCGTTGCACCGCTCCCCCATCACCTTATCAACGTAGGCCGACAGCAAGAATATAGTGTCCCATACCACCATAATCTGCTCACGAGACTAGGTGCTCACTGGTCACTACGGGGAGGTTTGTGGCCCCAGCGTAAGCCGATAGCTCAACCACGGTGTCCTATACCACCATGCCCGGCTCATGAGTCTTCGTGGATCAAGGTACCATGATTAACAGGGTTTACAATGGTAAGTTCAGTACCCTAGGTTCAAGCAGTTATGACTCATACAGGGTGAACATATATCGGCCAGTCGGGTTACTTGACGGGCTCGACTAGCGCGATCGCATCACAAGTCGAACGACATGAAGTGCATAAAACACTTAGCGTGGCCTAACCACTGTTGCCAACTCCAAACACGACTCGCGTTCATCGACGCGTCGTTCGTAGCCAAGACCAGCCAACCACGAATTCGCTCGGTTACCGACTGCCTAGACTAAGTATAGTCCCGAACACATATGAATTCACATCAGCAAATTATGTAGGAGTATTGGAATTGAAATACAATCATGTGAGCATGTTAACACATGTTATAACATTCAACTTAAGCAAATCTTCAAGCATATACATTTCGTGCATAGTATGGAATCATGTACATAGTCAACATGTAGGAAATCATTTATGTCAACATATAAATTGAGAAATCCATCTCAAACTAATTCATAACATCATTTAATTCAATACATACTAATACAAGCATTTATAAAAACACATACACTACACACTTAAGTCTACATATAGTATGTCGACCCGAAGTGCGCAATTTGGCGAATCTCTTCGCCAAACTAATTATGCACGTATTCCTAACTTTCTAACGCGACAACAAACCATGTCAATCACATCAGCGAAATATGAATGTAATCAGTACTTCCTACAAATGACTAAAATGCCCTAAATCTCATATTCTTCGTTGATTTACGAAACAGGAAACAGACAGTATGTTGTACATGTCAAACGGTGTTGCCGTCGAGAATCTACTATTAAACGACATTGAAAGCTTTGGAAACAGTCAATCAAAGCGTCTAAAATCTGCACCTTTTCCCTTTTTGGGGTATGAGTTCGAACGGAGCGTATACGCTTCGTCTACAGCGATAAGAGAACCTAATTCACGAGTTACGTCAGCTAACAAGCTATGAATCCTAGTAAACCTCAAATCAGCAACTTTTCAGGGTTATTTCATACCTGAAAAAGTGGAGGAATCGCCGAAAAAGTGATAGAGATGCGTTGCTTAAGCACGTGCAACATGTAGCACAAGTGGTAGGAAGAACTCTCCCACCTTCTCTCACAAACTCTCACCTTTTCTCTCTCTCAATCTAGGGATTTTTGTAAATTCGGATGGGAGAGAGGAGTGAGGGTTTCAACCCCTTTTATAAGCCCAAACTTGCCCGAAATAGGCTCCGGAACAATGTTTACTTGGTGCTATCCAAATCGGGGCTGTTTCGGTCCAAAAGATGCTTTCTGGTGGTCCCCTGACCGAATGCGATCGGACTTAAGCTCATGCATACTGGATCTAGCATACATCAAGTTTTCAGTCTGGCAGGGTTCGCAGATCGCACGTTGCGGGCCAGTTTCAGTTCAGCGGTCACCGCACGTAGATCAGGGCTGAAAGTCTCAGGATATAAAATAGAAATTTCTCCTGATCCGAGGGTGTAATCTGGCTGAATTCTGACGACCAGAACGCTCAATACTGACGCGTCAAGTCATGTGCCATATTTGAATTTCAAATTCCAAATATGTCCCTATTCGCACTCTCTTCAGTCCGGGCTCAATGAAATGGCCTGTGATTATCGGTTTGACTTGATTTTTGAAATGAGTGTCAAGTCCAGCTAGGCGGTTCTAACGGTCTAAGATAGGAGGTATCAGACTTTCGACGCGCGGTCTAAATCCAATACAGATTTTCAAAGTGGTCCAGAGAACAAACCGGCTTAGAGTTTGATCCAAGGTTATAGAGTATTATAGAGTCATTGGTTCTACTCGATTTGGGTCTTGTAGAACATATTTAAAGTGATCAGGGGCTATTTCCCAGCTACTCCAGCGTTGCGCTATCTAACTTATGCTTAGTTTCTAAAGGAATTAGTCTTAAGTGGTTTCTTTGGCTATGGAAGTAGGTTCTGAGCGATTTTCCTGGTGTTTTAGTTGACCCATTGCCTAAGGATGTCAGATTCCAGATTGGCCAAAATCCGGGGTGTTACAATCTACTCCCTTTAAAATAAAATTTCGTCCCCGAAATTGGCGAAGGGCAAGGAGTACTTTTTCTAAAGAAGGTTCAAATCCTATTTAATAACCTAACCTTACGTACAACCTAAATCAAATGTTTCGATCTTGGGCCAGTGGGGAAGGGCCTAACCACACTTCCGCTGCGCCACTCTGATCGAACGGTAGCATTGACTAACCTAACTGGATTGGAATCAATACGTTCTACCCCCCTTAAAACTTAGTTCTACTTAAAGTTCAAGAGTCTATGCATCGCTCCGTACATCAGAACGAGGTGCAACTTAAGACCTATCCTTGACATAAAATGGAAACAACCTTTCTCTACATGGTTTTCCTTGCTAATGATGCATTCTATGGCATTGGTACCTATGGTCATAAAGATGAGCCTAATCTCTATTGTGGTTAAGTTCAGGGGTAGGTATGACTTGGTGACAAGATGTCGAATTCTCTACTGGCTTTAAGTCCTCGCCATTTCCCAAAGACACTGTGATCCCGTTCGGTTGTATGTGGTCGAGCCAACACGGAAGAAAAGTAGTATAGTGGGTCTGAGCCGGATACATAGACTTTCTGTCTAGCTAGGACAGAAGATTTATTGTATCAATTCTTAATCCGATTCGATGCCGATCTTCTGCTTGATCAGAGCATTGGATTTATTGGTAACCACTAGGATTAGGAAGTCGATTCAAACCGCGAATACATCGCTTACATGTAGTTCCTTTATTCCGCATTCCCGAATGCAATAAGCCCTTGGGGAAGGCAATTTTAAGGGGCGTGCTAGTACATTCTAAGTTCATTCTAAGGGATTTATAAATGGTCCCTAAGAGTGAATGGCTCCCTCCTATGGGCAACAACAGAAGTCTATAAGTCATAAAGGGATCTATCGAAGGAAGGGAGTCCCATTCCAACCAAATCTAACCTACTATCCCTTAGTATAAATAGGCCTTACACTGCCTAAGACAACTAGCAGCCTAGTCTGTAACTCAGTAGTTATAATCCAAAGCCTAAGTTTCTACGTTAAATGGTTCCATACCATTTCTACTACAGGGAATTCTTCTATTGCTTAGGGTCAAGATTATCTAAATGGAATTGGATTTCTTATGTCGTCAGATCCTTTAAATCTATGAGTGCTAACACTAGGTCCAAAATGCCAAGGGCTTATGAAACGAAACTACATTCCTAATCCCATGTTGGGATTGGGAGGGGCATGCTAGTCACAATACATGGAACAACGTTCCACACTTTCTACCTCTGACGTCACTAAACCTAACAACAACAAAACACAGAGATTTTAAAATGGTAATCAAACATTTACAAGACAACATCACAGATGCCTAATTCTACCAAAGGACTCTACCACAGTCTCGACTTGCCCTCTTCATCACTGTCGAGGCTAATACTGTCTGTTGCTCACTAGAGCTCTCTCGGCCATATATTTTCAGTATCCCTTAAGCAAAGAAAATGGAGAAATAGGATTGAGAGGGAGGATGGTGGAAAGAGAGAAAAAGGCTAAAACATCTTAATAATAGCCATAAAAAATGGAAGAAATGCAAGGAAATGACTAACCAAACTAGAAAAGGGAGATCTAGGTGTTGTAGAGGGATGCTTCAAGCTTCCCTAAGATATATTTTCAGAAAGAAATGAAAATGAAAAAGGGAAATGGAGCACCTCACGATTTTAGCTCGATTTGGGGGTTTCAGGAGCTCCAACGGACGAAACCTTCAAGAGGGAGGGCTGTCAACTTCAAAGGAACGATGGAGGGTGGTCATTTTTGGCAGGAAATGGATTTGAGAGTGGTTTGGAACCACGGTTTTAGGTTAGGGCGGCAAGAAAACAAAAAAGGGGCTAGGGAAGGGGACTTTTGTGAAGGAAGTACCCCTATTTGGGGTTTTCTATGGACGAACCACCCATGGGGGGGGGGGGGGGGGGGGGGGGGTGTACAGGCCACATGAGGGCGTGCGCCCGGATTTTACATCAAGTGGGCCCACCTGTACGGCGATGCATCGCTGGCCATCTTGCACGGTGGCCGGTGGGACCGCATGGGTTGGGTCCCCCCTGGTCTAGGGACCCCAAATATGTACGGTTCCCACTTTGGTTCATTCTATATTGCCCTATGGAGGCCAAAACATGCATTCGAGGCTTTTCAGGGCCAATCTGCAATCCCGAATACAAAACCCTATTATGTAGCATATGATTTTAGGGTAGAAGGAGCTATTACATCCATCTAGCCCATTAGTTGCTAAAGAAAGCGAAGTTAGAATGGCCTTATGGCCATTTTTCATAAAATTTTACTATTCACTGTAAAATTTTGTGAAAGTATGATTTTATGTTATCTTTACATTAGGATTGATGCCTAACATGAAAAAGATAAGAGAAAATTGAAGATTGGAGTGGTGAGAGGAAGAATTTCGAAGATTTTCGGTGAAACGGGGTTTTTTAAGCCCTGGCGATTGAATACAGGGGTCGTGGTTGTCCCACGGCCCAAGGATTCACATTCGTGGGTTTAGAATCATTCAAATTACATCTCAACCCACTTACCTACAACCTAGGAGCTATTCGGGTTGCTTCACGCGACCTGAGATACGTTACGGATTCGATCACGCGATCGATTCGATTAGTCTTCGCCTATTGGCGAATCTGCGATCATATAGGTGTTTCTAGACCCTTCTCGTACCCACCTAAGTCAAAGGAAGGGACAGCGTACGTCGCGTGACTATAACCCAGGCCCGGTTTAATCCAAATCATACTCTGATACCATCTGTAACCTCCCGAAAATCGGGGGGTCGAGTAAAAATCCAACTCCCGAGTTCCAAAATGTTATTTATGCAACATAGATATGTATGATTGAATGTTTTCTATGATAATTCATTAAACATGAGTGAGATTAAGCTAAAACAGCATATCATACTCCAGAGACAGTTAAATTAACAAGCGGAAGGCTATGATAGCATGTATAATATATATAAACTGTTGTATGTCTCCAGAGCGTGAACATGTTACCAGGTTATACACATACATGTATACTTCAAAAGTAGATAAAACGAATATACATGAGTGCGCTAAAAATATAAAATGACAAATGTCAAAGTATCTAATCAACCTCCCTGTAATCCCGTCAATCAGAACTCGCATAAAGGAGGAATCCTCCTCATCATCATCAAGTCCAGCTCTGCCTCGCAGGCCGTGCCATCATCTGCAATCACAAAAAGGTCTGGTGGGTGTCCAGGAACACCATCCCGTAACGTGGGAGTGAGTAGCTAACTCAGTGGAATAATAGAGCAAGGATTAACATATTCTCAAATCAATCATGCGATAATAGTAAAGCAATAAATCATACAATCCTAATACTGTTGTTAATGCAATATGACATGACGTGATGTATGCCCTCACCGACGATCTCCCTCATATGGCAACATCTTACGACCGCGGCATGCCACACTCCCTAGAGTGCTCCACATCTTCCAGGCACATGCAATGTTATAGTGATATGATTTTCGAGTTGTTATTAGTCCATTCAAACAGCAGAATTGGAAAACTAAGGTACTTCCCTTATATCAATCCCAAAACAGATCCTGTCTAGGGTCGTCACTCCTAGTAATCTCATACGATGTATATTTCGTAGGTCGCTGCAAGGGCTGTCAGGGCTGTTGCACGCACTCGTTGCCCCGCACCCCCATCACCTTATCAATACAGGCCTACTGTACTCTACTGATACTGAAGGGTCGTCGCCTCCCGTAGACTCAGAATACGCTCGCAGTCACTACAAAGGGCTGCCAGGGCTGTTGCTCGCACTCGTTGCACCGCTCCCCCATCACCTTATCAATGTAGGCCGACAACAAGAATATAGTGTCCCATACCACCATAATCTGTTCACGAGACTAGGTGCTCACTGGTCACTACGGAGAGGTTTGTGGCCCCAGCATAGGCCGACAGCTCGACCACGGTGTCCCATACCACCATGCCCGGCTCATGAGTCTTCGTGGATCAATGTACCATGGTTAACAGGGTTTACAATGGTAAGTTCAGTACCCTAGGTTCAAGCAGTTATGACTCATACAGGGTGAACATATATCGGCCAGTCGGGTTACTTGATGGGCTCGACTAGCGCGATCGCATCTCAAGTCGAATGACATGAAGTGTGTAAAATATTTCGCGTGGCCTAACCACTGCCGCCAACTCCAAACACGACTCGCGTTCATCGACGCGTCGTTCGTGGCCAAGACCAGCCAACCACGAATTCGCTCGGTTACCGACTGCCTGGACTAAGTATAGTCCCAAACACATATGAATTCACATCAGCAAATTATGTAGGAGTATTGGAATTGAAATACAATCATGTGAGCATGTTAACACATGTTATAACATTCAACTTAAGCAAATCTTCAAGCATATACATTTCATGCATAGTATGGAATCATGTACATAGTCAACATGTAGGAAATCATTTATGTCAACATATAAATTGAGAAATCCATCTCAAACTAATTCATAACATCATTTAATTCAATACATACTAATACAAGCATTTATAAAAACACATACACTACACACTTAAGTCTACATATAGTATGTCGACCCGAAGTGCGCAATTTGGCGAATCTCTTCGCCAAACTAATTATGCACGTATTCCTAACTTTCTAACCCGACAACAAACCATGTCAATCACATCAGCGAAATATGAATGTAATCAGTACTTCCTACAAATGACTAAAATGCCTTAAATATCATATTCTTCATTGATTTACGAAACAGGAAACGGACAGTATGTTGTACATGTCAAACGGCGTTGTCGTCGAGAATCTACTATTAAACGACATTGAAAGCTTTGGAAACAGTCAATCAAAGCGTCTAAAATCCGCACCTTTTTCCTTTTTGGGGTGTGAGTTCGAACGGAGCGTATACGCTTCGTCTACAGCGATAAGAGAACCTAATTCATGAGTTACGTCAGCTAACAAGCTATGAATCCTAGTAAACCTCAAATCAGCAACTTTCCAGGGTTATTTCATACCTGAAAAAGTGGAGGAATCGTTGGGAAAGCGATAGAGATGCGTTACTTAAGCACGTGCAACACGTAGCACAAGTGGCAGGAAGAACTCTCCCACCTTCTCTCACAAACTCTCACCTTTTCTCTCTCCCAATCTAGGGATTTTTGTAAATTCGGATGGGAGAGAGGAGTGAGGGTTTCAACCCCTTTTATAAGCCCAAACTTGTCCGAAATAGGCTCCGGAACAATGTTTACTTGGTGCATATCCAAATCGGGGCTGTTTCGGTCCAAAAGATGCTTTCTGGTGGTCCCCTGACCGAATGCGATCGGACTTAAGCTCATGCATACTGGATCTAGCATACATCAAGTTTTCAGTCCGGCAGGGTTCGCAGATCGCACGTGGCGGGCCAGTTTCAGTTCAGCGGTCACCGCACGTAGATCAGGGCTGAAAGTCTTAGGATATAAAATAGAAATTTCTCCTAATCCGAGGGTGTAATCTGGCTGAATTCTGACTGTCAGAACGCTCAATACTGACGCGTCAAGTCATGTGCCAGATTTGAATTTCAAATTCCAAATCTGTCCCTATTCGCACTCTCTTCAGTCCGGGCTCAATGAAATGGCCTGTGATTATCAGTTTGACTTGATTTTCGAAATGAGTGTCAAGTCCAGCTAGGCGGTTCTAACGGTCTAAGATAGGAGGTATCAGACTTTCGACGCGCGGTCTAGATCCAATACAGATTTTCAAAGTGGTCCAGAGAACAAACCGGCTTAGAGTTTGATCCAAGGTTATAGAGTATTATAGAGTCATTGGTTCTACTCGATTTGGGTCTTGTAGAACATATTTAAAGTGATCAGGGGCTATTTCCCAGCTACTCCAGCGTTGCGCTAGCTAACTTATGCTTAGTTTCTAAAGGAATTAGTCCTAAGTGGTTTCTTTGGCTATGGAAGTAGGTTCTGAGCGATTTTCCTGGTGTTTTAGTTGACCCATTGCCTAAGGATGTCAGATTCCAGATTGGCCAAAATCCGGGGTGTTACAACCTTAGTTTCCCAAAAATCCAACACGAATACTCCCCCAAACGCTATGTACAAAATCAGGAGGGAAAAAAATCCAACAAAATTACTCTCAAGTACAATGTATAAATTACCTACAGAATACAAAGCTAATAAAGAAAAGGCAATGTAAACAAACAGTACATAGGTAGTGTAACCACCTAAACTAAGCTACTCATCCCCTACAAGCAAAATTCTCACATGAGATTACTAGGAGTGACGACCCTAGACAGGATCTGTGTTGGGATTGATATAAGGGAAGTACCTTAGTTTCCCAAATTATTATATGAAAAGGACTAATAATAACTTGGTAATCATATCACCATCACATTGCATGTGCCTGGAAGATGTGGAGCACTGTGGGAAGAAAGCATGTCGTGGGCGTAAGATGGTGCCGTATGAGGGAGATCATCGGTGAGGGCATCCATCATGTCATGTCATATTGCATTAACAACAATATTTAGGAATGTTTGAGTTATTACTTTACTATTATCGCATGATTGATTTGAGAACATGTTAATCTCTGCTCTATTATTCCACTGAGTTGATCACTCACTCCCACGTTACGGGACGGTGTTTTCGGACACCCACCAAACCCTATTGTGATTGCAGATGATGGCGCAGCCTGCTAGGCGGAGCCAGACTTGATAATGATGAGGAGGATCCCTCCTTTATGCGTGTTCTAATCGACGGGATTACAGGGAGATTCATTAGATGCCATGACACTTGTCATTTTATATTTTCAGAGCACTCATGTATATTCTTTCTTTCTCTTTTGAGGTATACATGTATATATTTAACCTGGTAACATGATCACACCCTGGAGACTTACAATCAATTATATATTATATGTGTGTATCACAGTCTTCCGCTTGTTAATTTAACTGTCTCTAGAGTATGATATGTTGTTCTGGCTTAATCCCACTCACGTATAATACATTAACATAGACAACATTCAATCATACACATTTGTGTTGCATAAGTGATGTTCTGGAACTCGAGAGTGGAGTTTTTACTCGACCCCCGATTTTCGGGATGTTACACATTGTTATCTGCCTGTTCACCAACGACATTCAAAACGAGAACGAGACGGACATAAAGGAGACAGATGTTGCCGGTGCCTGTGAAAAAGAATGGGAAGAAGATTAATCGCGTGATGGATTTAGAGCTCTAGAAGCATCAGGGTTTAATGTGTTCAGATGCAAAATTTCCTTTCCCAAATGAAAAGAGAATTGACCTAAAGCCTTAATAAACGGCATAGATTTGATATCCCCGGCAGAAAAAATTGCCAACATTGTAATACCACCAAAGATGATAGCCCACATGCTGAACTGTTTATCCCACACAAGGACAAACATAAAATTACCACTTCAAAGTCAATTCTACCTATCGTTCCGCCCAATTCTATGAAACTTACGTCAACTAGGCCTTCTTTCCCATCCACAAGAATAACTGTTACATGCTCAATCCACTCTTGAATAACGTCTGTAATGATGGGGACAACCTAAAGAAAGGTAGAGAGAAAAAAGTAGATACTAAGTTCAAGATCATACATCAAAGGATGTCAAGACATGAACACGAGCAAGAGAAATGGTGTTGATAGGCACCAGGACAGTTCTCCCCAACTAATCTCCCCTTCGCTCCTAGTTAATAACAGACTATATCATCAACTAGATACACCAAGAAAAAAGAAAATGGTTAACTTCAAAAAATTTAATAAGTCAAATGTTAGAACAAATGTTGAAACTTATTCCTAAGAACAATCATTTTGAGTGTGAAACTTACTTGAACGCAACGGATTATCTTCTCTCATTCTTTTGGAATGAAAAAGGCCCCAAACTATTTAGATTAAATATAAATGCAATGCATTTATGTGGGCTCCTATCCTCAATATTTACTGCAATATTTACAAAACCAACAATGTTTTATCACCTTCCAACAACCACTGGATCAGGTACCTGGAAACTATCAATTTTAAGGGATGGACAGCCAACACATTGACAGTAATTTACAGTAAAACGGGATGGACAACTGCATATGGAAATAAGGCACGAACAACAACTGCCTCAATGCTCTGGAAAGTGGAAATACAAAGTCACAAAAGCATTTACCTTCAACACAGAGAGGTAAGAATCTAAAAGGCCAGTATATTTTCTGACCATGGCAATTCTGACTTGCAGATCATGTTGTATGTTAGTGCTTGACTTGCAATCATCTAACCATGAAACTATAACAAAGATTACCAACATGAAAAATGCCTGAGACGTACAGGATCATGCAACCTGTCACAGAGTTCAGCCCTGATGGTCCATTCCTCCAATATGGGCTCCCTAGTAACCCTGTTGTAATTAATGGCATACTCAAGGAGAATGTTACCGTATGGTAAATATTAGTTCAGCACCAAGCAAAACGTGGTGATACATGAGACGAGATGAGCTCAGTAGACAAACCATAGAAGGTTCATACTTTCAAAATTGCTTCATGTGCCTTCTGGTTCTATGAAGACAGAACCGCATGCTTGTTGTTAGAAGACATACAATTTGTTGAACATAATCCTTGGAGTGGTTAGCTTTGAAAAAGAAAGATACCAGTAAAACTATAAAACAACTCATTTCCACATTACTCTATGCATAAGCAACAAGGACACGACTGTTGTTTGAAATTGGGTTGTGTTAGATGCCTGCAATGTCAGCATGCCTGACTCTCCTACGCATGTCTCATGCATAAACAAATTTTATATATATATATATATATATATATATATATATATATATAATGAGGTGAAGTTCTATGGGCCTCACCACCATGTGTGATAGACATCGATCCCATCAATCAGGTGCACCCTTCCATAGTCAACCACGGGCCTAAAAATCAGGCCAATTCTTGACTTAGGTGAGTGGGCCATACCACAGATAACAGTTGGGAGTGGATGCCCGCCCATTGAAACCTTCCTGATAGTAGGGCCCTATATACTATCAAGAAGGTTTCAATGGGCGTGCATTAGTTGGATGAGGGGTCTCATCAAATTTCAGGCCATTACAATACTCAGGCAGACCCCATTAAGTGCTTCTAGATGTTTTAGGCATGATTTCCCATGGTTTCGGATGGTGTGGCCCACCTGAGTTCCCGATACGGCCGATTTTTCACACATCCAATAGCCTAGAAGGGACCTACCAAATGCACGGCCTGGATGTCCATCACACATGATGGTGGGGACCACAGAGTGATCAGGAATTGAACCCTGGATCACTCAACAAACTCTACACTCTTTACCAGCTCATCTAACAAGCAGGGGACCACCACCACACGTATGTATCCAAGTTTCATTAGAACTGTATACAAACTCTGAAAAAGATATCACCTGCCCTAAATTGCAAAGGAATGTGCCAAATGTTTGAAACATCATGAAGGATGATGATGTTTGCTGCCTAAAAGAAAATTGTATTCGAATGGTTAAAATTTCTCAAACCTAATACAAAACAGTTTTGAAGTAGCAATAATATCAATATTCTGGTTACATTCCCACGACATGGCAAAACTGTAATAGTTTTTCTTTGACGTTTTCATCCAGTGCCTCTCCAAGACATTAAAAAATAGGTATCAGATGAAAGATACGATATATGTGTGTGCCTGCATGCATGGACACACAAATGAATAAAAATTTACAACAGAAACATAGAGAGACCCTAGTACTATGACAAGCTAAGATATGAGGAGTCAATCCCAGTCCTCACAGTCCCCAAAAACTGTGCTGAGTTGGCTTTGTTTTCTGAAGGTGAACAACAACAGCATCACCGTCAAGCCCAAATACTGGGTTATAACTCAAGAGGTTACATACACCTAAGTTAATTCTTATGCCTACTAATGGAATAGATTATGTATCCACCAGTGCAAGTAACTAGGAGAAGCCACTGTTATCTGCCTGTTCACTAATGACATTCAAAACGAGAACGAGATAGACATAAATGAGATAGAAGTTTCTGGTGCTTGTGAAAAAGAATGGGAAGAAGATTAATCGCATGATGAATCTAGAGCTCTATAAGCATCAGGGTCTAATGTGATCAAATGCAACTTCTCCTTTCTCACACGAAAAGAGAATTGAACCAAAGCCTCAATAAATGGCATAGATTCGATATCCCTTGCACAAAAAATTTCCAGCATTGTAATACCACCGAAGATGATAGTCCCCATACTGAGCTGTTTATCCCACACAAGGACAAACATAAAATTACCACTTCAAAGTCAGTTCTACCTTTTTTTCGCCTAGTTCTATGACACATACATCAGCTGGGCCTTCTTTCCCATCCACAAGAATAACTGTTACATGCTCAATCCACTCTTGAATAACATCTGTAATGTGGGAGACAACCTAAAGAAAGGTAGAGAGAAAAAAAAAGATACTAAGTTCAAGATCATACCTCAAAGGATGTCAAGCCATGAAGACAAGCAAGAGAAATGGCATTGATAGGCACCGGGACAGTTCTCCCCAACTAATCTCCCCTTCGCTCCTTGATAATAACCGACTATATCATCAACCAGATACACCAAGAAAAAAGAAAACGATTAACTTCAAAAAATATAAAAAGTCAAATGATAGAACAAATGTTGAAGCTTATTCCCAAGGAAGAAGAACAATCATTTTGAGGGTGAAACTTACTTGAACACAACGGACTATCTTCTCTCATTCTTATGGAATGAAAAGGCCTCAAACTAATTAGATTAAATATAAATGCAATGCATTTATGTGGGTTACTATCCTCAATATTCTACTGCAAAATTCATAAAACCAACACTGTTTTATCACCTTCCAACAACCACTGGTTCAGGTAGTTGGAAACTATTGATTTTAAGGGATGGACATCCAACATACTGACAGTAATTTACAGTAAAACAGGATGGACAACTGCGTATAGAAATAAGGCATGAACGACAACTGCCTCAATGCTCTGGAAAGTGAAAATACAGAGCGACAAAAGCATTCACCTTCAACCTAGAGAGGCAAGAATCTGAAAGGCCAGTATATTTTCAGACCTTGGAAATTCTGACTTGCAGATCATGTTGTATGTTAGTGCTTGACTTGCAATCATCTCACCATGAAACCATAACAATGATTACCAACATGAAAAATGCCTGAGACATACAGGATCATGCAACTTCTCATAGAGTTTAGCCCTGCTAGTCTATTCCTCCAATATGGGCTCCCTAGTAACCCAGCTGTAATGAATCGCATAGTCAAGGAGAAGGTTATCATAGGGTAAATATTCATGACATAGTTCAGAACCAAGAAAAACGTGGTGATACATGAGACGAGATGAGTTCAGTAAACAAACCATAGAAGGTTTACACTTTCAAAATTGCTTCATGTGCCTTTTGGTTCTATGAAGACAAAGAACCACATCCTTGTTGTTAGAAGACATTCAATTTTTTGAACATAATCCTTGGAGTGGTTAGCTATGACAAGGAAAGATACCGGTAAAACAATAAAACAACTCATTTCCATATTACTCTATGCATAAGCAACAAGGACACGACTCTTGTTTGAAATTGAGTTGTGTCAGATGCCCGCCATGTCAGCATGCCTGACTCTCCTAGGCATGTCTCATGCAGAAACTGATTACATATATATATATATATATTGATAAAGTGGTCAAGCTCTGTGGGCCCCACCACCATGTGTGATAGACATCCATCCAATCAATCAGGTACAGCCTTCCATGGTGAGCTATGGGCCCAAAAATCAAACCAATTCATGACTTAGGTGAGTGGGCCACCCCACAAATAACAGTTGCGAGTGGATGCCCGCCCATTGAAGCCTTCTTGATAGTAAGCCCCTATATACTATCAAGAAGGTTTCAAGGCGCGGGCATTAGTTGGATGAGGGGTCACAACAAATTTTAGGCCATTACAATACTCAGGTGGACCCCATCAAGTGCTTCTAGATGTTTTAGGCATGATTTCCCATGGTTTTGGATGGTATGGCCCACCTAAGTTCCCGATACAGCCGATTTTTCACACATCCAATAGCCTAGAGGGTACCTACTGAATGCACGACATGGATGTCCATCACACATGATGGTGGGGCCCACAGAGCAATCGAGAATCGAAACCTGGATCACTCACAAACACAACACTATCTCTACCAGCTCATCTAACAAGCAGGAGAGCACCACCATATGTTTGTATCCAAGTTTCATTAGAACTGCATACAAACTCTGAAAAAGATATCACCTGCCCTAAATAGCAAAGGAATGTTCCAAATGTTTGAAACATAATGAAGGATGATGATGTTTCCTGCCTGAAAGAAAATTGTATTCAAATGGTTAAAATTTCTGATACCCAATACAAAACAGTTTTAAAGAAGCAATAATATCAATATTCTTATTACATTACCAAGACATGGCAAAACTGTGACAGTTTTTCTTTGACAAAAAGTCAATTGATAGAACAAATGTTGAAACTTATTCCCAAGGAAGAAGAACAATCATTTTGAGTGTGAAAATGAAAAAGGCCCTAAACTACTTAGATTAAACATAAATGCAATGCATTTATGTGGGTTCCTATCCTCAATATTCTACTGCAATATTTACAAAACCAACAATGTTTTATCACCTTCCAATAACCACTGGATCAGGTACCTGGAAACTATCGATTTTAAGGGATGGATAACCAACACACTAATAGTAATTTACAGTAAAACTTGATGGACAACTGCGTATGGAAATAAGGCATGAATAGTAACAGCCTCAATGCTCTGGAAAGTGGATCTACATAGTGACAAATGCATTCAACTTCAACACAGAGAGGTAAGAATCTTAAAGGCTAGCATATTTTTCGACCATGGCAATTCTGACCTACAGATCATGTTGTATGTTAGTGCTTGACTTGCAATCATCTTACCATGATACTCTAGCAAAGATTACAAAATATGAAAAATGCCTAAGATGTACAGGATCATGCAACCTGTCACAGAGTTCAGCCGTGCTGGTCTATTCCTCCAATATGGGCTCCCTAGTAACCCTGCGGTACTGAATGGCATAGTCAAGGAGAATGTTATTATATGGTAAAATATTCATGACATAGTTCAACACCAAGCAAAATGTGGTGATACAGGAGACGAGATGAGTTCAGTAGACAAACCATAGAAGGTTCAGACCTTCAAAATTGCTTCATGTGTGGTCTGGTTCTATGAAGACAAAGAACCACATGCTTGTTATTAGAAGACATACAATTTGTTGAACATAATCCTTGGAGTGGTTAGCTATGACAAGGAAAGATACCAGTAAAGCTATAAAACAACTCATTTCCACATTATGCTATGCATAAGTAACAAGGACACGACTCTTGTTTGAAATTGGGCTGTGTCAGATGCTTGCCATGTCAGCATGCCTAACTCTCCTAGGCATGTCACATGCAAAAACTAATTTTATATATATATATATATATATATATATATATATATATATATATATATATATATATATATATATATATATATATATATATATATATATATATATATATATATATATAAAATGAGGTAAAGCTCTGTGGGCCCCACCACCATGTGTGACAGACATCCATCCCATCAATCAGGTGCACCCTTAAGCCACGGGCCTAAAAGTCAGGCCAATTCATGACTTAGGCGAGTGGGCAACACCACAGATAACGGTTGGGAGTGGATGCCCTCCCATTGAAACCTTTTTGATAGTAGGACCCCATATACTATCAAGAAGGTTTTAATGGGCGGGCATTAGTTGGATGAGGGGTCACATCAAATTTCAGGCCATTACAATACTCAGGTGGACCCCATCAAGTGCTTCTAGATGTTTTAGGAATGATTTCCCATGGTTTCGGATGGTGTGGCCCACCTGAGTTCCCAAAGCGGCTAATTTTTCACACGTCCAATAGCCTAGAGGGGACTTACCAAATACACAGCCTGGATGTCCATCACACATGATGGTGGGGCACACAGAGCTATCAGGAATTGAGCCCTGGATCACTCACAAACACTACACTATCTCTACCAGCTCATCTAACAAGCAGGAGACCACCACCACATGTCTGTATCCAAGTTTCATCAGAACTATATATAAACTTTGAAAAAGATATCACCTACCCTTAATAGCAAAGGAATGTGCCAAATGTTTGAAACATCATGAAGGATGACGATGTTTGCCGCCTGAAAGAAAATTGTATTCGAATGGTTAAAATTTCTCATACCCAATACAAAATAGTTTTAAAGAAGCAAAAATATCAATATTCTAGTTACATTACCCGGACATGGCAAAACTATGATAGTTTTTCTTTGAAATTTACATCCAGTGCCTGTCCAAGACAATAAAAAATAGGCATAAGATGAAAGATACGATATATGTGTGTGATTGCATGCACGGACAAACAAACAAACAAAAAATGCACAACAAAAACATAAAGAGAGGTCGAGACCGTATCACTGCGACAAGCTAAGATATGTGGAGTCAATCCCAGTCCTCGCAGCCCTCGAACACTGTGCAGAGTTGACTTTAATTTCTAAAGGTGGAAAACAACAGCATCACCGTCAAGCCCAAATACTGGGCTATAACTCAAGAGGTTGCATACAACTAAGTTAATTCTCATGCCTTCTAATGGAATAGATTATGTATCCACTAGTGCAAGTAACTAGCAGAAGCCAATGTTATCTGCCCATTCACCAACGACATTTAAAACAGGAACGAGACTGACAAAAAATGATATAGAAGTTGCCGGTGCCTGTGAAAAAGAATGGGAAGAAGATTAATCGCATGATGGATCTAGAGCTCTAAAAGCATCAGGGTCCAATATGATCAAATTTGAAATCTCCTTTCCCACATGATAAGAGAATTGACCCAAAGCCTCAATAAACGGCATAGATTCAATATGTCCTGCACAAAAAATTTCCAAGATTGCAATACCACTAAAGATGATAGTCCACATGCTGAGTTGTTTATCCCATGCAAGGACAAACATAAAATTACCACTTCAAAGTCAGTTTCTAAGTATCGTTCCGCCCAGTTCTATGACACATACGTTAGCTGGGCCTTCTTTCCCATCCACAAGAATAACTGTTATATGCTCAATCCACTCTTGAATAGCATATGTAATGTGGGGGACCACCTAAAGAAAGGTAAAGAGAAAAAATAGATACTAAGTTCAAGATCATATATCAAAGGTTGTCAAGCCATGAAGACAAGCAAGAGGACTGGTGTTGATAGGCACTTGGACACTTCTCCCCAACGAATCTCCCCTTCGCTTCTTGTTAATAACAGACTATATCATCAACTAGATACACCAAGAAAAAAGAAAATGATTAACTTCAGAAAATACAAAAAGTCAAATGATAGAACAAATGTTGAAACTTATTCCCAAGGAAGAAGAACAATCATTTTGAGTGTGAAACTTAATTGAACACAACGGACTATCTTCTCTCATTCTTTTAGAAGGAAAAGGCCCCAAACTACTTAGATTAAACATAAATGCAACACATTTATGTGGGTTCCTATCTTCAATATTCTTCTGCAATATTTATAAAACCGACAATGTTTTACCACCTTCCAACAACCACTGGATCAGGTACCAGGAAACTATCGATTTTAAGGGATGGACAACCAACACACTAATAGTAATTTACAGTAAAATGTGATGGACAACTATGTATGGAAATAAGGCATGGACAACAACTGCCTGAATGCTCTGGAAAGTGGAAATACAGAGTGATAAAAGCATTCACCATCAACACAGAGAGGTAAGAATCTTAAAGGCTAGCATATTTTCCGACCATGGCAATTTTGACCTATAGATCATGTTGTATGTTAGTGCTTGACTTGCAATCATCTAACCATGATACTATAGCAAAGATTACAAAACATAAAAAATTCCTGAGACATACAGGATCATGCAACTTGTCATAAAGTTTAGCCCTACTGGTCTATTCCTCCAATATGGACTCCCTAGTAACCCTGCTGTACCGAATGGCATAGTCAAGGATAATGTTATTGTATGGTAAAATATTCATGACATAGTTCAACACCAAGTTGAGTTCAGTAGACAAACCATAGAAGGTTCACACCTTTAAAATTGCTTCATGTGCCTTTTGGTTCTATGAAGACAAAGAACCACATGCTTGTTGTTAGAAGACATACAATTTGTTGAACATAATCCTTGGAGTGGTTAGCTATGACAAGGAAAGATACCGGTAAAGCTATAAAACAACTCATTTTCACATTACTCAATGCATAAGCAACAAGGACACGACTCTTGTTTGAAATTGGGTTGTATTAGATGCCTGCCACGTCAGCATGCCTAACTCTCTCAGGCATGTCACATTCAGAAACTAATTTTATATATATATATATATATATATGAGGTCAAGCTTTGTGGGCCCCACCACCATGTGTGACAGACATCCATTCCATAAATCAGGTGCACCCTTCCACAGTGAGCCACGGGCCGAAAAATCAGGCCAATTCATGACTTAGGTGAGTGGGCCACACCACAGATAATAGTTGGGAGTGGATGCCCGCCCATTGAAACCTTCTAGATAGTAAGGCCCTATATACTATTAAGAAGGTTTCAATGGGTGGGCATTAGTTCGATGAGCGGTCACATCAAATTTCAAGCCATTACAATAATCAGGTGGAACCCATCAAGTGCTTCTAGATGTTTTAGGCATGATTTCCCATGGTTTCGGATGGTGTGGCCCACCTGAGCTCCCGATACGGCTGATTTTTCACACATCCAATAGCCTAGAGGGGACCTACCAAATGCAGGGCCTGGATGTCCATCACACATGATGGTGGTGTAAGACCCGTATCTTGGTCCGTACCTTTCCGTAGACTTCCGCGGTCTTACCGGTCGAATTCTGGCAACCTTCGACCCTTAACCGATATCGACGCACGACCCTGATTCATATACCGACAACCCGAGTCGACTCAACCCAAGACCAATATCATAGCGACCGCGCCGTCATTGCGGTTCCGATGCCGCGACTCGCGCGCCGAGGCGATACCCTGGTCAAGAGATGTGGGCTGAAGTTCGGTGAGAGGAAACGCCGCGCGTTACGAAACCTAAGGGAATCTCTACGATGTGTCACATCAATCACATCAATCATCCATCAATCCATCACTTGTCAAGTACATGTCAAGTACACATCACTTTCACCCCTTTTCCCAAGCAACCACAAAAGTCTTCACCTCCCATACCTCTCTTACACAAAAGGCCACAAAAGTCTTCACCTCCCATACCTCTCTTACACAAAAGGCCACAAAAGTTAGAGATTTCTTACACAACCATCACTCACCACATCCATCCATCACTCTCTCTCTCTCTCTCCCTTTACTACTCTCTCTCTTTCTCTCTTTCTCATTTCAAATCTCCAAGCAACCAAAAAATTCTCAAGCTCCATACGTATGGAATTTCTCCAAGCTTCCTAAACTCCAAGTGTGGCCCACCTCTTCACCCCATGATCCCCCCATCTCAACCCTCTATTCCTCATCTCATCCATTGAAGTTGAAGTTAAGGTGCCAAGGAACCCCTAGGAGCAAGAAGATCGGACGGTGGGTGCCTCTATAGGGTAGTTTCTCTTTTATTTTTATGATGGGCCAAGTGAGACCCACCAATCAATGGTGTGGATCTCACTTGGGACCCTAAGATGAGGCCAATGGCCCACTTGGATCATCATGATCATTCCATGATGGGTCCATTCTCCATGGACCCCATCATGATGTTTATTTCATTACAAAAGGTCATCTAGACCGTCCATTTTAGTGGAGAGAGGATCTCCACCGTTGATTCTCGATCTTGGTGGTCCCAAGTGTTGAGGGACCCTTTTGATTGTATGATTTACTTTTAAGGGAGGGCCCATAATGTCGGGGTCCCTCCATCACAATGCGTGTCCCACTCTCCATGGCTCTCTCTCTCTTTTATTTCTTTTTATTTTTTTTATTTTTTTTTATGTGATAAGGTTGTGTGGTCCACATGAATGGACCTCACACTGAGATTTATTTTGTTCAAATTTTTATTCAAGTGGGGCCCACCTTATATGTTGTACCCACGTCAAACATCAGTGGTGGCCCACTTCATCAGGGCCCACCACAATATATTTTAAGAGAACCAAACCATCCAGCGTCTGGGACGCTGGACGTCCCTGTACAAACAAAAAAAAAAAAGAGAAAAAGAGAAGCTTTGGGGGTGGGCCCTTGTGTAGGCCCCACCTTGATGTATGAGTGTAATCCAAGCCGCCCACCCTTTTTCCCATAACATTTTAGGCGTTGAGCCAAGGGATGAAGTTAATCCGTTCATTGGGCGGGCCATACCACTCAAAACAGTGACACTCACCGTTTAAATTAAATCTTAATTTTTCTACATGCCTAGATATGCTCAATAGCGGACTCATTGGATTGGTCTTGAGCCAGGGAAGCTAGTGAGTGGAGCAGATTCATGTGATGCGGGCCCCACACTCGAAAAACCCCAAAAATCAGTTTTTTTCCCAAAAATTGTACGAGGGCTGCCTCCTCTCTGACATGAGTGCAGCAGCTGCACGCTGCTGCGTACAGCGTCAGCGTGCGGGCGGGCGTCCGGCAGGGACCCACGGCTCCAGCCATGGGCCCCACCGTAATGCTTGTTTGTCATCTAATCTGTTCATGAGGCGGGTCCCATCCTTAGGTGGGCCCCCTCCAAATTACGACTCGATCCAGAACTCAGGTGGCCCACACCACAGGGAACAGTAGAATTGAATATCTACCATTGAAATCTGTTTGGGGCCCACAGAAGTTTTGAACCAAGCTGAAATTTATCCTTTTCCTTCAAACAGGTCTGTTTGACCTTATCATTGGGATGGATGCCAAATAAATATTACAGTGGGCCCCACATGGGACCCACAATGATTTATGATTTATAAGCCCACCGTCCAGGCGGACGGTGGCACCCACCTTAATGTATTCGTACTCCCACCGTCCAGCGGACGGTGGGGCCCTTAGTGAAATCATTTTTTTAAAAAACATGAGCTGTTGGTTGGGTGAGCCACTCATATATGGGTTAGGCCCATTTGATTTGTAACAGGCCTATGGGCTAGGCCCATTTGATTTATGAAATGCTTATGGGTTAGGCCCATTTGATTCATATAAGGCCTATGAACTTGGGCCCACTTGATATGTAAACGTCTATGGGCTTAGGCTCACTTGATATTTAAGGCCTATGGGTTTAGGCCCACTTGATATGTTTCAAGTCCATGGGACTAGGCCCATTTGATGTACTTCAAGGCCCATGAAATTGGACCCATGTGATGCATTTTTAAAGCCCATGGAAGTAGGTCCATTTGATATATGTAAGGTCTAGGGGTTAAGGCCCATTTGGCGTACATATGGGGTTCAATTGGTGTGGCCCATTCGTTACCTTTAAGACCCATGAGTTAAGCTCATTTGATGCAATCCAAGTCCCACGGGTTTTGACCCATTGCAATGCACATAAGACCCATTGGTGTGACCCATTTATGCGGCTACTCTGATGAATAAAAGGCCCATAAGATATGGCCCATTTGATATATATGTAAGGCCTAATGGGATGAACCTATGGTCCATTGCAATGTGTAATTCCAATACAGACTAAGTAACGATGTTTACAAAGATCGTGCCTTGGGAGCAATGTTGGTTTGACGTCCACATTGCGAGTGTAATGTTGGTTAGCTGTTCACATTACGACTCTCCTTAGGGCCCATTACTGGGCCGTACTTGCTATGTATAAGCCGTCTAGGCCCATCTGCGTTGTAAGAATGGTTCATCACTCATTTACATGTTTAGTATAGTTTCATGACCCATGATCATACGCATCATATGTATGCTTGATATGAGGATTGACTGATCATAGAATATGCCTTCGGACAGGTTGTTTATGGGCTCTTGGTTAGGCGGTGTTGCCCTGGATATGCGCAGGATTTGTTGCATGACTGGATAGCGTGAATCATACATTTCACATTTGTGTGACATGGTTATTGTACGCCCTAGCGACATCAGGGCCGTAGCCTCCACAGACGCATCGTGGTTGGTAGGATTGGATACCAAAAATCTTATTCTACATGGGGTGCTATAGATATCCCTGGGTAAAAGTTTCTAAACTCTTATGGTACTAAGAGGTTGCTCTAATGTCTAGACCCAATGGATAGATGAGCGTTGAGTGCCGATTACCAGACGGTTACGCTCTCCACTGTGTCATGGTCGGTTGGAAGGGGTGCTGCCTTACCCGCCCGAGTGTAGGGGGCAATCCTAGGCTGAGTCTAACCAGCTCGAGGAATGGGTCCGCTATCGATGAGTCGTGCCCGATATTGGCAGACGGATAGTGTGGTCTCTTTCACTTACCTTATTGAGCGCGATGTAGCGAAAATCTGGTTTAGAGTATACTAGACCCCGGTGATATCCCATATTTGAGCTGTATTGATGTGTGGACATAGATGAGGATCTGTATGCTTGAGTTGCATTGCACATTGCATGGCCTTGGGATGGCCGATACCACTCATGTCTTGCATCGCATAGCCTTGGTATGGCTCATGATATTATGGATCCATCTGCATATTTCGTATTACTCTGACATTACATGTTCATATTACTACCTTGTGCATACACTTTAAGCTTTCTATAAGCTTATGCACGACTGTTGTGTTCAGGTGACGTTGGTTCGCAGCAGCGCTGAGGCAGGAGCACGTTGTAGATCATTTTGGAGTTTTTGTTCTTTACCATTGTATTTCCCTTTATGCTCATTGTACTTGTAAATTTTTTGATCATAGTGGAAATGTAATGGAGTTCTTGGTTGTTGTTTGTGGGTTATGCCATTGGTTATGATTATTACGAATCAAACTGACGTTGAAAATCCTCCTCGTAGTATCCCAGGATCGGAACCTGGCGAATGGGGGCAAGGAGCCGAGAATGGGGTTCTACGGAGGCTGTCGGCACCGGATTCGACGATCGGGAATTTTGTGAGCCCGATTTCTGAGTTTGGGGCATGACAGGTGGGGCCCACAGAGCTATCAGGAATTGAACACTAGATCACTCACAAACACTACACTATCTCTACCAGCTCATCTAACAAGTAGGAGACCACCACCACCACACGTCTGTATCCAAGTTTCATCAGAACTATATACAAACTGTGAGAAAGATATCACTTAGCCTTAATAGCAAAGGAATGCGCCAAATGTTTAAAACATCATGACGGATGATGATGTTTGCCGCGTGGAAGAAAATTGTATTTGAATGGTTAAAATTTCTCATACCCAGTACAAAACAGTTGCATGTGGGGTCTATATAATAACATTTATAATGCGGAGGCATTTTCACACCAGGCTCGAGTGGGGTGGCCTATGGGATGTAGGGGTACACTCAGGGTGGGCGGCCCACGGAACCCATAGATTTGGGGCCCACGAGGGGGCGAAACCCATGGATTTGGGGCCCATGAGGAGGGTTCAGCCGAGGACCTAACCCATAGAAATTGGGTCATGGGCTTTGAGATAAAGGGATTAATTTGGCATGCTCTATCAACTCGAGCTTTTAGAGCAAGTGGTTAATTGTCCTACATCAAATTGGTATCAAAGCGGGAGGTCTTGTATTAGAGACTCATCATCGAGGGTGATTAATGCAGGGGCATTTTCACCCCGGGCTTGAGTAGGGTGGCCCCTGGGATGCAGGGGCATACTCGAGGTGGGCGGCCCACGGAACCCATGGATTTGGAGCCCGAATGAGGCGGGTGGCTCGAGTGAGCTGTATCAATTTATATATCAAGTGCAAAATTCATTCAATGTACCAATTCCCGTACTACGTATCAAAGTGACCCATGAGCCAGATCACCTTTTTTGGATAATAAAATACCTTCATTTCTTATTTTCATCGCTCATGCAAACACTCTCACTCCCTGTTGCTTCTATTAATAAAGGTCATGGATATGTATATGATTAGTTTAAATCATTGAAAATCAACGCAAATATATCATTAATTGGATTACTAAACCATCAGCCTTCGAATATAACTTGGATTGAATCAACAAAATGGACCAAAGCATATGAAGGGTTTGGATCACTAAATATAGGCCAAATCATATGAACGCCTCGGAAGATCGAATAGGGCCCAATCAAATGAATGTTTTGGATCAATGAAAATAAGCTCCAATAAATAAGATTGGTTTAAATCATTGAAAATCAACCCAAATATATCATATCAATTAGATTACTAAACACCAGCCTTTGATACGCCAAATCATATTAATGGCTTGGAAGATCGAATAGGGCTCAATCAGACGAATGGTTTGGATCAATGAAAATCAGCCCAAATTTATATGATTGGGTTAGATTATTGAAAATCAATCCAAATATATCGTCAATTGGATTACAAAACATCAGCATTCGAATATATAACTTGGTTTGAATTAACGAAATGGCTTGAAGCATTTGAAGGGTTTGGATCACTAAACATAGGCCAAATCATATGAGTGGCTTGGAAGATTGAATAGGGCTCAATCCGACGAATGGTTTGGATCAATGAAAATCAGCCTAAATATATATATGATTGGTTTAGATCATTGAAAATCAACCCAAATATATCGTCAATTGGATTACTAAACATCAGCCTTCAAATATAACTTGGAGTGAATCAACGAAATGGCTTGAAGCAAATAAAGGGTTTGGATCAGTAGGCATAGGCCAAATCATGTGAATGGAATGGAAGATCGAATAGGGCTTAATCAAACAAATGGTTTGGATCAATGAAAATCAGCTCAAATAAATATGATTTGAATTGTGTATAGAACCGAAGTGGGTCCTACTAAATTAATGTTGTGGATCATTGAGAACAAACCTCAAATATTATTAATAGATGGATCAACTTAACGTACCCATTGGGATGGGTCATGTAAAGAAGCTTCAATCATATGATGAGTTTATATCACTAAGAGCAACATGAATCATACGACGAATTTGGAACGGTGAATGGGTCGAATCATGTAAGTTCAAGTCTACTGAAATGGACCAAGCATGTCAAAAGTTTTGATCCATTGAAATGGCCCAAGCATGTCAAAGGTTTGGATCACTAAAAATGGGCCAAATCATATTAAAAATATGGATCATTTGTAAAGCTGAAGATGGTCCTACAAAATTTAGGGCACAGATCAACTTATCATATCCATTGCCATGGATCATGAAAAGCAACTTCAATCATATGATGAGTTTAGATCATGAAAAGCAGCTTCGATCGTATGATGAGTTTGGATCGTCGAATGATCCGAATCATATGAACGGTTTTGATCTACTGAATGACCCAAGCATGTCAATATTTTTTATCCATCGAAACGCCCATGTGAAAGGTTTTGATCACTAGAAATGCGCCAAATCATATAAATTTGGATCCTCGTAAAAGAAACCTGACTGTTTGAATTGTGTAAATAACGAAAGAGGTTCCTACAAAATTAATGATTTGGATCACTAACAACCAACCTCAAATATTATGAATAGATGGATCAAATAAACATATCCATTGGAATGGGTCATGGAAAGAGGCTTCAATCATATGATGAGTTGAGATCACTAACAACAGCATGAATCATATGATGTATTTCGATCGTTGAATGGGCTGAATCATATAAGAAGTTCAAATCCGCTTAAATGGCCAAAGCATGTCATAAGTTTTGATCCATCGAAATGGCCCAAGCATGTCAAAGGTTTGGATCACTAGAAATGGGCCAAATCATATGAACAATTTAGATCATTTGTTAAGCTGAAGAGGGTCCTACAAAATTTAGGGCATGGATCGACTTAGCATATCCATTGCCATCGATAATGAAAGGCAGCTTCAATCATATGATGAGTTTGGATCATGAAAAGCAGCTCCAATCATATGATGAGTTTTGATCGTCGAATGAACCGAATAATTTGAACAATTTGGATCCATAAAGTGGCCTAAGCATGTCAATGTTTTTTATTCATCGAAATGGCCCATGTTAAAGGTTTGGATCACTGGAAATGGGCCAAATCATATGAATTTGGATCGTTGTAAAAACAAACCTGACTGTTTGAATTATGTATAGAACCGAAGGGGGTTCTAAAAAATTAACGATGTGAATCACTGAGGACTGACCTAAAATATTATGAATAGATAGATCAACTTAACATATCCATTGGGATGGGTCATGGAAAGAGGCTTCAATCATATGAGTTTAGATTACTAATAGCAGCATAATCATATGATGCATTTGTATCGTTGAATGGGCCGAATCATATAAGAAGTTCAAATCCATTGAAATGGCCCAAGCACATCAAAGGTTTTGATCCATTGAAATGGCCCAAGCATGTCAAAGGATTAGATCGCTAGAGATGGCCCAAATCATATGAACAGTTTGAATCATTTATAAAGCTAAAGAGGCTCTTACAAAATTTAGGGCATGGATTAACTTAGCATATCCATTACCATGGATCGTGAAAAGAAGCTTCAATCATATGATGAGTTTGGATCATGAAAAGCAACTTCAATCATATGATGAGTTTGCATCGTAGAATCAGCTGAATCATATGTACAATTTCGATCCACTAAATGGCCCAAGCATGACAATGTTTTTTAACCACCGAAATGGCCCATGTCAAAGGTTTGGATTACTAGAAATGGGCCAAATCAAATATGTTTGGATCACTAAAAATGGACCAAATTAAATAAATTTGGATCATTTTAAAAAGAAACCTGACTGTTTGAATTGTGTATAGAACAAAAGGGGGTCCTACAAAATTAACGATGTGGATCACTGAGAACCAACCTCAAATATTATGAATAGATGGATCAACTTAACATATCCATCGGGAAGGATCATGGAAAGAGGCTTCAATCATATGATGAGTTGAGATCACTAACAACAGCACATATCATATGATGTATTTCGATCGCTGAATGGGCCGAATCATATAAGAAGTTCAAATCCGCTTAAATGGCCAAAGCACGTCATAGGTTTTGATCCATTGAAATGGCCCAAGCATGTCAAAGGTTTGGATCACTAGAAATGGGCCAAATCATATGAACAGTTTGGATCATTTGTAAAGTTGAAGAGGGTCCTACAAAATTTAGGGAATGGATCGACTTACCATATCCATTGCCATGGATCATGAAAAGTAGCTTCAATCAAATGATAAGTTATGATCATGAAAGGCAGCTTCAATCGTATGACGAGTTTGGATCGCCAAATAAACCAAATCATATGAACGATTTGGATCCACTGAATGGCCGAAGCATGTCAATGTTTTTTATGCATCGAAATGGCCCATGTCAAAGGTTTGGATCACTAGAAATGGGCAAACTCATATGAATTTGGATAGTTGTAAAAATAAAACCCACTGTTTGAATTGTGTATGAAACTAAAGAGGGTCCTACACAATTAACGATGTGGATCACTGAGAACCAACCTCGAATATTATGAATAGATGGATCAAATAAACATATCCAATGGGATGGGTCATGGAAAGAGGCTTCAATCATATGATGAGTTTAAATCACTAACACCAGCACGAATCATATGATGCATTTGGATCGTTGAATGGGTCGAATCATATAAGAAGTTCAAATTCGCAGAAATAGCCCTAGCACGTCAAAGGTTTTGATCCATTGAAATGGCCCAAGCAAGTAAAAGGTTTGGATCACTAGAAATGGGCCAAATCATATGAGCAGTTTGGATCTTTTGTAAGCTAAAGAGGGTCCTAAAAAATTAAGGGCATGGATCAACTTAACATATCCAATGCCATGGATCGGGAAAAGCAGCTTCAACCATATGATGAGTTTGGATCATGAAAAGTAGCTTCAACCATATGATGAGTTTGGATCGCCAAATGAGCCTAATCATATAAACAATTTGGATCCATTGAATGGCTTAAGCATGTCAATGATTTTTATCCATAAAAATGGTTAGTGTCAAAGGTTTGGATCACTAGAAGTGGCCGAATCATATTAATTTGGAGCGTTGTTAAAAGAAACCTGATTGATTGAATTTTGTAAAGAACAGAAGAGGGTTTTTGGGCATGGATCAACTTAACATATCCATTGCCATGGATCATGAAAAGCAGCTTCAACCATAAGATGAGTTTGGAGTATGAAAACCAACTTCAATCGTATGATGAGTTCGGATCGCTATTATCCATCAAAATGGACAATGTCAAAGATTTAGATCACTAGAAATGGGCCAAATCATATTAATTTGTATCGTTGTAAAAAGAAACCTGATTGATTGAATTGTGTATAGAACAGAAGAGGGTTTAGGGCATGGATCAACTTAGCATATCCATTACCAAGGATCATGAAAAGCAGCTTCAACCATATGATAACTTTGGATCATGAAAAGCATCTTTAATCGTATGCTGAGTTTGGCTCGCCGAATCAGCCTAATCATATGAACAATTTGGATACACTAAATGGCTCAAGCATGTCAATTATTTTTATGCGTCAAAATGGCCAATGTCAAAGGTTAGGGTCACTAGAAATGGGCCGAATCATATTAATTTGGATCGTTGTAAAAAGAAACTTAATGATTGAATTGTGTATAGAACAGAAGAGGGTTTTAGGGCATGGATCAACTTAGCATATCCATTGGCATGAAAAGCAGCTCCAACCATATGATGAGTTTGGATCATGAAAAGAAACTTTAATCATATGTTGAGTTTGGTTCATGAAAAGCAGCTTCAATCGTATGATGGGCACATGCTTAATAGTGACCCCACGACCAAAGCCATGGAGAGGGGAATCAAAGCCATGTCTGTGGGAAGAAAACCCATGACCAAAGCCACTCGCCAAAACTCTTGAATAGTTTTGGAAAAAATAAATTATAACGACAGGTGTCCCCACCCTTTAAGAAGTGATCATTCCCCCTGCGGATGCATACAATCACCCGCCAACCAAGTGCATCGGGTAATCCACAGGGGGGGAATCAAAATTATGTCTGTGAGGAGCAAACCCATGACCAAAGCCATTCACCCAAACTCATGACGGGTTTTAGGAAGTGAAACCTTACATCTTTCAAAGATCCAAGTAAAATGAGAAAAAATGATTGGGATAGGCTCATCCTTGAGTATGGATTTGACTATCATTCTATTGGAGGTGATTGATATGTGACATTTAGTGAAGTTTTGTATTGTGTGTTTAGGGTGTAATTAGCTATATGTGTAAACTCTCAAACCCTACTAAGATCAAGAGTATCCTAAAGCAGGAAAGACCCTTAGCATGAAGACTGGTTTGTCTCGAACAAAAATATCATTCATAAGTGGTAATTTCAAATAATGTATTTTTAAGAGACCAGTAAGTTCCTCTGTATATGGGGTTTCATTGATTGATAAAAGGTCATTCCAACAAAAAATTTGGGGCATTATTTAGTTTTCACCTACTTGAAATCTTGCTCAATAACCATCTTTTGTTTAGACTTACATTTTTACTTTATAAGTTTCCTTCTTTATTTCTTTATGTCCCTCTTACTTCTTGTTTTTCATTTTGTATTTTTTTTAAAGTAAAACTTAAAACCAACAAAAGAATTTAGCTATGGATCATTTCAACTTGCATTCTTTCTTCTTCTTCTTTTTTCTTTTTTTTTTTAAAAAAAACTTTTTAAGAGAGAGCTTCATTAAAAGCACACAAAATGCGCAAAAGAAAACAACCCACCTCTACAATTGAAAAACAGATGAGAGATTAGCATGACCCTGTCTACACAACATGCATGTGTCAAAGTGACACATGTGAGTGATCTAATCCATCCATAGTGTAGGGCCCACCAAATGCTCTTAATTGTCCCCAACCCAACTCAAATTACTTAGATCCAAAAACCCCATAAGTACTCAATCGATATCTCAACCCTAATTAGATCCAGGTTTGGCTCTCCAAGATCCAGACCCGGACTTGGCTAGCCTAGGTTTGGGTACTAACCCAACCCATTGACAACTTGGGTCAAGTTTAGGATGGGTATATAAATTAAAATTAATTGCCACGAATTATGGTGGCAATCAATTTTGATGGTAAAAAAAAAAAGGCAATGGAAGAGGGTGTAGTGGAGCATAAATTTTGGTTTATTTTCCATCTCACGCTATCCATATTGTCACAAGTAGTGGATTGGGTGGTTAACTATTTCTTGTTATTTAAATGAAAATTAAAAAAATATACATGTAATTTACTTTTTCTCGTCTAAACTACTGCATATTGTGGGTTTTCGGTGGGAGAAAACATAAAAATATTTGAAGAATGAATTGAACCTGAGAGATCAAATACATTTGCTGATTGGGACTGTGAACCTAGTTGATCACAAAGTGGATAGTCCATATCCCATTAGAAAAGGGATTGGCGTGTGGCAGACATCATATCACTGGGCTTCTAAAAGGAACTGTTAGAGGAACAAGTCTACATTCAAGTTTAATCCTTCAAGATAAGACAAGACAACGAGAGTTATCAAGTTGTTTTTTTAATCAATAGCCCATCCACATAATGAGGCACCAGATCTACCACCCTAATAAAAACCATCATTTGGAAAAACTCAATGGGAAAATCACGGACAGTGAAATTTGTCCAATCAATGCAATTTTTGGCCCATAGCGCATCAACGTGGCCGAGGTATCAGTCAGCGGCCCATAGTCCCAATCACTATGGCTGCCATGTGTGCCTTGATCAATGGCAATACCAAAATAGAAATGCAGAAATAGTATGCATTCAACTGGAAAAAGGCTAAAGATTGATGTAGCAAGGATCCTTCATTCTACCATGTTTTTGGGTGACTAGAGTATCAAATAACCCCTCTTGCTTGAAACAATGATAGCAAACTCCTGATTGTCCAATGAGTCTATGATTTTAATTGTCTTCATATGCATAATGTACGTGCTACATGTACCATTGATCATGGGCCTCTTTACATAGCCACCCGGCATGATTTGGATGTCCAACCTTGCATGCGTCAATTGGCTCTCAACATGCTATATATATATATATATATATATATATATATATATATATATATATATATATATATATATAGAGAGAGAGAGAGAGAGAGAGAGAGAGAGAGAGAGAGAGAGAGAGAGCTCAGGCACAACAGGTTGGGTTAAGGAAAGGAAAATGTAAGAAATGGACGGACGGACAAGGTAGGATTTTATTATTTTTAAATACACACACACACAATATAATATAAAATATATAAAAGGGCAATAGTATGATTAATTCACTAGCAAAGGGAAGACTTTGTACATCTTCTCTTATATTGGGGACTCTTATCCATTGCCTTCCTAAACTAATATATATTTTCACCCTTTGGGTTTCTTTAATAATTTTTTTGCTTAAACAGTAACGATAATTTTATTAGACTGAACGAAAAATGCAAAAAGAAAGGGGATGGAAAGGTGTCTTAGAATCTATTTAAATCAGCATTCCAATATTCTAACAATGCAATTTTACATGTCTTCATCTCCATTAGAGGTTCAACATCTTTCCTAATCAGTTTATCTTATCTAATGCAAATTTGCATGGCGTCCTCTCCATAGTACTAAAGCCCATGGTCAAATATCTTACAGAGAAATTTTCACCAATAAAATGGCTAGGATGTATTATTCGATGAAACAGAGTTCCTCAACAACACCCATATAAAGTGAAACCCAATAGACAAACAACCAAGGACCAGAATCTACTACAATAACCGTTATATGCAATAAATAAAAAAGCAAACCCTATGGCCCACCATGTTGTGAGTGTAACATCCACTCCATTGATCAAGTGCTAATTCTCATTCTCTCACCGTACATATCCAAAACTAGCCCTACTATCCAACAATCAGGTGGATGGAATAGATGTCACACACAAAATAAGGTGGCCCCACACACAACAAGCGTTTTACAGCAATCACATCCTACTATCAAAATAAATGATTGATGAGCCCGTGTGTGGAAATACTGGCCCCAGATGAAAACGACACCAACAATTCATGTTGAACATTACAGAATGTTAATCTATAATCAAACTTAACCCATCAAAAGAACCAAACAGAAAAAATCATTTTAGATTCAAACAATTCCAACATACAAATACCATTTTTTTCCATGATCTATCAATCGAAAGAAGCCTTCTAAAGTAATTTTGAGTGGAAAGATCATCATGTCCATACTTGTGCTTCACTTCGTAACCATTGGCGTCCGAGGTGCCAAAAACAAATTGATTTTTGAAGAGCTTCTCTCTAGCATTGTTGTTGTAGATGTTGTTGTAGCTCTCAAATGAAACAACGAAGTTCCAAGCATCATCTAGAATGAGATCAAAGGCATCTAACAAGCTGTAAATCCAGAAAGAAGATACATAATAATCAGAACAACAACGAAAAAATCAGTAATTGGGAGAAAAGGAAATTGTCCTCACTCTCTCTCTCTCTAAGGCCGTGTTTGGCCGGGTGAAATACGGCGGATTACATGGGATGGAATTACGACCATCCCATGCATTTATGAGGCGCAGGGTATTATCGATGGATTATGGTGTAAATCGATATCCCATGCACCGCCGGGCCCTATTTGGGTTTTGTGGGATTGCAACCATCAGATGAGATTTCGAAAGAGATTTTGTTTGGATACCCCATGGGATTTCCTCTCTCTCTCTCTCTCTCTCTCTCTCTCTCTCTCTCTCTCTCTCTATACCTCTGCATCTCCGGGAGAATCTCATCTCATTCACCGTCAAAACCCCTTCAAATCGACTCAAAACCTATCTCTACTACTCCATCCCAATACCCTTGTCTCGGTTTTGCATGACGTCTCCATCCCAAAACTCCATCTCTGTCGTTGATTATCTAATCAACCAACATGGATTCTTATCCGAAACTGCTTCCAAGGTCTCTACTGCCCTCACCTGCATCAAGACTCCTGAAAAATCCGATTCTGTCCTTGCCTTTTTCATCCATTGCGGTTTCTCCAGGACCCACGTTGAGAAAATGATCCAGCACACCCCAAAGCTCCTCTCCACTGGTGTTGACAAGACCCTCAAACCCAAAATCAAGATTTTCAAAGAATTGAGTTTTCCCCAAAATGACATTGCTGATATAGTTTCTACAGACCCTTTGGATTCTTACTCGCAGTGCCGAGAAACAGCTCCTCCCTTTGCTCCTCCTCTTGAGGAGAGTCGTCGAACCGCGCAGGGTCCAAACAGTGTTCTGGGGAAGACAACAGGTGCCACTACGAGGGATAGGAAATGAGAGAGGCGTATGCAGGGATTTCGAATTCCCAACTGACCCTAATGGTCGTAGAGAAGCTGACAGAGAGAGAGAGGGCTAAGAGAGGGCTGAGAGAGAGAGAGAGAGGAACGTTGGGAGAGCGAAGTTGAACGACAAAGAGATTTGAAATTTGCTCAGGAATTTAGTTTTCTGAATAGAGAGCCGTTGGGGCATTTTGCTTAGCTATTAAGGCAATAGGATTGCGCGCGGGGAACGGATTGGCTACTCCCCCTGACACCCCGTGGCTGGTGGTCGGTGCTCTGTGGGGCCCATAATGATGTATGTGTTTCATCCATTCCGTTTATCCATTTTTACATATCATTTTATGGATTGATACCAAAAATGAAAGGTACGTGAATCTCAGGTAGACCACACCACATGAAAACAATAGTGATTGGATATCCAGCATTAAAATCCTCCTAAGGCCCACTGTACTGTTTATTTGACATCCAATATGTTGATTAGGTCATACAGGCCCAGATGAAGGGAAAAAACAAAAATCAACTTGATCCAAAACTTTTATGGCCCCAAAATGTTTTTTAATGGTTGACGCTCATTCAACACCATTTCCTGTAATGTGGTCCACTTAAGATTGTGATATACCTCTTTTTGGTCTCATACTGTAAAATGATATGTAAAAATACATCATGATGGGGGCCACAGAGCACCGACCAGCAGCCATGGGCTTGGGCGCGGATTTCCTAAGAAAGCCTTCAGAGGAAGTTCTCGCGCTGGGAACCTAGGTGGGGCCCACCGTGATGTTTGTGAGAAATCCACCCCATCCATCCATTTTTTGAGATCATTTTAGGATATTATGCCAAAAATGAGCTATCATAAATGTGTGAAATATGGACGTGGTTCGTGAAGTGTGAACAAACCGTGAGGTGTACTCACAATTTGGGTTTTTTTTTTTTTTTAAGACTTTTAGGTGGGCCACTCATACAGGCCCTACATGCCGAAATATATTCAATATTGGACTTGTTTGGCTTGTCTTGAGCCGTATAGTGAAATGGTTGGACTAGATTCAGCTAATGCGGGCCTCACCTATAAAAAATTCTCCTTGTAGGATCCCAAGATCGGAATCTGGCATATGGATGCTAGGAGCCGGGAATGGGGTGCTACGGAGGCTGTCGGCACCAGATTCGGCGATCAGGATTCCTATGAATTTGATTTCTGGGTTTGGGGCATGACATGAGCTGGATCTAATACTCAAGTGATCAGAAAATGCGAGGATTGAACACCTACAGTTGAAATATTCATGGGGCCAAATAAGTTTTAAATCAGGATAATATTTGTGTTTTCATTTTAACTCAATAGGAATGACATTATAAATGGTATGGATGGAATGTAAACATCACTGTTGACCAAGGGAGGTTTCAACGTTAGGAATTTCCCCGAAACGGATTGGCTACTCCCCCTGACACCAGCCCATGATGGTCGGTGCTTTGTGGGCCCCACCATGATGTATGTGTTTCATCCATGCCGTTCATCTATTTTTAGAGATCATTTTACAGTATGAAACTAAAAATGACGTATATCCCAATCTCAAATGGACCACATTATAGAAAACAGTGTTGAATGAGCGTCCACCATTAAAAACATTCTGGGGGCCATAAAAGTTTTGGATCAAGCTGATTTTTTTTTCCCTTCATCTGGCCTGTATGACCTAATCAACATATTGGATGTCAAATAAACAGTACAGTGGGCCTTATAAGGATTTTAACAGTTGATATCAAATTACTATTGTTTTCATGTGGTGTGGTCCACCTGAGATTTATATCCCTCTCTTTTTTTGGATCAAGCCATAAAATGATCTGTAAAAATGGATGAACGGAATGGATGAAACACATACATCATGGTGGGGCCCATAGAGCACCAACCACCAGCCACGGGGCTAGTGGCATGGGGAGTAGCCAATCCGTTTCCGAATTTCCCTGCCCACCTTTTCCTTTAGTGCAGCCCACTTGAGTCTTGGATCCAACTCAAGTTTGGTCTAAACTCCTAAATGAACAGATGGATTTCTCACCAACATCACTGTGGGCACGACTTAGGTTTTCGACTTAGGGACTTCCCTGTGAGGTAGAAGAACATGTGGCTGCCTGTGCTAGATGTAGCTTTACACGCGCATGCATTTTTTTCCCCTTGCATTTCTGATTTTTTGATGCAGCATAGCCACTTTCAAGTCATGAATTGCTTGTCAAAACAATTATAATAGCATAATTTCCTGTTGCTTTTTAACTTTTTTTTTTTTTTTCAGTGGCACTACTACAAAGCATGAAAATAATGAGGTATGAAATAATTAACGAAGATAAGAAACCATTTTACTTTTGAACTTTGTTTTATATTTATTTTCTTGCAGTAATTGTACCTTACATTAGTAATTATACCTTACATTAGGCAACAAACATGCTGCAATGGCATGTGGGTTAGAGTCTCAATCTAAATGGGTTTGGCTTATGCCTAATATAGACCCACCAATGGGCCTAGACCTAATTTAAAAAGGGTTGGCCTCGGGCCTAGGTCGGGCTAGCTTATAGGTTAACCGACCCAACTTGCCTTTGTGGTAGTTTAGGCCAAACTATTTGGCAGTGGATCAGGTTCGAGTTAAAAATATGTTCGTTTAAATAAATAGATTGGGCTCGTGTTGAACCCTACTTGCTTGCTTTGGTTATTAATGGGTTGAGCTAGATTATCCGGCTTGGCTTGAACCAAAAACTAAAACAAAATAAAGGAAAGTATGGATAAATTCATTATCCACACTCGAAGTCAACCTAATTTTTTGAGTCCAATTTATTAAACGGTCCAATGGGCCACACCAAGGAAAATTTGGAGGGTAAGTGTCATCCTATACGCTATAGTCCACCTTAATCATAGTTTGGGGTGGTTTTTCCGCCCTAAGCTTAAAATTCACTTGCCTAATGGTTGGACTGGATTTTGAAAATGCAAGATGGTGGGTCCACCGTCACAGGAGCTTATTATAGTGAGGCACTCACTAACCACCCTTTACAGTGGTGCTAAGACTGTGGGGCCCACCATGATGTATGTGTTTTATCCACACCATCTATTTGTTTTCCTGGCTCATTTTATGATATGAGCCAAATTTGAAGGAAATCCAAAGTTCAACTGGACCATACCGCAGGAAATAATAGGAATTAAATACCTACAATTGAAAACTTCTTGGGGGCCACAAAAGTATTGGTTCAAGATGATATTTGTGTTTTCATTCATCCATCAAAGTCCATGTGACATAATAGGTTGGATGACAAATAAACATCATTGTGGTATGGTCGAATTGAGCTTTGGATATGCTTCAAATTTGGGCTCATATCATAAAATGAGCCAAATAAACAGATGGACGGCATGGATTAAAAACATACCTCAAGGTGGGTTCTATAGAGTCGTAACACCACTGAGTTGCTCACTCCAAATCCACCTACATAAATTCTCCCCAAGGGGTTGTACAGTTAGCATGGGCCTCACCATTATGTATTTTTTAAAATCCACTCCAACCATTACAAGTCATACTAAAACTTAAGTTCATAGACCAAAAATCAACCTCATGCGTGATTCAAGTGGGCCACACAAAGGGAAATAGTTTGGAGGGTGGGCATCCCCTTACACTATCACTACAAGAAAATTGGCCTTTACCGGCGATCAAAACCGCCGGCAAAGGCCAAGAAAACCGCCGGCGAATAATTTGCCCGCGGTTATCTAACAGCTGGTAAAGCCTCAGTCGGTAAAGGCTTTACCGACAGCCAGGACCTTTACTGATAGTTGTGCTGGACGCCGCTAAATCATCAGCTTTTGCTACACGACCAGAAAAGTGGTCAAAAGCTACTGATAAAATCCGTAGCTAATGATGAGTACACCACATAACGACAGTAGCCATAGAGCAAATCTTTCTCATTAAAAAAAAATGTGAAATTAAAGACAAATTTCTGGCAGAAATGTACAAGAAACACAGATTACAAAACAAATTTAATGGATTCACTTACCGAAGGAGTAAAGCCATTAAATGGATTTTTCCCTGCTTTTGAATCGGCTAATAGATTCCTAGCATTTTGAATATATGATGCAAACCACCTAGATAGCTTGAATTAAGCCGAGTTACCTATAGAAAAGAGCTACTTGACATCAATAAGCAGATATGGGAAGAGTATTAACAGTCTTGCTGACAGGTACAAAGCAATGTAGGTTTCCAGAAACCCATCAAAATCAGTTTGGTCTTCTACCAGAAATTTGTGGTCAGCAAGGCTTCCAAAGATAAATTTCAAAATAATCATAATAAAAAAAAAATAAATGTTTGAGTGAGGAAAATGGAAGGTTAAAAGTTGAAACCGATGTTAAACTTTTGCTGCTTGGACTTGGAAATTAACAGAGACCATTTAATATTTCCAGGATACAACAGCTGAGTTGTAAAAATATACTGAGAATGCATGGAATACAAGGTTCTAAAAGGCGATTATACGAGTGAAGCACTCAGCTGCTGCAAGGGAATGGAAATGAACCTATTATTTGGGAGATTCTTCAATGGAAGCACTTAGCCTAACCAGTCAGCTGAGGCTAGCCATGGTTTCTCTGGTCCCATAGTTTCTCCATTGGATTCAATGGTAAAGGCAAGCTTTGACATTAACATAGTCATGGTGATCATTCTATTACCATGAACAAGCCAAATCTAATTATGCAATTTCCACATTAAAGGTAGGCATAGAAAAAGGAAGTGTTGAGCTAACCTTCCCGCTAAACTTCTTCTCCAACTTTCTGACAAGCCTGACATGAATTTTCCAGAAAGCTTTCCTTAGTCGGTAAGGAACATGGATAACCACTGCCCTCCGATTCCCAGCAACATCCATTGGACTGCATCAATAGACATAAGGAGAAAATTTAATGCTTTGCCCAAAAGTGTTTTGTAAAATCATAGGCAAGTAATGTGCGGCTCTTACACTGCAGAACTTATATAGAGATTTTTCAAATCACTATTAAGTTCCTGATTGGTGTTCTCCAAATCAAAGAATGACTGCAAAGGCAACAAAATCAGAGAAGAGAAAATAAAGCCAAAATCTTGCAAGTGTTAAGTCAAGAATATTTAAACCTGTGCAACGGACTCCTCAAACTCAGTAGGTTCAACATCCTTATCTTTATGAATTTTCCTCCTCGCGGTATACATTTTGACTGATCTGCCTCTAAACAAAATAAAGAACAAAGGAAAAAACTCACGAGTTGTCCATAAATGCAAAAAAAATAAAATAACATGTGATTTCTTATGTTTGAGTAAAAAATAGAAGCTTTCAAACATTTCCACTAAAAAAATTATCATGGATTTTACAAACCAATTCAGCGCTCACAGCCTCACACAAATTTCGAATGAATGGTAAATGAATTTATATCAGTTCCTAAACGTGTGATTGTGAGAGAAATTCAAAGGTAGAAAAGCAAAACGGGAAACACATCTCCCGCAAATATGAACCAGAAACAAGTTCCTTCATTTCCACATAATTTTTCATAAGGTTCTCCCATGTCTTTCTTATTGTTTCTCCTCCCACCAAACCAGGTGTCTCAGTTTCTACTGCACACATTCGTCTCTCACCACAACAAATAACACCAGTGAATCATATCTTAGCAAAGCCTCATAAGAAATACAATCTCAGAAGGATGCAAGCAAAGAGATCGTTTTTTTGCAAGAAACAAAAACATATCTCAGAAGCACACAAGCCTCATAAAAAAACTCAATGTCAAAAGCTTGCAAGCAAAGAAAAATAAAAATCAGTATAGAAAATGGACTTTTATACTCGAAGCACTCAATCTGAGGTCCACCCACATTTTGTAGAGTTATTTCGACTTCTGCATTCATCGAATCTTTCTGAGTCTAGTTTGGAGGTTAGAAACTCGACAGACGGGCATTTTATTCATTTCTAAAAATTGTAATTTTTTTCAATCTTCTTTTCATTTGAATGGAATGATAATTCATCCATTTTCAATATAATAACGCTGCTCAGGAATTTTGGAGAAGAGGCTTCTAACTAAAAGTTCCTAACATTTCCACCAACTGAAGCAAAGGAAAAAAAAGGAAAGAAAAAGAAGCAACAGTCTCAAGTGCTACTGGAAGCAGGAGTTGCATCTGGATAGGATTGTGAATCTAACTAGTGAGTAGTGAGTGCCCATCTATTAGCTTCAAACACAAGTGGCAAACAACACGTCCAAGGGTCGTAACTTCCCTTGATCCTGTAGACAAACAATGACCACTTCAATCTGCTATTATTAATCAAACAGAGTCAAACTATAATGTGCCACAACTTTGATTAGAGAAGTGATGTAACCACATCTTCACCATACATGAATGCCAACCAGTTTAGTCAGGCCAAGAAACATGCTTGGTGGATCTATCTGATGGATGGCTCTCACAAAGCAATACATGTGACATGCTGGCAAGTCTTATCCGCAAGAAACATATAAAAAAAGCTTTGTTACTAAACCCACCATTTTGTATGATATGCACAAATGACTCTAGAGGAAGGCCTAGAACAACAATGGCCATTGATGGTGAATGACCCCCAAAAGTGTAACACCCTGAAAATCGGGGGTCGTGTATAAACCCAACTCTCGAGTTCCAGACCGTCACTTATGCAACAAAAATGATTATGATTCAATATTGTCTGAGTTAAAGCATTTACATGAGTAAAAGTATACCAAAACTGCAATTCATACTCCAGATCCAGTGATAAAAGCAAGCGAAAGACTAAACAATATATATATTACTGTAAGAAAAAACAAAGTAGATCTCATCTGTCTCTAAAGTATGAATACTTCACTGAGTCTCATATACATATACATGAAAAAAAATCAAATGTTCAAAATAGTCTCACTGAAGTCCCATCAACCCAGGTCACCTAAGCAAAGCCATCTTGATACTGTATGTATGAGAACTCGTCCTGGTCCTCGTCAAAGTCTGGCTCTGCCTCCTGGATCTCAGCATCACCTGCATCTACAACAGGGTCTGGTGGGTGTTGCAAACAACATCCCGTAACGTGGGAATGAGTGATCAACTCAGTGGAATCATAGAGCAAAGATTAACATGTTCACAAATCAATCATGCGATAATAGTAAAGCAGTAAATCAGACAATCCTAAGACTGTTGTTAATGCAATATGATATGACATGATGGATGCCCTCATCGACATTCTCCCTCATACGGCACCATCTTCGTCCGTGGCATGTGTGCATCCCGCTCAGTGCTCCACATCTTCCAGGCATATGCAATGTAATGGTGATATGATTTTCGAGTTGTTATTAATCCATTCAAACAGCAGGATTGGGAAACTAAGGTACTTTCCTTATATCAAGCCCAACACAGATCTTGTCTAGGGTCGTCACTCCTAGTAATCTCATACGATGTATATTTTTGTAAGTCGCTGCAAGGGCTGCCAGGGCTGTTGCTCGCACTCGTTGCACCGCTCCCCCATCACCTTATCAATATAGGCCTACTGTACTTTACTGCTACTGAAGGGTCGTCGCCTCCTATAGACTCAGAATACGCTCGCGGTCACTACAAAGGACTCGTCGCCTGATCAGTGTAGGCTGACAGCAAGAATATAGTGTCCCATACCACCATAATCTGCTCATGAGACTAGGTGCTCACTGGTCACTACGGGGAGGTCTGTGGCCCCAGCGTAGGCCGGCAGCTCGACCACGGTGTCCCATACCACCATGCCCGGCTCATGAGTCTTCCTGGATCAAGGTACCATGGTTAACAGGGTTTACAATGGTAAGTTCAGTATCCTAGGTTCAAGCAGTTATGACTCATGCAGGGTGAACATACAACGGCCAGTCGGGTTACTTGACGGGCTCGACTAGCGTGATCGCATCTCAAGTCGAACGACATGAAGTGCGTAAAACACTTCGTGTGGCCTAACCACTGCCGCCAACTCCAGAACACGGCTCGCATTCATCGACGCGTCGTTCGTAGCCAAGATAAGCTGACCACGAATTCGCTCGGTTACCAACTGCCTGGACTAAGCATAGTCCCAAACAATTATGGAATCACATCAGCAAATTATATGAGAGTATTGGAATTGAAATACAACCATGTGAGCATGTTAACACATGTTATAACATACAACTTAAGCAAATCTTCCAAGCACATTCATTTCATGCATATAATGAAATCATGCATATAGTCAACATGTAGGAAATCATTTATGTCAGCATATTAATTGAGAAATCAGTCTCAAACTAATTCATAACACCATTTAAGTCAGTACATACTAATACAAGCATTTATACAAACACATACACTACACACTTAAGTCTACATATAGTATGTCGACCCGAAGTGCGTAATTTGGCGAATCTCTTCGCCAAACTAATTATGCACGCATTCCTAACATTCTAATGCGACAACAAATCATGTCATTCACATCAGCAAAATATGAATGAAATCAGCACTTCCTACAAATGACTAAAATGCCCTAAATCTCATATTCTTCGTTGATTTATGAAACAGGAAACGGATAGCATGTTGTACATGTCAAACGGTGATGCCGTCGATAATCTACTATTAAACGACATTGAAAGCGTTGGAAACCGTCAATCAAAGCGTCTAAAATCCTCACCTTGTCTCTTATGGATGCGTGAATTCGAATGGAGCGTATACGCTTCGTCTACAGCGATAAGAGAACCTAATTTACGAGTTACGTCAGCTAACGTGCTATGAATCCTAGTAATCCTCAAATCAGCAACTTCTAGGGTTAGTTCTTACATGAAAATGCGGAGGAATCACTGGCTGAGTGATGGAAGTGTGTTGCTTAGGGACTTGCAACAGGTGGTGCAAAGGCGGAAAAATTCTCCTCCAATCTCTCTCACAAACTCTCACCTTTTCTCTCTCCCAATCTAGGGTTTCTCTCAAATTCGGATAGGAGAGAGGAGTGAGGGTTTCAACCCCTTTTATAAGCTTAAAAATGCCCCAAATAGGCTCAGGTATAAGGTTTACTTAGTGCATAACCAAATCGGGGCTATTTCGATGCAAAAGACCATTTCTGGTGGTCCCCTGGCCGAATGCGATCGGACTTAAGCTCATGCGTACCAGATCTAGCACGCATCAAGTTTTCAGTCTGGCAGGATTCGCAGATCGCACATGGCGGTCCAGTTTTAGTTCAGCGGTCACCGCACGTAGATCAGGGCTGCAAGTCTCATGATATGAAATAGAAATTTTTCCTGATCCGAGGGTGTAATCTGGATAAATTCTTACGGTCAGAACGCTTAATACTGACACGTCAATTCATGTGCCAGATTTGAATTTCAAATTCCAAATCTGTCCCTATTCGCACTCTCTTCAGTCCGGGCTCAATGAAATAGCCTGTGATTATCGGTTGGACTTGATTTTTGAAATAATTGTCAAGTCCAGCTGGGCGGTCCTAACGGTCTAAGATAGGAGATATCGGACTTTCGACGCGTGGTCTAGATCCAATACAAAGTTTCAAAGTGGTCCAGAGAACAAACCTGCTTAGAGTTTGATCCGAGGTTAAAGAGTATTATAGAGTCATTGGTTCTACTCAATTTGGGTCTTGTAGAACGTATTTAAAGTGATCAGGGACTATTTCCCAGCTACTCTAGCATTGCGCTAGCTAACTTAGACTTATTTTCTAAAGGAATTAATTCTACGCAATTTCGGGTCGAGTTGGTACTCGAGTCCAAGTATGGATTTTTCACGGGCATTACAAAATGTAGCTTATGTAACCACAACTCAGGAACAAATGGAAGAGTTGGAACTGGCCCTATGTGCTGATGATTCTGGACCAGTTACCAGATTTCATTTTAATTCATCAGGTGCTTGTGGGATGAATTGGTTAGGATGCAAAGTTGTAATCACTTCTTCATCTGTTGATTCTACTTCTTCTGATTGAGGGAAGTCCATTAGTTGCTGCTTAGAAGGATTGACATGCGACTCAAGATCCATCACTTGATCATATGGATTAACGTGTGACTATGACTCCCTTACTCCTTTAGAAAACAATAGAGATTGGACATTGGAATAAAAATATGCCCATCCTCTTTTAGAACAACAAAAGAACCAAGATGACATGGTAGTTGGAACAGTTATTTCAGCCTAATGTTGATTGTCTGCAACCAGTCATAGGTAGTCAGCCTGATGCGGCAAAAGAATTTAGTCAGCTCCCAGTTGAGCATGACAGAGAAAATACTCATCAATGTATTAACAGTAAGGTTCTAAAAGGTGATCATATGAGTGAAGCACTCAGCTGCTGCAAGGGAATGGAAACGAACCTGTTATTTGGGATATTCTTCAAGGGAAGCACTCAGCCTAACCAGTCAGCTCTAACCTACAAAACAAATCTTAGCCATTAGCCACTGTTCCAGGTTCCACGAAACCAGATATAGCATTAAGTAACAATTTTTGAATTGCAAACATCTAGTTTAATCAAGATGAAATAACAAAGAGAAATAATGTAATGAGGAAGTGCAATATCATGTTTGGACCAGATATCTGTGGCACAGCATCAAAAAAATCCACACCATTTTTTCATGCAATGGAAAGAATCACTTGATCAAGAAGGATGTTCCTCGTGAGAACATCATGATCATTTAAATGAATGCTTGATACAGAGAAATTTTTTAGAGGAAATGCTGCAAACCTGAAATAAATTTGAGTCCTTTATATCTGGCCACAGATCCTTCAAGAAAACAATCATCATGCATATTGGGTCTTGATACTTGTCCAAAGATAAAATAAGTAGGATAAGAAGAAGAAGTGAATGATTTGAGTCCTAGCTCATCTATTTTAGAGTGAAGCATTCCCAAAAACCCTGGTCAATTAGTGTCCAAGTTTTTTTATATTGAAAATTGTAAAATCACTCAACGGATTATGTACCTACAACACTCACATAAGAACTAGGCATATCAAATAAATATCATCTAATATTTTAGGCATGATTTCTCATAATTTCATATGGTATAGCCCACCTAAAATCTCATAATCTCATAATTTCATCTACTTCCATGAAACAACAATTTTCATCTAGCGTAGAAAAGTGAATAAGATAACAATGATAAACAACTACAGTAGAAAGAAGTGCCAAAAAACTTCCACATAATAAGCAAAATGATCAATGCAAGTCATAGTATAGAAACTAACAAAAGAAAACCAAATTGAGAAATGCATCAAGCTATGCAATAATAACATATTCATTAAATACATTAGATAGGAAAGCTTAGGGTTTTAGCCAGTTTTCAACTTTCAGGCAAATTATCGGTTACAAAATGAGGAGCTTTTATCGGTTACAAAATTAAAATTGAAACTTATAAGAAAAATATCAACACGAATTTTTATGAGGTGCCCAACTTTCTGTCTAATTTCATGAACAACAGCAACATCTTCAAAAGGATTTTCTTGACGGGCAACCTGTCGAGGAACGATTACTCCATGGATAATTAAAATTTTCCTAATTGCTATTAAAAGTGTCATGGTGGGAAGTAAGAACATGCTGACCCCATCAAAGATCAACCACCAAATACAAAAACAAATGAAAGCTAATATAGTTTCAATGGAAGCTATGATGTATGCTTTAAAGACTGCATAAATTCACATCCCATGTTCAAGTACATTAGGAAGAATTATATTTATTGGATACTCAATCCGAAGTGTACTCGGGTTTGAAAACCAAATCTAGAGAAAAAATTTCTTCACCTTGTTTTTGAAAGAACCACTCATGAAAACTAGTACAAACTTGTAGCTATTGTTGCGCCATCTAATAGAAGTCAGATGATCAAATTATAGTTTTATTCCACAAAGCAACAATGTTAAATATAACAATATGAAGGCCATTTCTCACTTGTTCCACTTTACTACCATTTTCACATCCAGCTCCAGCCACGACTATTTTAACTACTGCTGCATCAACATTCGCCTTTCATGGGATCAAGAATAGAAATTATACTGGGTTTTGGTAGATGCTTAAACATGAAGCTTATGAAATTTCTAGTAGAGAAAGATACATCCTACAAAATCTAAACAAGTCAAAATTAATGCCAATGATGCCACCAGAAGACATGGACGGAATCTGGAAGAATACTACTAAAAAATGCTGACATTCTAGAAAAAAAAAAATTCCTTCAAAGAGTGATGCCTGGGCTGAAATTTATCCAGCAGATGCAAGACGTACAAGAAAATCCTTTTGAATTCCCAAAAAAAATGACAAATTATTCCAAAACATCCTCTTGAAAATTGGCAATTCACTCTGAAAACATACCAAATCTGCTATGAATCTACTGAACATGATGATATACTAGTAAGTTAGTCCAAAGGAAATTAGAATCCTTCAGAAATGCAACCCCAACAAGAAGACTTAAGAATTCTAATGAAAACTATAAAATATTAGTAAAAAGATAACAATAAAATCAAAACTCCCGTAAAAAGAACTGTAATTTCTAGCAAAAGTCATTAGTGCTACTCAAATCACATTGATTACATCCTTGCCAAATGTAATAGAGAAACAGGAAATCTACCAGAATTCTACCTCACAACAACAAAATCATAGAGTAAAAATGACAGTTCCTATGAAAATCAACCAAAAATTTGAAATCTGAAATCATTTAATGTCCTCAATTACACCAAAAAAATACTCAATCCTCCTGAATTCAACTGAAGAACATGGAATCCAAATCAAATTCAACATGGAAATCAATAAATCCAACTGTAAAACAATAATTCCTGCAATAATTCTGCTGAAAATTAAGAAAAAACTGCAGCAATCAGATTGATTGAAAGTCCCTACAAAATCCATGCTAAAATACTACCATCCACTTACAAAAGGTGCTAGGAAATGTATCTCCAAGGTGCAGGGAGCTTTTGTATATAGCAGACAAACTATAAATGGAACTTTGATTGCCCACAAGTGCATCAATTCCCAGTATAGCAAAAGATCTGCAACCAATTTCTGGCTCAATTAGTAATTCGGCTTAAATGTCTATTAGATCCAGAACAACAGACCGAGGAGTCTGGAGTAATCTCCATTAGAGGCTTTGGTTTGGATTAAAAGTAATCTTGATAAGCACATAATTGATATGAACTATGGTCACTAACGCATAATTACCGTTAACTAAAATGAGATTACCTCAATTTTAAGTGGCAACCATACAAGGCCTAAGATGTTGGCCAGATTTTGGTTAGTGGAGACAACTAACATTTCGGACATGGAGGTAATGAAGAGGTAACTAAGACCATCCATAAGTTCCAGCATTCTCACTGATTAGGCAAAATGACTCATCTGGTGCTTTTGACAGGAACCTCCATTTTTTAAAAAGGTTTGCAGATTAGATGTGGGGAATCATAAAATGTGTGATTAACAATTAACTTGGCCCAATAGATTGAACTACCTGGCCCACCTTTTGGTGATTAAAATTGTTGATGTGGGTGAGTGGTTGAAAGATACCCTAAAATCTCCCCCATCAAATGATCCTAACCATCCTATTTTTCCCCAGCTAAATATGGACCTCTGTTTGCAAGTATCCACTTTCATCAGATGGCCAGATCATGGAATAGGGGAGAAAATAAGGAACCCCTTTCAAATTATCCATGACAGAATAGCCCCTAGAGATGAATGTTGGTTTCAGATAGTTTGATGTTTTGGGAAAATTTATAAACATCACCACCAAGTTTGCATGCAGAGCTTTTCGAGTTGATGGGGATTGCATGCATGAAGGGAAAGAAAGCTCAATATTCAACAAATTTCTCATCAATTACCTTCTCAATTTTTGATCTGTATATCTCCGACTCTTCCTCCAAAAACTGCAGAAGATTATTGATTTTTAGCTGAAAATCAGTGCCATGCTAAGATATGAGGTACAAGCAACTAAAATATATATGATCAGGACAGTTGTTGGGACTTATGTCTAGAAGCAAACAACAAGATCTATAGCATATATTCCTCTGAAGTAACAACACATACCTGCCCAGTTACGGTATATAGTCTGTTGTACCAACCGTTGGATGACATGCTAATGGCAGAAAATATGTGCCAGCAGCTTTCACTAGGATTTTACAACGAATATTCGATGTAATACAACCCTGATCAGTTAGAGTATAGTAATTATAAAAATATCCAAATGCTTTGGGTCGAATAGTTTATACTATCATCAGATATGCATAAATACTAGTTGATATCACAAAGAGTATAGAAAGTGCAGCAAACTTATAGAGAGGCAATTACCGTTTCCAGCTTTAGAATCTATAAGTTTCGCAGCCAAACCAGGGGTTCTCTGCCAGCTTCTGTCCAAGCCACTTACCTTTTTTATTTTTTTTTCAATCAAAATGCATTTGAACTACATTTAGATTAGCCTAATCAAATGAATTCCCAGTGGAAGGACTACAAAACCATTAGGCCATGTTTGGCAGATGCCTAAAAATGAGTTCAACTCATTTTGGCTTACTGCAATGATCTAATAGAGATCTTGAACTCATTTTTAGGCATCTACCCTTGTAAAGAAAAACCCACCAGACTCTTCGCAAAAGCATCGACTTTTCCGAAAGATTCCAGTCTGGTAAAATCCGGACCAAGCCCTGTGATTACAACACTGACTGAAGAAGCCCATTTAGTAATTCTTAAATTCAGGAGCCAATCAAAGATTTTGATGCACCATAAAATCAACAAGTACCATTAGAATTCGAAGCTTCTGTTGGGTAAAACCCAGTCACCGATTTGTAACCATTAGGTTCACCTGCACCCACAAGCCAGTCTGCACAAAAATGCCCCAAACCTCTAAGTAACTAATGACTATAAGCTATGATCCAAACGTGATTGAAATATTAATATATAAAAAACATGTTGTAACATTAATGTAATTAATATCTAATGATTTTACTATTGAAATCAATCAAATGGTCAGTGCATTAACTAGTTATCCAAAAGTAGTCATCAACATGGCATGTAAATCATATGATTATTTATTTCTAGTGCATGATTCATGAGTGTGAATCATATCATTGACCACGATCCTATTATTTCCCCTTTTTCCTGCATTGAGTCTTTAAACATTCCTTGAACTCTTACTTAGGCATGCTTGTTGTTTGACATGGATGTGATGTGCCAGACATGGGGACCTAGAAGGACACAAATTCTTATACAGATAAAACTATGAAATTTTGAATTAATATATAAATTTCACTTCATATATGTCTAAGATGGCCATGCTTGGTGAACTTGTTTGGCACGGCATGCTCGAGATCGGAATGCAAATTCCTCTTTTTAGGTAACATGCAGTACTTAATCTAAGGTGCATTGTTACACATGTGACAGTGTATGGTAAACATATATTGGTGGGTCCCATGCTATTCTTTGTAGCCAACTACCTTAGCTATGCCCTTTGCACTTTTGGCATGTGCACCTGATACTAGACAACTCCGTGTGCATGTGGGTGCTTGGAGCCCAGCATTATATCTGGAAACTCCCCTTCCATGAGCCTCCTTTACTTGCCTTTTTGAGGTAAGCATGTACTGGTTGGGCTAGGGGTTAGTACCACATGGGATCGTGTTGTCATGCAACTGTTGTCAATGTGAGCCTCTACTATGCCCTATTACAGAGCCTAGGTAAAAGTGGAAGGAAGGTGTCAGGGGGCCCCAATCATAAAACTTTTGCCAATCAACCATGTAATAATCCGATCCCAAATTGTTGAAAGAAGGCTAAGATATGATTATCATGATGATGAGGACATTGATGATATGCATAAGATACATAATAATGTATCTACATGCTAAAAATACTCTCATAATTGTATTAATGTATATGAAACTACTAAAATACAATAAAATAAATTAACTTTTTTCATAAGAGAATGTGCTGGCAGGTGAGGGAAGCAATTACTTAAAAAATAGTCCTTATTACATGGCCTACACGCACTTTACTCAATTATATTCGCTGTCACCATGAATAATATGAGTAGACCCTATTGTTGTTGAACTCTTTTCTCACTCAAGTAATCCTATCCAATGAATCAATCTAACTACCACCTAAAAGCTTAGCCTTCACAGCTAGAAAGACATGATCATATACTCCAAGCTGCCACGGATCATGCAGGTTGATAACCAACCAAAAGCTTGGCCTACACAAACCTTGATAACATGGCTCACCTATCTAGAGAAAGACATAAGATATCAGTATTATTAACAATGATTATAATAACAGCGATAACATCAACTAATACAAACAGGTGTTGCCCACGAATTGATACAGTCATACTAGCCCGTATTGACCTGAAACAGCCCAACACAAGGGTGACACGACCCTGTGTCAGTTTTGACCTATATGACACACCGAAAAAGATTTGCGATTCATCGGTATGAGGAAATGATGGCTGATAAATACAAATCTTATAAATATATCCTCCACATGAACAAAACCATACACTAACTTTGAAACGCCAATTCCTAACAAACCCATTAAAGATTTCAATTCCATACAGAATTATAGTTCTTTATTAGTTTCTCAAATGCTACCTATTACCAAAAAAGGCATTATCTCTATTCTTTTCTTTTTTCTTTTTTCAATTTCTCTGTTTTTCCTCCCAATCAAAGAACTACACTAAAAAACGATCTCCTCCACAGAAATTTCAAATCCCTCAATTAAAAGAAAATTTTAAAAAATAAATTAATTAATATTCAAAAGATCTACATCATCAAAGCACAAATGAAAAACATTAGAAATTATTAAAAAATAAAAATAAAAATCCTATGAAACGATCTCAACATCAAAATGCAGCTCCAGAAACCCCCAAAAATCGTTGCAGAACAAAAATGTGACTCAAAAAACCCTAGAAAACGTAATGCAATTCAATGAAACCCTAACCTTACAATGCAGGAAAACGAGATTGAAAAGATTGCGTTGCTCTTACCTTAAATCGATAAAACGGGAAGCGAAAAAGTAAAAGAAACCCTAGATCCGATGCGAACGCGATGACCAAACGGGTCCACCTTTGAAAATGTGAAATCATTTAGATCTGCGAATCCAAAGGAGAGCTCTCTCCTCCAGCATTTAAAGTGACAGAGAGAGATAGAGATGGAAAATCGGTAGTAGGGTTTTCTGAGAGAATCGAGGGAGCGGGTCGGAGTAAAATTCTAGAGCTTTTACCTTTATTGCTGCTGCCGGGTGTTGCAAGAAGGAAGATCGAGAGAGGGTGAGGGAGCGTGGGAGATCGAGAGAGGGCGAGGAAAAGGGAGAGGCTTTTGGGTCTTGGGAGATGAGCGCGCGCGAGAGAGAGAAAGGGATTTATTTTCAGAGATGGTGCGCGCAGGATTAGGTTTTGGGGGGTGACGGACGTCTTTATGTCTTTAAAAAAATAAAAATAGAAAGGGCCCCTTTGCCCGCAGCTGTTAAAAATGGGCGAAGGGTAAGCCCATCAGTCGGCTAAGCCCTAATTTTTTGTAGTGTGTTTTCATTCGTGTGGTCTACTTGAATCATTGATAGGGCTGATTTTTTGGCATTAGGCCTAAATTTGGCTAACGCATTTGATGTATGGAGTGGAATTCACATAAACTATGGTGGGGCCCACATGAACTAGTAAGACCTCTGGATTTACAGTCTAGTGCACAGGAAACCAGTGGGCCATAACCCTTCCAAACCCTAATGGGCCAAGCCGATAGGCTAAACCAAGCCCGATTTAAAAACGGGCTTGAATTTTAAACTTGAGCTTTGCCCAATGCAAGGTACAATTCCTATAAGGTAAATAGTTATCTGGAAAAGTTCAAAAGTGGGATGATGTTCTCTTACCATGACCATCGAGTGATGAAAAGACCTATTAAGAAGATCTGTCACATGTTGATTTAATGCAATTGCTTGGACCTGTAATAAGATCAAGAGGACTACAAAGATGTAAAATCAATTATTAAATTCTTTCTATAAATTTATGCCTCATTAGAATAAAGAAGTATGACTAAAGTTCATAAGTATTAGCTCTGAACAAAATAGTGATGAGAGAGACCATAGTGAGATTCAAGCTAGCCACACGTATTGGCTAATTTCAGCGCTTCCTTTAAAATGGGTTTTTCATGTCTTCTAAAATAGGACTTTGGTTTAGGCCTTTGTCAGGAACCTCATAATCAATACCCCACAAGCATGTCATCCTCTTCCGCTTTAGTAATAGGTGCAAATTGTTTCCTCTTGAATTGAGGTGATTCTTTTGGGGAGGTGGTTGTGGGGGCTAGTATTTCACTTTCGTCGTGATGTTTTGATATTCGACCATCAGGTTACGAGGGTTTGTTATCCTCATTGTATTCATTGCCAACAACAGAAATCTTACCTGCATTAAAGAAGTAAGGACATTTTATGTAGGAACTCACTTTTCATACAAGTGTCAAATGTAAATGAGATATGTACCAACCATCAATTAGGTCCTACCATGGATGGGCCATATCCCAAAATTCACACACCATTGGACAATCCTATTAGTTGGATTGGGATCATTCAACCTACCTTTTTTTATTATGGAAATGGTTACATCCATAGCGAGGCAGTGAGGCCGTCCTAATGAGTAGGATTTCCCAAACATGAGACATGTTCACATGTGTACCATGAGTAAGGTGTTAGAGTATGGGGTTGCAAGCAGTGTTCAAATTATCTCCGATATTATCTTTATCTGTATCTCAGTGATACCAATAATGCTGGTAGGATAAAAAAATTCCAGGTATTACCAATGTATCACCAAGTATCACTAACGTATTAATATGGCTAATGTAATCGTCAAAATTTTCAACTATGTAAATTCTAGGTGTCACTTGTATTGGCAATGCATCAATATCGCCAATGTATCGCCAATATTTCTGACTAAGTAAATTCTAGGTTATGCTTGTATCATAAGTGTATTGATGATATTTCAATAATATCGCTAACGTATTGATATCATCAAATTTTGGTTTATTGGAAAAAAAATCAATTATTTTTTATGGGCACATGGTTGCATGTATTGTTTAATTTGTCATTGATAATATCTCAATATTATTGATATCACAATATGCAAGTTATTGAGACCACAACCTTTCATTTCCTTTCCAATTGTTAATGATTTCTTGATAAATATCATGTGTTGTTAATATTTTGCAATATCAATGGATGTTTGGATGGTTAAATATTTTGGAGGGCATGGTTGGACTAATTTCTTATAACAACACATGCTTTTAAGGCCCCATTAAGTGGAAACTTGTTATGTATGAATTTTTTTTGTAAATTTTTTATTTCTAAATATGCAAATATATACATTTTAACATCTTCTAAAGTTTCACTGAAAATTCCACCATTTTTTCTATGTTTCCCCGCATTTCTGGTTGTCAGCGATATTATTGGCAATATTGATATTGTTTCTATATCCCTAGCTAGTGAAACTTGTAGCGATACCGATGCTTCAAACACTGGCTACAAGTAAGCAATACTTCACATTAAAATGGTTGACAAAATTATAAAATTTCATCAAGTCTTGAAATACAGCGAATGCTATCTCATATGGATCCAGTGAATGTTATCTCATAAGTACCCAAAACGATTTTAAACCATTCCTTTTTTTTGCGATGCCTCATTTAAGAACAGTTTTAAGCCATTCTTGAAGCATTTAAATCGTTCCTAAATGACGATTTTGGTGTAGTGAGGGGAAGTAATAAGGAGTGAGGTTAAGGGTGATAGTGGGAGGTAAGGGTAACAATGGTATTAAGAAAACAGGGAGACAAAGTCAATTGAATGACATGTTACCTAAAGGGGTTTTGATAAAGTGGATAGAAAAATATATATTATTTATAACTACATGCCTCCTCATAATGTTAAGAGCTCATACTTTAAGAACATAATTGTTGCAATACAACGTATGTGATCACGTATGGAATGACAGAGATAAGGAAATACATTGATACATTTAGGTCATCTTGGGAGTAGTATGGGGTCACACTTATTTGTAGTAGATAGAAAATTTCAACTCGAATGTCTGTTTTAAATTTTATGATTTACTATAGGGGGATGACCATATTCCTCAAGTCTATTGATGCATTAATAGGATATATAGACGAGTTAAATAAACATGTGACATGGGTAGTTGAGAAAAATAATATTCTCCAAATCGTTGTGAACAATGTAAGCACATTTGTGAAGGCTGACAATGAGTTGATGAAGTATAATGTGTATTAGAGTCTATGCTACCTATTGTATATACTTGATGTTGGAAGCAATATGAAAGGAGCTAGCTATTAGAAGTGTTATTGTCGATGGGAGAGCAATCACAAACTTTATTTACAGTTATACCTGGCTTCTTGCCGAGATGCGAAAAAAGTGTAATGGCAATACAGTGCAGTACAGAGTGATACGATTTGTTACACTTCATTGCCTTAAGACGCCTCTAAACAGATAAGCAGTGATTGAGATGCCTATTCTCCTCCACTTAATGGGGTGAATGGGATATGAGTGATACTCTTATAGGGAAGACGGCTTTGGAGATTGTCTTACATAATGCATTTTGGGATCGCATGAATGATGTAATGGGGTTTCTAAAGCCTATTTACATGATGTTGAGAACGGTAGACAATAAGACATGTTCGTTGATGGATTCTATGTATAAGTTGACGTGGTTCATGAAATATATATTTATTTATTTTAAAAAAAAGCCCCTACCTTGTGTAAGTGGGTGTACACGATCATCGACGATCAGTGGTAAATGATTTTCTCTCACTTTCTTCCTACAACCGTTAGTAAGTAATTGGATTTAATTTTCTTTAATACTTTCTACATGTTACTTTTATTACAATGATTCATTGATAGTAATTATCGAATGAGACTCATTATATTTCTTAAACCCCAAGTACCACTATAGTAGGAGGTTGCGTGACGACAATGACTTAAAAATGCAATGCATAACATATATGAATAGTTATTCCCAAAACGTGCAGGAAAAACAAACTTTACAAATGAGGTATAGACTATTATATTCATTTGTTAAAGTTCTGTGATTTTATAGCATATAAATACTTGACAAACTATGATAATTTTATTAGAAAGAATTCTACGATAAAAGTGGCCTATTTCAAAAAGAATTTCTAATCAGGTTAAAGTTGACGATGATTTCATATGAGTTTTAGCATCGGGTAATTATTTTTCCTATTTCTCAATTATATAATGAATATACGATTTGTAAAATTAACGGACAATCAAAATCAATTTGTAGGAAAATGGTGGTCTTTTTACGAGAGTGAAGCAGTGCTTAGTGGCCCATATACTTGTACAAATAGTGTCATCATCATTGTGCAAACAGAACTGGAGCATATTTTTACTTATTTACACAAATAAACAAAATAGGTTGGGGGTACAAGAGACTTCAAAAATCTTATTTTCTGTCATTAAAATATGAAGCAGCGAGTGAAACAACTACTAAAAAATAAAGATGAAGTTGCAGATAAGGACCTGCTTAACTTAATGATGATTACCAACTACGTATATCTTTAGCAGGGGGAAAACTTGCATTATGAATGAGTCAAGTCAATTAAGTTAGATAATGACAATGGACGTCCTAATTTATGGATAGCTAGCAAGCCAGCATCATGTAGGGCATCAGCATAAATGCTATCTTAAAACGATAATCATCACTTCAAAAGGGTGATTCTTTTCATCCATTAACACAAGCTGACAACCAGGCAATATGATCATATGGTATGCATGGTGGGATCACTCTTAGCAACATAGACCCATCTGAAGATGGTGACGATTGTGCCAATGTTGATAGTTACATAGGTGGAGGAGATAACATTGACAGTTGTGACAGCGGTGGTGGTGATGGTGTTGGTTCGAGCTAGAGCTCTTTACCTCATTCATTGGGGAGAGAGTTTGATTATACACTTAGGATAAATGGCATGGTTCTTATCTTATCCCAATATAGGCTTCTTAGCTAAAGAAGATGTACCATTATTTAGCAAGAACTTAAGTCATGATGAGGAGTCATTAGCATTTAAGTGCAAGGTCCATGTATATTTTTGGTGGGTAGGACAACTCATAACTCTATGCCATAATATGGATGTGAAAATGGACCCAACGAATTTGGTTATGCTCCTCATAGATATTGGAAGAGCAACTCCAACAACCATGACAAACAATTGCAATCACCAATAAAGAAAATGATTAGGAGTATGCCTACAAATACAAACAACAAGGGAAGCAATATTTAGGATATGACTATAGCCAGATAAATGTTTCCATGAGTGACATACATACCTAGCCTATTTCAAGCTCTAAATCAATATCAACCACATATGAACTTATTTTGGATACAACTGCATTTTTTCCAAATAAAAAACAATTTAAGACCCTATACGAGGGAAACTTCTTATGCATAATGTTTTAAGTGTGTACTCATGTATTTTTTAAGGAGCGTTTAAATTGTAAGTCAATTAAGATAAGCTACTTATACCGTAAGTATCTTATCTTGTTTTCTACTTAATTAGAAAATAAGTAAGTTTGGTAAACAATATACTCATCATTTAAATAAATAAATAAATAAAAAGAAGTAGAAAAGCATATTTGTTTTCCAACATCATAAGTAATTATCCTGAAAGTCTCTTTGGTCTCCCTCACATCCACCGTCCATCATGTGGGGCCACCCATTGATGTGGATCATTCATTGTGTGGGCCCCACCTTTAATGTGGATCGTCCATCAAACAGGGCCAACATTGGTTGTAGGCTATTTATCATTAGGGGTCAATCTTTAATGTGCACAATTCATTAAGTAGAGCCCACCTTTGATGTTAGTCATCCATCATGTGGGGCCACCATCAATATCATTGTCCATCATGTGGTGCCCGTATTCAATATCCACTGCCCTTCAGGTGGATCCCACCTTTAGCGTGGATTGTCCATCATGTGTACCCACCTCCGATGTGAGTTGCCCATCATGTGGGACCCACCTTGGATATGGGCCACTCATCATTAGGCCGACCTTTTATGTGGAGTATCCATCATGCGGGGCCCATCTTGATGTGGATCATCCGTCATGTGGGGCCCACCATTATTAATTGCCCATCATGTGGAACCCACCTTTGATGTGGATTTCCCATCATGCGGACTCCACCTTCAATGCAGGTTTCCCATCATGCGGACTCCACCTTCAATGCAGGTTTCCCATCATGTGGTGGTCGCCTTGGATGTGAGCCGTTCAATATTAGGGGTGGACCTTTGATGTGAATCGTCCATCATGTGGGGTCCACTAGATCATCTACCCATTCATTGGATGATTTTCTAGTCTCATGAACTTGGAAGGGATTCTAATAGGTTATACGAGCCTATCATTTTCATTCCGTTATGAAATAACAAACTAAACAATAAAAATAACTATCCACCCCTTCGTAATCACATAACATGCCACCTAACCCTCCATAATCATACACATTAAATAAAAAACAATCGAGTAACAAACCATCAGCTCCTCCACGATCACACACATAAACAAAAATCACATAATTGGTCATTTTCACCTCCACAATCATACATATAAACAAATAACAATCAAAAACTGGGCCACCCACTCCACCACAATCACACACACAAACAAAAATTATTTAACAGTCCACCTGCCTGTCCATAGTCACACACCACACAAACATAGGGCCCCACAGTCTAATTGTAGCTCATCCACTATATATATATATATATATATGGCTACATGCAGACACTAATTCAGGCCATTCAAATCATGTCCATAACATAGATGTGGCATTGCCCAAATATTGAATTGATTAGACAATTTTAACATTCTCTGGCCCAACCATATCTTATGATAGTTAAACACTGAGGAAATATAAGTGAATCACTCAATCTAAAATGGGCCTACCCCATTGAATGGGTTTGATTGTATGTGCAAGCATGATGATTTCCCATACAAAGCGCACCTATTCAAAGTTGTGCCAGAGCCTAGATGTGTTCAACACATTCATACCATGAAAACGGTCGACCCACAATGTTAAGACAGACTGCTCGTGTATCCATTGGTCGGCCCACAAGGTTAGGACAGACTGCCTGGGTATCCATCGATCGGCCCACAATGTTAAGACAGACTACCCAGGTATCCCTCTGTTCACAATGGTTTGGCCACATTGACCAAACCAGCCTAATTATCATGTCAAGTGGTCCTTATGGCACAACTAACCATTTACATAACCTGGACTATGGTGTGGATGTCTTAGTGAGTGTACTGGCCTCAATCTAAGGTTTTGCACAGGTTTACATGTAACGCCCCGAATTTTGAGGGTCGAGCAAAGTCCTAACTCCTGAGATCTATCACATCACTTATGTAACAATGATAATGATGATTAAATGTTGTCCATGTTAGTGCGTTAAACATGAATGGGATTATACTAAATCAGCATATCATACTCCAGAGATGATTAAATTTGGCAAGTGAAAGATTGTGATAGATAGGTAAAGTGTATAAGTGGATATAATCCCCAGAGTATGATCATGTCACCAGGCTGAATAATTACATGTATAGTTCCAAAATTTATAAAATGAATAAGTGTAATGTTCAACTAGTCTGTATCCCTGTAACCCCAGCGATGCAACTCCAGGTTTACATAGACCCTCTAGAGAGTAGCATGTAGGAGAGCTCCTTCTCGTCATCGTAGAAGACATGCTCCAACTCGTAAGCCCCACCATCATCTAAAACTAAAACAGGGTCTGGTTGGTGTTTTAAAACACCGTCCTAGAGTGGGAGTGAGTGATCAACTCAATGGAGCTATATGACAAAGGTTAACATGTTATCAATTCAGTCAACCAATAATGATGAAGTAATACAACAAGCATTTCCTAACTACTCTGGTTAATACGAGGATGATATGTATTAATGATGAATTCTCTTGCCTGTATTCTCTCTGCGACACCATCTCATGGTCGCGCGTGCTAGACTCCCGCTGTGCTCGACTCCTATGCCAAAGGCACATGCAATGCGGTGCATAGTTGTGTTAGCCAAGTTCTTAATTAGACCCATTCATATAGCAGGTTCGGGAAGCTAAGGTACCCCCCTTTTATTACTTACCCAAATAATGATCCATCTAGGGTCATCAATCCTAGTTAACCACATACGATAGGCAAGTTCGCGAGTTTACACTATAGGTCACTATGGGAGGCTCGTCACCTCCGTAATGCTTAACTCATACTCGAGGCCACTATGAGAGGCTCGTCACTTGATCATAGGCCTGTTTTGTACTCGAGGTCACTACGGGAAGGCTTGTCACCTTAGCGTAGGCCGACAACTCAAATACAGTGTCTCATACCACCGTATTCGGCTCACCAGTTTTGGGTTGCTCACTAGTCACTACGAGGAGGCTCGTCACCCTAGCGTAGGCCGACAACTCGACCACGGTGTCCCATACCACCATGCCCGGCTCATGAGTCTTAACAGATCGTGGTACCAAGATTTAAATGAGCTATGCATTGGTAAGTGGTACCTTAGATTCAAGCAGTTACATCCATACATGGTAAACATGCATTAGGCCAATCGGGTTACTTGACAAGTCCGATTGGTACGAGCGCACATTAAATTGATCGACATGGAGTGCATATGCACTCCTCGTGGCCTAACCACTATCGATAATCACTGTACGACTCAGATTCATCAAACATATCTGTTGTAACAAAACTAGTTTGGCCACTCGATCGGAAACTGTTACCGATTGCCTGGATTACCTTGTAGTCCCATTCACACTCAATTCCAACAGTAGATCACATATGATAGTCATAGCAGTATTGAACAACAATTCAAACATTCCAATCATTTGAGCATTTTATGAAACAAAGAATAAACATATTATCACACATGCGTTTCATACATAAATCACATAATTGGATTTAAGTTACATAGAGGCATTTTTACAGGTAGCTAAGGTAGTTGAGAATCTCATCTCAACACCCATGTAAAGTACAATTTACCAAACTCTTACTCATTCGGAAATTTCACCAAACACTTAGACTACACATTCCAACATACATGACATATGTTAGTTATAACATATCTTAGGGAAAATTCCTTTACAAAGGAGTCGTCTTACATACAACGAGCATGTATTCTAGGTTAATTGTAACGACCCCAGATCTGATAGATAGTGATATGCGGTTGCACACATGAACAACCCTTATAAGAAAATAATGAATGCTTAAAATCACCATGACTCAGGTTGTCATTGTCCCTAATCATATTAGAAACATCGAATCTTGAGGATGAGATTTTCTTTAAGGGGGGTAGATTGTAACACCCCATACTTCTCAGTACTCGGGTGTTACTATGTAACTTAACTTAGCATTTTGTATTTGAACATTTAGCGTCGCTCAAGTCTAAATCTAACCACTAGGTGTAATAAACATCAACCTATGAACTTAATCATCATGCACCAATCTAACAATCAAGAACAGTTGTCATCCACCAAGTAGACCATACATCCCTTAGTCTTCAAGATAGTTCATTGAATCATTCATTTGGGGATCATGAAATTTTGTGGTAATTTGGGTAACCATTAGGGGATACTACTAGCATTAAAATATGTTTGAAGGGTAACCTAAATCATCTAACCATCCATCGTAGGCCATGAAATGTCCTAATCATCTAAACAAATTCCCAAGGCTCTTTTAACCGTTAGGGTTCAGATTGAAATCAATCCAACCGTTAGATTAATAGAAATCAACACAAAAGGACCACAATTCCTTGATATGGCCCGCCTGAGTTTCTGATTTTCATCATCTTGGGTCGTATACCATTTCAGGGACTGGTGTACTCATTGGACGGAGTATATTTCTCAAAACATCTACGTGGGCCCCACACTTAAGGGTGCGTGTGCACGAACTGTGCACCACGACAGTGCACCGGACCATAGAACCCGGTCAAACTCACTCTGACCCAATGAAATCCCAGAAAAATGGGATTTCTACCCATTTTCCCATTGACACGAGTTCGAATCGGGCCGTCCATTCGACGATATAAACGACCACCATTCGAATAAGGAATGGTGATCCAGACCGCTCATCGGATATAAAGGGTCCCACCGACCTTGATAATGTTGATATTGACAATTGGAAGTCACCCTTGCCAACACTGTCAGCGCCCGATCTTATGTTGCAAAGGGAACGCAATGACAAGGGAGATGTAGCCATGTACACCGCTCCTATGGCAGATCCTTTCGTTCGGAAACGTCGGACGCCACCTACGCATGTAATGGACACCTCATCACGCCTACTATTTCTTGAAACAACCACCTATCCAGCAAAAAGGCGGAAGAATAATTTTCACTTCGGGTGTGGGTGCGATCTCGACCATCCTCCGGCTTCTGGAAGATTCGTCCGAGCCATCTGGGGCGTCCAAAATAGGGTTGCCGAGCATTCCTCCTAAAGAACGAGATATTGAGGAGAAATTAGAATGGCGGGGAGTTCTCACCAATGGAGCTAATCTCTTAACCTACGGCCCACCTTTCACCGTAAGATGGACCCCACACACTTTTTAGGACATATCAGGACCGTCTAAACGACTCTGATCGTCGGATCAGTCGGAAGTTGTGAAATCAGCATGACAGATGGGTCATCTTCCTTAAACGGACAGTGAAACCCATCCTCTTAAGATCGGGTCCTCTCACTAATTCACGGCGTCCATCAGGCAGCCCACCTCATCAAAAGTCCATTAGGAATGATCGGACGGACTCATGCAAACACCAGACCGCATCTAAAGACCTCTACACAAGGATTCTCGATCCTCCTCCTGCTAACTCCGTGCTAATCCCAGTGATTATCTGTGGAAACGTCTAGAAATAGTATGGCTATAAATAGCCGGATTTTTAGGGCAACTCCTAAGGAAAGAGAGAGAAAGAGATAGAAAGAGAAAGTGGGAGAGAAATCGGGTCAGCCACTGGAGCGAGTTGCATGCCTTGTAGCAACTCGACTCAACCACCCAACCAGTGAGTCAGTATCAAATCCTAACTTATTTTCCTGCCGAGAGAGAAAGAGAGTGAGAGGTGGAGAACCATTTCAACCACAACAACTGGTTGATCAGTCTGAGATTTGGATTAACTCAATTACGGTCTTGACGATTTCGCATCAACCTCATCTTCCAAAAAGGCTGGCCAAGCTCTCCGAAAATCACGCCATCTTCTTGGGATCAGTCATCTTTGAACGACTCGGATCAGCTACGAAGCAGCAGGATCTGACGAAAGCAACCACCCAACTTAGGTAACGAGTCCCTATCCCAACCGAGTTTTGGGGGTTGAGTCATTAGCGAGTCATCTGCTTATTAACTAAGCCAAATTTGAAATACAGAATGAAGTTCTGAGTTAGCAGCATCACTCTAAACCCACTTTTCTCTACCGATTGTAGTAGACACTACTCAGGTTAGGGATTGTAACGCCCTGGAAAAATTCGTACTTAGACTCGAGTACCAACTCGACTAGAAATCGCGTAGGATTAATTCCTTTGGAAAATAAGTGTAAGTTAGCTGGCGCAACGCTAGAGTAGCTGGGAAATAGTCCCTGATCAATTTAAATACGTTCTACAAGACCTAAAGCGAGTAGAACCAATGACGCTATAATACTCTAAAACCTCGGATCAAACTCTAAACCGGTTTGTTCTCAGGACCTCTTTGAAACTTTGTATTGGATCTAGACCGCGCGTCAAAAGTCCGATACCTACAATCTTAGACTGTTATAACCACCTAGCTGGACTTGACAATCATTTCAAAAATCAAGTCCAACCGACATTCAGAGGCTATTTCATTGAGCCTGGAGTGAAGAGAGTGAGAATAGGGTTAGATTTGGAATTTAAAATTCAAATTTGGCACACGACTTGACTCGTTATTATTAAGCGTTCTGACCGTCAGAATTCAGCCAAATTACACCCTTGGATCAGAAAAAATTTCTATTTCATATCATGAGACTTATAGACCTGATCTACGTGCGATGACCGCTAAAATGAAACTGGATCGCCACGTGCGATCTACGAACACTACTGGTCTGAAAATGGGATGTGAGTGACATCCGACATGCATGAACTTAAGTCCGATAGCGTTCGGCTAGGGGACCTCCAGAAATGTCTTTTTGGACAGAAACAGCCCCGATTTGGTTAGGCATCAAGTGAACATTGTTCCCAAGCCTGGTTTGGGCAAGTTTTAGGTTATAAAAGGGGCTTAAACCCTCACTTCTCTCACCCATCCGAAATTGCTAGAAACCCTAGCTGGTGTGAGAGAAAAGGTGAGAGATTGTGAGAGAGTGGGAGGAAATCTCCTGCTGCTTGCACTACTTGTTGCACGTGCTTAAGCAACGCGCCTCAATCACTTTCCTGACAATTTCGCCACATTTCTAGGTAAGAAAATACCCTAAACACTCGCTGATTTAAGGTTCATTCGGTTCCTTAGCATGGTAGCTTATAGATCTTGTGTATTAGGTTCCCGGTTCGCCGTAGACGAAGCGTATACGCTCCGTTCGAATCAATACACTTATAGGATAAAAGGTGCGGATTTTAGACACTTTGATTGACTGTTTTCAACACTTTCAATGTCGTTTAATAGTAGATTATCGACGGCAATGCCGTTTGACATGTACAACATGCTGTCCGTTTCCTGTTTCGTAAGCAGACGAAAAATATGAGATTAGGGCATTTTAGTCATTTGTAGGAAATACTGTATTCATCCATATTTTTTTGATGTGATTGACATGGCTTCTTGTCGCATTAGGATACTAGGAATGCGTGCATAATTAGTTTAGCGAAGAGATTCGCCTAAATGTGCACTTTGAGTCCACATACTATATGTAGACTTAAGTGTGTAGTTTAAGTGTTTGTATAAATGTTTGTATTAGTATGTATTGAATTAAATGGTGTTATGAACTAGTTTGAGATTGAATTCTCAAACAATATGCTGATGTAAATGATTTCCTACATGTTGGCTATATGCATGATTTCATTATATGTATGAAATGCATGTGTTAGATGATTTACTTAAGTTGTATGTTATAACATGTGTTAACATGCTCACATTGTTGTATTTCATTTCCATTACTCTTATATGATTGTTGATGTGGATTCATAATTGTTTGGGACTATACCTAGTCCAGGCAGTCGGCAACCGAGTAAATTCGTGGTTGGCTTATCTTTGTCACGAATGACGCATCGATGAACACGAGTCGTGTTTTGGAGTTGGCGGCAGTGGTTAGGCCACACGAGGTGTTTTATGCACTTCCTGTCGTTCGACTTGAGATGCGCTCGTGCTAGTTGAGCCCGTCAAGTAACCCAACTGGCCATTGTATGTTCACCTTGTATGAGTCATAACTACTTGAACCTAGGGTACTGAACTTACTACTGTAAACCCTATTAACCATGGTACCTTGATCCATAAAGACTCACGAGCCGGGCATGGTGGTATGGAACACCGTGGTCAAGCTGTCGGCCTACGCTGGGGCCACAAACCTCCTCGTAGTGACCAGTGAGCACCTACAACTCATGAGCAGATTATGGTGGTATGGGACACTATATTCTTGTTGTTGGCCTACATTGATAAGGTGATGGGGGAGAGGTGCAACGAGTGTGAGAAACAGCCCTGGCAGCCCTTTGTAGTGACCTCGAGTGTATTCTGAGTCTACGGGAGGCGACGACCCTTCCGTAGCGATGAGAGTACAAGTAAGCCTGTATTGATAAGGTGATGGGGGAGCGGTGCAACGAGTGCGAGCAACAGCCCTGGCAGCCCTTACAACGACCTACAAAATATACATCGTATGAGATTACTAGGAGTGACGACCCTAAACAGGATCTGTGTTGGGATTGATATAAGGAAAGTACCTTGGTTTCCCAATCCTACTGTTTGAATGGACTAATAATAACTCGGTAATCATATCACCATCACATTGCATGTGCCTGGAAGATGTGGAGCACTGAGCGGTACGTAAGCATGCTGCGGACGCAGATGGTGCCGTATGAGGGAGAATATCGGTGAGGGCATCCATCATGTCATGTCATATTGCATTAACAACAGTATTAGAAATATTTGATTTACTTCTTTACTATTATCGCATGATTGATTTGAGAACATGTTAATCTTTGGTCTATTATTCCACTGAGTTATCTACTCACTCCCACGTTACGGGATGGTGTTTGCAACACCCACCAGACCCTGTCTTAGATGCAGGTGAGGCAGCGATTCAGGAGGCAAAGCCGGACAATGATGAGGACCAGGACGAGTTCTCATATATGCAGTACCACGACGGCTTTGCTTAGGTGGCCTGGATTGATGGGACTTCTCAGTGGGACTATTTTTGACCTTTTGATTCTGTATATTTACATATATATGAGACTCAATGATGTATATGGAGGGCCTATAATGCCGGGGTCCCTCCATTACACGTGTTCCACTCTCATTCTCTCTCTCTCTCCCTTCTTTTCCAATTTTCTTTTCTTATGTTAATATGGCCATGTGACCCATCAAGATGGACCCCACTCGATGTATGTATTACTATGCCATCCAACCCCTTTTTGGATGGCCCATGTCCATGGGTGGGGCCCACTTAACTGTAAGTGTTAAAAAAAAAAAAAAGATCATCCAGCGTCCAGGGACGCTGGACGTTGGAAATGGCAAATACAAATATTAGCTTGGTAAGAAGCAATGAGGTGGGCCATTTGTATAGGCCCCACCTTGATACATAAATTGAATCCACGCCGTCTATTTCATTCCCAAGCCCATTTTAGCCGTTAAACTGAAAAAGAAAATCAATCCAACCTTCTGGCAGGCCATACTTCAGAAAACAGTGATTTTTACCTTTTAAATGCACCTACATTTTTTTTAACAGGCCGAAAGATGTCTAATATTGGACTTGATGGACTGTTTACGGACTGTAGAATCTATTGGGCGGGGTAGATTTGGTTGATGTGGACCCCACGCTGAGAAACTCATGAAAAATACATTTTAAAAAAAAATAAAAACATCACACAGCAGCATTTGCTGCTGTGTCAGAGACGTAGGCAACACCTACTGGCAGGCGGATGGGCAGCAGACCCATGGCCTGGCTGTGGGCCCCACCGCAATGTTCATTTGTTATCCAACACATTCATGAGATGGGCCACCTCTTGAAGTGGGCCCCCTCCAAGTTTCAGTGAAATTCAACGCTCAGGTGGTCCACACCATTTGAAATAGTGTGAATTGAATTCTACCATTGAAACCCTTTTGGGGTCCACAGACGTTTTGAATCAATCTGAAATTTATTTTTTTTTCTTCTCACCCAGGCCCGTGTGACCTTATGGACAGATTGGATGACAAGTAAACACTATGGTGGGCCCTCACGTGGAGCCCACAGTGATGTACGTTTCGTCCCACCACCTAGGCGGATGGGACCTACTGTAATGTATGTGTTTTATAAAGCCGTCCAGCGGCTGACGGGCAGCCAAGAGACTGGGACCCACGGTCCCAGCCGTGGGCCCCACCATGATGTATGTTTGATATCCACGCCATTCATAAGGTGGGTCACATCTTGAGGTGGGCCCCCTTCAAAGATCATGCTGATATGATGATCAGGTGGCCCACATTACAGGAAACTATATGATTGAATGTCTATCATTGAAATCCTCTTTAGGTCCACAGAAGTTCTGGATCAAGCTGAAATTTGTTTTTACCCTTCATTCAGGTCTGCGTGACCTAATGGACGGTTGGATGGCATGTAAACATTATGGTGGGCCCCACATGGGACCCACAGTGAAGTATGTGCCTTAAATTCCACCGTCCGCCCGGACGGTGGAGCCCATTGTATTGTATGTATTATCCACACCGTCCACCCACTTTTAGAGCTGCTGGACGGTCAGTGGACCCCCACCCTTAGGCTTGTATTATATCTAAACCGTCCATTCAATTGGTGGGCCGTTTGTGTGGAACCCACCATGATGCATGTGTTGCATCTAAATTGTCCATTTATTTTAAAATTCATTTTTATGGTTGAGTTAAAAATGAGCCAGATCTATGGATTCAAATGGGCCCACTTTGGTATGTGTATAGGGCCCATGTTGATCCATTTATGACCATTCATTCACGCCCACCTTGGTGCACACATAAAGCCTATGGGATTAATCACATTTGGCATGCATAAGGCCTATGAGATTAAGCCCATTTGGCATATATAAGGTCCATGGGTTCAGGCCCATTTGACATATGCAATGCCCATGGGATCCGGCCCATTTATTCTATATAAGGCCCACGGGAATCAAGCCCATTTGATATGCATGGGGCACAAATGGAGTGACCCATTTGATATATTTAAAGCTCATGTGTGTAGGCCCATCTGATATATTTAAGGCCCAAGTTGTGAGGCCCACTTTGATGTATTTCAAGGCCCATGGATCAAGGACCATTGCAATGTACATAAGGCTCATTGGTGAGCCCCTTAACACAGCCCATTTGATGTATCTAGGGCCCATGGGTCGAGGCCCAACGGGATGACCTTAGGGTCCATTGCAATGTGTAACTTCACATGGTTCATGTAATGATATTTATGGCGGGTCATGCCTTAGGAAAAATGTTGGTTTGACGTCCACATTGTAAGTACAATGTTGGTTAAATGTCCGCATTGTAACTCTCCCTAGGGTCCATTGATAGGCATACTCGTTACTATTCATCACTTTATAACATGCTTAGTATAATCCCATGACTCATGCCCATACGCATCATATGTATGCTTGATTTGAGTAGTGACTGATCATAGCATATGCCATTGGGCAGACCACCTATGGGACCCGTTATGAGACGGAGTGCCCCACATGATCGTGCAGTACGCGCTGGAATACTGCATGATTTGATGGTGTGATTCATGCATCTCGCATATGTGTGACTTGATTCACTGCACGCCCTAGCGACATCAGGGCCGTGGCTCCACATGTACATCGTGGATTGCCGTATCGGATACCGAAAATACTTGGTTTTAGTATTGTAGGCACTTAGGATGTCCTTGGGTGAAAGTCTCAGAACCTTTTTAGTACAAGGAGATGCTCCATCGTCTAGACCGAGTGGATACACAAGTGCCCGAGTGCCGAATACCAGTAGACCGCATCTCCCACTGTGTCGTGGTCGGTTGGAAGGGGGTGTGGCCTTATCCGCCTGAGTGAGGGGGCTATAAGCTAGGCTGAGTTTGACCAGCTCGTAAATGAGTCCGCTATCGACGAGCCAGGTAGGTATTGGCAGACTACTGGTCAGGCGGATAGTGAGGTCTATTCCGCTTGCTGGATTGTGCAACTAGGGAGGTGGCAGTCACTGCGAAGTGTATTAGACCCCGGTGATATCCAGAGAGGAACTGTACTGATATATGTACTTGATGAGTACCGACTTTCTTGGATTGCATTTTGCATATGACATTCGGCTATGTAGGCCTTGCATTGCATCGGCGTGGCCGATGGCATTCATATCTCACATCATGCCTTGCATTACATAGCCTTGGTATGGTTGATTTTATTCATGGGCTTAACGCATACTTTCGCATTGCTCTGATACTGTACACTTGGCGTTTGCCTTACGCACACACTTACACCACCCTCTAAGCTTTTGTAAGCTTATGCACGACAGTTGCGTACAGGTAGCGTTGGACAGCAGCAGCACTGAGGCAGGAGTGTGTATCAGGATATTTTGGAGCTTTTGATCACTTGTATTTCCCTTTCCGCATTGTACTTAAAGTTTTGATATAGTGGATATGTGGTGATGTTGTTTTGTGACTTAGTTATGCTTGTGGTTATGCTCCATTACAAAAAAAAAAATTCATTCTGAAAATCCTCCTTGTAGGATCCCAGGATCGAAATCTGGCATTTGATTGTTAGGAGCCGAGAATGGGGCACTACGGAGGCTGTCGACACCGGATTCGGCAATCGGGATTCATGTGAATCCGATTTTCGGGTTTGGGGTGTGACAATTGAGGGGGCATCTGTTGAGGCACGAAAAATGACAAATGATTGAAGTAAGAAGAGATAAGGAGTTAGAAAGAAAATTTGAAAAGAAGAAGATAGAGATAGCTTTCAAGAGAGTGCGCAGGACCGCGCAACCACTATCAATTGCGCAGTTTCACGCAATCAATCCCAGTTGCGCAGGTCCGCGCAAAGGAAATATCAGTTGCGCGAGACCTCGAAATGTACTGCACAAAGGGCTTCGTTCAGAATGATCTAAAGCACTGAAAAATAGTCCCACATCGCTAAGATCAGAATTTTCACACGTGCAAGGGTCTATAAATACTCCTTCCCCTCCTTCATTAGGGGTAATTGAAGATTTTCAAGAGGAGCGGAGTGGAGCAGAAGACAGAAGGTAGGAGAGTCTCCTGGCATTTGCGCAGGACTGTGCAACTGGTGTCGGTTGCATGAGTCCTCGCAACCAGACTGCCCTGTAGTCTATAAAGCTCAAAGGCCGCTATGCTGTCGAAATGCTTGTGCAAGGCTTTTGTTCTTCCAACACCCTTTCTCCTCCTATTATCAAGTTCAGAGGAAGAAGATTAGTCGATCGAATCGACATTTCCCCTAAGTATTAGGGATGGCTAAAACAGACGTCGTTGTGCTGCTGAAATCTCTGTCTCATCAAAGACTCATCGATTTAATTGACATTCCTCCTAAGTCCTAGGAGATGGTTGAAATAGACGCCGGAAGACTGTCGAAATGAACTTTTGATACTTAAAGAACAAGTCCTTTATTTCTAAATGATCTATCTCAGAATCAAGGGATGCAAAGAAATTGTAAATGAACTCAGTATCAATAAAATGTGATGAATGTTCCTAGTACTCTTTCTCTGTTATGTTTGAATAAGACAATCTCTCAAATCAAATACATTTGTTTCTTTGTCGAAACAGGAGCATCCCCCATAGCTTCTTCCATTCACTGATTTCTATGTGGATTAACTCTTTAATGTAAAGTATTTTAGAGATATAAATTCTTAGTTATCTTGACTTTTATGAAGAAATTGTTTTATTGCCATGTTTCCTAATAGTTATGTGTAGGAGGTATTTTCGTGAAAATTCCATGCTACATTTATAATCATTTGCCTACTTGTATATCCCCATTAGACGTGATGAGAAAAGAAAGCTTTCATATTAGATTATTTATGAATTGTGTAGTGAGACATTACCTTCATGATTTTCTATATTTTAATCTCTAATTTTGTAATTACAATCTTGTGAATAGTTCTTACAATATGGAAAATGAGAATTTGTTTACATATAGTGTACTTATGGATGGACTCTTAGTTAATGATGTGACCTCACTTAGGTTATAGCCAAAAGTAGTCTGTTTTGGGCCAACAGAGCTCATCTGGAGGTCCATTACCTGTATACGGTCAGGAGAAAGTCACCTGATGATGGATCTACACTAGGTTAAGATTTCGGTTCGATTGGATTTATGGATCGACCGTGGAGGACTAGTTTCAGTTCAACGATCATCATCACTCGATCAGGGCCACAAGTACACTGACCTGTGTAGGGAAATTTCCCTGATCCAAGGGTGTAGTTGGGTCAGAATCTGACGGTTTGAAATCTTAAATTTGATCCACAAGCGAACAGCCCAATTTACTTAAGTTCGAGTTCTTTTTCTAAAGATATTCACATTTTTCACACGCTTTACTCAGGGCTCAAGTTGTGCATTTTAGGACACTATTTGGATTCGATTCCCGCAATAGTTGTCAAGCCCAGTACGACGGTCATATCCGTATAGTTTCGTGATCATCGGACTTTTGACATGCGCGGTCCAGGTCCGATATGGAGTTTCAATGTGCTCCTGTGAGCAACTGGGTTTTGAGACTGATCCTAGGTCTTCAGGCAATATTGAGTTAGTGATTTTATTAGATTTGGGTCTTGCAGTTCATATTGAAAGTTGTTCAAACTAATCTGCCGAGTAATTCAGTTTAGTACTTAATTAATTTTCATCTAATTTCCTAAAGGATTTGGTCCTGAGTGATTTCTGCGTGAGGTAATACTCGAGTCTTAGTAGGAATTTTTCCTAGACGTTACATTACAATTCCAACAAGTGGGTCCCATGCTTCCATAATCCATACCATTAGTCTGGCGGGGCCTCACCATTGACTGACTACACTTAAAAAGTCTCTTGTACAGAAAATCCAACCTATCAATGGCACATCCAACCTTACAAAAGAGGCATCAGAGCTATGGGGTAATGTAATTGAATGTGTTATCTTAGGCTTTCTAAGTTCTGATTTTCTCCTATATCTAGGTTTGAATAATATTGGATAGATTTCTAGGTTAGATATGAAGTCAAAAACCAATTTGAGGGAAGGAATTCATGCCTGTGTCCAAAACCAATAGGAGGAAGGTCACAAGTGAATTCATTTTCCATACTGTAACAAATGTTTTCGGTCACAGTACCATCTTTCAAACAAATGCAGTCCCCATCAATTTTTTTTTTTTTTTTTTTGTGGGTGCTTAGTGCAGAAGTAATGGATTGAATTGCACCATCCAATAGGGTCAGACACCCAAAGGCTAGTCTCGACAGTTGCTAGTACACACATGTGAAGATGGCAGGACACCTACATGCCCCCATTTATACAAACACGGCACAAAGATAAAAGATCAAATCCATCAATCAGGGGTCCCAGAAGTGCAGTCAATGGCCCCAGGGCCATGGTACACTTAGGTTATAAAATTATGAAAAATATGATGCTGATGAGGATGACCATGATGACGATGACAATGATATGATGATGATGATGACAACGAAAATGATGATGCCAATGCATTGCATCACACACCCACCTCAACATGCATGCATGACACATGAGGTATGCCTTGGGCCTAAAATAACTTGCTATAACTAAATGCAATAGAAATGTGAGTTTACAATAAATAAAACCTTTGCAATCTTCAATCTATACAATAGAGACAAAAAAGAAAGGCATGTTTGTCAAAGTTTCACCCAACCAAAATTTACCTAGCAGTAAGTAGTGTTTTCAATATCTTGTGATATAACCAATATATCCCACGATATATCCGTTATCTCAGTTGGGCGATACGATACCCAGCTTTAGAATCCCTTTTTTAATAGTATTGTGCAATATATCTCACAACATCATGATATCACACGATATATCCACTCCCCCTTTATAAATTCTTAATGTATCATGCAATATATTGATACCAAGTGTGATATCGAAAGGGATAAAAGGAACCAGCATTGTTTTGTTTGGAAAATCCTTAAAAAATCACAAAGATCATTTTTTTTTGGCAAAAAAACTTCTTCCCGGTACATTGTAAGGTGATTTCAACAGGTCCACTCTAGCTTGTTGGAAGAAAATCTTTGAAATTTCACTAAAATTGCGATCGAAAACTTTTTGGGATTGAATTCTAAAATGTGTAGTTTTTAGTTATGATTCATTTTTATATATTGGAAATAGTGTTGAATGGTAAGAAATCCACAACTCTTCATGTTTTACATGAAAAATTATGGATTTGGAGCTTCAATTTTGAGATTTGGGGGGAGACAGACCGAGTTGCGGAAATTTTGCGAAAAATGAAAATTTCCCCAATTTGTTCCAAATTGGTTGCAATCTTAGTATTCTAAACTGGTTGCAATCTTAGTATCCAAACATGAAATCAAACATGCATATAACCTTATCTACACATTTTTTACAATTTTGGGGATTTTTTAAAAGAAAATAAATTTTCTACTAAGAGTAATTAAATAATGTTAAAAAATGTTTAAAATAATTAAAAATTTTGGGGATTTATCATCAGGGTCCCCTTTCTGTTTGCACAACAATGTGAAGTTTGTAACTATTCCACTTTTTCTTTTACTTTTTTTTTTTTTATAAAAGAAATGTTCAGCTTTTTATTTTGTTCTTAAAACTGTAAGAATGAAAGATTCTGTGTACGTGTTGTATAAGAGTAGGAACTCTGCCTAGATGTGACAGGCCAGCCAGTTCCTTGCCCAGATAATAGATTGTTGATGACAGGTGGGCAGCTAGCCATCGAAATCCACCAAGTAATCCTGATCCTGATTGGCAAAATTGGATTCATAAAGCCCCGAAACAGCCGCGACAAGGTTATTATGATGATGAAGAATAAATCTTCACATATTGAAAGGAAAAGTAAATATACTATGCCAATCGAGAAATAAATAAATGATACACCCAATTAGGGGGGGGGGAGAGAGAGAGAGAGAGAGAGAGAGAGAGAGAGAGAGAGAGAGAGAGAGAGAGAGAGAGAGAGAGAGAGAGAGAGAGAGAGAGAGAGAGAGAGCTTGCCTCTCCTTCGGCTATACGGGGGCTGACAAAGCTATTTTCAATCTTAGATGCCAGACCTCCTTTTACAGCTTAATTGCATGACTTCGTGGCTTAGGGGCATGCATGGTAGCACTGTGTCTAAACTGTTCATACATACTTGTATTACTTTAAGCTCAAGAACATGAAACGCTAGTAACATATGGTGGTTTCCTTTATTCCATCTTAGAGCCAAAGACTAACATAGAAGCAAAGACAGAAAACTTTCTGATGATCAAAGAAAAATCCTATGATTCACTTGTGGTCCACGTAGTGTTCCATGTCTTGCTCGTCCAGTGCCCTTTTATGGATATGGCTTTCTACCGGTCCCACTAACTTCACTAATCATTTTCATTGAATGCGTCCCCTGTATGCCACCCATGCTAAAAGTTATACAAACACATGCTTCGCAGTTCAAAAATATCCAAGGCCAAATAAAGCAAACAACCAACAGAAAGGTTACCAGTTCCAAATGTTAATTGCTAAGGAAAGAAGAATTCAATATGACTACAGTCATCTGCATTTAAACTTCATTTCATCCTATTTAGAAAAACTACATCATGGAAAATATAGCTAACATGTGATTGTTGAACTGATTGCCTGCATCAACTTCTGATTATTTTAACCAACACTGTAAATAACATTGATCTTAGAACAAGCTCAATCCAAGGTATGAATGGAAAGCATGGTCAAGTGCTAAGAAAAAGAAAGCAAAAACCGATATTTCATATAACAAAAGTTCAGCATTTATGTAGTTGGTAAAGAGTTGAGGCACATAGAACCACAACATTTCCAGGCAAACCTAGACATGCTTTCTAGACATTAACTTGCCCTACCTCTAAGGACTAATGCCAATTCCCCTCACTCAGAACAATTGATTGCTAGCATCAAATGATAATGATGACTCCAACAACATAAGTAACAAAATGTAGTAGTGTTTCTACTCGAAGACTTTTATTCAGGTCATACGAGCCCATATATTTTTCCTTTCATGGATGGATACAGGAACATAATGGTTTATCTTGCTTAAAGCCATTTGTGGCTTGAAATAGGACCTAAGTGCCTCACTCACTTTAGCACATTCCTCCTATAATGTGACTTTGTGTAGTCACGTTGATTCATCTACCAACTCTCAGTGTTCACAATATTAATATAACGACTGATATTATCAGTGTCAAAATGTCTAAAATGATGGGATCTCTTCTGAAGTCATATACTCCCTATTTCCTCCACCAATCTCAACAATCTCTAGGGATAGCCTTCCTTGGAAGTGGCCCGATTGATACCATTGGTGGAACTGTCTTCACTAATTGACTGAGGGGCATGTACTCAGGCAAGTTCTTCCAAATCCCACCAAAGAGCTTGCAACTCTGCCTTATTAGCATCTGGAATCTAAGCAGACCCATAGACCCAACAGGTCCTCCCCTTATCATCCTTCATGATCCACCCATTCCCAGATTGATCTAGATTTCCCCTAAAACTTCCATCGAAATTAAGTTTCCACTTAAACAACCAACTTCAAGGCTTTTCCCTAAACGGATTTGCTACCCTGCACTTCCTCATTTCTACTCGCCAAAATATGCTCCACCTTGTGAGATACTTTGAAAGTTTTCCACATAGGAAAAATTGTTAACGTATAGAACCAATAATATATAACTTACCACCATAAATAGAAAACCATCCATACTAGTAAGGACAGAAAGTAAATGGCATCCATATCTTTTTTTCCTTCTTTGTTTAAGTTAATGTTTTTTTAAAAAAAATAAAATAAAATTTAAAGACAGGGTGTATCAGGTAATGCCGAGGAGGGGAGTCAAACCCACACCTGTCGGGAGCAAAACCACGGTGATGGCCGCTCACCCAAACTTCGTTGGGTTTAATTAAATGGCATCCATATCTTTTTTCCTTCTCTCTCTTTTTTTCCCTTCTTTATTTAATTTGATGTTTTTTTTTTAAAGAAAAGTCAAAACTAAATTCATCATCATGACCACTGCCATCTTTTTAGCCTTTCTCCCAACAATTTGGTGTTGCTTTTAAATGGTAGATTGGAATAAGTTCAACAATTGGGTGCCCACTGGACATCAATAGTCAACCTTCCTCTTTTACTCGGCGCCAAAGAATCAAACATGTTTTTTTTTTTTTTTCAAAAAGTAAAAAATAAATTAATTCTTCAAATACATGGATATAGTTGGCATTAAATATGCATCCAAGTTATGATACCTAACAGATAAACAAGCATGCGAGTGCCATATGCTTTTGATGAGGAAAATAATGTACGTAGTTGTCTCACCTATTGTCATTTTGCAAGCTGCCACCGTACAACATGATGAACAATATCTTTCCTAATGGGTACATCAAACACATCACCAGCCAAATACATGAAGTCTTTATCCTCATTATGAAAATTTGTCACTCTTGTTACCAGGTCCTCATATTGCCTTACAATACCAAAAAAATAAATTAATTAAGCACTCAAGGAAAACAATAGTATTATAATATATTGTTAGAGCAATGTTTTAAATATCGACGATATAAGCCGATATATCCCATGACAATGTTTTAAATATTGACGATATCGGCCGATATATCCGACGATATATCTTGTATCCCACCTATGCGATATGAAACGGATAGGTAGTGCCGATATAACCCATATGTTCGATCCAATGAGTTTTTTCAATTTCTTATCCCTTTTTATTGTTGAAATTATGTTAAATTAGTGTTAAATGCTTAAAAATCCATTGGTTCTTCATGGTTTCCATGAAAAATCATGGAGTTAGAGCTTTGATTTTGATATCCATTGGTTCTTCACGCTCGCAATGTTTTTTAATGAAATTTTCCTTTAGCTAGCTATCAATTGAGACTAATTTTGAAATATTTAGGAGATTTTGATGAAATGATAATCACATACACTCTAATTTTGAAATTTGAGTGTAGGTGGTATGATTTGGAGAAAATTGGGGAAATTTTGAAAATTTCCCAAATTACTTGCAATGTTGCACTCCAAACATGAAATCAAACATGTATGAGTATTGATTTACAGATTTGTTAAGTCCTTATCAATATTTAGAAAATAAAAATTATTAAAATATTATTTTTTTCAAAATTTCCCATCAACCAGCTATCAATTGAGACTAATTTCAAAGTATTTAGGAGTGTTTGATGAAATAATCATCACACATAGTCTAAATGTTATTCATTCAATATGAATATAGTTGCATTAATTCAGTCAAACAACGTATAGCTTAGGACCCTATATGAAGGAAACTGATTCTGTGCATTCCTTTTGGACATGTTATGATTTTAAAATGTGTATTAAGGTCTTTTTTTTAAAACAATTCCTGAAGTTACATTGAAAAATTCAACCATTTTCCCATTGTTTCCCAAAAAGTGTGATAAATTGTCCATACAAACGATATATCCCATGCAGTGACAGATAGGTATCCGTATCCCTAGGATGTGATACGTAACACGATACTGATATTTCGAACATTGCCCCCACCATGATATATCTTGTATACCACCCCTGTGATATGAAACGGACAAGTAGTTCCAATATATCCAACATGTTCGATCTGATGAGAATTTTCAATTTTCGATCCCTTTTTCTTTTATCAAAATTATATTAAATCAGTTCAAATGGTTACAAATACATTAGTTCTTCATGTTTTGCATGAAAAAGCACGGAGTTGGAGCTTTGATTTCGATATTCATTGGTTCTTCGTGTTCTCTATTTTTTTTCCAATTTTTTCCTTCAACTAGTTATCAATTGAGACTAATTTCGAAGTATTTGGGAGTATTTGATGAAATGATCATGGCAAACACTCTAATTTTGAAATTTGAGTGTAGGTGGTCTGATTTGGAGAAAATTGGGAAATTTTCAAAATTTCCCCAATTTCTCCCAAATTGCTTGCAATTTTGCACTCCAAACATGAAATCAAGCATGTATGAGGGATGATCTACTAATTTCGTTAAATCTTTGTCAATTTTTGGAAAATAAATATCATTTTTAATTAAAAATTAATAAAAATATAATTAAAATGTTAATTATTTTTTAAAATTTCCCTTCAACCAACTGTCAATTGAGACTAATTTCGAAGTATTTAGGAGTGTTTGATAAAATGATCATCACATACACTCTAAATGTTATGCATTCAATTTGAATATAATTGCATTAGTTCAGTCAAACAATATATAGCTTAGTATCCGATACAAAGGAAACCTATTATGTGCACTTGTTTTTTGAGATGTTATAATTTAAAAGCGTATTAAGGTCTTTTTTAACAATCCCTGAAGTCTCATTGAAAAATTCAACCATTTTCCTTATGTTTTCCAAAAAGTGCGACAAATTACTCGATACAAACGATATATCCCATGTGATAACTGATATGTGTATGTATCCCAAGCATGCGATATATAATGCGGTGTTAATATTTCAAACACTGTGTTAGGGTACCATGATAGATTTAAAGACTATATTTAGGAAAAAGTTATGTCATCACCATTCCATTAAGAATGAATAAAATATATATCCAAGAGCTGGGAAATCTTGGGAAACCCAATAGATATCATGTATTCAACCATATCCATCCATACACCTACCAATAGTATGTACAACTGTACATACTGTAACATCCCGAAAATTGGGGGTCGAGTAAAAACTCCACTCCCGAGTTCCAGAACATCACTTATGCAACATAAATGTGTATGATTGAATGTTGTCTATGTTAATGTATTAAACATGAGTGGGATTACGCCAGAACAGCATATCATACTCCAGAGACAGTTAAATTAGCAAGTGGAAGACTGTGATACATACATATAATATATAATTGATGAGAAGTCTCCAGAGTGTGAACATGTTACCAGGTTAAACATATACATGTATACCTCAAAATAGAAAGAAAGAATATACATGAGTGCTCTAAAAATATAAAATGACAAGTTTCAAGGCATCTAATCAACCTCCCTGTAATCCCGTCAATCAGAACACGCATAAAGGAGGGATCCTCCTCATCATCATCAAGTTCGGCTCCACCTCGCAGGCTGCGCCATCATCTGCAATCACAATAGAGACTGGTGGGTGTTCGGAAACACCGTCCCGTAACATGGGAGTGAGTGATCAACTCAGTGGGATAAGAGAGAAAAAATTAGCATGTTCTCAAATCAATCATGCTATAATAGTAAAGCAATAACTCAAACATTCCTAAATACTGTTGTTAATGCAATATGACATGACATGATGGATGCCCTCACCGACGATCTCCCTCATATGGCACCATCTTACGCCCGCGGCATGCTTTCTTCCCACAGTGCTCCACATCTTCCAAGCACATGCAATGTGATGTAGATATGATTACCAAGTAGTTATTAGTCCTTTTCATACAGCAATATTGGGAAACTAAGGTACCTTCCTTATATCAATCCCAACACAGATCCTGTCTAGGGTTGTCACTCCTAGTAATCTCATACGATGTTATATTTATAGGTCGCTGCAAGGGCTGCTAGGGCTGTTGCACGCACTCGTTGCTCCTCTCTCCCATCACCTTATCAATACAGGCCTATTATATCCTTAAGACTACATAAGGACTCGTCGCCCCCATACGGTGTCAGGATAAACTCAAGGTCACTACAAAGGGCTCGTCACCTGATCAGTGTAGGCCGACAGCAAGAATATAGTGTCCCATACCACCATAATCTGCTCAGAGTAGGGTGCTCACTGGCCACTACGGGGAGGTTTGTGGCCCCAGCGTAGGCCGACAGCTCGACCACGGTGTCCCATACCACCATGCCCGGCTCATGAGTCTTTATGGATCAAGGTACCATGGTTAACAGGGTTTACAATGGTAAGTTCAGTACCCTAGGTTCAAGCTGTTATGATTCATACAGGGTGAATAATCAACGGCCAGTCGGGTTACTTGACAGGCTCGACTAGCACGAGCGCATCGCAAGTCGAATGACATGAAGTGCGTGAAACACTTCGCATGGCCTAACCACTGCCGCCAACTCAAAACACGACTCGCGTTCATCGACGCGTCATTCGTGGCAAAGATGAGCCAACCACGAATTTACTCGGTTACCGACTGCTTGGACTAAGTATAGTCCCAAACATTTATGAATCCACATCAGCAATCATATAAAGGTAATGGAAATGCATTACAACAATGTGAGCATGTTAACACATGTTATAACATACAACTTAAGTAAATCATCTAGCACATGCATTTCTTATATATGATGAAATCATACATATAGCCAACATGAAGGAAATCATTTACATCAGCATATTATTTGAGAATTCAATCTCAAAACTATTTTAAAACACCATTTAATTCAATAATTACTAATACAAACATTTATACAAACACTTAGTCTACACCCTTAAGTCTACATATTGTATGTCAACTCAAAGTACGCATTTGGGCGAATCTCTTCGCCAAACTGATTATGCACGCATTCCTAATATCCTAAGGTGATAAAAAGCCATGTCAATCATATCAGCAAAATATGGATGCAAACAATATTTCCTACAAATGACTAAAATGCCCTAAATCTCATATTTTTCATCTGCTTACGAATCAGGAAACGGACAACATTTGTACATGTCAAACGGCGTTGCCGTCGATAATCTACTATTAAACGACATTGAAAGCGTTGAAATCAGCTAATCAAAGCGTCTAAAATCCGCACCTTTTACTCTAGATGTGTATCGCTTCTAACGGAGCGTATATGCTTCATCTACGGCGAACAGGCGACCTAATACACAAGCTACATAAGCTACATCGCTAATGGAATCGACGGAATGCTAAATCAGCAAATGGTTAGGGTTTTCCTTACCTAGAAATGCGGCAGAATCACCGGGAAAGTGATTGGGATACGTTGCTTAAGCACGTGTAGCAGCAGCAGCAAGTGGCAGGAAAATTCCTCCCACACTCTCTCACAATCTCTCACTTTTTCTCTCACTCTGCTAGGGTTTCTAGAAAATTTGGATCGGTGAGAGAAGTGAGGGTTTAAACCCCTTTTATAAGCTTAAAACTTTCCAAATTATGCTTGGGAATAATGTTTACTTGAGGTCTAACCAAATCGGGGCTGTTTCGATCCAAAAGAGCATTTCTGGAGGTCCCCTGGCCGAACACGGTCGGAATTAAGCTTATGCATACTGGATCTAGCACACATCAAGTTTTTAGACCGGAAGAGTTCGCAGATCGTACGTGGCGGTCCAATTTCAGTTCAGCGGTCACCGCACCTAGATCAGGTCTACAAGTCTCATGATATGAAAGAGAAATTTTTTTTGATCCGAGGGTGTAATTTGGCTGAATTCTGACGGTCAGAATGCTTAATAATAATGCGCCAAGTCACGTGCCAGATTTGAATTAAAATTTACAAATCTAACCCTATTCTCACTCTCTTCACTCCAGGCTCAATGAAATAACCTCTGAACGTCGGTTGGCCTTGATTTTCGAAACGGTTGTCAAGTCCAGCTAAGTGGTCATAACGGTCTAAGATTGTAGGTATCGGACTTTCGACGCGCAGTATAGATCCAATACAAATTTTCAAAGAGTTCCTGAGAGCAAACGGGTTTAGAGTTTGATCTAAGGTTTTAGGATATTATAGCACCATTGATTCTACAAGTTTTGGGTCTTGTAGAACGTATTTAAAGTAGTCAGGGACAATTTCACAGCTACTCCAGCGTAGCGCTAGCTAACTTATGCTTAATTTCTAAAGGAATTAATCCTAAGTGATTCTTTAGCCATGGAATTGGGTTCTGAGCGATTTCCCAGGTGTTTTAGTTGACCCATTGCCTAAGGACGTCTAATCCCAGGTTGGCAAAAATCCGGGGTGTTACACATACACAGTCTATAACATATGCTAATCAACCAATGTTCACTTTTGCAAGGTGCCATCATCCATCATAATGATAACATACTACACAAAACACAGATGACCAAATGACTAAAGTCTAAAACATTAATCAGAAAATGATCAAATTAAATGGACAAAGAAAAATCAGAATAAAAATATTTATTGTTAGAGAAAGATCAAAAGCTTGAAGATGGTAACATGATGTAATAAAAGAAAACCATACCCAATGAGAGATAGAAAGAGAACTACTGGTAACAAGGTGTTTGCAAGGTCTTGGCACCATGATACCTATGTGACAATAGATCCAGGAACCTTAAGGTTCTAGTTATATAAGTACATGTAAAGTTGTAAACTAACAACCACATCAATATGTCACTGGTAGAAGAAAAAGGAAACCATTTTAATCCAATTATAGGGTGATTTGCATAGCCAATTAATCAAATGAATATTCATTAGCAAGTTTGGCTTCTCCTGTTTGTAGGAAATAATGAAATGATAGATCTAAGACTTGTTTACTTCTCCCAATGAGAATTTCTTAGGAGATTTTCAAAGTTTTTGGATTTTGAGATATCATTGAGGAAATCTCACAATAAAGTAACTCAAGAAAGTTGGGAGAGAAGTTGATAAATAAGTGTCATAAAAATAAAATTAGTTAAAATATATAATTGAGAACTTTTGAAAACAACGAGAGAATATCGTCATTGAATTCCAATGGTTATGCTTAATACAAATTAAACATATCTTGTCTTATCCGGATACTCTTATTTCCTTTTAATGGCACAAAACTATCACGATATTTAAATATCCTTGATATTTAACTATGAACTGTATCCATGACATTCAAATATACTTTCTCCATACAGATCTTCCTTTCTGATTTTTTGACACTATGTAATGAGTTCCAACTGTAGGGGCCTTTCTTTGCTAGCTATCAACTAGGCTTTGGCCAGTCTTTGGCCAGTTCTTCGAGTATCCAATAGATTCATTGAGTTTATCAATCCATTCATCCAAATCAAGCATCATCATCTCCTTCTTCCACTTGTCGCCTGTTTTCTCCTTAATCCCTCATAGGACTTTTACTATGATCTCGGAATAATTGAGTATTGAGGTGGACTATCGTAGACTCATAGTAATAAGTGGAATATAGATAGGGACTGTCATAATGATCATTAGAAAATGGATAATGACTAGCATGAAAAGCTTAAGGAGATCGATAAAGATTGTTATAGTATGTATAGGAATATTGATAAGGACTGCTGGAAGAAGCATATCAATGAATCCACTTATTATTGACATCTCGCATGCACATATTGAAATTTAGGGGTTGATTTTTAGTTTGGGTTATAGCCCGGTAATAGGCTAGAAGTGGACGGATTTAAAACAGAAAGAGGGGGCAGTTTGGAACAGGAAATAGTGCTCAATTGGACAGGTTTAAACAATTGTATGATTTTCATACAAACCGTATCAAATCATACGAATAGTATGATAATCGTAAAGTTACATAAATGGGCCTAAAAGTACATAAAAAAAAACTTTTTTTTTTTTGGTTTTTACTCATTTTTTCTTCTTTACAAATGATATCTATACTGTATTACTATATGCATGTTCTTAATGGATAATATCATGATTTGCAATTACTTTCCATGGTGTACATTGATGGGAAATGGATTATTGATGAGTTTTAAATTTTTTTCTCTGATTTATTTGAATTTTCCAGATGTTTTCAATTTTTCTTTTAAGAAATCAGAAATATATATATATATATATATATATATATATATATATATATATATATATATATATATATATATATATATATATATATATTATGATTAACAATACGATTTGCAATTCGATATGATTCAACTCCTATTACGATGCGATCCAATAATGAGTTTTGCTAACCCATATACAAGCCCTCCACATGTAGCAACACATGCAAACTTCACACATGTAGGAAATCTAAGCTGTGTATCAGGTGGACCCACTGCATAGGTGAGCTGCCCAAAAACTTAGGTTGTTCAACAATCAAGTAGCTCACTCATGCATGAAAATAATGGACCTAAAAAACTAGCAAGTTTACTAAACTGTCTATGACTTTCATTTGTGTGTGCCCAACCTGATAGTTGAACAGTATGAGTTTTTGGACAAATAATCTAAATTGTTGGTAACACCTGATACATGGAAGAAATGTCCTATGGAAGTGGTAGCTTGGCACTTGTGGCTCTCTGTGGACATACATGTGGAGGGTACAAACCTCCTATTAATTATCAATTTCTATTGGCATCTGTATATATGGCACCTCCAACTTTTTACATCTTTGACCTATAGTCATTTTTTTATCTTCATATATGATATAACATCTTCTCTCATACTCTATCTTAAAGCATCATCAAGATAAATAAACTTGCAGATATGCCGTTACCAATAAAGAATACAAAGGATACATATATAGATCCATGTCGTCACCATCATTGTCTATATCAATGCTTTAGGAAAGATATCTTTTTTTAGAGAGAAAATAATAAATTTTATTAAGAAAAAACTCGCCAAAAGATGAGAAAAGAATACAACCAGACACAACTTGACCTGAAAAGATGAGAAAAGAATACAACTTGACACAAATTGACCTGAAAAGATGAGCAGCCAAAGCTGCTTTTATAGACTGCCCATCCTAATCAAAACCTTTAATTTTCCTATGAACTCCTCCACAGACACACTCTCATTCTGGAAGCATCTAGGTTTACAGGCTCCCCAAACAATCCAAAGTAAGGCTATGATGATCAGCCTCCACATGGCTTTTCCAGCTTTTCCTACTACTCCCCCCATGCCAAGCCCACAGGAGGCTCTCCACTATCTTCACCATTACCCAATGAGTGTTACAAAGATGGAAAATACTCCCAAACCTTGCAAACAAAAGGACAAATAATGAAAAGATAACTCTGCGTTCTTCATACACATAAAGCAGACATTAGGCCTCCAATTTTTCGCTAGTTCTTTCGGGTGCAAGATAGGAGAGTTTCCTTCAACATATTTTCGTAAGACCTCCATATACACTTATAGCTTTTCCTTTGATACACATATTAAGCCTCCCAATGCACAAAGGCATCCCTAAATATGTCTAAGGAAACTCTCCCATCTTGCACACGAAAGTACTAGCGAAAAATTAGAGGTCTTCACTACCGACGTGAACTTCTAACATTTCAGACTAGGCCAACATTTATCTTTAAACTTGACACTACCTCAAAGCAAACAATGATTTTCCAAAGATTGTCCACTGAAGCCACATCCACATCACAGAATAAGTGTGTATCATCCGCATACTAAAGATGACTAATAGGCCTGATTTGCCAAAGATTGTCCACCGAAGCCACATATGCATCACAAAATAGGAGCATAACATCTGCATGCTAAAGATGACTAATAGGCCTTCCATCATTTGAAACCTTGAAGCCACTAATTAAGCCACATCCGTTTTAACATCTTCTTTCGATATTAGCACTTCACACTACAAGGGATCCCCACCCTCTTTAAGTTATCCAATCACGGCCTCTCCCACAGGTCTGTATAACAATTTTCTATAGAAATAAACTATTGAGTTGCATATTTGTTTCTTATTTTAAGTACGCATACTGTCCACAACCAAATGGGAGATTCTATTCCCACGGGCCCGAGCACTAGCAATGCCATGAAAAAAGCGAGTATTTTTGTCCCCTTCTTTGAGCCATATTACTCTACATCTCTAATACCATCCAATCTCATCTTCTTTAGATCGATTCAAATAGCTAAGCTACCCTCTTACCTCTATCTTCCGCAGTAAAGTGTCACCCTCTTCTAATAAATCTAAATCATGGATATCTTTGGACATTCTATCAAAATTTGCCTCTCGAGATCCGAGCACTTGCTTCTTTCAAAAATTGATCTTGTCTTTTAAGAGCTTGAGTTTCCTAGTAATCATGAAGCTAGAAAAACCATCTACTGAAAATGAGTTCCACCAATAAAAAATGAGTTCTCGAAGTCATCTATTTCCAGCCACTCAATCTCAAATCTGAATGGTCTTGGACCCCCAATCCTCTATGGCCACCTCAAGAACAATGGGGCAATGATCTGAAGTAATCATTGGCATACCATGTTGATTAATCAAAGGAAATTTTTTTAGCCACTTCGCTGAAATCAAGAATCTGTCCAATCGAGACAAGATGACATTATCTTGGCCTTTAGACCATGTGAATTTTACCCCCTCCATGAGAAGATCAACCAGATTGTGTCAGGCCACCCAATCTGCAAAATTTGACATACTTCGAATGATATGGCCTCCCCTAGATTTCTCATAGCTAAATTGAACAACATTATAATAACTGCCAACACACCAAGGCTCGTCCCTCCAACATTATAATCAGCTCTGACCAAAACTAATCTCACGTGCTATAAGAGCATGGGCCATAGAGCGTTGTCAAGACCCATTGGAATACAGAAGATATCTCCTACTATATGACTAACAAAGAATTCAACATTCCTATATCCCTTTTTGGAGATTATATTCATGTAAAGAGGTGATGTCCACTTTCGACTTTCTACAAACTTTCCTTATCTAGGCCCTTTTAAACATGCAACCCTGTCCTCTGATGTTCAAAAATAGAATAATCATTGAACACCTACTTCACTCGTTCTTGCCCTCTTTACTCCACTTGCTTTATTTGCCAAATCATAATTGATAGAGCACTCCAGACTGAGCTCCACCCTCCCGCCCTTCGAAGATTTCTTGGCTTTAGCACCTGGAGTTCTTACTGACATTGAGCTCCTCTACCTTGAACAAATTGGAATAAGTCACAGACATCCTCGTCCCGAGCTCCAAATGATAGTCCCACGAAGCTACCCACCCTTTCCAAAACATCATTTGCCTAGTGAAATTGCTCTTCTATTATAACATCCATTCCCTTAACAGCTTCTTGGATATCTGCAATCTTATCTAAGCCAACTGAGTAAATAAAGATTGTCATTCCTCTCTCATTTTCTCTACACAAAAAGGAGTGAGTCACTAACAGAGCTTCCTTCATCTAAGTCTTCCGCTAACTGAAACTCACCCGCAGAAAGACCCCTATCGCAACTCTCTGTAATGGCCCATTTATCCCTAGCCACCTTCTCTCTGATCCGCAAGCATTGAACCATTCAACGCTTTCTCACCAGATGTTAAACCACCTTCCTTCGAATAAGCATTGAAATCTACACAGTGCATCTCGCCCGGCTCCTCAGCGTTGACACCTTCCTTTAAAATGCAAGAACATACATGTCTACAAAGAATAAAAGTGGTGTTGGCCTCCCATGTGTGACCCTTAACTAATCGTGCCGAAGAGAAACTATGGTGGCACGCGCAAGCGAAAGAACTAAAGCAACAGCAGTACGACCCATTTTCCACATGTACCATTGATACCATACATTCATCTAAAGCTTCTTGATAGTCGAATATCCACGTGTCAGCCCTAGGAGTGATCCCACCAACCGCATTTAATACATATATGGAGATAACTGTCTTCAATAGCTTCACGAACCTTTCTGCCTAGTACGTGTCTCAAACCCGAATCCAAGTCACTTTAGAGCTGCCAGCTACCTCACGTAAACTAGGTTCGGGGGCCTGACCTTCCAACCATCAACAGGCTTGGGAAAGAGGATGAAGACTCCAGTGCTCATGCTCCGCACCAAACAACACATGTCGCAATGAGAGTTAGTATCTCCTCACCTACCCCTTCTCTTCTAATCCCAACCTCGCAGGCATTCCCTTTTCCAACTAGAGCAATGATGAAGCACTAAAACCGTGCATTGTCATCCTTTGCAGATCAACCGCCATGGCTACCCAAAGACTTACCAACCTCTCGCCTCCTCCAAAGATCCCCTTCGAGAATTGGCATACCCCAATTTTCCTCTCTTTGCACCCTGAGCTCAACCACTCCTCTCCCACCACAACTGAGACTGCATCAAGTTCCCCCAGAGCTTTTTTCCTCTTCACACAGATCTGTGCCACCCTTACTTCCCATCATCTGTCACTACGTCGATGTCTACAACCTCGCCTAAACAAGAACCAACCATAATGAAGAAATCCCAAAACCATAGTTCTAACAGGATACCCCATATTAAAAACCATATCTCCTCTTTGCCAAAGTGATAAAAATCCACTCACTTCCTTATCCTCATAATTGGACCATCTCTATGAATGGCACCAGCCATCAATACTTAATTGGACCATCTCCATGAATGGCTCCAACCATCAATACTGCATCCAGATTTATCTTCGTGCGCAAACAAATCCATGCCTTATTTTCACCTATCGGTTTAAGTTGTAATCCTCCTTAGAAATTGAACAACAATCATCAATCCAGTTTTTTATCTCAGACAAGGAGGCGTTATGCACAGTTTTAACAACTAAAGACCGGGGCAATGTTTCCTAAATCTTTCCGGTCACCTACGGCCTTACAAGGACCTTCTAATTTTTGCCAACTCCCTCTATCAATACCCATCTTCCTTCCTTTGCTCGCACCTCCTCCATTGATGTTTGCCCCCGAGTTTGCCCCAACCACTAAATCTATAAAAGATGTCGGGCTCCCTTCCCTGCTTTTTTATAACGCCCCTCCTTAACTTATTGACTCTCCCCATGCTCCAATTCCAACTTCTCTACGAGATCTTCTTTTATCCCCCACCATCTTAGCTTTCCCCTCCCAGTTTTTTAGCTTTGGCCCAAAACGTGCCCTTTGAGTCAAAAGATTTTTTCCACCAAAGCTTTCAGCATGAAGAAGCTTCACTCAAGCTAGCTCCTCTGAGCTCATTCGCACAATGGCGAATGCGATACCTCCGTAACTGCCCCCCGCTTGGCCAAAAACCCTCGAGAAGTTTATCGGGAGCCACTCCTCTAAGAAACTGAAAATGTAGAGGGTTAGTTACTTAGATAAATCTTTCACTTTACCTTCTCCAGCACAAACTTTCTCCAACCCACTGTCGACCAACCTCCCATCTCTCCTTGTTTGCATCTTCTTCCCCTCCTTCACTATCTTCCAACTCCCTTTCCCCCTACCCATTTTGATTGAAACCTCCCCTAGTGATATTCCCCGATGGATTACCGCTTCCCAACACCCTAGCGCCACCTCCTTTTCTCCTCCACTCTCTCACCATTCCTTGATTGGCACTTAAAACTTTGGATCAAATAAATATTGGGGGAGAATTTTTTGTTGTTTTCTTTTACCTCTCCAAAAAAAGAAAATTCTTTTCTTTTTTTTTATTCGAAGTAATTTTATCCAAATATGGTAATTTAAAGATATCACAGTCAACTAACCCCATTCTTAGCCTACGTTTCTCAAAAGCTTTCAACTCTTGACATTCTCATTTAAACATTTTCCCTATTAGAAAAGTCAAGACTTTTTTGCAACATTTCATGTTGCCTATTGTATCTTTCCCGCAGGAAGAATGTATAACATAGTTCTTTCACTTTTATCATTTTATAAACAAGCCCATGCATCATCCCTTTGTTTAGGGATTTTCAATTCCTAATCTCATCTTCAGTTCTTTGTAGTGTAAGAAAAAGGGAATGATTCTAAGAGTATACGTCTTCCGCTGGTATGCCAGTTGCTTCACACAATAGGCTGGACCTTGTGAAGCCCAAGCCTAACTCCTTTAAACTAAAATCTTCACAAAATGATCCTTGGGTCTCTTCCAAATCACTCTCCAAAAGCACGCAATATGTACATACGAACTTACTCAACTGGGTTAAATCGTCAAGTTTTCGAGTTCCACATAGATGTTGTAAACCTCAATAAGAATGACACAAACCTGGGTTCCCTTGATGCAGAATGGCAAGACAACCAGGACAAGTGAAAGTCTACTTTTGGATACCATGGAAAGAAAAATGTTGCAGCAAATTATGGAGAAAGAAGCATCAAAAGATTAACCGAAACACATAAAAATGAGCAATAACTGGAGTACAAAACACAAAGATGAGATGATAAAGATAAAAGATAATGGGTGAGCTTCATACTTAGAGTATGGTCTGGGGTTAACACTGCCTTCTTTGATAACAACTCTGAAGGAATGACACACTCATGGGGAGTCAAGATGGAAGTGGAGAGTCTTCTATGGGTGAAAAAGTATAAATTACACTGCAGATACAAACAATAGTTGGATTATAACATAGATGAGTAGAATAGACGTAAAAAATGTTGGGTTGCAAAGGAAAAAAATTAAATAAGCCAAATGAATCATAATGTTTTATGACATTCTATCTCCCTATGATTACATTGTAACAATACAACTGTGAATTAGCAGAGAGAGAGAGAGAGAGAGAGAGAGAGAGAGAGAGAGAGAGAGAGAGAGAGAGAGAGAGAGAGAATGTGTTGTAGAATTCTTAGGTGCAGTCAACATAAAACAAACACTGAGTCATCATCAATTCGAGCATTTGAACTTTGAAGCTTGGAACAGTATACCATTGCAGTAATAAATGTTCGAACATTCTTGCAATAGGCAATAAAGACTTCACCCAACAAAAAAGGCATATTTTTACTTTCCTTTTTCCTTTTCAGCTGCATTATTTTGTCTTAGAAAATTATTTTGCTCAGAGGACATGAACCCAGAAAGGCTCAAATATGTTATATAGAATCATCAAAATATGATAAATTTTCTTTACCCAAATAACAGGAGATTAAAGTGTGTAAAATTTTGATGCATACACAGGATCAAAACTAATGTGGGACATGAGATTTAAATATGATATGCAAGATCTCAAGCTTAGATCATACTAATTCAGAAATAATCACATAAGAATTCCACATCCCACACACAAAAGTTCAAACATTCAAGCAAGGGGAATCTGTCCAGGGCTACACAGGCTAGGACTAGATCAGTAAAATTATGGACCAAATGATGCTCAAAGGGAAATGGAAAACATCCACATACGCACAACAACCAGTCCTTAATCCAATGGATTCACCAATTACAAGTTAGAAAACCCTAGGATTAGAAGAGGGGCAAATAAACTGAAAGTATTGCAATCTAGGATTAGGGTTAGGAAAAAAAGGTATGAGAGGATTAAAATAGCAAGAAATCTAGACTTGAAAGTAGTTCTCTCGCGCGGGCAGCGAGCCAGGCCTGTCACACGTGCTCAAGGGCCTAGCCGCATGTGTGAGGGGGCCTAGCCGCACGTGAGAGGGGGTGCCAAATGCAGAAAGGGCCTTCTTGGCTCTGGTTGACCAGGGGAGGACTACAAAATCACAAAGTTATGCGTCAATCGGATGCGCAGCCTGTGCGTGGTGCTCCGCCGAAGTGTCAGCCCTCCTACAGGGCCAAATATGGAAACTTGCTGTAGGGAGAAGGACTGCTGTAAAAAATAGCAAATTCAAAGTGAGGATAGCTGTACAAGGTGAGATATATGGATAGAAGAGGGTATGGGCGAATGGGAATAGATGTGGCTTCGCACCACGTAGTTGGCCCTTCGAAAAGGGAGGGCTTCGCACCCACTTGAATTTTTTCACAACTCAGAAACTTGGAGAGTAGAAAAAAACTTACAAAAATTTTTATTTAACTTCAATGATTCAAAAGAACTACAAGGGGTGCATATTTATAAGAAAACTTTATACACCAAAACTCGTGCCATGTGCGCAACCTATACTTGGCGATGAAGTAAACCAAAATAAAAACCAATCAAGAAAATCTAAAGCATTCATGATGTTTTAAATAAAATAAATAAATTAAACCTAAAATATGAACTTAATCTGACTAGTGGGCCATGATCATGAGATCTCATGATGGGCTTTACTTGGTTATCAGGCCCACCCTCTTAAACCAAAACTTCGTCTTCTAACTAGGAGGCCATCTCTGGACGTTGTCATCAAGCTAGATCAACGGTGGGGCCCTCCCTTGCGTACGGGGGGGGGGGGGGGGGGGGGGGGAGGTACACGTGTGATGTCCCCATAAAAAACTGCATGCTCTATTCTAACATTTGAGTTGTAGCATAGTTATGGAGGCATGTATCAAACATGTGTGTTAGGTGCGTGTGTTAAAAAAAAAGGCATGTATCAAACACAACATTAGTGAAAGTAATTCATAGTATTAATAGCTTCCCATAATGTGAATAGAGATTCAAGCTTCAACTATCATGAACTAGTAATTGCATTCATTCTACTTGTTGATGGGTACCTAATGAAATTTGATCTCTACATTTTGATGAGCAATTTTTCTTTTTTCTTTTTAATAAAAGGCATGAGGAATTCTATCAAGAAAGGGTTAGGGACTGATGCACATCTGGTGCCACATAGTAAATGGTACCCACCCTAAAAACCATTGATTAGTGCATATGTGATGGGTATGGAGCATCCAATTTCAAAGCCACCTCTAGGATGAAAAGGTCCAAAGTTTACACAGATTAGGAGTCAATACTATTCAACCCATCAAAGTTTTAGACGATATAGAGAAGTTCAGGGCAATGATTGAGGAAATAAAATGCATTTAGGTCGAATGGTTAAACACTAGAACTAATACAACCATCAATCGCTCGCCCATCCACAAGGTAGCTATCAATTGGTCAGTTTGGATTGAACAGTCTATCAATCTTATGTGACATAGGGGCAAATAGCTCACTAAAAGTTACCCAACATGCATTGGATCCATCATAGGCTATAAATGGGGAGAACATCTTTATGGAATGTTAATATCAACCTCAATCCACAACTCATTTAGAAAGGAATGCACATGTACCTAGAATTGTCTTCAGCCAAAATGATCCAGCCTCTCTACACATGGCCTAACATTCTACCTTGGAAAATATGGAAGAGATCTGAGACCTGCATCAGGTGGTTGTGGGTCCCACGTGGTAGATGGTCCAGCCAAAAATCAATTCATCAGGTGGGCTCATATGATATGTTGGATATGGACATTTGTCAATTTCTTTTAAACTGTCCAAGTCCATTGTATACAATGTTTATAGTATGGTCCGAAAAGGGTACATAACACGATACATGCCTGTATCATCCACAAAAGATAGGCTATATTGGCCCAACAGTGACAAATATAGGGTGATGCAATACAGCCCCATATTAGTGGTGAATGATACAATATGCCAAAACTGTTTTTTAATCCTTGATTGTAAAAGCATATGTGAAAGCTTAATGTATGGGTAGGTCATCACCTGGTGTGTCCCACTGATGCATGGGATGGATGTTATCCTCCATGTGTCAGTTAGGCAAATGTGGCCGCATGGAGAGGACTGTGCCCTCTCTATCCTAGTTACCATAATAGACAGACTAGAGACTCCAGAGATAGTTCTCCACCACCTTAAAACAATGGCAACTCATCCACCTTGCACGTGCAAATAAGAAAACATGTAGGTAGCATAGCTTGAGTATCGTGCTGATCAAACAACCTTAACTATCTGATTACAGTTGTTGAATCATGTAGATATAACCATCCACTGCACAACAACAAATTGGATCGTTGGGATCATACGATCAGATGGTGGCTCATCCAAATGGCTGGAAGTCAGGATTGAAAGGGCCAGATGAACAGTATATAAGTCACCACCATCTAATGAGAATACACAAGTTGATGATGAGGCGAAGAAAGAAATGTAGCAACGCTAGCTAGGGCATAGTAATGGAAGGGAAGAGATAATATTTCAACACTACACTAGGAAAATGGCATAATGATAGTTCTAATTTCTTCATGTAAAAATGTAGGAATTAGAGGGAGATGAGGGAAGTACCTAGTTGTTATTGCATGCATCTTCCAACGTCTGAGCGCTGCAGCTTAACAGCTGACGGGCTTGTCCAAACATATGTATGCTTCATTGATTAGCCCTCTCTCTCTCTCTCTAATGCACCGGGAAGATACAACCCCCTCTATGGTCTCTTCCTCCGTCACACCACCAAGTGGAATAGCGGCAGAGTCATGTGCAAGGGATACGTGTACATAAAAAACACGTGTCAGAGATTCGGATACTGGCTGTTGTTCAGGTGGGGTACACCATGCACATGGCGAGGATTATAATTTTGGTACGCTAAGCCAATTGCAATAAAATGGGAGCTTCACCGGTAAAGAAAAAAAATGTTTAGCATTGCATACGTGGCTTGTTAAATGTGTGTTACCATGGACGCTGGTGGGTGAATTTTTCGTGGGAAGAGATCGAATCTTTTATTTTTTCTAGTGGTCTCGCTCGAGGGCTTTTGTTAAGTGTTAAGAGAGTATTATATTTGACCAGAGTCACTATTAATCAATTATTATGATTCTATAGTCGATTAAATCCCATAGAAATGCTTAAAATTGAGGATCCGAGTATCCTTAACTATTAAATGACTCATGAGTTTACATTTCAGATATTCAGAATAATGGATCGCGTTTATAAAGAGGGAATGTATTAGGCACTCACTCTACTGGTACAAATGTATGTACGATCTTTACTTCACAAGATCTGACTAATTTGTGAAGAATAAGATTAGTTCTCGCATGCAGAAAAATGTAATGCGATGTAATGTCAATAATGATTGATTGATCCAAATTTTTTATGAACAAGATCCAATTACATTGGCAAGCCACAGAGCATACGTCTGAAATGATCAAATGTAGGGTGCAAAGTATGTATAGAATGTTTGGTGTTATATGGATGCTTATCATAAAATCATAGTCAATCTGCTAAGGTTTTTGGTGGACTGGATGTGATTGTATCAGCAAGTCTTAGAGCATACGCCTACCAATCAGATACGAGAAAATGATGGAATGCAATGTGTATGCTAAACGACAGCTAAACTGGCTAAGGTTTCTGATGGGCAAGATCTGATTATATCGGCAAGCCTCAAAGCATACCTCCACCAATCAGATGCATGAAAATGATAAATATGCAATATGATGTTGAGGTATATGAGAAATAGGGGTTGAGAAATGGTATGAATGTTGCACGATGTTAATGCACTGATTTGATGGAACTAATAGAAGATTGAATGGTTGGATGAAAGGTAGTGTCGCAAGGCTAGATTGAGTGGCTCGAATTTAAACTTGCGTAGCTTAGGAGGCTTGGACTCTAGCTAGACTAGGCTAGACCAAGGTTGGGCTCTTACTTTCACTCACACTCTCCTTGGTAGAGGAATGACTAAGGCTAAAGCTAAAGGATTTATGGAAATGGGAGTGAGTTAAAATTAGAGCGGATTCTTGAATAAGAATGAGAGGGGGTTATTTATAGTCTCTCAACCCAATTTTTTTGGTAATTCATAGTGATCATAAGGGCAAAGTGGTTGAAAAACTGGGATTGGAGATTGCCACTTGGCATCAACTCATGGGTTTGATGAGAAGGTGAAAGGATAATTTTGGGTACGGAGATGGGCATCGGAGTAAATGCACATCAACCACACACTTAAGGTTTGAAAAAGGAGAGTTCCACATGCTTGAGGGACGCCACCCCAAAGAGGGGAAGTTCCACGTGGTCGGAGATAGCCTGGCTGCCCCAGTCCCCAATTGGACTCCCTACTTTGGCAAGCAACATCCTCTAAGTATGTGGAGGCTCTGTTATAAGGGTTGTTGCTTTAAGGTTTCAACCATTTCTCCGATTGGGCTTTCTTTTGAGCTTGGGTTTGGGATTGGTTTTGGGCTTAATTAAGTGAGTTGACTAGGTTGTTGGATTAGGTATGTTGATTAGGTGAGTTAATTGAGTGAGTTGACTCGCTAAGTTGACTCAAGGCTATAGGGTTTTAGTTTCCTAGGGTTCATGGTTAGGCTGGCTGGATTGAATGGGTTAAGTTTAGGGTTTAAGAATGGGGTTCCTGTGGTTTAGGCTTCTAGGGTTAGGGTTTAGGATTGGGGTTTGGTTTTCCATCCATCCATTCAAACTCAATCAACTTATTAGCTCGGGGTAGAGTGTCTACAGATGTCCATCTTTGGTAGAGGTTGTGTACAACTGAATGTCAAAGCAAGTAGATACCCCACCTTTTGCTAGTCAGTCATAAATTACGATCTGGATTTGTTACCTGTCTTTATGTCTGTGTCAGTTAGTTGCCTGGAAATAGATAACTCACACATATCGCGAAGGTTTGAGAAAAATGTTGCGATTGTCCCTACACAGGCTGCCAATCGTAACATTTTTACTCCTAATCAGTACTAACATAGAAAAGGTACAATGGAGCCCCTGCACTTTCCATGGCCTTACGAGGATACTGACCCGGTACCAGATTGTAAGTTGCTTCCCTAATCACTCCGGGAGTACTTGTTTTGTTTGATCGTCAAAGTGCTTAGCTATCCTGCGCTTTCTGTGGCCTTATGGAAAACTCACTATGCTGACTTGGACTTGAACAACTTCCATAAGCATCCATGCATAGGTATATGCGGGTGACCTTTTTCCATGCGATCTTCTGGTTTTGACACTTAGGTTACAATTTTATATTTTTCAACATTTGGAAGATTCCTTCTAACCAGCCTTGGCTTATGGCCTTTTCAGAGCATTAGTATTTGATACAATGGAGTTCAATCTAATCATAGTTTGATGTGCATTTGGATCCGATAGTCTATGGGGAAACTGCGAGTTATCGGATCTTATTTGATTTTGCGCCGACTCCCACCTAGAGATATAGAAGATTTCTTAGTGACTCGAAAATCTAACACTTTTATTTTGAAAATATTTTTTTTATGATTTTGGAAGTCGCTCCACTCTGGGAAGTGATACTCCGTGGGGGTTTTGATTGTAATATGATTTTGAATTGTGTCCAGCTATAAGTTGTCTCTACTAGGGATGCCTATGGGAATTCAAGTAGCTAGTTTTTATTGAAAATATGCGAAGGGTTAGTACGCATGCTAGTTGTGATGAGGATTGACTTAGCTGGAGATTTTGAAGATGTATTTTATTACTTGGATTTTGGTTGTCGCAATCAAAACTGAGATCTACTGGGGATGGTTCATTTGATATAAGCCCAATTAGTGGTTGTGATTAAGAATCCAAATAGAGATGGTTGATTAGTTTTATCCTCTCACAGGGTAATCAAACTTTTTTCTTTTTTTTTTGCTAATATGGATCGTTAGTTGTGCTTTTATTATGAATGAAACAGATCTGTCCGTGGATGACAGTTAGGATCTCAATTTGCAACCAATCGATTTCGTCGTCCCATGGGTTTCTGGTCAAGGCCAATTCATGATTAATTGGAGATGTCATCCCACAGGTTTTATGGTTAAGATTTTGATTTATGATTGATCAGATACGTCATCCTACTAATTTGTGGTCAAGATTTTGATATATGATCGATCGGATCCATCATCCAATTGATTTGTTGTCAAGATTACAATTTATGATTGATCGGATTCGCCGTCCTATTGATTTGTGGTCAATATTCTGATCTACGATCAATCAGATTCATCATCATCAATCAGATTCATCATCCTATTGATTCATAATTAAGATTCTAATATATGATTGATCGAATCCATCGTCCCACTAATTTGTGGTTAAGATTCTGATTTATGATTGATCAGATCCATCATCACATTGATTTGTGGTCAAGATTTCGATATATGATCGATTGGATCTATCGTCCCACTGTTTGTGGTCAAGATTCCAATCTCTGATCGATCAGATCCATCATCCCACTCTTTTCATAGTCAAGATTTCGATTTATGAACGATCAGATCCGTCGTTCCATGAGTTTTGTGATTCTTTGGGGAAATATTTTTGTGTTTCTGAAATATGATTCAGTCTATCAGATCGTGAGTTGACAGTTGTGTCCGATGCTGATTTTTATTAGAAGATCTAGTCCATTGAATTGCAAGTTGATGGTCACGATCGATGCTAGTATTTTTGGATTTTGAAAAGGATGCAGTCCATCGGATTACAAATCGATGGTGGTTTTTATCGAAAGAATCCAGTCCATTAGATCGAGAGTTGACGGTCACGATTGATGATGGTATTTTTGAGATTTTAAAAAAAGATCCAGTCCATCGAATCATGAATCGACAGTCGCGATCAATGTTGGTTTTTTGGATTAAAAGGGATCGAGTCCATCGAATCGCGGATCGATGGTTGCGATTGATGCTGTTGTTTTCTAGAATCGATGATCATGATCAATTCTAGTTTTTATTGGGAGAATCAAATCCATCGGATCGCGAGTTGACGGTCGCAATTGATGCTAGTTTTTATTAAAAAATCCAGTCCACTAGATCGCGAGTTGACAGTCTCGATTGATGCTAGTATTTTTAAGATTTTTGAAAAAGATCCAGTCCATTGAATTGCGATCGATGCTAGTTTTAATTGGGATTTTAAATTGAGATCCAGTCCATCGGATTACGAATCGACGGTCGCAATCGATGTTATTTTTTTAGATTAAAAGAGATCTAGTCCATCGGATCGTGGATCGACGGTCGCGATCGATGCTGGTATTTTTGAGATTTTTGAAAAATATCCAGTCCATCAAATCACGAATTGACAGTCACGATCGATGCTAGTTTTTATTGGGATAATCCAATCCATCGGATCGCGAGTTGACGGTCGCGATTGATGTTGGTATTTTGGTTTTTGAAAAAGGATCTCGCTGGTTTTTATTGAAAGAATCTAGTCCACCGGATCGCGAGTTGACAATTGTAATCGATGTTGGTGTTTTGGTTTTTGAGAAAAGGATCTAACCCATCGGATCATGATTCGACGATCGCGATCGATGCTGGCTTTTATTGGAAGAATCCAATCCATCAGATTGCGGTTGACGGACATGATTGTTGCTGGTGTTTTGATATTTAAAAAAGAATCCAATCCATCGGATTGCAAATTGACGGTTGCGATTGATGCTAGTTTTTATTAGAAGAATCCAGTCCATCAGATCGTGAGTTGATGGTTGCGATTGATGTTGGTAATTATTGAAATTTTTTCTTTTGAAAATGAATGAGACTTTTTCTCTCCTCCACATCATCCTTCCAATTTTTCATGCATTATTGGATTTTGGGATTAAATTTTGAATTTTTCCCACAATTTTCATCATTTGCTCTCTTTTTTCTCTTCCATCAGCTCATAATGGACAATTCGTGTAAGATTCCTTGCAAGAAGGTTTTCTTAAGGTCCATCTCTTCCCAAGGGAGAGGGCTAGGCCAAGTCTCATAAGAAAAATCCTCCCTTTACCTGCTGGTTTCTTCTAGGCTCTGGGTAATGGGGTGTGGCCTCTTCCTCTATATATTTCTAGTTCTAGATCGACCTTCCAGCGTGCTAAGTCTTCAAGTTTTTGCCTCTTTCTTTCTTTCCTTTCTCCCTTTCAAGCTTCCTTTTCTCATTCTTTTCTCTCCATCTTTTGGCTTTAAGTTGGGGCTTTATCTGGAGTTTGGAGAATAAGGGTGGTGTTCTCTTGGTGTGAGGAGGAAATGTAAAAGGTATGGTTCATTTATGCTTTCCCTTCCTCACATTCATCCCTTCTCTCTTCATGTGTTCTCATGGCTCCTTTCTTTTCTCTTATAGGTGCTCTTTTGAAGCTTTAAGTGCAGTGTCAAGTGTTGGACAACAATAACATTTCCAGGCTAAGGTGGTGTATGGAGTTGCACTTTTAAGATTTTCTATTCTTCCAATTTTTACTCTCTTTGGCTCCCATCTTCCCACATGTATAAAATGATGCTTTCTTTTGTGTACATTATGCTACATGTAAGGAGTATTGTTTTCTTTGGGGGCTTATGTGTTATGAAAATAATGGATCCAAAGCGATTACTTGGGCCCCATGTGCATTTGAGTGGGCCCAAACTTCATTTTGGTTCCCCCTTTTCATGCTCTCCTTGCTTCTGCCTTTCAAAGTGATTAGGCCCATTGAGATGGAATGGCCTGCATCAGATTTTTAGCCTTCAAAATTCTCCACTGTGGCCCAAGTGTCTTTTGGGAAACCTATTGACAAGGGAAAATGACACGCACTATATTTGCATGTTCAAAAGAGCTTGGGATTTCATATTAAGCCCAAGTGAGACAAGCGACCCATCCCTCTTTAGGGATTCTTGAGTTAGCTTGCTCCTTTTTTGTTTATGGGTTTAAGCTCCTTGGGTAAGATAGCTACATCCTCTTGCATTCTTTGGTGGGATTTGGACAACTTTTGAGGCCCATGTCAATGCCAAGCTTACTTCTTAATGTGAGGCCCGAGTGAGCTCACTTTGGGGAGATTGTGTTGGGAATTTGAACTGCGGAATCACACAGGTTTGATCTAGGATAACAATTCAATAGTAAAAGAAATCACAAAAGAACACAAAGATTTAACGTGGAAAACCCTTGCGGGAAAAAACCATGGCACAAAACGAAAAAAATCCACTTTGAAAAGAAAATTACAAGAGAGGACTTACCCGATTTGAACAATCTCGAATCTCACCCTTGTTACACCCTTTGATAACCCTAGAACCCTTTAGAAACCCTTGGAAAACTTTTAGAAAGCTTTAGAATACCTTAGAATAGCCATAGGGACCCCTATTTATAGTTTAAGAAACTCCACTTACGCACCTAGTCCGAAAACTGCCTCAAATTTATGCAATTCATGCAGGATCTATGTAACCTCGACTAGTCAAAGGAGGGCCTCGACTGGTCAAGCAACCCGCTTGACTGGTCGAGCCTGACCCTTGATTGGTCAAGCTTGACAGACACTTAGAAGATGAGCTCGCTGGACTTTGAGTCGAGCGGGCCTCGACCGGTCGAGCGAGGCTCTCGACTAATCGAGTAGCGCATAAGCCAGATTAAAGGCATCTGACAATAGATTGTTTGATTTGGTGTGATCTTCTTTCGGGCCTTGACTTGGAAATCTGGATCTCATTTGTACATGCAACCATGTGATTTTACCGGTTTTATCTATAGCTGGGTCATAACCTAATTCATAGGAAGCCATTTGTAAATGTTGGAATTGGGGCATCCTTAATTTGGATGTTCTAGTGCTTGGATGGGCTTGCTAATGTAAAAGGATGAATGTGATGAGGTCGATCACCATCTTCCTCAAGGATAATTACTCCGAATTCACGGAGCTTCTCTGGACTCCTTAAAGACTTCTTAAATCCACGAGGAAAGAACGGAAGAAAATAGAAATAAATTCTAATAAATTCAAATTTTGATTAATTAAGTGAAATAAACGAGTTCACAACCCTTTAAATAGGGATACCAAGCAATAGGAGATAAATAAAAGCAAACTAAAACTAAACCCCTTAGAAATTCGTAACTTACTATCGATAGTAAATTTGCTTTTTATAGTAAGTTTCCTATGTGGCTTGACCATGTTATTCTCCTAATTATTCTAAGCACTTTCATGTTAGACAAAACTCCTAATGTCTAACGAAAGAAGATTTATAATCAAGCTAAAACTTACTATTTATAGTAAAAATGGAAATAAACATGGAATTTGATCGTTGATCTGATAGAATCTCATAAATTCGGTATGGGCAACCCCAAAATCATACCCCAAAATTATATATGTTAAGTCAAGTAACTCATTCTGGTATGCGAGATATGCCTGTTTTAAGGTTTTGACGGTCTTGATGACTTCTGTCTCTAATCGGGCCTTCTTTGATCCATCTTGGACATGAAAGTGTCCATGACCCGCTCTACATCAGCCCCCTCCACTTCAAAAGAACTCGTCCTCGAGTTCTCGTGCTGCTTTTAGTTCATGATACTTAGTCTGGTGCGCTGTAATGATACCTGGATCAAAAGTTATGATCAACTTACGGTCCACCATCTTTTGGTCCAACCAAGCTAGGAATGTATTACATGTTCTACATCACTTGCACCCTTGCTCTTCTCAAGTGTCCCAATAGTAGACCTTTAGTCCTCTTATCATTTTTCGTGTGTGTGTGTGTGTGTATATATTTCTTTTAAAAGGATTGGTCTTACGGTGTGGCACTTGACAAAGTTCACCCTTTAAGGTGCCTCATTTTCCACCTTAATATCATTTATGACTTGTATCCTTAATGGATTTCCCCTTTCACATTGGGTGCAATCTTGTCCACATTTACTATCTTGAAGTGGGTCATGGGACAAGCTCGTGTGAGGCATTTTTGGACTTGTTTTGTCTTGTGGAGCCTTTCCCATGTCTCGGTTCAAGTTAATCATCCAAAGATTAAAAGGAAGATGAGATAGAATATTTACATCGACCTGCTCTTGTGTAGATATGTTGCGTTGTTCTCGTAACTCAGCTGGCCCTTCGTCATCATCCGATGTCAATACTGCCCACATCCCTCATGAGAATAGCCATCTTTCTTCAGGAGCTTGTTCGAGCATTTCCTTGCCTTCTATCAGAGGACGGGGACCTCATGAGAATTGCAGAGGATTGGTTCCCCAACCCTTAACCTCACCTTAATGTCATCCTAGAGGCATCCCCATTCACAAGCTTCTTGAGTCTTTGATTACCCCAGGCAGTAGGATGTTGGTGGTGGCCTTATGTGAGTGTTGGTAGGACAACACTCACACGTTTTAGCTCCCCTTTGGTGAGTGAGGGATTACGCCACTGCACATTTTTATGCACATGGACCTTCCATCCTATGGTGCGTGCGTACCAAATGTTGAGACTCTACCAACCGTTACTAATGGCAACTGGATGAATCTTCTTAGCGCTATTCCCTCTAGCTCAGAGTTCTATTACAATTAAATGAAACTATGATGTTTGACAGCCACCTTCACACACGTTATCCCAGAGGATGATCAGATGACCATTGTCAAGGCTAGAGTCATAACGATGTTCTGGGTTCCCTTATATTTTGCCATCTTAATGAGAGGATGAACCCCAGGTTGATCTTTTTGTTAGAGGACATCTTGTTCCCTTACAATTGGAACACATTTCTCCTGGATTGACTGTACCATGGTCTGGATAAAGTTAGTCGTGACAGCCTCTCTCTGACTGGGTTTCGATCCATTATTGAGGTGACTACCACTTCCCTAATCCTGATTTCTTGATCCTTTGAATGATGACCATGCTCATTTATGTTTTTGTTTGATCCTCAGACATGTTTTTATGACCATTTTCCCCATCTTGCCCCACCCTTAAATGATGGGGACCCTCCTCTCTGCCGCTTTATGCTGTGACGGCCGGAGAATCGTTATCCTATTCCAAATATATCGGAAGATAATTAGCGAGCTGATCTTGATGGCCTCACCTAGAATGATGTAAGCGTTGATCTTTGATCTCTGACTGTTGTCTTATATTTGCTCTTTGATCGACTGATGACTTCTTGACCCTTGTGCAGTTTCGAATGACGCCATACGCTCGCCTTCGTATGTTCTCGACCTTGTCGACTGGGATTGTGTTTAAGGCATCTCATCTATGTTGCCTGCTCTCTAACCTTGATACCTTCATATGGATTTGGGTGAGGGACTATTCAGTCAACTTACCGAGGTTCCATATATGCCTTTGTCACTAGGGCTGAAAGTTGGGTGGGTTCAACCCGACCGATCCGTGACCGACCCGACATTGGGTTAGGCTTGAGCAAGATATATCGGGTCCGATCTCAAGCTTGGGCTATACAAACACCAACCCGATAAAACTTGGGTTGGGCTTGGGTTGAGGTTTCGGGTTGCCCGACCCAACCCGAACCCGATCAATATATTAATTACTTATAAATTATAATTGAGTGCGGATGGTTTTATGTTGAAGGTACACTAGTGATGTTGGGTCTCATTTGCTCACGTCATTTCCAAGGACTCGAGCTAACAAGATATGCCGAATTTCTCTCTCCCAAATAGATTGCGTGCTATGCTACATGACTTTTAAAGGAGTAGTTGTCCTATATTTTATCTCTTTTTTTTTAAAGAAAAAAAATGAAGTTCTTTATAATGAATAATTACATATATAATTAATAAAATCATAGATATAAAAAATAAGTCTTATATTGAAATATAATAAACTAATCTAATAACGAAAATATTAACATGCATACACCCAACCAACCCGATCAACCCGACCGAGCTCGCTTGGGTTGGGCTTGGGTTGAGAATTCCCAACCCGAGATTGGGTTGGGTTGGGTTAGGGTTGAGGTATAGGAACCTTGGGTTGGGTTAGGGTTGAGCACCAACCTGACCCAACCCGCCCGAATTTTAGCCCTATTTGTCACCACCCCCGGAGGCGATCAGTTTTAGTCTTGTCCCTGTAGCTAGCTTCACTAGGATGTCGATGAGGGACTTCATTATTCCTGACAGAGATTACATTTTGTGGTATCGTTAGTTCGACATGGGGTTGATCTCCCCTCCTCTCTTCGCTCCCCGACGGGCTCACCGATAGGGTTGTACACAAACCGAGCTAGCCTGGTTAACTTGCTCGACTCGACCCGACCCGGAACTGAGGTCGGGCCGGGACATGCCATTTTCTTCAACCCGAAACTGAGTTCGGGCCAAGTTTAAACATGTCCCAGTTTGGCACGACTTGGTCCGAAACCCAACTCGACCTGGCCCGACTCGGCCATTTATATATATATATATATAGATATATATATATATATATATATATATATATATATATATATATATATATATATATATCCTAAATCCTTATCCTAATCATTTGAGACATAAGTGAGAATGCCTTCTGTCCCTTTGTAGATGGAGCAGGCCCGCAATTGGCCTGAACTCCGCCCGAACTCACCCGATTGCTGACCGGGCCAAGTTCGAGTTGGACATGTTGGCCCGGTGACCGGGCCGGGTCGGGTTCGGGCTGGGTTTGACAAGTGACCCGGCCGGGCCGGGTTGAGCCCAGTTTGACTCGGTTCGGCCCGATGTACACCCCTACTCACCGATATGCTGGTGGTTCGGTGATAACGCCTTTAGCAGATGAGTTTTCTACAGGGTGCGAGAAGAGAGCTAATGATGATGATTACGTGGGTCATTTGTAGGGGCTTCAGCGGGCATTCGATCCTTCTTTTAACAGCTTTTGTATATGATTTTTCTTGTATTCCACTTTGAAGGATCACATACTTGTACTTGTACGGCCTAGATGGTCTTGATAAATGAAATGTACCATTCTATTTCAAATGTTGCACACTTGATGCATGTTCTCGATATCTTTGGTCTTGAGGAAGTTGATTGATGGCATGAATCATGTCTTGGTTGTGCTTTGATGGTCTGGATTGTCCGGGTCCACCTTGATAATCATTTGAGCACTTTTGGGGTATGACTGGCCTATTTTGGGCCCACATTTTCATGATTGGTCACTTGGGGAAAGTTTTGGACATTGCTGATCACATTCCGACAAAAGTAGAGGCCCATTTGAAGTATAGTCAGCAACCAGGGTGTCTCCGGGTGATGTCACCTATCATTTTCACCTAATGCGGACCTTAGAGCCAATCCTGCGAAAGTGAGGTCAGAATGTGTAGACCAATGACAACCTAGCTACCGCTAGCCTCCCCTCTATTGAGATTTTTTTGCCCATTCTGCTTCAGACAATGCAGACGTTCCCCTGCTTTCTGTCTCCATTATCTCTTGTGCTCCAAAGGTTTAATTCCACCATGAATCTCTCCCTTGTCTTCTTCCTCATCTTGGCCATTCCTTTCATGGGCCACCTAAAGATGGGTTGATGTATATGTTATTGTTGGAGTTGGTGGGTCCTCATCATTGGATGAGTTAATGGCCTTAGATGATGGAGATGCTTTTCTCATTGATGACTTAGATGATGCATTGATGGGAAATATTAATGGTGGGGCTAATGAAGGATTGGAGATGGTGGTTGAGGCTGAATTAAGTACCTTAATTAATGGAGGATTTGTTGAAATTCCCACCATTATTGAGGAGGTCCTTGATGAAGGTTTTGATGATTGAGATAGGCTTGAGAGAGAGGTTATGGGTCCCATTGAACTAGGCCATGTAGATGGTGATTTGAATGGTAAGGATGATTCCATAATTGATATAGAGGGGCTAATATACCATTTGGATAGTTTGGATAGCATGGGGACCACTTTGGACGGCTTGGATCGTGGTATGGATGGTCCGGATGTGTGATCTTTTTGCTTGAGTGGCCTTGATGCAATCCTTACCATGGTAGATGGAGATGTAGATCTTCTTACAACATCGGACGGTGTGAATGACTTGATACCTCTTTTAATGGGTCAGGATGATAGTTGGATGATACCTCTTTCTAGGATGGGCCGATCGGTGGAGGTTTTGGCATTAATGCTTCGATTGAGCCCATGATGATGCTTTTAGATAGCTCATATCACTGTTTGGCACCTTCGATGGATCATGACATGGTTTCATGCGGTCGAATTGATCCCATTTGTGGTGCAATTTTTTACGACATTCTAATGGTCAGTTTTGATGGTGGTGATTTCCTGTTGTCTCTAGCTCATCTTCCTTTATCATTTGCAGTAGGTAATGCGTTTGTGCGGTCCACCTATATGAGATAAGGGCCTGTTTGGGAGCGTGGATTTGGAACCCCCTGGATTCGCAACCCCTAGGATTGGAAACCCCCTGGATTGGCAATCCTCTGGATGTGTTTAGCACCCTGGAGTGTGAATCAACTTTAATTCAAAAATACCTATAAATGGTATATTTACGGGGGTTTGAATTTAATTACTAAATCAACTTTAATATCTCCAATCAGTGAGATATATAATTTTTGACACTATGGTTGTGATAAGCCCGCTAAAATATATGCTTTGCCTAAAAATGATGAAATTCCAAGTCTCAGATGAACTACAAGCACAAGATCATGTTTAAGTGACTAACTACCGATTTTTTATCATTGATTAATATGGACAACGTTTGGACGGTGTTGGACAATATTTGGACGGTGTTGATCTACATGAACAATGTTTGGACAGTGCTGATCATCATTAGTGGGCCATGTGCCCAGTAGAATGATAGTGTACAATGACATACGTTTATACCTGAAAATATTGAAACGATTTTAGGTGTAATCCAAGCTCTTACCGTGGATTACAAACCCCCTCAAAGAAGGGATTGGGAACCCCCTGGATTGGCAATCCCCAGTTGCTTTTTGCTGCCAAATAACCAATGGGATTTGAAACCCCCTATAATCCCCTCCAATCCTCTCCAATCCAAGGTGCCAAACAACCCCTAAGAGAATCTTCCCGGGTTGCTGAGGATACGATGGCTGGGCAAGGCTGTGAGATGTCATTTGATGCCGAGATTTCCCCTGGACAGGTCCCAGCTTTGGAGACAGCATTTGCCTACTCCCTTTGGTTTGATGTCGTCGTTGATCTTCGAGATGAGGGGATGCCGCACTTTGATGAGTTGTCATCTCCTTCTGAGATGATGGTCATTGAGGGTGTTCCCATGCACACTTGCTGACTTCGTCCGCATTCGGTCTGCTCTGATCAGCTGTGCTCTTGAGTTAGGAGCTTGTTAGACTTCAAGCTCCACAAGATGGAGTATTATAGTTTCGACAGAGTCCTTCAACAGCTGATTCAAATAGATGTTGATTGGAGGATGCTCGGGGTAACTTTAAACGATTGGCGACAATGATTAATCCTTACTAGTATAATAGATATTGAACCATCCATTTATTAGCCCTTTGTCATGCTTATTAGGATAATCTTGATTTTTAGAAGGGATCAAAATGAAAAGTCATAATGGAGGAAACATATCATGGATATGACATTTCTTTATGTTCATTTCCTATTTATTGACCATATATGTAAGACCTAAGGCCCCAAAATCTGGTTCATACAGTGGATAGCCGTTGACTGTAAATCCATTGGCCCCGAGAATATTTTGACTTGATCATAATGTTGTTCTATTATCGAACCACAAGACGCATTTCAAACTGATGTATGAATTTTAATATACGGACTTAAAATTAAACAATCTGAGAAATGACAACTATGTCCTTATTTTATCTGGAGGTGGGCCATCATCGAGTTTTTAAAATCCGTTAGGACCGAGAGCCTAACCATTATGACTGTAGTCGAGTTACAGAATTACTGGCGAAAATGGCATGTCAATATGACACCCGGATTGTAAGTTATAAATAGATATGCACATGTATTTTTTGATTAAAAAAACTCAAATGACCTCGATTTTTTTTAAATCCTTGCAATGCTTTATTTCAAATCACTTAAATAACATTTTTCTATTGTTACCATAAGCTTAAACTTCTCAAAAACATCACAAAACACCTCTCAACCCTTCTTTTTAGATAAAAGCCAATTTTAAGACCATTTTCAAGTCCATAAACATAAAAACTCTCATTCAACAACCCATTTCCAATCCCATGTGTCATAGGAAGTTGAGAAGAAGAAAAAGAAGAAGAAGAAAAGGAAGTAGAAGCCGAGTTTGAAATTCAATCCTCGAATTGTTACAAGTGAGTGCATAGATTAGGAGTACGCATATATGTGCGTTATATTACTTGAAAACCCTATAGAAGAATAGATTTTCTAGTCCATGGTTGTAGAGAGAGAGAGAGAGAGAGAGAGAGAGCTTTGAATTGCCCCTTTAATGGCTATGATGCTAGATTTTCTAATTTAGTTGGTTAGGTTATCGCTAGATTTTCTGATTTTGTTAGTTAGGTTATTGTTAAAATTTCTGATTTAGTTGCTTAGGTTATTGCTGGATTTTCTGATTTAGTTGGTTAGTTTATTGATGGAAGATTGGATGATAGAGATGAACTTGAGAAATGGGCCATGGGAGAAGCTATACAAGATCAACCCATCATGGCCCCATGTCTACTATCAATTAAACCATCCATGTGGCCCAGACTCAAGGGATTCATATGCTTTAGTTTTGTTAAAATTCATAAGTATTTCCATCGGTTTCTATCTTTGTCCCTTACAAAGTCTGCCTGCTACCTGTTTGACAAAAATTTTGAAAGAGTTATCCTTCCACCTTTTGGTGTAGCCAACTCTTGATAAAAAACATGCTTGTGGCATGAAGTCTTATAGCGGAATGAATCTCGGGTTGGATTTAGATTGACTAAGTTATGTGCATATCATATGCATGGTTCATAGTTGTTGTATCATTGTATGATTGAGAGTGAATGATTCATATCATTGTTCACTCCCCAATGCAGGGTTGTGATGTAGTAATAAACTCGGTAAGACTGAGGTTGAATCCCAAGGGACTGAAACTTGTACGTTATCTGAAACTAACTAGAACTAGAATAAGATAAATCTAAATTGAATATAATTGAGGAATAATGATGAAATAATAATCTAAAATTTTTTAAAAATTCAGAGGAAAGGAAACTAGGGATTCAAAGGATCCACTTGTAGAGATCAGGGAGATCTTATGCTTGCTTCAAAAATCATGAAATAAAACTGAACTTACTTTGATCTAGTTTTCAAGAGATGACAGGTATATGAATTAGAATGGATTCTATCACCAAACCATGCCCAGGAGATAAAGCAAACAATAGAATTAAACTAATTACCAACCAATCACATGTATGAAGGTTAGGAAGGGTACCGTCATCCGACCATGCCCAGGAGACGATAGTGAACAACAGGGCTTCCTGACATCATAAACATAAAAGGGAAGGAAATACTCAAAGCCATTAGAGATCCATTGTAATTTCAGTCACAACACACCATTAACAACTGAAAGTATTCCTGTTAATTGAACTAAAATCACATCAGTCATTCTAAACAAAAGACACAAGTAAAGTCTCTCCCATCACGCTACAAGCTTCACCTCTCAGCCCTAGCTAATAGGTTTAGCTCATCCCAGACATGATGAAGCTAAATCCCTTAAAAACGTATAAATAAAGAAAATAAAAAATAAACTCTACTCTCTCTCTGTATCCACGTTGAAGCTCCAAGCTCTCCAGATGCAGATATTTTCCTTCTTTCCTCTCCCTGCTCTTTTATAAGAGCCAGCAAAGTCGGTGGCCGAACGTTCGTAGTGCATAAGACAAGTCATCTTTGCGTTTGATGCTTGGTGGCTCCCGCAGATGAGTCTTGATAGCAAATCTAATCCATTCACTGAGTTCAGCTCGAAAAACCATTCAGAAATGGTCAACTTTGAATCGATTTGGTGTGGCCCATAGAAGTTTTCTCACTACCGTCCATCTTCCGTTGGACGATCAAAAGCCTGATCTTCACTGTCATTTGAAATAATTCCACCTAGGCAGTGGTAATAAGGACCATGTTGGTCTAATGAACGGTCCAAATTGGATCTTCGAATCCTGATGGTGGCCCACAATAAAGGACCGCAAGCTCTGTTTGAGAACAGAGCTTCCGTCAAAGCGCTGTGTTGATCGATGGGCCCAAGATTTGTTACGGTTGAAAAATCCATTCCGTTCATTGAAATGAGTACGGAAAACCGTCAGGGAAGGACAAAAATAGTTTGATTTCGCTGTGGCCCATGGAACTTTGTTTATACCGTCCGTTAGACGTAGTGGACGAGATTTTCGTGCAGACACGTGCATGGGTCTGAAAAACTGCCATGTGTACGGTCGGTTTGACGTCCTGGGATGAATGAACGCTTCAGATGAACCACATGATGAGCGATGGTGGGCCGACGTCTAAGTCGGTGCAGACACTGCGTAAACGGAAATAACAGTTTCCGTTTTCGCATGCAAATCGTCGAGTCAGCAACGCTGACCGATTTGGTTTTTTTATTGTGCACAGCGAGTGCACCCTTTCAGTGCACTCCACTTTGAAAAGTGGGTCCCACCATGATGTCTATGTACGATCTTCTCCGTCCATCCATTCTATCATATCATTTAAACCGTAAGGACCGAAGATGAAGCATATCCAAACAGCAGGTGGGCCTGGAATCATGATTCTGAGGGCTGATCTATCTTTTAAGCCACTTCCACCAGGATCCAACGGCCGAAATTCGACGTGTATGGTTAATTTATGGTCCTTAGGCCATGCATGAAGTCTTGAGCCGAACGGATGGTGAGAACCCTATGATCTTGCATTATGGACATCTTCCGGGCCACTTGAGCTTTAGTTTCTTGATTTTCTCGGATCTCTGACATGTAAATCTGTCGATCGTGGTCCCTTGGAGTCCGCCCTTGCCTTGGTGTCTTCAAATCGTTAAATCCATGCTTTTAGCACCTTTTTGCAGCTCATGCTCTCAAATAAACCCTGCATCACAAACACGGTTAAATCGGGTATTAAACGGTATCATGCTTGAAAATCCAGGCAATTACTGGGTTTGATATGAAATATTTGACCCTCAACAATCATGGTAGGTGATCATAGTGGGTTTTTTTGTGACACACGATGTGTCTATGATTAGTATGTGAACCATCTAGATACTGGATGCATTACATGAGACCCCTGTGAAGAACTTAAATTCATGAGGAGACCACATGAGGAAGGTCATTCTAAGCTTGCCTTGAAAAACATGATATATTGTGCTTGTGTGTGGACTTATGCATACGGTGATTGTAAATGCGATGAAACATACTTTGTCATGACTTGAGTTGGACACGACAGTGGAAATGTTTAATTCAACAGGACATGATTAGAGGATCCCTGCATGAAAGTCCCTAAACCCTAATTGGTACCATTGGGAGCAACCAATGCCTAGACTGGGTGGAAGAACAGAGTGCTGGAATGACAAAATACTAAAGTACATGGCGACTCCCACCGACGCATATCGATTGGTTGAGAGGTTTGACTTGACCTGCTTATGGGTAAGCAAAGATAGGTTGTGTGATGAGCTCGTAAATTGTCCGTTTTCAATTTTCCAGGTGACTTATGACTTCTCGCTATTAGGAAGATAGTGAGGTTCAACATAAGTGGATTAGACTAGTTCAGCCCAAGAATTATGTAGTCCCACCCTATAGTTTCCCATGGTGGAAAAGCCTGTACAAGTGGGTAGCAATCATATGCGAGTCCCACCTCTATTTCAGACCTTGGTGATCTAATTAGGAAATGTGGAAAGTTGTGGAAACGTTGAAAGAGTATGCATGTTACAAGTGGGTAGAAGTCTCACCTCTGTAATGGAAAATTGATATAAAAAAAATGATTTGGAACATGAAAAGTGGCATAATGCATTGTAATCTTTATTTTATTATTATCGGCCCAGTAGGCCTGTGCATTATATAAGCATGACATGAAACATGCATTTTTACTGCACACACGCATTCACTAGGCATAGTAGCTCAAGGTTTCCTTTCTATTTTTTTTAATTACAAGTGAGAGTAGGGAGCTGCAGGAGTAGAGGTTACAAACTTTAGTTGTCCTTTTTATTTTGTACATATCAGTGTATATTTTTTTGTAGTACCTTGTATATGTACATTAGGTATAGTAAATATGATATGGTTTATGTTTTGGTTTTGCCTTGATGTGCTCAGTTGTACACAGTAACACATGTTGAATATGATGAAATTTTGAGAAATAATACGTGTTTGTCGTCTTTAATTTTAGAAATCCTCCTTGTGGAGCCCCGCTTATGGGACTTAGTATGCGATAGTTAGAAGCCCCAAAATTGGAGTTCTGTGGAGGCTGCCAACCAAAATTTAGTGTATAGTAATCACGGATTACCGACACCAGATTTAGGGACGTGATAGTATAGTTAGGACTATTTTATCAAAGATGAATTTTCAGTGGGATGGGAATTAATAACCCATATAATAGATAGTCCAAATCAACAGCTGAACCTTTGTTATAATTGATATGGACAGAACCTCTATTATAATCCATATGGACTGTCCATCTTCCCAACCATTGGTCGGCTGGTTACGAAAGATAGAAATTAACGATTAGAAGTTTATTATTATTATTCTATAATTGATACGGATTGTCCATTTCCTTAGTCATCGATAAATGGTAATAATTATCCAATCAAAGTGGCTTTTAAGAGGGATGAGCAATAGATGGTGGGTTTCCATTTGGATGATCTTAATCATGTGGGCCCGGCCATTGTCAATCATAACCACCATTGCTTCACATATAGTTCATAATGATAAGATCTTAACTAGGTGGTGCCTATAATCAATCATAAACATTTGTACTGCCACATCGAGCCATAGTTGGTGATCTTAACAATATGGACCATGTTAGGTCTTAACCATGTGTAAACCATTGCAAATCGATCCTACTCATATGTATTTCCACGTTAAGCCCATCCTGAGATGATCTTAAACATGTGGAAACCCATTCTTACTTGATCTTGTCCATGTGTATTTTCATGTGAGGCCTATTGTTAGTAGATTCTAACCATGTGGAGTCATCACTAGTCAATCACAACCATGTGCAGTGCATGTCCAAGCGGACCTAACGTAAGATAATATTAATTATGTGGGACCATGGGTGGTTGATCCTTTCCAAATTTACACACGTGATGGTGAGGGATGGGCCATTGATCATAGAATTTTATTGCCATGTATGCCCAAAATCCAAAAAATTGCTTGGGAATGAAGTGGGCTGCAGAACAACAAAAATGAAAAGTCAAATACCAATTCTCTTAGAAATTTTGGTGAGACAACAAACACTGGAAATAGTGTCTCATTTCCACCAATTTTTCTAGAAATGCTATTTCCAAGGAAATTATTTTTTCTCTTAAAATTGGCAATACTTATTTTTACCTTTTCATAAGTTGGTAGACATTTCAATACTGAGATCTCGGCTTTAAGCCCTATAGCTTGTGTGACAAAATAATAATAAATTAAACTTTAAAATTCTTGAATTGACTAATTTCATGTACCAAATAGGCCTTTGACAAAATAAAACAATTGATTAACACACATGGAAGTTAGCCAGCCGCAAATGCACCCCCTCCACATGCACCATTACTCTTGGCAACCTGCTATGTTTGAGAGACATCTAATCCATGGATAGGGTAGGTCCCAACATAGAAATGACCATGCACAAAAGTAGGCTATTCCCTAATTAGGTGCACCACCCCTTTTTCAAAAATAATGGATGGTCTTCAAAATTGTTGATGGTCAGATTCAAGATGGTCTTCAAAAAAATGTTGCCTGATCTTTTGATTAGGTCATCTGCAGGGCAGGGCCCACCTTATGCAGGGCAAAGATGTTCCATACATACTTAGTAGGCATGTGTGCTGGGTGTATACAAGGCTGGATGACATGAAAACAGTATGCTGTCCATTCATATGGTGGTCATTGAAGACCATAAAAGCTGTAATGTATTTCTGCGGCTCAAACTCTGGAGGTGTCTATTTTGCTTTATAGAATATCTGCTCCTAATTAGGGATTTTAAATCCTGAATCCATTTACTGGTTATGTAAATGTTAATTTGATTAAGAAAATGGAAAAAAGAAAAAGGAAAAAAAAAGAAAAAAGAATTACATGCTTCCATTTGATGCACTCCAGATAAGCATATCCTTTGTCCAGTCCTTCTCCAATATAAACTATAAACCAATATAAGAAGAAAACATGGAACACATCTATCAAAAGTATTATTTCCCAATCAAAGGGATGATAATGCCGCACGTAAGAGAAACTAGAAAAACTCTTGAAATCAGAACCTTCTTTGGACCGGATGGTCACCTAGTTTGCAGTTAGTCAGTCGACATCTTCAACCACATTCTTCATTCTCTTTTTGGGCTATAGGGACATTGTGGATAATTTAGTTAGGTCAAAAATCAAATCCAAATCCACCACTAGGGAATCCTCCACCGCCACCTTAAAAATGGAATGTGAATTGTTGTCCTCCTCCAAAAGGGCTGAAACCACCACCGCCGGATCCCATGCCCATGTCTTCAATATCTTCTCCTCTGTCATATTTTACACGTTTTTCTTCGTCACATAGTACCTGAAATGTGAGACTACAAGTCAGCAAAAAAACATCTTATATAAGAAAAAGTTGTACAGAAAAAAAAGGAGAGTGAAAGATTGTTGTGAAAGAGTGAGCAAAGATCACAGGTGTGAAATGTGTCTGCTTTCTTCTAGTCAGTGAGTAGTTACTTTTGAAATATGGGTTTTTAATTGGTAGGATTTGGCACCTCAAAATATTTATAGGTAATACATTTTAGATTGTAGATACTTTGATAGATGTTTGCTAATCTCATGCGTGTGTACAGCTCAGACATTTATAAGCTGGTACATGTTGAGGCATAAAAAATATCTCATTGCAGGGGTTAGAGAATTCCATGGTGCGGACCTTTTCCAGGGTTGTGCACTCCGTATTTTGGTAAAAATCATCTCTGGGGGTATTTTGATAAAAATCCATGTCCAGGGGTATTTTGGTAAAAATCATCTCTGGGGGTATTTTGATAAAAATCCATGTCCAGGGGTATTTTGGTAAAAATCATCTTCGGGGGTATTTTGGTAAAAATCCATGTTCGAGGGTATTTTGGTAAAAATCATCTTCGGGGATATTTTGGTAAAAATTCATGTCCGAGGGTATTTTACGTATTTTGGTAAAAATCCATATTCAGGGGTAGTTTGGGTATTTTAGTAAAAATCCATATCCAATGGTAGTTTAGATATTTCATTAAAAGGTATTGAAAAGGGTATTTTGGTAAAACAGGGTGCACCGGTGTCATTTTAATGTAGAGAGGTTGTATACCACCATTTAAGAGGGAGCTTGGTGGACACCATGGTTTAAGAGAAGAAGATGTCCATATGTGAAGGGATAAGTAGTGGTGATTAACACTTTGTAAGAGTGGTGGGGCCTATAAATACCCCACCCCTGCTTCATTTGAAGGGTTAGATCAGTTGGTAGGCCAGGAAATGAGGAAGAAGAAGGAAGGAAGACAAGACAAAAGGAAAGGAGAGGGAGAGTTGCGTGGGTAGCGCAAGAGGAAGAAGGTGTTGTGCGGGTAGCGCAAGAGGAAGAAGGTGTTACACGGGTAGCGCAACAGAGAGGGAGAGTTACGCCGGTAGCGCAACAGGAAGAAGGTGTTATGCGGGTAGCGCAATAGAGAAAGAGAGTTCGGCGGTTGGTGCAACAGAGAGAGTGAGTTGCACAGGTAGCGCAATAGAGAAAGAGGGTTGCGCGGACCGAAAAACCGGCCAGATTCTTAGTTTTCTTCCATTGTGTAAACAGAGGAAGAAAATCAGTTTTCTTCCATTGTGATGCCCATTGGAGCTGTCTTTTGAGAGATCCAAACCGTCCACCGTCTTTCTCTCGGGATTTCGACCGTGAATGACTGGTTTTGGTCATCCGATGGTGTGGCCCACCAAGATAATTAGGCTGCAACAGCAACTGAACGGTCTTCTTGTGATCGTTGTAACTATCGCGTGAATGCGCATAGTCGCCAAAGATCAACATGATTTCAAGTGGTTTTTCTCCCTCTACCTGATTGTAACACCCTGAAAATCGGGGGTCGTGTATAAACCCAATTCCCGAGTTCCAGACCGTCACTTATGCAACAAAAATGATTATGATTCAATGTTGTCTGAGTTAAAGCATTCACATGAGTAAAAGTATATCAAAACTGCAATTCATACTCCAGATTCAGTGATAAAAGCAAGCGGAAGACTAAAGGATATACATATCACTGTATGGAAAACAAAATAGATCTCAACTGTCTCCAAAGTATGAATACATCTCTGAGTCTCATATACATGTAAATAAACAGAAATCAAATGTCAAAATAGTCCCACTGAGAAGTCTCGTCAATCCAGGCCACCTAAGCAAAGACGTCGTGGTACTGCATATATGAGAACTCGTCCTGGTCCTCATCATAATCCGGCTCTGCCTCCTAAATCGCAGCCTCACCTACATTTAAGACAGGGTCTGGTGGGTGTTGCAAACACCATCCCGTAACGTGGGAGTGAGTAACTAACTCAGTGGAATAATAGAGCAAAGATTAGCATGTTCTCAAATCAATCATGCGATAATAGTAAAGCAGTAAATCAATCATTCCTAATACTGTTGTTAATGCAATATGACGTAACATGATGGATGCCCTCACCGACGATCTCCCTAATACAGCACCATCTTACGCCCGCGGCATGCTTTCATCCCACAGTGCTCCACATCTTCCAAGCACATGCAATGTGATGGTGATATGATTATCGAGTTATTATTAGTCCATTCATACAGCAGGATTGGGAAACTAAGGTACTTCCCTTATATCAATCCCAACACAGATCCTGTCTAGGGTCGTCACTCTTAGTAATCTCATACGATGTATATTTTGTAGGTCGCTGCAAGGGCTGCCAGGGCTGTTGCTCGCACTCGTTGCACCGCTCCCCCATCACCTTATCAATACAGGCCTACTATACTCTCATTGCTACGGAAGGGTCGTCGCCTCCCGTAGACTCAGAATACGCTCGCGGTCACTACAAAGGGCTCGTCGCCTGATCAGTGTAGGCCGACAGCAAGAATATAGTGTCCCATACCACCATAATCTGCTTACGAGTCATAGGTGCTCACTGGTCACTACGGGGAGGTTTGTGGCCCCAGCGTAGGCCGACAGCTCGACCACGGTGTCCTATACCACCATGCCCGGCTCATGAGTCTTTGTGGATCAAGGTACCATGGTTGACAGGGTTTACAATGGTAAGTTCAGTACCCTAGGTTCAAGCAGTTATGACTCATACAGGGTGAACATACAATGGCGAGTCGGGTTACTTGACGGGCTTGACTAGCACGAGCGCATCTCAAGCCGAACGACATGAAGTGCATAAGACACCTCGTGTGGCCTAACCACTGCCGCCAACTCCAAAACACGACTCGCGTTCATCGACGCGTCGTTCGTGGCAAAGATAAGCCAACCACGAATTTACTCGGTTACCGACTGCCTGGACTAGGTATAGTCCCAAACAGTTATGAATCCACATCAGCCATCATGTAAGAGTAATGGAAGTGAAATACAACAATGTGAGCATGTTAACACATGTTATAACATACAACTTAAGTAAATCATCCAACGCATGCATTTCATACATATAATGAAATCATGCATATAACTAACATGTAGAAAATCATTTACATCAGCATATTAATTGAGAATTCAATCTCAAACTAATTCATAACACCATTTAATTCAATACATACTAATAAAACATTTATACAAACACTTAGTCTACACATTTAAGTCTACATATAGTATGTCGACTCAAAGTGCGCATTTGGGCTAATCTCTTCGCCAAACTGATTATGCACGCATTCCTAATATCCTAATGCGACAAGAAGCCATGTCAAACATATCAGCAAAATATGTATGAAAGTAGTATTTCCTGCAAATGACTAAAATGCCCTAAATCTCATATTTTTCGTCTACTTACGAAACAGGAAACGGACAGCATGTTGTACATGTCAAACGGTGTTGCCGTCGATAATCTACTATTAAATGACATTGAAAGCGTTGAAAACAGTCAATCAAAGCGTCTAGAATCCGCACCTTTTATCCTAGAAGTGTATTGATTCGAATGGAGTGTATACGCTTCGTTTACGGTGAACCGGGAACCTATTTCACAAGATCTATAAGCTACCATGCTAAGGAACTGAAGGAATCTTAAATCAGCAAGTGTTTGAGGTATTTTCTTACCTAGAAACGCGGCGAAATCGCCGGGAAAGTGATTGAGGTGCGTTGCTTAAGCACGTGCAACAAGTAGTGCAAGCAGCAGAAAATTCTCTCCCACTCTCTCTCACAATCTCTCACCTTTTCTCTCAAACCAGCTAGGGTTTCTAACAAATTCGTATGGGTGAGAGAAGTGAGGGTTTAAGCCCCTTTTATAACCTAAAACATGCCCAAAACAGGCATGGGAACAATGTTTACTTGATGTCTAACCAAATCGGGGCTGTTTCGGTCCAAAAAGACATTTTTGGTGGTCCCCTGGTCGAACGCGATTGGACATAAGTTCATGCACGTCAGATGTCGCTCACATCCCATTTTCAGACCAGTAGTGTTCATAGATTGCACGTGGCGGTCCAGTTTCAGTTCAGCGGTCATCGCCCGTAGATCAGGTCTACAAGTCTCATGATATGAAATAGAAATTTTTCCTGATCCAAGGGTGTAATTTGGCTGAATTCTGATGGTCAGAATGCTTAATAATAATGCGCCAAGTCGTGTGCCAGATTTGAATTTCAAATTTCAAATCTAACCCTATTCTCACTCTCTTCACTCCAGGCTCAATGAAATAGCCTCTAAATGTCGGTTGGACTTGATTTTTGAAATGATTGTCAAGTCCAGCTAGGCGGTTATAACGGTCTAAGATTGTAGGTATCAGACTTTCGATGCGCGGTCTAGATCCAATACAAAGTTTCAAAGAGGTCCTGAGAGTAAACCGGTTTAGAGTTTGATTCGAGGTTTTAGAGTATTATAGCGTCATTGGTTCTACTCACTTTGGGTCTTGTAGAACGTATTTAAAGTGATCAGGGACTATTTCCCAGCTACTCTAGCATAGCGCTAGCTAACTTATGCTTAGTTTTTAAAGGAATTAATCCTACGCGATTTCTGGTCGAGTTGGTACTCGAGTCCAAGTATGGGTTTTTCCTGGGCGTTACACTGATGGACGGCTCAGATCATTCAATGGAGCAGTGAGTGGGCCCCACTACACAAAAACGGCTAGCGTGGTGAGGATGTTGTGTGCGTTTTTGAAATGAAGAAGAAGTGGTCAGCAGGCACTCACCGACTTTGGTAAATTCCGCACACGGTTTGTGCACTCGTGCTCTTTGTACATGCAATGTACACGTGGGCTCCAGCATGACGTTCATAGGAAATATGCTCCATTCATCTGTATTGTCATCTCATTTAATGCGTTGAGATCGAGTTTAAAGCATATCTAGATATCAGGTGGGCCCCAAATCAGGATTTCAGGGGCTGATTTGATAGTTTATCCATTTCCACGAGGATCCAGGAGATGAAATTTGACGTGTACGGTTAATTTGTGGTCCTAAGGCTACGTGTAAAGTTTTGAGTTGATCGGATGGTGGAAACCCTGTAATCTTACATTCTGGATGAGTTCTTAGGCCCGTTTAACAAGACTGCTTCACATTTTAAGGAGGATTCAAGGAAGAATGATTGGAAGGAAGCTCAGGACTGATTTCAAGCTCAAGATTGGTTGATCGATTCAGTAATTCCTCTTAAGTACTAGGAGATGACTAAAGAAAGTGCCGGAATGCTGCTAAATTTCTATCTCCTTGGAGATTGGTTGATCAATTCAAAAATTCCTCCTAAGTCTTAGGAGATGACTGAAACAGGCGTTGAAATGCTGCTAAAATTTCCATCGGGCTGTCTTATCCGACTTTGATTGATTGTACTTTATTTTCAAAATCAAGGGAATCCAAGGATGTAAATGAACTCAGAATAAACATGATCAATGTTCTCTCATTCATTCTTTGTTATCATTGAATAAATCCCCCAAATCAAATGCTTTTGTTTCTGTTCGAAACAAAATGGCAACTCTGCTGGGGAGTTATTATTCGATGGTAACTTAGAAAATATTCAGAGAACATTTATTACTTTTTGGAGTCTATACAAACACCAGAATGGCGACTCTCAACGGGAACATCCTCCCTTTCATCTCTGAAAATAAAGACGATTTTATTTAATAAATTAACTAACACTCTATTCTGAATGACAGATATACTACGGCGATCTTTCTCCCGACTAATATAGTTGTTTACTTCACATCCAATGGACTTCCACCAATAAAGTGTCAGAGAAGATCAAATCAATTTCGATTAAAGACAAATAATGCCAAAACAATGACAGTTTTCGGAGAGAGCTAGCCTCTTATACGGGAGCGATTCAAACATCAGTTAGTCAGCACATGTCTAAGGAAGAGGAACAGATAATGCCAAACAATGCCAGGTACTATCCAAAGTAATTTCTGTTTCACCAGTAGCATAATAAAAGAATGAAGAACAGATGATAATGTGTTAGTGCACGAAAATATACTAAGTTTCCATCACACATTTCCTTTGAGAAATGAGAGGATATTAGAGATAAGAAAGAAAGAAGATAAAAGATTAGAAAGAAAGGATACGTAAAGAAGAATGAGGTAAAGAGTAGGAATTCACGTGTTTGCATTGGTACACGCAAGCTATGACCGGATGTGCGCGGCTGCGCAAATGGTGTAGGATGTCGCATGCACCTATGCAACATCGGACTAACAAGTGTGTTGAGACCTTTACACCGACTAGCACAAACCATGATTGATTGTGCAAACCCGCGTGAAAGGTATAGGATACCGCGTGTATAGGGACAATGGTGATTTGATCAAGCTGATGACGACGTCTAAGATTTGGTGAAAGACGGGCCCGTGGCATGCATATCAATAGTTCGTACATATGGAGGCCTAAAAAAAAAAATGGAACATAGTGATCTCTGAAAAATGAAGGGTTCAATCTTCTTTTACAAGGAATATCATCCTAATTAGTACGGATATTAGTACATTCGAAGTGTGCAGAAAATAAAAATTTCACCAACAAGGTGTCATCATCCTTCACCAAATGAACGTGTTACTGAAGACCTTATTCTTCCAACAACAACTACCGTGAACAACAGTAAACCTTGAAAGAAAGCCTTTAGATGAGAAGTTAGTTCGACTAAATTAGGTATTGCTCACCAATAAGTAAAAAGATCAATTAATGAATTAACGATTTCATCAGTCAATAGAGAACCTTGGGGGCATCGTCACAACTTACCAAAGTAAAAGAACAAGTCCAATTTGCAATTTGAAAAAAAAAAAAAAGAGTCAAAGTGAAGCTGCCCAACTCTCATATGAATCAGCTATTTGGAAGTCTTAAGAGAGTAGCAATAAAAACTACTGAAGAAAGAAAAGCAAAAAGAAGGATCCTCAAAAAGTAAATATTTGAATTTTTCGATATAGAGAAAATGAGTGACTTTACAAATATGAAAGTAGAGGAAGAGTTCGGAAAATTCAAGGACTAAGGGAGACATACAATTGAAGAAGACGATATCGCTAGCTGCAGAGGCAATCAAAATGCCATGGTTACAGTATTCAAAGGAAATGAAGCAAAGAATAAAAGAATATTCTACAAGAGATGATTGACAATAGTAAAATTGTCGTAAAAGAAGACATGAAATATAGGATAAAATAATGATATATGATCCCAATAGAAGAATTACAACATTTTGACCCAAGAAGAAAGTAAGACAGCATGTTGACCCAGAAGATTCATAGTCTGTTGACTCAAAAGATTCACGGCACAATTATTCAGGGGGCAGACAAGGGTATACAAAAATACGTTATCCTTGAAGATAAACTACAATTTTGATTCTTCCAAATCAAAAGGGGGCAAGATAAGTAAAGTCTCAGAATGAAAAAATCTCAGAATCCCAAGTGAGGTAATCATTGATTCCTCGAGATGATAATTGTTTATGATAATTGTCTATATTAATTTTTACAGGTCAAAGTTGGGGCAAAAGTAAGTATTGATGATTATTATCAAGCATAGGAGCAAAAGGATTGTGAAAAATAAAGTCATGTACTTTCCCTTATGCGAATGAATAAAAGTGCAAATTTCTAATTGGCTTCGAATCTCAGAAGAAATTCAGGAGATACAGTTGAAGAAGAAAGAAAAGTGAATGGCTTGAAGAACAAGTTGCAGAGGACGATTGATAAAGGCAAAATTGTTAAGGAGTATGACATTAAAGAAGAAATAAGAGTACACAGACTTGATTAGTTCGAGACTGGGGCCAAAGCTATTTTTGGGCAAAAAGTATGAGAAGATGCGGCATCGGTATATTTGTTAAAGGTTGCAAATCATGATTTTGATTACGAAGATTTCTAGAGCAATGCTTCCTAATAAAAAGGGGGTAAGACAGGAAAGTAAAAACTATGAAATATATTTCTCACCATAGAATGTATTTCTTTTGTGTATATGAATAAAATGCAGGCTTTCAAGTATATTAAGGTATCGCCAAATGAAAAGCATACCAAGCGTTGATGATCGCTACCAAGCATTGATGATCACTACCAAGTGTTGATGATCGCTATCAAGCGTTGATGATCGCTGTCAAGTGTTGATGATTGCTATCAAGCATTGATGACTGTCGCCGACGCCAAAGATTTTCATCGGTAAGTACTGATGATTATTGCCAAAATTAGCAACTATCACTGTCATCATCAATCGCTTATCAAAATTACTATCATTGCTAAGCTGATACACTATTTTAAACATGATATGAATATTTTCAAAGCATTATCAGCAGCGGTGAAATATCAATTATTGATCCACCATATTTTGACAATGGAATAAACTATATAGCCAACCACATATAAAGTTGACGATAGCGATGGCTGCTCATCATTTAAGGTAGCCTAGCCAAGCCTATATGGCCAACTACGTATAAGGCCTATCAAGATTGTCATTCGAGCAGCGGCGAGAAGCCAATGGCCTTAAAAAGCCCGTGAAGGCCATCACACACATAATCATGCGGGCAGCTGATGGAGCCAACGACTAAAAGCCTAAAAGGCCAAAAGTCTTCAATGACCAGTCACGCGTAACCCCCATGCCGCCTATATAGCTTCCGGCAGTGTCACGGGAAATAGAGGAAAATGCCCTCGCGTGAATGGGCTCGACCTTGCAGGCGAAGAAAAAGCGAGCCATAGTGTGAGCTCTTTGGCCATGTCCATAGATAGGCTAACCATGCGTAAGACCCTCTAGATATACGGTTTGATTTCAGTACTAACTCATGAGGAAGAACTTAAACCTACTCATTGACGGAATGGCGGCCCTAGGTTTGGTACCCTAAAGGTAGCCTTGTGAGCTCTGTGAACTCTAGAGAGTTACTGCGGCCAACCCTGTGCGTAAATCCAACCGAGTTCATGACCTCGGTAGTTCACTGGGCCCCTTTGATAGATCGCTGTTTGTGAACTCACTAGGCAGTGAGAAGTTCAGTGAACTCCTAAGAGTTATAAAGACCATCACGTGAGACCCGACTCCACTGCTCAAGAGTCTAAAACACTACGTAGGCTCCAGCAACTCAAGAGCTTAAACTGTGTATTGCTCCAACTACTTAAGAGCCTAAACTGTATGTGTAGGTGTCAGTCCAGTAGTGTCAATCTAGTGGTGTCACTCTAGTGGTGTAAGTCCAGTGGAGTTAGTCCAATGCTGTCAGTCCAGTAGTGTCAGTCTAGTGGTGTCAGTCCAGTAGTGTCAGTCCAGTTCGGTCAAGTCTAGTCAAGTCAAGTTTAGTCTTGTCCAGTCAAGGTTTGGTCTAGGGGTGCACATGGAACCGGTAGAACCGTGGAACCGGACCGGAACCGTTGGATCAGTCCGGTTTGGTTCGGTTCCAGATAGCACCGGTTCCGGTTTTGGTTCCAAAATTTGGAGAACCATTGGATATGGATCGGTTCCAGTTTGAGGTTGTGCAGAACCAAACCGAACAATTGATCTGAACCGTGGCCTGAACTGTAGATCCGAACCATTACCCGAACCGTCGATCTGGACCGTCAAACCGTACCTTGATTATAAAACACACAAAAAAACCCTAAAGGTACTTGGACTCTCTACTCTCTACGCTGCTGCCGCCCGCCCCTCCCTGCCCTCTCTCTCTGTCTCTCTCTCTCTCTATCTCTCACCGTCTCTACTCGCTACCTTCCTGCCCTCTCTCTCTCTCTCTCACCGTCTCTATCTCTCACCCTCTCTCTCTCAGTCTCTCTATATCTCTCACCATCTCTACTCTGCTGCCGCTCGCCCCTTCTTTCCCTCTACTCGCTACCAGAAGTCCCTGCCCAATCACCAGCAGCTTAGGCCCCTGCCCAATCACCAGCAGTCCTTGCCCCATCACCGTGCGTCATACAGCCTAGGCCCCTGTCCATTCAGGCCAATCCCTGCCCAATCAGTACCATGCGGCGCCCTCCCTCTCTGTAACTCTTTGTCTCTCTCTCTCTCTCCCCCTCTCTCTCGCCCTCCCATTTTGCTCCTGTAATAATATAGGGTCTGTTGTAGCAAATCGCCTCCTCCGTACAAATGCAATGGGAGGCTGGACCGTCTAAATTTTAGCCCTCATTTTAGAAGTTGTATGGTGCAAGCCAAACACTAAAATTCTAACCATGCTCACAAACAGAGCAGAAAATCTCATTTTCCATAATGCAGCTCTTCATCCTGCATGAAAAAACATCAACCTCTGAACAAATCTTTAACTGCTTCACAGATTTTGCAAGAAAGAAATTCAATACTATTTTTTCAATGTATCGAAACATGATTTGGAAAGCAGATGATGAAATCAGGCCATTTGGAAACTAATTCATGCAAGAGATCCAACCATTAGGTGGGCCGTATTGTTTAGATCTTCTGGTTAAAAATCTGGCCATTTCATTCCTCAGGCTGGCCAAACAGAGGCCTAAAACTATTTCTTGGTAGCCATTCATTTGTTTTGTATGCTATAGCCTAAAACCTGATTTCTTGCTAACCATTCATTTTTATTTTTATTTTTTGGATTTTCCCAGTAAGGCTAGAACCGTGGAACTGAACTGTTTTTCACGGTCTGGTTCTGGTTCGGTTCCAGGGTACCAACGGTTCGGTTCCAGTTCTAAAAATGATGGAACTGTTAGGAACGGTTCAGTTCCGGTTTCACCCCAAAACTAGACCGAACCGACCCGTGTGCACCCCTAATATGGTCAGTCAAAAGTATACTATCTCCATTGCTCAAAAACATCAACTATGTGTAGCATTCAAAATGCCACAGATACATATTTCAATTTAGATATGCTCAAATATGAAAAGCATAAACTATGTGTAACATTCAAAATGTCACAGATACATATTTCACTCTAGATATGCTCAAATATGCAATTGCTTGATGAAAATTTTAAATATTGAGTAAACAATATGCAAAAATGTGCTTCCCTTGAATCAGGTTCAAATTACAGCATCAACAAATGCCTGAAAATATTGACAATTATCTACTCAAAAGTTCAAGTCTTCAAGATCAACTACTGGCCTTCAATTGCAATATATGTATTCTTCTGATAAGGATTGAATTTCTTTTAAAGGAGCAGTAAAGATTATCCATCCTTCAGGAGTAAAGATTTCTTCTGAAGAAATCTTTATGCGACATTGACTGGGAAAGGGGGCAGGATCTATATCTTCAAAGTAATCTATGCCTTGGTCTTTCGGACAATCTCTTACGCACGGTGGAGAAATTCATATGTCGATGTCGTAACTTCTCATTGTTCTAGTAATGATATCAAAAGACTCCAAGTATCAGATCTGATGAAGACAAGAATCAACAAAGACCTAAGAAAAAGTCTATGAAGAAATGCTAAGGAGCACAAGCTAGAAACAACACAGCAAAGAATACAATACAAATATCACAATCAGCCTAAAAGAGAGAAGAAGCTTTCAATATATATTTCAAAATTATCAATGCTTCATAAAGCTAAATTGAAAAAATTATAATATATTGAGATACTAATTTCAATCAATTTGGCAGGAAAGAAAGATTGGCTTATACAGATCATGAATAAAGGAAGCAATTAAAAAAGTTGTTGCAATAGGAGCAACATTAAAGAACAACCCCGTAGATACACGTTGAAGAAAAGAGTGGCCGAAATTGATCAAAGAGATCGTTGCAGGAGCAGCAGTGTTGAAAGAAAGTTCTCTGATCAAGTTGCTTAAAGACAAAGTTGTCACAGCTATTACGGTGGCAAATTTCGATGAAAAGAGAATTTCATCTTCTCTAATAAAGCATCAACTCGACACTGCTAGCAGGGGGCATTCAAGTCTTCCATTTGAGCGCAATCATTCAAATCTTCCGATCGACCGTGATTATTCGAGTCTTCCGTTTAAACGCAATTGTTCAACTCTTCCATTTAAACATGATTATTCCGATCTTCTGATTAAATATGAGCATTCCAATCTTCTGATTAAATCTGAGCATTCCAGTCTTCTGGTCAAGTATGAGCATTCCAGTCTTCTGGTCAAGTATGAGCATTCAAGTCTTCTGGTCAAATACAACCATCTAGTCTTCCATGCAAGCATGATCATCCAGTCATCTTTCAGTTACAGTTCATTCAAGTTCTTCGGGCGGAGGAAGATCGATCCTCCATTTGATTTCAGGAATCAATCAAAGAAGGATCGAGGGGGCATCTATTGAGGCATAAAAAATATCTCATTGTAGTGGTTAAAGAATTTCATGGTGCGAACCTTTTCCAGGGTTGTGCACTCTGTATTTTTGTAAAAATCATCTTTAGGGGTATTTTGGTAAAAATCCATGTCTGGGGGTATTTTGGTAAAAATCATCTCCGGGGGTATTTTGGTAAAAATTCATGTCTAGGGATATTTTAGGTATTTTGGTAAAAATTCATGTCTGGGGGTATTTTAGGTATTTTGGTAAAAATTCATATCTAGGGGTAGTTAGGGTATTTTGGTAAAAATTCATATCCAAGGGTAGTTTAGGTATTTCAGTAAAAGGTATTGAAAATGGTATTTTGGTAAAAAAGGGTGCACCGTTGTCATTTTAATGGAGGGAGGTTGTACACCACCATTTAAGAGGGAGCTAGGTGGACACCGTGGTTTAAGAGAGGAAAATGTCCATATGTGAAGGGATAAGTGGTGGTGATCACCACTTTGTAAGAGTGGTGGGCATATAAATACCCCACCCTTGCTTTATTTGAAGGGTTAGATCAATTGGTGGGCTAGGAAGTGAGGAAGAAGAAGGAAGGAAGACAAGACAGAAGGAAATGAGAGGGAGAGTTGCGCGGGTAGCGCAAGAGGAAGAATGTGTTAAGCAGGTAGCGCAACAGAGAGGGAGAGTTGCGCAGGTAGCGCAACAGGAAGAAGGTGTTGCGCGGGTAGTGCAATAGAGAGAGAGAGAGAGTTGTGTGGTTGGTGCAACAGAGAGAGAGTTGCACGGGTAGCGCAACAGAGGTCCACGCAACCGGTCGGATTCTCAGTTTTCTTCCATTGTGTAAACAGAGGAAGAAAATCAGTTTTCATCCATTGTGATGCCCATTGGAGTTATCTTTTGAGAGATCCACACCGTCCACCGTCTTCCTCTCTGGATTTTGACCGTGAATGACTGGTTTTGGTCATCCGATGGTGTGGCCCACCAAGATAATTAGGCTGCAATGACAGCTGAACAGTCTTCTTGTGATCACTGTAACGATCACGTGGATGTGCATGGTCATCAAAGATCAACATAGTTTCAAGTGGTTTTTCTCCCTCTACCTTATGGACGGCTCAGATCATTCAATGGACCAGTGTGTGCGCCCCACTACACAAAAACGACAAGCGTGGTGAGGACGCTGTGTGCATTTTTGAAATGAAGAAGAAGAAGTCGGTCAGTGGGTGCTGACTGACTTTGGGAAATTCCGTACATAGCTTGTGCACTTGTGCTCTATGTACATGCAATGTACACGTGGGCTTCAGCATGATATTCATAGGAAATTTGCTCCATTCATTCGTATTTTCAGCTCATTTAATGCGTTGAAATCGAGTTTGAAGCATATCCAGATATCAAGTGGGCCCCAAATCAGGATTTCAGGGGCTGATTTAATAGTTTACCCATTTCCACAGGGATCCAGGAGATGAAATTTGATGTGTAGGGCTCATTTGTGGTCCCAAGGCTACGTGTAAAGTTTCGAGTTGATCAGATGGTGGAAACCTCGTAATCTTACATTCTGGATGAGTTCTTAGGCTCGTTTAACAAGACCACTTCACATTTGAAGGAGGATTCAAGGAAGAATGATTGGAAGGATGCTCAGGACTAATTTCAAGCCCAAGTTTGGTTGATCGATTCAGTAATTCCTCCTAAGTACTAGGAGATGACTAAAGAAAGAGCCGGAATGGTGTCGAAATTTCTATCTCCTTGGAGATTAGTTGATCAATTCGACAATTCGTCCTAAGTCCTAGGAGATGACTGAAATAGGCTATCAAATTTTTTATCGGGCTATCTTATCTGACTTTGATTGATTGTACTTTGCTTTCAGAATCAAGAGAATCCGAGGATGTAAATGAACTCAGAATAAATTAAATGTGATCAATGTTCTCTCATTCATTCTTTGTTATCATTGAATAAATCCCCCAAATCAAATGCTTTTGTTTCTGTTTGAAACAGTACACATGCCAGTTTTTGTAGATGTTGGAGATCCAAGCTTTCTATCAAGTATTCACCACTATGTAGGTTCCGTGGCCCAGGCTACACCGAACAAAACAAATTGATGGCTAAAATAAGCCCTTCTTTTTTCCATTTATTCATACATTGTGGGGCCCACCTAATGAGTGGACTGGTATATTTTTTTGGGCTAGAGCCTCTACAAAGTTGGGCCACATGAAAACACATTGGATGTTCGCCAAAACAGTCATATCAACACACGGTGCTGGTGTGTCAATCAACTAGGTCGCACATGCTATTGGGATTAGTAAACCTTGGTTTTAATGAAATGGGGTGAATATGGTAGAGACTACAACATGTGGAACAATATTCTATTTTGTTTGAACAAGCTTGCAACTCACCACTCCACGTGCTAAATCATCCTACCTGTATCGCTATACCGGCGATTTCGACTCCGTACTTGGGTAAGAAATCCTAACCCTAATTTGTGTTAGGTATCCAAATAGAGTAAATGGTGAAATAGCTAACCTATTTCATGCTATAGGTTGCCTTTGTATCTTAGACAAAGATGTAGTGTTCGAACTGAGTTCGATACGAGTGTACCAATGAAAGGTGCGGACTATAAATGTTTAGGTTATGGTTTTCAAGGCATTCAATGTTAGTTAATGATTTATGACTGACTTGATTGCTATCACATGTGCTTAGATGCGATATTTTTCGTGTATCACACACACACACACACACACATATATATATATATATAAACTATATTGAATATAGTGCATTCCATGTGTTTGTCGAAATGTGTGAATGAATATAGAATTATGATTTATGCTTGCCATGTCTATTGATTAAGAATATATGATTGTTGTATGTGTGACAAATCCTTTGTGAAAGGATTTTTCATAATATATGTTATAATTACTTTATTACATGTATGTTTATATGTGTAGTCTAAGTGTTTGATAAAATTCCTGAATGAGAGAAAATGTTTGTTGAAATGTATTTAACGAGGGTGTTGAGATGAGAATCTCAATTACCTTATCTATAGTTACAGTTTCCTTCATGTAACTTATCTTACTACTACATGCTTTATAGATGAAATGCCTATGTATGACAATATGTGTGCTATGTGTTTGTTAAAATTCTCAAATGAGATTTATATTTGAATTGTTTGTCACATGCTGTTTGACTATCATACATGAATGCCTATTGTGTTTGAATATGATTGGAACTACTACGTAGTCCAGGTAATCGGTAACGACTTCCGATCGGGTGGCTGAATTAGTTTTGCCACAATGGATACATTCGATGAATCCGAGTCGTACGGTGATTATCGACAGTGGTTAGGCCACGAGGAGTGTGTATGCGTACCATGTCGATCAATTTAACGTACGTTCGTATTCTTAAGTAACCCAATTGGTCCAATGTATGTTCACCATGTATGGATGTTACTGCTTGAATCTAAGATACCACTTACAAGTGAAAAGCCCGTTTAACCTTAGTACCACGATCCGCTAAGACTCATGATCCGGACATGGAGGTATGGAACACTGTGGTTAAGCTGTCGGCCTACGCTGGGGTGACGAGCCTCCCCGTATTGTCCATTGAGTAAACCAAACTCGTGAGTAGAATACGGTGATATGAGACACTGTATTTGAGCTGTCGGCCTACACTAAGGTGATCAACCTTTTCAGTAGTAACCTCGAGTATAAAATAGGCCTACAATTAGGTGACGTGCCTCTCGTAGTGACCTCTATGTTGAGGTGACGAGCCTCCCGTAATAACCTATAGTGTAAACTTACAAACTTGACTATCGTACGTGATTAACTAAGATTGACGATCCTAAATGGATCATTGTTTAGGTAAATGATATAAAGGGAGGTACCTTAGCTTCCCAAACCTATTGTATGAATAAGTCTAATTAAGAACTTGGATAATCACGCACATGCACTACATTGCATGTGCCTTTGGCGTTGGAGTTGAGCACAGTGGGAGTGTTTCATGCGCGACCATGAGATGATGTTGCAAAGGGAGTGTAGGCGAGGGCATATATTATTAATATATATCATCCTTATATTAACTAAATTACTTAGGAATGCTTGTTGTATTGCTTTATCATTACTGTTTGACTGAATTGATAACATGTTAACCTTTACCTTATAGCTCCACTGAGTTGATCACTCAATCCCACTCTGGGATGGTGTTTTAAAATACTAACTAGACTCTATTGTAGTTTCAGATGACGGCGAGGCTTACTCCTTCTATGACGATGAGGAGTTCTCCTACATGCAACTCTCTGGTGGGTCTATGTAGACTTGGAGTTGCGTCACAGGGATCGTAGGATACAGACTAGTTAAACATTACACCCTATCATTTTGTAAATTTTGGAGTTACACATGTAATTATTTAACCTGGTGACATTTATACTCTGGGGACTTACAATCACTTATGTGCTCTATATATTTATCACAGTCTTCCGCTTGCGTAATTTAACTGTTTCTGGAGTATGATATGTTGATTCGGTATAATCCCACTCATGTTTAATGCACTAATGATATTTAATCATCATTATCTATGTTACATTAGTGATGCGTTGGAACTCGGGAGTTGAGCTCCTGCTCGACCCTCGATTTTCAGGGAGTTACAGAACCTTTTTTCGTTTGGATTTATTTAAGAATTCTTTTTTACTTCATCAAGGGTTTCTGATTTATCCCTTAAGATGGCTACCCAAATGAATCCAGTAAAATCATCCAAGATTACCAGTATGTACTTTTTTTCACCTCGTCTCTCCATCCTGGTTGGTCCTATAAGATCCATGTGGAGAAGTTCGAGCGGTTTGGATGTGGTATTGGAGTCCACTTTTTATGAGTACTCCTTGTTTTCTTGCCAATCTAGCATTCGCTACATATTTTATCTACTTTCTGTAATTTAGGTAGACCTCTTATCAGTTCTCTTTTGCTCAATTTATACAAATTGTGGTAGTGTACATGTCCAAGGCGTTTATGCCATAACACTGTTTCATCGGTATGGACCATGTAACATGATTGATTAGATGAGCTAGAATCACTTACAATGTAGCAATTTTTAGAAGTTCTAAGACCAGTTAATATTACTAAACCATTTTTTTTTTAATATTTCACACCCTTGGTTAGTAAATTTTACGCTATGATTGTTATCACATATTCGAAATATGCTTAACAAGTTGTGTTTTAACCCTTCAACATATAAAATACTCTTAACTAAAGGGAGGTTATAAGTTGAACCGTACCTTAGTCAATAATCTTGCAGTTGTTACCATCACCGAATGTGACTGAACCATTAGTCATAATTTAAGATTGGTGAACAGACCCTTGTCGCTTGTTATATGCCTGGAGCAACTACTGCCTAGGTACCACTTTGAATGGCTTGAAGCTTTGAAAGCGGTGTGGGCAACCAAGCAAGTAACCATAGGAACCCATTTCATAACTGTTTTGGGTTTAGGAGTATATCTGGTCTTCTTATGATTGTAGTTGTTATAAGACCGACTCATTGAGTTAGATTTTAAGAGCTCCTTAAGTAAATCGACAATTTTCTTAGCTAAAGGATTATGGTTCTGATTTTCATAGTTGATATGGTTACTTTTAGGTTTTAAGGATTGAAAAGTTTTAGCATTTTTAGAATAATTTTGAATTGAACTTTTTCCTTTTGAGTTTGAAGACTCTCCTTTCACAAACTTAGGTGGAGTATTCTTATGTTTGGGAGGAATATTTTTATCATAGCCCAAACCAGATCGGTCGCCACATTTTCTGGATCTGGGTAGAAGTTTTTCTAATTTTAGATCACCCTGGGCATACTTCCATGTGTCCTTTAGACTCAAAAGTGAAGAGATTTCAAGTTTTAGTTTTTCATTTTCAGATTTTAGATTTTCAATCAGGGAGGTTTTGAAATCTAAATCACATTTAGTTTTTTCAAAATAATCTGAAATGTGGGATTTTTCTAAAACAAGAGAATCAAAATTTTCTTTAAGCCTTAAAAACTTTTCTTTTTGAAGTTTTAATTTAACAATAATTTTACAACTTTCCTTGTAAAGGGCATTATAAGCATCTTGAATATCATCTTCATTTTCATGATCACTATTCAGATTTTCTTCACTAATTGAATCATCATTATCTGAAAAAGTTAACTTGGCTAGAGTCATAAGGGCTTCAACTTTATTGCTTGACTCGGTTTCAGAATCTTTTGATTCAGAAGAGGCTTCAGTGCCAGAAGATTCATCCTTAGTAGTCAACATTCCTTTCTTTTTAAGTTTATCCTTTTTAGGACACTTGTTTGTTAAATGCCCATATTCATGGTAGTTGTAACACTAACTATCTTTTAAAGATCTTCGAGTTTTAGATTTAGATCTTTTCTTATCATTAGATTTTTAAAAATCAACTCTCTTTTTACTTTTGAAAATTTTATAAAACTTTTTAGCTAAAAGGTCCATGTCATCTTCAGAATATTCTAAATCAGAATTACTACTATTTTCTTAAGAAACACTTTTAGAAGATTTAAGGGCGATAGATTTACCTTTAGGAGCTTTAAAAGTTAACTCATAAGTCTATAAAGAGCCAACTAATTCTTTTACCCTCATATTATTCGTATCACAAAATTCCTAGATCGCAGTTACCTTAGAATTGAACTGTTCAGGAAGTGAGCGTAGTATCTTTGTACAAACTTTACTTTCTAGAATTTTATCACCAAGACCCCACATAGAGTTCACAATGTCATTTAATATTGTATAGAAGTCCATGAACATTTCATTTTCTTCCATACGTATTTCCTCAAATTTAGTTATGAGAATTTGGACTTTAGATTTCTTAACAATTGATGTCCCTCGTGTGTCATTTTTAAAATATCCCAGGCTTACTTTGCAGAATCACATGATATAATTCTTTTGAATTCATCTGGTAATAGTGCGCAAGTGATTGCATTTAGTACTTTTGCATTGGCACTACTCTCACTTTTCTGAGGAGTGGTCCAAGAAAAATAAGGTGCTACTCTCATATATTTGGATCCATCGATACTAGTTACTTCAGTGGTAGGAGGGGTCCATTCAGTCACTGTGGCTAGCCACACACTCTTATCCATGGATTTTAAGAAAATCCACATTCTGGCTTTCTAATAGGCATAATTGGTGCCATCAAATGGTGGAGGCCTAGTGACTGAAAGGCTATTAAAATTTGACATCTTACAAATAGCTCAGATTGATTAGCTCAGGAAATTAATCCTAAAGAAATAACAATTTAAACCGAGCTATTAGGCTCTAATACCACTTGAAAAGGTCGAGCTATATGTCCTAGAGGGGGGGTGAATAAGACAATGTCAAATTAAAAAATAACAGTGAAATTAAACAATAAAATAGCCAAATGAATTGTAAATAATTAAAGGAAACAACAACCTCAAAATTCTAGTATTGAGAGGTTGATATAAATGTTATTCAAAGGACAACCTTACACCATAAAAACCAAGGGTTTATGGCAGGACAACCTTACTAGAACGATTTGTGTATCAAAAACTCAAACTGAAGAGGAATAAAAAGGAAATATCAAGAAAGTAAATCTAAGCTATTACAACATTCCCCACAATGCTAAAATGTAAAGATTACAACATTCACATCCACAAATACATCCCACAATCCTGAACCAAGAAGAATAAAGAAAGGAAAACACAAAACCACAAAACACAAAGAATTATAGAGGTTCACCTGTGTATAACCAACTGTTAAATAGCAGCCACATAGCTACTCAACTCCTAATATCCTCACACAGTGGATATTAGCGTTCACTATGAAAATAGGTTTTTTCAGGTTCACCTAAAACTTTTACAATTGTGTCTTTTAAGTGGGCTTACACAATTCAAAAAACCCACACTCTGAGTTTTCTAAATCACCTCAGATAACCAAAATTAAGAGATTTTTTTGGCTTAATCTTAAAGAAACAAAACAAAGGAATTTACAAAATTGTAAAATACCTGGATATTCTCCTTTTGTTGCAGCCTGGAAGAACCAACTTGGAGTAGAAGTTTAACGTTGAAGTTCAATGTCCAAACTCAATTAGGAAATGGTTCTAGGTTCTAATTGATTTTAAATTAAATCAAGTTAGGCTAGCTCTATTTGATTTTGTTCCAAGATGTGGGAATATTTCAATCCCTCTTTCAGATCAGATTGGAATGCAGAATACAAAATCAAATATAACAAAGCTAATGAAAGAGAATATTAAATATGCACAATATAGCGTAAGAAGTTTACAAACTTATCTCTCAGAGTGGCGTCTTGATTTTACTTGAATTGAATACCAAACTCTGAAAATTGTGCTCTATTTATAGGTGAAGAAATCACATTCACAACTGATCCTATGGACACTACGACTGGTCGTAGGACCAATAAATTTTTGAAAATTTGAGCGCGATCGGATAAAGCCATTCCACGATTGGTCATTGGACCTTCATGACCGGTCGAGGGACCTCCATGACTAGTCGTGACCTGTCCACGACTGGTCATGGGAAACCTGAAATAGTTGTTGGACTTTGAGTCGTAGCTGTAGGACTGGTTGTGATCGAGTCGTGCACTATTCACATGACCGGTTGAGAAGTCTCCAGGACTGGTCGTGGCTCAATAAAAAATTCTGAAAAAATTCAACAAACTTAAGACTGGTCTTAAAATTTCTTGGACTGGTCGAGCCAGTACTAGGACTAGTCGAACAGAGTCTAAGACTAGTCGAGAAACAGTCTATACACTTATAAAATGAATCAATTGAATTATGTATTCAAAATGACCTACCCTAAGGTCAATCTAAGGTCATCCAAACCTTTTTAGTGAAGTATGAACATTGAGCTTCCTTTTCTTTTAGTTGATAGTTGTTCTTTGAAGTTGGCGAAGCTTGAGATCTTGTCATAAGATGAAGCTTGACTTGAGACTCTTCAAGCTTGAAATCAACTAACATTGGAGATTGAACTTGAGCATGTTGTCTTGATTTGTACGAAGCTTTGAACTCTTGAATCTTGAAAGCTTGAATTCACTATTAACGTTGTACATCAACATGAACCAGTACACTTGCCTTTGAAGTTCTTGAACAAAAGACCCTTGTTCTTGAGTGATGCATAGACTTCATTATGAGCTGGATAAGACATAGATTCCAAGAGAGATTTTGGCACTACAAACTGAGAGGTTTTGCAACTCCAAAATTTGACAATCACAGGGGCTAGAAAACCATGACACTTATAGGGTCTCACCGTCCAGGGATGGACGGTGAGGATAGAACACATACATCAAGGTAGGTCCCACCCCCACACGTGCAACATGTGTGGGGTGGGTCTCATGTCCCTATAAAGGATGGCACGGATGAAACACATACATCATAGTTGGGTCCTACCCGTCAGGGCAGGCCCCCCACCGTCCACAAGGCTGGACGGCATAGAGCATACAACACATACGTCATGTGTGGGTCCCACGTAGATGGATGGTTTGGATATAACACATAGCTCATGATTAGACCCATAGAACTTGCTGACGTCAATACAGTAGCTATATATAATGGTGGTGCCCACGGTCCAGATGGACGGTGGGATAAAATACATATATCACAGTGGTCCCATGTGTACATGGCCCATATTTTGGATCAAATTGATATTTGAATTTTTCCTTCATCAGGGTCTATCCAAACGGACAGCAAGGGTGGGCCCCTGTTGGATAGTGGGGACAACCCACTAGATGGATGGTCTGGATATATCATACATCAAGGTGGCCCAAATCAAGGAAAGGAGAGAAAGAGAGAGAGAGAGAGAGAGAGAGAGAGAGAGAGAGAGAGAGAGAGGGCTCTGCCACTATGAGCCCTCATATGATTTACAATAATTGCATCAAATGGGTCTCGCCACATGTGTGCCCTCAAACCATAAAAATCAACGGCGAAAATCCTAAAATTACAAATCTAGTCTTATAAACACCCACCTATGGTTATCCTCTTTAGCTCCTTGGAATCCTTGGCTCCTAAGGTCCCTCTTTGATGGAGGATGATGAAGATTGAAGGGTTAGACAATGAGATTTGTGGGTAGGAAAGTCGACCTTGATCTTGGGTTCTCTTTTCTCTCCTTAGTCTTTTTCTCTTTTGGTTGCTTGGAAATGGTAGAGAATGAGATGGGATGGAGTGATGGATGGAAGAGAGGGATGGTGTTGTGTAAGAAGGATGGGACGAGAGGGATGGGTGGTGTTGACTTTTGGGGGCATGAGGTGGCATGGGGTATGGGTTACCTTGCTTTGTTGGTGAGAGAGGGATGGGCTAGGTATGAGTTGTGATGGGATGTTGTAACATCCCGAAAATCGGGGGGTCGAGCAAAAACCCAACTCTCGAGTTCCAAAATGTTATTTATGTAACATAGATATGTATGATTGAATGTTGTCTGTGATAATGTATTAAACATGAGTGAGATTAAGCTAAAACAGCATATCACGCTCCAGAGACGGTTAAATTTACAAGCAGAAGACTGTGATAGTATGTATAACATATATAAACTGTTGTATGTCTCCAGAGTGTGAATATGTTACCAGGTTATATACATACATGTATACTCCAAAAGTAAACCAAAAGGATATACATGAGTATTCTAAAAATATAAAATGACAAGTGTCAAGGTATCTAATCAACCTCCCTGTAATCCCGTCAATCAGAACACACATAAAGGAGGAATCCTCCTCATCATCATCAAGTCCAGCTCCGCTTCTCAATCAGCACCATCATCTGCAATCACAAAAAGGGACTGGTGGGTGTCCGGAAACACCATCCCATAACGTGGGAGTGAGTGATCAACTCAGTGGGATAAGAGAGCAGAGATTAGCATGTTATCAAATCAATCATGCGCTAATAGTAAAGCAGTAAATCAAACAATCCTAATACTATTTTTAATGCAATATGACATGATGTGATGTATGCCCTCACCGACGATTTCCCTCATACGGCACCATCTTACGACCGCGGCATGCAATCGTCCCTCAAGTGCTCCACATCTTCCAGGCACATGCACTGTAATGGTGATATGATTTCTGAGTTGTTATTAGTCCATTCAAACAGCAGGATTGGAAAACTAAGGTACTTCCCTTATATCAATCCCAACACAGATCCTGCCTAGGGTCGTCACTCCTAGGTCGCTGCAAGGGCTGTCAGGGCTGTTGCACGCACTCGTTGCTCCGCTCCCCCATCACCTTATCAATACAGGCCTACCGTACTCCACTGCTACGGAAGGGTCGTCGCCTCCCGTAGACTCAGAATACGCTCGCGGTCACTACAAAGGACTCGTCGCCTGATCAGTGTAGGCCGACAGTAAGAATATAGTGTCTCATACCACCATAATCTGCTCACGAGACTAGGTGCTCACTGGTCACTATGGGGAGGTTTGTGGCCCCAGCGTAGTCCGACAGCTCGACCACGGTGTCCCATACCACCATGCCCGGCTCATGAGTCTTCGTGGATCAAGGTACCATGGTTAACAGGGTTTACAATAGTAAGTTCAGTACCCTAGGTTCAAGCAGTTATGACTCATACAGGGTGAACATATAATGGCCAGTCAGGTTACTTGACAGGCTCGACTAGCACGATCGCATCTCAAGTTGAACGACATGAAGTGCGTAAAACACTTCATGTGGCCTAACCACTGCCGCCAACTCCAGAACACGGCTCGCGTTCATCGACGCGTCGTTCGTGGCCAAGATAAGCCAACCACGAATTCGCTCGGTTAACGACTGCTTGGACTAAGTATAGTCCCAAACAATTATGGAATCACATCAGCAATCATATTAGAGTATTGGAAATGAAATACAACCATGTGAGCATGTTAATACATGTTATAGCATACAACTTAAGTAAATCATCTAACACATGCCTTTCATACATATAATGAAATCGTGCATATCGCCAACATATAGGAAATCATTTTCATCAGCATACTAATTGAGAATTCAATCTCAAACTAAATCATAATGAAATCATCAAGCACATGTTATAACATACAACTTAAGTGAATCATCAAGCACATGCATTTCATACATATAATGAAATCGTGCATATGGATAACATGTAGGAAACTATTTACACCAGCATATTAATTGAGAAATCAATCTCAAATTAATTCATAACACCATTTAATTCAATACATACTAATACAAGCATTTATACAAACACTTAAACCACACACTTAAGTCTACATATAGTATGTCGACCCAAAGTGCACATTTAGGCGAATCTCTTCACCAAACTAATTATGCACGCATTCCTAGTATTCTAATGCGACAAGAAGCCATGTCAATCACATCAGCAAAAAATGGATGAAAACAGTACTTCCTACAAATGACTAAAATGCCCTAAATCTCATATTCTTCGTCGGTTTACGAAATAGGAAACGGACAACATGTTGTACATGTCAAACGGCATTGCCGTCGATAATCTACTATTAAACGACATTGAAACCGTTGGAAACAGTCAATCAAAGCGTCTAAAATCCGCACCTTATCTCCTAGAAGCGTATCGTTTCTAACGAAGCGTATACGCTTCGTCTACGGCGAATAGACAACCTGATTTACAAGATCTATCAGCTAACATGCTATGGAACGAAAAGAACCCCAAATCAGTAACTTATTAGGGTATTTTCTTACCTATAAACATGGAGAAATCACAGGCCAAGTGATCGGAGCGTGTTGCTAAAGCACATGCAACAGGTGGCACGACAGTAGGAAAATTCTCTCCTACTCTCTCTCACAAACTCTCACCTTTTCTCTCTCCCAATCTAGAGTTTTTCACAAATTCGGATGGGAGAGAGGAGTGAGGGTTTCAACCCCTTTTATAATCCCAAAAGTGCCCAAAATAGGCTTAGGAACAAAGTATACTTGAGGTATATCCAAATCGGAGCTGTTTCGGTCCAAAAGGACATTTCTGGTGGTCCCCTGGCCAAACGCGATCGGACTTAAGCTCATGCATATAGGATCTAGCACACATCAAGTTTTCAGTCCGGCAGGGTTCGCAGATCGCACGTGGGGGTCCAGTTTCAGTTCAGCGGTCCCCGCACGTAGATCAGGCCTACAATTCTCATGATATGAAATAGAAATTTTTTCTGATCCGAGGGTGTAATTTGGCTGAATTCTGATGGTCAAAATGCTTAATACTCACACATCAAGTCGTGTGCCAGATTTGAATTTCAAATTCCAAATCTGTCCCTATTCTTACTCTCTTCAGTCCAGGCTCAGTGAAATAGCCCGTGAATGTCGGTTGGACTTGAATTTCGAAATGATTGTCAAGTCCAGATAGGCGGTTCTAACGGTCTAAGATTGTAGGTATCGGACTTTCGACGCGCGGTCTAGATCCAATACAAAGTTTCAAAGAGGTCCAGAGAATAAACCTGCTTAGAGTTTGATCCGAAGTTTTAGAGTATTATAGCACCAATGATTTTACAAGTTTTGGGTCTTGTAGAACGTATTTAAAGAGGTCAAGGACTATTTCACAGCTACTCCAGCGTAGCGCTGGCTAACTTATGCCTAGTTTCTAAAGGAATTAATCCTAAGTGGTTTCTTTGGCTATGGAATTTGGTTCTGAGCGATTTCTCAGGTATTTTAGTTGACCCATTGCCTAAGTACGTCTAATCCCAGGTTGGCCAAAATCCGGGGTGTTACAGATGTGTACTTGATTAATTGATGTGATAGGTGGGTAGAGATTCTCTTTGGATTTGTAATGCGTAGTGTTTCCATGAAATATGCGTGGGCTCACAACTCTCAGCCTGGGTATCGCATCGGTGCGTAAGATATTATGTTGGAATCGCGGTGACGGTGCGGTCACTAGGGTATAAGTTTCGGGTCGAGTCAACTCAGATCTACAAGATGTGTTTTAGGGTCACGTGCAAATGTCGTCTATAGGTCGCGGGTTGCTAGAATTTGATGGGGAGGATTGCGGGACTCTAAGGAACTGTATGGTCTGGGATACGGGCCTTACAGACCAGTTCGGCTAGTCGAGCACCTTACTTAGGCTAGCCGAACTAGGAGCGATTTGAGCTAATAGGGGAAATTTTCCAAAACCCTCATTTTCACTTGATCTTTCTTGGTTCGTGGTTGCTTCCTTCGGCCAACCCACCATCCTAGCCTCCTAGTAAGTAGTTTATTTGTCATTTTCTTCTAGATTTAAGTTCTTAGTAGTGATTTATTTGAGATTCCATCATTTTGTTTGAATCTAGATCTTTCTTTTTGGGGGGTTTTTCTCAAAAATCTGATCTAGTCAAACCCATCAAGATCTTTGTTATTTCTTACTATTCATTAGTTATTTCTTCCATGGAACATCAGATTAAGCGTGTCGTTCATTGTCCTCAGTCTGGTTCCTCATCCCTCTCCACTACTTGGGTCGTGTGCACCATTCACACATCGGAGGATGACTCAGAGAATGTACAGGATTTCCATACTCAGAGTATAATCATTGAGCGAATTGTGAATGTTAATCACATTGCTAAATTTGGTCTTCTTGAAATTCTCTCCGAGGTAGGATGGGAGAAAATTTTTAATTGGGGTGGAGTTATGTACTGGTCAATTTCTCAAGGGATGTACACATCCATTGGTGAAGTTTCTTTCGAAGCATTAACGTTTAATGTTCAATTTTTGGAAGACACTATCATTATCACACCCTCCATCATACCGTCCGTTATGGACATTGATATGGTGGAAGATGGAATTCCTATTCCTACTCTTTTTGAATATATGTATCCTTTAAAAAGAAATACCATTACCAGGGTGTTATGTGATTTTGACACCCAATGATGAACCGGTAACTCTCTCCCCACTTATAATTTACTTCTAAAATACTGTGTTCTTCATCGCATCTTCACTTCTAATGTCTATTTTAGGGTAGGGAATAAGACTGATCTTACTCCCTACATGATGTGTATTTTGCACTCCGTTGTATCCGATATTCACATTTGTCTTGCTTCATTGATATCTTATTTAATCATTTAATATTGTCTCCATCCTCGTCATGGTTCTATTCCATTTGCATTTCTTATGACTTCTCTTGCTTTGTGGTTCAAAGTATAAATTCCTACAATAGAAGCACCGGAGTCTGAGCTTCCATTTGGTAATGCAAACTTGAATATGATGAAACTTGATTTGAGACCTGAGTAGTGAGGTGATCAGGAAGAAGTTCCTAAATGAGATGTTAACATGGATGATGTATTTACTAACCTAGAAGAATCTGCTGACACAGATGATTCGGACTTCTAGCCTTCGCAATTCTCTGAGAGGTTGGGAAATTTAAAGAAGAAGGTAGACGCTTTGCATGTATCTCAAGATTCATTACTTCTGACTTAAAAATAGCAAATGAAGTATATGAAAAAGTACTTTCATCAATTTAGTCAAAATCTGAAGAACAATGATCTTGATATGCATGCACCGTCCTCTTCTAGCTTTGATTGATAAACTTTTATTATGGTTTGTAAGAACCATAATTCTCTTTTTTGGATTACTTGCACCATTGTAATAGCTTTCCTTTACATACATTTGGATGATTTTATATCTAACAATTAAAAGACTTTCTATCCTTGTGTTGTATACTATTATGCTTGATTATTTGGTTGAATATCCTTTGTCAACTTCTGACAAAAAGGGGGAGAAAAGCTATGGATAATATGAGCACCCACACTTGAACAACTCTCTCACATTGAAAACATATATGAGCACCTACACTTGCACTTACATGCATGAATTCTATGGATTTATATATATTTTTACTGCATGTGCTACATGTGACTAAGTGCTCAGGAGGAGTTTCGTATGCATGTTCTAAGGGGGATTATAAAGATCCAAGATATCACCGGTGGTGTATAGATGTTCCTTTGAAACATAGATCATATGAGTATGATGAGTCAATTAAGATGATGTAATTTGTTACGATGAGTTGTATGTTTGTATGAGTGTGTTTTGTCTTGAAATTGACAAAGGGGGGAGATTGTTAGTGCTTATGCTTAAGCACAACTAGGATTGTCATATTTCGTAGTCCTATGAGGAGAACAAGCACACATGAAGATATTTTTCGACAACTTATGAAGATATGTGAATTGACTTGATCAAGCATCTCATGGAAGACTCAAATCTCAAAGCCTAAAAGTGCATGGTTTGAAGATCGAAATACTATGTATGAGTCAACCATTAGGTGGTATAACCTTAGATTGACCTTACATTAGGTGTATTTCAGATAGTGTTGTAATGATTATCTTTTATGTAAAAATATACTCTAGTTAGGCCAGCCAGACATCTGGTTCGACCAACCTAACTGCCTTCGGTCAACCCTGCATAATTTGAGAGAGTTTACAAATTGGCACATATTTTCTGTGGTAGGTTCGCCCAGCCCAAATTATGTTCGATCAAGTTTTCAACAATGCATTTCTTCAAAATTCAGGGAGATTCGGCCAACCAAATTTTTGAAAGATCTTATCCCGCGAAATTTAAAGATCCATTGGAATGCAATCGTTAGAATTCAACCAACCAAATTTCCAATTCTTTTGGCTATAAATAGAGGCTTTCTCTTATTCATTACTATAATGAAATTCGGTGTGAAATCCCCTATAAGAAAGAGAGAAAGCTGCGCCCTTCTTAAGCTATTGTGTAGTAATTCTAATCTTCTGTTTAAGCTTATTTTATTCTCTTTCTCAAGTCACTCTAATTATTTTTAATAGAGTGATCTAAACTCTACTTGAGATCTAGAGAATAGAATTTACAGCACATAGGGTTTTGCTTATATTGAATACACAATAGATCTCTATATTCTTTAGGTTAAACTCATACACGGCTTCATCAAATCCTAAGAAGAAAATCACTGCAATCAAGCTACAATTACGTCTTCAAATTGCCAATTGAAGATAAGTATTATATTTTCATTTATTTCAATTTGGGTTTTTCTAAAATAGCCTAGAAATCTCAACAAGTTTGTTTGTGGTAATCTCTTGAAAATCACAAAGTGGGTTTTGTTGTGATAGCCCATGAAAATCACATGAACTGTATAAGGTTGTTAAGATGACCCTATGAAAACATTGAAATAGTGAAAGCCAGAATTATGAGGGTAGTAATTTTAGGAGTGGAGTAGGTGTGGGTTTAAGCACTAAACTACTATAATTCCTTTGTGCATTGTGGTGATTGTTTTTATTATTTATATGCTTGTTTTCTGATTGATTAGCTCTTTTGAAGTTTGATGTTTTGATTTTAAAGATGTTGTGAAATAAGATTGTCCTGCTTAAATCTTTTAGGAGAAGGTTGTCCTATGAACTATTCAATATCAAAAATTCAATACTCTAAGCAATTGAGTATAATTGTTTTATTATTTTGCATTGTATCAAAATATTTGGCATTGTCCTATTCACCCCCCCTTCCCCTCTAGGACATTTGTAGCTCGTCCTTTCAGCTTGCGAGAAAGTAGAGGGAGTAGTGTGCACTGGAATGTCGAATGCAAGCATACAATTAAAGCAGACCAGTATAGACTGGAATGCATGATGCTTCTGAGAAAGTAAATGGACCAATTTTCACTAGAATGTCGAATGTAGGCATGAAAGTAAAGTAGACCAGTATAGATTGGAATGCAGGATGCTTGTGAGAAAGTAAATGGTCTAGTTTGCAGTGAAATGCATGATGCTTGCGGGAAAGTAAAGGGACTAGTTTACACTGGAATGCAGGATGCAGGCAAGAAAGTAAATGGACAAATATACATTAGACTGTTAACAAGTTAGTGTATTAGTGGGAGACCAGTATTTGCTAAAATGTTAGAAAGCACGATATAGAATGTAAATAATACCAATATTCACTGGAGTGTGGGAAAGTAAATGTGCCAAATTTATAGAATCCCCAAAAATTGAGAAATTTTGTTTTTCAAGTTAGGCTTAGGCTAGTGACTAACACTCCTTAGTGAAGTCACCTTATATAGGCATAGGTTGTCGTGTGTAGGCTCCTAGTAGTGTCCTTGTGGAGGACCATTTTCCTTGTGTAGGCATACATTGCCTTGTGTAGGCTCCTAGTATTGTCCTTATGTAGGACTCATTGCCATGTGTAGTCTCTTAAGTTTGCTTTATGTGGACTCCTTAGCTAACTTTATATTAGTTGTGAAGGTTTATGGTTAACCTGATTTAAACTATTTGATAGTGAAAATTTAGCACACTTTACGATGGAGTGCGTCAGCCAAGAGTGGAGTAGGCATGTAAACGAACCACTATATATTGCAGTGTTTGTGATGATTGCCTTTGCTCATATGTATTGACTATGTGATTGTTTACTTTATGCACAATACATGTTTGATAAAATGTAGCTCTAGAACTTGAATTCAAATGATCATATTATAATCTTGCTCAACTTGTTTCAGATTGGTAGAATCTATAGCTTATTGGGATTATAGTTTTAAAAAGTCCTATTCACCCCCCTCTAGGACACTTTACCACAATTTCATAATTCAATTCTCGTATAAGAATGTGTGTACTGCTTGTGACAAAATGTGAAGTAATTGGCAAGTTTTCTGTTGGGCAGGATCTGATCCAATCGCCAAGCCTCAGAGCATACTTTTAAGCCATTTTGGTGTAAAAGTGTGTTGAGTGATGAGATGAATGTTGTGTTATGCAAGGCTAGATGAATCTTGATTGAAAATAGTTAGGTGGACAATAGTGTTTCAAGGATCGTATAGAATGACTTTGATTTAAAGTTAATTTGGCTTAAGAGGCTAGTGTTAGGTTGGACTTAGGCTAGTTTCTCTCTCTCTCTCTCTCACTCTCACTCTCACTCTCCTTGGTGGGATGGAGGATTGAACGTGGATGGTTGAAATGGGAGTGAATTATTATGGGATTGAGGGATGCTTGAAATGTGAAGGGAATGGGGGTATTTATAGTTCTTTAGCCCAATTTTTTGAAAATTATTACAAGGCTTGAGGTTATAAAGGTTTGGATGATAGGATTTGAGATTGTCATGTGGTAATATGTCGTATTGGTTTGGGTGGCATAAGGTATAATTTCAGCTCAAAGGAGGGGCATCATAGTAATTATCAAGTTTTGCACATGCATGAAATAGGCAGGGAGGATAACAACAGGCGAGTGGGTAATAATCGAACCTAAGGGTTGACAACCTCAAGTGCAAGGCCACGATGTAGTAATAACTCAGTGAGATAGAGGTTGAATCCTCAGAGAATGCGGAACACGGTTTGAAACTAATCTAAGTCTAATAGGTTGTCTAGGTTTTTAATCCATAGATTAAGAAAATGGTTTTAAAAAATAAAAATAAAATACTAAGGATCCAGAAATCCACTCATAGCAGTCACAATTTCTAATTTATTGATTCAATGTATAACTCAACTAGAGTCGAAGTCCGATATATCCAATCGAAAGATAATTTTGTTAAAATAATCATTAACACTAATAAGAATATTATTGAGGGTCAAATATTGCATATTAAACCCCATTTATATATTGGTTTTATGAACATAATACTGCTTAATGTCCTATTTTACTCATGTTTGTGTTGCGAGGTGAATTTAAGAGCTTAGATTGAAAAAGTGCTAAAAGCATGGATTTGACGCTCACAGATCACCACGGCAAAGAATGAATCTTAGGAGACAAAGATTGAAGATTTCAAGGTCCCAAGATTCTAGAAAACTAAGTGGAAAAGGAACGAAGTTGAAAGAACAAGTGCAAAAGTCACATGGACTGTGTCATCAATCATCATTCAATGACATCGAAGACACATTCGATGACATCGAACATGGGTCAATGACATTGAATTTATGAGAAAAAATCAAGTTAGTTGCTGGACAATTGAAGACGTTTTTCGATGACTCGAGGACCTATTCGATGACATCAAATTTTCTGTTGATTTTTGATAAAACTCATTAGACATATTGGGTCCCATGTTCGATTATTCAAAGGTTTTCTCGATGATATCGAAGACTTGCTCGATGACATCGAATGCCTCTTTGATGACATCAAATTTATTGAAGAAATTGGAATAACTCGCTGGACTGTTTTGGACGCGTTATTGATTCCTCGAACAACGCTCGATGACATCAAAGGTAGGTTCGATGACATAGAAGGCTACAAAGTCTAGATGAAGTTGTAAAAGTGTAGGAAAAGCACATGAAAAAGGCACCTTCGATGACATTGAAGCTAGTTCGATGCCATCAAACCACTTGCGCGAAGTTACGCACATTTACATGAAGTGCGTAAATTTGAGGCAGTTTCTAAAATTTTCCAAGGAGGTGTTACACGACTATAAATAGGAGTCCCTATGGCATCCCTGAGCATCATCTAGGGTTTGAGGAGTGGAGAAAAAGCATGGAGAGCCGCTGTCAAGAGTCTTTTTTCTTCTTCCTTAGTTGTTTTTATGCTTTTCTTAAGATATTTTAGTTCGATCATGTCTATGGTTGGCTAAGCCTCTTAGTTAAGGCTAAGAGGTGAAGCTTGTGGCGTGATGGGATGTTTTTATTACTTTAATTCATGTTTATGTTGAACTCCCTTTTATTCTAGTTTGATTCTTAAGGAATACTTTCAGTTTTTAATAGTTTATTGTGACTCAAATTACAGTAAATCTATAATAGCTCTGAGTATCTCTTTTCATCTATTGAGATTGTGAAGTTAGTAAATCCTATTGTTCACCATCGTCCCTTGGGCATGGTTGATGATGGAATCCATTCCAATTTCATGATTCTCTTATGTTTGGTTATGAGATTGATATATCCTATTGTGAGCCATTATCTCCTAGGTGTGGTTTTATGATAGAATCACTTCCAGTTCTCACAACTCTCATCCGTTGAGAATTAGTTCAAAGGAAGTTCAGATTTGATTTTATTGTATATCTTTCAACTGGACAAGATATGACTCTATTCCAGTTGTGTCCTTGAATTAAGTAATAGATCTCCCTGATTACTGCAAGTGGATCCTTGAAAACCCTAGTTCCCACCTTCGAATTTCTTAAGTTTCTAATTAAAACTTTCACAATTACTTCCCTTATTTCTAATTTGGATTCACATCTTCTTCTAGTTCTACTTCTAGTTGCTTTCAGAATACACATAAGATTAGTCTCTGTGGATTCGACCTCGGTCTCACCGAGATTATTACTACATAGTGACCCTGCACTTGGGGCTGTGAATAAGTTTTTGGTGCCGTTGCCAAGGACTAATGGTTGTGTTTTTCTGAGATTAATTAGTTTTGAAATTAGTTTAAGATTAGGGTTTCTCTATTTTCTATTTTTAGGTTAGGGTTTTTACTATTTTTAAAAACTAATTTACTCTCTAATTCTATGATAGAAACTTTCCTAATTTGTTTTTAGAAACTAACTTTTTATTTTTAGAAACTTTCTTTTACTGTTTTTAGAAAGCGGTTTACTTTCCTTTTCTGTTTTTAGAAATAAATTTGCTTTCCTTTTTTTAGAAACTTCTTCTTTCATTTTTAGAAAATAGGTTGCTTCCCTTATTTCCTTTTTAGAAACTAATCCACTTTCCTTTTTCTTTTGCAGGATCCTAACATAGAAACTTCTAATTTGGTAACTTCTTTCTAATTCTCTCTCTTTCTATTTTTAGATTTCTATTTCTCTCTTTCTTTCTAGGTTTAGTTTAGATTCTAAAATTGAGGGCTGAGAGTATTTCATGCCCAAGTTGGTTCGTGACAACACTCGACGTCTCTTGAGTGAAGGAGGATTGGTTAAGGTCTATCCATCACAGGATTAGACACCACTTGAGATCCATAGAGTTAATTGAGGTTATGGCTACAAATCAACCTGTAAATCAACTGGTGAATCAGTCGCATGCAACCTCGGGTTGCAGAAGTCTAGGATGAGAATGAGGTGCACCATGCACCCCTGCCTCGTACTTTATGAGATTACTTACAACAGGCAGGGGTCAACACCCTGTTGAGGCATAAAAAATATTCCATGTCCGGGGGTATTTCGGTAATTTTCATGTTCGAGGGTATTTCAGTAATTTTCATGTCCAGGGGTATTTCAGTAATTTTCATGTCTGAGGGTATTTCGGTAAAATTTCATGTCTGGGGGTATTGCGGTAATTTCCACGTCTGGGGGTATTTTGGTAAAATTCCATGTCCAGGGGTAGTTTAAGTATTTTGGTAAAATTCCCTGTCCAGGGGTAGTTTGGTAAAAAAGGGTGCACATGTGTCATTTTAAGGGGGAAAGGTTGTACACCACCATTTAAGAGGGAGCTTGGTGGTCACCATGGTTTAAGAAAAGAAGAAGTTCATATGTGAAGAGATAAGTGGTGGTGATCACCACTCTGTAAGAGTGGTGGGGCCTATAAATACCCCTTCCTGCTTCATTTAGAGGGGTTAAATCGGTTAGATCAGATGGTGGGCCAAAGAAACGGAGAAGAAGTGAGGAGAGAGAGAGAGAGCGCAATGCAGTGCAAGGAATAGTGCACATGCGCGGACCGCGCAAGGAAGGAAAAGCACTGTTGCGCCATTCGCACAAGAGAGATATGGGGTTGCGCCATTCACGTAAAGGAGGTTTTTTGTTGTGCGGTCTGCATGACCTGTGCAACAGAAGCGGGAATTAGACTAAGTGTTGATTCCTGCAAGCCATATAGTACTGTTACGCTGTCCGATGAAACATTTCGCTGAGCGGACCGCACAACGGGTCAGACTTTCAGCCGGGCGTAAACAGAGAAAAACCCTTTTCTTCTTTCAATTGTGCTGCTGGTGGGGCCCAATACAGCATCCTTTTGAGAAATCCACACCGTCCGCTGGATCTCCCTTAAGATTTCGACCATGAATAGTAGTCTTTGATCGTCTGTTGACGTGGCCCACCTAGATAGTCAAGCCACGAAAGTAGCTAAACGGTCTTCTTTTGCTCATTATGGTGATCATGAGGAAGAACATAACCATGGAGAATCAACATGGTTTTGATGGGTTTTTATCCCTCTACCTGACAGATGGCTCAGATCCGCCTATAGATGCGTGATGGTGGCCCACTACGAAGGAACGGAGGCTCTATTTTTAACAGAGTCGAGGTACGTTGACTCTGTGAAGTTCAATGGCTCGTTTACTGAAGTTTTTTGGAAAATCCACTCCATTCATTGGTCTCAGGGTGAAAAACCATCAGGAATAGGGTAATTTTGGAGGAAAATCAGCGTGGCCCACTAGCCTCCCCACTCCATCATCCACTTCATGTTCAATGGTCATAATTCTACAATAGCCTACATAGTTTCAGAATGCCACATTGTCAACTGTACACAATGAATGGTACGGATCGGCGATTTGAATGTGGAGTGGGCCACACTAAGAAAATTGTAAAGAGACTCTGATGACGTTATGCATGGTTTTGTATTTGAGAAGAAGAAGTAGGTCAGTAGCCTACTAACCGACTTTGAGAAAATTCGTGCACGGCCGGTGCTCATGCACACCATGTACATGTGATGTACATGTAGCTCCAACGTGATGCTTGTGAGAAATATGCTCCATCCATACGCTTTGCTATTGCATTTAACACGTAGGGACCAAATCTGAAGCATATCTAGATATTAGGCGAGCCCCAAATCATGATCTTAGGGGTTAATTTGTCAATTTGGCCATTTTTACAAGGATCCAGAAGCTGAAATTTAGTGTGTACGACTAATTTGTGGTTTTAATGCTGCACATAAAGTTTCAAGTCAAATGGATGGTGGCAACCCCATGATCTCACATTTTGGAGGACTTTTTAGGCCCATTTAGCATGATCAGCCTAATTTCCTCAGGGCCTGGCCACACTTCAATGGGCTGCTGCATATTTCAAGGAAGACTGACCGGAAGGATGCTCCATCTCATTAGAGATTGGCTGATCGATTCAGCAATTCCTCCTAAGTACCTAGGAGATGACCGAAATAATGTCGGAATGCTGCCGAAATTTCTATTAGACTATCTTCTCTTTAATTGCATTGCATTAATTATATTTTGTTTTCAAAATCAAATCAGAGGATGTAAATGAACTCAGATACATGTGATCAATGTTCTCTCATTAAATTCTTTATTATCATTGAATAAATCCCCAAATAGAACGCATTTGTTTTCTTGTCGAAAACAAAATGACAACTTTGCTTGGGACTTATTATTCAATGGTAACTTGGAAAATATTAAGAGAACATTTATCATTTTTTAGCGTCTATATAGATGCTAAAATGGTGACTCTCAGCGAGAACATCCTCCCCTTCATCTCTGAAAAAAAAAGTACGATTTATTTAATAAATTAGCTAACGCTCTGTTCTGAATGACAGATGTACCACATCCAATAGACTTCCACCCAAAAAGTGTCAGAAATGATCAAATCAATTTCGATCAAAGACAAATAATGCCAAAACGATGACAGTTACCGGAGAAAGCTAGCTTCTTGTACGAAAGTGATTCAAACATCAGTTAGCTAGTACATGTCTAAGGAAGAGGAACAGGCTGCCTTGATTTGTCTCAGATGAAAGGCTTCTTCAAAAGTGTTATGTGGCTCCCACACATGGCCAGTTAATAGATCGAGCAGAGGAAGGGTGGAGCACTTGTGAATCTTCTAAGACTGGAAAAAGGAAACATCTGGAGTCAGCTATCAATTCAATTATAGCACATTCAATCGATGAAATATTGGCACAATGCTATCAAAAGAGAATTGAATGATATCGTTGAAGGAACAAGGAAGATGCAACTTTCAGGAGATTTCTCTGATTCATCAGCTTTCAATGACAGGTTACAATTCATTGCCTAAGTATGCATCTTTCACGGCATTGTTGAGGATGAAGTTATATTCCCAACGGTAGATGGGGAATTATCGTTTGCCCAGGAGCACGCTGAAGAAGAAAGCCAATTCGACAATTTTAGATGCATGATAGAAAGCATTCAGAGTTCTGGAGCCAATTTAAATTCAGCTGGTTTTTATGCAAAGTTGTGCTCACATGCTGACCAAATAATGGGCATCATATAGAAGCACTTCCATGGCGAGGAAGTACGGAGAGATGTTGGAAGATCAGGTCACATTCTTACTACAGAAATACCTTGGAAAATACGTGAGAGGCCTTAACAAGGAAGCTCTCAAGATCAGCGCCTGGCAAGGTGATGTGGAGCTCACAAATATGCAGCTAAAGCTAGAGGTGCTTAATGCCTTGAAGTTGCCTGTGAAAGTTAAGGCATGATTTCTTAGATCTGTGAAGCTCAAGGTTCCACGGAGCAGGCTAGGTAAAGAACCAGTCTTAGTCTATTTGGATCGGCTGTTCATAATTAGTTGAGCTTACAACACAGGTTGAAGGATGTAGTGAGGATACTATCCATGAAGGAAAAAAAGACTAGAATAAGGGAAATGGAAATGAAGCTATTGGAGAGTAGGCAACAACTGAAATCTGAAGTGAATACATCATGGTTGGGCTCTTTGATCAACACGATAATAGGGAACCTAAAGCTCTCTATTACCAATATCCACATTAGATATGAGGATCTTGAAAGCAATCCTGGTCATCCATTTGCAGCCGGCGTAACACTGACAAATTCAGTAGTAACAATTGACGACTGTGGAAATTAAACTTTTATTACAGGGGTTGCACTAGAGCCAATTCAGAAGTCTGTGGAACTTAAACACCTGGCTCTTTATTTCGATCCTGATATTCATCCAGGGAATGTTGACAAACCATGGGAGGACTTGCTTCCTTCAGAATGGAGTCAGGTATTTGAAATTGTGAGTCAAGATGGTAAACCTGCTATTGTTCTTCCAAAAGAGTACAGTTACATTCTTCAACCAATAACAGGAAATGCCAAGTATTCAAAGCTTCAGCCTGATGTATCTCAGAGTATGGGACAGCCACTACAAAAAGCAGCAGTTAACTTGGATGATTTTACATTGTGTTTATCAAAGGATGGAAACAGGGACATATTGAAGTTGACAAATAACTTTTCTACCGTTAATCAACGTCTGAAATATGCTCATTACCGCCCACTTGTCCCAGTAAAATCTGACCCCCGTCTTTGGTGGAAGTATGCTTACAAAGCTATGTCTGACCAGATGAAGAAGGCAAGTGGGAAAATGTCATGGGAGCATGTTCTAAGGTATGTCAGGCTTCGCAAGGGATATATCTCTCTTTATGCTTCTCTCTTGAAATGTGATGTCACTCGATTAGTGGTGGAGGATGATAATGACATCGAGGAACTAGATCGTGAACTCGACATTGAACTCATACTTCACTGGAGGAAGTTGGTCCACAAATTTGTTAAGCAGTCAACAGAATATGACGAAAACTTGAAGAAACAAAAGACAAAGAGATCGTGGTGGTCACTAGGATGGACTGAACAATCCAGTAAGGGTGGAAGTGAACCAGTGCATTTCAGTGAGGAAGATTGGGAACAATTAAATAAGATCATTGGCTACAACGAAGGTGCGGATGAGCATTTGGTGGAAACTCAGGATAGGGAGAACATGCTTCATACCCTTTTGGAAATCCGTATGAAGCACTTCCATGGTGAGGAAGTTGACGTTCTTTCTCTTGCTCGTGAACATTTCAGTCCTACAAAATAGCGAGAGCTTCTATGTGAAAGCTTGTGTGCGATATCACTGAAATTGATATAACACATCTTGCCACGGCTGGTCGGATCACCTAGTGAAGAAGAAGCGAGGTAATGTCGAAAGTATTAAAAATAAAACCAATGCCGGAAGATATCAGGGAAGATCAAATCAGTTGCGATCAAGAAGCAGATAATGCCAAGTAATGTCGAAAGTAGTTTTTGCTTCATCAGTAGCATGATGAAATAATGAAGGACAGATGATAATGTGTTAACGCACGAAAGTATACAAAGTTTCCATCTTACATTGCCTTTGAGAAATGAGAGGATATTGGAGACAAGAAAGAAAGAAGAAACAAGATTAGAAAGAAAGGATATGTAAAGAAGAATGAGACCTGCGTCAAAGTTATAGGGTACTGCGTGTACAAGGACAATGGTGTTTAGATTAAGTTGACAGAGACGACTGAGACTTGGTGAAAGGAATATCATCCTGCCGAGTATGGATAACAGTACATTCGAAGTGTGTAGAAAATAGAAAATTCGCCAACAAGGTGTTCATCATCCTTCACCAAATGAATGTGTTACTAAAGACCTTACTCTTTCAACAGCGACTACCATGAACAACAGTAAAGCTTGAAGGAAAACCCTCAGAGGAGAAGTCAGTTCAATTGAATCAGGCGTTGCTCACCAACAAGTAAATAGATCAATTAATGAATTAACGAATTCATCAGTCAATAGAGAACCCTGGGGGCATCGTCACAACTTGCCAGAGTAAAAAATAAAAAAATAAAAAAATACCTGAAAGTCTTAAAAGAATAGCTACAGATATTGCCTAAGAAAGAATGCAAAATAAAGGACCGTCAAAGGTAAATGGTTGAAATTTCGCTAAAGAGAATAGTGATGATTTTACTAATAAGAAAGCAAAGAAAGGGTTCAGAAAATTCAAGGACTACATGAAACACACAGCTGAAGAAAGCGATATACTGCTTATGAGGAATCAATCTTTAGCTGCAGAGATAATTAAATTGCCATAGTTAAAGTATTAAAGGAAATAAAATAAAGAAGAAAGAAGGACAGGAAATTAGAAAGCGAGATAGTGTGTTGACTTAAAAGATTCAAGGCACAATTATTCAAGGGGCAGACAAAGGCGTACAAGATGCGTTATCCTTTAAGATAAGCTACAGTTCTAATGCTTCTAAATTAAAAAGGAGAAAGATAAGAAAAGTTTCAAAATGACAAAATCTCAGAATCCCAAATGAGGTAATTGTTGACTCCCCAAAATGATAATTGTTTATAATAATTGTCTATATCAAATTTTGCAGGTTAAAGTTGGGGCAAAAGCAAGCATTGATGATTGCTATCAAGCATTGACGATTGTCACCGACAATTTGAGGAGCAAAAGGATTGCGAAAGATAAGGAAATTTAGGAGATACAGTTGAAGAAGAAAGAAAAGTGAATGACTTGAAGAACAAGTTACAGAAGATAGTTGATAAAGGCGAAATTGTTAAAGTATACGACATAAGAGAAGAAATAAGAGTATATAGGCCTGATTAGTTCGAGACCGGGGGTAAAGCTAATCTTGAGCAAAAGTATGAGATGATGCAGCATCAGTATATTTGTTAAAGGTCACAACATCGTGATTTTGATTATGAAGATTCCTAGAGCAATGCTTCCTAATCAAAAGGGGGCAAGACAGGTGAGTAAAAGCTGTGAAATATGTTTCTTACCATAGAGTGTATTTCTTTTATGTATTTGAATGAAAGACAGGCTTTCAAGCATATCAAGTCATCGCTAAAGAAAGACGGGCTTTCAAGCATATCAAGCCATCTGCAGAGGTCATCAAAGCGATTGTTGAAACACTTCCTGTATCATGTTTGGAGATAACGACAAATGATTGGCGTCAACCTTTCATCGATTATCTCAAATATGACATCTCATCAGAAGAACTAGTAGAGAAATAGTAAATCAAGCAACAGTCAAAAGGATTCATTATATGCAGTGAAGTATTGTACAGAAAATTGTACAATGGAATGTTGTTATGTTACTTAGACGAACGAGAGGCGAGTCAAACGTTATGAGAAGCGCACTCCGGGGAATGTGGGGCACATCAAGCCGGTCGAAATTTGTTCCATAAAGTACATCGAATGGGATATTATTGGCCCTCCATGTTCAAAGACACGATAGATTATGCAAAGATGAATGTCAGATTCATGGAGATATTATACACGTTCCTCCAGAAGACCTGCATCAGTCAGTCGCCTGTTGGCCCTTTTCATCTTGGGGATTGGACGTCATTGGTCCTATAAATCTGCCTTCGTCCAAAGGAAAGCAATATATATTTGCAACAACGGATTATTTCTCCAAATCGATAGAGGCATTTGCTTTACGCAATGTTAAAGAAAGGGACGTCGTTAATTTCATCCGACAAGCAATCATATACCGCCATGGTATCCCGAAGCAGATTGTTACAGATATTGGCACTCCCTTTAAGAATAGAGGAATGGAAAAGCTCTGTCAGAAATTCAGCATTCATCACTCATTTTCAACACCTTACTATCCACCGGCTAATGGATTAGCAGAGGCGTTTAATAAAATGATAATCAAGATACTGAAGAAGATGGTGATCGAAAATAAATGTGACTGAGATAAAAGATTGCTAGAAGCTTTGTGGGCATATCAAACTACTCACTGGACATCGAAGAATGCAACGCCGTATTCTCTGGTATATGGTGTGGACAAGTAGCATCACTCAGAGTGGCGGTGCACCAGTTCATAACAAACGATGCAAATGCAAAGATCAAGCTGAAAGAATTGGATCTTCTTGATGAAAAATGGCTGGCAGTGCAACAACAACTGTAATCATATCAAGCCAGAATATCAGCCGCCTTCGACAAACATGTTAAATATCATTCCTTCAAGAAGGGGGATATGGTGCTGATGCTTAAAAGGCCTATAGTGGTCACTCATCGGACAGGAGGCAAATTCGAGCCTAAACGGGATGGGCCTTATATAATAAAAGAAGTATACTCCAATGGCGCATACAGAGTTGTAGATCAAAATGGACATGGTATCAATATACCAGTCAATGTTCACTTCATAAAGAGATACCATCCCTGAAGACGCTACTAGTTTTGATTTAGAACATCACTAGCATAATGATTCTGAATAAAAAGGGGACAAGAATGAGCAAGACCATGTCTATAGGTCATCCAGAGAATGAATAAATAAGAAGTATGCAAGCATATCAAGACTAGATATCCAACAAGCAGTGTGAAAAGAAAGTGACCATCGTTATTATCAAGCGAGCTCTGAAAAATTCTGTCATAATTAGTATCGTCACCAAGTTGATATATTATGAACGACACAGATGAAGCTGATATATTATGAATGACACAGATGAAGTGGATATATTATGAACAACACAAATGGGTCCTCCTGAAAATATTATCAAGAGTGATGACATATCAATCCCAATCGGAGAGGTCTATCATTCTCGCAGCACAACAATGATGATCACTCTCAATCAGAGAAGTTTATCATCCTCGCAGCGCAACGACGATGATCACGCCCATTATTATCTTTAAAGGCATTTTAAGGTAGTCTAGCCAAGCCTATAAGTCCAACTACGCATAAGACCTATAATCATTTAAGGCAGTCTAGCCAAATCCCAAGAAGGCCAAGTCCTAAAAGGACCAAGTCTTAAAAGGGACCAGCTACGCATAAGACCTATCATTTTCAACATTCGAGCAGTAATGAGAAGCCAATGGCCCTAAAAAGCCCATGAAGGCCATCATATGCATACCCATGCGGGCAGCTGATGAAGTCAAGGACTAAAAGCCTGAAAGGCTAAAAGTCCGTGAAGGCTAGTCATGCGTGTAAGACCAAAGCCGTCTGTATAGTTTTTTGGCAGCGTCACGGGGAACGGAGGTAAATGCCCTCCCGTGAATGGGCCCGACCTTGCAGATGAAGAAAAAGCGGGCCGCAGTGTGAGCTCTTTGGGCCATGTCCATAGATAGGCCAACCATACGTAAGACCCCCCATATTTAGGGAATCAATTCCAGTAGTAACTCATGAGGAAAGGCTTAAACCTACTCATTGATGGACTAGCGGCCCTGGATTTAGAACCCCAAAGGTAGTCTTGTGCGCTCTGTGAACTTTAGAGAGTTACCGCGGCCAACCCTGTGAGTAAATCGAAGCCGAGTTCACGGCCCCAGTAGCTTCACTGGGCCCCTCTGATGGATCACGGTTTGTGAACTCACTAGGTAGTGAGGAGTCCAGCGAACTCATAAGAGTTACAGAGACCATCACGTAAGACCCGACTCCCACAAGAGTCTAAGCAATTGCTTGCTTCAACTACTCAAGAGCTTAAACTGTGTATGCTCCAACTACTCAAGAGCTTAAACTATGTATGTTCCACTACTCAAGAGCTTAAACTGTGTGTGCTCCACTACTCAAGAGCTTAAACTGTGTGTGACTGACTAAATTGAAATTTAGTACCGTCAACTAGGACAAGGATCATCTAGGAAATTCCTTGCTAACAAATCATAAAAGAATATAAAAAAAGAGAGTATAATATATCAATAGTATAGCAGTAATCAAAGCATTGTGTAAATAAAGCAAAAACATCATTATTAAAATATCATGAGAAACTTGTATGATTTGTAATTCTGAAAATTAAAGTTATACATCTCATAGTTCCCCTGTAATACCTAACGCTGCTAAGTATTGTTACAAATTCTATTGAAAATTAATTTGAGTAGCAGCATGTTCTAGGCGGGCAGTCGAAATCATTCTCAAGAGCCTAAACTGTGTGTGTAGGTGTCTGTCCAGTAGTGTCCGTCCAGTAGTATCAGTCTAGTGGTGTCAGTTCAGTAGTGTTAGTTCAGTTTAGTCAAGTCTGGTCGAGTCAAGTCAAGTTAAGTCAAGTTTAGTCTTGATTCAGTCAGAGTATGGTCAGTCAAGAGTATACTATCTCCATTGCTCGAAAGCACAAACTAAGTTTAGCATTTAAAATGCTGTAAATACATATTTCACTATAGATATGCTCAAACATGCAAAGCATAAACTATGCATAGAATTTAAAATGTTGTAGATACATATTTCAATTTAGATATGCTCAAATATGCAATTGTCTGATGAACATTTTAAATATTAAGTAGACAAGATGCCAAAAATGCATTTCTCTTGAATCAGGTTCAAATTAGCAAAGATTATACATCCTTCAAGGGTATCAGCAGACTTCACTTCAGAAATATTATCTTCTGAAGAAATTTTATGCGACATTGACTGGGAAAGGGGGTGCAGGATCTATGTCTCCAAAGTAATCTATGCCTTGGTCTTTTTAATAATCTCTTATATGCAGTGAAGGAATTCATATGCCGAGTATTATGGAAAATAATATTGCAAGACTCCATGTATCGGATCTGATGGAGACGAAGAACAAACAGAATCATCATCATCAATAACTTTTATGACCTTTGAAAAATTATTGAATGAAAATTCAAAAGAAGTCTTGTCTATTTTTCAATTATTTAGAATCAGCAAAGATCCAAGGAAAAGTCTATAAAGAAATGCTAAGGAGCACAAACTAGAGAAGAGCCAGTAAAAAGATTTAGCGGTTGAACCTTTGGAGCTAAAGATGAAATCTTCAAGAGTGCAATATAAAGAATACAATGTTAAGCACGATGACAAGCGTAAAGATTGATTAAATCATATTGCGAATATCACAATCGGCCTAAAAAGAGAAGAAACTCTCAATCTATTTCAAAAATTATCAATGCTTCATAAAGCTACATTGAAAAATTATAATGAATTAAGATACTAATTCCGATTAATTTGGCAGGAGACACCATTATTCAAAAGCTTGGGTTATGCAGATCGTGAGTAAAGGAAACAATTGAAAAAGTTGTTGCGGCAGGAGCAGCATTAAAGAACGACCCCAAATACAGAATTGAAGGAAAGAATCGTTGAAGTTGATCAAAGAGACCGTTACAGCAGCAACGGTGTTGAAAGATAGTTCTCTGATCAAATTGCTCAAAGACGAAGTCGTCACAGTTATTACAGAGATGTGCTTCGATGAAAAGAGTATTTTATCTTCTCTAGTGAACAGCCGCTTGACACTACTGGCTGGGGGCATTCAAATCTTTCGGTTAAGCGTGATCATTCAAGTCTACCGTTCGAGCGTGAGCATTCAAATCTTCTGTTCAAGCGCGAGCATTCCAGTATTCCAATCGAATGCAATCATTCAATCTTCTGGTCAAGTATGATCATTCAGTCTTCTGTTCAAGCACGAGCATTCCAGTATTCTGATCGAACGTGATCATTTAATCTTCTGGTTAAGAATGATTATCTAGTCTGCCATGCAAGCATAATCATCTGGTCATCTTTAGTTGCAGTTCATTCAAGTTCTTCAGGCGGAGGAAGATCGATCCTCCATTTGATTTCAGGAATCAATCAAAGAAGGATCGAGGGGGTATTTGTTGAGGCATAAAAAATATTCCATGTCAGGGGGTATTTCGCTAATTTCCATGTCCGGGGGTATTTTGATAATTTTCATGTCCGGGGAAATTTCGGTAAAATTTCATGTCCGGTGGTATCGCGGTAATTTTCACGTCCGGGGGTATTTTGGTAAAATTTTATGTCCAGGGTAATTTAGGTATTTTGGTAAAATTTCATGTCCAGGGGTAGTTTAGGTATTTAGGTAAAATTCCATGTCCAGGGGTAGTTTGGTAAAAAAGGATGCACATGTGTCATTTTAAGAGAGAAAGGTTGTACACTACCATTTAAGAGGGAGCTGGTGGTCACCATGGTTTAAGAAAAGAAGAAGTTCATATGTGAAGAGATAAGTGGTGGTGATCACCACTCTGTAAGAGTGGTGGGGCCTATAAATACCCCTTTCTGCTTCATTTGGAGGGGTTAAATCAGTTAGATCAGATGGTGGGCCAAAGAAACGAAGAAGTGAGGAGAGAGAGAGAGTGCAATTTAGTTGCACGGACCGCGCAAGGAAGGAAAAGCACTGCCGCGCCATTCACACAAGAGAGATATGGGGTTGCGCCGTTCACGCAAAGGAGGTTTTCTGTTGCGTGGTCTACATGACCTGCACAACAGAAGCGGGAATTCGACTAAGTGTTGATTCCTGCAAGCCATATAGTATTGTTACGCTGTCCGATGAAACATTTCACTGCGCGAACCGCACAACGGGCCAGACTTTCAGTCGGGCGTAAACAGAGAAGAAGAAACCATTTTCTTCTTTCAATTGTGCTGCTGGTGGGGCCCAATACAACATCCTTTTGAGAAATCCACACCATCCGCTGGATCTCCCTTAAGATTTCGACCGTGAATAGTAAGCTTTGATCGTCTGTTGATGTGGCCCACCTAGATAGTCAAGCCACGAAAGCAGCCGAACAGTCTTCTTTTGCTCATTGTGGTGATCATGAGGAAGAATATAACCATGGAGAATCAACATGGTTTTGATGAGTTTTTATCCCTCTACCTGACAAATGGCTCAGATCTGCCTGTAGCTGCATGATGGTGGCCCACTACGAAGGGACGAAGGCTTTGTTTTCAACAGTCGAGGTACGTCGACTCTGTGAAGTTCAGTGGCCCGTTTACTGAAGTTTTCTGGAAAATCCACTCCGTTCATTGGTCTCAGGGCGAAAAACCATCAGGAATAGGGTGATTTTGGAGGAAAATCAGCGTGGCCCACTAGCCTCCCCACTCCGCCGTCCATTTCATGTTCAATGGTCATAATTCTATAACAGCCTGTATAGTTTCAGAATGCCACATTGCCAAGGGTTAAATCTCCCTTCTGTACACAATGGACGGTACAGATCGATGATTTGAATGTGGAATGGGCCACACTGAGAAAATTGTAAAGAGACTCTGATGACGCTGTGCATGGTTTTGTATTTAAGAAGAAGCAGTCCGTCAATAGCTTGCTGACCGACTTTGAGAAAATTCATGCACGGCCGGTGCTCGTGCACACCATGTACATGCGACGTACATGTAGCTCCAAGGTGATGCTCGTGAGAAATTTGCTCCGTCCATATGCTTTGCTATTGCATTTAACACGTTGAGATCAAATCTGAAGCATATCTAGATATCAGGCGAGCCCCAAATCATGATCTTAGGGGCTGATTTGTCAGTTTGGCCATTTTTACAAGGATCCAGAAGCTGAAATTTGGTGTGTACGGCTAATTTGTGGTTTTAATGTTGCACATAAAGTTTCAAGCCAAACGGACGGTGGCAACCCCATGATCTCACATTCTGGAGGACTTTTTAGGCTCGTTTAGCATGATCGGCCTGATTTCCTTAGGGCCTGGCCACACTTCAACGGGCTGCTACATATTTCAAGGAAGAATGACAGAAAGGATGCTCTATCTCATTGGAGATTGGCTAATCGATTCAGCAATTCCTCTTAAGTACCTAGGAGATGACCGAAATAGCGTCGAAATGTTGTCGAAATTTCTATTGGACTATCTTCTCTTTAATTGCATTACATTAATTGAACTTTATTTTTAAAATCAAAGGAATCAGAGGATGTAAATGAACTCAAATACATGTGATCAATGTTCTCTCATTAAATTCTTTGTTATCATTGAATAAATCCCCAAATAGAATGCATTTGTTTTCTTGTCGAAAACACACCCCTTCCTGCATGTTTTTCCATAAAACAAAGGAAACATGGATATCAAGCCTAGAGTGATTCAACTCCTTCCAAAGTTCCTTAGACTTGAATCTGAAAGTCCATACCTGCACTTGCAAGAGTTTAGTGAGGTTATAGCCACTTTATACTTTCCCAACATATCTGAGGACACGGTCAGGCAAAAACTCTTTCCTTTCTCCTTGAAAGAAAAAGTTAAGATGTGGTTACACTCACTACATCCGTAATCTATTGACACATGGAATGACATGATGAAGGAGTTCATAAAATTTTTATTTTCCATACCATAAGACGAACACCATCAAGAAGTTGATCATGAACTTCGCCCAAAAGGAAGATGAAACATTCTTCTAATTTTGGGAGCAGTTCAAGGATCTCATTAGTTCATGCCCACAACACGGTTTTGAAACGTGACGCATACCAACTTTCTTCCATGATGGACTGACATGTTCCATGCGCCAATTCTTCAAGAAGATGTGCATTTGAGAGTTCATGAACAAAAATGTCGATGAGGTGTAGGATTACTTTGACAAACTCGCTGAAACTACATAATCATGCGACATCTCCCCAAAATCTAGCACCACATTTAAAACAAGGGAGGGGTGAGATATACCTGCTGAAAGAGGATGATGATATAAATGCTAAAGTGGTCAGTCTCATGAGGAAGGTCGAGGCCATGAAACTTAAAAAGGATAAGGTTAAGGAAGTTGTTTGCAGTATCCATACTTGCAACATACACACAATTGAAAATTTCCCAACAATACCTACTTTTCAAGAGGTACTGAACAAGCAATCGAATGCCGTGAACAATTACAAAAGACCTTTTAATGGACCCATCTCTAGCACATACAATCCTAGTTTGAGAAATAATCTGAACTTTAGTTAAAGGAATGGACAAACTGCTATTCCTCAAGGATTCCCTAATCAAATTCCAAATCAAGGGAAACCTCAAGAGGATCAGGTTTTAAAGCATCTTTAAAATCAAGAGCTTTTCAATCAGGGGATGCTACAAGCCTTTTAAAACCTTACAAAGGCCATACAAGGGCTTGAGACAAAGAATATGATTGAGAATAAGGGAAGCCTTCCAGCTCAACCTCTTCCCAATCCAAAACTGCAATATAAAATCAGCAACCCAAGCTCTTCAAATCAAATGGAGCAAGCTAAATCTATCACCACTCTTAAGAGTGGGAAGACCATTGACAAAACTATTCCGATCAGGGTTGAAAAGCCTAAGGACCCGAAAGAGGATAATAATGATAGATCTAACAGTACTTCATAAGAATTAGAACCGAAACTCCAACGTAAGCTGATTTCTCCATTTCCCCAACAGTTGATTGCACCAAATCTCTCTCTAACTCTGAGGACATTCTAGAGGTGCTTAAACAAGTGAAGGTCAACATCCCTCTCCTGGATGTTGTGATACAAATACCTTCATATGCCAAATTTCTGAAAGACTTATGTACGACTAAAAGACAACAAAATATTCAAAAGAAAATCTTTTTAACTGAAAAAGTGAGTGTTATCCTAAAGCAAGATGTGCCATAAAAGTATAAAGATCCTGGTAGTCCAACCATCGCTTGTGTAATTGAGAATTACTAGATTGAGCATGCACTTCTTAACTTAAGAGGGAGCATAAATCTGATTCCTTACTCGGTCAATGAACAGCTAGGTTTAGGTGAATTAAAACTCACCTGAAACACATTACAACTTGTCGATCACTCAGTTTATGTACTGAGAGAGATAATTGAGGATATGTTGGTCTAGTTTAACAAATTCTGAAAGTGCCTTGGTTTGTCAATTAGCGTGAGTGTTGAGTCAAAAGCTCCATAGGAAGATCAATTAACTATTTGCCTCAACCGAATGTGTGCCTGAACTCGCCACAGGTAAATCTAAGCTTCACATCCCATGTCCCAAAACACCAGGTAAATAAAACCCTTAAAATTGGTTAAGATATCATAGGATTTTTAGGTTAGAAAACTTTTTTACAAATTCAAAAAAACTCTAAGTTTTTTACCTCTGTCGATTTATCGATAAACTTATCGATATAATCGAGAAGTATTGTTGATGTCCTAGATGATCAATCGATACCATCGAAATGAGGAGAAAAGATGTCTAGCAACCACATATTTATCTATACGGAATTATCGATGTATCACCTATCGATATCATTGATATTTGAAACTCGAGTCTATCGAAGTTTGACTCGATAAAATTGACATCAGAGAGTTTGTGTCCCTGTTTTTCTAAAGAAAATCATAAAGACCTTCGATATATCAAAGTACTCCTCGATATCCTCGAAATTCAAAAATCGATGATATCGGAAGGCCTTCGATGATATCGGTCTTGGACACAGTTTTTCAGCAATATTTTTCAAGTGGTTTTTATCTTGGATCGAGGGTCACTTGATAGAATCGATATTCAAATATCGATGATATTGATAGGGGTATCGATGACATCGAGAAAGAACATAATATGTCCAGCAAGCTTAGTAGAAAATCCTTTGGATTTATCGATGCATCGACACTGCCATCGATATCATCAACATTCAAATTCCGATGATATCAACTGTACCTCGATCATATCCTTAACCTAAAATATTTCAAAGGCAATGTCTCTCTCATTTTCAAATGTCAAGGAATCGATCCTCATGTTGATGAAATTAGAGTTCGAAATCCGATGACATCGACGCGGGTTTCGATCTCCTCGACTAGTTGGAAAAAGGTTTCAAAAGCATATGACATTTGAGTTTGTGTTATCGAGCGGTCAGTCGATACAATCGAGAGTATACACTCAATGATATCGACCCTGCTCAATGATATCAAAATCTGTCATAAATATGACCATTTATATCTGTTGGAACTTTTTGCATATATATATAGAGCTTGTCTTTAGCTGCTAGTAGAGAAAGAAGAGAGTGCTTTTGAGTGTTTAACCTTAGATCATTTACCTAAAGCCCTTTCTCTAAAGGGAGTTCATCCTCCAATCCACCCTCATCATTGATATTCAATAGAGTGGATTGGGGAATGAACTTCTGCATTTAAGGATCCTCCAGCTACCACCTTAATGGAAAATCATTAAGCTGGGATGCCTTGAAGGCATAGATGACTAGAATCACTCTATCTCCTTTATAGAAAAATATTTGAGAGTAGGATTCCATCATAACCTTGACCCAACCCATGCATTGGTATATCTTCCGAGTTACAGTTCAAGGAAACAGAAGATTCTTCATCAACAAAGGAGGAGATATTCAACAACGAGCTAAAAGGGACTCATCTGCTTATCTGTAAGTTATCAGAGTCCAGAGGACCCTTGTGATCATTCCTTTATAAGATTCGGTCTAAGGTATTTCTCACCCCTTGCAAGTCCTCTAGGAGACATCTAGTGGGAATGTACGTGGTGGGTGCGTTGCGTTGACCCTTGCTTTGTGAAAAGCATAAATAGTTAGGGTCTTGTGGAAGAACCTTGGCTAATGTGCATAAAAGTGGGTGCGTTGTGTTGATCCTTGATCGTGAGAGCATAAACAGTTAGCCTTGGTGTAGGTTGTAAAGGTTAAAGGTGAACCTGATTTAAAACCTTAGGTTTGGGGTGAACCATGTGAAACCTCCTTAGTGAAATCCAATACACTCAAGGGTTGAGTGCGATTACCGGGAGTGGAGTAGATAAGTAGTCGAACCACTATAAAAATGATTGTGTTTGAGATTGTTATTATCTTTCATTTGTTTATGTGATTTCCTTAAATACTTTCATATCTGATTATCCGAGATCACACCTCACACACATGAACAATCATATCTATCATAAACTAGTTTGCATATTGTTCATCTCTCAAATAGTTTGTGATTGGATCCTCTACCGAGCTTGGTAGCTACTAGAGTTGCTGTTGAGTAATCCTAATATATGCTTGTTATATGGATTAGAGTGATAGGATTTTAAATTTTCATAAAAGTAAGTCCTATTCACGCCCCCCCCCCCCCCCCCCCCCCCCCCCCCCCCCCCCCCCCCCCCCCCAAGGACATATTGGCATATTCCTACTTCAACTAAAGCGATCTTTATTATAATTTCAATTGGTATCAGTGAGGGTCTCTCTTTAAGGGCTTCACTGCCTAGAGAGTGATCTTGACTGAAGTTAGGAATATGGCTAAAGGAGAGGGCTCATCGATCACTAGAGCTCCAGTATTTAATGGATCAAATTATGCATACTGGAAGGCTAGGATGCACTACTTTCTAAAATCTTTGGATCATGATGTTTGAGATATTGTTGAAAGAGGATATGTGCCACCTACTGAACAAGTAGTACTTGAAAATGACACAGCTATCACCAAACCATAATCTAAAGAAATGTGGACAACATTCGACAAAGAAAGGCAAACATCTGAAGCTAAAGCTATGAATGATATCTACTGTTCTGTGTCCCAAGATATTTTCAACCAAATCAGTATATGTGGGATAACCAAAGAAGCATGGGATTTGTTGGAAACAACCTATGAAGGAACAAGCACTATGAAGAGATCTAAACTGCAACTCTTGACATCACAGTTTGAAAGTCTTACAATGGAAGAGCATGAAACCTTTATGGAGTTTTTCACAAAACTGAATATCATTTGCAACTCGATGGGTGGATTAGGTGAGAAAGTTCCAGTTCCAAAAATCTATAGGAAAATACGAAGATCATTACCGAAATGGTTAAATACTAAAGTAACAACCATTGAAGAATGTAGAAACATAGATGAAATGAAAGTAGAAGAACTTGTAGGTTCCCTACAAACATTTGAACTACACTTCAAACAAACCCCAAAATCTAAAAATATTATCCTCAAAACTTCAAAGAAAATAACAAATGAGGACATTGAAAGTGAAAGAGAAGATGAAGATGAGGAAGTGGCTTTGTTGGCTCACCGATTCAGAAAGTTCTTTTAGAAAAATCGTGGTCACCTATTTAAAGGAAGAAAGGTAGACAACAAACCTTCTGCAGGTAAATTTAGTAAAAAGACCAAAGAACTACAATGTTTTTCCTGTCAGAAGTTTAGACACCTGTCTACTAAATGTCCAAACAGAAAAACTAAGGGTAAGGCAATGACTGCCATATGGGATGATACAGAAGAGTTAAACTTGGAATTTAGCGACTCAGAGAGCGATGGAGATCAGAAATCTTTGAAAATCCTTATGGTCTCCACTACTCCAATCATCCCCAGCGAAACTAAGAACGAGAAAGAACACCAAGCCACTGAATCATTTCTATCAGATAATGAAGAATCGGAAAAGGAAGAAGAAGAACAGAACAAACTACAAGATGCTTACAATCAACTTTACACCCATAACATCAACATTGTTAGAAGACTTGGAATATCTGAGAATAAAAAGGAATTGCTACAAAAAGATTTGGATAAAACTCTAAAAATTAATACACATCTAATCAATGATTTAAAGCAATATCATTCAGATAATTTGGAAAGAATCAATCTATTCCTTAAAACTGAATCATCAAAGCTTACCAAATAAATTGAATTATTAGAAGATGAAAATGAGCATCTCCAGAATGAGAATCACACACTCCGTTTTAACATAGAGAAATCCAGAAAATTTGCTGAAATAAACTAAAAAATTTTCCAGAGTGGTGAAAAGCTAGAAAAATTGTTAGGAATGGGAAGACGAGAAAAAGATAAGAGTGGCCTAAGGTATGATAAAACTAAAATGCGAACTGAAAGTGCAGCACCAATATTTAAAAAATATGTTACTTCAGGTAGTAATACAAGAACTACTCTAGTTTGTCATTTTTGTGGTGATTTGGGTCATTATAAGTTTAAATACTTGACACCCAGATGGACTCCACATAACTCCGGTCAAAATTATATTGGTAAATTCAAACCGACCAGAGAAATACAAAGTTCACCTAGGAGATTGGTTAAAAGAAATGCACATCCATCGCCACCTAGAATGAATGACAAAATAAATGAGTCATTGAATCAAGTGGGTGAGATAAACATGAAAACTAAATCTACCACGGTAAAGAATTCTGTCTTAAAATGGATACCGTACCGGCACTTGAAGCTAACCGGTGGAGGCCACAATTTGAAAAATTATCCCAAATTGATGTAGTGCCTCTACCGTCTAAACTCAAGGCTCCAAAGCATGACTTAAAACCTTTGCCCTCTGAATTGAAATATATCTATTTAGGTCAAGATGAGACATACCCGGTGGTGATTTCTTCCCACCTTGAACAAGAACAGGAGAGTATGCTTATTTCTAAAGACCTCCCAGCAACCACAACGTTGGTTAAATCCAAATATTTAGGAAGTGGTCAAGGCCAAGGTTCTTAAGCTATTAGATGTGGGTATTATATACCTAATATCTGACAGCTAATGGGTGAGTCCAACATAGGTAGTTCCTAAGAAATCCAGAATCACCATCGTAGTCAATGCCAATAATGAACTCATACCAACTAGAAGTACTACTGGTTAGAGAATGTGCATTGACTGAAGGAAATCGAATACCGTCACGAGGAAGGACCACTTTCCTTTGCCCTTCATTAATCAAGTTTTAGAAAGGCTAGCTGGTCACTCATACTATTGCTTTCTTAACGGGTATTCGGAGTACAACCAGATAGAGATAACCCCTGAAGATCACGAAAAGACCACATTCACATGTGAGATGACCTGCCCCACCATTGTGATATTGTTCGCTTTGGGGTCTCCCCCGCACAGCTTTAAAATGCATCACAACAGTTAAGGGAGAGTCTCCAAATATAGTCAGGACTTCGAATGACTGTCCAAGTAATGTGAGACAGAGTTTCGTCCATATTTTCCTGCAACAATAGATCACCCAGCTCGGTAGCTCACCTAGGCACCCAGCCCCGCCCACATTGGAGCAGGGACTAGGGCGTCACAATCTCCCACCATTGGAACAGAGTCGTCCTTAGCTCTGATACCAAATGAGACGACCTGCCCCACCATTGTGATATTATCTTCTTTGGGGTCTCCCCCGCATAGCTTTAAAACGCGTCACAACAGTTAAGGGAGAGCCTCCACGAACGACTATCCAAGTGATGTGGGACAGAGTTCCGTCCATAGTTGCCTGCAATAGTAGCTCACCCAGGCACCCAGCCCCACCCACATCACTCCCACCCACATTGGAGCAGGGACCGGGGCATCACAACATGTCCCTTTAGCACCTTGGCTTATCGAAGGATGCCATTTGGACTATGTAATGCCCCTGCCATGTTTCAGTGAAGCATGATGAGCATTTTTTCTGACATGGTGGGTGGGGTAATATTTAGAGGTCTTCATGGATGACTTCTCTGTCTTTGTTCCATCCTTCAGTGATTGTTTGGAGAATCTTAAGTGTGTGCTGAAGCGATGTGAGGAAAAGAATTTGGTACTAAATTAGAAGAAGTGACATTTCATGGTTCGTAAGGGAATTGTCCTTGGACATATCATCTCGTCCAAGGGAATTGTTGTAGATAAGGCTAAGATTGATCTTATCTCTAACTTAACTCTACCCAAGAACATACGAGACGTGCAATACTTCTTAGGACATACCGGATTTTACATAAAATTCATAAAAGACTTTAATCAACTCACTCATCTTTTATGAAATCTACTTCAAAAGGATGTACCATATGAGTGGACTGAGTAATGCTAGAAAATTTTTTCTAAGCATAAGGGCATGTTAACCACCGCACCTATCATGCAGCCACCTGATTGGAACCTTTCTTTTGAGATTATGTATGATGCGTCCTACTATGCTCTTGGGGTGATCTTAGGTTAAATAAAAGGGAAGAAACCCTATGTTACACACTATGCAAGTAGAACACTAAATCCTGCCCAAGTGAATTACTCAACTATAGAAAAGGAACTCTTAGCCGTAGTATTCGCTTTGGACAAATTTAGGTCCTATTTGAATAGATCCAAGATCATCATCTACACAGATCATGTGGTACTGTTGAGACATAAAAATGATGAAGGGGTAAAGTAAAGGAAGATTGAAATTGAGAAAGAAAATTGAAGGAAAGGAAGAATGAGCTGACTTGAGGATGGTTTGCGCGGGTCCACGAAAAGGATATCCGATGTGCAGGACCGCGCTACCTAAATGGGAGTTGTGCAGGTCCGCGCAATGAGTTCCAAGAGTGATCTTTATAAAGGTCTTAAACCTTGTAAGGTGGATCCTATGGTGCTAAAATCGAGGTACCATACGTGTGAAGGCCTATAAATACCCCCTCACCTCCTTCATTTGGACCGGTTAAAGATTTTCAAGAGAGAGCAGAGTAAGGAGGAAGATTAAAGGTGAGAGAGAGCACAGTGGTGGTTTGCGCGGGTCTGCGCAACCAACATCCATTGTGCAGGACCACGTAACCAGACTGCCCTGCAATCTGTGAAGAAAGAGTATCGTTATGCTGCCGAAATATTTGAAGTCTTCAAGTTTCTTCTATGCAAGTCTAAAGGAGAATAATCAGCATAAGAGCATATTCCTCCTAAGTCTTAGGAGATGACTGAAATTACTTACGAAATGCTGCCGAATTTAATATTTGGCTATGACAGTTGAAGTTATAATAATTCCTTTATTTTAAAGTAATTTATCTTAGAATCAAGGGATACTTAAAGGATGTAAATGAACTCAGTATCAATAAAGTGTGATGATAGTTTTAAATACTCTTTCTCTGTTATGTTTAAATAAGTAGCCTCCCAAATTAAACGCATTTGTTTCTTGTTCGAAACAAAATGGCGACTCCAGTGGGGACTATTTATCTTAGTTAACATTAGCAATGAAATCGTTATGAAACTTTCATCATAGTTTGGTGTCTTTCAGACGCTAAAATGGCGACTCTTAGTGGGAACATCCTCCCCTTCATCTCTAATATAGGTTATTTAATTCTTCAACCACTAACTACGATTATGTTTCGTGTTCGAAGGTTTTTGCATCTGATAATAACCTACTATTCATGGTAACTTCCATAAGAAAAGTGAACTTTCGATTTACTTCAACCGAGTTCGTGATAGAATACGCATCGGATCAAATCTCAAAGTAACTCAAATTCCTACAACTGAAAATATCATGACTCGAGTGACAGTTGGGGTAGCATCTGCTTCACTTAAACCACTGGGAGGCAATGAAGGCTAGACTATTATAACGTCTCGCAAGACAAGGACACGAAACGCAAGAAGCTTTAGAATGAATCTATTTTCACCAAAAGTCAAAGAGCCGATAACGGCTTTGGGTATTTCAAGGGCCAGATGGACAAGGGAACAGAAAGGTAAAGCGCCAATAACAAGTTCGCCAGTATTCGCATCACCCTAGACAAATTCATCGTTGTTTGTATCGCCTCAATCGACCGATGGCATCGAAAGCATGGAGAAGTCAAATTCAGCCAATATGGAAACTGCAAAGGATCATGTAGACGGGATGGTAGAAGCACAAAGAGCACTAGTGAATGAGTGCAGAAACCTTAAAGAGGCTTCAGCAAGCCTTGCACATGATGTAGCCCGAATAGTGGCTCTCCCAATGGCAGGCATAGTGAATAGACAAGAAAGTCAATCTGAAAATTCTCAATTACAAGGGGCGAAATCATAGGGGCCTACTCTGGACACAAGGGCCATAACATGAAATGAGGCAAGGCAAATTGTTGAAGAAGTTGTCAAAATAGAAAAGGAACGGCAAACTATTGGCCCTTTTAGGTATAGAATGCTATATCCAAGAGAGGTAGATGACATTCCCTTTCCGACCAATTTCAGGCATCCGAATTTTTAAAAGTTCGATGGAGCAGGATCTCCAGAGGAACATTTAATGCACTTCGTTACCAGCATGGGGAATTTTTCTACAATATCACAGTATTGCTTATGGTTGTTTGGGTCATCACTGACGAATAAGGCATTCCAGTGGTATTCCATCTTGGCTTCAGGGTCAATCCGCACTTGGGAGCAAATGCAAGATGCTTTTATGTCTAATTTTTATCCCCCAGCATGAGATGTCAGTATTGCTGAATTGACCTCTGTGCGACAAGGCAAAAGAGAATCAGTAGGAAGGTTTATAGACAGATGGAAGACATTGGGAACTTCGTATAAACAGCTACCAAAAGAAAATGAACAAGTCAAGATGTGTCTAAACTCTATGAAGACAAAATTCATAGTTGGACTTACCAGTGCTGACATTAGAACTTTTCGTGACTTGGCCACTAAGGCTTATGCTTTAGAATTGATAAATTGAATAGTGCCAACATTTTGCCATGATACAGCTCAGGGGGATCGTAGTAGGATAATAGTAAATACTATTGACCATGATAAGCAGCGTAATAATGTAAGAGATTTAAAGAAAGAAAAACTAAAATGAAAAGAAGGATCGATTCAGCTAAGAAGGTACAAAAATCCCAAGACGCTCGATTCGCATGAAGGGTTTACATTCAATAAAGAAGATATCGTTCCAATGTTGGAATAGCTATTGAAGACCGGCATAATAAATTTACTAGAACCCAAACGCCCTGAAGAGGTGACAAGAATCGGAGAACGAAATTTTTATCGCTATCATCATTTGGTGGGACATCCAACAGAGAATTTTCATACATTAAAATGTATGATACAACGAATGTTGAAAAGAGATGACATAATAATTGGAAAGAAAACAAGGGAGAGGGCCATGGAAAGTATGGGTTTTAATTGTGAAGAATACACCGACATAAACCATAGGAGAGGAATGCAAATTCCCATTACGGTCGGCCAGGAGAAGCGAAGAAAATTTCAAGACATGGGGGAAAAGTCATCAGTAAATATGGTTACAATTGAGCAGCCAGCAGAAGAAAATCCTAAACCAGTCAAACATCCTGAGGTAGCTCCGAAGCAGATGGAAGATGGGGGGCAACCGATGACAGACATTTTGCAAGAGATAAATTTGGGTACAAAAGAAGAACCGCAGAACACATTCATTAGCGCCAGTCTTTCTGAATAAGAAACTGCAGAATATGTTCAACTTCTCAAAGAAAATAAAGATGTATTCACCTGGACATATACAGAGATGCCTGGCTTAGAGCCTTTTGTAGCATTGCACCGACTAAATATTTCTAAGGAGAAAAGGCTGGTTAAACAAGCTCAAAGGCGATTTCATCCGGACCTGGTCCCCCTGATTGAAGAAGAGGTCAATAAATTGATAAAGGTTGAGTTTATTAGAGAGGTCAAATATCCTAAGTGAATATCGAATATTGTCCCGGTAAGGAAGAAAAATAGATAAGTTAGGGTGTGTGTCGAATTTAGAGACCTGAACGAAGCCTGTCCAAAAGATGATTTTTCGCTCCCAATAACTGAACTACTGATTGATAGTACAACTCAGTATGTTGTCATGTCCTTTATGGATGGTTATGCAGGATATAATCGGATTTGAATGGCTCCTGAAGACGAGAAAGCAACAGCATGTAGGACTTCTCTAGGAATTTTCTATTATAAGGTTATGCCATTTAGACTCAAAAATGCCGGGGCAACATATTAGAGAGCAATGCAAAACATTTTTCAAGACATGATGCACAAGAACATTGAATGTTATGTCAACGATTTGGTAGTCAGATCGGAAAGCCATCAGGAGCATCGTGAACACTTGGCGTCGATTTTCCGTCGGCTTAGAAAGAAACAATTGAAGATGAATCCCGCTAAATACGCATTTGGGTGTCCTCTGGTAAATTTCTTGGTTTTGTTGTCCGGCATAGGGGCATTGAGATTGATCCAGGGAAAGTCAGGGCTATTCAAGATATGTCGCCACCGAAGACATTGAAAGAATTAAAAACCTTACAGGGAAAATTGGCATACATTCGCCGTTTCATTTTGAATTTGGCAGGGAGGTGTCAGTTATTTTTCCATCCGATGAAAAAGGATACAGAGTTTGTATGGGATCAAGCCTGTCAGAACACGTTTAATTCGATAAAGGAATTGCTGAGACGGCCACCAGTATTGGCAGCAGCTCCAGTGAAAGGAAAACCACTTATTTTGTATATATCTGTAGCTGAACATTCTTTAGGAGCTTTACTGGCACAGGTGAATGAATATGGAAAAGAAACCGCTCTTTACTATTTAAGTTGGACCTTAATGGGGGCAGAATGCAATTACTCCCTAATTAAGAAAGAATGTTTGGCATTAATATTTACGGTACAAAATTTAAGACATTATTGTTTATCTCATCATATAATGCTAATTTCGAGGGCCAACCCGATAAAATTTTTGATGACAAGACCGATGTTGTCCGGAAGATTAGCCAAATGGATGCTGTTACTTTCAGAATATACTATTACGTATGAGCCAGTAAAAGTAGTAAAAGGGCAGGCAGTGGCGAATTTCCTTGCAGCGCACCCTGTAGTAGAATCTGAGGTCATTAGTGACGATTTTCTAGTGAGCAAGTTATGTTAGCTGAATCGCAAAATCCATGGAAGATGTATTTTGATGGTGCTTCTCGAGCTTCAGGAGCGGAGGTAGGAGTGATATTCATTACTCCCTAAGGAGACTTATTACCTTATTCCTTTACATTGGAGACTATATGTACGAACAATGACGCTGAATACAGAGCCCTGATTATTGGAATGGAAATGGCTAAAGAAATGAAGATAAGAATGCTACATATCTTCAAGGATTCTAAATTGATTATAAATCAATTGACAACTGAATTCGAGATAAGAAAGCAAGAGCTTTTGTCATACTGTCAAAAGGCACAACAGTTATTAGAATAGTGTTCCCATGTTGAAATCAAGCATATCCCTCGGTCAGAAAATGTGAGAGCAGATGCTTTGGCCAGCTTGGCAGTGGCTCTGTCTTGTCCAAATCGAAGCCCTCTTCAAGTGACTATAGAAGAAAGAAGATTTTTACCATCATCGAAAGTTATTGAAGAAATTACTGAAACTCTTCCTGTATCATGTCTCGAGATCACAACAGATGATTGGCGTCAGCCTTTCATAGATTATCTTAATTTTAATATCCTGCCGGAAGAACCTGTGCAAAGACAGCAAATTAGGCAATGGTCAAGCAGATTCATCATATGCAGTGAAGTGTTGTACAAAAGGTCTTACAATGGAACACTGTTACATTATTTAAACGAACAAGAGGTAGGCCAGGTATTGCGAGAAGCACACTCGGGAGAATGTGGAGCACATCAAGCTGGTCGAAACTTATTTCATCGAGTACATAGGATGGGGTGTTATTGGTCCATCATATTCAAAGACGCGATAGATTATGCGAAGCGATGTCATGAATGTCAGATTCACATAGATGTTATACACGTTCCTCCAGAAGACCTACACCAGTCAGTTGCTTCTTGGCCCTTCTCAACTTGGGGGCTTGACGTTATTGGCCCTATCAATCTGCCTTCGACCAAAGGGAAGCAATATATTTTGGCAATGACAGATTACTTTTCCAAGTGGACGGAAGCAGTTGCATTGCGCAATGTTAAAGAGAAGGATGTGGTCAATTTTATCTGACACGCAATAATACACCGTCATGGTATTCCAAAGAAAATTATAACAGACAACGGTACTCCTTATAAAAATAGAGGCATGAAAAAGTTATGTCAGAAATTCAGCATTCACCATTCATTCTCAGCACTTATTATCCACTGGCCAATGGATTAGCAGAAGAATTTAATAAAACAATAGTCAAAATACTAAAGAAGATAGTGACGGGGAACAAACATGATTGGGACGAAAGATTACAAGAAGCATTATGGGCATATAGAACTACTCACCGGACAGCGACAAGAGCAACACCATATTCACTAATCTATGGTGTGGAAGCAGTGATCCCAATTGAAATACAATTAGCATCACTAAGAGTGGCAGTACACCAGTATATAACCGATGATGAGAATACAAAAATAAGATTCAAAGAGATGGATCTGCTTAATGAGAAACTCCTGGCTGCCCAACATCGATTGGAAGCGTATCAGGCAAGAATATTAGCCGCCTTTGACAAACGAGTCAAGTATCTCTCTTTCAAAAAAGGGGATATGGTGTTAATGTTGAAAAGACCTATCGTAGTCACTCGTCAAACAGGGGGCAAGTTTGAACCTAAATGGGACGGCCCTTACATAATAAAAGTATACTCTAATGGAGCATATCGAGTTGTGGATCAAGATGGGCAAGGAATCAGTATACTAGTTAATGCTCGCTTCCTTAATAGATACGTCCATAAATATATTACTGATTTTGATCCAAAATATCATCAGAATAATGATTCTGTATCAAAAGGGAACAAGATGAATGAATAAAGAAGAAGTTCGTGAGCATATCAAGACCATGTAATAGAAAATTTTGCAGACCATGTAATAGAAAATGTTGCAAAAGGAAAGTGAACATCACCATCATCAAGTGAGCCCTACAAAATTCTGCCTGAAATTAATACTGTCACCAAACTGGTATATTATAAACAACACTGACAGATGAATGGGTATAATTGAAGATATTGGCAGAAATGGTGATGTGTTAATCTCAGTCAGAGACGTCTATCATTCTCACAATAACTGATCATACCTATCATTATTTTTAAGGCATTTTAAGGCAGCCTAGTTAAGCCAATGGCCGAATGCCCATAAGACCTATCAAGATCGCCATTCGGGTAGTGGTGAGAAGCCAATGGCCCTAAAAAACCCGTGAAGGCCATCATACGCATACCCATGTGAGCAACTAATGGAGCCAATGACCAAAAGTCTAAAAAGGCCAAAAGTCCTCGATGGCCAGTCACGTGTAACCCCCATGCCGTCTGTATAGCTTTTCGTCAACGTCATGGGAAATGGAGGAAAATGCCCTCCCATGAATGGGCTCGACCTTGCAGACGAAGAAAATGAGGGCCGCAGTGTGAGCTTTAGTTAAGTTAACCATGCGTAAGACCCTCCAAATCTACAGCTTGATTTTAGTATTAACTCATGAGGAAGGGCTTAAATCTACTCATTGACAGACTAGCGACCCAAGATTTGGTACTCCAAAGGTCACCTTGTGTGCCCCATGAACTATAGAGAGTTACTGCGGTCAACCCTGTGCATAATTCCAACCGAGTTCAGGGCCCCGGTAGCTTCACTGGGCCTCTCTGATGGATCGCGATTTGTGAACTCCCTAGGCTGTGAGAATTCTAGTGAACACCTAAGAGTTATAGAGGCCATTACGTGAGACCCGACTCCACTACTTAAGAGCTTAAACTGTGTGTAACTGACTGAATTGAAATTTAGTATCGCCAAATAAAATAAAAATCATATAGGAAATTCCACACTGACAAGCATAAGATGTTAAGTGTTGTAATTAGTTCTTTAATAGATGTTATGTTAAGATTATTGCACAAATAAATATGCTTGAAATTTGTCATGAACTAGAAATTTGTGAATACTTCGATGATTGTTGATAATGTGAGTTAGGAATGTATATAAAATTACTGCATGTAAATAAACATATATATACAATACTAAGATTAAAGAATATATGGCCATATATTCGTGTAACAAAAGTACAGTAAGATATGTCAATCATTTGATATAGTAACAGGAATCACGAAGTTACATATGCAAAATAAAATCACAATTGTATTAAGTCAGAGCAAAATATTCAATGTTTGATGTCTTTTAATTTAAAGTCAAATATTTTAGAATATATTTATCCTTCTGAAGAAGACGAGTCTTCGATAATAATGTGCTTATCCTTCTGAGACGGATGATGATGTTCTGACGTTTCCTGCTTTCCTGATGAAGGAGAATTATTGCATAATATTTTTAAAGGCGGAGGAAGGTGGAACTATAAGGGACTATCATTCTTTGTAGAAAATTCATGAGCATTCATAGGAGGAGTACCGAAAGCTATCCACCCTTCAAGAACATGGGTAGACTTTGCTTCATAAGTGGCATCTTCTAAAGAGATCCTTGTACCAAGTTGATCTGAAAAAGGGGGAGGACTCGTTTCTTCGAAATAATTGATACCCAGATCTTTTTAATAGTCCCTAAGGCAAGGAAGAGGAATCTACATTACATGATCTACTGGATGATAATTATTTACTAAGTAATGCTGATGAGCCCACCATCGCATCCACCAGTAAGAAGCGCTAACTGGATAATTATAGCTGGGAATTATGAAATGTGAGCCGGTTTGAATGATCAAAGTTGCTTCTATATTAAGGCCCAATTATATGGCCCAATGCCATAACTTCTCATTGCTCTTATGACAATGTCACGAGTCTCAGGAATGGCTTGATCAAAACCAAATTGGCGAGCAAACCTACTGGGGTAATATGGTTCGCGCCAGAATACACTACCTTCTCTCCATGGAAGAGTACTGGATCTGAAGGAAATAAGGAAGGAATGTTCATTGAAGGAGATGGAATCATTATCAATCGCACCCATATCTTCAGGATAGTTGGTCAATGGAAATTGGTGAAAGTCAATAGGGTCCTTGCTGTTTATTCTTCTCAAAATCCATCTGCTTGATTCCTTAATCATATTTCTCAGTTAGAAATGTTGAAGGGGAAGCCGATCAGGGTTCGAGTATGCCCTTCTAGAGTCAGCAAATGTCTAAGGAAAGTATACCCCTAGCCAACCTATGAAGAAATGTTAAGGAGAACAGACAGGAAAAGCTTTAGGAACAAGATCTTTTGAACCATAAATAATGTCTTCGAAAGCATGATAGAGAGAACACAGAACTGGAGGAGCTAGTGAATATTTTTGGCCCTCCACCATTGCTCCTGCGACCACAAAAAATGAAGGCCTAATGGTATTCGCTTGATCGGAATCAGGGAATATCACCAAGCTTAACCAGTAAACAAGAAAGGCGGCTAATTCGTAGGAAGGACTATATTCCGCAGAATGTTCTATGTTCTTATGAATGTCCTTAAGTTCTGAGTGATTGTGACCTGCAAAGCTGTCAAAATATAGATGCAATATCTCAGCAAAAATCATGTAAAGAATGGGATTATGAAGAAGAGAAGTTGAGAGGAAAGGAATATACCGTAGTTTTCGGGAAAAGTGAGTCAACCATTCAAGAGAGGAAATGCGATCAGGGTGAGGGAAGGCAGTCAATGCACTGAAGAGTTCAAGGGTAGTTTTAGAAATTTTAAAAATACCTCCTCCTACAGATGCAAGAGCAAGCTCTTCATTAGAGGGTATATACACATCAAAGATATCACCCATGATGGAAAGACCTGCTATGCAAAGCAGATCCCATAAAGTGATACTCATTTCACCTAGGGGAAGATGAAATGAGTTGATGGTTGGAGACCAATGATCAAGAAAGCATCTAAGAATAGTAGCATCTGCGCGAAAGTGTTCCAATGTAGTTATGATTAAGTCAAAAAGCGTAATTTGCTCCAGTATGGTAGTATGTCTCCGAACGACAACGCGGGCCCAAGCATTGTAAAAATCACGAATAGATAATAGGCTGGCAATTGTGAATCTCCCTGCATTCCATGGTAATTTCTCAAGAAAGAAGAGTTGTTGAGTTGTTTCGAAGTAGTGGAAAAGGGAAGGTCGATGAGGATCACAATGAGGAAGTAATAATCTCATCCTGTGAATTATACCCGCTTTCTGACAAAGTCCATTTTCTCCTAGATATCCTGTCAGCATCCTTAGTTCTCTCATGACCCAGTCCTTTACTGAGATGAAGGAATTTTGTCGATCAGAGGGTTCACAGTGTAGGATCGACCAGTGACGCTGAAAATTCATATGGATAATTGTTTCATTACTAGTGAAAGGGTTATAGAGATCCAAGGATTCTTCATTTATCTCCACATGTTTCCAAGAATGAGGAAGGGGTTGCTTTCGCCTAGAAGAGGATGGACGATGCTTTCTTCTAGAAGAGGAGGCTGAAGAATGTGCCATGGTGAGAAGAAGTTTTGGATCTCGAAAATATTTGGAGGGAAGGGAACCAGATGCTAAAAGATCAGTCTTGGTTGTGCGGACTCACGCAATCAAGACCGGTTATGTGAGTCTGCGCAAGGACCAGAAGGCTTTGAGCAAACAAGAATTAGTTGTGCGGGTTCACGCAAGAGAAGTTCATTGGCGGGGAAGAGTTGAAGAAACGAGGGTTTACTACAAACAGAAGTAGTGTGTAAATGAAAGAGTCTGGAGTATTTATAACTTTGGAAACCGAGTACAGTGCATAGGTTTTTGTTGCGCAGGTCTGCGTAAACTCTAAAAAAGAGGAATATTTTGATCCTTTTTCTTTAATTTTTTTTGAAGAAATAAAGAAAGGATCAAGGGGACATCTGTTGAGACATAAAAATGATGAAGGGGTGAAGTAAAGGAAGATTGAAATTGAGAAAGAAAATTGAAGGAAAGGAAGAATGAGCTAACTTGAGGATGGTTTGCCTGATTTCGCGTAAAGGATATCCGATGCGCAGGACCGCGTAACCAAATAAGTGTTGCGCGGGACCGCGTAACCTAAATGGGCATTGCGCAAGTCCTCACAATGAGTTCCAAGAGTGATTCTTTATAAAAGGTCTTAAACACTGCAAGGTGGCTCTCATGGTGCCAAAATCTAGGTACCACACATGCAAAGGCCTATAAATACCCCCTCACCTCCTTCATTTGGACTGGTTGAAGATTTTCAAGAGAGAGTAGAGCAGGAGGAAGATCGAAGGTGAGAGAGAGCACAGCGGTAGTTTACGCGAGTCCGCGCAACCAACATCCGTTGTGCGGGACCGTTGCGCGGGACCGCGCAACTAGACTGCCCTGCAATCTATGAAGAAAGAGTAGCGTTATGCTGCCGAAATATTTGTAGTCTTCAAGTTTCTTTTATGCAAGTCTAAAGGAGAATAATCAGCATAAGAGCATATTCCTCCTAAGTCCTAGGAGATGACTGAAATTACTGACGAAATGTTAATATTTGGCTATGATAGTTGAACTTATAATAATTCCTTTTTTTTAAAGTAATCTATCTTGGAATCAAGGGACACATAAAGGATGTAAATGAACTCAGTATTAATAAAGTGTGATGATAGTTTTAAATATCTTTCTCTATTATGTTTAAATAAGATAGCCTCCCAAATCAAACATATTTGTTTCTTGTTCGAAACAGGTACCTAAGTATCTTCTTTCTAAGAATGATGTTAAGCCCCACTTAATAAGAAGAATCCTCCTACTCTAAGAATTTGATTTGAAAATAAAAAATAAAAAGAGAGTAGGGAACATGTGGCTGACCATCTTTCCCGCCTTGACCCCTTTGATTCCTTTGAGACAATACACATAAATGACATGTTCCCTGACGAACAATTATTCAAAGTCTCTCATTCACCTTGGTTTGTAGATACTGTTAATTATCTTGCTACAGGTTTCATGCCAACACATTAGACTGCACAAGATAAGAAAAAATTCTTTACCGAGGTACACAAATTCTTCTGGGATGATCCGTATTTATTTAGATATTGCCCAGACCAAATCTTAAGGAGGTGTGTACTAGACAATGAACACTAAAGTGTCATCTCCTTCTGTCATTCTCAGGCCTGTGGTGGTCACTCTTCTACTAAGAAGACCATGGCTAAAATTCTGCAGTGCGGCTTTTACTGGCCTACTATATTCAAGGACACTCATGAGTTTTGTAAAGCTTATGAACGTTGTTAGAAATTGAGATCATTGTATCATCAAAATATGATGCCCTTGAACCCCATTCTAATCATTGAAGCATTTGATTGCTGGGGCATCAATTTCATAGGACTATTCCCCCAATCTTTTAAAATTTTGTATATTTTGCTAGTAGTAGACTATGTTATAAATGGGTCGAAGCTATCCCGTGATAGAACAATAATCATCAAATGGTCATTAAATTCTTAAAAGATAACATCATTTCCTGGTTCAAAACGCCTCGAGCCATCATTAGTGATGGAGGTTCACATTTTTGTAATAGGCCATTCACGAACTTAATGAAGAAATATGGCATTTCTCACAAAGTGAACACTCCATATCACCCACAAAAAAGTGGGCAAGCTGAGATTTTCAATAAGGAGATTAAACGTATTCTAGAGAAAATGGTTAATCCTGACCGTAAGGATTGGTCAATCCGATTGACCCATGCCTTATGGGCTTACCGTATAATATTTAAGACCCCTTTTGGAATGTCTCCCTTTAAACTTGTTTATGAGAAGGCTTGCCACTTGCCTATGGAGTTGGAACATAGGGCCTATTGGGCTATTAAAAATTTGAATTTCAATTTAGACAATGCCGGCTTGTTACTCAAACTTCAGTTGAATAAACTTGAAGAAATCCAGAATAATGCGTACGAGAACTCAAGAATTTACAAGGACAAGATGAAGGTGTTTCATGACCAAAACATTCTTCAGAAATCATTTACTCCAGGTCAGAAGGTCCTTTTGTATAATTTTCGGTTACATCTCTTTTCGAGTAAACGTCGATCTCGTTGGACCAGCCCTTTCACTATTAATAATGTTTATCCTCATAGGGCTATCGAGATTCGGCATCCAAACAATGACAATGAATCCAAAGTAAATGGACATCAATTAAAGCCATTTGTTGAGAAATTTGATTCAGAGGACATGTCCATACCCTTGACTGATCCTATGTACCATGATTGATCTCCTAGTCTGATAAAGGTATAAGTAGGTTTATTGCTTTCATAGGATTAGGGTAGTTTTCTTCCGCTGTTTAGGATAGTTTGTTTATACTCTATTGAGTATTGTTTTGTGTTAACTCATCTTCACACTGAGATCATTGGAAAATCCTCAAAATTTCTTCTTCAGGTATTACCTTTCTAGCACTCCCATTTTCTTTTCATCACCTCTTTTGCATTACATGATTATTTCTATTACATTGAGGACAATGTAGATTTTTAGGTTGGGGATGGAGGATTAGGTAAACTAATAAGTGTTTTCTCAGTTTTGAGCAAAATTTTTGAAAATTTTCAATGTTTCAGGTTGAAATCTATTTGGGAAGCGATGAATTATGTACTTAAGAATGCTTTAAGTATGATAGGATAGAGATTGAATTTTGGATTGTTTGAGTTTAATCATCTAAGAAATTTATCACCAAGTTCTTGTGCTCAATTGATTAAGAGGAAGTTTAAATATCGTGATAATCTAAATCAAAAGACACATTCAATTTGTCTCATGTAAGGTTACTAGAATTTCTTATTGTTAGTATGTGAATCATTGATAGATGGTGAGAATCAAGTTTGGAGAATTTTATCCACCTTAAAAGAAGAAAACAACCAGTTAAAAAAATAGGAGATAGACAAAAAAGTCAAGAATAAAAAGAATGAAAATTTTGGAAAAGAATGCAAAAATAAAAAGATGAATAAAAATTGATTGTTGATACAAAATTAAAAACTGGAAAAAGAAAGAAAAGAGGATAAGTTCGGAATCAGTACTTGAGTTTCAAACCGATCTTTAAGTGGTAAGCATGGCTAGTGTGATGAACAAATAGTATTCGTACAAAAAGTAAGTTGATTTTCACTTAGCACAGAGAGACTTGATATGGAAATTATGCTTTGATTTAATGGACAAAGAACTTATTTGATTGGTTACTTATGTGAATGGGTTTTAGGTTTTCAAATTTTCACTTTCATATCTTAATTTTACCCATTCTTCCTTGAGTGCACAAAAGATTGTTTTTGAAAAAATTTCTGACATTAAACATTGAGATTTATTTTATGCATACTTTGCTCGGGACTAGCAAAGTGCTGGTTGGGGATTGTGTTAAGGGTCACATATTGCATATTGAACCCCATTTATATATTAGTTTTATGAACATGATACTGCTTAATGTCCTATTTTACTCATGTTTGTGTTGCGAGGTGAATTTAAGAGCTTGGATTGGAAAAGATACTAAAAGCATGGATTTGACGCTCAAAGATCACCAAGGCAAAGAATGGATCTTAGGAGATAAAGATTGAAGATTTTAAGGTCCTAAGATTCAAGAAAACCAAGTGGAGAAGGAACGAAGTCAAAAGAATAAGTGCAAAAGTCACATGGACTGTGTCATCAATCACCATTCGATGACATCGAAGACACATTTGATGACATCGAACACGGGTCGATGATATCAAATTTATGAGAAAAAATCAAGTTAATTGCAGGACAAATTGAAGACATTTTTTGATGACTCGAGGACTTGTTCGATGACTCGAAGCTTTGCTCGATGGCATCGAAGACAGTTAGATGACATCAAATTTTTTATGGATTTTTAGTAAAATTCATTGGACATATTAGGCACCATGTTTGATTACTCAAAGGCTTCCTCAATGATATCAAAGGTGTCAGGCCTGTATCCTAACCCGTACCGTTCTTTAGGCTTCCGCGGTCTTCCCAGTCGAATTTCGATGACCAGCGATCTGTAACCGATGTTTGCACGTGATCCTAAGTCATATCCCATATTCCAGAGTCGGCTCAACCCGAGACTTATATCCTTGCGACTGTGTCATCGCCGCGTCTCACGCATTGAGGCAATACCCGGGCCAAGAGATGTGGGCCCGTGTTTAGTTCGAGAAAAACACCACGCTTTGTAATCCTAGGAGAATCCATTACATCAAATGTCAAGTACACATCCCATCACTCCCATGACTCACACCCATCCCTACAATACCCAACCCCAAAGTCAACTCTCTCTCTTATACATCCCTTACATGTCAAGTACATCCATCACCTTTCACCCATCCCTCGTCCATCACACCTATCTCTTACAACCTCTCTCCCTCATTTCTCTCTCATTTCCTCCCAAGTAACCGTCCAAGCTCCATGGAAGAGAGCTAGTGTGGCCCACCTTCCTACCATTCAATCCCACCCTTTAAAGATCATCCCAACCGTTGAAATGCATCCCTTGGAGCTTTAGAACGCATCGGTGGAAGGAGAAGTCCATGATCAAAGGTGGGTGTTCATCATCTTAATTTTGATGATTTGAGGGCCCACATATGGTGGGACCTATCTTGATGTATGCATTGTATAAGAAGGGCCCATAGTGGCGGGGTCCCTCCCCTTCACACATTTTTTCCTCTCTCCTTCTTTCTCTTTCTTTCATTTTTTTTATGTTAATGATGAGGTGTGTGGCCCACCTGGCGTGTGTGTGTATGGCCCACGCATGATGTATGTATTTTATCCACACCGTCCAGACCTTGGATAGTGGGGATCGGAAGGTTGGTGTACCTCACTCCACGTATATAGCTATTGTATTGACGTCACAGTTCTATGGATCTGATCATGTGGTACGTGTTATATCCACACCGTGCATCCGTGGGCCACACCGCTATATATTTATTTTATCAATGCTGCACAGCAGCCGTGGGACCCACACGCACGTGGAAACCATGTGGTATATGTGTTTTATCAATGTTGTCCATCCGTTTTTCACCCACACCATCCACCTATTTTGCATCCACACCATCCAGATGGCTGGACGGTGGGCCAAACATGATGTATGTGTGTATCCACCCGTCCGTACATCAGACGTGGACCCGCTTGATGGACGTGTGTATCCACACCGTCCATCTAATGAAGTATATTCAAATCTCAAGTGGAAACCACCCTGATGTAAGTGTTTATCTACACCACCCATCTGACGAGCATCACCATTAGGGCCATCCATCATGTGGGACCCACCTGTTTATCACGTGTGGTGATCCACACCATCCAAGAACGAAGCAGATCCAATTTCTAGTGGGCTAGTTGCCAGCAGTCAACAGTTACAGCTGATACTTTGACGCAACAAGCTCTGTGGGTCCCTACACGAGTTATGTGTTACATCCATCCATCCACACGTGTGAGGACCACACGTGTGGGGCCTACCATGTGATGTATGGGTTTAATCTACACCGTTCACTATGTGGGACAGTGTGAGCCACTGTGATGTTTGTGTCTTATCTCCACCGTCCAGTAATCTGGACGGTGGACACCACCATGATGTATTTATTTCATCCACACCGTCCAGATTGTGCTGGACGGTGCTGGACAATGTTTAGACAGTGCTGATTTACTTAGACAATGTTTGGTCAATGTTGATTTACATGGATAATGTTTGGACACTGTTGATCATCATTAGTGAGCCATGTGCCCCATAGAATGATAGTGTACAGTAATACACATGTTGCACCTACAACTATTGAAATGATTTTTGGTGTAATCCAAGCTCTTTTTTACAGCCCATTGATGTGGCCCACTTGTTGTATATGAGGCCCATTAGTGTGGCCCATTAATGTGGCCCACTTGTTGTATATGAGGCCCATTGGTGTGGCCCATTAATGTGGCCCACTCGTTGTACATGAGGCCCATTGGTGCGACTATTGATGTGACCCACTTTATGTATATTGAGGCTCATGGGTTACGGCCAATTATGATGTATATTGAGGCCCATGGGTTACGGCCCATTATGATGTAAATTGAGGCCCATGGGTCATAGCCCAATCCGATGTATTTGGGGCCCATGGGTTGTGGCCCATGGTGATGTATATTAGGCTCGTATGAGCGGCCCATTGTGATATATTTTTGGGTCATATGTTGAGGAGCATTTGATGTATTTTTGACCCATATGATGAGGCCCATTGTGATGTATTTCCGGCCCATTTGGTAAGGCTTAATGAGATATATTTTTTGACCCATATATTACGGCCCATTTGACATACATGGGGCCCATGTATTGCGGCCCATTGTGATGTACATGGGGTCCATGAGTGAGGCCCGATGTGATGTATTTATAGCCCATGTACTGAGGCCCATGGTGATATATGTTAGGCCCATGTCATGCAGCCCATGTAATGTGTATTAAGCCCATGTGATGCGACCTATGGTGATATATGTTAGGCCCATGTTATGCGACCCATATGATGTGTATTAGGCCCATGTCATGTGTATTAGGCCCATTATGATGTATATGCGGCTCATGAGTGAGGCCCAAAGTGATGTGTATTAAGCCCTTGTGTGAGGCCATAAGCCCACGAAATGTTTGGCTCTATGTGGGTCACTCCTTGGGAGCAATGATGGTTAAATGTCCACATTGATAGGTGATGATGGTTAAATGTCCACATTATGACCTTTCCTTAGGCCCTTTTTAGGCCAATTATCAAGACTGATTCCGATTGTAAAGGCCGATTCTGATTGTCGGGCCGATTTTGATTATTGAGGCCGATTCCGATTGTCGAGGCTGATTCCCATTGACGAGGCCGATTCTGATTATCGAGGCCGATTCTGATTATCGAGGCCGATTTCGATTATCGAGGCTGATTTCGATTAATTTCAGTTATCAAGGCCGATTCCTATTATTGAGGCCAATTATCTATGCCAATTATAGGTGTCGGTTATCGATACCAATTATGAGTATGTGACAACATAACATCATGATATATGCTCATACGCATCATCTACATATTTTTTATGAGATATGGTTGACCATTGCATATGTCATTAGGCAGGTTGTTATGAGACTCCCTGATAGGCGGAGATTGTCTCACATGGGTGCACAGTATGCAAAGGATTGATGATGATTAGACTGTGTGACTCATACATCTCGTATTTTGGGATATGAATACTATACGCCCTAGTGACATTAGGCCATGGCCTCCACAGGCATATCGTGGATGGCCAGATGGGACACTAGAAATCCTTTTCTACATGGGATGTTATAAATATCCCTGGGTGAAAGTCCTTAAACCTCCGTGGCTAGGGGATGTCTCAACATCTGGACTGAGTGGATATATGAGCGCCCGAGTGTCGAATACCAGTAGGCCGCATCTCTCACTGTGTCGTGATAGGTTGGGAGGGGGTGTGGCCGCCCAAGGGTAAGGGGCATAATTAGGCTGAGTTTGACCAGCTCATAAATGGATCCGCTATCAACGTGTCGGTTAGATATTGGCTGACTATTGGCCAAGCAGATAGTGAGGTCTCTTCCACTTGCATGGTTGCACGTTCGGTGGGTGGCAATTGCATGTAGAGTGTACTAGACCCTAGTGATAATCCTATAGATGTACGGTGCTGATATGTGGACTTATTAAGCAGGAGTTGTATACTTAGCATCTTACTCATTCATTCATTCATTCACTAACTACTCAGGCTGGTGGTGCGTAACTAATTTGATATGTGTTCTTTCTCAATGGCTAGGATTTCGGTTAGGGCGCACAACCAACCTGAGATCAGGAGTTTACCACATTGAGTCTAACTATCCAAATTTAGGTATGGGTTTGGTTTGAATAGAAGTCCCTTATGATGGACCCCGTAGCCTGTGACACTACACAGTATCATCCAGACTTCACACTCCAACTTGGTCATTTCATTCGCATTACAAATTGCAATACATCCGAGGCACATGGTATTCTGGGTTACTATGTTTCTGCATTTATATGTCCTAGATACAGCTAATGATATTCACGAACTCATCAGGAATTATATATTGCATTGCATCCTCGACATCTGATATTTGGATCTTTACGACTCCTCATTTGCATAGCTAATCCGTATTGTGTACTATGATATTGTATGACTTATGGACTTGTCAGTATTTTCGCTTACTCTGATATCATATGATTCATGACCTTGCCAGTATTTTTGATAATGTATTATTATGGCATTGTATTGAATACTTGACACTTACCTTATGCACACACTTCCACCACCCTTTAAGATTTCTATAAGTTTATGCATGATAGATGTGTTCAGGTGATGTTAGTTACACTAGCATTGAGCCTAGAGCGTACAGCTGTCTTTTGGAGCTTTAATTTTTTATATATGTATTTCCCTTTTAGCATTATATTCAAATGTTTATATTAGTGGATATACAATGATGATGTTTGTAATGCCCCAAAAATCGGGGATCGGGTAGAAACCCAACTCCTGAGTTCCAAAACGTCACTTATGCAACATAGATAATGATGAATGCATGTTGTCTGTAGAATGGCATAAAACAAGATTGGGACTAAGCCAAAACAGCATATCATACTCCAGAGAGTTAAATTAGCAAGCGAAAGACTGTGATAAATATATAAAATATATAAATGATAGTGAGTCTCCAGAGTGTGAACATGTTACCAGGTTAACTAATTACATGTATACTCCAAAATAGAAAGAAAAGAATATACATGGGTGTATAAATAAAAGGTAAGATACCAAGTGTACTGGCATCTAATCAGTAACTCTGTAAACCCCATCAATCAGAACCTGCATATAGGAGGGATCCTCCTCATCATCATCAAGTCTGGCTCTATTTCGCAAGCATCGCCATCATCTGAAACTGAAATAGGAACTGGTTGGTGTGTACAACACCGTCCCATAACGTGGGAGTGAGTAACTAACTTAGTGGAATCATAGAGCAAGGGTTAACATGTTATCAAATCAATCGCGCGATAATAGTAAAGCAAACAATCAGACACTCCTAGATACTGTGATTAATGCAAGAATGAAATGACATGATGGATACCCTCACCGACATTCTCCCTCATGCGACACCATCTTACGTCTACGGCATGCTTTCTTCCCTCAGTGCTCCACATCTTCCGGGCACATGCAATGCGATATGAATATGATTACCGAGTTATTATTAGTCCTTTTCATACATCAGGGTTGGGAAACTAAGGTACCTCCCTCATATCAATACCCAAACAATGATCTTGTCTAGGGTCATCACTCCTAGTAGTCTCATACGATGATATATTTCTAGGTCGCTGCAAGGGCTGTCAGGGCTGTTGCACTCACTCGTTGCACTGCTCCCCCATCACCTTATCAATACAGGCCTAGTTTATATCCTTGAGACTGCATCAGGACTCGTTGCCCCCATGTGGTGTCAGGATAAACTCAAGGTCACTACAAAGGGCTGTCAGGGCTGTTGCTCACACTCGTTGCTCCACTCCCCCATCACCTTATCAATGTAGGCCGACAGCAAGAATATAGTGTCTCATACCACCATAATCTGCTCAGAGTAGGGTTCTCATTGGTCACTACGGGAAGGTTTATGGCCCCAGCATAGGCCGACAGCTCGACCACGGTGTCCCATACCACCATGCTCGGCTCATGAGTCTTAGGGGATCGAGGTACCAATGGTAAGTTTAGTACCTTAGGTTCAAGCAGTTATGACGAATACAAGGTGAACACACAATGATCAATCGGGTTACTTGATGAGTCCGACTAGCACGAGCGCACGTTGAATCGACCGACATGAAGTGCACAAGCACTTCGTGTGGCCTAACCACTGCCGACGACTCTAATACGACTCGGGTTCGTCATACACATCCTTTGTGGCAAATAAGATCCAACCACGAATTCTAAACTATTACCGACTGCCTGGATTAGAGTATAGTCCCAAGCACATGTAATCTACATCATTGATCATGTGAGAATGACAGAAATGAAACACAATTAATCCAGGCATAATAACAACATGTTATAACATACAACATAAGCAAATCAAACAAACACAAGCATTTCATATATATAAGGAGATTAATTCATATAGCCATCATGGTGGAAATCATATACATCATCAGATTAATTGAGAATTCAATCTCAAAACTAATCTACAACAACATTTGCTCAATACATACTAATACAAACATTTATACAAACACTTAGGCTACACACATTTGTCCACATAGCGTATGTCGACCCAAAGTGTGCATTAGGGCGAATCTCTTCGCCAAACAGATCAAGTATGCCTAACTAATATCATAACACGACAAATACACATGGAAATCATTTCAGCAAAATATAGACATATACAATATTTCCTATAAATGCCTAAAAATCCTAAATCTCATATTCACCGTACGTATTCGAAATGAAAAACACACAGCATGTTCTGCATGTCAAACAGCAACCTTATCAGCAATTTACCATTAAACGGCATTGAAAGCTTTGAAAAATGGTAACCAAAGCGTTTAAAATCCACACCTTATGCCGTATGAGCGTAATGAATCGAATAGGAACTCCACGTCGTCGTCAATGACTGATTGGCAACCTAATACACAAGGTAAGTCAGCTACTTCGCTACTTAGATCGATAGAATCCCTAAAACAAGTTAGGGTTAGGTCTTTCTTACCTAGAACGGCGTTGGAATCACCAGAATAACAATGCAGGTGGAAGGATCTGGCACGTGGAGCAGCGGGAAGAATCCCAGGAGAAAGCCCCAACTTCTCCCTCACTTTCTCTCTTTTCTCTCTTCTCTTTCCTAGGTTTTTGCAAATTCGTATGGGATTTGTGAGAGAGAGGTTAAGGCCTTTTTATAAGCATAAACATAACCAAAACAGACTTTAAGTCAAGGTATACTTGGGTTACAGCCAAATCAGGTCTTTCCCGGTCCAAAAGAGCATTTCTGGAGGTCCCTGACCAAATGCGGTCTGACTTAAGCTCATGAATGTTGGATCCTGATCACATTAAATTTTCAGCCCGATAGTGTTCCCAGATCGCACGTGGCGGACCAGTTTCAGTTCAGCGGTCAACGAGACTCGATCAGAGATTCCAAGTAAACTGACCTGAGTGGGAAATGTTTTCTGATCTGAGGGTGTATTTGGGTCAAATTCCGACGGTCTGAATGCTTATACTTAACCGGCAAGCGAAACGTGCCAGATTTATTTAAATCACATTTAAGTTAAAAAGAATTTCACTCTTTCTCATAGTCCTTGCTCCAGGCCCAATAAAATAGCCTCAGAACATCAGTTGGGCTTGATTTTTGAAACAATTGTCAAGTCCACCTAGGCGGTCATAATGTCTAAGATGGTAGATATCGGACTTTCTACGCGCGGTCTAGATCCAATACAAAGTTTAAAAGGGTTCATGAGAGCAAACGGGTTTAGAGTTTGATCATGGATTTTAGGGTAACGTAACGTCAATGATTCTATAGGTTTTGGGTCTTACAGATCGTATTTAAAGTGGTTGGTGCTAATTTCACAGGTAACCTAGTGTAGCGTGGCTAATTCACGTTAAATTTCTAAAGAATCAGGTTTTAAATGATTCATTTGGCTTTGGAATCAAATTTTGAAAAGCTACCAAGGTGTTATGGTTGACCCATTGCATAAGGATGTCTAACCCCAGGTTGGAAAAAATCCGGGGTGTTACAATCTACCCCCCTTAAAATAAAATTTCGTCCCCAAAATTGGCTAAGGGTAAGGAGTCCCTAGAGAGGCTTTCATATTGACATCCTAAGGAAAGTTCAAATCCTACTTAATGACCTATCTTTACGTATAACCTAAATCAACTTCTTCGATCCTGGGCCAGTGGGGAAGAGGCCAACCATGCTTCTGTTGCGCTACTCTGATCCAACGGTTGCGTTAGCTAATGCTAACTAGATTGGGCTCGGTACGTTCTACCCCCCTTAAAACTTAGTTCTACTCAAGGTTTAAAAATCTATTTCTCGATCCGTATATCGGAACGAGGTGTAACTTAGGGCCTATCCTTGACATGAAATGGGAAATAACCTCTCGCTACATTGGTCTTCCTTTGTTAATGATGCGTTTTATGGCATTGGTACTTATGGTTGTAAAAAGGAGCCTAATCTCTATTGTGATTGAGTTCAGGGGCAAGTGTGAGCTTTTGGCAAGATGTCTAATCTCTATTGGCTATATGTCCTCAACATTTTCCAAAGGTAAAGCAATAACTTTTGGTTGTAAATGGTCGGGCCAGCACGGAAGAAAAGTTGTGTAGTGGGTCTGAGCCGGATACATAGAATTTCTGCCTAGGACAGAAATTTTTCCACATTGGTTCTTAATCCTAGTCGATCCTGATCTTCTGCTTGATCAGAGCATTGGATTTATTGGCAACTACCAAGATTGAGAAGTCAATTCAAACCGCAAATACTTCGCTTATATATACAGTTCCTTTACTCTACGTTCCCGAATGCAATAAGCCCTTGGGGAAGGCAATTCTAAGGGGCATGTTGGTTTATTCTAAGTTCAATCTGAGGGATTTATAAGTTTTCCCTGAGGGTAAATGGTTCTAAGTTAAAACAACTTTCCTAAGGGTTATAACAGAAGTCTATAAGTATTAAGGGGATCTATCGAAGGAATGAGGTTCTACTCCAACCAAATCTAACCTACTACTCCTTAGCATGTACAGGCTTTACACTACCTAATACAACTAGTAGCCTAGTCTATAACTCATTAGCTATAATCAAAAGCCTAAGCTTATATGCTAGATGGTTTCATAACATTACTACTACAGGGAATTGTTCTATCGCTCAGGGTCAAGATTGTCTAATTGGAATTGGATTCCCTATATCGTCAGCTCCTTCAAAATCTAGGAGTACCAGTTCTAGGTCTAACACTCCAAGGGCCTATGTGGCCAGTGGTCTCAAGGTGTGTTAAATGGGACTGCTTTCCTACTCCCACCTAAGAATTGGGAGTGACATGTTTAGTAGGTGGGTGGGTTGGGATTCAAATCAATTCTTAGGCTTTGGAAAGTAGGCCTTATGTTGGAAAGTGTGAGATGGGATTTCTAAATCCCATGACGATGAATTCCTAAGTGTAAGTTGAAAGAAAGCCCAAAATTACGTTTAATTACATACACCAAACATGGTGTTGGAAACCATTTATTGTTGCTCGAATAAGGTCATGGAAAGTGAAGAAAAGGGAGACTAAGGGCTGAGGTTTTGGTTCTCCACGAGTTTGAGACTCAACAAGGGTTGTAAGGGCCCCAAACACAGAGATTGAAGAAGGGAAAAGGGAGAGATGGGTTGGGTTCGAAGCTTACACGATTTTGGAACTTAAATGGGAGTTATGGGAGCTCAAATCGAAGAAAATGGAAGAAGTAGATGTTGGGCATGGCTGAGATCAGTAGAGGGATGAAGGAAAGAACGAAAAATGAGAGAGGGGATGATTGGAAGGGAGATTTGAGAGGGAAAACAGCAAGTTTAGAAGAAAAAGAGAGCTTGGAGGGGTAGTTTATGAAGTATAGGGTTTTGAATGAACGGAGGGTCGGACCCTGGACCAAAGGGTCCCACTAGGCCCCGAACTTGGTCGGCCCAACAGGCCCGCCCGGATGAGCCCGCTGTACGGCGAGGGCTCGCCCATGGGGCGAGGTCCTCCTGCCCCCTGGGTCCCAAAAAGGTGTGGGACCCACTCTGGATCCTCCCGGAACTTGATCGTTTGGCCCCCACTCTGTTTTGAGGAATTTTCGAGGCCAATTTACAAACTGAAATGAGTTTATGCATCATATAGCATATGATTTTGGAGTAGGAGACACTAATCTATCCAACTAACCTATTTATTCCACAAGATTCTATAACTGGAATGGTCAAAAGTCCAATCTACACATATATTTACTATTCATAGTAAATTTTTGTTTAACTATGATTCTCCATCATTTTTACATTAGGATTTATGTGTAGTATAAAAGGTCTTAGAAAAAGCTGAAGAATAGGGTGGTGGAAGGAGAGGTTTGGAAGGAATTGGATAAAAAGGAGGTTTTAGGCCTTGAGATTAAGTGTAAGGGTTGTGGTTGCCCCACAACCCAAGGACATCCATTTTTGGGTTTGGAATTCTTCAGGAAACCACTCAAACCCTTCGACTAATGACCTAGAGGCGACTAAGGTCGCTTCACGCGACCGAAGGTATATTATGGCCTAAATAACCGTATAGTCTCGCCTGTCAGTGAAACTTGAGATTCTAATGTGATTTCTAGATTCCATCGCCCCCTTCCTCAGTCAGAGTGCATCAGTGTGCATTGTGTTACCATAACTCAGGTCCAGTTTAATTCAAATCATGCTCTGATACCATCTGTAACGCCCCGAAAATCGGGGGTTGGGTAGATATCCAACTCCAGAGTTCCAAAACGTCACTTATGCAACATAGATAATGATAAATGCATGTTGTCTGTAGAATGGCATAAAACAAGATTGGGACTAAGTTAAAACAGTATATCATACTCCAGAGATAGTTAAATCAGCAAGCGAAAGACTGTGATAAATAAATAAAATATATAAATAATTGTAAGTCTCCAGAGTGTGAACATGTTACCAAGTTAACTAATTACATGTATACTCCAAAATAGAAAGAAAAGAATATACATGGGTGTATAAATAAAAAGCAAGATACCAAGTGTACTGGCATCTAATCAGTAACCCTGTAAACCCCGTCAATCAGAACCTGCATATAGGAGGGATCCTCCTCATCATCATCAAGTCCGGCTCTGCTTCACAAGCATCGCCATCATCTGAAACTGAAATAGGAACTGGTTGGTGTGTACAACACCGTCCCGCAACATGGGAGTGAGTAGCTAACTCAGTGGAATCATAGAGCAAGGGTTAACATGTTATCAAATCAATCATGCAATAATAGTAAAGCAAACAATCAAACACTCTTAGATACTGTGATTAATGAAAGAATGAAATGACATAATAGATGACCTCACCGACATTCTCCCTCATGCGACACCATCTTACGTCCGTGGCATGCTTTCTTCCCTCAGTGCTCCACAACTTCTGGGCACATGCAGTGCGATATGAATATGATTATCGAGTTGTTATAAGTCCTTTTCATACAGCAGGGTTAGGAAACTAAGGTACCTCCCTCATATCAATACGCAAATAATGATCCTGTCTAGGGTCGTCACTCCTAGTAGTCTCATACGATGATATATTTCTAGGTCGCTGCAAGGGCTGTCAGGGCTGTTGCACGCACTCGTTGCACCGCTCCCCCATCACCTTATCAATACAAGCCTAGTTTATATCCTTGAGACTGCATCAGGACTCGTCGCCCCCATGTGGTGTCAGGATAAACTCAAGGTCACTACAAAGGGCTGTCAGGGCTGTTACTCACACTCGTTGCTCCACTCCCCCATCACCTTATCAATGTAGGCCGACAACAAGAATATAGTGTCTCATACCACCATAATTTGCTCAGAGTAGGGTGCTCACTAGTCACTACGGGGAGGTTTGTGGCCCCAGCGTAGGCCGACAGCTCGACCACGGTGTCCCATACCACCATGCCCGGCTCATGAGTCTTAGGGGATCGATGTACCAAGGTTAGAGGGGTTTTTCAATGGTAAGTTTAGTACCCTAGGTTCAAGCAGTTATGACAAATACAAGGTGAACACACAATGGTCAGTCGGGTTACTTGATGAGTCCGACTAGCACGAGCGCACGTTGAATCTACCGACATGAAGTGCACAAGCACTTCGTGTGGCCTAACCACTGCCTACGAATCGGGTTCGTCATACACATCCTTCGTAGCAAATAGGATCTAACCACGAATTCTAAACTGTTACCGACTGCCTGGACTAGAGTATAACCCCAAGCACATGTAATCTACATCAGTGATCATGTGAGAATGACAGAAATGAAACACAATTAATCCATGCATAATAACAACATGTTATAACATACAACATAAGCAAATCAAACAAACACAAGCATTTCATATATATAAGGAAATCAATTCATATAGCCAACATGGTGAAAATCATATACATCATCATATTAATTGAGAATTCAATCTCAAAACTAATCTACAACAACATTTGCTCAATACATACTAATACAAACATTTGCTCAATTCATATAGACAACATGGTGGAAATCATATACATCATCATATTAATTGAGAATTCAATCTCAAAACTAATCTACAACAACATTTGCTCCATACATACTAATACAAACATTTATACAAACACTTAGGATATACACATTTGTCCACATAGCGTATGTCGACCCAAAGTGTGCATTAGGGCGAATCTCTTCGCCAAACAGATCATGCATGCCTAACTAATATCATAACACGACAAATACACATGACAATCATTTTAGCAAAATATAGACGTATACAGTATTTCCTATAAATGCCTAAAATATCCTAAATCTCATATTCACCGTACGTATTCAAAATGGAAAATGGACAGCATGTTCTACATGTCAAACAGCATCTTTATCAGCAATCTAACATTAAACGGCATTGAAAGCTTTGAAAAATGGTAACCAAAGCGTCTAAAATCCGTACCTTACGCCGTAGGAGTGTAATGAATCGAATAGGAACTCTACGTCGTCGTCAACGACTGATTGGCAACCTAATACACAAGGTAAGTCAGCTACTTCGCTACTTGGATCGATATAATCCCTAAAACAGGTTAGGGTTAGGGTTTTCTTACCTAGAACGGTATTGGAATCGCCAGAATAGCGATGCAGGTGGAAGGATCTGGCACGTGGAGCAGCAGGGAAGAATCCCAGGAGAAAGCCCCAACTTCTCCCTCACTTTCTCTCTCTTTTCTCTCTTCTCTTTCCTAGGTTTTTACAAAATCGTATGGAATTTGTGTGAGAGAGGTTAAGGCCTTTTTATAAGCACAAACATAACCAAAACAGACTTTAAGTCAAGGTATACTTGGGTTACAGCCAAATCGGGTCTTTCCCGGTCCAAAAGAGCATTTCTGGAGGTCCCCTGACCAAATGCGGTCGGACTTAAGCTCATGAATGTTGGATCCTGATCACATTAAATTTTCAGCCCGATAGTGTTCCCAGATCGCACATGGCGGACCAGTTTCAGTTCAGTGGTCACCAATACTCAATCAAAGATTCCAAGTACACTGACCTGAGTGAGAAATGTTTCCTGATCCGACGGTGTATTTGGGTCAGATTCCGACGGTCTGAATGCTTATACTTAATCCGCAAGCGAAACGTGCCAGATTTATTTAAATCACATTTAAGTTAAAAAGAATTTCACTCTTTCTCACACTCCTTGCTCCAGGCCCAATAAAATTGCCTCAGAACATCAGTTGGGCTTGATTTTTGAAACGATTGTCAAGTCCAACTAGGCGGTCATAATGGTCTAAGATGGTAGATATCGAACTTTCGACGTGCAGTCTAGATCCAATACAAAGTTTCAAAGGGTTCCTGAGAGTAAACAGGTTTAGAGTTTGATCCTAGATTTTAGGGTAACGTAACATCAATGATTATATAGGTTTTGGGTCTTACAGATCATATTTAAAGTGGTTAGTACTAATTTCACAGGTAACCTAGTGTAGCGCTGACTAATTCACGTTAAATTTCTAAAGAATCAGGTTCTAAATGATTCATTTGGCTTTGGAATCAAATTTTGAAAAGCTATCAAGGTGTTATGGTTGACCCATTGCCTAAGGACGTCTAACCCCAGGTTGGAAAAAATATAGGGTGTTACAATGTTACCTTTGTGATTTAGGTAAACTTGTGGTTATGCTTTTTATGAGACAAATGTACATTGAAAAATCCTTCTTGTAGGATCCCAGGATCGAAATTTGGCATATGGTCGCTGGGAGCTAAGAATGGGATACCACGAAGGTTGTGGGTACCGGATTCGGCAAATCATGAATTTTGTGATCCCGATTTTCGGGTTTGGGGCGTGACAGAAGACCTGCTCGATGACAATGAAAGCCTTTTCGATGACATCAAATTTATTGAAGAAATTGGAATAACTCGTTGGACTATTTTGGATGCGTTATCGATTCCTCGAACAATGCTCGATGACATCGAAGGCCTCTTCGATGACATCGAAGGTAGGTTCAATGACATAGAAGGCTACAGAGTTCGGATGAAGCTATAAAAATGCAGAAAAAGTATGTAAAATAGGCACCTTCAATGACATTGAAGCCAGTTCGATGTCATAGAACCACTTGCACGAAGTTACGCAAATTTATGCAAAGTGTGTAAATTTGAGACAATTTTTGAATTTTTCTGAGGTGCGAAAGGTGGTGTTACATAACTATGAATAGGAGTCCCCAGGGCATCCTTGGGCATCATTTAGGGTTTAAGGAGTGGAGCAAAAGCATGGATAACCGCTGCCAAGAGTCTTTCTTCTTCTTCTTTAGTTATTTTTAGTTATTTTTATGCTTTTCTTAAGAGATTTTAGTTTAATCATGTTTATGGTTGGCTAAACCTCTTACCTAAAGCTAAGAGGTGAAGCTAGTAGCATGATGGGATATTTCTATTGCTTTGATTCATGTTTATGTTGAACTCTCTTTTATTCTAGTTTGATTTTTAAGGAATACGTTCAATTTTTAATGGTTTATTGTGACTCGAATTACAGTAGATCTCTAATAACTCTGAGTATCTCTTTTCAAGTATTGAGATTGTGAAGTTAGTAAATCCTGTTGTTCACTATCATCCATTGGGCATGGTTGGATGTGGAATCCATTTTAATCTTCATGATTCTCTTATATTTGGTTATGAGATTGGTATATCCTATTGTGAGTCATTCTCCTCTGGGCATGGTTTTGTGATCGAATCACTTCCAGTTCTCACGACTCTCATCTGTTGTGAATTAGGTCAAAAGAAGTTTAAATTTGGTTTTATTGTATATCTTCCAACTGGATAAGATAAGACTCTGATTCTAGTTGTGTCCTTGAATTAAGTAATAGATCTCCCTGATTGTTGCAAGTGGATCCTTGGAAACCCTAGTTCCCACCTTTGAATTTCTTAAGTTTCTAATTAAAACTTTCACAATTACTTTCCTTATTTCTAATTTAGATTCATATATTCTTCTAGTTCTACTTCTAGTTGCTTTCAAAATACACACAAGATTAGTCCCTGTGGATTTGACCTTGGTCTCACTGAGATTATTACTACATCGCGACCCTACAGTTGGGGTTGTAAACAAATATGATTTCAATTGATTAATTCTCTCATAAACCACTCAGACATCAATTGCAAGGAATTTGAAGTATTTATTGTGCCCAAAGTCTATAATAGATAAATGAAATTTATAGATTGATTCATTCTCTAAACAAGTATTATAATTGCACTTCCAAGTATCGAATGTGTCCGGAGTCAACAATAGATCAAAGATGAAATAACATAAAAGCTTTAAAGCAAAATCTAAATAGATTTCAATCTACTTATCATCACTCAATCCATTATTGTTGAATCAAATTAAATATTATAATTAAAATACAAGCTTCATCCCTTATCCTTAGCTAAGAGATTGGGATAGCATGGTTAACATCTTAGAAAAGAAAAACTAAAACAACAAATTAGAATTGAGGGAAAGAAGAATAAGGATGGCTCCCTGGAAACTCCTCCACCCTTGGGTCTTTCTCCTAAGCCCCAATTCATACATAGGAAAGCCTTAAACATTCCTTTAAACAAGGAAGATCTACACCGACTTAGATCTGACTTCAAATTCATGTACTTTTGTTACATTTTGGTCACACCGAATATCACTTCAGTTGCACCGAATATCACTTCAGTCGCACTAATCACACCAAATTACTCGCTCGGTTACGGGTGAATTTCTTCAATATTCATCTGAAGTCTCTGTCTTCCTTAAGTCGCACCGAACTCTCCTTCAGTGGCACAGAGCATGGCTTCGGTTGTACCAAAGTGTCAAGGTGAATTTCATCTGAAAATCACAATTTCTTGCTGGACTGTTGTATGCAGATTTGGTCGAACTAGACCAACCTCAGGTGGGACCGAACAATCTATTATTTATGTTAATGAATTTTGAGATTTTTCAGTCTTTTTTCTATCCTTTGCCTTTGGTGTTCTTGGATCTTTGGCATATGAAATCTTCATTAATGTCTTCCAAATCTCTAAATCTTCATCATTTTCAAGCTTGATAACTTTTTGAGATTTAAATCTATCTTTTAAGCATATATTCATCTTAGGTTCAAAATCACCTCGTATGATGAAAACATATATAATTATATCAAATTAACACTTAATTGCAAGGAAATCTAATGTAATTGAGAGGATAAATATGTAATATTTAGGCATTATCAAGCAACTGGCCAAAGTATGCCTAGTGCTACGTGGCGAGCGGCACCTTGCCTAGTGCTTTGGAATGCGCTCGTCATTCTTTTTTACTTCAACTTTGGAGGGAGGCTCCCCCTCTACATGTGGCCTGTTTTAGCCTTCCAAAGCTACCTCGCTATCACCCATTCCCTCCGAATTGGGCTTTGGAATGGGCTTGGGCCAAAATGGGTTATTAACTTAGCTTGACAAGGTAAGTTGACTGGGTAGGTTATGTGGACTGACTAGGTGAGTTGACTCAGTGGATTGACTCAAGGGTTAACTCTATAGGTTAGGTTTTTCTTAGGGTTTGGGTACGGGACCAGTTTTAAGATTTTATCGAGTTACTGAGACTAGGTTAACTGGGTTTTAGGGTTTCTAAGGTTTGGATTAGGGTTTAACGTATGAATTGGAGTTTAACTTAGGGTTAAGGGTATGGATCAAGGTTAAGGGAACACATCAGGGTTTGGATCAGGCTTAAGGGTATGGATCAAGGTTTGGATTAGGGTTTTAAGGGTATTGATTAAGGTTTGGATAAAGAGTTAAGGGTATGGATCGGGGTTTCTATTCAATCAAGCTTATCGGCAAGAGGTGAGGTGTTTACTGATGTACCTCTTTGCAAAGATTGTGTGCAAATGAATACCAAAGCGAGTGGATACCCCACCATTCATAGTCAGATTAATACACGGTCTTAACTTGTTACTTGCCTTTGTATTTGAGTTAGTTGATTGTTCGAAAGTAGATGACTTGCACATATCATGGGATTTAGGGAAAACATTGTGATTGTCTTACACTTTCTGTGGCTTTATGGGCAACCAATTACAACCTTTTCACTCTTGGCCAATACTAACATCGGAAGAAGCTAGTACAATAGAGCCCATATGCTTTCTATAGCCTTACAACAATGTTGTTTAGAACTAGAATGTTACTTCCCAGATCACTTCAGGAGTACTTATTTCATTTGATCGTTAAAGTGGCTAGCTCACACTGTGCTCTATAGGCCTTAAGGGGATCTCACTACACTAGCTTGAACTCGATCAAGGTATGCAAATATCCTGGACTAGGTATGTGGAGGTCTGGTTATCTTACCCCATGCTTTTTACAGTGTTACGGTTTTGACTGCTTAGCAATATGTGGTTTTAGTAAATGGGTTAGATCTTCCTCTTCATAAGTCGTATTAGAGGAAACTTAAGTTCGCTAGGAAGATAATTAAACTACCTTTTCCAATAAACCATAAATCACATTAATCGATCAAATTTTTTTCTTTTATAACACCATAGTCACTTTGTGTATAAGAACGATCATACTTTTCTCAATCTTAAAAATGTAATTTTTTGTGCTTTAATACAACATTACCCAAGGAGGCTAAGTAATAAAAATATTGATCATTAGGTAGAGAGAGTTCATTTTATCATTTTTTTTCATACATCAGTTGCTAATGCATGATCGTTGTTGGATTTGGTGCTAGTCAATCGGGTCCATTGGTTATCTCTGAGACCTGTCGAGGATGATCCTTTTTGACCCGTTTGGATTTTTAATTATTCTATGACAATGAAAGACGTTTTTAATGAAGCAAGCTAAAGTTAAAATAGTAGCTTATCCTCGTTTTAAGTAGGATGTCTACAAGTTATCATAAGCTAACTTATGAATGGATCGCCCATAGTTTGATGCCGGGTGGGTGAGTGTATTTATGTGCAACAAACCACTTACAATGCCAAGTGGATTTGTTAATAAGAGTTAGGTCAACCCACGTAAAATGACCCTAGTGTTAAAAGAAACCTACAGTACACATAATTGTAGTTACCCCTATACATCACATTTCTCTTCATGCATTATATTTTGGTACCTTTGAATTTCTATGCTATCTTGCGAATATATATATGCTTTTATTTTATTTTTGAGAAAGTGCTATTTAAAGATTTACTTACTGAGTTGTTAGCTTATTCAAATTTGTGGTTAATGACTTATAAGTTCAAAAGAAATGCAAAGCAAATTTGATTGATTTTGTTTGTACTTTATTTAAAATAACATGTAATAAGTAGAAGTTGAATTTTATAAAGTATAGATGATAAATTTATTTATTTTGAAATAGTTTATGGAATGATGATTTCCTATATTGAATTATTACATGTATATGTGTAAGGAAACCCCTTCAACTCATGGAATATTTGGTGCAAGGCTTAGGGTGGGACATTGGTCCACAAAAAATTGTCTACCGAGCTGCCAGGCTAAGGGTGTGTCAGTGGTCTATAAAAAGCTTTTAATGACCCGTCACCATTGTTTCCTACCAAGTGGTCCACATAAGATTTAAATATACTCTGTTATTTAGGTCGTGCCCTAAAATTATCTTTCAAAATGGATGGACGGCATGAATGTAAGGAACAAACATCACAGTGGTCCCACAGTCAAAAATCCACCGAAGTAAAGCCTGACGAGGAGGGAGGGATGGAAAATGGCCCCACTTATATGTGCATCGTGCATTTAGGCTGTGTTTGTTAACGCTTAATTTTTGCACTTAACGCAGAATTGGGAAATTTTTCTGTGTTTAGTGGTGTTTGTTAATGCGTTGTTAACGTGGAGGATGGAAAGCGCTAAGTGGTTTTTTACTGAATTCTTTCCGTGATAGGAGTCTGGCTTAACTGTGAAGACGGAATGCACTCCGTGATTTTCATTAAACAAAAACTTTTGCTCCCAAAAGTACCCTTTTTCAAGTTACTACTGCAATTTTTTTCTTTTAAATTTTTTGTGAAATACAAAATCAACCTTTAAGCTGTGAAACTTCTTTATGCCCCACCATGATTTATGTGTTCGATCCACACCATCCATCAACTTTTTCCGATCATTCTAGAGCATGAGCCCAAAAATAAGGTACATGTAAAACTCAAGTGGGCTACACCATAAAAACCAATGGAAATTGAATAAAACTTAAGTTGACCATTAAAAACCTTCTTGGGCCATAAAAGTTTTGGATCAAGATGATCTTTATTATTTCCCTTCATCAGGCCTGTATGACCTAATCAACAGATTGGATGTCAAATAAATAGTACAGTGGACCTTAAGAGAATTTTAATGATGGATATCCAATCACTATTGTTTTCCTATGGTGTGGTCCACCTTAGATTTATATCCCTCTCAATTTTTGTATGAAGCCCTAAAATGCTTAGTAACATGGATAAACGAAATGGATGAAATACATACATCATGATGGGCCCACAAAACATGACCCTAGGTGGTAGGGGGAGTAGATACGTGTTGTGGGAAGACGAGCACCTATGCTCCTTGAGCTCCCAGTTGTGTTGTAACATCCCGAAAATTGGGGGTCGAGTAAAAACTCCACTCCCGAGTTCCAGAACATCACTTATGCAACATAAATGTGTATGATTGAATGTTGTCTATGTTAATGTATTAAACATGAGTGAGATTAAGCCAGAACAGCATATCATACTCCAGAGACAGTTAAATTAACAAGCGAAAGACTGTGATACATACATATAATATATAATTGATTGTAAGTCTCCAGAGTGTGAACATGTTACCAGGTTAAACATATACATGTATACCTCAAAATAGAAAGAAAGAATATACATGAGTGCTCTGAAAATATAAAATGACAAGTGTCATGGCATCTAATGAACCTCCCTATAATCCCGTCGATCAGAACATGCATAAAGGGGGGATCCTCCTCATCATTTCAAGTCCGACTTTGCCTCGCAGGCCGCGCCATCATCTGCAATCACAATAGGGTCTGGTGGGTGTCCGGAAACACCGTCCCGTAACGTGGGAGTGAGTGATCAACTCAGTGGAATAATAGAGCAGAGATTAGCATGTTATCAAATCAATCATGCGATAATAGTAAATCAATAAATCAAACATTCCTAAATACTGTTGTTAATGCAATATGACATGACATGATGGATGCCCTCACCGACGATCTCCCTCATACGGCACCATCTTACGCCCGCAGCATGCTTTCTTCCCACAGTGCTCCATATCTTCCAGGCACATGCAATGTGATGGTGATATGATTACTGAGTTATTATTAGTCCATTCATACAGCAGTATTGGGAAACTAAGGTACCTTGCTTATATCAATCCCAACACAGATCCTGTCTAGGGTCGTCACTCCTAGTAATCTCATACAATGTTATATTTGTAGGTCGCTGCAAGGGCTGCTAGGGCAGTTGCTCGCACTCGTTGCACCGCTCCCCCATCACCTTATCAATACAGGCCTAATTATCCTTAAGACTACATCAGGACTCATCGCCCCCATGCGATGTTAGGATAAACTCAAGGTCACTACAAAGGGCTCGTCACCTGATCAGTGTAGGCCGACAGCAAGAAATAGTGTCCCATACCACCATAATCTGCTCAGAGTAGGGTGCTCACTGGTCACTACGGGGAGGTTTGTGGCCCCAGCGTAGGCTGACAGCTCGACCACGGTGTCCCATACCACCATGCCCGGCTCATGAGTCTTTATGGATCAAGGTACCATGTTAACAGGGTTTCCAATGGTAAGTTCAGTACCCTAGGTTCAAACAGTTGTGATTCATACAGGGTGAACAATCAACGGCCAGTCGGGTTACTTGACGGGCTCGACTAGCACGAGTACATCTCAAGCTGAGCGATATGAAGTGCATAAAATACTTCGTGTGGCCTAACCACTGCCGCCAACCCAAAATACGATTCGCATTCATCGACGCGTCCTCCGTGGCAAATACAAGAAAACCATGAACTTACTCTGTTACCGACTGCCTAGACTAGGTATAGTCTCAAACATTTGTGAATCCACTTCTTCAATCATATAAGAGTAATGGAAATTCATTACAACAATGTGAGCATGTTAACACATATTATGACATACATCTTAAGTAAATCATCTAACACATGCATCTCATACATATAGCCACCATGAAGGAAATCATTTACATCAGCATATTATTTGAGAATTCAATCTCAAACAAATTCACAACACCATTTAATTCAATACATACTAATACAAACATTTATACAAACACTTAGTCTACACACTTAAGTCTACATAGTGTATGTCGACTCAAAGTGCGCATTTGGGCGAATCTCTTCGCCAAACTGATTATGCACGCATTCCTAATATCCTATTGTGACAAAAATCCATGTCAATCATTTCAGCAAAATATGAATTTTTACAGTATTTCCTACAAATGACTAAAATGCCATAAATCTCATATTTTTCATATGTTCACGAAACGGGAAACGGACAGCATGTTGTACATGTCAAACGGTGTTATCGTCGATAATCTACTATTAAACGACATTGAAAGATTTGAAATCAGTTAATCAAAGCATCTAAAATCCTCACCTTTTGTCATAGGAGTGTATCGTTTCGAACGGAGTGTATACGCTTCGTCTACGGCGAACAGGCGACCTATTTCACAAGTTATATTAACTACTTTGCTATTTGAATTGATGAAACGCTAAATCAGCAAGTGGACAGAGTTTTCCTTACCTAGAAAAGTATCAGAATCACCAACAAAGTGATTGGAATACGTCGCTTAAGCACGTGCAGCAGCAGCAGCAGGTGGCAGGAAAATTCTCCCACCTTCTCTCACAAACTCTCACTTTCTCTCTCACTCTTGCTAGGCTTTCAAGCAAATTCGGATGGGTGAGAGAAGTGAGGGTTTATAGCCCTTATATAACCTAATTTCTTCCCAAATTAGGCTTGGAAACAATATTTACTTGAGGTCTAATCAATTCGGGGCTGTTCTGGTCCAAAAGAGCATTTCTGGAGGTCCCCTGGCCGAACGCGGTCGGACTTAAGCTCATGCATACTGGATCTAGCATATATCAAGTTTTCAGACCGGTAGAGTTCCCAGATCGCACGTGGAGGTCCAGTTTCAGTTCAACGGTCATCGCACCAAGATCAGGTCTACAAGTCTCATAATATGAAAGAGAAATTTTTCCTGATCCGAGGGTGTAATTTGGCTGAATTCTGACAGTCAGAATGCTTAATAATAACGCGTCAAGTCACGTGCCAGATTTGAATTAAAATTTCCAAATCTAACCCTATTCTCACTCTCTTCACTCCACGCTCAATGAAATAGCCTCTGAACGTCGGTTGGCCTTGATTTTCGAACGGTTGTCAAGTCCAGCTAAGCGGTCATAACGGTCTAAGATTGTAGGTATCGGACTTTCGACGCGTGGTCTAGATCCAATACAAAGTTTCAAAGAGTTCTTGAGAGCAAACGGGTTTAGAGTTTGATCCAAGGTTTTAGGATATTATAGCACCATTGATTCTAGAAGTTTTGGGTCTTGTAGAATGTATTTAAAATGGTCAGGGACAATTTCACAGCTACTCCAGCGTAGCGCTAGCTACCTTACGCTTAATTTCTAAAGGAATTAATCCTAAGTGATTTATTTGGCTATGGAATTGGGTTCTGAGCGGTTACCAAGGTGTTTTGGTTGAACCATTGCCTAAGGACGTCTAACCCCAGGTTGGCAAAAAATTAGGGGTGTTACATGTGTGAACGGTTCAAACGAGATCAAAGTTACATGGGCCCACAATGATGTATTTATTATATCCATACCGTTCATCCATTTTTAGAGATCATTTTAGAGCATTAGCCAAAAAATGAATCATATCCAAAGCTCAAATGGACCACACCAAAAATAGCAGCAGGGATAATGATTTTCACAGTTAAAAAATTCATAGGGCCCACCATAATGTTTATTTTCCATCTAATATGTTCATAAGGTTAAAAATATCTGAATGAAGAGGGAAAACAAATTTCATATTGATCTGAAACTTCCATGACCCCCAACACCTTGGTGGTATATAGACTTGACAAATCTCATCTTGATGCATCTTTTAACTGTGGAATACCAACACCTTGGTGGTATATTGACTTGGAAAAGTTCTATAAGCCGTAAATGATGTATTTGTTATATTCATTCCGTTCATTCAGTTTGCAAGATCATTTTAGGGAATTTGACAAAAAATGAGGTTGATCCAAACCTCAAGTGGACCACACCACAAAAAGTGGTGGGACAATGATGTCCACCATTGAAACCTTCGCAAGGCCACCATGGTGTTTATTTTCCATCTAACCTCTTCATTAGGTCACAAAGACCTGGATGAAGGGGAAAAAATAAAAAATTAACTTGATTCAAAACTTCTTTGCCCCCAAGAAGTTTTCAATGGTAAAGGTTCAATCCCCACTTCTTTCTGTTGTGTGGCCCATCTGAGGTTCGGATCTGCCCATTTTTGTTATCGTGCCTAAAATGATCTCGAAAAATGCATGGACAGTATGGATATAATACATACATCATGGTGGGGCCCACAGAACTTTGTCACGTCATCACACACGGAGGTTGGTGACTAGCACACCACACAATCCGCTTCCACTATAATGCACTGCAAGTCATACTGCTTTCTTCTCATACAACCAACCTCAGTTTTACATGAGAACTGCAAATGTAACTGGAGAAAATTATCACTATAGGCCCCCACCTTTTACCCAGCGGCTTTTACGAAGGATACACACCTTAATTTCCCCACTTAGACTTTCCATGTACGGCTAGAGCATTTGAGGAAAAAAATACCCCTACTCTTCACGGTCATTGCTTTCACTCTCTTCAATGGATAACCCGTGCGCATATTCAAAATACATGCCTTTCTCACCCCATTTCAACGAAAAACACTCGTAAGAACATTTTTATTCCCATTTTCCTTACTAAAATCTCCGTTTATAATCTACATATTATCATTCTACACTTATCATTTTCCATCTTGGTTAGGGTTACGTGAAATCCTCCAAACTGATTGCAACTACAATCTTTGAAAAGGTTCAAAATATTCCGTCACCCCAAAGCACCCTTCCTCAACTTGCATTTGAACGGTACTATGGTTGTTGAAGATTCAAATCATTAAAAAAAAAGAAAAAAAAAGACTAGTGGGGTGTATAGTTACTTCCATTTGTAGTATTGAACGACAATGCAATCACAATTCACTGACTAACCATGGAAATTCAGCTAGTAAGGATCGGTGAATTTCATGTCAGGCTCATACAATTTCACTTGTTAGGCTTAGTCAATTTTATGCATTGATCGTTCAAATTCATGTGAAACTTGCTCAATTCCATTTGAAGCTCACTGAATTTCATGCTAGGATCACTCAATTTAATGTTTATCTAGCTCAATTTCATGTTTTCCTAACTCAATTTCATGCTTGCCTAACTCAATTTCATGTTATGCTCCCTCTATTTAATGTTTACCCAGCTCAATTTCATGTTAGGCTAGCTCTATTTAATGTTTTCTCAGCTCAATTTCATGTTAGTCTCGCTCTATTTTCAATTTTCCTCGCTGAATTTCCAGTTTGCCCCACTGAATTTCTAGTTTGCCCTGCTGAATTTCACATTTGACCCGCTGAATTTCATATTTTCCCAGCTCAATTTCCAGTTTTCCCTACTCAATTTCATGTTTGCCCCTCTCAATTTCATGTTTGCCCCCCTCAATTTCCAATTTGCCCAGCTGAATTTCATGTTTGTCCTGCTGAATTTCATGTTTGCCCTGCTCAATTTCGTGTTTGCTCTGCTCAATTTCATGTTGCCCCGCTCAATTTCATGTTTATCCCGCTCAATTTCCATTATGCCCCACTGAATTTCATGTTTTCCCTGCTCAATTTTATGTTTTCCCTGCTCAATTTCATGTTTGCCCTGCTCAATTTCATGTTTGCCCTACTTAATTTCATGTTTGCCCCTGCTGAATTTCATGTTTTTCCTACTCAATTTTCAGTTTACCCCACTCAATTTTCATGTTTTCCCTGCTCAATTTCATGTTTGCCCTGCTCAATTTCTAGTTTGCCCCTCTGAATTTCATACTTGCACCACTCAATTTCTAGGTTACCTCGCTCATTTTTCCAATTTTCCCTGCTCAATGTCATGATAGATATCCTCGCTTAATTTAATAAAATACCCTATGAAATCATTCATACCTTTGAAGACCTAATCCATATGAGCTTTGGTTGTTTACTTGAAATTTTAACGTGTTGCTAACTCTTTATTTCCTTAAGCTTTGTATTATTCTCATTTATAAGGAAAAGTGAGTTCTCAGTCCTCTATTATTTAATTGACTTTTATGTTATTGCAAGCTTCTGTTGTTTAACGATTAATTGATAATTGGTTGTTGTATTGGTTTTCAGATAATGGCTACGAGAATCATCTGCTGTATTGGTGGGGAGTTAGAATGTGAAAACAAGCGATGGACATACATGGGTGGAAGTACGAAAACTGTTACGCTACGTATCGATACTACGTACGAGGAGCTTCTATCCAAAATATACAGGATTATTAAAAGTAGACCAATAGATTGTGATATTAGGATGAAAGTATTGTTTCCTCACTCTAATGAATCAATCTCTTCAACTGAAATTGAAGACGATGATGACGCGAGAGAGTTCCTGAGAACACAGTTGGAGCATTCGAAAAAATTCATCCCTTTAGTCATCGAGACAATTCAACACATTAATATGACAACAAACACGGAAAGTGTAGCTGAGGAGCATGGCGTGCATTTTGAATATAAGCCAAGTCCATTACAAGTGGGAGGAACAAATGATCAACTGCCCGAGCCACCCCAAACATCAAACTTTCTGAGTAGCCAAGTTAGTGGTGCACGTGACCTTGACCTCATTTATGATTACATGACACCGCCTTTAGCAACAACAACAGATCTACCATCATCATCCACCACCTGAAGATACATCAAACATGAAAGCGACATTCTGCTTCTAGAACTTCCCGAAACATCAAACTTCATCACTCGTCAAGTTCCCGTGCTGTTCGATGATGTGACATTCACCAATGTAGAAATGTTGGAATATACGAATTTGTTGGGTGAATAGGTGGAGATAACTGTAGGGCAAACGTTTAAGGATAAAAGTGGGTGTGAGTATGTTTTTAGCCAATTTGTAATTCGTAATAACTTCCAGTATAGGATAGTGTACTCAAATTCTATGAGATTCACCATTGTGTGCTTCGAAGATAAATGCGAATGAAGAGTTCATGCATCTCGGGTGAATGATGCTCGGATATTCAAGATACAGACTTATACGTCTAAACACACCCTATACTGGAAGTTATTGCGAATTGTAAATGTGCGGAATGTCATGGATGAAGAGTAATCATCGGCAAGCAAGTAGTAAGTTAGCGTGTGATCTGATTGTTAGCCGCATCAAGCAACGTGTAGGGTTAAGGCCACGTGATATTATCTTCACTATGCAAGAGAAATATAATATTGTTATCAATTATAAGAAAGCATGAAAATCTAAGGAGCTTGCAATAAATCACGTCATGGGGTCTTATGAAGACTCCAACAATCAACTCATATTGTATTTGCATGAGTTGAGGAGGGCCAACCCAGGGATGGTGACTTCATTGGAAGTTAACAAAGAGACTAACAGGTTCGAGAGGTGTTTTGTAGCACTCAGACAATGTATTCGAAGTTTTTAAAATTCTATGCGGAGGGTATTTGCCATCGACGGGACACACCTAAAGGGCAAATATAAGGGTGCGTTTGTAACACCTCGTACTTTCTAGTACTCGAGTGTTACCATATAGATTAATTTAATATAAATACAAAAATATATATATATATAAATAATGCAACCTAAATATATACACTATGAAATGTATATACTTTGTAAAGATTTAAAATTTCATTCTAAAATGATATATATGTATTTAATGTATATAAATATTATATTAAATAAACATAATGAATAATAATTTCATGACATAAAATCAAATTAGAAATAATAATGTAGCATTGAATATCTTTTATAAGTGTGTATACAAAAATCATTAGATACTTTAATAAAATTGTATATTATTTAACAACATTATCAAATACAAATATAATTTTAATTAAATATGATATTGTATAATCTTCAATTCATTTATACGTATAATATGATATTGTATATTATGAATTATGTATATTAATGAATGTGTGAACAACAACATGTAATTAGTAGTATGTTAATATTAAAATTATATATATATATATATATATATATATATATATATATATATATATATATATATATATATATATATATATATATATATATATGTATGAGATTTTAAACATTTTAATTATAAGTAATATATAAAAATAATAAAAACTATATTAATATTAGTATCAATTAGTAATATATGGCAAAAGCCTTACAAATGGCCCATTAAGATCTTTTAACCATTGATGTCTAACTTCGGAATGATCCAACCACTAGATTGACGAGAAATCACCGTACGACTACAAATCACATTGTGGGCCCCACCTAGGCATTTCATCAGCTTGATCTTTGGTCAAGGCCCTTGAATGAGGCCTTCTAAGATGAATGGATGGTGTGGATTAGTCAAAAACATCACGGTGCACCCTACACACGGTGCGAGTGCACCACAACTACCCATGCACTTCGTGCACGAGATATCCAGCGCTGACCCGCCATTTACTTAAAAGATCTCTCTCTCTCTCTCTCTCTCTCTCTCTCTCTCTCTCTCTCTCTCTCTCTCTCTCTCTCTCTCTCTCTCTCTCTGGTTTTCACAACAAACGAACAGATGCCATTTAGGACGTTCATGGCCCACCATGATCACCCAACTGGGTGATCTAAACTGTCCATCATGTTGGGCGGATTGCCCCGTCCAAAACCACGTAGGCCCCGCACGTGATGTCACACGTGATTGCACACGATTCTAGGCACAAATCGGCCCTACAAACATAAAAACTCTAAAAATGAAAATTTTCTTCCTTGCCACAAGGGCAATGAAACCTCTCCCTTACCATCTCAGCCCTTCACTCTCAAGAAATCTCAGTCGTTCGTCATTAGGGCTTTGCAATAAGAAAGCAAAGGGATCCAAAATCGGCCGTTCTCTCCTTCCCTTCTAACCCACCACTACAACCTTCCTTAAACTTTGAAAGAGCCTATCTACGAGTTTCCTAAGGTCCATACAGACCATCTGAATGAAGAGCATTGAAGGTAGGAGAAGTAGTTTTCAAGACTCCATTAATGGCTGTCTCCTCCTCCGTTCGAGCCGACGAGTCGCATTGGTTTGGGGTGATTTCTGGTCAAATTTGGAGCTCTCTCTGGCCAGAGATGAAAGAAGAAAAGAAAAGAAGAAAAGAAAGGGAAGAAGCGGACAGCCGTTGCCGCTGTCATGAATGAAGAAGAAGAAGAAGAAGAAGGAAGGGACTCGAGGGGGCTGTTGTTACACCACATTAGACTGAACCAAGTCTGTTCAAACTCGAAGACCATGCTAGATGTTTCTAGCAGACAGAGAGAGAGAGAGAGAGAGAGAGAGAGAGAGAGAAAAGAAAGAGAGAAGAAGAAAGAAAAATGAGAGAGTGGAGGGGGGGCGTTGTCGCTGTTGCCATTGCCGCACCAACACGACTCAGCTTGACCGAGCTTGAGTCAGGCTCAAACGTCCATTGTTAGACGTTCTATCTGGAAGAAAAATAGAGAAATTATGAAGAAAGGAGGAGGATAGAAGGAAAGAATAAAGGAGGGAGAGTAAGAAATGGTGGCTACCAGGTTGAGCTCAAACCAAGCCAAGTTGTCGGGCTGAGTCAGGTGAGTCGGGGTTGCTGTCCATCTAGGCTGGTGCATCTGGGCAGTTTCATTCAGGCCTTGTATAGCCAATGACTTGCAGGACTTTGGAAAAGAGAGAAAGAGGGAGAAGCAAGAAGGAGAAATGAGGGAGATCGAGTCAAGTTGGTTTCAAACCAAGTCAACTCACTGAGTCAAGGCTGACCCGAATCCCATGCCATTCGGGGACTATCCTCGGTCAGCGAATTAACTACGTTGAGGCTCCCAATCCTAAGCATAGTGCTAGGCATCATCGTCAGGTAACTTTTCCAACCGAGTCCAAATCGACTTAGTCAACTCGATGAGTCAATGCTTTCTTTCGAAACTAGACATGTTTCATTATATTAATATAATTGTTACCACCCTTATTTATTGGGACTGTTAATATTAAATATGATTAGACGTTAGTGGAACATTTATGCTAGGACTAATTATTATACACAAGTTTCAATTATTAGATAATAGTATTTTATTTACCATTCTTAAATATTTGTTATTGATAGTGGATTGTGCCTATTGGTGTCATCATAATGATTATTAACTAGTATTAACTAGAACACTAATGTTAATAAATATTCTATAGTTATTAAGTTAACATTAAAATTAACTATACAAAATCTATCCTAGACCTAGACTCTAAGATAAAATTTTAAAGCTAAGTAACTTAAACCCTAGGCCTATACTTAAGGCATAAATAGTAAGTTAAAGTATAAATCTAATTGTAGAAATTCATAACTCATGGTAGACCATAGTACTTATTATCACGACTAGATTCATTATGCATAGTCAGGGCCATTAGCATTAGAAAATATTTATCATTGTCCTTATGGGATTAGTATAATACTTGTTTATATAATTATTAGTATTAATCCTTATTATATTTAGTAAATATTCTATTATTATTATTTAGATTTTTTAAGGGATCATTAGTAATTATAATATATATATATATATATATATATATATATATATATATATATATATATATATTAGATGATGTCAGTAGGTTTAAATATGAAGTTATGGACCATCATTAGTAATATGGATGGAATAATACCCCTATTGTGAATATTAATTGACCCATTATACAATAATAATAAGGATAATAATATAAAATCCTAGAAATCTAGCCTAAACCCTAGGGTGAAACCCTAAACCTAAGTGATCCAAACCCTAGGATATAATCTTAACTATAAAAAGTATGTAGAACTTGATCTAAACATACAATTTCATAATTCATGATAGGACTCGATTCTAAGAACGCAAGCACTTAGCGACACTAAGAAGGAATTCGAAGTATAAGGTGATGATTTCTTTCCCTTAAGCTTTCCATTTTTCCATTAGCTTAAGTTATAGTTTTTTTAATTTATAATTGATATCTCTGTTTCATAGTCACATATGTTAATTGTTGGAATCGAATTGCTACATTACATGCTTAATGTTTATCCTGCATATTTATTTATGCTTGTGGATTACTTATGGATTTCTTATGAAACTTAAACTAGTATATCAGTGAAAAATCTCCACTTATAAATGTATACCCATACTTAAGATGTAACTCGATTGATTGTGATTATAATGGACCTTCGACTTAGTGGTTGTTGAATGGTGGTTTAAAATTAGATATTAATGTGGGCCTACCATCCAGGGGTTGTTGTATTAAGTGGTTTTCAAAGATGGTCTTTATCGCATGGTCTTGATATTGGCCCTATGTGGCTTAGTTTTGATATTCGCCCTATGTAGCTTAGTTTTGACATTTGCCCTACATGGTTTTATTTTGGTATTTTCCCTATGTGGCTCGATGTACCATTTCTATACAACCATGCGATGGTAAGCCCAATATAATGAAATATGTTCGGCCACTAGTCGATGGATTTTCATTAAACATCATAAGATGGTAGCCTCATGAGCCGGGGATGGTGGTATGGGACCTATGCCCAAGCTGTCGGCCTACGCTGGTGACAAGCCCCCGTAGTGACCTTAAGCTTCTTTAAATTGGCTGATTGTAACTGGACTAATAATGGTTTGGCTAATCATGCATACATGGCACAAACTAGTGTCTATTGCTAACGTACGTAATGTACGATAGGCAATCATTATTCTGCATTTAGTATGCTTCATTGACGACTAGCCTCTGTCCGACTGGATATTTTTTCCAGGTTGATGATTGTATGGGTGACAAGCCCAACGTCTATATGGATATGCATCCCTAGGGCAATGATTGCATTCATACATCCATGCATTTAACAAGACTTGCATCATGTATTATTTTGTATGCTTTGTTTTATAACTATGCTTACCTAATGTGACGGTGTGTAATCTTGAGGGGAATTCACATTGAGTTGGCCACTCATCCATCAAATATATAACCGTACAGGTAGCACAGGTGGCTTAATTGATTTTCAGGTTCAGACTGATGAAGAGCAGAGTACCACTGTTGAAGAGGCATGATTGTATTATCAAGAGTTGTTATATGGTTTTACAGTTCCAGATTTGTTATATTTTGCTTGTTCACATGTAACATTGTTTCACTTTGTAATTGTAAGTTTGGGACATTTGTTGTATAAGTGATTATGGGCAACTACTTATATATTCCAAATGTATATGAAATTTTCCTTTTATGCTGATTTGTCCATCCTATGCTCATCTGCTTACTCTGAATGATGAAAAGAAATGTATACTCAGATTTGACCATCCTTTAAGGTTAGCACTCAAGTTTTTAGGATGCGGGTCATATACTCGGGTCCTGAAGACACAGGGTGTTACAATATTATTCATTGCCACAGATTTAGATGGGGATAATCATATTTTTCCAATTGTATTTGGTATCAAAGATCAGAGAACAGCAGCAACTGGAATTGTTTCCTTTCCTACCCCAACCATGAATTAGGGTTTCTTCCGGGTCTTGTGATTATATCCGACCAACATAGAGGTTTAATGAAAGAGATTCCCCAAGTCTTCCAACATGTAATCCATGGCTATTGCACATACCATATTTATAGAAACTTGGTGAATACTTTTAAAGACAAGTTGTTGTAGATGTACTACTGGCGGGCTGTGAAGACATGCAGGAGGGCTGAATTCGATAAGTTAATGCATGATATCAAAATGGCCAACCCCCCAGTACATGTATGGCTGAGAGAAATCAGGTACAGGAGATAGTCATCTTCGTACTTTACAAGAAAAATATTCAACTTGGTCACTACAAATATATCCAAGTGTGTTAATGCCCTCTTCAAAGAAGCACTTGAATACCCTATTACTAAATTGATAAAGGCAGTAAGATGTAAGATACAAGAATTGCTTTACAAGAGGAGAATTTGCAGCATCGTTTGTAGGTCTGTTGATACCATAGGTGGAGGAACAATTAAAGGATCTTGTGCAGAAGGCGCGAGATGTTCATTGTGCCGTGATTTCTCAAGATAAGTATTCTTTTATTGGAGATTATAATGATACAATCAAGCTTAGTGAGTTTACGTGTACATGTCACGAGTTTGACGTGAAGGGGTACCCTTATATACATGTCCTGTCAGCATGTATACACTAAATCTTCCTCATTACTCATACTACTCCCCATTCTACACGGTGCAAAATTACCTAACCACGTATAACAATCGGTGTACCCAGTATGTGATAAGAGCGAATGAAAATTTTCAGCGACCTTCAAGGAGTATTGCGAGCAGATTAAACCCCTGGGGCAGAGGAGGTCAGCTGGAAGACCAATAAAGCTAAGAATTCTCTCGCATGGAGAGGAAAAGAAAATAGTAAATGCGGTTGGTGTAAACAAATAGAGCATAATTGCCGGAAGTGCAAGTTTCCTATACCCGATGTATGATATAATGTTTTGTATTATACATGCTTTGTAATTAGATTTCAGTGGATTATGAAATCAAATTTCTGCTTGCCTCACTCATTTTAAATTTACCTTGCTCAATTTGTAGTTTGCCCCGCTAAATTTTGAGTTTGCACCGATGATTTTCTAGTTTGTTCTGCTGAATTTTGAGTTTGCCCCGATGATTTTCTAGTTTGCCCCGCTCAATTTCTACTTTCCCCTACTCAATTTCTAATTTCCCTCACTGAATTTCTAGTTTGCCCCACTCAATTTAACTTTTGCCTCTCTCAATTTTCAGTTTGCCCCGCTAAATTTTTAGTTTGCCTCGCTGAACTTCTAAGGGAGAACCAATGTGAGCTTCGTCTAAGGATCGATTGAATAATGCAACAACTTTCTTGTTAGTTGTTAGGATCAATTGAATAATGCGAGCTACACAAGAGTGAAGGCAATAGAGATGAGAAGCACCCTGAATGGCAAGGGTCTAAAAGGGAGGTAGTAAGAAAAGAGTTAATGGCCTATGGTCTAATTGAATTTATGGCCCTTAACAGAACAAGATCCATGTAGCTGACCCCAATTACTTAGTATAAGGCTTAGATGATGATGATGATCCTTCCTCTTTTCTCAACATGAGCAATGTGAGACTAACTTTTGTACAAGTGGCTTTGAAAATTAGCTTTTGTCATTTTTTTTAGAAAAAATCCTGGAATTTGGACTTCATGTTTCAAAGAAGAGGATGCCTTGTCATTAACCTTACTCAAGCGTGTGAGAAATCTAGCTCAAGCATTCCAAGTTTTTGAAGGATGAGCATATGCTGAGCACTGTTGTTGATGGTCCCTAGACAAAAAGTCAAGGTGAATGGAGGCATTCTAAATGAGTAGCCAAAAGGGAAAGCCACTAGTCTACATTCAACAGGAAAAATTGTACGTCAAGAACATCCATCTGGTGTCATTTTTGGACCACGGCCCATCAACAGTAGCACTTAACAGATGGACAGTTCAAATCATCCAACTGATGTTCCATGTCATCCAGTAAAACATGGCGAACTCTATGAACAACAATTAAGACCATTCGAGTTTTGAGATCCTCACGAAAGATACCCATTCATAAATTGGGAATTGAACTACACCCTCACTTCTCAATACATGTACCCGATCAATGATAGAATAGTATAAATTGGTATTGATACATGTACCCTTTCGGTGCTAGAACAGTACATTTTGGTCCTAATATAATTCCAAAAGGTATTAAAACAAAGTGGTGCATGTACAAATAAACATGAGAAAAACTTTTATACACTAGCAAAGTGTGATGGATGATACACAAGCAATAATAAATTACTCAAAAATTGCATTAATGGCATACAGGTGTTCTCAATTTAGTAGACATGAAATTCAATAGTTAAGATTGAAAAGAACCCAACTATCTTATTTCAATAAGTGTCCACGAATTAAAGGTTATGATTATTTAACCAATTTGATTTTGAGAATGTGGCTTACTAGGAGTGGGTTCCACAATTTAGTCAGTTTAATATGAGTTAAAGTATGGCATGTGCATGATTTCTAGGGGGCTGCATATCAAGAGTCACATGCTGTCTGAGTATCAAGAGTCATATGCTATCTGAGTATCATATAACATAATATGATTCCAATGAATATATCAGTCAACCATAATATGCATGCTATTGCACATAGTATTGGAACTTTCAGTGAAACTTTAGCAAGAAATCCATCAACAATTGGAAGGAAAATGAAAGAGTGTGGTCTCAATATTGCGCATGTTGCGATACCGATAAGATCGAGATATTATCAAGCACAAGTTGAATTGCGATAAACGAGAACATGCAAAATAACATGAAGAACTCTAAAACATAACCACATTTTTTTTTATCCATTTCCCTTCCTGCATCTTATATGTTTATGCAAGCTATAGAGACCATCCACCCCACCTTTCTACATAGCAAAATCTCACAATACAAGGAGAAGATAAATTGCATATCCAAGACAAACAAGCTACACTGCTGGAACCTAAATGGAATTGAGATCTGGAACTTATTATAGAACTCCAAACATAATAGAATTGTCATAATATAATGTTTTATTTGTATGAAAATATACAACAGATATCTTGCATGAAAACATACAATCCACCTCTCCATCATATCAAATATCAATATTTTTGTAGCCCATCATTATTTCCATCGGATATTCACATCAAATAATCCAGTCCAAACACTTCCTTACATAGCCACCTTCGAAAAAGGGAGAATAGAAGCAAAGAAAAATATGTTTGTGGTCAGTCTCTTCCCATTTTGGTGCGGAAGAGAAAGAAACAAATACATCTTCTAAAAGCCAATTTCTCCATCTAAAAAATAAAAATAAAAAAATAAAAAGTAAAGAATTATGAATATAGAACGAGTATCTTACCCACGAGATCCAAAACTATTATTGATTCTCTTCCATATAAAGTAGCATATCCTATAGAAAATTCACAACCTCTATTGATGCTCCTCAAGAATCATGAATATAGAACGAGTATCTTACCCAAACAATAAGAATATCCCCAGGAATGGCTTGGAAGACAGTCTCCGATGCTCCAAACGGCTTTGAAGAAGGGATTTGAGTGAGGGCTTGAGAGGATGGCTTGAGAGAAGAAGCAATGCAAAGTGAAGATGAAAAGGGAAACGCATGAACCAAGGAAGTAGAGATGAAAACAATAAACACATAACACGAAGCATTTTAAAAAAAAAAGAAATAGGCCCCATTTGATACTATCGAGCAAAGCTCGATATATGGAGATTTGAATCTCAATATTATCAAGGCTTAGTTGATATTATCGACAAAATATGGATTCTTTTGCATTGGCTGCTGGATGATTTTGGCTATCAACTTTAATATTATCAATCGGTGCTCAATATTATCGAATTATTGTGTGTGATAATATCGAGAGGTCATTGATATATGTCGATACGAGCTTTGACAACAACATCACTGGACCAAATTAATAAGTCATCGATACTATCGATCATTGCTCAATATTATGGATGACTTATGCTCGATAATATCAACAGCCAAAATTTTCAGTTAGAACTCGATATTATCGAACTAGTCTCGATAATATTGAAAATTCATCAATTTTTCCAGTTTTAATACTAGACAATGTTGGCATCCATCTTCGATATTATCGAACTATGGTCGAACTATGGTCGATAATATCGAGATGTATATTTCGATAATATCCATGTATGGTCGATATATGTCGATATGAGCTTCGAGACCTTGGCTTACTGGAGAAAATGACTTAAGTCATCGATAATATCAATGGTAGTTTGATAATATCGAGAACTTATGTTGATATTATCGATGGGTGCTCGATATTATCGAGGAGCACTTTTTACTTTTTTTTTTTTTTTAGTTTTTTTTTTTGTTACAACTAGTCTTTCCTTTCATGTAGTGGTCTTTCATCATCAGTTAGCTCAATAGGGTGGTACCTTATGCTAACAAACAATTAGTGTAATAAGATGGTACCTTATGCTAATATTGATGGCTAGGAACTATCTGATACATGTGGCTTTTTGGGCCATGCTCCATCCACAATAGGTGTAAGGCCCTAGTCCTTACTCCAATGTGGGTGGGCGTGATGTGGGCGGGGCTGGGTGCCTGGGCGAGCTACCGCGCTGGGTGAGCTACTGTTGCAGGTGACTGTGGATGGAACTCTGTCCCACATCGCTTGGACAGTCATTCGAAGTCCTGACTATATATGTAGGCTCTCCCTTAACTGTTGTGATGCGTTTTAAAGCTGTGCGGGGGAGACCCCAAATTAGACAATATCAAAACAGTGGGGTGGCTCGTCTCGTTTGGTATTAGAGCCGAGGACAACTCTGCTCCAATGGTGGGAGATTGTGACGCCCCAGTCCCTCCTCCAATGTGGGCGAGGCTGGGTGCCTGGACAAGCTACTGCGTTGGGCGAGCTACTGTTGCAAGTGACTATGGAACTCTATCCCACATCGCTTGGACAGTTGTTCGAAGTCCTGGCTATATGTGTAGGCTCTCCCTTAACTGTTGTGATGCATTTTAAAGCCATGAGGGGGAGACCCCAAATCGGACAATATCACAACAATGGGACAGGTCGTCTCAATAGGGGCCCTAATTTGAGTGAGATTATTTGCATGAATGCATACCGTGTTTATGCACATGATTGGCTAGTTGTTAGGGCAGACTTAAGTCATGGTAGATGAACATTATAGCCTGTTTCATAATCAAAACTTAAAAAAAGTGGGTTCCCTCAATTTCATGTTTGGATGTTACCAACTTCAAACCTTCAAAAAAGCTGCTTATAATTGATCTTAAACTGAACTTACTTATCTCGAATAAGTTCCTTATCTACTACCATAAGTAGATAAAGTTGAAATTGCGGTAAAGACCGTTTTAGTTGAAGCAGGAATATGCCAATATGTCCTAGAGGGGGTTGAATAGGACTTTTTAATAATTTTATGACAATTTAAAATCCTATCACACTAATCCTAACAACAACCATATATTAGGATAACTCAAGAGTAACTCTATTGGCTTCCAAGCCTGGTAGAGGATCTAATCACAAACTATTTGAGAGATGAACAATATGCAAACTAGTTTATGATGGATATGACTGTGTGTGTGTGAGGTGTGATCTCAGATAATCAGATATGACAATATTAAAGGAAATCACACAAACAAATGAATAACAATCTTAAACACAATCATTTTTATAGTGGTTCAACTACTTGTTTACTCCACTCCCGATAACCGCACTCAACCCTTGAGTGTATCAGATTTCACTAAGAAGGTTTCCTACGGTTCACCCCAAACCCACGGTTTTAAATCAGGTTCACCTTTAACCTTGACAACCTACACCTAGGCTGACTATTTATGCTCTCACGAGCAAGGGTCAACACATCGCACCCACTTTTAGGCACACTGGCCAAGGATTTTCCATAAGACCCTAACTGTTTATATTGTCCACAGAGCAAGGGTCAACACAAAGTACCCACCACGTACACTTCTACCGGAGGCCTCCTAGAGGACTTGCAAGGGTGAGAAACACCTTAAACCCAATCCTACAAAGGAATGATCATAAGGGTCCTCTGGACTCTGATAACTTACAGATAAGCAGATGAGTCCCTTTTATCTCATTGTTGAAGATCTCCTCCTTTGTTGATGAAGAGTCTTCTGCTTCCTTGAACCATAACTCAAAAGATATACCAATGCACGGCGACGAGTTGGGTCAAGGTTATGATGGAATTCTACTCTCAAATATTTTCATATAAAGGAGATAGAGTGATTCCAATCATCTATGCATTCAAGGCATCCCAGCTTAATGATTTATCATTAAGGTGGTAGCTAGAAAATCCTTAAATGTGGAAGTTCATTCCCCAATCCACTCTCTTGAATATTAATGATGAGGGTGGATTGGAGGATGAACTCCCTTAAGAGAAAGGGCTTTGGGTAAATGATTCAAGGTTAAACACTCAAAAGCACTCTCTTCTTTCTCTACCAGCAACTAAAGACAAGCTCTTTATATAAAAGTAAAAAAGTTTCAACGGATATAAAATGGTCACATTTATGACAGAGTTTGATATCATCGAGCAGGGTCAATATCATCGAGCGTATACTCTCGATTGCATCGATTGGCCGCTCGATGACACAAACTCAAATGTCATACGCTTTTGAAACTTTTTGCCGGTTAGTCGAGGGAATTGAAACACGCGTCGATGTCATTGAATTTCGAACTCTGATATTATCGATACGAGGATCGATTTCTTGACATTACAAAATGAGAGAGACTTGCTTTGAAAATTTTTAGGTCAAAAGATATGATCGAGGTACACTTAATATCATCGAAATTTGAATGTCAATGATATCGAAGGTCGTGTCGATGCATTGATAAATCCAAAAATTTTATCAGTGAGCTTGCTGGACAGTTTATGTCATTTCTCGATGCAATCGATCCAGCCTTGATATCATTGATATTTGAATATCGATTTCATCGAGTGACCCTCTATCCAAGATAAAAACCACCTGAAAAATATTGCTAGAAAAACTGTGTCCAAGATCGATATCATCGATGGCCTTCTGATATCATCGATTTTTGAATTCCGAGGATATCGAGGGGTACATTGATATATCGAAGGTCTATATGATTTTCTTATAAAAAATAAGGATACAAATACTTTATTGTCGATTATATCGAGTCTACTTCGATAAACTTGATTTTCAAATATCGATGATATCAATAGGGGTATCAATACATCGATAATTCCGTTCAGATGAATATGTGGTTGCTGGACATCTTTTGTCCTCATTTCGATGGTATCGATTAATCTCGAGGACATCGACAGCTCTCCTCAAATTTATCGAACCTGATATCGATAAATCGACAGAGGTAGAAAACTTAGAGATTTTCTGATTTTGTAAAAAAGTTTTCTAACCCAAAAATCCTATGATATTCTAATAGATTTTAAGAGTTTTATGTACCTGGTGTTTTGGAACATGGGATGTGAGGCTTAAATTTACCTGTGGCGAGCTCAGGCACACATTCGGTTGAGGCAGACAGTTGATTGATCTTCCTATGGAGCTTTTCTATCACGTTGACTTAACACTCACGCTAATTGACAAACCAAGGCACTTTCAAAAGTAACGTATTTGGTGGTATCCAAACAGGCCCTAAAAGCCAAATACCTAACATTGGAACTTAAATATCGAACTTATAATTGATCTTAAGCCGAGCTTGTGCAACCTACTATCCACCTTTCACTGACATAATGATTCAAGGACCAACAAGATAACCCAATATAGTTTTAATCAGCCCTTTTGCAATCAACTCATCCCTTGGATCAACCCTCTCAAGGCTATCGTGATTAGAGAAAGAACTTGGACTGAAATGTACAGACTTGGAAATTTTCTGCACTCCAAGATTACAAGATTACTATAAACCTCGTACTATTTACTTGAATCCATGGTCTGTAAGTTGGACTGTTGGTACCAAACAAATAGACTATCATCTTCGCTAGCTTCCATAAATATTTTCTTCAGTTGTAGGTCATCTGGTATAAAGAGCTTGTCCTTCTCTACTAAGCGAATTCCATCACCAGAGGCAATGCAAGAGGGCAACTTGGTTATTTTCTCTTTGAGAATCTCTTTAGTTTTTGGATTCCAATTTTCAAGTACATGAGTCCAAAAGGAGCAACACTTCACCAAACTCACTTCATGTTGACCATTTAATTCTCAGTCATTCCACAGGTTGACATAGTCATTGGTTGGGGAAACCAATGAAACACTAAAAGCTGAAGAGAAAATTGGAAGCAAGTCACTTTTGTAATCTTTATCAAGAACATAAAACCATGAGTGGAGCAAACTAGAAATTGAGCGGCGCAAACTAAAAATTGAGCAGGGAAAACTGGATATTGAGCGGGGCAAACTAGGTATTCAGTAGGGCAAACTTGAATTTGAGCGAGGCAAACATTAAATTGAGTGGGGCAAGCATGAAATTCAACGGGACAAACTAGAAATTTAGTGGGCAAACTAGAAATCCAATCATGGTACATCACTATGAGGACAGTGAGACCTTCCTTCAAGTCGAGCTGGAACCAATCATGGTACATCACTTTGCATCAAATTCAACATAGTACTAAAGATTATATAAACTTAGAAATCCAAGTCCAAATGGATAATAGAGTTTAGAAAAAGATTCAGCAAAGAGCTGGGTCATATCTTATCTGAGCTAAAGTATAGTTTGTTAGACTGCTTTTAGTCAATTCTCTTTACTCTATACCAAGCAAAGGGGCAAAGTAGAAAATGATTGATTGCTTATTATATGGTTGAAATGGCTATTTTAGAGTTGAAGATAGTTACTTCTCCTATGCCATCTATCACTTGTAACTGCAACTATAACATCATTTTGGGACTTGATTAGGTTAAAATCAAACAAATATTAGGTCTAGGAAGGGTAGATAAAAAGTAGGAATGATCCAAGTTTAAAAGGACCCAATCAGTTGCATCTTAAATTCCAAACAATGATTAAAAATAGGCCACAACAATTCTAACATAATGTATATTCAGTGATTAAAAAGTAAATGTACCGAGGAGAGAATATCTTCAAAGCATCTCAAGCAAAGCATGAAATTTAGCAGGGTAAAGCATCTCAAGCAAAGGGGCAAACTAGAGATTGAGCAGGGTGAAGATGAAATTGAGCAGGGCAAGCATGAAATTGGGTGGGGGAAACCAGAAATTGAATGGGAGAAACTAGAAATTCAATGGGGCAAACTAGAAATTGAGCGGGGCAAACATGAAATTCAGCGTAGCAAACATGAAATTGAGCGGGGCAAACTGGAAATTGAGCAGGGAAAACTAGAAATTAAGCGGGACAAAATAGAAATTGAGCGGGGCAAACATGAAATTCAGTGGGGGAAATTAGAAATTGAGTGGGGCAAATATGAAATTTAGCGGGGTAAACTGGAAATTGAGCGGAGCAAATTGGAAATTGAGCGGGGCAAACATGAAATTGAATGGGGCAAACTAGAAATTCAGCGGGGTAAACTAGAAATTCAGCAAGGCAAACCAAAAATTGAGCGGGACAAACTAGAAATTCAGCAGGGCAAACATGAATTTCCACATGTATTCAATGAATTATCATTGCACTGCCATTCAATACTATAAAGGGAAGTAACTATAAAACCCACTTGTCTTTTTTTTTCAAGATCTGTACCTTCAACAACCGTAGTATCGGTCAAATGCAAGTTGAGGAAGGGTGCTTTGGGGTGAGGGAATATTTTGAACCTTTTCAAAGATTGTAGCTGCAATCAGTTTGGAGGATTTCACGTTACCCTAACCAAGATGGAAAATGGCAAATGTAGAATGATAATATGTAGATGATGAACGAAGATTTAGTAAGGAAAATGGGAAGAAAAACATGCTTAGGAGTGTTTTTCGTTGAAATGGAGTGAGAAAGGCATGTGTTTTGAATATGCACGCATGAGTTTTCCGTTAAAGCGAGTGAGGCAAATATGAAATTGAGCGGGGCAAACATGAAATTGAGCAGGGAAACATGAAATTCAGCCGGGCAAAAATGAAATTGAGTGGTGCAAACTGAAAATTCAGTGGTGCAAATTGGAAATTCAGCGGGGACAAACATGAAATTCAGCAGGGCAAACTAGAAATTTAACAAGGCAAACTAGAAATTTAGCGGTGTAAATTAGAAATTTAGCAGGGAAAAATGAAATTCAGCAGGGCAACCTAGAAATTGAGCGGAACGAACATGAAATTCAGCGGGAGAAACTAGAAATTTAGCAGGGCAAATGGATATTGAGCGGGGCAAACTGAAAATTGAGCGGGGCAAACATGAAATTAAGCAGAGCAAACATTGAGTATACAACATGAAATGGTACATGAGTGGGGAACAATTAAAGGTAATAAATATTCATTGATTATAAATTTTATTCAGTTAAAATGGTACAAGGTATATCAAATAATGTATATAATACAACATCTCCCAAAAATTCCTCCCATGCCCTTGACAAATATCATCTAAAGTTTACAGACAGGCATATGCTATTAACTTCCTCTATTCGGTGGTGAATTTTTGCATGTTTTTTCCCACCAAGGTGAGACCGCTACACAGTATGTCGATGAATTTTATTACGAATATGCCGCAGTTATAACCATTGTCCTGCTTTAGCCCCGATTCATCAACTTTGGAAGTCCACTTCTTCCCTTCAAGCGCAGTGCTGTCTTCAGTGGCATGGAAGATAATGGGAAGTGCCTCGGTCATCTTCTTGATCTTTGGCTTGTACTTTAATAATGCATTTATGCTTAAACTATTCACAATAACGATCTCTCTTTCTCTAAGATAGATCACCATCAAGAACTAATGCAAATTTTCATGGTTCACGGGTGCATACACTTGTCCATGATTCAAACAATAATATTAGTCAAAACATGAGAGAACAGATTACAGCTAGAGTTGATGTTTTGTGACGAATGCATTATCCATTCATAACACCAAATCGCCTTGGTGTATGGTTTATCCCTCTGCTTAGCAAATGCGTAGGCTGTGCCTATCTCGCTTATTAGTTTGACACATTCTGATGTTGACTTAGATGCCCGGTATGCAATCAAAATCGGCAAAAACCCCTCAAGGAATTGCTGTTACAAACATGATCAAAGATCAATACATATACGAAAATAAAAAAGGAAAACAGATTAATGATTGTCCGAATTAAATAGTTACCATAAAATACGTGGGACAGAACTTACAATCCTAAGGATATATTATTGACAGATCAGACTGCCTTTTCTCAAGAAAATCAATATATTTGTCGATAGCCCACTCAATAGGATAGTATGATTTATCTATAAATTAATATAAGAAATAAATAAATATATATATATATATATATATATATATATATATATATATATATATATATATATATATATATATATATATAATCAATGCATATAACATTAGTATTAGTAATGCTTACAATGCTATCAGCCCACGCATCCTTCACCCATATGGTACTGAACCAAGCAGATGCTGTCGGGTCCATATTCGCTTCATACCAATCCTCTACTTCTTTCAATTCTTGCATTGTTAGCATCCTGAATGGATCCATCCGTACAAGAAATGATATCGGAGAGGTAGCAAAAGTTGTTGCTTGCTCAGGTTTGCGAACCAAAGCAGGGTTGGTTGTATCAAATGCAGATAGAGACAAGTACAGAGAAACCTTATAATATGACGGCTTCAATACCCTCTTAGTTCTCCTTTAATAGACGGGAGGAGAAATGGATGCATCCAATATATTACCCTAGGCTATACGATTGCACATCTAACTCCCCATGTCCAAGTTCTTTTTTTTCAATATCGTTTACTTCCCTTCTCTTCATTAACTCCTCACCCTCCTCCCTCATAAAATGTCTCCTCTGTGCACAAGAATCTTCCTTCTCCTTATTGAACTCCTCTCTCCTTCGCCAATTTTTTCCTATCCTTAAAAAACAAATCCTTCTCCCTCTTCAATTGTGCTCTCCCATTCAACTTATCTCTCTCCATCTTCAATGCTTCTTTCTCTTTCAATAATGCCTCCCTATCATCAAACCTCACTTCTTTCCTTCTCAGCTCTTCCTTCTCTTTCCTCAATTGTTCCCTATCCTTCTTCAATTCCTCTATCTCCTTCTTCAACTCTTCTCTCTCAGCCCGAAATTCCTCTATAAAAATAACATTCTTCATAATATCCCCCCTCTCCCTCTCCCTCCATAGCTTTCTCATCATTTTCATATATTTCGTCATCCTCCTCATAATCACTCTCATTACTCTCCTCATCATCTTCCTAGGTCGATATGACCTACAAAATGTATCAATGGATATGTAAGCGTCGGGATACTTTTATAATAGCAGAAAAAATATAGTTCATTTTTCATCACATCTCACCTGGAAACTGTCGGGGATCAAGCAAACGGTGTCTGTTTCCCATTCTCGTAGGGTTGGTTCTAATTTTATTACTACCAATGTTTGCAAAAGAACAAATAGTAATGTTAAATAAAAAAGCGTATACGTCAAATTAAGCAAAGTAAATGTCGGAGAAATATATATACCTATAGCTTTACTCTCAAAAATAGCATGTATTATATTGTATCTCCAACCTCGATATTAAATGAAGCGTGGAATTTGATGGAGAACATACGAAACAATACACTCTCGTAGGGCTGGTACTCTCTCTACCATCTATATCTGTTATAATGCAATTACATCGGATAAAAAATCCACAATTGACTATACTAGACTGTAATCATGTAAAAAATAAGAAGTGTTCTTACTTGTAGAGGAAGGACGCAACCACATACAGTGTAGCGAGGGGCACTTGATACGGCAACGCTAGCTTCGATTCCTTGCGACATTGTATAGTATCCCAAACTACCTCAAAGATAGTTATAGAAATCTAGTGAGTCGACAAGGTGAATATAATCCATGTTGCACATAGTTTTCGATTCGGTTCTCCTAAGAAAGCACTCTACAATCAAAAGTAAGGCAACATTCACGACATCCTTGTGCTTATTGGTATCAACTAATCTTTTAAACACATCCATTAAGTGCTTCTTTAATATTGGATATTCTTTGAAGTATTTGTCTCTTAATGTACTCATAGTGCGACAATTTTTCGGTATTGTAAGCTCTCTAGTGTTAAGGCCCGTAATAAGGGCGAAGTCCATCTCCATGAACTGCAATCGTCTTCTCCTAATCTCAAATACTAGATCACCTTGATATCTTAGAAAAAGAAGGTGAAATAGAGCCCTTATAAATCTAAAGGATGTAACATGTAATAAAAATGAAAATGGGAATTGGCTAAACAAATTTAGCTGACTATCATACTTCTCCACTTCAACCTTCACTTTGTCAAACCACCATTTCAATGTACACTTAGAGGTTGGGTTTGAGATTACAGCAGAATATTTGTCACCTGCAAAGATGAATTGAAAAACATATCAAACATAAAATTCATAAGATACTCATAGTGTACAAAATCAGATATAATTGAAAACAATGTAGCATTTCATGAATTTGAATAAGCTTCATATGAAATCAAGATACAAATTGAGCGGAAATATCAGAAATTGAGCGAGGCAAATTATCAAAATAAGAGAAGCAAACTATTAAATTCAGTGAGGCAAACTAGAAAATGAGCGAGACAACCTATAAATTGAGCGGGGCAATATAAAAATTGAGCGAGTAAACTGGAAAAATGAGTGAGGTAACCTAGAAATTGAGTGGGGCAAACTGAAAATTCAGCGGGGCAAACTTAAAATTAAGCGAGGTAAACATGAAATTGAGGGAGGCAAACTATAAATCCAGCGGGGCAAACTAAAAATTGAGCGGGGCAAACATGAAATTGAGCGGGGCAAACTGGAAATTGAGCGGGGGCAAGCTAGAAATTCAGTGGGGCAAACATGAAATTCAACGAGGCAAATATGAAATTGAGCGGGGCAAATTAGAAATTGAGCAGGGCAAACTGAAAATTCAGTGAGGGTAATGAACTTCAAATGCATTTGAACTATCATAACATATAATTGAAATGCAATTAGACTAGTCTAACATGAATTTCAATGAACTTGAAATGCAATTGAATTAGCCAAACATCAAAGTCATGTCTTATTCGGAGAATTTAACCAATCATGCACCGGGAATATCGAAGACAACTCGAGTATATTGCTGAGAAGTAGGTCAAATAAACTAAGAACTCTTGAAATTTGAAATCATTTTGATCAATATGCTTTTATCATGCTAAGTTAACTGATTCGGGCTCAGCTTGAATGTATGTGGACTATCCACGACATTCATCCATTTTTCCATCTATATTTAAGGTTTGAGCCCACAATGATGTTTTATTTATAATTCATCGTGTTCATTGGATGATATATATATATATATATATATATATATATATATATATATATATATATATATATATATATATATATATATATATGAACAAAAAGCCCAGATGCAAGCTTCATATATATATATATATAAACAAAAAGCCCAGATGCAAGCTTCATCCAACAAGCAATACATTAAAATATATTGGATCCTTATTTTTACCTTAGACTCCTTGGAATTTCAACACCGGTTCAAGGGTTTGAGTACCCATGGTGATGAAATCCCATGGTGTGCATGTGTGGGTTGCGTGCGTGTGCGTAAGTATGTGGGGGTGTGTGTAAAAAAAAAAAGATACTAAAATATATTAGTGGTGCGTGCTATCTTCGGTGGTTCGATTATTTTCAGAAGATAAAGGAAATGCTAACGTGTGCAGACGATACAGTCCGACGAGAGAAGGAATTTTCGTACCGAAGAAAAGGGTTTTTTTTTTAAACCAACGTGTGTGACGGCAATGAAAAGCAGGATATCTTCGTCCTCTGATGCTATGGCCGTACGTGCAAAGTCTAAGTGGGGACGTTCAGGTTTGAGTCCTTCGTAAAAGACGCTGGGTAAAAGGTGGTCTACAGTTTTCTCATGTAACTGGTAAGGTGGATCACCAGAAATTGTAAAGATGGTGATGCATGGTGGTTACTGCGGGTTTTTTGGGCTCACATCACCTGTTCCTCTCGAAGCAGGTATCATCTGACATCTTCGTAAACATTTCTTGAAAACTGGCATTTCATGAAATTACTGATATTTCATTGATTCTCATGAAATGTACCTCAACCTACATTGGTGCTTTCCTAGCAGTTTGCGTTGGAGATTGGAGGTGTTTTGAGGAATGGCAGAGGAGATATTGTCATGTCCTTTTTCTGTTGATTCTCTCAAAGTGGAGGCTCTTCCCCCTGTGCAAGAGGTTGAGAATTTTTGTGAATTCCTGGTAAGGAGCCTTTGATGATTCAAAGGAAGCACCCAAATTGTTATTAGATGGGTTTTTCCATGGCGTTTGGGTCATGGAAAACAGCTTTTGTCATTTCTGAAATTAGGGCTTCTTTTTTTTTTTTTTTTTTCACTATCTTAGGGGTCGTTTGGATGCCTGTAAAAATGGTTTAAGCTGTTTGGCTCGATTCTGTAAATGACACAAGTAAAGGCCTGTTTGGATTGTAAGATGGATTTGTGGGAAGTTACTTTCAAGGAAGTTGCTTATAGGTGGTGTTTGGGTTTGGGGGGTGGGGGATTTTTGTGAATTCCTTGTAAGGAGAGTTTGATGATCAAAAGGAAGCACCCAAATTGTTATTAGATGGGTTTCTTCCATGGAGTTTGGGTCATGGAAAAAAGCTTTTGTCATTTCTGAAATTAGGGCTTTTTGTTCATGATCTTAGGGGTTGTTTGGATGCCTGTAAATGGTTAAAGCTGTTTGGCTCTAATTTTTAAATGACACAAGTGACACAAGTAAGGGCCTTTTTGGATGCCTGTAAGTTGGGTTAGTGGGAAGTGACTTACAAGGAAGTCTCTTATAGGTGGTGTTTTAGGTGGAAGTCACTTCCTTTAAGGGTCAACGGTCTGAAGCCTGATTTTTAACAAGAGGAGAAGAGGGGGAAACACACCTCAATTAGAGGGGAGGAGGGGGAAACACACCTCCATTATGGTGTGGCCCACTTGAGATTTGGATGTGCTTCGTTTTTGGGCCCAAGCTCTAAAATGAGTTGGCAAAACTGATGGATGGTGTGGATATGGAACTTGGCTTTCTTTCTTGTGGCCATTGGTTTTCCAATCTATGGATGATATGTTTAGGAGCATGTAATCAAAGGGTTGTTTACAACCATAAGCAATCAACTATGGTCCCTCCAAATGGATGTTTAGAATTTTTTATTGCACTTATTATTTCCATAAACAATCTTTGTTGTCCATTTTTTGGCGATTGATTGGATGGTTACAATTATTTGACTGGTGTAATTTTTGCTTAGTGGTTCATTAATTGTGGGGCTGAACTTGATGGAAAGGTTCGGATCAATTGATTGGACTGTCCATATGTCCCTATACAACCTTTTTTTGTTGATACAATTGATCTTGTCTCCTTTTACATAGCCCTATGACCCTCAATAGTTTGGATTAGGGAGCTATGAAATCTGTTTATAGCATCTGATTATGTATTCGAACGCTATTGTACAATGCTTCTCTTGTTCTTATGAGTTGTAGACAAGTTGTATTAGGCCATTGCCTTGTAATTTTTGGTTTTTGCACATTTAAACATTACCAGCATTTCTATATTGTAGGCATTTTGAATTTGTAGGCCCATTTTTATGACCCACTTGATGATTGATTTAGCCTAATAATCGGCTTAAATATTCATACAGATGGACTTGACAAAATGTCTAGATAGCCTGTAATATTTTTATTTATTTTTATTTTTTATTTTTTTTTAAGTCGTGTAAGTGTTCGTTTTGATTCACGTAAATGGTTTAAGTGGTAAATGATTTCCAGGTATAAACCATTTACAGCCTGTCCTATTTGCCTTTAAGCTGTATATGATTTACAGGTAAATGATTCTCTATCTTTGGATAGCCCGTAAATCGTTGAAGTCCTATAATGGAGAGCCAATCTTTGAAAATGTAGCCTTTAGTCTAAAATAAGATGGAGGTAAATGCTGTAAATCATATACAACAAAAAAAGTTATCCAAAGGCAGAATGTAAATGATTTCCCTATAAATCATTTACAAGTTGCCCCATTTATAGGCATCCAAACGACCCTAAATAGAGAGCCAATCTTTCCATTTATAGCCGTTAGGTTGTAAATGGAGAGCCTATAAATGTAATCACAGCTTTTCACCTGGAAGTCATTTACAGGAAATTTTCACTGCAAACCATTTACAATTGGCCCCATTTACAGGTATCCAAATGTCCTCCTAGGGCTTGTTTGATTTTTGAGAGCTTGTGTAATTACCCCTGTAAATGGGTAATTATTACCATTTCACCCGTTTGAAAATCAAACGAATATCTACCTTGGAAACCAGTTCAAAAGAGTTAATTTAAATTTGTGGAACTCAAGGTGATGTGTATTATATATCCATTCTATCCATCCATTTTACCACAATATTTTTATGCATGAACCGAAAAATGAGGCAAATCCAATACTCAAGTGGTCCACACCAAAAGAAACAGTGGCCCTAAGAGGTTTTTAACATTAAATGTTCGATTTTTTTTTTCCCATGGCGTGGTCCACTTGAGCTTTGATTATGCCTCATTTTTTGGCTCACGCCATAAGTTCAGCTGGCATAATGGATGAACGGTGTGGATTAATCAACATACATCACGGTGGGACCCACAAATATTTTGTGGCCTTCTCGGTTTTTGTGTCTAAAGAGTAGGTGGTCAAATTGAGCACCGGGAATAGTGTTGTACATACTAGGTGAAATAATTATTACCCATTTACCTTGTATTTACCACTGAATTGAAAATTCAAACAAGCCATTAATGTATTTGCTTTTGTCTTGAGGTATGCGAGTGGGATTGCTGGTTCTCTTGCCAAAGAGGCAGTTACAAGAGGCTCACTTGTTACTGGCTCTTCGTTGCCCTTAAGCTGTTTTGCTTCTTTTTAGCAAAATTCAGTTATTACTCAAGAAAAAATAAAAATAAATAATAGAAAGTCCTGCCTTTGTAAATCTCATTTTCTTCTGATTATTTTAAGTTGCTTTGATAACTATCATGCGAGAAATTTTCTTGTTTATAACAATTTTGAGCTTATTGTACTTGAATGTGAAATAAAATCATGAGCTATTTTGTTTTGAGTGTTTCATATATCTCTTGGCTTTTTTTTTTTTTTTTTTGAAGGATGAATATTATGAGAAGCCCAAAGGGCAAAAGGAATAAAAACAGACAACAGAGCAAAACCAACAGAAAAACAAAATAAACGTACAACACTCCAATCTGCATGTTAGGAATCCCACTCCCTAATAATATATCTCTTGTTCAATGTGTTTTTCTTCAAATTTCTGTATGGACATTTTATTAATGCATGATGTCTTTAAATTGTTACTTTTAACACCCCTGCTATATCCCTGCTTCTTGTTTGTAGAAACCTGCTTTTATCCAAGGAAAATTCATCAAAACTGCTTGGACTAGGTTTCGCTAGAGAACTATCTGAGATCCATACCCAAATTTTTGGACAACTAACTGTATGAATCGTTGGTTTCTACCGAAAGTGAATGAGTTATAATGGTCTTGGCTCCAGGCAAGTCACTCTTCAAAATTGAGTTTTAGGACCTTGTTTTCATTGGTCTGAGATTACAATCCCCGACTCATCTGAAAGTATGTTTGTAGCAGGGAGAAGTATCATAGATGGGCTGTTGTTAGATCATGAGGTAGTGGATGAATATTAGAAGAAAGGGTAGAAAGCATGCATTCTGAAAGTTGAAATGGAAAAAGTGTATGACTGCGTGAATTGAAGATTTTTCTGAATTAAGTTATGAACTGACAATATAAGTCAGTAAGTATGATAAGACCACCTTGTGGAATTAAAAATTCTACCAGAGAATCTCAAAAATATACATTGCTTACAATTTATTGGTACGCATTAAAAAAAAAATCAATGAACTCGTGCATATTTGTATTAGTTTATTGCCTGATCTCCTTGGTGGATGATAAAATCAATATTGTGATTATTGATCCTGGCCATAAGTTAGCAATTGTAGTGCTGTGTCCACAAGTGAGTAGATGGTTGTTCTATGCCGACTTAGCCCAACACTCCCGGAAAAAACAACAAAGCATTCGAGTTCTGATGTAGTCCCGGCAACATTCTCGAGCTCCTTCTCCATCCCAAGATCCTTGAAAATCTGGATATTTTTTTCTTTGGCTTTCATCATACAAATCGCCAGCTCAATCACAAACCTCCTAATTCTTGGGACTTTGGTTGATGGGTACTGGTGTTTTTGAAGTATTAATACCAGTTCTGTTGCTAACTTAGTTTCATCTATGCCACTTTGATCAAATGCGATGCCTAATTCATGAGCATCCATGAATCTGAATATCTGTGCTGCAAGCCCAACTGCTATCTCCTGTAATTTCTTGTCTTCAGACATTGTTTCCTTCAGGACCTGCAGGTATAAAACCAGTTATGATTTTTTTCCCCCTCTTATGACTTCATCACCCAAACATAAATTTAATCCAGTATGTGTTTGTATATTGTAACTTACAATGATTATATTCCTGTCACAAAAAAAAAAAAAAAAAAACCCACTTAAAATAGTTCTACAAAACTACAAATTTTGGACTTAAACATGAAACAAACATGCAAACCAAAAAAAACCTTGTTTGGACAGTGAGAAAAGAAGATATAATGATTATCCAATGATGGAAAGCGTTTTCCATTGTTTGGACCTTTTGTGTTGTTTGGACAGGAGAGGAAACAATAGTCCACAGCAATTATTGCTGTTTTCCATGGTCAAATTCTCACACACAAGGTACGAGCTCACCATTGCGAGAGGAATATGAGATTGCTACTAGCTACCCAAACAAGATTGCAAAAAATAGAATCCTTGGAAATCTATATTTTAATAATGCTTGTTAAACCAGAATCCCGCTTGTCAAACCAGAATCCCGCTTGTCAAACCAGAATCCTGAATCAGGTGCTCTGATACCATGTTAAATCAGATAGACTACATTGCGGAAAATGTAACTTGTTTATTTCATTAACAATGAGGAGAATGTATAGAAGAAATTGGAGATCTCTAAAGATCTATGGAAATCCTAACAGATGCATATCAACAAAAGAGGTATTATCATAATCTAACTGATATACTCTAACAGTGCTCATGGAAGCCATGAGAATCCATCATAGGATATATATATATATATATATATATATATATATATATATATATATATATATATATATATATATATATATATATATTTCTTTTCTTTTCCTACAATCCAAACAGGCAGGCCCTAACAGAAAATGCTTCATGCAGACTAACCATTTCAAATATGAATGTGTATGTGGATTAGTGAATACACCCTTCCTCTATGGTAGGTAACACGATTGTACAGCTTTGTACAATTGTATATGGGCGTATCAATCAGGCTCCGTGTAGATAGTGGATCCCGTACACATGCATTCTTGTTATTCATGTTAGAAAGTAAACCAAAATTTTCATAATTTTCCAACCGCTCGAGGAAAAGAGAACTTACAGTTGGTGTAGCTGTAGCAACTCCCTTCAACTGGAAGTAGCAATCATCTCCGATATAAGCACACAAGTTCCGTAAAATTCTTGCCGAATTCACACGCAGCAATGGATTGTTCAGTGCCCTAACAAGCTTCTCCACTGCCTCTAATCTGAGAATCCGTTTGCAATTCCTCTCACTCTCCAATGCCAGCACTGCTAGAGCTTCTCCACCTGTGACTCTCACCACATCCTGATTTTCTGGTAATCCCTGGATGAAGAAAATGTATAACAGTTCCTTGAGAATTCCGCCGGTGCTTCCAATCCTCTCTTTTGCATCCACATCCACTGCCAAACTGGTTAGAATCTCGATCCCCAGTTTCTGCAGCACTTTGTAATTCTCCCCATACTGTAAAATCTCTCTGATGTTGCTGATTGTGAAAACATTCTCCGAAATTCGATGCCGGAGGGTTTCTCCCGTGGTACCTGATGTGCTTGCGAGCATCTTCACCAGTTGTAGGGATCGTTTGAGCAGTGTAATCTGGGATTCTGCTATGGAATTGTCTCTCAACAACCTTTCATCAGCGTGTGTAAAATCGATAATTTTTGACAGGAGACCTCTTGTATTCCCAATCTTTCCACAGTTATCATGATCATGCGCTAATTTCTTAAGAATCAGAAGCCCCAAAAGATTGAAAACTGAAAGCTCATAATTTTCATGGTCTGTGACGATGCTTTTCTGGTGGATTTCATCAGCTGCACTGCCAGAGCTCCGGCCGGTGTACAGAAGTGATGATATCGATTCCATCGCACCTGGAATTCCAGCAACCCGAAGAGAATTCTGTTTCTTTCCTGCTAGCTTTGATAGGATTTCAGCAGCAGATTTTCTGATCTCTTCTTCTGTTGGGTTCTTCCACGTTAACATCTCAACCAATCTTTCTATCACAGGTACTGACGTCCCAATCTTCCGAAGTGTGCTGTGAGAGTACCGCTTGCTGGTTGCAAACTTGCGAAGGATCCTAACTCCAGTGAGCTGCTCATCATTGGAATTTGATTCCAACAGCTCCTCCGCAAAAGAAACCAGGTCCATTTTCAATCCATCAAAGATGCTCCCATTAACACATCTTGAGTAGGCATCATAGAAGAACCGCTTGATTGAAACTAAGCCTGAATTACCAAACTCACATTCATTGTTCACCTCATGCAGCAATTTACCATAGCTTACCCTCCATTCCCAGTAGGCTTTCTCCATCAAGAACAACAGAGCTTCAGCAAGGGCCAAAGCATAGAAAATATTCAAAGCTGACTTGCGATTCTTCTTGTCAGAATCGCCTTTGCTTACATCCCCATAGTCCTGCTGGATAAGCCTTGTAAGTGAGAGTGACACGCAGGCAGAGGCCGATAACAGCTGAAGCCAGTAGAGAAACTTACTTATGTTCTTTGTTAGGAAAACCCATCCTGCATATGGAAGTAAAGGGACTTCCTGTGTCACCCATGTTCGTGTTGCCGGATTCTGGTAATCTTGATTTCTTGATATATTGATGTTGGTGTTGTCTGCTACTTCTAGGCTGTTGTTCGTTTCTGGTTGGGTGATTGAAAATGGTGAAAATGGCAGAAATAAAGTTTTCAGAGTCCGAATCATGAAGTTGGAGCTGGATTTCAATGCTCGGAAGCTGAACTTCCCTGCATCTGCGGGCGACCATGTTGCCTGATGTTGCCATTCGAGTTCATGACTTCGGCTGAAAATTCGTGTTCCCTCGATGAGGAGAATAATGGTGATGAACCAGAAATCCTTTTTTTCCAAGGTAATGGCAAAACCTCCCAGAAGAACGACTGTGGCCCAGATGAATCCCAGTGTTCCGAGGCCACTTGCTGCTTTTTCAAGAATTGCTAGCCGAAGAGCGAAAAGGGTGAGCTTCTTTTCTGGTGCCTGATCGGCTTGTCTTACAGAAGAACCACCAGAGTTCGTGTTGCTGTCAGTCTTTTCCATTGTATCATGGATTTCTCTCGTGGGTTCGCTGAACTTTGTGGGCAGATGCACCTGTTCGGTGATCTGCAGACAAACGCTCATTTCACCTTCTTTCAATTTGGGACTCCTGTATTCCATGGTCCAGAAAGCTTATGCCCTTTGATCTCTATGCAAATTCTAATAAAACCTACACAAAATTCCAGCAGAATAGTTGTCAGGTGATAGAAATACTCTTTTATCTTTTCCAAAAAAGAAAAAAAAATAGTGAAACAAATGTGCAAGAAATTTCAAAAATTTTCTTTTAAAGGATAGAAATTCCAAAATTGTATGAAACATCAGAGAAATTGTATAATCTTCGACTCAACGATGTGTACTGTCCTCAGGCCTCCAGTTTACATAATTGGGTCCCATGGTTTACTGATCCAGACTATTAATCTGCTGGTCCCCATCGTTGATGGACCATGTTCAATCTTGTTCACGTCACATGGAAATGGCTGCTGGAATTTTCCTTAACTATTTGAAGGCCACGGACTGAAGAGTTTAGGATCGTCCCGTTTTGGAGACTTTGGAGCTCTTCGATCGCTTTGATGGTGGAACCAAGGGCCTCAGATTTTTCAGACTGATAGCCAAAGGATGCCATAGAGCAATACTGGTTACGTTCTAACAGACATCAATGACTTGAATATGATAACAACTCTTGTGATATGCCGAATTTGAAAGCTTACCTTATCAAAAGAACTCCTCTCAGATCAGTCAATTGACTTAGGTGTGATATCTATGTAATTTACGTTTGAATTGTAGTGGATTGAGCGCGAAAACAGTTTCGGAGATTGAATGTAGGCTTTCTGAATGCAGTTGAATATGGAAAGAATATAGTTAAATTGGAAATGGAGAATGTAGTTAGATTAGAAATGGGTTTTCGATGTTGATGTTGAGAATTGTCGGATGAGGTGTTATTTGAAAATGGGCAGTCCTGAATTTATAGGAAGAGAGAAAATGGAGATGAACATGGTAGAGGAAGGTGAGCTTGGGGTGCACGTTTGTGGCTTGTTCCAAGGGCTGTTGCTTCTCTTCTGCTTCATTTGAGTTTCTTCCCTCTTCTTATGTTATCTTTCTTTTGGGAGTTGGTTTTTTCCTTGAATGTTTCTTAGTTTCTTTTATGTTTTGATATTTGTCTCTCCCCCTTTTAACTTGCAGCATTTTGATGTGGTGTTTTCTTTTCTAAATTTTTTGAATATCTTTCATGAATCCAAGGAATAGTAGTTAGTTGACATACTCTGGCAGAGTATGATCTGACCGTTCGATTGGTGGGTAATAAATGAACGGATGAAATGAAAATGTATATGGTCTAAGATAAATGAATGAATTACTGGGAGATTAGGATGACCCATTCAGTCTGACTTTTGAGGCTGTGCCCCATCTTTGCTGGGCCATCTATTTGGACGGCTTGGATTGATGTACATGTATGGAGAAGGACCGGTTGTGGCTATGTGCACTTGCGCGGGTAGTCGTATCATGCGACTATCAATGATTCAATGGTCTTCTCTCAACCCACGGGAAGCGGACTGTGTCCTGCCCCCACCTGGAAGGAATCGGTCCAGGCAGGAGCTTTGTGGGGCCCACCGTGATGTATGGATTTTATCCATTTTTCTGGATCATTTTAGGGTATGAGCCCAAAAATGAGGCAGATCCAAGGCTCAAGTCGACCACACAGTGGGGATTGGACGTCCACCGTTAAAAACTTCTCGGGACCACAAAGATTTGGATGAAGCTGCTATCTGAATTTTCCCTTCATCCAGGTATATATGACCTTATGAACAGGTTGGACGGCCAATAAACATAATAGTGGTTCCTATGAAGGTTTCAACTGTGGCAGTCATGATCACCGCTGCTTCCTGAGGTGTGGCCCACTTGAGCCTTGGATCTGCGTCAGTTTTGGGTTTATGCCATAAACTGATCTAAAAATTGGATGAACGGTGTGGATAAAACCAATATTTCACAGCGGTCCCCATAGAGCTCTCGCTTGAACTGATTTCCTCTAACAGGGGGAGGACGCAAGCCAGTTTTAATTTCATGCAATCGGTACAAGTTTAAGAGTAAAACTCATCATGGACGGACCACACTAGAAAAAATAGTTTGAAATTAACTCACAAAATTAATGCAATTATGGATTACAATTTTTTGAAAATGACTCTACTGTATGTTCATGAATGTCTGATTAAGGTGAATGTATCAAATTAACCGAGGGGTGATTCTAGTCATTGATTTAGCGAGGCTTACATCCTATTCCCAAAGGCCCTCTAGACTTTCACAAAAAGTGCTGTTAGTAAGTTAACTCTCAGTAGACGGATATTTTTAAATTGAAAAAATTAAAATAGTGCTCGGAGGGCTAAAAAAGATATAACATTAATTTATGGTGTCAATGCCTATATTAAGTAATAATTTAGGGTTTAAACTCTTAGGAGTTTCAACGCCCGGTAAAGGGTTCCAGTATCCATATGCGGTGAAATCCCACTATGGCGTGACTGTGGAGGGTGTGTGTGTGTGTGTGTAAACGAAGAAAAAAAAAAACAAGTAATAATTTAGTCCTTAGACACGTAGGAGTTTCAACACCCGGTCAAGGGGTATCCATAGGTGGTGAAATCCCACTATGGCCGGGGGAGGGGGGTGCGCGCGTGCGTGTGTAATAAAATAAAAAAAAAAAAGCAAAAAGAAAGTAATAATTTAGTCCTTAGACTCTTAGGAGTTTCAACACCCGGTCAAGGGTTGGAGTATCATTAGGTGGTGAAGAGTGCGGGGGTTGTGTATGCGTGTGTATTAAAAAAAGAAGAAGTAATAATTCAGGGTTATTTTATTTAATAATCCTCAAGAAGTTACCCAAGCCGGTGCAATCCTTATTGGGATTCCCACTTTGATATACGTATTCTGTACCGACTGCGTTCATCTCCCTGATCATTTTAATATATTATCTAAAAAATAAAGCAAATCTAATTATTGGGTGGACCTTACCATAGGAAACAGTGGTGATTGGCCATTGATGAGCCACAAAAGTTTTGGATCAAGCTAATATTTGTTTTTTATTTTCCTTTCATACATGATGTGCCCTTGATAACATTAAGGTGCACCCTGAGAAGTTTTTAATGGTAGGCGTTTAATCACAATTGTTTCCTATGGTGTGGTCCACCTGATAATTGAATCTAATTCATTTGCTAGATAATTTTCTAAAATGATCTGAAAAAAGTGGATGGACGGCATGGATGCAGAATACAACATCACGGTGGGCCCCACGGTAAGGGCCGCACCTTCTTGGGGGAGCACGTGTTCTTACCTAAGCCGCTACCGTCATCAAGTCGCACTTGACATAAATATTTAATAATTGTATGAATCTTTTAATAGAATGGAACAATGAGAAGCCACGTATGTAATCTTCAGTGACTGAATAAATGGTCCCAGTAAAGCCAAATTGTCATTTTCAGAACGTTTATCTGATGGCTTTCATTTTAGATTGGTCCACTGTCAAAGAATCAATGGAATTGGCTGATTCTAACTGACTGATCAAGCGATTCCTGCTCATGTGGACCATAACATTTCTGAACCGTCCATTTTATAGGCCACAGGCAGGACGGCTATGTTGCTATCATCTGCAAAGATTTTCGTATATGGTTTGTCCACGGTGGGGCCCAACAGATGGGCAATTGAGATTATGCTGGGATTGTTCATGAGTCCGATGGATATTTCCGCGTGGCTTATGATGATATCGGCTTACGATGATATCTGATAGGTCTCAAACGCAGAGTGCAAGTTCTACGATAATTTGTTTTCTCTTCGGGTGAGAAACATACCACAATTTGAATGCAAATTACTTGCCTTTCATTAACGAAAACATTGGCTGTTTAAATAAGCAAGGCCACGTACAAACAGTTAACAACTAACAAATGAAAAAACTCCATGTAACATGTAAACTGCCATAAACTGCATATAAATTGTCATGACTCAACTGCATGTAAACTGCCATAAACTGTCATACTCAATCCACAGTCCATTCCTGCATGGACTCCATGTATTGCACGTCCCAGTTTATTCCAAATATTTGAGATTTGGCTTAAGGCCCCTCTCAGATCGTCGTGGCCTATCAATACCCCCTCCCCCCCCCAATTAAGTGGACGCTTGTCCCCAAGGTCCATAGAAGGAAAGCGTTCACACAAAGACTGGTGGGTCTCCCACGTGGCATCCTCGACTGGTAGATGCTTCCACTGGACCAGATTATTTTCTTCAAACTTATTTCCCTATTTGACCTAACGAGTGTCCAATATATTCTGTGGTTCGAGGATAACGGCCCCTTCATCATTCATGGGTGGTAGTTCTTTTGAAGGTGTCGCAAGCTCACCCATGCATTTTTTTAAGAGCGAAACGTGGAAGACAGGATGAATGCGGGCACCTTCTGGTAGTTGAAGTTTGTATGCGACTGCCCCAATTTTTTGTATCACTGGATATGGACCGTAGAAGCGACTAACTAGCTTTTGGTGGGCTCATTAGAAGGTGGTCTATTGTTTGTAGGGGTGCAACTTAAGAAACACCATATCACCAACTTCGAATGACACATCCCGACGTTTTTGATATGCCAACTGCTTCATACGATTAATGGAAGTCTCCAGGTTGCGTTTGAGTTGATGCAGTAGCTCATCGCGAGCCTCTAGGCTTTGGTCTACTTCATGCACCGAAGAAAACCCACTATGATAAATGGGAATGGAAGGAGATAAATGCTCATATAATGCCTGAAAAGGGGTCATGCCTGTAGATACATGATACGTTATATTGTACCAGAGCTCAGCCCATGAAAGATAGCTACTCCACTTGCATGGCCACTGATGAACCATACTCCTGAGGTATTGCTCAACACAACGATTGACAACTTCTGTTTGTCCGTCCGTCTGTGGGTGATAGGCGGAACTGATTTGTAGCTTGGTTCCCGACATTTGAAAGAACTCCTGCGAGAATTGCTGATAAAAATGGGGTCCCTATCGCTGATGATGGACTTGGGTAGGCCATGCAATTTAATAATTTCGTCTACAAACTGTTCAGCCACGATTTTAGCAGTAAAAGGATGAGTTAAGGATAGGAAATGAGCAGACTTACTCAAACGGTCGACAACTACTAGGATCGTGTCCTTGCCGTGGGATGTTGGCAGCCCTTCAATGAAGTCTAAGGTGATGTCATCCCATGCTTGACATGGAACGGGTAATGACTGCAGAAGCCCAGCTGGAGACAATGTTTCAGACTTCACCCTCTGGCATGTTTCACATTTTTTTATATATTCTTACACTGCCTGGTACAATTTTGGCCAGTAGAATTGTTGGGCTAATTTCGTGAACGTCCGCAAGACCCCAGAGTGTCCTCCTATTTTTGTATCGTGTATTTCATGGAGTAGTTTCGCCTGTAATGCTGCCTGAGAAGGAATGACTACTCTCCCTTTAAAGAAGACCAATCCATCACGCCACGCATACGGCCCATTTAGTTGAGCCTTAGCCAAGTGAGTTAAAGATTGGACGTAAGAGTCTCCTTCATAAGCTTTTTTAATTTCATCCCATATGGTCACTGTCGGCATATATAGATGGTGAAGAATTGGACTACTAGACTTGCGTGAGAGGGCATCCGCTGCTGAATTCTTGCGGCCTGGGTGATAAATAATCTCTTAGTCGTAGCCCATTAGCTTGACCACCCATTTTTGTTGTTCTGGCGTGGCCACACGCTGCTCCAAGAAATATTTCAAGCTACATTGGTCGGTGAGAATGAAGAATTTTTTCCCAGGAGATAAGGTCACCATAAGCGTATGGCCTCCACAATGACAAGCATTTTCTTGGCGTAAATTGACCAAGATTTTTGTAACCCCCAATGCTCGACTCATGAATGCTATGGGCCTGCCTTGCTGCGATAAAACTGCACCAATTCCCTCCCCAGATGCGTCGGTTTCAATGGTAAAGGAGTCATTGAAATTAGACATAGCTAACGTTGAAGTAGTTGTCATTGCTTGTTTGAGAGCTAGAAAGGCTGTGTCAGCTTCATCATTCCAGCCAAATTTTCCCTTCTTGAGCAAATTGGTCAGGGGTCGTGCTATAATGCCATAGTTTTGAACAAACTTCCGATAATACCCTATCAAGCCTAAAAAACCACGTAATTCAAAAATATTAGTGGGGGGTGGCCATGCGACCATGACTGCAATTTTACTGTGATCAACCTTCACTCCTTGATGTGTGACAATGTGCCCCAAGTATTCCAGTTCCTGTTGGCCAAATACACATTTGCTTGCCTTGGCAAAGAATTGGTGTTGTCACAAGGTCTTTAATGTTTGACGAACATGCACCATATGTTCATCCCACGTGAGACTATATATCAGAATATCATAAAAAAAAAAAAATCAAAATGAACTTTCGAAGGAAGGGTCGAAATATTTAGTTCATGATGGCCTGAAATGTCGAGGGTGCGTTACAAAGGCCGAAAGACATTATGAGATATTCGTAATGGCCATTATGAGTACGAAAAGTAGTTTTAATAACATCGGAAGGATTCACTCTTACTCGATGATAGCCGGCCCTCAGATCAAATTTGGTGAAGTAGCGCCATATAACTCTTTTAGCATATCGTCTACTGTCGGAATGGGAAAACGATCCTTGACGGTGGCGAGATTAAGTGTGCGATAATCTGTACAAAATCGCCAACTGCCATCCTTTTTTTTTACTAGTAATATTGGCAACGAGAAGGGACTAGTGCTAGGATGTATGAGCCCCGAATCTAGCATTTCTTGGACCTGCTTCTCGATTTCAGCTTTTTGGAAGTGGGCGTACGTTAATCGGCTCGGTCCCCTCTTTCAACGTAATACAATGGTCCACTTCACGTTCAGGTGGTAAACTTGAGGGCTCCTGGAACACATCTTCATATTCTTTCAACAACCCTTGCATACTTTGTTGTTTATCTTCACTTGGTGCCTCAGGTGGTGCGGTTTTCATGGTCGGCTGAAAACACACAGTAAATAACGCGTGCCCTCATCGGAGCTCTTTTGATATTTCTTTTAGTGAAGTTGCCTGAATGGTTTGCACGTCCACTCTTTGTAGCCTTCTGTCTTGATTTTCCCAAATAAAATCCATGGTCAACTGCTTCCAGTTACAAACCACGGATCCCAACATTTCAAGCCATTAAATACCAAGGACAAGATCAAGACCTGATAAGGGTAGAGAGAAAATGGTAAGATAAAATTCGGTGCCTTGTAATTCTACCCGTACCTTATCGTAACGCCCTTGGCACGTTAGTTTGTCTCCGTTGGCCACTCGGACATGGAAAGTTTCCGTAGGTATGACTGATAACTTGAGCATGCTTGCTAAACGGTTGCTGATGAAGTTGTGTGTCGATCCACTGTCAATCAAAACCATTACTTCGTGGGGACCCATTTTTGTTGTTACATGCATGGTTTTCGGTGTTATCCATCCCGTTAAGGCGTGCAATGTGATCTCTGGTTCAAGCTCAGGTTCTTATACCTCTACCGTATCTCCCCCGTGGTCATCTTCCAACATTTGTTGATCAGAAATGTCCTTACATATCATATTACCCGTATGCCCTTTCAAGAGTAACAGCTGCGGTTTTTGACATCTATGGCCTGCTGAAAAACGTTCATTGCAGTTGAAACAGAGACCTTGTGCCCTCTTCCTCTGCATTTCCTCCCAAGACAAACGCTTAATGGGTCCTGCAGGTGCAGCAGGAGCTACATGGGTGGCTTGTGGAAGAGTTAACGAAGCTCTTGTGGGTGGTAACTGCATGAACCTCCTTTGCCGTGCGAGCTGATCGTCCCTCATTCGTGCTAAGTTAATAGCCTCTTTGAGTGATAGTGGCTTAAACATCCAAATTCCATTCGCTATTTCTGCCTTCAAGCCGCCCATGAAAGTCCCCACCAATGCCTTCTGAGTCCATCCCTGGACCTTGTTGCCGAGCTTTTCAAATTCGCGTTGGTAGTCCCTCAAGGTCCCTAACTGTTTGACATGAGAAAGAGCTTCGTCGAAGTCCTCACACTCCGATGGTCCGAAGCGAGCCCAGAGTTCTTCCTCAAATTTCTCCCATGAGAGCATGTGTCCTTCGTCTCAAAACGTCCTGCGAATCCACTGCCACCATTGGTTTGCCTCTCCTTCCAAATGGTATGCTACCATAGAAACCTTCTGGACTTCCGTCGTGCCTTGGTATTCGAAAAACTGGGGCACACGGTTGAACCATTCGGTTGGGTCATCCCCTGAAAATCGTGAAAATCCTAGCCTCGCCATTTTCGCGGAGATGATTTGCCGACCCCCATCAATGCCTTCTCGGTGATGGTTGCCGTGGTTGGGATTTTTCTGATTTGCGATCATCATATTTGAAAGTTGATTGAGAGTTTCCTCCATTCATAATAGTCCTTCCTGAACTACACCGAGTCCATACTCCAAGTGCTCAATACGCTCCTTGTTAGTTCCCATCAGCAACCTGGCTCTGATACCATTGTTAGGTCCCAAACACAGAGTGCAAGTGCTACTATAATTTGTTTTCTCTTCGAGTGAGAAACGTACCACAATTTGAATGTAAATTACTTGATTTCCACTAACGAAAACATTAGCTGCTTAAATAAGCAAGGCCATGTACAAATAGTTAACAACTAACAAATGAAAACACTCCATGTAACATGTAAACTGCCATAAACTGTATGTAAACTGTCATGACTCAACTGCATGTAAACTGCCATAAACCGCATGTAAATTGTCATAACTCAACTGCATGTAAACTACCATAAATTGCATGTAAATTGTCATACTCAATCCACAATCCATTCATGCATGGACTCCATACATTGCACGTCCCCAGTTTATTCCAAATATTTGGGATCAAGGCCCCTCTCATATTGTTGTGGCCTATCAATATCATTCCCCACGAGACTTCAGAATTAATTCTATTTGTATTTCGAAGTTGGATGATGGGGATCACCACCATTTTAAGTTGCGGCCTTACTCTTACTCTGGTGATAGACTCTCAGGAGTTTCAACATGTGTGTGGGGGTGTGTGCGTGTCTTTTTTTTTAAAAAAAGTTGTGGCCTCTCATCCGCTGTACAAGAGATAAATTCACATCAATTCAAACCGTCCAAATTGTATGGGTCATTGAAAATTACAATAATTGAGTTATCCTAACCATCCGATGGTTGGCTATCAATAGATGTCCGAAAATAAAATGGTATTGGCCTAAATTCAACCCGTTGGACTTTTTCCTAATCCACCCATTTATGGTGTTGAAGTGTCCTCAGAGATTAGGATGACCCAAATTGCATGATGGCAGGGTAAGCCCTGTAAACATCGCGCTGAGCTTAAGTAGGCATCTCATCATCATTATTATTATTATTATTATCGTTTTAAATATACGAGCGCGTGATGGCAGGGTAAGCCCTGTAAACATCACGGTGAGCTTAGGTAGGTATCTCATCATCATCATCATCATCATCATCATCATCATCATCATCATCATCATCATTATTATTATTATTATTATTATAAATATATGAGTTGGAATTTTTTTTCCAGCATTTGGAAAAGTGACTCCTTTGACAAGGACCACTACGACGTGTATGTGAAATCCACTTGACCGTTAGATGTGTAACCCTATCTTAGGGCTACAGCCTAAAAATCTGGCTGACCCTCTAATATAGGTGGGCCGTACGAAATGAAGTAGGTGAGAGAGCGATGTTAATAGTGAGCTCTGTATAAACTCCACCATGATAACGGTGTGAAATCCACTCTAACCATTATATGTTACACAAAACTTCAGGCATGAGGCCTAAAAATCAGAACAATACATGATTTAGGTGGGTGATACAGTGGGAAATATTTTGCATGGTCATAGCCCTGTATGTTGTTTCCAATTGTGGTCCACTTGAATTACGGATGGAGCTGGTTTTTGAGCCCTACGCTAAAATTTGGGTCACACAGCTAATGGTGAAAGAAAGGAAACACAGCATAGTGGGGCCTACATAGGGGTTTTTGGTTATCTAGGGAGTCTTTCTCAAGGATAAATTAGACATTTTGCATTCCAACGGGCTAGGGGAATGTTTTAGTATATATCCGATTTGAATATCCAAAGTCAAATCTTACTGGAATATCATGCATGCTGATGAATTTCCGGATTAACACCCAACACACCTTTTTTTTCCATTGCTGTTCAAGTGTGAATGAGGCTTAGATTTTGATGTTTAGTTAATGGTGAATGAGTTTCTTGCAAGGGTTCGTTGAAATGAGGAAACTTCTTGTCTTCCACAAAAGACTTTTCGGTCGTTTTGAGTGAAGCTATATCTTATGAGGTGTCATATAAAAAATCAGGACTTACTGTCAGTTGATACACTCAATCTGAAACCGTTAGATCTAGGGTCATGTTTCCATGATCATAGTGTTTATATGATGGCCTCATCGTAGATGGTCGGTATACTATAAAAAAATCCGTTGATTATTTAAATTTGAAATATGAGGTTTTTATTCTTTTTCTATGAACCAGTTCGTACGTAATACATACAAATTTTTTTGAGAACTCATCATACGTGATGTAGATCCAAAATCTGAACCATTCATGTGAAGCAGCACCTCATGAAACTCCCCAGGCCTAAGTTTTACTTTGATCTAAAACTTTTATGAGCCATGAAAAATAAAAACAGTTTTCTCTTGAACCTATGGGTACAGGAACCTTTGACCGGGAGTTGAAACTCCTGAGAGTCTACCACCCGAGCAAGAGTAAGGACCCTTCACACTTCAGCCTTAGCCACCCCCACTACGGAATTGATATCAAGTCCTCGGTGTTGAAACAAGGTATCTTTCACTCAGTCTACCATTGGGTGTTCTTTTCCTTAGAATATGAACTGGTCCGTAGCTTTTGTTTTGTTTGCCATTTATTGAAACTTTAGGATCTTTAAATTTTGAAGATTTCAGACACAGCCATAATCTGCTTTGCATGTATCCATGTGAACGGTTTGGATCGACGAAAATGGTTGCAGATCCAATGGCTAAAATCTTAATAAATTCTAGAACAGTTGAGGACACATTGTAGGCTTATATCAAACTTTTGCCTTTCTAAGACATCAGCCTTATCTCTCGTCCAGGGAAACTCACGTGAGAAATGAGTTGCTTTGTGTATGGACTTGGATAACGTAGCGCAGAACAGGGCACCGTCTGCTGTGTTGACCTGGCAAAGGTTTCTGGGCCTCACCATGATGTATGTGTTATATCCACACCTCTCATACATTTTACCAGATTAATTTATGACATGAGTACAAAAATGAGGCAGATCCAAAGATTAAGTAGATCACACCACAGGAAATAATAGAAATTAAATGCATATGATTGAAAACTTTTTGGGCCACGGAAGTTTCGGATCAAGATGATATTTTTGTTTTCCCTTTATTTAGGTCTGTCAATACTTATGAACAGATTGGATGACAAATAAATATCATGGTGGGCCCTAGAAAGGTTTCAATAACTGGCATCATTGTCCAACTGCTTTCTGTTTTGTCGTCCACCTGAGATTTGAATCTCACTCTTCTTTTTATTTTTTTATTTTTAATCACGCACTAAAATAATCTGTAAAATCGATGGACGGTGTGGATATAACACACGCATCATGGGTGAAGACAGAGAACCTTGCACGTTAACACACTACTGTAATGGTGGCGTGCGGCACAACGCGCTGTTCCCTTTTCACTGGAAGCTGATCGGCTGGTGTATCAATCCTACCGACCTGGCTGATGTGTTGACGTTATCAAGTTCTGTTGTGTCGTCTACTTTAGATGTGAATTTGACTCTTTTTTAGGTTTATGTACTAAAATAATCTGCAAAATAGATGGACGGTGTGGATTTAACACACGCATTGTGGTGAGACGAAAGAACCTTGCACGTTAATACACTATTGTAGTCGTGGCGTGGGTCACAACACGCACGCAATCTGCAGATTGGCTGGTGCACCACACACCCACGACTTTGCTGGGGGCGGATTAGTTACTAACCCCGCCTTTTCGGAGCTCGGGACAGGCGGACGCTCCAAGTGCAACTAAAGGGCCACGGTGATGTGTGAAATTTATCCACACCGTCCGTTCCTTTTTTTCATATAATTTTAGAATATTTATCATCCAACCTTTTGATATGGTCTTATAGACCCAGGTGGATTGAGAAAACAAATATCATCTTGTTGCTAAGCTTATGTGGTCCCTAAGAATTTTTTAACCGTGGTAATTTAATTCATACCGTATGGTCCATTTGAGCTTATTTTTGTATTCGTAATTTAAAATGATATTAAAAAAAAAAAATGAACAGCCAGTGTGTGGATAAAATTCATTTATCACTGTGGTCCCAGTTGAAATATTTATGAGGCCACATAAGTTTTAAATCAGGTTAATGTTTGTGTCATGTTCATCATATTATGAATGATATTATGGACGATGTGGATGGGATGTAAACATCACGGTCGACTGGGAGGTTTCAACGGTCTCAACAGTAGGAATCTTCCTACCCACCTTTTCTTTTAGTGCAGCCCACTTAAGCGTTGGATCTTTCTAAATTTTGGTCAGATCTACAGTGAGCTCACAAAACGCATGGATAAGATGGATTTTGTGTAAACATTACGGTGGCCCACCTAGGTTGGGAGCGTAGGAACTTTTTGCGAAAAGCTTTTGACGGAAATCCGCGTCCCCTTAACCGGACGTGGATTTCTGAAAGGAGGTTCCTGCGCAAGGATCTGGGTGGGGCCCATTACATTTTATGTGATAAATTTATTTTGTCCATTTATTTTAAGATCTCATTTTAATACGTACGATCAAAAATTAGGTGGATAAAAAATTTAACTGAGTCACACGAGAGGGAAAATTGGGGAAAGAAATTTCAACTGTTCAAAATTTACTGGGCTCCACTTTGATGTTTATATGTTATCCAAACCTTTTATAAGGTAATTCTCAATGAGATGAAGTGAAAAAACCAAAAATATAGCCTGATACAATAATTTTATGGCCATAATAATGCTTCAACGGTGCTCACTGAATGATCACTGTTTACTCTCGTGTGTCCCACTTGAGTTCTAGAAGCATTCAATTTTTTATCACAAGTCCTTAAATTATCTCCAAAAACGGATGGACGAGCGGATTTCTTAAAAATAGCTCTGTGGCCCCCACCCAGATCCTTGCGCAGGAACTTCCTGCGACCGCTTCCCCTTGAACCGTTCGTACAACTCCGAGCTGGAGGTTCGTCAGCGCTGAGCTGTTTTCGCACGACACATACCCACACCAGCTGGTCGTTGGTGCGTGGTAGGTACACCGTCTAATCCGCTTCCCTTTCCAATTTCCATGGCTTTCCATCATACGTACCGAACTAGGATTGCGTGCTGCTCCACGCAGCGGACTAGGTGTTACCTGGATACACCTTATAACGGTGATCCGCTGGCCGTGTTGACGTTGTTGCTTTGGTTTTCGGCTATATGTGTGGGGCTCACTTAGATGATGTTGTTGATGTCGTCTTCGGCCGTGCCATAATTGAAATTGCAGCCCTATTCAAACCAACAACTATAACCCTAGGCATGAATAGGACGCGGTACCAAGATACATGTACTGTATGACCCAATTACGATGAGAATGCCTATTCACCCACCGGCTCAATCTATAAATAGGATCAAGTAATACTCGCTCAATATAATAAGAGTAAGGATCATCATATGATGATGGGTTGCACTTTTATCTTCTATATGAAAAGACCTTTCAATATAGATAAATAAAAATGAGGAAGGGATTTTTATGTCCAGCAATGGAGAGCAGCTACCAAACACCTTTTCGAGTGAAGAACTGAATCCATCGTGCGAGTGTATGTTCATGATCTTAAGTGCAGGACTGCGCTGTAGTAATAACTCGGCGAGAGCGAGGTCGAATCTATAACAAATGGAGAACACGACATAGAATTAATCTAAGTCCAATGGTTTGTATGGATTTTTAATCCAGCGATTTAGAAAATGGTTTTAAATAATAAAGATAAAAGCCTAAGGATCCAGGAATCCACTCATAGCAATCACAATATATATTTTATTGATTTAACGATTATAATTCAATTGGAATCGAAATCCTAATCATCTAATCGAAAAATAGATCAATTAAATCATTCATAAACAATATTAGAATATGAATTCAATTAAACAATTCTCTCATGAATCACTCGGACATCAATCACAGAGAATCAAAAGTATCCAAAACACTTTTAAGCATCATTTGATCAATTAATTATACATATTGATTCCTTCTCTAGGTTAAGGCTAAAACATTGTTAAATTAAGCATTCTTCACACCCAGCATGCACAACAAATAGAGAAATAAATAACTCATAGACTTTAAAGTAAAATCAAATCTATTCAATATAATATCATAATTCTAACCATTGTTTGCTGAATCAAATAAACTAAATAATGTAATAAATTACAAGCTCATCCATTAGTCTTAACTAAGAGATTAGCTTAACAGGATTAACATCTTAGAAAAAACAAAAAGATCAACTAGAACCTATGAAGAAATCGAAGTGGAAGAGCGTTGTTGACGCTCTACGCAGGCCTTCTCTCCCTTTCTAAGCTTTAGAAGATTCTTTGGAATGTCATAGGTCTTATTTATAATTGTGGAACACCAACTTCCGCATCGACTTGAAGATTTCGCAAACTGACATTAGATTTACACACTTTTGTTATGTTTTGGTTGCACTGAAGTTGCATATGAAAAAGCTGTGTAGAATTTGTCAAATTTAGGTGGGACCGAAGTTGATTTCGGTGAGAGTGAAGTTTGCTTCGGTGGGACCGAATTAAGGCTAAAAATTCTGCTTTTTTCCTGGACTATTTTGTGCAATTTCGGTTGGACCGAACTGGACTTTGGTAGGACAAAAATTTATTTTTAGAATTATTTCAGGACTTTCTTTTTTCAGACTCGGAATATTAGAATATGATTTTTCTGGTCAATTTTCAGGATTTATTTCCTTTACTTCAAAACTTCGATTGTCTTGGTTTCCTTGGATATTTGGCATGTGAATTATTTATTAATGACTTCCAAATCTTCAAATTTTCATTTGGTAATGTTTTGAGTATAAATCTTCTATTTAAGTGTCTTTTTCTTTTTGGCTCTCAAAATCACCTCGCAAGAGTAGACATGTGAAAATAGATCGATTAAGCATATTTATGTTCTTAAAACTAATGAATAACAAAGGAAAAATATGTAATATTTCATACTCAACACACCCACCGACCATAATTTTGCTAGTTTCGAGCAAAACATGTGAAGAATGAATGTTTCAAGCCTTTAGTTTTCATTTTTTTTTTTCCAGAAAATAATATCTTGTGCAATCCTTTACAAGTGAGTAGAATTCAAAGACATAAGGATGAAATTTCATCAATCTAAAGTTCAATGTCAATAACAATATTTTAAAGCAAGTTCTTCTTTTTCAATTACCTAATATAATGCACCAAACATTAAGTTTCTAGTGTGTTAAGTAACTCCCAACTTATATTCCATACAAGGTAACCTTCTTTCATAATGTTAGCCATGCTTATCACTTCTAAGTGGATAGATCAACACAAGTTACTGATTCTGAACCTATCTCCTTCTTACTTATTTTCGCAGCTTCCAATTTTATATTGATGACTTTTACACTATTCATCCATTTTATTTTATTTTTTAAAATTTCTTATTGAAACATATCTAATAGGTAATCATTTTCGATCTTATAATTTTTTAACCGGTCTTTTTCTTTTTATTTTCATACTTAAAGTAGACAAGGATCTCTAGACTTGGTTCCTAATCACTTTTTAGTAATTATCAAGTTAAAACTAAGATTTCAAGTTATCTTTTCAGGATATAATTTAGGTGTGAATTTGTGAATTAGACTCAATAGATGTTTAACTTTTCTATTTATCAATTCATTGAAAGAACTTATTCAAAAATCTACTAATTAAACTAAACTCTAGATTTTCAAAAGATACTTTATATCTTCTCCTAATACTCACGATTTATTCAAATTTACAACATAACTACATTAAAAAAGAGTTTTGAAACTGAAATTTTGAAAAATTTTGAAAATGTTTACTCAAAACTAAGAAAATACTGATTAGATCTATTTAATCTCACCCCAATATAAAATCTACATTGTTCTCAATGTAAGAAATATATAATGATAGCAGTAATAAGACTGTCAAATAAAAAAATGAGTTAGAAAGATAGTACTTGAGGAAGAAGAATGAATAGATTAAAGTCTTTAATGTGTAAAGGGATTGGTACGAAACTAAAGCAAAACTAAAACAAATTAATCCTAACAATCCCACTCTTAAGAAAGTAGTAAATTCCTAATCCTAACTACTACTTATCCTGAGGCATCAGTTCTTCCTCTGACAAGTATCTTAATGAATTTCTCAGCAAAGTTTTCAACAAGATCATCCAGAGACCTACTTTGGAGTAAGTTTGGATGTCATGGACCGTCATCATCCATAAAAATCTGTACACCTCACAAAAGAATTTATTCTTTACGTCCTGAGGTGTCCAAAGAGTGTATGTTTCACTTGTAGCAGAAAAATTTTCAATTTGAGTATGCTTAGATGAATAAGAGACTACAAACAATTGAATATTAGAAAAATTGTACAATGTAGTCTCTCTAAAATATGAAGTATCAAACTTCTGTTTAGAATTCAGCTCCTTCATCTATAATGGTAAGAATTTAGCATTGGTGGAGGGTTAGTTTTCAATACAATTATCTTCTTGGTCAATTTCAGGTACCAGGAAACAATCCTGCAAAGCATTCACTATGTCTCTAATCATAGGATCATTTGAATCTTCAAAGTGTGCCAAACAGACTTCTAGAGGTTTAGGAGTTTTAGTTGAAAGAGGTTCATCATCTTCAAATGCATCAATCAAGTTTACCTTGTGAATCATGTTCTCATTCTTTTATTGTTTGGGCACATTAAACACATTCAGTTTACAGTCATATTCCTAAAGAAATCTTCATAATTTCATTCCGACAATTGATTATGGCATTAGTTGTGGCCAGGAATGGTCGGCCTAATATGACGGGGATTTGAGTGTTCTCTTTTGTGACTGGGTGTGTATCCAAGATGATGAAATCTACCAAGTAGAAGAATCTATCTACTTAGACTAACACATCTTCTACCACACCCCTTGGTATCCTAGTCGAGCGGTCGGCCAATTGTAACGCTGTCTTGGTGGATTTCAACTAACCAATGCCCAATTGCTTATGTACTGATTATTGTATCATATTGACACTTGCCCCAAGGTCTAAAAGTGCTTTATTGATCCGGAAGTTTCCTATTACACATGAGATCGTAAGACTTTCAGGATCCTTGTATTTTGGGGGAGTTTTGATTTATGATGGCACTCACCTGTTTAGTTAAAAATGCTTTCTTGTGTATTTTTAGCTTCTGCTTTACCATACACAGATCTTTCAGGAATTTGGCATAAGATGGAAACTATTTAATTGTATCCAACAAAAGGATGTTGATCTTGACTTATTGAAAAACCTTTAAAATATCTTGATTCTCACTCGGCCCTTATGATGTTATGAGATGTTGGGGAAATGGGGCCACATGTTTGTATCTCTGTAATGGCTCTTTGTCATATAGAGCATTGCTAGATTCATCACCATCTTTTGAATTATTGGACTCCATAGGTTTCTCAACCTTCCTCGGAATTTCTTTGTCTGTTTCTTTTCCACTTCTTAGGGTGGTGATGGCTTTTAACATGTTCCACATGTTGAGTTGAAGAGTGGAGATTACTTATCTCAATTTTTCTTTTTGGGTTAGGTTGAGGCTTGGCCGGGAAGGTCTTAGTCTCCATATCGTTTAGTCGTGTCTCAAGTCTTGCAACCGAAGTTTTGAGTTCATTCATAGCCTGCAGTTGCCCTTGCATGAATGCATCCAATGTATCCTCAAGGGTTCTCTTGGGTGGGGGTCCATTAGATGACCTTTGAAGGTAATTGTTTACATTCACAGTTGGTCCATTTCTTCAATTAAAGTTCCACCAATCAGGAGTGTACGTGTTAGAATTTGGTGCACTAAAGGGTCATTGATAGGCGTTTGTAGTGTTTTCTTGAACATTCAATACCTCTTAAAATGCAGGGATTGTAGGATAATCTTTGATTAGGTGTACATCGCTCTCACAAATTCCACATACGATTTTAGTGACTATTTTTCATCGATTTGATTCTTCCTAAATTCCATGTCCTCAATTTTTCGTGTGAGGTTCTCCAATCGTACATTAATATCATCCTCTTTAAGTACATGTACTCCCCTCTCTCTTAGCACATCTCTGGGATTGCTATCTTGGTTAGATGTGTCCTATGATTGGGCATTTTCAACAAGCATGTCCAGGTAATTCCAAGCATCTTCTGATTCCTTACTCATAAATTTTCCATTGTACATCATCTCCACAAATTGGCGCATATTTGGATTTAATCCATCATAAAAGAAGTTAAGTGTTCGTCAAATCTCATAGCCATGATGTGGGCAAGTAAGAAGTAATTCCTTGAACCGTTCTCAACAATCAAAGAAAGTTTCATCTCCTTTTTGGGAGAAGTTTATTATGTCCCGTCTTAAAGTGTTGGTCTTATGAGCTGGGAAGAACTTTTTAAGGAACTCGCGGTTCATCTCAATCCATGTGCCAATGGATCTAGGCCTTAACATGTGAGACCATGTTTTGGCCTTCTTCTTTAGAGAGAATGGAAATAAGTTAAGTCTAATTGTGTTAGGGGGAACATTATTAAAGTGTATGGTTGTAACGATTTCTTCAAATTCTTTAATATGCAGGTATGGACTTTGTGAATCAAGTCCATGGAATTTAGGTAGTAATTGGATCATATCGGGTTTGAAGTCCACGTTTTCTGCATTAGTAGAGAAAATTATGCAGGAAGGTGTACTTGTTCTCACCGGCTGTAAATAATCACGTAGGGTCCGAGCCGGTGGAACTCGATGTACCTTATTCTCATACGCACCATCCTAACCGGTGGTGTGTGACGCACATGATTCTCATTAACATATTGTTCAGTTCCGACTATGATTTCAGATGATGTTTTAGGAGTATTTAGATGTTGTCTAACTCATTTATGTACCACGAGCCCTTCAACCAAACCTTATTCACTTAGAAGTCTCAATGTATGATCCCTTACCCACTTGGGCATGAACTACACAAAACTGTACTTCTAATCTTAAGTGCTAAGTCCTACAACAATTATGAAAGCATATAGAAAGAGAGAGGAAGGATATTACTCGTACGTAACAACTAGAAGTAGAATCCTGCAAAACCAAACAGTGAATAATGTTAGTGTTGTTAGAAAATCAAAGTGAAAAAAAAAAACCCCTAAAAATAAAATTCTAAAAACCCCAGGTTAGAAAAATTCAAAAAACAAGAAAAATCTAACCTAAAATAAAAGTTAACCTAAAAAACCTAAACCTAATTGTGTTCAAGGCCACTCCCTGGCAATGACACCAAAAACTTGTTTACAAGCCCAAGTGTAGGGCTATACTATAGTAATAACTCGGTGAGACTGACGTCGAATCCACAAGGAATGAGTAACACGACATAGAACTAATCCGAGTCTAATCGTTTGTCTAGGTTTTTAATCCAGTGATTTAGAAAAGAGTTTTGAACAATAAAGATAAAATGCTAAGGATCTAGAAATCCACTCGTAGCAATCACAATATCTAATTTATTGATTTAATGATTATAACTCAATTGGAATTGAAGTTGAAAAGGAAAGCTGGGGATATGACAATGCCAAATAATCGAAATAAAAATGGAATATATAAAGAATACAAAATGTTAATCGCCTAAGTATTGAAGCCTTGATTCTAAATAATTCGTACGACAACCTTCACTTTAAATATTAGACAAGACAACCTTATTTCACGAATGTTTTTAAAATTAAATTTTCAAACTAGCAAAAAAAATAAATAAAATAATTACAACATTCACCACAAGAATGAAATAAATAACATCTAGTACAAAAAATAAAAATAAAGCATTTACCATAAGGCACAATGAGTTATAGTGGTTCGGTACTTAAAACAACCACACCTACTCCACTCCTAAAATTACTACCCTTGTAATTTTAGTTTTCACTATAATAAGGTTTTCACGGGTTTACCTTAACAACCTAATACAGTTCCTTGTGATTTTCACGGGTTTACCTTAACAACCTAATACAGTTCCTTGTGATTTTTACAGGTTTACCTTAACAACCAAATACAGTTCCTTGTAATTTTCACGGGCTATCACAAATCAATCCACTGAGATTTTCACAGGCTATCTTAGAAAAACCTAAAATAAAATAAAGTAAAATTGTACTTATCTTCAAACGTAGATTCAAAGACATGGTAGAACCTTGTAGCAGAGAAACTTTTTTCTTAAATGAAGAGGAGACAATATTTGCTCAAAAGAAAGATTATAGGGTTCTAAAGATTTTTAGAAATGAAAAACCCAAATGCTACTTGATTTAATTCTCTTAGATCTTAAAAGGACTATAAAATATGTTGAGTGTCAAATATTACATATTTTTCAATATTTATCTTGATTTTATGAACATGATAACGCTTAATGGGTATATTTTATACATGTTTGTATTGTGAGGTGAGGTTAAGAGCTTGGATTGAAAAAAAATATTAAAAGTATGGTTTTGTTGCTCAAGAATCACCAAAGCAAGGGATGGATCTTAGGAGACTAAGATTGAAAATTTCAAGACCCTAAGATTTAAAGAAACCAAGTGGAGAAAGAAGGAAGTCGAAAGTGCAAAGTGAAGAAATTTATAGAATCTAAACTTCATTGTCTATGTTATCGATCACTGGTTAATGACATCGAAACCAATGTTCGATGACATCGAACACGAGTTGATGACATCGAAGAATTATATGAAAATCAAGCTGGTTGTTGGACAAATTGGACGCAGTTTTCAATGACATCGAAGATCTGTTCAATTGCTCAAAGACCCGCATGATGACATCGAAGGCTGTTCGATGACATCGAGATTTTTACAGATTTTTATAGTAGCTCGTCGGAACACTTTGGACACATTCTGGATTACTTGAACACCCTTTGATGACATTGAAGGCTGTTCAATGACATCAAAGGTATGCTCGATAACATGAAGAGTTACGTAGTATGAAAGGTGTTACATAGTGCAAAAATGCGCAATTCAAGTTACGTTCGATGACATCGAACGCGTTACGTAGAGTGTGTAAATTTGATGCGGTTTTCAAAGATGGTCGGACAAAGACTATAAATATGGATTCTTTGAGGAGATGTAAACATGAATTAGGTTTTAAGAAGCAGAGCCAAAGGGTGGAGCAACTTCCCAAGAGTTTTTCTTCGTTCTTTATTTATTTTTAATGCTTTCTTTTAGGGTTTTAGATCTAATCATGTCTATGGTTGGCTAAACCTCTTAGCTAGGGCTAAGAGGTGAAGCTTATAGCATGTTGGGATGATTTTTTTTACTTTGATTCTTATTTTTCTTGAATCTGATTAATTTCTAGTTTGAATTTAAGGAATATTTTCAGTTTTCTATGATTTATTGTGACTCAAATTACAATAAATGCTATGATAGCTTTGATTATCTTCTTTTCCTGTTTTGAGATTGCGAGATTGGTAAATCTTATTATTTACCATCGTCTCCCTGGCATCGTAGGATGATGGAATGTAACACCTCGTACTTTTCAATACTTAGGTGTTACTTTGAGAACCTAATTTAGTGTAACTGCAAACCTGTTTTGTGTGAACATTCACACATTGTGGCCTAAATCTGACCATTAGAAATGATTGCAACCATAAATTAGTGTATCCATCTGTCAGTTTTCAAGATGGACCATCACACCACTAAATGGACCTACTTTTGGAGTTTTAATCTCCTTAATAAATAAATCAAACCACTCATTATCAACGTTAAAGCTCTGGATCATAAGATCCACTGTTTATTTCATTCTTAACACCTTAGTTATCAAACCATACAAACTAACTAATTAATGCCTAACCAACCATTAAATTCTCTCTAAAAGCTGATTAGGAATCCGAAGGAAACCTTAATTTCAGATTTAGACGACCTGAACATCCAATCGATAGAAATCCGTAATAAAACCCTAAAAGGAAAACATTATGTGGCTTATCCATGCAAGATAACATAAACTTAAAGTAGATAGTGGACCTAGTTGGCTCACTAGTTAAATGAGCGGTCCTGATCGCGGGAGTGGACCACTGATCACCGTGAATCGATTGTGGTTGGCACTTAATGGCCATAATTCAGATGATACGACCCACCTAAGTTATGAATCTGCTTCATTCTTTGGACTAGGCCATAATACAAGCTGACAAGGCGAATGGACGGAGTAGATTTGTCAATTTTATCACAATGGACCCCGCATTTGTGTGCATGTGCACTAGGGGAGGTGCACTGGTAGTGCAATGGATGGAAAATCCAGTTAATCAGGTGCTGACCCAATGGAAATAAAAAAAGAGAGATTTTCTCTCTTTCCACTTTCGTATTCCCGCCAGTAACATACCTCATCGTGCATTTGAAATTGGGCCCACCATCAGGTCACGAACTGATGATCTGAACCGTCCATCTGATGGAGCACCCTCACCCAACCAAACCCTGATTGATTTCACATCTCGGTATACGTGTGCATGCACATGACCTTAGGCACAAGTTAGTTGTGTGCGTGCAACTCAACTTAAAAAAAGGGGAATCGTGTTCGTTGAGCTGCCACCCTGGCGATTTAAGACAGCTTAGCTCCTCTCATCTCAACCTTCCATTACAAACAATCCTAGCCATCCTTTTCAACCTCCTTTAAGGGTTTCCATAGCACAAAATGCGGAAAGAATCTTTTGGTATTTGTGTTGGCTCGATCTTGAACGTTCCTTAGCTTCCAGAAGCCTCATTGGAATATCTGGTACGTCCATCCTAGGGCAACATCAAGACTATCCTGCTGCCATCACAAGTTCTCGCGTGAGATATCAACAACTTGCGAAAAAGAGCCGCAAGCAAAGATCTTATGCACCACCAAGTTTCGTGACTGTCCATCCAAAAGGTGGGTCCCATAATGGTGAAGACGCCCATCTAAACCATCCAGAAGTAGTGGATCATCAGATGGGACCCTGAATAAGAAACTGCCATCATTAGGCCGATCATCTTCCTCAATCAACCAAAGAACCCAACATCACAAAGTGGGCCCCATAGATCGATCCGAGGCAGTCATCCAATGGACCTTGTTGCAGAAGTCTATCCTAATCGTTAGATTTCCTCCATGCAAGCCAAATCTTAAGCTTTATATGTAAGATCTCTTGATTAGAGAAAACACTCGTAACTAATCCTGTGATTAGTTGGCGCATCCGAAACTTCCAGAAAGGATTTAAAAGAGACTTTAAAAGGCTACCTTTTAGGGAAACCTTTTTGAAAAAGGGAAAGGAAACAAGAGAGAGGGAGAATGCACCGTCTGCTATACCGTAATGGGTTGAGTCGACTTGGTCCGAATCTGTGCCAAGTTTAGATGTGTTTTGGGTTGAGGGAGAGAGAGAGAGGAAGAAGAAAAGAAGGAGAAATAGGAAGAGAAGGATGTGAGAGAGAGAGAGAGAGAGAAAAGTCAAGTCAGGTTGGACTGCTACCGAGTCCGACTGCCTCGACTCAGTTCGAGTCTAGACCGATTCCAGATCTTGCAAACATTCAGAAAAAGAGGGAGAATGAAGGAAAGAGATGAAGAAGAGAGTTGCACGTGGTTGTTGCAAATATGGGGAGGTTGAGTGCTTGACTCGTTGCCCAGGTTAAATGGATAGACTCATTGAGTTTGTCTGTCTTGTAAAATGGCCCATGTCCAGCTGTTGTTAAACATCTCAGGGAAAAGATAAAAGAAAGAAGGAACAAGGAGGGAAATAGGAGAGGAAGTTGGGGCTCACAGCTGATCCAGAACCGAGTTCGCTGGGGTGCTGCTGAGTTAACTCAGACAGTCACCGAGTTCAGCTCCTAAATCGGCCCATCACTAGTGCGTTTTTACTACTAAACTCTGATAACAGATTATGTTGAGTTCAGATCTTTGGTTATTGTAGAAAATGAGTTTTTGTTACTGATTTGTTGCAAATAGAGTAGAACCAGTTTCCCGTGTTGACTCAGTGAATACCACTGAGTCAAGCCTCTCATAGAAACCGAGTTAGGCTGCTTTAACGCATCAACTCTGGCACGTGAATTCCGACTCAATTCTTATTCTAATAGGGTAGTTTTTTACTCTTTGTGGAGATTGGTTTTGGCCAAGTTGGAATTCTTTTAAAAAATACATGGATTCCAATGATGGCGAGACGATCAAGTCCGAGTTGTGGCCGAATCGAGTCTATGGCAAGTTGTGTTGATCAAATCGAGTTAGTTTAGGGTGAGTTGAACTCTATTGTTTGGTAAATCTTAATTTTACCTTAATTTTACATTAATTAGGTTTAATTTCGTGTAGGATATCAAAGCCTGAAGCTAAGATCTTAACCGTGGATGGTGTGTGGAACTTAGAATTGATTTGTTCGAGTTGGATTTATGCATTGGTACATTCATGTTATGATCATCAAATTTTAAAGTTGAGGATCACCCTTCAAGCTTGTCTACATCTTAATTGTTAGCGTAGTTCATTTATTTCATCTATTGCCTAACATAATACTCAGTGAAATTGATGATAAATGATGGTTTTTATCTGAGTAATTCTTCATAATGATTGATCATTGAATTTACATTCAAATATGAATATGCGATGGTCGTAAATATCTTACGCTATATGTGTATATGCCTTTGATATTGTGCGTGGCTTGTTTTACCAATTGCGGTTACTTAACGGTGTTTTTGGAAGCCCTTGAACTAGTGGCCATTCTGTCTAATAGATTAAATGGAATATATTTGTTGTGGAGTTATCATCTAATGGATCATTGCACCTTTATAGCTTTTGGGGTCAATCCCTTTCACTGTATCTTGAAATGGACTATTTGTCATATGTGGCTTCAATTGACTAGGTGCCCTATGTGGCCTTAATTGTATATTCGCCCTTTGTGGCTTAATGTAATATTTGCCCTGTGTGGCTTTAATGAACCACCTTCATATAACCTTGTGATAGTAAGTTCCACTTGTAGAACTATGATTGGCCACTAATTGAGTTAGTAATCTTGGAACATCATATTTGTTAGTCTCATGAGCCAGGGATGGTGGAATGAGACACTATGCCTAAGCTGTCGTCTTATGATGGGTTACAAACCCCCTATAGACCTTTGGGCTTCCTTAAAATGATTGTTTGAAATTAAAATAATAATGGTTGGGCTAATCATGCATTTTCATGGCATGCTGACTTTACCGAGTGGTCGATGTAAGACACGGAGGTTTTCTTGGATCACTATGGGCTGTACCATAGAGTATTTTACCGGGTGGTCCTAAATTATTATTTCTTGTATTCGAACCACTATGGGTGTCCTTATTATATGGACTTTTCCGGGTGTCTAGTCCTTAGGGCATACTTTGAGTACTTTTTCAGGAGACTAGTCCACCTTGGGTGTCCTCGTTGTGCGGTCTTTTTTGAGTGACTAGTTCTCCTTAGGCATACCTTCGAGTACTTTTTCGGATAGTTAGTTTTCCTTGGGTGACCTTTTTGTCAACTGGATGTGCATCCTCAGGTTTGTGAGCATATATATGCATTCATGCATTTAAACAAGATTATCTTTGTGGAATTTATTTAACGAATGCGTATCTGATGAACCTTATCTGATTTTTATGATAATCATTGTGAAATATTTGTTATATGCTGTTCCTGATAATTATGCCTAATTATCTTGATGATACGATAAATCTTGGGGGTTAAACCTCACTAGGATAACCATTGACACTATTTAATCGTATTCAGGTTGCAGGAGACACAGATGATGGTGTTTATGTGGAATAGGAGGAACCAGATGATCTTGCGACTCTCTATACCTAATTTCAGTTCTATTTAATTTGTACTGTCACGTTTTGTAAAAGTTAAGACATTGGTTTGTATAAGTCTATGGGTAACCATAAGAATATTTAGCTATGTATATTTGGACTCCCTCTTATACTTGATTTGTTCATATTCTACTAGTTTATTAACTTTGATAAGGAAGAAAAAAAATGTACGTGATATTTGAGACACCGTTAAAGGTTAACGCTCGGGTTTTTGGAAAACGAGTAGTGTACTCGAGTTCGGAGAACTGGGGTGTTACATGGAATCCCTTCCAATAATCACAATACTCATTCATGTGTGCCTAGGTCAATGAAAAGTGCAGATTATTTGGTTTAATTACTTCATCTTCCAATTGGATAGGATATGACTCTAATTCCAATTGTGTCTCTTAAATCAAAGTGAGGTAATATCCTGATAGCTACAAGTGGATCCTTGGCACCCTAGTTCCTACCTTTCAATTGATAGTTTTAATCAACATTATACATAATTAATCTCTTTTATTCCATATTTAAATTTATATGTTATTCTAGTTCTACTTCTAGTTATTTTCAGAATACTTATAAGTTTAGTCCCTGTGGATTCGACCTCAGTCTCACTAAGTTATTATTACATCGCGACTCTATACTTGGGGTTGTGAACAAAATACTCTTTAGAATAAAATTAAAATGATCTTTGAGAAATAAAATTGAATAAGCTAAAAATAAATTATAAATACCATACTATTAGCTTGCTGAGGACTTGAGCTTCTCTTTCACTTGCAGAAGGTTCAGAGTGATTTTTTGTTGTCATTTAGAATGAAAGAATGCCTAACCAAAGATATTGAAAATTCGCCTAGCTTAAGAATATCTTTAGTTGGTCGAATTCCACCTAATTCATTCTAATGACTATCGGATTGCGTGGGATAAGATTTATCTAAACTTTGGTTGGCTGAATTTTCCAATCGGTTAGCCGAATTCCCGCGAATTTCATAGAAATGCATTTTTAGAAATTGACCTGAACTCACTCGGGCTGGTCGAACTTCAAGTTTAGGCTAGCTGAACCAAAACTCAGGTTGGTTGACTTTTCAATAGAATTTTTTATTATGCCCGAACTTGAAGTTAGGTTAGCCGAGGAAGTTAGGTTGGTTGAACCAGAAGTTATGCTGGTTGAACTTCAAAGTCAAAACATTATTAAAAACCAAAAATTAATGAAAATTTGAAAGATCCTAACCTAAGATCTTTTCAGGGTTATACCACTATGTTTTAGCAAATACATGGAACAACTTGTCTTGAACTTTGACTTTATCTTGTCTTGAAATCGAGCAATGACTACTTGAGATAGTATGCTAATCTTGAGCTGATCATAAGACAATCTTGAGTTGATCATAAGCTGATCTTGAGCTGATATTGAGGAATGTAGAGTAGTTGTGATTCCATACTTGCGATCTGACTTGAAACACTTTTGTCTTACGAAATTTGACTATCAATGTGTGCTAAACATAAAAGCACTTACAGAAGTCTTAACTATCTAATCTGAAGATAGAGCGGTTAAACCATTTATAAACAATATTAAAATATAAATTCAATTGAACAATTCTCTCATGAAGCACTCAGATATCAATCACAGGGAATCAAAAGTATCCAAAACACTTTTAGGCATCATTGGATCAATTAATTATACAAATTGATTCATTCTCTAGGTCAAGATTAAACAATTGTTAAATAAAGCATTCATCACACCCAACGTGCACAACAAATCAAGAATAAACAACTCATAGACTTTAAAGTAAAATTAAATTTATTCAATCTAATATCAAATAAACTAAATAATATAATAAAATACAAGCTTCATCCCTTAACCTTAGTTAAAAGATTAGCCTAAAAAGACTAACACCTTAAAAGAAAAACAAAAAGATCAACTAAAAATCGTGAATAAATCAAAGCGGAAGAACATTGATGACACTTCACCTAGGCCTTCTCTCCCTTTTCAAGCCTTGGAAGATACTTTGAAATGTCCTAGGGACTCCTATTTTTAATTGTGGAATACCAACTTCTGCATCGACTTGAAGATTTCACAAACTGAACTTGGATTTACACACTTCTGTTACGCTTTGGTCGCACCGAAGTTGCCTTTGGTTGCACTGAATTTGCATATGAAAAAGTTGTGCAGAACTGTTAAATTTCAATGGGATCGAAGTTGATTTTGGCAAGACCGAAGTTTGCTTTGGTGGGATGGAAATAAGGCTGAAAATTTTTCTTTCTTGCTGAACTGTTTTGTGTGATTTTAGTTGGACTGACCTAAACTTCGGTGGGACCAAAATCTAATTTTGAAATTATTTCAGGACCTTTTCTCTTTAGACTCAGAATTTCAGAATATGATTTTTGTGGCCAATTTTAAGCATTCCTTTTCTTCACTTCAAATCTTCAATTCTCTTCATTCCTCACTTAGTTTCCTTAGATGTTTGAAATGTGAATTCTTCATTAATGACTTCTAAATATTCAAATTTTCGTTTGGTAATCTTTTGAACATAAATCTTATCTTTAATCAATTTTTTTCTCATTAGCTCTCAAAATCACCTTGCAAGAGTAAACATGTGAAAATAGATTGATTAAATGTATTTATGTTCTCAAAATCAATGAATAACAAGGGAGAATTATGCAATATTTCACACTCAATAACATAAACTCAAATTACAACTAAAATTACTAGCTACTTGATTAACACTATAGATTACACTATGAAATGCAAACAACAAGTTGAAAGTAAAAGATTACATTAAGGAATGTGATTTGCTTGATAGGAAAAGTAAATGATTATACTATGCAAAATAAATTGACTGGTAATTGAAACGATAATCGAAAGACAATGTTTGGTTTGATTTGGTTGGTATGAGATAAATTTTTCCACTTGAATTCCTCTTCTATTTATAACTTTAATATAATCATTTGGATCCTTCTCACTTTCTTATGATTGCCATAACCATTCGCCACTATTTAACTTCCTCTGTCTCTCCTCTTGCTATCTATCATGTAACCGTTCCTTCATGATTGCTTCCTCATCAACCGCTTAGACATTGACTTGGCACTGTTTGGTACATCCCTATTATTGTTTACTATTTTTTTTTTCAAATCTCCAAATACACCATGCATATTTGTATAAGTCACACATAACCTTCCCTAATTGGTTCTCATGAGGAGTGATGATAATGGGGATGAACATTGCCCCCCACTGAAATTGCAATAATGACCGCTTTAGTTAAAGTGGGAATATGCCAAGATGTTCTAGAGTGGGGTGAATAAGACTTTTTAATATTTTATGATGATTAAAAACCTATTAACCCTATCCTGAACTAATACACAAATAGAAGGATTTCTTTAGTGCAACTCTAATGGCTTCCAAGCCAAATAGAGGATCCAATCATAAGACTAATTAAAACAGAAACAGGATGTATAACATAGTTCATGATGGATGTGACTGTGTGTGAGGTGTGATTCTAATTAGTTCCAGATAATCATGTACACATACAATATAAGAACATTCAGAGAATTCACACAAGCAGGAAAATTAAATAGCAATCTCAAACACCGTCATTTTTATAGTGGTTTGACTACGCTTCTACTCCACTTTCGATGGATGCACTTAACCCTTGAGTGTACCGGATATCACCGACGGAGGTTTCAAATCAAGTTCACCTCAAACCAGTACAACCTACACTAGGGTGACTCTAACGTGTCTCTACAAGACACAAGTTTATGTCCCACACAGGAGCAAGGTTCAACACAAAACACCCAAATTTTAGACCACAAAGGTCAAAGATCCACATAAGGAACCTACTAGTTTATGCCCTACACAAGAGCAAAGGTCAACACACAACACTTATATTTTAGACCACACAGGTTAAAGACCTACACAAGAACCTAAGTTTATCCTCTCTACAGAGCAAGGGTCAACACACGACACCCCCACGTACTCTCCCGTCGGATGCCTCTTATGAGGACTTGAAAGGGGTGGGAAGCACCTTTGACCCAATCCTATAAAAGGAATGATCAAAAGGGTCTCTAGACTCTAATGACTTAAGATAAGTAAGTGAGCCCCATTTAACACGTTGATGAAGATCTCCTCCTTTGATGACAAAGAATCTTCAGCTCCCTTGAACCGCAACACAGATGATGCTTCAATGTAAGGTGATAAGTTGGGTCAAGGTTATGTTAGAATCTAACTCTATTAAATATTTTCCTATTTGAGAAACAGAGTGATTCCAATCATTTATGCATTCAAGGTATCCCAGCTCAATGATTTGTCATTAAGGTGGTAATTACAGGATCCTTGAATGTGGAAGTTCATTCTTCAATCCACTCTATTGAATATCAATGATGAGGGTGGATTGGAGGATGAACTCCCATGAAAGAAAAATGCTTAGGGTATATGATCTGGATTAAACACTCAAAAGCTCTATTTATTTTCTCCTCGAACAACCAAAGGCAAGCTCTCATTAAATAGGCAAAAAGTTCTAACAAAAATAAAACAGTCATATTTTTTACAGAGTTCGATGTCATTGAGCAGGATTCGATATCATCAAGTGTACACTCTCGATACCATCAAATGATTGCTCGATGATAGGAACTCAAGTTGTCAAACACTTTTGACCCTTTTGCCAACTGGTCGAGGAAATTAAACACTCTTCGATGCCATCAGATTTTGAACTCCGATTTCATCGATGCAAGGTTCGATTCCTCGACATTTGAAATCATGAGAGCAGACTTGCCTTTGAAGCATAACAGGTATTTGATATGATCAAGTATCCCTCGATATCATCAGAATTTGAATGTCAATCATATTGATAACAACGTCGATTCATCGATATTTTAAAGAAATTTTCCTATAAGCTTGCTGGACAGTTTGTGTCATATTTCGATGACATCGACCTTATCTCGATATGATCGATATTTGAATATTGATTTTATTGAGTGATCCTCGATACTTGAAAGATTTTACCTGAAAGTTTGCAGGATAGTTTTGTGTCCCAATCCGATATCATCGAAGATCCATCGATATCATCGAGGTTTAAATTTTGAGGATATCGAGGCTCTCTTCGAGATATCGAGAATCATATGATTTTCCTTAACAGCATATTGGACACAACTGACCAGATGTCGATGTTATGAGCGTTCTCGATGAACTTGAGATTCAAAATTTAATGATATCGAACATGCCATCGAGTCATCAATAATTTAGTCCAGAATTCATTGAAGTTGCTGGACATCTGAAGTCCTCACTTCGATAATATCGAGTGAGTTTCGAGGACATCGATAGGAGAGTTCGATTTCATCGAACAACTTATCGATAAATCAATAAAGGAAGAAAACTTAGATTTTTCCCTAATTTTACAAAGTAGTTTTCTCACCTTAAACCTTAAGATGTTCGATGCATTTTTAAAGGGTTTTATATACCTGGTGTTTTGGGACATAGGATGTGAGGCTAAGGTTTACCTTTGACGAGTTTGGGCACACATCTTGTTAAGGCAGACGCTTGAATAATCTTCCTATGGGGCTCACTTGTCTTGCTGACTCAATACTCATACTAATTGACAAACCAGGGTACTTTCACCCGCGTCGCTTCACCTTTAGAAAAAGGAGAAACCAATGTGCAACCCTTCATTAATGTGGTATTTATTACTTACACGTGGCACAAAGTTGATAACTATCTTCAACTGATTCATCGTAACACTTCAGTAATGGTTACACTTTATTGAAGTAAAAGTCATGAAAAGGCCGAGCTCTAAGTCTTAAGAGAGGGGGGGTGAATAGGACTATGCCAAATAAAGGTAAATGCAGAACACAAAGACAGATAACATAATTAAATAGCAACCTCAAATGCATAAGTCTTGAGAGGTTGATACAAACTGAGTTCTAAGGACAACCTTTCACCAAAAACCAAGGTTTATGGTATGACAACTTAATGTCTAGAACATTGGTAAGTATCAAAAACTCAAACTGAGAATGAGACGAAGGAAATAAACTAAATTATTACAACATTCACCACAAGCACATAAAGAAAATTACAACATTTAGCACCACACATACATCACAACTATCATCCAAACTCTGAGAATTATAGTGGTTCATGTGTGTACACCAACTGTTCGCAAATAGCTACACAACTACTCTACTCCCAATATCCACACCCACGGGATATTGGCTTTCACTAAGAAATAAGGTTTTCCAAGGTTCACCATAAAACCTTCACAATCGTTTTTTTCAAATGGGCTTACACAATCACAAAAACCCCACAATGAGATTTTTCTAGCTGAATGTCACAACTAAAAAATATAAAAAATGAAATTGTACTTATCTGAAAATTCTTCTTCCGATGTAGCTTGGTAGAACCAATTCGATGTAGACGTAGATGTTCAATGTCCAATCTCACAAATGAAAGGTTTCTAAGTCTAAATGATTTTTAAATTAAATTAATTGGGGGCTAGCTTGATTTGATTTTGATCTCAAAAGGAAAAATTAAAATTCTCTTTTTAATATAATAAAATTGAATAAAGAGATCTCAAAATGAAATACAAAAAGCTATAAAAGAATCTAAAATGAATAAGTAATAGCTTTACACTTGAAGGGACTTATCTCTCATAGTGATGGCTTGATTAGGCTTGGAATTGATGAATACTTCAGAGAAATGTCCTCTATTTATAAACAGAAATTCTGTTCCCTCGACTTGTCTAAGATTCGGTTTAACTCGTTAAAGCACCAACCAATTTTCAAAAATTCTGACGCGATAGGATAAACCCGTTACTCGACTGGTCGAGCAGTGTGCATGACTGGTCGAGAGTCCAACAGAAAATCTGAAAAATCTTCAACAAAACTTAGACTGGTCGAAAAAATCCCTAGACTGGTCGAGCCAGTACCTGGATTATAAGACCTGTATCCTAGACCGTACGGTTCTGTATGCTTTTGCAGTCCTCCCGGTCGAATTCTTACAACCTTTAACCTTTATCCGATGTTGGCGCATAATTCTAAACAGAGTCCTATAAACCTAAGTCGACTCAACCCGAAACTTATACCATAACGACCGCGTCGTCGCCGCAGTTCTAACGCCGTGACTCGCGCACCAATCCGATACCCGTGCTAGAAGATGTGGGCCCGCGTTCATTTTGAAGAAACGCCGCATTTTGAATTTTGAGGAAATTTCTACATCATGTCCCATCAATCAATCAATCAATCAATCAATGTCAAGTACAAGTCAAGTACACTCCATACCCAAGTACAACAACCCATACCTCTTTCTCTACAAAGTCAACTCTCTCTCCCCTACCTATCCCTCTTTTACACAATTTTCAAACTAACCCATACCTCCCCATCCCCATTTCTTACAACAACCATTCCAACACCCATTCCATATTATCCTATCACTTCTTTCTCTCCCTCATTTTCTCTAACACTCTCCCAAGCAACAAATTTCAACATCCAACCCTTCCAAGAGCAAGCCAAGTGTGGCCCACTTCTCTACCACCCAATCTCTCATCCTTACCATCAAAACCCCATCATCCATCATCAAAAGTTAAGCATATGAGCTAAAGAGGCTAAAGGAGCAAGGAGAAGGCCGATAGGTGGGTGATCCACCATTAAATTTCTTTTTTTAGGGACCACATGTGGTGGGACCCGTTTGAAGCATACAATGTAAGAAATGGAGGGCCCATAGTAGCGGGGTCCGTCCTCTCCATCACGGTCTCTCTCTCTATCCGCTTTGATGAAGTGGGCCTCACTAATTTATGTTCTATCCGATGGATGGTGAGACTTCACCCTGAAGTGCTCACCCAGATCTTGGCAATCCGAGTGGAGATACCTCGTTTCAGCACTTGAGGTCTTAGTGGGGGTGGCTAACATGAAGTGTGTGTACTGACATGGGTGTATACTAACAAGCTAACCCAAAAAAAAAAAGGAAGGGCCTGGACGCTGTCACCCCTCACTCTCTATCTCACACGCACACGCACACACGTATATGTATATATATACTGTTATATAATCCGATATATTATAAAATAAATAAATAATTATATATATATATATATATATATATATATATATATGTATGTATATGGTGGGCCACACTAGTGGACCCACCTTCAGCATACGTGATTTGTACCATCCAGATAGGTCTGGATGGTGGATCTAAACACCCCACCTTCTTATATATATAATATATAAAATATTATATAGTGTATATATATATATACACACACACACACAATATTTCTGTGGGACCCACGTTGAAGTGGATTTCATCCACTTGATGGGTATGTGTTTCATCCAGCTGTCCATCTGGATGTTGGACATTGCAGCTAGCTTCAAAGAATATATATATATATATATATATATATATATATATATATATATATATATATATATATATATATATATATATATATATATATATATATATATATATATATAAATAATAAAATATATTTTTATTGGTGGGCGCGCTCGTGGACCCCACCTTGATCTATGTGTCTCATCTGCACCGTCCATTTGGACGATGCCATGTTCGGCAGCGCCATGATGTATATTTTCCATCCAAGCCATCCATCCTCTTGGTTGTGCCTGGCCGTCCATCTGCCAGACGGTCAACGGCCTCACCTTGACGGATGTGCCACATCCAGTCGTTCATCCATCTGGCTACCGTTTATCCTTTTGGCTATCTCGCCTCAGGACTTGAGACTAAAAATGAAGCAGATCTGATGGTCAGGTGGACCACACTACAGGAATCAGTGGAGAATGAACGTCCACCATTGAAATCCTTTTAGGATCCCAAAAGTTTTGGATCGTATGATATTTATTTTTCCTCTTTAGCCAAGTCTTGTGACCCTATGAACAGATTGGGTGGAAAATAAATCTTGTGGTGTGTGGTTTAAACAGTAGAAAATATTACCTCCACGGCCATTTGTAGTATGGTCTAGGTGATCCTTGGGATATGATTCATTTGTGATGATGTTCTAAAATGATCTCTAGCTATAAATGAATAGTGTGGTTGGTTTAGGCCCATTCAATTTGGCCCATTTGACTCGGCCCATTCAATTTGGCACATTTGACTCGCCCCATTCAATTTGGCCCATTTGACTCGGCCCATTGATTCGACCCATTTGATTCGGCTCATTAGAATTGGCCCATTCGATTCAGCCCATTTGAATTGGCCCATTTGACTCGGCCCATTTGAATCGGTCCATTTAATGCAATTGAGGCCCATGATGATGTGTATTAGGCCCTAGTGCGAGGCCGTGGACCCACTGTATGTTTGGCCCTATGTAGGCCATTCCTCGGGAGCAATGTTGGTTAAAAGTTCACATTGATGGGCAATGATGGTTGGACGTCCACATTGTGACCTTCCCTTAGGCCTTATTAGGCCAATCCTCATCATTTTCTAGAGGGTTAACCCAAACTTTTGGGCCCAATTGATTTTAATTGATCTATCATTGGCCATCCATCTATGGACCCCGCCTTGCGTCGAGGTCAATTATCGGTGCCGATTGTCAATACCAACTACTGTTGTCGATTATGAGTTTGTGACAACATAACATCATGATACATACCCATACGCATCATTTATATGTTTGTTATGAGATGTGACTGGCCATTGCATATACCATAGTACAGGAGGTTTATGGGACTCCCTGATAGGCAGAGTTATCCCACATGAGCGCATGGTATGCGCAGGATTGATGTATGATTGGATTGCGTGACTCATGCACTTTGTATTTGTGTGATTGTGATTACTGTATGCCCTAGTGACATCAAGGCTATAGCCTCCACAGACACATCGTGGATGGCTGGATTGGATCTTAAAAATATTATTTCTAGCATCGAGGCACCATAGATGTCCCTAGGTGAAAATCTCTAAACCCGATAGTACCAGAGGATGACTCCAACGTCTAGACCGAGTGGATATATGAGCGCACGAGGGCTGAATACTAGGAGGCCACGTCTTCCATTGTGTCGTGGTCTATTGGAAAGGGGTGTGGCCTTACTCGCCTAAGGGTAGGGGGTATTATTAGACTGAGTTTAACTAGCTCGTGAATGGGTTCGCTATCGACGTACCGGATAGGTATTAACAGATTATTAGCCAGGCGGATAGTGAGGTTTCTTACGCTCACTTGGACTATGCGGTTAGGAGAGGAGCAGTGCCATTTGGAGTGTACTAAACCCCGGTGATTATCCAGAATAAGAACTGTACTGATATTTGGTGAGCTGTATATGGATTTGGATGAGGATTGGTATGTTTGAATTGCATCATGTATCGCATGGTCTTGATATGGCCGATAACATTCATATCTTGCACTGTATAGCCTTGGTACGACTGTTTGCATTCCTGTACTCATCAGCATGATTTTGCATTACTTTGACCTTGCATTTTAAGCACGCTCATATTGCGCACACACTTACACCACCCTCTAAGCTTTTTATAAGCTTATGCACGATTGATGCGTGTAAGTGACGCCAGGACGTAGTCATAGCCTCGTCGCAGTTGGAGTGTGCAGTTGAGCTTCTGGAGTTTTTGTTACTTTCATTATATTGTATTTCCCTTTCATACACATTGTACTCAAAAGTTTTTGATCATAATGGATTTTGTGATGGTGTTCTTGTGGTTATTGTTCATGGGTTATGCTTATGGTTATGCTTATACTGAACCAAAATCATGTTTGAAATCCTCCTTGTAGGGTCCCAGGATTGGAACCTGGTGTATGGGTGCCGGGAGCCGAGAATGGGGTACTACGAAGGTTGTTGGCACTGGATTCGGCGATCAGAAATTCTGTGAGCCCAGTTTCTGAGTTCGGGGCGTAACATGGATTAGTCGAACAAAAGCTAGGACTAGTCGAAGAAAAGCCTATAAACTTATACAATGACCCAAATTTGATATGCAAGTAACATGACATAACCTATGGTCAATCTAGGGTCATTCATACCTTAAATGTGAGTTTGAAACATCGAAACATCAATCGCTTAGGTAACTCGATTATCTTGAAGTACGTGAATCTTGACCTTATAGTCTTGAACTTAAGCATGAGCTGAAGCTTGTGTTCTTGAGACATAAGGTGGTGATCATGAACTTTAACTTAAGCTTTAAATTTTTGTTCTTGTACTTGAGCTTGTGTTTGATCTTTGGTAATGTTCTTCAACTTGAAAATGTAGAAGAGTTGACGATGGTGATCTTGAACTATCCATCTTATTATAACAAGATATTAACTCCAAGTGGTTTGGCACAACAAAATTTAACAATACCGGGTGTTAGAATTACAACATAGCACTTACAAGTTGAACCCTGTGTTGACACATGCTCTAACATCATTCCTTACACCATTGTAATGATGCCCTAATAAATGCTCTTCTTTCTCGATTGATATAAGCATTGTTTCAAATTCCTTTTCATTCTTATGCTTTCATTCCCTATTCTTATAAGCACCTCTGAATTCCAACATTTTTCTCGAGTAATGGCTGCCTCCTCATCTTTTATCTCGTCGTTCCAGCAAAACGATCTTGTTACATTGATGGATGCTCTTATTGACAAGTGTATCGACAAGACAGTTTTTCAATCACCCATCGACGATTACTACTGCTCGGGTCCAACATTCACTCTGACAATAAAAGTTGAAGAAGTTAGCATGATAGATGTAACATCTCGAATTTTCACGGCCAGAGTTTATACTCGTGCCTGAGAAAACCAGGTGTTAATAATGTATAAACTAGATGCTTTAAAATAACACCCTATATATATATATATATATATATATATATATATTTCCATTTAGATCACATCCAGATACATTTATGCAGATAACATTCACAAGAACAAAATCAACTGTATTGATTATTTCATCAGAGTAACAGAATAATCAAATGCTCTCTCAATGAGATCTTATTACATTTATTGATTTCGCAGCGGAAGTATAAAACTAAATCATAAGATGGTCTTCTTATTCTTTCAACACAATCTTCCTTAGGGAGATTGTTCACTAGGTCTCCAATTTGTACGTCACTTACATAATCTATACGGTTATGAGAGGGTCAATGCCCTATTCATAGCGATGGTTATCCTTTAAGATTAACAATAATTCAAGAGCTTCATAAAAGTAATGTAAGGGTTCCGATACGTCTCGTATTCCACTAATACATAAGATATCAATATGCATAAACAACCTACATAAGATGCTTGTTTAGCAAAGTGCGTGCGACTCATTATACATAGTGATCATCACAATATAGAATATGATTTATAGAAAACTCGACTCAACCCGCATCTTATAATTATGGATATTCGCTGACATGGCCAATGCTAACATAGATTTATGCAAACATCTCAAGGCAACACAACAAGCGGCTAGGGGATTTACGTAACACGATGTGTTCATGGAGCTATTATTTGTGACATCTAATTTCAAAAAAGTGATGTAGCACACATGGCGATTTACCTACATCGATTGTGTACCACATCAACCAACCCACAGAATTATGTGCCGATTAAGAGATCCGCTACCCGTAACGCGTTACGTCCATGATAAGTATTAGTCACTAGTTGTGATACATCTAAACACATCACTTGCACTTATAGAGAATGTAAACTAAATCATGGAGGTTATTGAATATCAAGATACATGCTCAAGCCTTAATGATAGATAACACAAGGCTAATATAAAGAGAAGAGTGACAATGGTCAATTCAATATAGATAAAAGTGGCAATGGCCAACATAACAAAGAGGAGAGTGACAATGGTCAACTCAATAAAAGAAGAGTAGCAATGGATAACTCAACAAATAGAAGAGTGGCAAGGGCCAACTCAATAATAAGAAGAGTGGCAAAGGACAACTCAAATAAGGGACGAGTGGCAGGGCCAACTCAAATAAAGAGACGAGCGGCAGGGCTAACTCAATAAATTTGATAAGGCAAGGGTAAGGCTTGTATCCATGGCCCCACATAAATTCAGAAAGATCACTTATAATCAACATTATACTGTAAGTCAAAGGCAAATAATTGATGGTAAAACATATAATTACAGGGAAAATTCAAAGAAATATGAAGGCATGTAAAAGGTAAGATAAAATAATAAGAAGACATGTAAAAGGCAAGATAAATATAACAACTTAAATTAATATAAGCTTAAAGAATAAAACCTACACCTTTAGTTGTTTGATCGCCTGCTAGTAAGATTAGCCACGTAGGGAGATCTTAAGATTGAACTTACTTCTTTTATTCCTACTGTCACACCCTAAACTTAGAAACCAGACTCACAAAATTCTCGATTGCTGAATTTGGTGCTGACAGCCACCGTAGTACTTCATTCTCAGCTCGCAGCGGCCATACTCCAGGTTCCAATCCTGGGATCCTACAAGGAGGATTTTTTAACGTACATTTATCTCGTAATAAGCATAACCACAAGTATACCCAAATCACAAAGGTAACATCATCATCATATATCTACTAATATAAACAGCTGAATACAGTGCTGAAAGGAAAATACATATATTAAAAATTAAAGCTTTAGAAGACAACTGCATGCTTTAAGTTCAACGCTGCTGCAACCTAACGCCACCTGTATGCATCTATCGTGCATAAGCTTATAGAAAGCTTAGAGGGTAATGTAAGTGTGTGCGATGCACGTGCCAAGCATATAAGTATCGGAGTAAGTGGAAATACTGGCAATCCATAAATTGTACAATATTAAAGTAATGAAAAAACATGCTGATAAGTCCATAAATATTATCAGCCTTATCTAGGCTATGCGATGCAAAATCATAATAAGCTAAATGTCATAAACTGAGAACGTAGTGTACTATACAAATCCTAATGAGTCTACAAATACTGTCAGAATCATCTAGGCCATATAAATGCAGAAACATAACAATCCCAAATGTTGTATGCCGCAAGTGCAATATGCGGTGAGAATGTAATGACCAAGCTGGAGTGTGAAGTCGAGATGATAGTACATAGTATTGTAGGCTATGAGGTCTACCACAAGAGAGTTCTATCCAAACTAGTCTCATACCCAAATTTAGATAGTCAGACTTAATGTGGTAAAATCTTGATCTTAGGTTGGTCGTGCGCCCCAACCGAAATCCTGGCCATTGCGAAGATGCACATTACATTTAGTTGTGCAACACCAGCCTGAGTAGATAGTGAATGAATGAATGAATGAGTATGCAACTCCTACTCAATAAGTCCACATATCAGTACTGTACATCTTTGGGATCATCACCGGGGTCTATTACACTTTACGCCAGCTTGTCGCCCCTATCCGAGCGCACAACTGGGTAAGTGAAAGAGACTCACTATCCCTGTTATGCCCTAAACTCAAAAATAAGGCTCATAAAATTCTCGATCACCGAATCTGGTGTTGACACCTCCATAGTTCTCCATTATCTGCTCCTAGCATCCATACGCTAGGTTCCGATCCTGAGATCCTACAAGGAGGATTTTCCAACATACATTTATCTTGTAAGAAGCATAACTGTAAGTTTACCCAAATCACAAAGGCAACATCATCATCACATATTCACTAATATAATCATTTGAATACAGTGTTGAAAGGGAAATACATATGTTTCAAAATTAAAGCTCCAAAAGTCCGCTGCACGCTCCAAGCTCAACATTGCTGCAACCTAATACCACCTGCACACATCTATCGTGCATAAGCTTATAGAAAGCTTAGAGGGTGGTGAAAGTGTGTGTACGGTAAGTGCTAAGTATACAATAAAGCCCATAAATCATACATCATCAGAATAAGTAAAAATACTAACAAAATCATGAATCATACAATATCAGAGTAAGCGAAAATATACTGGTAAGTCCATAAATCATTCAATAACAGAATATGCAATGCGGATCGGCTATACAAGTGTGGAAGCCAAATATCAGATGCTGATGATGCAATGTAATATGCAAATCCTGCTAAGTCCGTCTAGGCCATATAAGTGTAAAAATATAGTAACCCAAAAAATGTTAAGTACTGCGAATGCAATGTAATATATAGTGCGAGTGAAATGACCATGCTGGAATGTGAAGTCGGGATGATAGTACGTAGTATCGCATGCTATGGGGTCCACTACAAGGGACTTCTATCCAAACCAGTCCCATACTTAAATTTGGATACTCAAACTCAATGTGGTAAACTCCTAATCTCAGGTTAGTCACGTGCCCAACCAAAATCCTGGCCATGCGAAGGTACACGTAATAAATAGTTATGCACCACCAGCTCGAGTGAATAGTGAATAAATGAATGAATGGATATTCAATTCCTACTTAATAAGTCCACATATCAATACATGTGCTCTCTGAGAAATCACCAGGGTCTATTACACTCCACACTGACTGCCACCTCTCTAGCCGCACAGCCCAATGAGTGGAAGAGACCTCACTATCCGCCTAGCTAACAGTCTGCCATTACCTACTCGGCTCGTCAATAGCAGACCCATTTACAAGCTGGTCATACTCAGCCTAGCTTATAGTCCCCTCACTCGGGCGGATAAGGCCACACCACCTCACAACCTACCACGACACAGTGGGAGACACGGCCTACTGGTATTCGGCACTCGAGCGCTCATGTTCTACTCGGTTTAGACGTTGGGGCACCTCCTGACCTCAAAGATTCTGGAATTTTCACCCAAGGACATCCTAAGTGCCCATAGTACTAGAACTAAGTATTTTCGATGTCCCATTTAGCCATCCACGATGTGCCTGTGGAGGCCACAACCCTCATATCGCTAGGGCGTACAAGTCGCATATATGCGAGATTCATGAGTCACACTATCCAGTCATGCAGCAATCCTGCGCGTACTATGCGCTCATGTGGGTAACTCCTATCACTGAGTCCCATAAATAATCTGCTCAATGGCATATGCTATGATCGGTCACTCCTCATATTAAGCATACATATGATGCTCATGGACATGAACCATGGAGTTATACTAAGCATGTTATAAGGTGATGAACTACTCTCATAATGAAGATAGGCCTGATGGCCTACACACAACAAGTATGGGCCTATCAATGGGCCTTAGGGAGAGCATAATGTAGACATTTAACCAACATTATTATTAAAATGTGGACGTCAAACTAACATTGCTCCTAAGGCACGGCTCGCCATAAACACTATTACCTGCATTATAGTGAAATCACACATTACATCGGGTGCACATTCCTCGCATTGAGCCACATGTACACCACATTGGGCCTAGCCATGCAGACCAAAAATACATCAAGATGGGCCTCATCACATGGGCTGAAAATATATCACAATGGGCCACAACATATGAACCAGAAACACATCATAATGGGTCTTGCTAAATGGGTCAAAAATACATCACAATGGGCCTCAACCCACGAGCCCTAATACATCACAATGGGCCTCAACCCATGGGCCCTAATACATCACAATGGGCCTTAACCCATGGGCTCCAAATACATCACAATGGGACTCAACCCATGGGGCTTAATACATCACAATGGGCCTCAACCCATGGGCTCCAAATACATCACCATGGGTTTTAACCCACGGGCCCTTATACATCATAATGGGCCTTAACCCATGGGCCCTAATACATCACAATGGGCCTTAACCCATGGGCCCCAAATACATTACAATAGGCCTCTAGGATGGGCCATAAACACATCAAAGGTGAGCCGCATAGGGCAGCCCCTGATTGGTAAAAAATAGATGGATAGTGGGTCCAACACATACATCATGGTGGGCTTGCCTAAGGTGGCCCATGATTGGGGCACATAAGTAGGGTGGGCCTCATAAGATAATGGGATCCACAGCCCTAATAAAATGAATGAACATGTGGGTATAATACACACATCATGGTGGGGCCATTGGGACATAAAAATTAAGTCAATCCGTGGCTTGTGCGGGCCACACCACACACATCAGTTGAGGGGTACATTCATAATCATTCGTTGGGCCCACCAATCTGTAGTTTACAAATCCAACCCATTCATAAGTTAACATATTGATAGATGAAGTGACGACAAATATCAGCTTATTAGAAATTAATGTGGCCCTTAAAAGTTTTGAATGGTGGATGTCATTGTCTCCACTATTTTCAATGGTGGGGGTCCATTCAAACCATGGATCTAACTCATTCGTTAGCTCATGCCATAAAATAAGCCTTTAAAATGGTTGGACGGTTTAGATGCAACACATACATCATGGTGGGTCCCGTACATGGAAGGCGTGGAGGATACTGGTGGGACCCACAGAACTTGGTTACGCCACTCCAGCAACTATGTGCTGGAGTGAGGTACACCAGTCGTCCCATGGACGGTGTGGGTTACAATACATACATCAGTGGGTCCCACGTGGGGCCCACCATAATCATATTCTGCCATCCAAGCCGTTGATAATGTCACACAGACCTGATGCAGAGGAAAAATAAATTTCATAATGATCCACAGCTTCTATGACAACCCAAAAAGGTTTCAATGGTAGCCGTTCAATCACACTATTTCCTATGACGTGGGCCACCTAAGTTCTTAAAATGGCTGATTTTTTGAAGCCCACTGTCCCAAAGGGGACCCAACAAATGCATGGTGTTAATGTGCAGTGCACATCATGGTGGGGCCCACAGCTGGGACCCACGTCCCAACCCCTTCTCACGCCCAGTTCCCTGACGAGTCAGCAGCAGCAGTAGCCGCCGCTGCTCTCTCTCTCTCTCTTATTTTTATTTTTTAAAGAAACAATAATTTCACAGTTTTTCATACATGGGGCCAGCATCCAGAGAATTCGACCCAGCCGTTGGATTCCATGGCTCAAGATCGACCAAACAAGTCCAATATTCAATTTATTTTGGGGGTGTAGAAAGATTAGAGTACATTTTAACGGTGAAAACTACTGTTTTCTAAGTTATGGCTCGCCAGATAGTTGAATTGACTTCATTTTTTGGCTCAACACCTAAAATGAGCTTGGGAATGGAATGGACGCCATAGATTAAACTTATACATTAAGGTGGGGCCTGCATGAACAGCCCATCCAAAAACCTTAAATAAGTATTTTATTTTATTTCTTTCTGTTATTATTAGTACGCCCACTATCTCTTCACACTTAACTGGAGCATGTCCAGCATCCCTAGACGCTGGACGGCATGAATATAAATTTAATTAAGGTGGGTCCCTCACGGACGTGGGGACCACGGCTAGTGGGTCCCATGTGGATGTGGCCCACTTGATAGAATCAAGTTGATATGTGTGTTTCCCCATCTCCATAAGGTAGGGCCCACATGACTTAGATGATGTAGATTCAACATGTCCATCAAGTGGGTCCCATGGAGGTGAACGACAAGGATGAATTGCAAACATCAAGGGACCAAAATCAAGAGAAAAGGGAGAGAGAAAGAGAGATATCGAGACATGTGATGATGGAGGGACCCTGACACTATGGGCCCTCCCTTGCATTCAAACATACATCAAGTGGGTCCCATTTCATATGGACCCATCGATCAAAATCAATGGTGGAGATCTCTTCTCCACCAAAATGGAAGGTGTAGATGACCCCTTATTAAACTAGAAAGTAAACATCATAATGGGGTCCATGGAGAATGGCCCCATCGTGGAATGATAATGAAAATCAAGGTGGACCATGGACCACATCTAAGGTCCAAAGTGAGATCTATACCAACAATCAGTAGGTCTCACTTGGCCCTTCATCAAAAAAAGAAAATCTAGGCCTAATAGAGCACCCACTGTCCGATCTTCTTGGTCCGTTGGAACACCGGTCCCCATGTGCTTCACTTTGATGAAGGGTGATGAGAGTTGAATGGCTAGGATGAAGGATTTGGGATGGGAAAGTGGGCCACACAAACTCACTTTTCTTCTTAGAATGGCTTGGACATCCACCACTTCCTTAGCTTGGAATTTGTGTTGAGAAATGGGAGAGAGAGAGAGGGTTGTAAGGTGTTGAGGCATAAAAAATGGTGAATCAAATCGAGCAAGGAAAGGTAAAGAGATAAGAAGAACTTTCGGAAAGAAGAAGATAGAGATAGCTTTCATGAGAGTGCGCAGGTCCGCGCAGCTATTATAGGTTACGCGGTTCCGCGTAATTAATCTCAGTTGCGTAGGTCCGTGCAAAGCAAGTATCAGTTACGCGGGACCTCAGAGTGTACTGCACAAAAGGCTTCGTTCAGAATGATCTAAAGCACTAAAAAATAGTCCCACATCGCTAAGATCAGGATTTTCACACATACGAGGGTCTATAAATACCCCTTCCCTCCTTCATTAAGGGTAATTTGAAGATTTTCAAAAGGAGCAGAGGAGAGCAGAACAGAAGGTAGAAGAGTCTCCTGGCAGTTACGCAGGACTGCGTAACCGATACCGATTGCGCGGGTCCGCGCAACCAGGCTGCCCTGCAGTCTGTGAAGTTCAAAGGCCGTTATGCTGCCGAAGTCCGTGGGCCAGGCTTCCTTTCTCTGAGTTTTCTCCTATTCATGGGTTCAAAGGAGAAAGATCAGTCGATTGAATCGACATTCCTCCTAAGTCCAAGGGGATGGTTGAAACAGGTGCTGTTACGCTGATGAAATCTTTATTTCATTAAAGATCCGTCGATCGAATCGACATTCCTCCTAAGTCTTAGGAGATGATTGAATCAGGTGCTGGAAGGCTGTCGAAATGAACTTTTGATGTTTAAAGCACAAATCCTTTATTTCTAAATGATCTATCTTAGAATCAAGGGATGTAAAGAGGATGTAAATGAACTAAGTATCAATGAAATATGATGAATGTTTCTAGTACTCTCTCTGTTATGTTTGAATAAGATAATCTCTAAAATCGAATGCATTTGTTTCTTTGTCGAAACATAAGGGATAGAGAGTGATGGGTGATGGATGTGAGGAGAATGATGGGTGAGGTGAGAGACTTGTTAACTTTTAGAGTTTGCTTGACTGTGGAGAAAGAAAGCATGGGTTGCTCTTGTACTTGATATGAGGTAATTGATTGATTGATGGGATATGGTGTAAAGATTCCTTGAGATTGCAAACGCGCGGTGTTTTCCTCAAAATAAACGCCGGCTCACATCTCTTAGCCAGGGTATCGGATCGGTGTATAATACGCGGCATCAAAATCGCAGCGATGGTGCGGTCGTAATGGTACACATCTCAGATTAAGCCGACTCAAATCTATGGGATACAAATTAAGGTCGTGCACAAATGTCGATCATAGGTCTCGGGTTATTGAAATTCGATGAGAAGGATCGCGGGAGTCGATGGAATAGTACGGATTAGGATATGGGTCTTACAATTCCCTCGCCAATATCAGGCTCAACTTGTCGATAGCGTACTCATTACTCAAGCTGGTTAAACTCAACCTAGATATTGCCTCCTTACTTAGGCGGGTAAGGTCAAACCTCCTCCCAACTGACCATGACAAAGTGAGATACTCGGCCTACTAGTATACAACCCTCATGCGCTCATATATCCACTCGGTCTTGATGTTGGAGTGTCTCTTAGCCATGGAGGTTTAGAAATTTTCACCTAGGGACATCTTTGGCACCTATATGATAGAATCAAACATTTTCGGTGTCCCATCTGGCCATCCACGACATGCCCGTGGAGGTCACGGCCCTGGTGTTGCTAGGGCGTACAGTGGTCATATTATAAAATACGAGATGCATAAGTCACATAATCCAATCATGCATTAATCCTGCACATACCATGCGGTCATGTGCCCAACTCCATCTCTTAGAGAGTCTCATAAACAACCTACCTTATGACATATGTATGGTCAACCACATCTCATAACAAACATGCGGATGATGCGTATGGGCATGTATCATGATGCTATGCTGTCACATACTCATAATCGGTATCAATAGTCGGCCTCGATAATCGACCTAACAAAGGGCCTAAGGGAAGATCACAATGTGGACATTTAATCATCATTGCCCATCAATGTGAATATTTAACAACATCGCTCCCAAGGAGTGACCCTTGTAGGACCAAGCGTATAGTGGGCCCATGGCCTCACACGAAGCCCTCATACACAATACAATGGGCCGCATACAATCTCAACAGGCCTCATACAATCATAATAGGCCTCACATAAGGGTCTCATACATCACAATGGGTCGCATCACATAGGCCTAATACACATCACATGGGCCGCATCACATGGGCCACATCACATGGGCTTATATATATCACAATGGATCGCATCATGGTGGGCCACATACATCATAATGCGCCGCATCACGGTGGGCCATATACAATCTTGTTGAGCCACATCCCATGGGCCTCAAATATATCATAATGGGCCGTATTACATGGGCTACATATACATCATATTAGGCCTTCCTCATAGGCCTCAAATACATCACATCGAGCCTCATACCTGGGCCACAATTACATCATAGTGGACCTCACCAAATGAACCTCATATACATCAAGTGGGCCGCATCAACGGGTCACACTAATAGGCCTCATATACATCAAGTGGGCTGCATCAACGGGCTGCACCAATGGGCCTCATATACGTCTAGTGGGCCACATCAACGGGCCGCACCAATGGGCCTCATATTCATTAAGTGGGCCACATCAATAGGCCTTACTAATGGGCCTCATATACGTCAAGTGGGGCGCATCAACGGGCTGCACCAATGAGCCTCATATTCATCAAGTAGGCCACATCACATGGGCCACACCAATGGGCCTCATATGCATCAAGGTGGGCCTTCACGGATGGGTTATAAATACATCAACGTGGCCTCATGGATGGGCCACAAATACATCATGGTGGACCTCATGGATGGGCCATAAATACATCAAGGTGGCCTCATGGATGGGCCACAAATACATCAAGGAGGGCCTCATGGATGGACCATAAATACATAAAGGTGGGCCTCATGGATGGGCTATAAAAACATCAAGGTGGCCTCATGGATGGGCCACAAGTACATCAAGGAGGACCTCATGGATGGGCCATAAATACATCAAGGTGGGCCTCATGGATGGGCCATAAGTACATCAAGGTGGCCTTATGGATGGGCCACAAATACATCAAGGTGGCTTCATGGATTGGCCACAAATACATCAAGGTGGGCCTCATGGATGGGCCATAAATACATCAAGGTGGCCTCATGGATGGGCCATAAATGCATCAAGGTGGCCTCATGGATGAGCCACAAATACATCAAGGTGGGCCTCATGGATGGGCCATAAATACATCAAGTCCGGCCCACCGTTCTAGGTGAACTATCTACACCATACATCTATTTTTAGAGATCATTTTAGAACATTACCCAAAAATGAATCATATCAGAAGATCATCTGGACCACACCCTAAATAGTGGCGGAGATGATGATTGGAAAATCATCTAGACCATACCACAAATAGTAGTGGTGATAATGTTTCCCACCATTTAAAATTCTCAGGGCCCACCAGAACGTTTATTTTCTATCCAATCTGTTCATAAGGTTACAAAGGCCTGAATTAAGGGGGAAAAACAAATTTCATACTGATCCAAAACTTTTGCACTCCCAAAAGGGGTTCAATGGTAAACGTTCAACTCACCACTGTCTCTTCAGTGTGGTCCACCTGATAGATCTGCCTCATTTTTATCTCAAGCCTTAACACGAGCTTGCTAATTGGATGAACGGTGAAGATATAACAATACATCAAGGGTTGTCCCACCGTCCAGCCATCTAGACGGAGTGTATAAAACACATACATAATAGTGGGTCCACCATCTTGGACAGATGGATGGTGGGGATATAAACCACATGCATCATAGTGGTAGGGTCCACGTCCAGTGTCTGGATAGCATGGATAAAATACTCACATCACAGTGGATCCCACCATCCTTGTTGGACAATGTGTGGATATACTCTACACATGCAGGAGGTAGGCCCCATGAATGGATGGCCTGGGTGAACACATGCCTTAGGGCGGTACCCATCATCCCAACAGATTAGACGGTGAGGATGGGACCCATATAGACAGACGATGAAGGATATAGAACACATACCTCGTGATCTTAGACCCATAGAACTTTCTGACATGGAGCAATAGCTGCTCCTTGTGGGGTCCACATAGGTGGACAGTCTGGATGATCAGACCCCACTTTCTGATGTCCCACGGTAACTGCAGCTGCTGACTGCTGACCCACCAATAAAAATGGATGGACAGTTTAGATATAGAACATGTACATCTTGGTGGGGCGAGACATTACTGTCCAAGCCAGTCCAACACTGTCTAGATGGCCTGGACGGTGTGGATGGAATAAATACATCACAGTGTGGTCCTACAGCACCGTCCAAATTGGTCCAGCAGATGGACAGCTGGATGCACACATACATTAAGGTGGATCCTCATGGCTGTGCAGCGTGGATTAAGTGGGTCACACGCCAACACATAAAGAAAGAGAGAGACATGAGAACAATGTATACATCAAGATAGGTCCCACCATATGTGGGTCCTCAAATATACAAAATTAATAATTTAATATGCTATGAACACCCACCGTTAGATCTTGGACTCCTCTTTCCACCGATGCATTCTAGAGCTCCAAGGGATGAATTTTAATGGTTGAGATGATCTTTAGAGGGTGAGATTAGGTGGTAGGGAGGTGGGCCACACCTAGCTCTTTCTCATGGAGAGCTTAGACATTCCCTCTCATGGTGAGGTTTCTTGGGAGTGAAGAGAGAGATGAGACAGAGAGAGAGATGTGATGTAAGGGATGGGTGATGGATGGAGAGAGAGAGAGAGTTGACTTTAGGGTACTTGTGTAAGAGAGAGGTAAGGGTAGGGTATGGGTTGCTTGTACTTGACTTGAGGTGTGATGTGTACTTGATTGATGGGATTGATTTGAAAGGTTCTTTAGGGTTTTGCAAATGCACGGTGTTTTTCTCAAAATGAATGCTGGCCCACATCTCCTGGCCTGGGTATTGTATAGGCGTGCGAGATGTGGCGTTGGAATCAAGGCGACGACGTGGTTGTAAGGATATAAGTCTCAGGTTGAGCCGACTCTAGAATATGGGATACGACTCAGGGTTGCACGTAAATACTGATTACAGGATGCGGGTTGCCAGTATTCGATCGGGAGGACCGCGGAAGCCTACGGAACGGTACAGTCTAGAATACGGGCCTTACACCTCCTTCATAGGATTAGAGTTGAGTTAGCGATATTACCAGATTTTTACGTGTAGGAAGGATGATTTTCCTTAGAATCCACACATCAATTATTGTGAAAAGAAAGGAAAAGAAAAGGAAGAAGAGGATTGTTTGAAAGAAATAAGGAGAGACAGAATGAGAAGCACTACGACAAGTCTCAGCTGAGTTAAATCGGTTAACTCGGTTGGACTCAACTACCACGCGACCTCTCTCTCTTTCTCGTTCCTTCTCTTTCTTTTCTTTTCTTTTCTTTCTTTCTTTCCTTTATTTTCTATCTTACGGATGGCAGGGCCTCCTTTTATAGCCTTTCCAAATATGGGATTTCTTACGCAGACAGGTTCTGGAGGCTTCTTGCTTAGGTTTGATTATGTAGAGTGTATCACCAGCTCTGGTTTACCTGAGGTGTGACAGCAGCATCATTGAGTTTTCTGTTTCTTTCCTGAGATTCCTTTTTCTATCAGTTTCATCTAGCTACTGGGTGTCTAATGGGCCATCAGTGGGTTATCTTTGAACTGCTGATCAACGATCCTGTTGGTGGAGGATTACGTCGGCTTTAATGGTGGATTGATTCTGTTTCATTTTCTTCAAGTTTGAACATCTCTTGGTGGGTCGGATTAGCTGTCCGATGCTCTCTGGCCATCCAATCTGCTTTAAAAATGGGACTTGTGGGCCCACTATGTGGAGGATTCGTTTCACAAGAAGGCGTAGGATCCGACGGAATTCGTGGAAACTAGCAGGTTTGTCGTGAGAGTCGGGAGTATATCCTTGTTTGAAGAGGATGCAGCTACCACATTTTTTTGTTAAGTGCGTAAGTAGATATGCAACGTAGTTGCTGCTATTGCAACGTCCGTAGAGTTTGGATAGTTCTGATTAGTCATGTGGTTGCTGGTTTTATCTTGGAGTAGTTTCGGAGACAGGAGTTGTATCTGATGAATGGATTAGATTCACTCCATCTCTTTGGTGATTGGTCCCATTGCATGATGGACAGTCTGGATTAGTTTTGAATCCATAGACAAGGGAGCGAGGAAGAAGGCTTTTTTTTATGAGAGGAGTCCATTTATGATTAGATTTGTGCCCACATGTGAGCTTATCTTCACGTGAAGAAAGCTAGGGGCCACCCGGATTTTACCTAGCTATAGGGTGAATAGTTTGGATCATTCATGCAAATTATTGATGGTGGGCCACCGCGGTCATAATCAGACATCGTCCGTCTGATGGGAAGAAATGAAAAAAAGAAGAGGAAAGGGAAATTAACCGTTCTCACCTCGAAGTTTGGACAAATTACCTAAAATGCTACGCCACTCCATATATTCCCTAAAGGGCCTTCTGACAGCTTTTGGAGTTTATTTCGGATGAAAATGCCCCTGACCTGTTCAGTAGTTGCACGATTTTCTAAGAACTAAGAAATTACGTAGTATTTAATGCTAGTAAAGTGATGTGTATGGAACCCTTTTTGCACTTGGGCAAGGACTAAACTCGTGGGGCCCATATTAATGTATGTGTATAATCCATGCCATCCATCCTTTTTACCGTGTCATTTTAGGGCTCGAGCCCAAATATCAGCTTGATCCAGAGCTTGTGTGGGTCACATAATAGAAAATAATGGTGACAATGGAACCCGCTGTTGAAACTTTCCAGGCTCACTGTGATGTTTGTTAGAAGTGAAAATTGCCCAAGTCAGGAATTTTTGGGCCCATGCCGAGCTAACTGACAAGGTGGACAGAACTGATCTCCCCATTATTGGCTTCAGGCTATTGTACCAATGGCTATCCTTTCCTTTGGTAGTAAAGGAAGCGAACATGTAACAACAGCGACCTGGAAAAACTACGACCTATGACAACTACAACCCATGACAACTACGACCCATATAACATGATAACTACGACCCTTACTACATTACAATCATGACCCTTACCACATTACAACCATGACCCAAGTATGGGTTGTGGTTGCCATGTTATATGGGTCATGGTTTTCATGAGGAAAGGGTCGTGGTTGTGATGAGGTAAGAGTGTGGTTGTCATGCTATGTGGGTTGTACTCTTCATTTTATAGGCCTTGACAAGGACCGACTAGTGGGGCCTAAACTGATGTATGTGAATAATCCATATTGCCCATCCTTTTTGTTGTGTCAACCACAACCCTTACCTCATGACAACCATAGCCCATTTAACATGACAACCACGACCCGTATATAATGACAACCACAACCTATATCACATGAGAACCACGACCCCATATTACATGACAACTATGATCCATGACAACCACGACACATGGGATTTTCCATTGATGACTAGGGGTGTACCGTTTCTGTTATTGAGCTACAGAGTTGATTGGGTCCTATATCACAGGATATCTCTGGCTCTCATGTTATATGGGTCGTAGTTCTCATGTTATATGGGTCGTGGGTTCATGTGATATGGATCGTGGTTCTCATTGTGGAGGCATAAAAAGAGAGAAGAGATAAACAGTGGAAGAAAATAAGAAGTAGTCCGTAGGACAACCTTAGCAGAAAGTCTTCCGCAGGACGACCTTAGCAGAAAGTCTTTCGCAGGACGATATTCACAGAAAATCTTCCGCAGGGAGTCATTCGCAGGAAGATTAAGCACACCAAGTAGTCCGCTCGTTGGAATCCGGACAAAGTAATTCGTAGGATGATTTTCGCACGACACAGAATGTATGGTTAACGTGGCATAATCACACATGTGAGGAGGACTATAAATACAACACTCGAAGAAGAATAGATCAGATTAAAGAGAGAAGGTAGAAAGGAATGTTAGTTCATTGTTTATTGTGCAGAGCAGCTACCATGCAGCGCAGAGTACAATTGGCACACATGGGTCTCTACGCACCAAGTCTTTCTATGTAAGAAAGGCATTCTATGCAAAAAGGCATTGGAGTACAAAGGGTTCTGCGTGTAAAGATCTGCTGTCTACATAGATTGACTACAGGACTTCATGAGTTGAAGTGTCTACATACATAGACTACCTGCGCTAGATTACCTGTGCAAATTCTATCTTGCCAAAAACCATTTGCGCAAAGAGACAATCTGTGCATTAAGGATCTTCACTTGTGACGAACCTTTCTTTTTAATGATTTTTCTCATAATTATTCTTAGTGCAAATTGTGCAAATTATGAATGTTCTATTTTGGAATCAAAGGAGAATGGGATGTAAAAGAACTTAGAAGAAATGAATTAATTGGCATCAATGTTGTGATTACCTATTTGGCTCTCTTTTATTAATTATAAAGTATATAAAATTTCTCAAACAAAGTACATTTTGTTTCTAACAAAATGGCGATTCCACTGGGGACTTTCTTTGCTTGAATAATTAATTTAAGAATTGCAAACAAGGTAGTCACGACCGTTTGACGCTTTAAAAAGTGCCAAAATGGTGACTCTCAATGGGAACATCCTGCTTTTCATCTCCAAAATAGAATATAATTTTAATATAAATGTTGATCTCGTCTGCCTTTCTTTTTTTTTTTTTTTTCTTTCTCTTTTAGTTAACGAGAGAAGGAAAGCATAGAATACCGCAACTAAGCAGGCAATGGCAATCATTCAAGCGAAATAGTTTTCTTCTTCACTACAACGGGATTTGTCGTGGAATATGTCAACAAGCAAACTGAGGATAGAAAAAATAGAATAGTATCGGGCTGACAGATAAAACTTAAGTGGCCACTATAGTTGTAACTGCTTCACCGGTAGTGCAGAAAGAAGGAGATGAATGGACTATTGTCACGTGTAGAAAGAGAAGGACTCAAGGTGTAAAGGTTGCAAAAATGAATTTACCACTGGCAAGGATTAGGGGACCGGTAACACGTAATGTCGCTAAGAGAAATCCCAAACTTGCTCCCCCTGCGATATATCCTGAACAAACAGCTCTAAAATTAATATCGTGCGACTTCCCAGCTTTAATCGTTCCTAAAGCCAAATGGACAAGGGAGCATAAAGGTAAGGCACCATTAATAGGCTCACCAGTGATCACGTCACCATGCTCGAATAATAGCGTCGAAAGTACTCAAAGGTCCAACAAAACTTCATCTTCTCCCCTTTTTGTGAGCCCTATTGCGTCGACATACTCTCACTCCACTCCGACTACAGCCTCATCGAAAAGTGGAGAAGTTGCAGTACATATGGCCGAAACTAATTGGAACGATATGCCGACCATGGAAGATCATATAAATGCAATGGCAGAGGCATAAAGGACGTTAATGGAAGAATGTAGAAACCTTAGAGAGACTTTTTCAACCCTCCACACAATGTAGCTCAGATGGCAACCCCACCAATGATGGGCACGATGAATGGACAAGAGAATCAACCGGAAGGTTCTCAACCACAGGGGACAGGATCAAGGGGGTCTGTCCCAGCTACAAGAACTGTAACCCAAGATGAAGTAAGGTAAGTTGTTGAAGAAGCTGTCAGAATAGAAAAAGAACATGAAAGTACCGGCTGCTTCAGATACCGAACGCCATACCCGAAAGAAGTAGAAGACGTCCCATTCACGGTACAACTTTAAGCATCCAGATTTCCAAAAGTTTAATGGAGAGAGATCACCAGAAGAACATTTGATGCACTTCGTTACCAGTATGGGAAATTTTTCTATAGTCCCACAATATTATTTGTGGTTGTTTGGGTTGTCATTGACATATAAGGCATTTTGCTGGTACTCTAGCTTGGCTCCAGGGTCGATACGTACTTGGGAGAAAATGCAAGATGCTTTTATGTCAAATTTCTTTTCTTCGAAGCACGATGTTAGCATTACAAAATTAGCCTCTGTACGGTAAAAAGAAGGAGAACCGATGAAAAAGTTTATAAACGGATGGAAAACATTGTGAGCCTCATGTAGACAGTTGCCAGAAGAAAAGGAACAAGTCAGAATGTGTTTAAATTCCATGGAAACAGGGATCGAGTTCGGAGTCACCAGCACCAACATTTGAACTTTCCGTGACCAGGCTACCAAAGCTCATGCTTTGGAATTAATGACTCGTAAAATGCCAGCGTTTCACCGTGACACAGCTAGGAGAGCGCCCAACATAATGACCGTAAACGCTGTCGATCGAGATAAGAGGAGTAGAACTACAAGAGACTCAAAGGGCCCGAGCGAAAAGAAGAATGGAATCAATCAAGAAGTAGATACAGTGGAAAGTGATCCAGGATGCTTAATTCCCATGAGGGGTTTGCATTTGACAAGGAAGATGTTGTTCCTATGATGAACCAATTGTTAAAGGCTGATTCAATTGAGTTGCCAAAGCCCAAGCGTCCCGAAGACGTAACAAAGACTAGAGAAAGAGATTTTTGTCACTATCATCATTTGGTGGGACATCCAATAGAAAATTGTTATACATTGAAGCGCATAATACAACGGATGATAGATAGGGGTGATATAGTAGTTGGAAAGGAAAAGGAAAGAGCTGCGATAGCAACAGTGAACGTGCTTACAATCCGGGAAAAGGGCCATGAGATGAGAAAGGAAGGGAATTATAATATGACAAAGGAGGCGGTGGTGATTATGTTGCTGTCTGGAAGGAGCCTAACAAGTCCCGCAAAGCACAAAGATAAGGTAGTGAGTAGAGAAGCCACTGAGAAGCAGAACGATAATAGCCGGAAAGGAAATGATAATGAGATGGTGAAAGTGGCTTATGATGTAGTAAGTCATCTGAAGAGTATACCGACCCGATTAAGCATGTATGATGCATTGAAATTTTCCAAAGAATTTCGACAAAGTTTGGTCCAGGCATTGTCTGATTGTGACGTCAGAGAAACCCTATTGGCGGAATTTAAACGAGAAAAGCAAGATGAGTGAGAAAATTGCTTGCCGATCGTTTCTTTTTCTGATGATGATTTGATTTGCGAGGGAGAGCACAACAGACCACTAATGATGGAAGATCATATTCAGGGAAAGAAGGTTAAACGGGTTATCATCGATAATGGGTCTGCAGTGAACCTTCTACCACTCTCGATGCTGAGTAAAATAGGTTACCGTCACTCTAACTTATGACCTAGTGGAATGATGATACAGGGCTTCAATCAAGATGGACAACGTGCATTTGGTAAAATCACGTTGACGCTAGAAATAGGAGAGTTGATAACCGATGTCGTGTGCCACGGGATAAATGCTGTGACAACTTACAATCTTCTCCTAGGGAGGCCATGGATCCATTAGTACAATATTATAACCTCTACGTTACATCAATGCTTCAAATATTGTAAAGATGGAATGCAGTATAAGGTAATGGCTGATGCGAAGCCATATACAGAAGCCAATTCATTTTTTACAGATGTAAATTATTATGAAGGGTTTGCTAAAGATGAAAGAAAGAATGATGAGGGCAGAATCCCGAAGGGTCACCAGATGAGCATGATTGAGGAGAAGACACAGAAAGCAGAGCCGTCCAAGACTGCAACAGCAAAGAAGAAATTTTATTTCGTACCGAAACATTTGAGGCAGCCGGGATAACCGCCATTAACTCTGTTATCTCTAGAACAGTTGCAAATCTTACAACCTAATTATACAGTGCCCTTGCTTGTAACGCCCGTGAAAAATCCATACTTGGGCTCGAGTACCAACTCGACCCGAAATTGCGTAAAATTCATTCCTTTAAGAAATATGACTAGGTTAGCTAGTGCAACGTTAGAATAGCTGGGAAATGGTCCCTGATCACTTTAAATACATTCTACAAGGTCCAAAGCGAGTGGAACCAAGGGTGCTATAATGCTCTAAAGCCTCGGATCAAACTCTAAACCGGTTTGTTCTCGGGACCTCCTTGAAACTTTGTATTGGATCTAGACCGCGCGTCGAAAGTCCGATACCTCCTATCTTAGACCGTTAGAATCACCTAGCTGGACTTGACACTCATTTCGAAAATCAAGTCAAACCGATAATCACAGGCTATTTCATTGAGCCCGGACCGAAGAGAGTGCGAATAGGGACATAGTTGGAATTTTAAATTCAAATCTGGCACACAAATTTGACGCATCAGTATTAAGCGTTCTGACTGTCAGAATACAGCCAAATTACACCCTTGGATCAGGAAAAATTTTTATTACATATCCCGAGACTTATAGGCCTGATCTTGGTGCGGTGACCGTTAATCTGAAACTGGACCGCCACGTGCGATCTGGGAACCCTACCGGTCCGAAAACTGGATGTGTGCTAGATCCAGTATGCATGAGCTTAAGTCCGACCGCGTTTGGCTAGGGGACCATCAGAAATGCTCTTTTGGACCGAAACGGCCCCGATTTGGTTAGGCACTAAGTAAACATTGTTCCCAAGCCTATTTTGGGCATGTTTTAGGCTATAAAAGGGGTTGAAACCCTCACTTCTCTCTCCCATCCGAATTTAAGAGAAACCCTAGCTTGGGAGAGAGAAAAAGGTGAGAGATTGTGAGAGTGTGGGAGAGTTCTTCCTACCACTTGTACTACGCGTTGCACGTGCTTAAGCAACACACCTCTACCGCTTTCCCGGCGATTCCACCGCGATCCTAGGTAAGTAAATATCCTAAATAGTTGTTGATTTGAGTTTCCCTTGTTTCCATAGCGATGTAGCTTATGGATCTTGTGTATTAGGCTCCTTATTCGCCGTAGATGAAGCGTATACGCTCCGTTTCAATTCCCGAGTCTACAAGACATAAGGTGAGGATTTTAGACGCTTTGATTGACGGTTCCCAACGCTTTCAATGTTGTTTAATAGTAGATTCTTGACGGCATCGCCGTTTGACATGTACAAAATGCTCTCCGTTTCCCGTTTCGTAAACTAACGAAGAATATGAGATTTAGGGCATTTTAGTCATTTGTAGGAAGTACTGTTTGCATTCATATTTTACTGATGTGGTTGACATGGTTTGTTGTCGCATTAGGAAGTTAGGAATGCGTGCATAATTAGTTTGGCGAAGAGATTCACCTAGTTTCGCGCTTTGGGTCGACATACTATATGTAGACTTAAGTGTGTAGTGTATGTGTTTGTATAAATGATTGTATTAGTATGTATTGACCTAAATGATGTTATGAATTAGTTTGAGATGGATTTCTCAATTAATATGCTGACCTAAATGATTTTCTACATGTTGACTAAATGCATGATTTCATTACGTGCATGGAATATATGTGCTTGAAGATTTGCTTAAGTTGAATGTTATAACATGTGTTAACATGCTCATATGATTGTATTTCAATTCCAATACTTTTACATATATTGCTGATGTGATTCCCTAAGTGTTTGGGACTAGACTTAGTCCAGGCAGTCGGTAACCGAGTGAATTCGTGGCTGACTGGTCATAGCCACGAACGACGCGTCGATGAACGCGATTCGTGTGTGGAGTTGGCGGCAGTGGTTAGGCCACGCGAAGTGTTTTACGCACTTCATGTCTTTCGACTTGAGATGCGGTCGCGCTAGTCGAGCCCGTCAAGCAACCCGACTGGCCGATGTATGTTCACCTTGTATGAGTCATAACTGCTTGAACCTAGGGTACTGAACTTATCATTGTAAACCCTGTTAACCATGGTACCTTGATCCATGAAGACTCATGAGCCGGGCATGGTGGTATGGGACACCGTGGTCGAGCTGTCGGCCTATGCTGGGGCTACAAACCTCCCCGTAGTGACCAGTGAGCACCTAGACTCGTGAGCAGATTATAGTGGTGTGGGACACTATATTCTAGCTGTCGGCCTACACTGATCAGGCGACGAGTCCTTTGTAGTGACCGCGAGCGTATTCTGAGTCCACGGGAGGCGACGACCCTTCCGTTGCAGTAGAGTACAATAGGCCTGTATTGATAAGGTGATGGGGGAGCGGTGCAACGAGTGCGAGCAACAGCCCTGACAGCCCTTGCAGTGACCTATGAAATATACATCGTATGAGATTACTAGGAGTGACGACCCTAGACAGGATCTGTGTTGGGATTGATACAAGGGAAGTACCTTAGTTTCCCAATCCTGCTGTTTGAATGGACTAATAACAACTTGAAAATCATATCACCATAGCATTGCATGTTCCTGGAAGATGTGGAGCACTCTAGGGAGTGTGGCATGCCGCGGTCGTAAGATGTTGCCGTATGAGGGAGATCGTCGGTGAGGGCATACATCACGTCATGTCATCTTGCATTAACAACAGTATTAGGAATGTCTGATTTACTTCTTTACTATTATCGCATGATTGAATTGTGAACATGCTAATCTTTGCTCTATGATTCCACTGAGTTGATCATTCACTCCCACATTATGGGATGGTGTTTGCAACACCCACCAGACCCTGTTGTAGATGCAGGTGAGGCTGAGATCCAGGAGGTGGAGCCAGACATCGACGAGGACCAGGACGAGTTCTCGTACATGCAGTATCACGATGGCTTCACGTAGGCGACCTGGATCGATGGGATTTCAGTGGGACCATTTTGGATATTTATTTTGTTCATGTATATTATATGAGTCATACTTTGGAGACAGATGAGATTTACTTTGTTTTTTCCATACAGTGATATATATATTGTTTAGTCTTCTGCTTGCTTTTATCACTGGATCTGAAGTATGAATTGCAGTTTTGGTATACTTTTACTCATGTGAATGCTTTAAATCAGACAACATTGAATCATAATCATTTTTGTTGCATAAGTGACGGTTTGGAACTCGGGAGTTGAGTTTATACACGACCCCCGATTTTCAGGGTGTTACAAGTTGGTATCAGAGAATGAATAAGAGTATACTGGGCCTGGGTTATGATCTCGCGACGTACGTTGTCGCTTCCTTTGACTTAGGTGGGTGCGAGAAGGGTCTAGAAACACTTCTAGGATCGCAGATTCGCCGATAGGCGAAGTCTATTAGAATCGATCGCAAGATCGAGTCTGTAACGCATCTTGGGTGGCGTAAAGCAACCCGAATGGCTTCTAGGCCGTAGGAAGTGAGCGGTTTTAAACCGCAAAAGTGAATCCTTGGGCCGTGGGATGACCACGACTCCTGTAATCAATCGTCAGGGCTTAAAAACCCCGTTTCACCAAAAATCTTCAAAATTCCTCCTCTAAACACTCCGATATTCACTTCTTTCTTATCCATTTCATGTTAGGCATCAAACCTAATGTGAAAATAACACAAATTAGTACTTTCATAAAATTGTACAGTGAATAGTAAAATTTCATGAAAAATGGCCATAAGGCCATTCTAACTTCACTTTCTTTAGCAACTAAGGATCTAGATGGATGTAATAGCTCCTTCTACCCTAAATTCATATTCTGCATCATAGGGTTTGGTATTCGGGATTGCGGAGTGGTCCCCGGAAAGCCCCGAACACATGTTTGGGCTCATATAGGTCAAAATACAATGAACCAGGGGGTGAGCCACATATTTTTGGAGTCCTTGGACCATGGGGGACCAGACCCATGTGGTCCCACCGGCCAACTGGGAAGTTGGCCGGCGATGCCATCGCCGGTCCGGCGATGCATCGCCGACCGGTGGGGCCCGTTGGCAGTGATTTTCGGGCGCACGCCCTAAATTGCCTTGCACACCCTCCCCATATACCTTCCGTCCCACGAAAACCCCTAAAACATCCCCCTCCTTCACAAACAGCCCTCCCCTTAGCCCTATTCTTGATTTTCAGCAACTATCTCCAAAGCTTGTGGTCCCAAATCACTCCTAGGTCCCTCCTTGGCCAAAACTGACCACCACCCATCACTTATTGGGAGTTGGCAGCCCTTCCTCTTGAAGATTTCACCATTTAGAGCTCCAAAAACCCCCCAAAAGAGCTGAAATCGTGAGGTGCTCCCTTCTACTTTTTTGTTTGCATTTTTCCTTGAAATTACGGCCTTGGGAAGCTTGAAGCATCCTTCTACAACGCCTAGATTTTCTTTTTCCAGATTGGACAGCCACTTCTTCGCATTTTCACCATTTTTCATGGCTTTCGTGGAAGCCATTTTAGGCCTTTTATCGCTCTCATCCATCATATCTTTGCTGGGTAAGAGGAAAACCGCAACAGACGAGGCTGGGCCAAGCCGTCCTGCTCAATCGAGAAGATCGCGGGGTGGTGCCGCAAGTTCAAGCGCCGCCGCAGGTCCAGCTGCAGTCCTAGAGTGCCGTACAAAGTGGGATTTGGATCCCCATGCACACCTTGGGTGAGCAATTTTATCAGAGATGCCTTATGGCCAATACACTGATCGCAAAGTGTTATTTGAGGTGGACGTAGATGGCCGACTATTTGGCGAATATCTGATGTTCGAACGCATTGAAGCTGCGCATTGGGGTCTGATCTTTGAAGCTCGCGCTGGTGCTAATGTGAGCACCATCGTGCCTTCTACGCTAGTATCCAGAATCCTACCTTGGAGCCTTTGCAGTTCAAAATCCCTTTTGGTAGAGATCGGATGGCTACGATCGATGTTCGGTTGATTGCGCGACTTCTCAACGTGCCTCTTGGTGATGTGCATCCTAGTGAGAAGAATCTGAGGACTAGACGTGAACGAGATCGCCGCACCAGGTTTCTGTGTGGTAAGTTGGTTCCATGGCAGCCTAATAATAGCCTCAAGGCGACGTATATGTCTGAGGATTTGCGCCTGCTGCACCATATCTGTACGAACAATGTTTATCCCAGGTCGACGAACCGCATTGAATGTACACGCCTTATGGTCGATTTCTTATATCTGGTGGCCCAGGGAGAGAACGTATATATGGCCACTTTCATCTTACGGCAGATAGTCCTCATAGCCAGGTCAAGAAGAACATCCGAATCGCTTCCCTTTGGCCGACTGATTTGCAAGATTGCGCTTGAGTTTGCCTATAGACTTGGGCCAGAATTGCTGGTATCGAGTCATACCATTGACGAGTCGACAATGGTCAAGATGAAGATTGGGTCACAATACCGTGAAAATCAACTTGAAAAGGATAGTGAGGATGACTTTGATGATGAGGAAGATCAAAGCGAAGAAGAACCTAGAGCAGAGGTTCAGGAAGAAGCTCAGGAAGAGGCAGAAGAGGAGGCTCAGGATACAGATGAGAGCCCTCCTCCTTCTGCGTAGGCTACTATCGACGATCGCATTGCTCGGATGGAGGAGAGTCAGACCGCTTTGCGAAGGGAAGTCCAAGAACTTCGGGCAGAAGTCGCGGATGCCAAGGCCGTTACAAAGAAGAAATTTGGCAAGGTGACTCGCACCTTGAAGGCGATCCTGTGTTGCTTGCAGGATAAGGGTGCTCCTCCTCCGTCCCCAGACTCCGACTAGCGATGCGATCTTTGATGTTATTGGCAGTAGTTAGTCATTTCCTGCTTTATGTGTGTAAGCCTGTTAGGGCTAGTGCTTTGTTCATGTTGCTGTTGTTTAACTGTCTTAATTCCCATGTAATCCTCGTCATGATGCTTGTAAGGATATATCCCTTGTATTGTGACAATTTTGATTAAATGAAATGCATGGAATGCCTTTGACTCCTCGTATGAATGATTGTGGTGTATTTGTGCTATTAAGACTGACAAGATTGTGCCCTATTTTGAATATAGGGAATGCCGCCTAAGGTTACGTGGAGCACGACTCATCTTGCACTGACCGAGCATATGGATCAGACTCCCTCTCAATCTGGCACCCATACGGACCCTGCTGTGGGCCTAATTCCTGAGACTATTCGATCGTCTCAGCCTGCAGCTGGTCCTACAGATGGACCACCGCCATTTACGCCGTCAGTCCGAGAGCCTCATCGCGCATCTACTTCCACACAGCATCCGCCACAGCCTGCTCCACCTCCTGATAGATTCGAACAGATGATGGCTATGATGCTGCAGCAGCAGCAGCTTCTGACTACCATCGTGGGGACATTAGCCCAGGGTGGGGGTGCAGCTCCATCTACACCACCTGCACCACCTGCGCATCCAGTTGAGGATGCTTATACATACGTCCAGGATGAGGGCATGACTCATCCTGCGCCGCCTGCTTACCCTGCGGGGAATCCTGCTGATACACGGGGCCTATTGGAGCGATTTCAGCGCTTGCGGCCTCTTACTTTCACGGGTTCTCACAGACCCGAGGAGGCTGAGTACTGGCTCGACCGGGTGTCGAAGATTTTGTGGATGTTGCATTGCACCGAGGCCGAGCAGGTAGAGCTGGCTACCTTCCTATTTGAGAGAGAGGCCAGCATGTGGTGGGATAGCGTACTGCGGACCGTTGCCGCAGACTTTGTATGGACGTGGGCAGCATTTGAGTTCCGCTTTCACGAGAAGTATTATCCCCAGACCTACAGGCACGACAGGGAGAATGAGTTTCTCCGCCTCAGACAGGCAGCGATGACAGTTACCGAGTATGAGCATCGGTTCACGGAGTTGGGCAGGTACGTCCCGACGATCTTAGTTGATGAGCAGATGCGCATACGGTGCTTTTTGGAGGGTTTGCGACCGGATATTCGGTCGAAGATGTGTTGTGTGACCATTCCTTCTTATGCGGAGTTGATTCACATGTCCATGCGGACAGAGCAGGACGTGGATCGGCTTGCGCGAACTCGTGGCCCTGTTGCTTCTAGGCCACGACCAGACTTGCCAGACAGGCCCCTCGCGGGCAAGAGGCCTCGCATTTCTCCTGCTAGGACTACAGCGCCTGTACCACCGTTTCGGTGCCCTGATTTATCATGCATATACTGTGGGAGGTCAGGCCACTTGGCACAGAGCTGCTTTTCTAAGATGCGGGACAGTGGGTTCTCGCCGCCGCAGAAGATTGACCGTGTATGTCCACAGGCGATATCAGCACCGCCTATACGGTCAGCTCCTGCGCATCCTTCTTTCAGACCTACGGTATCGCAGATCAGACAGCCTCCACGGCCCTTGACACAGCGGCCGAACCGACCACAGCAGGCTCGGGTTCATGCATTGACAGCTGAGGCAGCTGCGACGCCGACTTCCCAGATTCAGCCTTCGAGGTCACGGCCCATATTGGAGGTACTCCCATTCTTGTGATGGTGGACACTGGTTCCATGATTTCTTTGATATCGCGTGCAGTAGTCAGGCGTCTTGGATTACAGACTATCACTATGGATAGTGTGCGAGTCTTTGCAGCTCATGGGGATTATTCGGATGTCACCCAGATGTGTGAGGGTTGTTTAGTTGATCTGGGAGGCAGAACGATGACTCTTGATCTTGTCGTCGATCCCTCGCTCGTTTATCTCGACGTCATTCTTGGCATGGACTGGTTGACTGCAGCGAGAGCCGAGATTGACTGCGAGGCTCGTATGGTGACGGTGTACGAGCCTGAGGGCACGCCTTTCACGTTTTCAGTGCGGGTAAATCTTCCTTTCCGCATACTTAGCTACGCCACTTTATTGCGCGACGCTGGTGCCCAGGTACTCGAGCATGTGCCAGTCATTTTCGAGTTCGGGGATCTGTTCAGGAAGATCCCTGGTTTGCCGCCCCGACGTGAGATCGATTTCACTATCGATCTGGTTCCTGATTTTACGCCCGTCTCACTGCCGACGTATCGCATGACACCATGTGAGATGGAGGAGTTGAGGACGCAGATTGATGGTCTGCTAGAGCTTGGCCTTATACAGCCTAGTGTGTCTCCCTGGGGAGCATCGGTCCTATTAATGAGGAAGAAGGACGGTTCGATGCGACTGTGTATTGATTATCGCAGGCTGAACCAGCTCACGGTGAAGAACAAGTACCCTTTACCCAGGATCGATGACTTGTTTGATCAGTTGAGAGGAGCGCAGTACTTCTCGAAGATTGATCTTCAGTCAGGATATCATCAGTTGCGCGTCAGGGATGAGGACGTGCAGAAGACAGCATTCAGGACCAGTTTTGGCCACTATGAGTTCCTCATGATGTCGTTCGGTCTTACGAACGCACCAGCCGTGTTCATGGATCTGATGAACCGGGTATTTCAGTCTTTCCTCTATCGATTCGTCGTTGTATTCATTGACGACATATTGGTGTACTCTAGGAGTCAAGAGGAGCATGAGGAGCACTTACGCTTAGTCCTGGATATGCTCAGACAGCATCAGTTGTTCGCACAGTACAAGAAGTGCGACTTCTGGAAGCAGGAGGTGAAGTTTTTGGGACACGTGGTGTCCAAGGATGGCATGGCAGTTGACCTGTCTAAGGTAGCTGCGGTGCAGGACTGGGAGCAGCCTGGTTCTGTCATTGAGGTGAGGAGCTTCTTGGGTCTCGCTGGCTACTATCGGCGCTTCATACAGGACTTCTTGAAGATCGTGAGACCCTTATCTCAGTTGACACAGAAGGACGTGAAGTTCGCCTGGAATGATAAGGCGGAGTCAGCTTTTCAGGAGCTAAAGGACAGACTTACGTCCGCCCCTGTGCTAGTATTACCAGAGCAAGGGGTTAGATATACCATATACACTGACGCGTCTAGCGTTGGTTTGGGTTGTGTCCTTATGCAGAGGGACAGGGTAATTTCGTATGCCTCGAGACAATTAAGGAAGCACGAGGAGAATTACCCTACACAAGACCTAGAGTTGGCAGCCGTTATATTCGCACTGAGACTCTGGAGACATTACCTCTACGAAGAGGAGTTCGAGCTCTTTTGCGACCACAAGAGCCTCAAGTACATATTCACGTAGTGAGACTTGAATATGAGGTAGTGGCGATGGATGGAGACGTTGAAGGACTTCAAGTTTGAAGTCTCTTACCATCCTGGGAAGGCGAACCTTGTGGCTGATGCGTTGAGCCGCAAGAAGGCGATAGAGTTTGTGGCTCCGCTGATGGTTGCCGAGTGGGATATGGTTGAGTTTTTACGAGACTTTGAGCAGAAACTCACCGTAGAGGAGCCGTTTGAGTTCATCGCACATATACAGGTGCGATCTCAGATCGATGACCGAGTCATCGAGGCGCAGAGGGATGATGCGCATCTTACTGAGCTTCGAGAGCAGGCCAGTGATGAGGCTGACGCCGACTGACGAGTTGGTATGGATGGGGGCTTACGTTACCGTGGCCGCCTATGCGTCCCAGATGTCCCTGACTTGAGACGAGAGATTCTCGAGGCTGCGCATTCTACTAGACCCGCGATGCATCCAGACAGCACAAAGATGTATCGTGACGTGAAGAGGACGTATTGGTGGGAAGGTATGAAGACCCATATAGCTGAGTTCGTGTCCCGTTGTCTCACTTGTCAGCAGGTGAAGGCAGAGCATCGCCGACCACCTGGACTTTTGCAGCCGATGCCGATTGCAGAGTGGAAGTGGGATTTCATTTCCATGGACTTCATTTCTGGGTTACCGAAGACGAGGAAGGGACATGATTCCATTTGGGTGATCGTCGACCGATTGACGAAGTCGGTGCACTTCCTACCGATCAGAGTTACGAACTCTGCAGACGAGCTGGCTAGATTGTACATCAGAGAGATCGTGCGTCTGCATGGAGTTCCGTTGGAGATCGTGTCGGACAGAGACACGTGGTTCACTTCTATCTTCTGGACCCGCATTCAGGAGGCTATGGGTGTGAAGTTGAAGTTCAGTACTGCCTTCCACCCACAGACGGATGGACAGACAGAGCGAGTGAACCAGATCTTGGAGGATATGTTGCGAGCTTGCGCATTGGACTTCAAGGACAGTTGGGATGATTGTCTTGCATATGCGGAGTTTGCGTACAACAATAGCTTCCAGGCGAGTATCGGTATGGCACCTTATGAGGCGCTGTATGTGCGACCTTGTCGTGCACCGCATTGTTGGTTAGAGGTCGGTGAACATCGCTTGATTGGCCCAGAGTTAGTGCAGGCGACGTCAGAGAAGATTGATATTATTCGACGTCGGCTTCTTACAGCGCAGAGCAGACAGAAGAGCTACGCCGATACGAGACGGAGGCCACTAGAGTTCACAGTCGGGGATCACGTGTTTTTACGAGTTTCCCCTATGAAGGGAGTCCTTTGGTTCGGGAAGAAGGGGAAGCTGGCACCGCGATTCATTGGTCCATTCCAGATCCTCGATCGTGTGGGAGCAGTAGCTTACCGATTGGCTTTACCCACGCCTCTCGCGAGCGTTCACAACGTATTTCATGTTTCTATGCTGAAGAAGTACGTTGCTGATCCTTCCCATATCATCAGATGGGAGCAGGTGCAGTTAGGAGAGGATGTTACTTATATCCTGCGACCGATACGCATCTTAGACAGGAAGGATCAGGTACTGCGTAGCAAGGTGATTCCCCTTGTGAAGGTATTGTGAACGCATCATTCTGAGGAGGAGGCTACTTGGGAGACAGAAGCCGAGATCAGAAAGAACTACCCACAACTTCTCGAGGAATACGAAAAGGTACAAATTTTGAGGATGAAATTATTTGTTAAGGGGGGTAGATTGTAACGCCCGTGAAAAATCCATACTTGGGCTCGAGTACCAACTCGACCCGAAATTGCGTAAAATTCATTCCTTTAAGAAATATGACTAGGTTAGCTAGTGCAACGTTAGAATAGCTGGGAAATGATCCCTGATCACTTTAAATACGTTCTACAAGGTCCAAAGCGAGTGGAACCAAGGGTGCTATAATGCTCTAAAGCCTCGGATCAAACTCTAAACCGGTTTATTCTCGGGACCTCCTTGAAACTTTGTATTGGATCTAGACCGCGCGTCGAAAGTCTGATACCTCTTATCTTAGACCGTTAGAACCACCTAGCTGGACTTGACACTCATTCCGAAAATCAAGTCAAACCGATAATCACAGGCTATTTCATTGAGCCCGGACCGAAGAGAGTGCGAATAGGGACATAGTTGGAATTTTAAATTCAAATCTGGCACACAAATTTGACGCATCAGTATTAAGCGTTCTGACCGTCAGAATACAGCCAAATTACACCCTTGGATCAGGAAAAATTTCTATTACATATCCCGAGACTTATAGGCCTGATCTTGGTGCGGTGACCGTTAATCTGAAACTGGACCGCCACGTGCGATCTGGGAACCCTACCGGTCCGAAAACTGGACGTGTGCTAGATCCAGTATGCATGAGCTTAAGTCCGACCGCGTTTGGCTAGGGGACCATCAGAAATGCTCTTTTGGATCGAAACGGCCCTGATTTGGTTAGGCACTAAGTAAACATTGTTCCCAAGCCTATTTTGGGCATGTTTTAGGCTATAAAAGGGGTTGAAACCCTCACTTCTCTCTCCCATCCGAATTTGAGAGAAACCCTAGATTGGGAGAAAGAAAAAGGTGAGAGATTGTGAGAGTGTGGGAGAGTTCTTCCTGCCACTTGTACTACGCATTGCACGTGCTTAAGCAACACACCTCTACCGCTTTCTCGGCGATTCCACCGCGATCCTAGGTAAGTAAATACTCTAAATAGTTGTTGATTTGAGTTTCCCTTGTTTCCATAGCGATGTAGCTTATGGATCTTGTGTATTAGGCTCCTTATTCGCCGTAGACGAAGCGTATACGCTCTGTTTCAATTCCCGAGTCTACGAGACATAAGGTGAGGATTTTAGACGCTTTGATTGACGGTTCCCAACGCTTTCAATGTTGTTTAATAGTAGATTCTTGACGGCATCGCCGTTTGACATGTACAAAATGCTCTCCGTTTCCCGTTTCGTAAACTAACGAAGAATATGAGATTTAGGGCATTTTAGTCATTTGTAGGAAGTACTGTTTGCATTCATATTTTACTGATGTGGTTGACATGGTTTGTTGTCGCATTAGGAAGTTAGGAATGCGTGCATAATTAGTTTGGCGAAGAGATTCGCCTAGTTGCGCGCTTTGGGTCGACATACTATATGTAGACTTAAGTGTGTAGTGTAGGTGTTTGTATAAATGCTTGTATTAGTATGTATTGAATTAAATGATGTTATGTGATAGTTTGTGATTGATTTATCAATTAATATGCTGACCTAAATGATTTTCTACATGTTGACTAAATGCATGATTTCATTACATGCATGGAATATATGTGCTTGAAGATTTGCTTGAGTTGAATGTTATAACATGTGTTAACATGCTCACATGATTGTATTTCAATTCCAATACTTTTACATATATCGTTGATGTGATTTCATAAGTGCTTGGGACTAGACTTGGTCCAGGCAGTCGGTAACCGAGCGAATTCGTGGCTGACTGGTCATAGCCACGAATGACGCGTCGATGAACGTGATTCGTGTTTAGAGTTGGCGGCAGTGGTTAGGCCACGCGAAGTATTTTACGCACTTCATGTCGTTCGACTTGAGATGCGATCGCGCTAGTCGAGCCCGTCAAGCAACCCGACTGGCCGATGTATGTTCACCTTGTATGAGTCATAACTGCTTGAACCTAGGGTACTGAACTTACCATTGTAAACCCTGTTAACCATGGTACCTTGATCCACGAAGACTCATGAGCCGGGCATGGTGGTATGGGACACCGTGGTCGAGCTGTCGGCCTACATTGGGGCCACAAACCTCCCCGTAGTGACCAGTGAGCACCTAGACTCATGAGCAGATTATGGTGGTGTGGGACACTATATTCTAGCTGTCGGCCTACACTGATCAGGCGACGAGTCCTTTGTAGTGACCGCGAGCGTATTCTGAGTCCACGGGAGGCGACGATCCTTCCGTTGCAGTAGAGTACAGTAGGCCTGTATTGATAAGGTGATGGGGGAGCGGTGCAACGAGTGCGAGCAACAGCCCTGACAGCCCTTGCAGTGACCTTTGAAATATACATCGTATGAGATTACTAGGAGTGACGACCCTAGACAGGATCTGTGTTGGGATTGATACAAGGGAAGTACCTTAGTTTCCCAATCCTGCTGTTTGAATGGACTAATAACAACTTGAAAATCATATCACCATAGCATTGCATGTTCCTGGAAGATGTGGAGCACTCTAGGGAGTGTGGCATGCCGCGGTCATAAGATGTTGCCGTATGAGGGAGATCGTCGGTGAGGACATACATCACGTCATGTCATCTTGCATTAACAACAGTATTAGGAATGTCTGATTTACTTCTTTACTATTATCGCATGATTGAATTGTGAACATGCTAATCTTTGCTCTATGATTCCACTGAGTTGATCACTCACTCCCACGTTACGGGATGGTGTTTGCAACACCCACCAGACCCTGTTGTAGATGCAGGTGAGGCTGAGATCCAGGAGGTGGAGCCAGACATCGACGAGGACCAGGACGAGTTCTCGTACATGCAGTATCACGATGGCTTCGCATAGGCGACCTAGATCGATGGGATTTCAGTGGGACCATTTTGGATATTTATTTTGTTCATGTATATTATATGAGACTCAGAGATGTAGTCATACTTTGGAGACATATGAGATTTACTTTATTTTTTCCATACAGTGATATATATATTGTTTAGTCTTCCGCTTGCTTTTATCACTGGATCTGAAGTATGAATTGCAGTTTTGGTATACTTTTACTCATGTGAATGCTTTAAATCAGAAAACATTGAATCATAATCATTTTTGTTGCATGAGTGACGGTCTGGAACTTGGGAGTTGAGTTTATACACGACCCCCGATTTTCAGGGTGTTACATTGCTGTATGTCGAGAGAAACAAGTCGTTTTCAGCTGCTCCAGGAAGATTTCAAGTTCAGGCCAGTGTGAAACGTCTAGAGCATATATAATTTTATACGTCAATAGAGGCAAACGTGGAAGAAGAGATGAAGGATAATGCATATGTCGAAAGGTTGATACCGTGAGATTTCAAAAATTATAGTCCGGCAAGTAAGCGAATCATGAAAAATATGGAATTTGATTATACAGAACCCACCGGCTTAAAACAGGGGAAAGGAATTCAAATTCCTATTAGGGTTGATCATGAAAGACGAAGAAAATTTCAAGGACTAGAGGCAAAATCATCAGTGAATATGATTGCAACTGGAGAATTGGAAGAATAGGATCTTCAACTAGTCGAACGTCCTGAAATGGCTCCAAAGTAAATTGAAGACGGGGGGCAGCCGACAATTGACAGTTTGCATGAGATAAATTTGGGTACCGAAGAAGAATCGCGACACACATTCATTAGTGCCGACCTTTTTGAGCCAGAGTCTGAAAAGTATGTGCAGCTTCTTAAGGAAAATAGAGACATCTTTGCTTGGACATATGCGAAAATGCCCGGTTTAGAACCTTCCGTAGCATTGCATCGATTAAATATCTTTAAGGAGAAAAGGCCAGTCAAGCAAGCGCAAAGATGATTTCACCCAGATCTGGTCCCCTTAATAGAAGAAGAGGTCAGTAAATTGATTAAAGTTAGGTTTCTTAGAGAGGTCAAATATCCCAAGTGGATATCGAGTATTGTTGCTGTGAAGAAGAAAAATGGACAAGTCAGGGTATGCGTTGATTTCAGGGATTTGAATGAGGCTTGTCCAAAAGATGATTTCCCTCTTCCGATTATTGAGCTATTGATTGACAGTATGACTCAGTATGCCATTATGTCCTTCATGGATGGTTTGTTTCGACAAGAAAATAAATGCATTTCATTTGGGGGATTTATTCAATGAGAACAAAGAATTTAATTAGAGAACATTCATCACATTTATCTGAGTTCATTTACATCCTTTGATTCTCTTGATTCTGAAAATAAAGTACAATTAATGCAATGTACTGAATGAAAGCGAAGATAGCTCGATGAAAATTTTGACAGCATTCCGACGCTATTTCGGTCATCTCCTAAGTACTTTGGAGGAATTGTTGATTTGATCAGCCAGTCTTTCAATGAGATAGAATTTTCGGTGACATAACAGCGCCTGTTTCAGTCATCCCTAATACTTAGGAGAAATGTCGATTCGATCGACTAATCTTCTTCCTCTGCACTTGACAATAGGAGGGGAAAGGGTGCTGAAAGAACAAAAGCCTTGCACAGGCATTTCTACAGCATAGCGGCCATTGAGCTTTACAGACTGTAGGGCAGTCTGGTTCCGTGGACCCACGCAACCGATACCGGTTGCGCGGTCCTGCACAACTGCCAGGAGACTTCTCTCCTACCTTCTGTCTTCCGCTCCTCTTGAAAATCTTCAATTACCCTTAATGAAGGAGGAGAAGGGGTATTTATAGACCCTCGCACATGTGAAAATCCTGATCTTAGCGATGTGAGACTATTTTTCAGTGCTTTAGATCATTCTGAACGAAGCCCTTTGTGCAGTACATTTTGAGGTCCCGCGCAACTGATATTTCCTTTGCGTGGACCTGCGCAACTGGGATTGATTGCGCGGAACTGTGCAACTTATAGTGGTTGCGCGTACCTGCGCACTCTCTTAAAAGCTATCTCTATCTTCTTTTTTCTGAAAGTTCTTCCTATCTCTTTACCTTTCGTTGCTCGATTCTTTCACCATTTTTTATGCCTCAACAGATGCCCCCTCGATCCTTCTTTGATTGATTCCTGAAATCAAATGGAGGATCGATCTTCTTCTTCCTAAAGAACATGAACAAATTACAACTAAAGGATGACCGGATGATTATGATTGCATGGAAGATTGGATGATCATTCTTGACCAGAAGATTAAACGATCACGTTTGATCGGAATACTGGAATGCTCGCATTCAAACGGAAGATTGGGTGATCGCATTTGAATGGAAGGCTTGCATGATTGCGTTCGACTAGAAGACTTGAATGAAAGCGCTCGAACAAAAGATTTGAATGCTAGCGCTCGAATAGAAGATTTGAATGCCGGCGCTCAAGCGGAGGACTGGAATGCTGAAGTTCAAGTGGAAGACTTAAATATTGGCGCTCGAGTGGAAGACTGAAATACTGGCGCTATACTGGCGCTCGAGTGGAAGACTGAAATACTGGCGCTTGAGTGGAAGACTGGAATGCCCCCAGCCAGTAGTGTCGAGCAGATGTTTCACTAGAGAGGATAAGATTCTTTTTTCATTGAAACATACTTGTGAAAACTTCATCTTTGAGTGATTTGATCAGAGTACTTTCTTTCAACACCTTTGCTGCTGTAACGGTCACTTTGATCAACTCCAGTAATTCTTTCCTTATGATCAGCTTCAGCGATTCTTTCCTTTTAATCTATATCTGGGGCTGTTCTTTAATGTTGCTCCTGCCGCAATAACTTTTTCGATTGTTTCCTTTACTCACGATCTGCATAACTCAAGCTTTTGAATAATGGTTTCTCTTGCCAAATTTATTAGAATTAGTATCTTAATTCATTATAATTTTCAATATAGCTTTATGAAGCACTGAATAATAGATTGAGAGTTTCTTCTCTTCCTAGGCCGATTGTGATATTCGTAATATGATTTATTCAATCTTTGCGCTTGTCATTGTGCTTCGCATTGTATTCTTTATATTGCATTCTTGGAGATTTCATCTTTAGCTCCAAAGGTTCAACCGCTAAGTCTTTTTATTGAGTCTTCTCTAGTTTGTGCTCCTTAGCATTTCTTCATAGACTTTTTCTTGGATCTTTACTGATTTGATGATGACGATTCTGTTTGTTCTTTGTCTCCATCCGATCCGATACATGGAGTCTTGCGATATTATTATTCATAATACTCAGCATAAGAATTTCTTTTGCCGCGTATAAGAGATTATCAGAAAGACCAAGGCATAGATTACATTGCAGACATTAAATCCTGTCCCCTTTCCAAGTCAATGTCGCATAAAGATTTCTTCAGAAGATAATATTTCTGAAGTGAAGCCTTCTATTACTCCTGAAGAATGAATAATCTTTACTGTTCTTTTCATGACTCCAAAGAATATACCTGATCCTTATATTGTCCGGTAGAGAATAATAATTCTTCACTAATTTATTCTCCGCTCCCTTTTTGAGAACCTTGTGCGATAATGTCTTTATTCATTAAGAAGGTGAGAGACGAAAAGACTTCACAGCTCTTGTCAATATATTAATTGACCTTGGAGACTTGAGCTTTTGAGTAGATAATCGCCAATATCTTGAAGGCATTTACTTTTGATGTAATTTGAACCTGATTCAAGAGAAATGCATTTTTGCATGTTGTCTAATCAATTTTTGAAATTTTCATGAGGCAATTGCATATTTGAGCATATCTAAATTGAAATATGTATTCATAGCATTTTGAATGCTTCACATAGCTTATGCTTTTTAAGTAGTGGAGATAGTGTACTTTTGACTGACCATACTTTGACTGGACAAAACTGACCTTGACCTCGACCAGACTTGACTGAACTAGACGACTAAATTTGACTGAATTGGACTTGATACTGGGCTCAAAGAGAAAGATAGTTTACCACCGATTTCGGGCTCTATAGTTTACCGCCGATTTCGGGCTCTATAGTTTACCACCGATTTCGGGCTAGATAGTTTACCGCCAATTTCGGGCTAGATAGTTTACCGCCGATTTCAGGCTTTGGAGGTCTTATGCGTAGCTGGCCATTGGCTTGACTAGGCTGCCTTTTTATGATTATAGGTCTCATGCGTAGCTGGCCATTGGCTTGACTAGGCTGCCTTTTTATGATTAGCAACCATTGCTGTGATCAACTTTATACATGGTTGACTATATAGTTTATTCCATTGCCAATGATGGATCAATAATTGATATTTCGCTGCTGCTGACAACATTATGAAAACTTTCGTATTATATTTAAAATCGTGTATCAGCCTGGCGATGATAGCAATTTTGGCAAGTGTTTGATCGTCGACAGCGATAGTTGCTTTTTATTGATAATCATTGATACCTGATGATTCTAGGGAAATCTTTGGTGGTCAATGCTTGACTTCTATCATCAGTGTTTAGTGGCTTGACAACAATCATCAATGCTTGGTAGCGATCATCAACACTTGATGGCGATCGTTTAACGCTTAATAGCGATTATTAACGCTTGATAGCGATCATTAATGCTTGATGGCGATCGTTAACGCTTGATAGCGATTGTTTAACGCTTGATAGCGATTGCTAACGCTTGATAGCGATTGTTTAACGCTTGATAGCGATTGTTAAAATAAGCTTGCATGAGCCGTTGATGACGACAACAATAGTTGCTAATTTTGGCGATTGACTTTTCATTTGACTTTGCATTTGGTGATTGTCCTTGGTGCTTCACGTTTGGCGATGACTTGATATGCTTGAAAGCCTGCATTTTATTCATATACAAAAAAAAATACATTCTATGGTGAGAAATTCATTTCACAGCTTTTACTCACCTATCTTACTTGTCTTGCCCCCTTTTGATTTTGGAAGTATCATACTGATATCTTTTAAAATCAAAATAGCCTCATCTCCTGAACTGGCAGGTATTGTAATGCACATCTGCAATGAATATACTTTTTTTTTTTATCATGGCTTTATATCTTTTGCCTCACTGCTTCTTTTCATTTAAGTATTTAGGCAATGATAGCTCGATCTTGTTAATTACTGACGATTCACCATACAAAGCATGTTGTCGTCTTTTAACGTAGATGCCCCCAGAATTTTCTTTATCGAGTTTCTGTCAATTTCCTTCATTTTTCTCTGTCTATCATACTCTTTTCATCGCAATTTCTCCCTTATCGATAATCTTTTGTAGCTTTTTCTTGAGGGAATTATAATCTTCCGTATGATGTCCAAATTTACAATGATAATTGTAATAATCCAGCCCTCTTGTATTTTTGATTTCTTCGAGGTGTCTTAGCTGAGGTAATTCAATACTCTTCGTAGCCAATAATTGATTCAGCATGGGAAGTATATCTTTTCTTGCAAACGAATACTTCATATGATCTTTATTTTTCCTGGACCTTTTATATGTCATTATAATCACCTGACCATTTCTATCTTCTTCATCGTTGTCTTTTTCCTCATCGTTATAATCTTCTTTAGTTTCTTCTTTCTGAGTAATGTGAGCTGATTTTGACTGAAAAGCAGGCACTCTTCCCATCATCTTTTCAAGAGCATAAGCCTTCGTAGTAAAATTTTGAAAAGTCTTCCAATCTTTACTAATCAGGTGGCATGCCAGCTCTGGTCTCATGCCTTCTAAGCATAGTTCTACTTGTTCTGATTCCCGTAGAGGATGTTGACATGATGCTGCCAATTTCGTCCATCGACTGATGAATTCTTCAACTGATTCATTTTCTTCTTGGCTAATGAGACCAATTCAGTCAAACCAACTTGTCGGTCTGACAAGAAAAAGTTTGACAGAAAAGTATCCTGCATCTGCTCCTAAGTATGAATAGATCCTGGAATTAAACTTGAATACCATCTGAAAGCCTTTCCTGTCAGAGAAGATTCGAACAATTGCAAACAATATTGAGGAACGCTAGAGAAAATTCTCATCTTTGCTATGAAATGCATTAAATGCTCTTCTGGTGATCCATTCCCATTAAATTTCTAGAAATTTGGATGTTTGAAGTCAGCGGGAAATGGCATTTCATCTGTTTCAGGGGGATACGGTGTCTGATATCGAAATTTTTTATTCTGACTTCGTTCATTCTCTAGATGAATAGATTCAATAACCATCTGCTGGATTTCTTCCTGCATTATATTCTGAGTAATATTAGGCATTGGCTCTTGAAATCTAAAAGCTTGCTGTTGTGGCCTTTCTACTTGTGGTTCAATGTTATTTATGGTAGTCATTGTCAGCACATTAGGGACTTCCTCAACCACATGTTCATCTAGTGGAAACTGATCAGGCTAATTAATATCTGTCGATGAACTTTTTGTTCCTTTATACTTTGATTGTCATGATATTGAACAAGGAAGCGAACGTCGCACTGCTGACACTGTTGAAGAAGATGGACTATTATTTGATTTGAAACCAGAGTATTGTCACTTCGAAGGACTAGCTGACGCAAATTGTGGCATTCTTAATGCATGAGTTTTCTTAAAATATTTTGCAGGAGGTGCTGTGAGTGGACATTCACTGGTTACGGTTGCCTTCCCCTTATTTTTCTGAACCCATAATGATTTTACGGAAGATGTCTTCACGGTTATAGTTGACGGTATTGAAAGATCTTTTGAAGTGACAGGCCTTTCTGTTTTTCTCGAATGAGATGATTGTATAACCGGAGCAGGGCTATGTCTCACGACACTTCGCCTAGTTGACCCAGTACTTGGCGAGATATTGCCTCTTACGGAAGGAGATCGAACTTTTTGGCTTTTGGATGTTGCTATCTTCCATCCTTCCTCATCTTCTTGAGCTATTGGCGAAATAGAGATTATTCCGTCCATTACAAAAAATTCACTACTCTTGATCGCAACAGACTTTGCTTTCTCTAACGCTTCTTCATATCCTATCTTGCCCCCTTTTGATTAGGAAGCATTGCTCTCGGAATCTTCGTAATCAAAATCACGATGTTGTGACCTTTAACAAATATAATGACGCTGCATCATCTCATTCTTTTGTTTAAGATTAGCTTTGCCCCCTGAATAATTGTGCCATGAATCTTTTGAATCAACACGCTATGAATCTGTCATTGAAAGCTGACAAATCAGAGAAATCTCCTGAAAGTCGTATCTGCCTTGTTCGTTAGGCTATATCATTTAATTCTCTTTTGATAGCATTGTGCCAATATTTCATTGATTGGATGTGCTATAATTGAATCAATAGCTGCTTCCAGATGTTTCCTTTTCCTTGCCTTGGAAGATTCACAAGTGCTTCACTCTTTCTCTGCTCGATCCATTAACTGGCTATGTGTGGGAGCCACACAACACTTTTGAAGAAGTCTTTCATCAGATCAAGGCAGCCTGTTCCTCTTCTTTAGACATGAATTGCTCTAATATAAGAAGCTAGCTTTCTCTGATAACTGCCATCGTTCTAGCATTATTTGTCTTTGACCGAAACTGATTTGATCATTTAGAACAGAGCGTTAGTTAATTTGTTAAATAAAATTGTACCTTATTTTCAGAGATGAAGGGGAGGATGTTCCCATTGAGAGTCACCATTTTGGTGTCTATACAGACGCCAAAAAGTGATAAATGTTCTCTTAATATTTTCCAAGTTACCATTGAATAATAAAAGTCCCCAGCAGAGTCGCCATTTTGTTTCGTCAAGAAAACAAATGCATTTCATTTGGGGGATTTATTCAATGATAATAAAGAATTTAATGAGAGAACATTCATCACATTTATCTGAGTTCATTTACATCCTCTGATTCCCTTGATTCTGAAAATAAAGTACAATTAATACAATGTACTGAATGAAAGAGAAGATAGCTTGATGGAAATTTCGGCAGCATTCCGACACTATTTCGGTCATCTCCTAAGTACTTAGGAGGAATTGCTGATTTGATCAGCCAGTCTTCTAATGAGATAGAAATTTTGGCAGCATAACAACGCCTGTTTCAGTCATCCCTAATACTTAGGGGAAATGTCGATTCGATCGACTAATCTTCTTCCTCTGCACTTGACAATAGGAGGGGAAAGGGTGCTGAAAGAACATAAGCCTTGCACAGGCATTTCTACAGCATAGCGGCCATTGAGCTTTACAGACTGTAGGGCAGTCTGGTTGCGTGGACCCACGCAACCGATACCGGTTGCGCGGTCCTGCGCAACTGCCAGGAGACTTCTCTCCTACCTTCTGTCTTCTGCTCCGCTCCGCTCCTCTTGAAAATCTTCAATTATCCTTAATGAAGGAGGGAAAGGGGTATTTATAGACCCTCGCACATGTGAAAATCCTGATCTTAGCGATGTGAGACTATTTTTCAGTGCTTTAGATCATTCTGAACGAAGCCCTTTGTACAGTACATTTCGAGGTCCCTCGCAATTGATATTTCCTTTACGCGGACCTGCGCAACTGGGATTGATTGCGCGGAACTGTGCAACTTATAGTGGTTGCACGGACCTGCGCACTCTCTTGAAAGCTATCTCTATCTTCTTCTTTTCGAAAGTTCTTCCTATCTCTTTACCTTTCGTTGCTCGATTCTTTCACCATTTTTTATGCCTCAACACGGTTATGCAGGGTATAATCAGATTAGAATGGCACCTGAAGATGAGGAAGCCATGACATTTAGAACCTCATTGGGGATTTTTTGTTACAAAGTCATGCCATTTGGTCTCAAGAATGCTGGGGCAACATATCAAAGAGCGATGCAAAATATCTTTCAAGATATGATGCATAAACACATTGAGTGTTATGTTGATGATCTGGTAGTTGGATCAGGAAATCATCAAGAACATCGTAAGCATCTGGCGTTGGTTTTTCGTCGGCTCAAAAAGAAGCAGTTAAAAATGAATCCTGCTAAATGTGCATTTGGAGTATCTTTAGGAAGGTTCCTCGGTTTCGTGGTCCGACAAGGGGCATTGAAATTGATCCAGGGAAAGTCCGAGCTATCCAGAATATGCCATCGCTAAAGACACTAAAAGAGTTAAAAAGTTTGTAAGGACGGTTGACATATATACGCCGCTTTATTTCAAATTTAGCAAGAATGTGCCAGCCGTTTTCCCATTTGCTGAAAAAGGGGACATAATTTGTTTAGGATCAAGCTTATCAGAAAGTGTTTGACTTGATAAAAGAATTGTTAAAACAGCCACCAGTACTAACAGCTCTGATAAAAGGGAAGCCATTAATTTTCTATATATTTGCAGCTGAAAATTCTTTAGGAGTTTTGTTGGCACAGGTGAATGAATTTGGGAAAGAGACTGCTCTATATTATCTAAGCCGCACTCTGATGGGTGTGGAGTGTAATTACTCTCCAATTGAGAAGAAATGTCTGGCGTTGATATTTACGGTCCAGAAGTTGAGACATTATTGTCTCTCACATGATATAACACTGATCTCAAGAGCAGACCCGATTAAATTTTTGATGATAAGACCGATGTTATCTGGGAGATTGGCCAAATGGATGTTGTTGCTTTCAAAATATACCATTACGTATAAATCAGTGAAAGCAGTAAAATGACAGGAAGTAGTGAACTTTCTTACAGCACACCTTGTAACCGAATGCGGAACTTAGTGATGACTTTCCAGAGGAGCATGTCATGATAACTGAGTCTACAAGCCCGTGGTAGATGTATTTTGATGGGGCTGCTCGAACAGTGGGAGCGGGGGTAGGAGTGATATTTATTACTCCTTAAGGTGATTTATTGCCTTACTCATTCACATTGGGTGTTACATGTACAAATAATGAGGCTGAGTACAAAGCCCTCATCATCGGAATGGAGATGGCTCAAGAAATGGGGATTAAAACACTGCATATCTTCAGAGACTCTAAATTGATTATTAATCAATTGACGACTGATTTTGAAGTGAGGAAACAAGAACTTTTGCCATATTGTCAGAGAGCGCAGCAGTTGCTGGAACAGTTCTGTCATATTGAGATCAAGCACATACTGTGATCTTAGAATGCAAAAGCAGATGCCTTGGCTAGCCTGGCGGCGGCTTTGTCTTGTTCGAATTAATGCCCTCTACATGTAACTATAGAAGAAAGACAATTTTTGCCATCCCCGGAAGTTATTGAAGAATGTACCGAAACGCTCCCAGTATCATGTTTGGAGGTGTCTACAGATGATTGGCGTCAACCCTTTCTTGATTATCTTAAATATGACATCTTGCTGGTAGATCTAGTGCAGAAACAACAAATTAAGCAGCGAATAATCAGATTTATCATATGCAGTGAGGTACTGTACAAAAAATCTTATAATGGAATGTTGCTGCATTGTTTAGACGAGTAAGAAGCAAGGCAGATATTGCAAGAAACACACTCTGGAGAATGAGGAGCACATCAAGCTGGCCGGAATTTATTTCATAGAATCCATCGAATGGGGTATTATTGGCCCACTATGTTTAAAGATGTGATAGAATACGCAAAGCGATGTCATGAGTGTCAAATTCATGGAGATGTTATACACGTTCCCTCAGAAGATTTACACCAGACAGTCTCTTCTTAGCCTTTTTCTGCTTGGGGACTTAATGTCATTGGTCCCATAAATCCATCTTCGTCCAAAGGAAAGTAGTATATCTTAGTAGCAACGGATTATTTCTCCAAGTGGGCAGAGGCAATTGCATTACGTAGTGTCAGGGAGAATGATGTGGTTAATTTTATCCGTCATGCCATAATATACTGTCATAGTGTCCCGAAGAAAATTATCACCGACAATGGCACTCCTTTCAAGAATAGAGGTATGGAAAAGTTGTGCTAGAAATTTAGCATCAATCATTCATTTTCGACTCCTTACTATCCATCGGCCAATGGATTAGTAGAGGCGTTTAACAAAATGTTAGTCAAAATACTGAAGAAGACGGTGACGGGAAATAAGCATGATTGGGATGATAAGTTACAAGAAGCACTGTGGGCATATAGAACTACTCATCGAACAACAACAAGGGAAACACCATATTCGCTAGTCTATGGTGTCGAAGCAGTGATCCTAATGGAGATACAAGTGGAGTCACTCAGGGTGGTGGTGCATCAGACCATTACACATAACGAGAATGCAAAAATATGGCTGAGAGAATTAGATTTACTTGATGAGAAACGATTGGCAGCCCAATAGCGATTGCAATCGTATCAAGCCAGGATATCAGCTGCCTTTGAGAAGCGGGTCAAATATCACTCTTTCAAAAGGGGGGATCTCGTGTTGATGCTGAAAAGACCCGTAGTGGTCACCCATCAGACAGAGGGCAAATTCAAGCCTAAATGGGATGGGCCGTATGTAATACAAGAAGTATACTCCAATGGTGTATACGGAGTGGTGAATCAAGATGGACGAGGTATCAGTATATCGGTCAATGCTCGCTTCATTAAAAGATATCGTCCTTGAAGGAAGAAGAAATTTGTAAGTATATCTGGACTATGTGCTAATATTGAAATCAATGAGTATTGCAAAAAGTGTTGCAAAAGAAAGTGATCATTACCAAGTGAGCTCTGCAAAATTGTTATCATCACCAAGCCGATATATTACAAACAACTCATACGACTAGTTTATGAGGAAAATTGGTTTATCGATGGTCACTTACTTTTATACAACCAACTACACATAAGACCTATCAAGATCACTATTCGGGTGGCGGCGAGAAGCCAGTGGCCTTAAAAAGCCCATGAAGGCCATCGTACGCATACCCATGCGGGCCGCGGATGAAGTCAGCGACCAAAAGTCTAAAAGGCTAAAAAATCCTCGACGGCTAGTTACACGTAACCCCCATGCCGTCTGTATAGCTTTTAGGCAGCGTCACGAGGCACAGAGGAAAATGGCCTCTCGTGAAGGGGCCCGACCTTGTAGGCGAAGGAAAAGTGGGCCACAGTGTGAGCTCTTCGGACCATGTCCATAGATGGCCCAACCATGCATAAGACCCCCCAGATCTATGGCTCGATTTTAGTACTAACTCATGAGGAAAGGTTTAAGCCTACTCATTGATGGACTGACAGCTCTAGATTTGGTATCCCAAAGGTAGCCTTGTGAGCCTCGTGAACTCTATAGAGTTACTGCGGCCAACCTTGTGCGTAAATCCCCGGTAGTGAAAAGTCCAGTGAACTCTTAAGAGTTACAGAGACCATCAGGTAAGACCAGACTCTTGCAGGAGTCTAAGAAACTACTTGCTCCATTACTCAAGAGCCTAAACTGTGTGTGAACAAACTCTTCTAACTTCAAAAAAAAATAGTTTCGCCTGTTAAAGGAAACACCACATAAGGCCGCCATTTAATAATAAAAAAAGGGGAGAGAAGAAAAGGATAAAGATGCAAATTCATTACAAATATGATAGCATGTTCATATAGTACATTATCAAAAGAAATAAAAGAAACACATGCATCACAATGTAATGTGAAGTTTCTCACAAATCTTATTTTATATTCAATGTTGTCATGTAATGTTGCAATTCCTCTTTTAACCGAAGTTGCCTGATCAGGAACGTCAGCCAGTTTTGATTCTAAAAAAGTGGCAATTTCCTGATTTTTCATCTGTTCGGTCTTTACAAGGTCAATGGTTCGGATATTGGCTTCAAGTTCTTCTTTAGCTTGATGAATAATCACATCTTCCGCTTCTTTTTTATCCTTCAGTAATGATATCTCCTTTTCGAGAAGAGTGATTTGGTCATCAATAACTGCTTTATTTCTATCAAAAATTTGGATCTTTTCGTGAAGGGACTGGCTGGTAACCTCATGGGTGGCGAGAATGTCAGCTAAAAGGGAAAGTTGGTCCCTAAGTGACGCCAATCCCTTTTGGTGATAAGGATCTTTGGAGCAATGATGACATTTCAAGCAACCTCCAAAGTTTTAGTTGAGCCATAAAATTCTGATAAGCAGTTATAAAGGGATTGAACATTAACACGTGCAAGGCGAGCAGAGTGATCAAGAACTGCCAAAGCACTATCCAAGAAAGGCCATTGAGCCGGATCTTTGAAAGCATTAATAATGAACAGAAGTGCGTTCTTGATTAATCCTACAGCAAAAGGTGATACTTTCTCCAAAGAAAGACCATCAAGGACCGAGGCCACTGAGTTAAAGCCCTCAGAACCCCTTGGAGTTGGCATGATTGTGGCCGTGATTGAAGAAAATTTTTGTATAAGTTTAGATAGGAAGGATATTTTAAATAAAGAAATATTCATGTTTATGTGTACCTTGTTTGGGAATAGCAACAGGGGTAGATCGAGCAGATTGAGTTGAAGGAATTACAGATCCCGGTGTATCTGCAGCTGCAGCAACATCGAAGGAGAGTTCTTGAGCCCCTCTTATACCAGAATCAATAGTTGTTGGAACATTAACAGGGTCGGAGGTGAATTCCAAATTCTGGCCACTGGTTGGGTAGAAGAGGGATGTACTGCTGCATGAAGAGAACCATGTGGGGCAACTGGGGCCGGCAAAGTTTCCTCTATGCTATGGCAAAGAAGAACATTGCCTGTTTCTGATATAGGTCTTGATGATTGAGCTTCTGTTCCTGCTAACATTGGTGCTTCATGAACAGTTGCACCAGTAGTCTCTACAATCCGTGGAGAGTATCTAGGATTAAAAGAGAAGAAGATATTCACTCCAGGAGAGCATTCATATTCACCATAATCTAGCTGCTCCTCTTCTAAAGAATCTATAGCAGTTGGAAGAGGAATGTGCGAACTAGGTAAGATGTCGACATTTTCTTCCCCGAAATTTACTTTAGCATCAGTGTTGGCATCCAATAAGGCATCATCTCCCTCATCAACCAAGCTTGTGGAAGAGGAGAGGTCATCACTGTCAGTGTTAGCAGAATATTCTGAAGAACTATCATCTATTGATACTGTCTGTTTCTCCTTGTACACGGTCTTTACTGGAAGAAGACGTGTGTTCCTGACAGGAGAAGGGCCTGGTTAGGCCGAAATGACAGGAGACAATGATTTAGCCCGAGACCGGGTCATCGAAGATGAGACAACTTGACTTGCAACGGGGGGAGTTAAGGTTGTAGTACCATGAGTTGTTGGAGAGGAAGAAGTTGAAACTACTGAGGGATTCGTAGTGATGTGAATAATTTTGGAAGAAGTGGCAACGTTTGTAGGATTTGTGGTAGTAGAAGTACCAAGAATAGACTGATCTCTTCTTTCAGGAATGGAGAGAGGCAAAGTACCACCTACAGTCTCAAACCCTTCACAAGGGGTACGGGGTGGCATCCTTTGCTTTAATAAATCTAAACAAGAACCAAAACCAATCCAGCCTTCTAAGGTGTTTGGCGGCTTGATCTCTCTGATGGGCTCTTCTAGAGAGATTCTGCGATAAAGATCCCCGGAAACAGCAGCATGATCTTTCCAATAAAAATAGCCTATTCCTTGCTCTGGCCTGTAATTTCTCAAACGTGGAGGGGGAATCCAAATGGGACGATCCATAGGAAAATGGTTATGTACCAAATAATATTGGTGTGTCCACCATCGCGTCCATGTGTATGAGGCTGTTACTCAATGGTTGTATCCTGGTAGAATGAATCAGGAACCAAAATTCCTAACTAGTAGTTGTTTCCATATCAATGCCCAATTATAAGGGCTAACTCCGTAACTTCGCATGGTTCGAGTAACATCTTCTCCTATTTGTGGTACGGTCTAATCATATCCAAATTGCCTGGAAAAATGATTGGGGTAGTATGGTTCTCTCCAGAATTTGACCCCTTCTCGTAAAGCAAGGCTGCCAGAATGGATACACAAGAAAAAGGTTTGCTCGATGGAGTCCAGATTGTTGTCATCCTTGACATCCCTATCCTCAGCCTGATGATCTAAATGGAAGGAAAACAAGTCAATAGATTTCAGATTATTAATCTTGTCCACTATCCAGTCATATGTCTTCTTTATCATCTTTCGCTGCTGAAAATGCCATAAAGGTAGATGCTCGGGATGAACATAAGCTTTCTCTGGGTCATTATAAGTCCAAGGAAAGTAAATGCCCAGCCAACCAGAGAAATAATGCTAGGGAGTGAAAGCGGATGAAACTCCTAGCGTCGGGCTTGTACAGTGTGCTGCGGCATGACCGAAAGCTCGGTACAGTGAACATAATACGGGTGGAGCTAAAGAATATCTTCTTCTACCTTCTGCCATCGCACCCGCTGCTAAAAACAGAGTAGGTCAAATGGAGTCCAAGCTTTTTGAACTTGGCAAAACGACCAAGCTTAGCCAGTAGGCTAGAAAAGTAGCCAATTCAGTTTCAGCAATAAATGTGCTAGGGCCTCTTATTTTTCTTCGAGTAGCTTCCAATTCTGGGCCGTGACTGCTAGGAAATCTAAAAAGGGGGGTTGAGTATTATGGAGAAATGAAGTGAATGACAAAGGTACTAACACTAAGTATCGCGAAAAATGTACGAGCCATGCAAGTGGTGATATTTTATGAACATCTGGGAAATAAGACATCTCTTGAAAGAGTGCAATTGTTGAAGAAGTGATCTTAGGAGTTCTGCTTGGGTCTATATAAGAGAATTCTTCATTTGTGGGAATATATTCGTCCAGGAAAGATCCAGTAATGGGTAGACCAACCATTCTGAATAGATCCCATAGACTAATGCTTACTTCTCCGAATGGGAGATGGAAGGAATTCATGGTAGAAGACCAATATTTTATGAAGCCCTTGTAAATTATTGTGTCCTTGTGGAAGAATTCGGAGGTGGCTTCTATGGCATAATAGAATCTAGCAACAATAAGAGGCTTCCATATTTCTTCATTTTGCTTTTGTCCACATACTCTAGTAAGGATGATCTATCCAAAGACCCCGAGTTCTGAATTCTTCCTTACCCCGCAAAGAGTCACGATGATGAAAGCGTTTTTTTGTGGTTTCGAAAAAATGGGTAGGGTATAAGTCATGAGGATCAAAGCATGGCATGAGAAAGCGCATGTGTACTACTTGGCCAGTTTTCTGGACCATTCCTTTCTCCGTCAAGTAACTTTAGAGAAGTTTTGGTTTCTTTATTACCCAGTTTGATACATACCGAAGTTTGTTTTGTGTCATAAAGTTAGTCAATTCGCTCTCTATTATGGAACAATGACGATGAAGATGCAAAGGTATAGTGATAGTCTCATCCTTATAAGGATTACGGAATTTGATTGCATCCGGGTTGCATCAGGAGAAGTCTTAGCGGCAGATAATTGAGTGGTATCTGTTCGAAGATTGGCTGTGGATTTTAGCCAATTCTCCCATTCTGACTCTTGTCCTTCCATGGAAGGAGCGTTTATCTCTCGCATCAAAATAACTGTTCGAATGTGATTGGATAAAAGTTGAATACGGTCACTAAAATTGATAATACAGGAGGTGGTTCTTTGAAAAAAGTAGAATATTCTTCAGAACTTGGTCTTTTATGAGTTTGGGATTCAATTGGTTGAGGATCAGAAGGTTCTGCAGCATGGGGTCTCTTTGATGAACTAGTCATTATGATCTGCAAGGAAAATTAGTAAAAAGTCAAAGTTGAGGACGAAATTTATTTTGAAGATTGAAAATTAGAAGTAAAAACCAAAGAGTTGTTGTGCGCCTGGCTTCGTGCGCAGTAAGAAGGAGACTTCCTGCGCTAGGCCCTGTGCGCAAGAATTACCAAGACTTGGTTTGAATAGTTGTTGCGCAGGAAAATGATGACGTGCAGAGAACACTATCATGCGAAAATAGTCGTCGTGCGAGGAGGGTGCTCTGCGGTGCAGAATGGAGACAGCGCAGAACGGTCTAATAGGGAAAGCGACTTAACACAATGGGTAGGAAGAGGGAATGGTTTGAAAGAGGCTAAGTCCTGTATTTATAGCAAGAAATTGGACAATGTGCATAATTAAAAGTGTGCTACACATAGTGCACAATTGAAAGTACGTTGTACATGGTGCGCTAGATATGGTGCGCGATTGGAAGTGCACAGGTCGGGATATAATAGATCATGTGCGCAAGATGAAGTGCGCGCATGAATTTAAGAATGATCATATTATGAGGATTATGCACTATGAAATTAACTTTCTTAGTATTTGATCCTACATTATTTTAAAGGTATAAAAGAATGCAGGATCAAGGGGAAATCTGTTGAGGCATAAAAAGAGAGAAGAGATAAACAGAGGAAGAAAATAAGAAGTAGTCTGTAGGACGACCTTAGCAGAAAGTCTTCCGCAGGACAACCTTAGCAGAAAGTCTTCCGCAGGACAACCTTAGCAGAAAGTCTTCTGCAGGACGACCTTAGCAGAAAGTCTTCCGCAGGACGATATTCGCAGAAAGTCTTCCACAGGGAGTCATTCGTAGGAAGATTAGGCGCACCAAGTAGTCTGCTCATTGGAATCCGGACAAAGCAATTCGCAGGATGATTTCCGCACGAAACGGAATGTATGGTTAACGTGGCATAATCACAGGTGTGAGGAGGACTATAAATACCCCTCGACCCCTTTTTAGGGGACATTATACAACACTCGAAGAAGAACAGATCAGATCAGAGAGAGAAGGTAGAAAGGAATGCTAGTTCATTTTTATTGTGCGGAGCAGCTACCATGCGGCGCAGAGTACAATTGGCGCACATGGGTCTCTACGCACCAAGTCTTTCTGCGAAGGAAAGGCATTCTGCGCAGAAAGGCCTTGGAGTACAAAGGGTTCTACGTGTAAAGATCTGTTGTACACATAGATTGACTAGAGGACTTCATGAGTTGAAGTGTCTACATACATAGACTACCTGCGCTAGATTACCTGTGTAAAGACCATCTGCGCAAAGAGGCAATCTGTGCATTAAGGATCTTCACCTGCGACGAATCTTTCTTTTTAATGATTTTTCTCATAATTTTTCTTAGTGAAAATTGTGCAAATTATGAATGTTCTATTTTGGAATCAAACGAGAATGGGATGTAAAAGAACTTAGAAGAAATGAATTAATTGACATCAATGTTGTGATTACCTATTTGGCGCTCTTTTATTAATTATAAAGTATATAAAATTTCTTAAACAAAGTACATTTTGTTTCTAACACTCATTTCCTGCTCTCAAATTGCATGACAACCACGACCCATACCTCATGACAACCATGACCCATATAACATGACAACCACAACCCATATAATATGACAATCACGACTCATATAACATGAGAACCACGACTCATACAACATGACAACTACGACCCACCACCATGTATGTGTTTCATCCATGCTGCCCCATCCTTCTTGTTGTTAAGGCATAAAAATTATAAAAGAATCGAAAGAGATAGCTTTGAAAAGGGTGCGCAGGACCGCACAACCAATGTCAGTTGCGTGAGGCCGCACAATCAATCTTCCTTGTGCAGGTCCGTGTAATGAGAATATCAGTTGTGCGGGACCCCGAAATGTACTGCAGAAATGGTCCCTTTCATAAGGATTTAAAGCACTAAAAATTTTAAGATCAGGATTTTCACACATGCGAGGGTCTATAAATACCCCTTCCCCTCCTTCATTAAAGGGAATTAAAGATTTTTAAGAGGAACAGAGCGGAGCGGAAGATTGAAGGTAGGAGAGAAGTCTCCTATCAGTTACGCAGGACCGCGTAATAGATATCAGTTGTGCGGGTCTGCACAACTAGGTTGCCCTGGAGTCTGTGAAGTTCAGGAGCCGTTATGCTGTTGAAATCCATGGGTCAGGCTTCCTTTCTCCAGGCTTTCTTCTATTTTTCAGAAGAGAAGGATTAGTCGATCGAATTGACATATCCCCTAAGTATTAGGGATGGTTGAAACAGGGGCTGTTATTCTGCTGAAATCTCTATTTCATTGAAGATTCATCGATCGAATCAACATTCCTCCTAAGTCCTAGGAGATGATCAAAACAGGCGCCGAAAGGCCGTCGAAATGAACTCTTGATATCTAAAGCATAAGTCATTTATTTTCAAATAATCTATCTTAGAATCAAGGGATGTAAATGAACTCAGTATCAATGGAATGTGATGAATGTTCTCAATGCCCTTTCTCTATTATGTTTCAATAAGGCAATATCCCAAATCAAATGCATTTGTTTCTTTGTCGAAACAAAATGGTGACTCTGCTAAGGAAAATAATTTTTATTATCTTATTTAAATATTAACAGTGAAGTTGTTATGAACTTGCATCAAAGTTTGGCGTCCTATGGATGCCAAAATGGTGACTCTTAGTAGGAAAATCCTCCCCTTCATCTCTAAGATCGATCAATTTAATTGTTCATCTACTAACTTTAACTATGATTTGTGTTGAAGGTTTTAACATCCGACTACGACTTGCTACTTATGGCAACTCCGATAAGAAAAGTGAACTTTCAATTCACCCCGACAGGGTTCGTAATAGAATACACACCAAGTCATGCAAGTGAAGGTAGCATGGCTCAGGTAACAGCTGGAGTGATTTCTGCTTTGTCCCATTCATCAGAAGGTGATGCAGGATAGACTGTTGTAACATCTCGTAAGGTAAAAGCACTAAACGTCAGAAATTCTAGGATGAATCAGCCTTCATTAAGAATCAGAGGGCCAGTAACACGTAACGCAGTTAAAAGAAATCTCGAACTTTCTCCTCCAACGATCTATCCTGAGCAAATGGTTCCCTAATTGACAGCGCGGACTTCCCAGCTTTAAACACTCCAATGGCTAAATGGACAAGAGAACAAAAGGGAAAAGCATTGGTAATCAGATCACCAATGCCATCCCAGATAGATTCACCAGTATTAGCATCACCTTAGTCAATTGATGCCACAGGGGGCATGAAAAAGTCCAATGAAACTTCGTCCTCTCCTTTTTCTGCGAGTCCCATTACGTCAGCATACTCTCGCTCTCCTTCAATTACGGCTTCATCAAAAAGTGGAGAAGCTGCAGTATATATGGCTGGGACAAATCCAGATTGTAGAGCAACTACAGAGGATCATTTCAATGCAATAGCAGCAGCCCAGAATGCATTAATGAAAGAATGCAGAACCCTTAGAGAGGCACTGGCAACCCTTGCACATAATGTAGCTCGAATGACGATTCCCCAGAATGCAATGGGGGGGGGGGGGGGGGGGGGGGGGGGGCAAGAAAATCAACCTGACGTCCTCCCACCACAAGGGGCAGGGTCACTTGGGTTCATTCCAGCGGCAAGAACTGTGACACAAGATGAGGTGAGGCAAGTGGTTGAAGAAGCTGTTAGAGCAGAAAGAGAACAAGAAAATACTGGATGTTTTAGGTATCAAACGTCGTATCCAAGGGAAGTAGAAGACGTCCCCTTTCTGATCAATTTCAAGCAGCCAGATTTTCAAAAGTTTAATGGAGAAGGATCCCTGGAAGAGCATTTAATGCACTTCATCACCAATATGGGAAATTTTTCTACAATACCACAGTACTGTTTGTGATTTTTTGCTTCATCACTAAAACACAAAGCGTTTCGATGGTATTCTAGTTTGGCACCAGGATCAATATGTACCTGGGAAAAAATGCAGGAGGTGTTTATGTCAAACTTTTTCTCTTCAGAGAGTGATGTCAGTATTACGGAGTTGGCCTCTATACGGAAGAGAGAAGGAGAGCCGGTAGAAAAATTTACAGACAGATGGAAAATATTAGGGGCCTCATGTAGATAGTTACCAGAAGAAAAAGAATAAGTTAAAATGTGTCTGAATTCTATGGGGACAGGGATTGTGTTCAAACTCACTAGCGTTGATATCGGAACTTTTCATGATTTAGCCACTAAAGCTCACGCTTTGGAGCTGATGACTCACAAGATCCCAGCATTTCACCATGATACAACCAGGAGGGTATCCGACAAGACGACCGTGAATGCTATTGATCATGACAGAAGAGATAAAGATGCAAGGGACTCGAGGGAAAGAAGACCAGACCGACGCAAAGAAGGGAGTCAGTCAAGAAACAGATACAATGGGAAGAGGCCTAGAATATTGAATTCTCGTAAGGGGTTCGCATTTGATAAGGAATATGTCGCCCCTATGATGGAACAATTATTGAAAGCTGGCACGATAGTATTACCGGATCCTAAATGCCCAGAAGACATGGCAAGAACCAAAGAAAGGAATTTCTGTCGTTAACATCGTCTAGTGGGACATCCAACAGAGAACTGCTATACATTGAAATGTATAATACAATGACTGATCGATAGGGGTGAGATAGTATTGGGGAAAGAAAAAGAAAGGGGCGCCATGACAACCGTAAATGTGCTTATAGTTCGAAAGAAAGACCAAGATGCAAATGAAGAAGAAAATGATAAAGCAGCAAAGAAGGTTGCAGTAATCACGTTACGGTCAAGTAAAAAGGTGGTAAGCCTTATAAAGCAAAAATCAGAAGTTACTAGGAAAGAAACGATTGAAAGACAGAGTAATGGCGACAAGACAAAAGAGAAGAATGAGGTGACAAGAGTGACTTATGACATGGTAAGTCATTTAAAAGGAATATTGGCCCGATTAAGTGTTTATGACACACTTAAGCTATCGAAGAATTTTGACAGAGTCTGATCCAGGAATTTTCTGATCACGACATTAGAGAAACTTTACTGGCAGATTTAGAGCATGAAGAACTTGATGAACAAGAGGACTATCTCCCAATCATTTCTTTTTCTAATGACAATTTGATCTGCGAGGGAGAACATAATAGGCCACTGATGATAGAGGGCCATATCTGTGGGAAGAGAGTCAAACAGATTATGATAGATAACGGGTCTATAGTAAATCTTTTGCCACTTTCGATGTTAAGTAAGTTAAATTACTGTCACTCAGAACTACGCCCCAGTGGAATGATGATACAGGGTTTTAATCAAGATGGGAAACGCGCACTTGGAAAGATTATGGTAACGTTGGAAATAGGAGAGTTGACTACTGACGTTGTGTGTCATGTTATAAGTGCAGTAACGACATACAACCTTCTCCTAGGAAGGCCGTGGATACATCAGTACAATATCATACCCTCTACTCTGCATTAGTATTTCAAATACTATACAGACGGAGTACAACATAAAGTAATGGCGATGCAAAACTGTATACAGAAGCCGAGTCCTTCTTTGTAGATGCTAGCTACTATAAAGAGTTTGCTATCGAAAAGATGAATAAGGATGAAAGTAGCGTCCTAAAGGATGATCAGGAAAGTACAATTATAGAAGGAGCAGAAAAAGCAGGGCCATCTGAAACCGTGGAAATAAACAAGAGGTTCTATTTTGTGCAAAACATTTAAGGTAGCCGGGACAACCGCAGTTAACTTTGCTGTCATTTGAACAGTTGAAAATTTTACAGTCGAATTATACGGTGCTACTGCCGTATGCTGAAAGAAATAAGCCACTTTTAGACGCTCTAGTAAGATTTCAAGTTAAGGCGAGCGAAAAATACCCTGAGACAATAGAGTTCTATGTTTTGAGAGAAGTAAAGACAAGAGGAGAGACTCAAAATAATATGTACTATGGTAGTTTGATGTCGCAAGACCTTCAAAAGTATAGCCCGGCAAGTAAGAAGATTATGAAAAATATGGGTTTTAATTATGAAGAACTCATTGGCTTAAACCATGGGGAGGGAATTCAAATCCCTATTGGGATCGATCAGGACAAGCGCAAAAAATTTCAAGGTTTGGGGGCAAACTGGTCGATAAATACGATCACAATCGTGTAGTCTTCTGCAGAAATATACTGCCTCAATATCTCCAAGAAGAAAAAGTATGTCTCTAACCGCAGTCACAATCATATCAAGGGGGCAAGTTCAAGGCCAAATGAGATAAGATGTACTTAATAAAAGAGGTGTACTTCAAAGGAGTAAATAGAAGCCTATATTGGCCTATACTCACGTTGTCAAGAAGGAATTGCTCTTGAAGGCGCAATTGATTTTGATACAGAACATTATCAGGATAATAATTTTGTATCAAAAGGGGGCAAGATGAATAGAATGAATAAGGAAGAAGTTCGCAAACATATCAAGATCATATGATAACAAATATTATCATAAAAAAAAGGGGAAAAGAAAGATGAAGAAGATGTGCACCATCAAGTAAGCTGAGCGCCATCAAGTGAGCTCTACAAAATTTTACCTGAAATTGATACCACCATTACCATCGAGCTGGTATATTGTGAACAATACAGACAAACGATGCAGATAAACAGATGGGTATAATTGAAGACATTAGCAGAAGTCATGGTGTGTCAATTTCAGTCGAAAACACCTATGATCATCTTTCAAGACATTTTAAGATAGCATATTAAGTCATTGCCAAATGAAAAGTCTCGATGATCGCTGTCAAGCGATAACGATCGCTATCAAGCATTGATGATCATCGTCGATGCTAAGGATTTCTACCTCACCAGGTATCAATGATTATAAATTAAAAAGAGAGCAACTGTCGCTGTCGCTGATCAATCGCTCATCAAAGTTGCCATCATCGCTAAGCTGATACATTATTTTACACATGATATAAAAAGTCTTTATGACATTATCAGCAACAGAGAAATGTCAATTATTGATCAACCATCTGCTGACAGTAGAATAAATCATATAACCAACTATATATAAAATTGGCAACAGTGATGGTTGCTTATCATAAAAAGGCAGTCTAGTCAAGTCCCGAAAAAAAAAAAGAAAAAAAAAGGGAAAAGGGCCAAGTCCTAAAAGGATTAAGTCTCTAAGACATAAAAAGGCCAAGTCCTAAAAGGACCAAATCTTAAAAGGGACCAGCTACGCATAAGACCTATAATCATTTAAGGCAGCTCAGTCAAGCCAATGGCCCACTGTGCATGAGATCTATGAGGATCGCTTTTCGAGCAGCGGTGAGAAGCCAGTGGCCCTAAAAAGCCCGTGAAGGCCATCGTACGCATACCAATGCGGGCAACTGACGAAGTCAATGACCAAAAGCTAAAAGGCCAAAAGTTGACCAAAAGCCAAGGAGCCAAAAGTCTTTAAATGACCAAAAACCAAAAAGCCAAAAGTCAACCAAAAGTCAAAGTGCCAAAAGTCCTCAAATGGCCAGTCAGCGTAACCTCCATGTCCTCTGTATAGCTTTCCGGCAGTGTCATGGGGAATGGAGGACAATGCCCTCCCGTGAATGAGCCCGACCTTGCAGATGAAAAAAATGAGGGCTACGGTGCGAGCTTTAGATAGGCTAACCATGCATAAGACCCTCCAGATTTGTGGTTCGATTCCGGTACTAACTCATGAGGAAGGGCTTAAACCTACTCATCGATGGACTAGCAACTATGGATTGGGTACCCCTAAAGGTAGCCTTTCGAGCTCTATGAACTCTAGAGAGTTACTATGGCCAATCCTGTGCATAAAACTAACCAAGTTCATGGCCCAGGTAGCTTCACTGGGTCCCTCTGATGGATTGCAGTTTGTGAACTCCCCAGGTAGTGAGAAGTCCAGTGAACTCTTAAGAGTTACAGAGGCCATCACGTGAGACCCGACTCTAGCTAGAGTCCAAATAAGTTTGCTCCACTACTCAAGAGCTTAAACTGTGTGTGCAACTGACTGGATTGAAACCTAGCACCGCCAATAAAATATAAATGAATGAATTTATGTAGGAAATCCCATATTAACAAGCATAAAATGTGGATGTTTTATAATTGGTTTTATTGAATATCATGTTAAACTATGTGCAATATTCAAGATGCAGAAAATTCATATCTCACAAACGAACATAGAAAAAAAAACTAATGATGTTGAGATTACTACATAGATAATATGTCTGGAATAATGCGTAATGTAGAAGTGCATAAAAAAAGGGTTACTGAAAGTTGCTATTGAAAATTAAAAAGAGAACATGCGCTTAAAAGAAAAGAAAAAGAGAAAGAAGGAAAGAAGCGAAAGCATATATACAAAAAAAAAGGAATTATATGCTTAGAGTTCCTCTGTAATGCCTACTATCTTCATATATTGCTGCAAGTCTTCCTTTAATTGAATCTGAGTTGCCTCATGCTTTGACTTCTCTTTAAGAATAATCTTTGCTTGATTAGGAAGGCCAGCTAATTTTTCTTCTAAGGATGTGATCATTTCCTTGCTCCTGAGTAATTCAAACTTTTCAGCATCAGCAGATTGAATATTGACATTGAGTTTTTCTTTAACCTCCTGTATAGATAGTTCCCTCTCATGACCTTTCAGTTCTAGTTGTGAAATTTCTTCTCTCAAAGCCGCAATACGATCTTGAATAAGTACCTTGTCATCAGTGAGGGTCTTCAGCTGTTCTTGCAAAGTTAACTGCTCCTGGTCTAATTCAGATATGGTGGAAGCAATAAGTGATGCCTTATAACATCCTGAAAATCGGGGGTCGAGCAAAAACTCTACTCTCGAGTCCCAAAACATCATTTATGCAACATTTTTAATGATGGGTGAATGTTGCTCATATTAGTGCAGAAAACATGAGTGGGATTAGATCAAAACAACATATCATACTCCAAAGATAGTTAAATTAGCAAGCGGAAGAATGTAATAGATATATAAAGTATATGAACTGTTGTGGGTCTCCAGAGTGTGACCATGTTACCAGGTTAAACATATACATGTATACTCCAAAAATGATAAAAAGAATATACATGGGTGTGTAAGAAAAGGACAAAATATCAAGTATATTGGCATCTAATCAGTAACCCTGTAACCCCGTCAATCAGAACCTGCATATAGGAGGGATCCTCCTCCTCATCATCAAGTCCGACTCTGCTTCACAAGCATCACCATCATCTGCACTTAAGATAGGAACTGTTTGATGTGCGCAACACCGTCCCGTAACGTGGGAGTGAGTAATTAACTCAGTGGAATCATAGAGCAAGGATTAGCATGTTATCAAATCAATCACGCGTTAATAGTAAAGCAAACAATCAAACATTCCTAGATACTGTTGTTAATGTATGCATGATGGATGCCCTCACCGACATTCTCCCTCATACGGCACCATCTGCGTCCGCGGCATGCTTGCATACCACTCAGTGCTCCACATCTTCCAGGCACATGCAATGCGATGTGGATATGATTACCAAGTTATTATTAGTCCTTTTCATACAGCCGTATTGGGAAACTAAGGTACTTCCCTTATATCAATCCCAACACAAATCCTGTCTAGGGTCGTCACTCCTAGAAATCACATACGATGTTACATTTGTAGGTCGCTGCAAGGGCTGTCAGGGCTGTTGCTCGCACTCGTTGCATTGCTCCCCCATCACCTTATCAATACAGGCTTAATTATCCTTAAGACTGCATCAGGACTCGTTGCCCCCATGCGGTGTCAGGATAAACTCAAGGTCACTACAAAGGGCTCGTCACCAATCAGTGTAGGCCGACAACAAGAATATAGTGTCCCATACCACCATAATCTGCTCAGAGTAGGGTGCTCACTGGTCACTACGGGGAGGTTTGTGGCCCCAGCGTAGGCCGACAGCTCGACCAAGGTATCCCATACCACCATGCCCGGCTCATGAGTCTTTATGGATCAAGGTACCATGGTTGACAGGATTTTCAATGGTAAGTTCAGTACCCTAGGTTCAACCAGTTATGACTCATACAGGGTGAACAATCAACGGCCAGTCGGGTTACTTGACGGGCTCGACTAGTACGAGCGCAACCCAAGTCAAACGACATGAAGTGCGTAAAACACTTCGTGTGGCCTAACCACTGCCGCCAACTTCAAACACGACTTGCATTCATCGACGCGTCCTTCGTGGTAAATATAAGCAAACCACGAATTTACTCTGTTACCGACTGCCTGGACTAAGTATAGCCCTAAACATTTGTGAATCCACATCAAAAATCATATAAGAGTAATGAAAATGAAATACAACAATATAAGCATGTTGAAACATGTTATAACATACCACTTAAGCAATTCATCCAACATATACATTTCCTATACATAAAGAAATCAATACATCTAACCAACATGATGGAGATCATTTACATTAGCATATTACTTGAGAATTCAATCTCAAAACTATTTCACAACACTATATACTCAATACATACTAATACAAACATTTATACAAACACTTAGCCTACACACTTAAGTCTACATAGTGTAAGTCGACTCAAAGTAAGCATTTGGGCGAATCTCTTCACCAAACCAATTATGCACGCATTCTTAATATCCTAATGTGACAAATAGCCATGGCAACTATTTCAACAAAATATGCTTGTATGCAGTATTTTCTACAAATGACTAAAATGCCCTAAATCTCATATTTTTCGTACATTTATGAAACAGAAAACGGACAGCATGTTGTATATGTTAAACGGTGTTGCCGTCGATAATCTACTATTAAACGACATTGAAAGCGTTGAAATCAGCTAATCAAAGCATCTAAAATCCACACCTTTTTACCCTAGATGTGTATCGTTCCGAACGGAGCGTATACGCTTCGTCTACGGCGAACAGGCGACCTAATACACAAGATGTATAAGCTACTTCACTATTGGAATTGATGGAACCTTAAATCAGCAAGTGGTTAGGGTTTTCCTTACCTAAAAATGCGTTGGAATCACCGGCAAAGTGATTTGAACGCGATGCTTAGGCACGTATAGCAGCAGCAGCAAGTGGTGGGAAGATCTCTCCCACACTCTCTCACAATCTCTCACTTTTTCTCTCTCTCTAGCTAGGGTTTCTAGCAAATTCGGATGGGTGAGATAAGTGAGGGTTTAAAGCCCTTTTATAAGCTAAAACCTTCCCAAATTAGGCTTGGGAACAAAGTTCACTTGAGGTATAACCAAATCGGGGCTGTTCTGGTCCAAAAGAGCATTTTGGGAGGTCTCCTGGCCGAACGCGATCGGACTTAAGCTCATGGTCACTGGATGTTGCTCACACCCAGTTTTTAGTCCGGTAGTGTTTGCAGATCGCACGTGGCGGTCCAGTTTCAGTTCAACGGTCATCGCACCTAAATCAGGTCTACAAGTCTCATGATATGAAAGAGAAATTTTTTCTGATCCGACGGTGTAATTTGGTTAAATTTTGACGGTTAGAACGCTTAATAATAATGCGCCAAGTCACGTGCCAGATTTGGATTAAAATTTCCAAATCTAACCCCTTTCTTACTCTCTTTACTCCAAGCTCAATGAAATAGCCTCTGAACGTCGGTTGGCCTTGATTTTCGAAATGATTATCAAGTCCAGCTAAGCGGTCATAACGGTCTAAGATGGTAGATATCGGACTTCCGACGTGCGGTCTAGATCCAATACGAAGTTTCAAAGGGTTCCTGAGAATAAACTGGTTTAGAGTTTGATCCTAGGTTTCTAGGTAACATAGCGTTAACAGTCCTACTAATTTTGGGTCTTATAGTTTATATTTAAAGTGATCCAAGTTAATTTCACTGAGTATTTAGTTTGGTACTTAACCAAATTCTACCCTAATAGGGCAGAATACGGTTCTAGGGCCATTCTATGCCGTATTTTGGGCACTTCTAGTTATCATATTATTTTTATTATTTTTCTGAGAGTTCATCATCAAGTTTACCCTGACTCCACCAAATTTCATAAGATTTCAAGTTGTAGAAAAATTTTAAAAATTTCAGAAGCAGCAGCTGTCTAACAAGTGATTATCGGACAGTTTCTCACAATGACCTACTTTAAACTATATTAAATATTTTATTATATTTTTTACATATATTTATATAAAACTAGACTCATTTAGCTTCAATCTGGTTTTTGAATCACCTAAGTCAGAGTTATAACGAAGGAGATATGATTTTTCAAAGTTGGAACAAATGCTCAGGAAAAAGTGCAGAAACCGGCCTGCCAGACCGTTGTACAGACGGGTTCGGCGATGCATCGCCAAACCAGCGATCCCATCGCCGTTCGCTAACCTGTTTGGGGTGATTTCACTGTCTGATATTTAAAATGGGTGTATTTTAGAACCTGGGATGAGTTATTTGACATGTAATATATGATTTTGGGTAGGAGAAGCTGATCTATCCAAATAGCCTACTTATTTTGTGAGATTACAAAAGGTTAATGGTTAAAAACCCTTTTTATTTATTTATTTACTATTCATAGTCTTTTTTAGTTTAAGTATTGATTAACATCACCTAAACTTTAAGATTTGTGTCTAATATGAAAGCTCCTAAAAAATTTTGAAGGATAAAGTAGTGAAAGGTGAGATTTTCGAAGGAAATAGGGATTTGAGACTTTTGGATTAAGTTTTGAGAAGTTAATCAGGTGTTAGGATTGACCCATTGCCTAAGGACGTCTAATCCCAGGTTGGCAAAAATCTGGGGTGTTACACGCTTTCTCCTTAGACAAAGTTAACTGCTTCCCGTATTCCAGAACTTCTGGAGCAATCGTGATATTTTTCACTGATGCCAAAGAAGCTATCGAATCATAGAATCCGAGGAGGGAGTCACGCAGAACAGAAATATTAATCTTTGCCATATTTACAGAGCTTTCTAGAATCTCGATGGCTATATCTAGGTCTAACCATTGTTCAGGATCTTTGAAGATGTGAACTACCATTGACAAAGAGTTCTTCATTAAAAGCATTTTGTGAACGAGAATCTTTGAGGGAAATGGTAGCTCAGAGACAGTGGCCACAGATTTGGAGCTGGCCGTCCCGCTACAGGGAAGAATTCCTATAACACGAGTAGGAGATAAAGTTAGAGTAAGCAACGCAAGATTAAGGATATGCAGCTCTTCAAATTGATATATATACCTGCCGCAGAGGTGTGACCAGCAAGTGAGGGAACTTCTGGGGCTGCAGAAGTACCAGCTTCCAGCATGTCAGCAAGAGAAGGCACCCTCACTTCTGTGCTCGAATCTTTGGTAGTAGGAGTTGGCAGATCAGTAGCCTCGACAGGGAATGAAATTTCACGGGCCACCCTTTTTGGTATCACTAGAGGAGTCGAAGGAACCCATGGTGAAGCCATTAGTGCAGCTGGATGAAGATCCGCAGAGGGGGCAGCGTTCGTTTCAATATTAGCTACATGCATACCTGAAAATGAAATAATAAAGATGATAAGATAGTTATCACTAGACAAGCACGTGAATATTTAAGGAATTCAAATTCCCTTACCAGGTGAATATCCATATTCCCCGTAGTCCAAGAGTTCTTCATCCTCTTCAGTTACTGCATGTGGCTTGCCAGGCACAGAAGTGGCAGGGGAAATTTTAGGAGCCGGGGGGAGATGTTCTTCCTCTACATTTTCGACGGCCATATTTTCCTCTTCATCTATGTTAACTTCTCCTTCTTCGAAGTCGTCATCTTGAGCTCCATCGTTTCCATCATCATCATCGTTATCATCATCTTCAGAACCCATGGGAATGGAATCTTCTGATGAAGAAGATGAACTTTCACTTGCCAGACCCTCTTCATCTACTTCCGCAACCACGACTTGTTTTCCTTTGTAAGAGATGGGCTGGTTACTTTCTCTTGGAGATCTCCTGTTAATCGGAACTGAGGGAGATACGGAGACCTACCTTGTATCTTCCTGGGGAATAAGTGATGATGTTTGCAGACGTGCTCGTGATCTAGTCATCGAAGATGATGAGATAGAAGGAGGAGGTTGCGAGGAAGGGGCAGGTTCGTTTCGAGCTGGATTCTCCTGAGCCGTGGTAATTTCTTCAGGAATGGGGGAGGATGTCCCTTTAATATTTTCTGAAACTCGGCCACCAAGGTCGTGGGGGACATGTTCAAATTCCACCAGAACTCCATGAGCAAACCAACCATCTAAAGTATTAATTGGTTTCCTCTCACGAATCGGCTCTTCCAACGATATCTTTCTGCAAATTTCACCATAGTGAGGCGCGCGACTCTTCTCTGGAATGAAACCAATTCCGTTCTCAATTTTTCTGCCTCTAAGCCGAGGTGGGTGGAGAAAGAGAAGGGAGTCCACTGCTAAGCATTTGTTGACCAGGAATGTTGATGGTCCCACCATCTCATCCAACTGTAGGAAGTATGAACTATCCGGTCGTAGCTAGGAATGATGAAAGAGGAGTTGACACGATCGCCCAACAGTTGCTTCCATATCATGGCCCATTTCAAAGGACCTGTTCCATAGCAGCGCATTCTCTTGGTAACCAACCCACAGTCTTCCAGTACGGCTTGGTCATAGTCAAATTGGTGAGCGAAGTGGCTAGGGTAGTAGGGCTCTCTCCAGAACTCTGTCCCTTCTCTGAGAGGCAGACTACAGGAACAGATGGAAAGAAAGAAAGCCCTTTCTGCTACAGTCAGTGCTCTCTGGTCCACCATATCTATGTCTTTAGTGTAGCGATGAAGGCGAAATTGGAAGAAGTCTATTGGGTCAAAGTCCTGGATCTTATTGATTACCCATTTGTATGACCTTTTGGCCATGGCTCTTTGCTGAAAAAACCAAAAAGGAAGATGAGAAGGGTTGACATACGCCTTCTCTGACGCTTTGAAAGTCCAAGGGAAATAAACTCTCAACCATCCAGTAAAGTAATGTCAGGAAGTGTATGTAGAAGAAGATCCCAGGGTGGGGTTCTTGATATGTGTAGATATTTCTCCAAAGGCCTGATAGATAGAACATAGTACAGGAGGCATAATGGAATATTTCTGACCTTCCATTAGGGCTCCAGCAACGACGAATGTGGTAGGGAAAATAACATCTGCCCACTTGGAGCTAGGAAGAGCTACTATGCTTAACTAGTAAGATAGAAAATCTGCAAGTTCCCCAAAGGAACTATAGTCTGCTCTTTCCTTCATATTGTCGCGAAGATTCGTCAGTTCTTTGCAGCGACTGTCACAGAATCTACAGGGTAAAGTAAGAAGTTAGTGCAAGGGAATATGTGATGGAAAGAAAAATGCTAATTTCTGAGCCTGGAATACCTGAGCGTTCTGAAAAAATGAGCCAGCCATTGCAGAGGGAAAAGTTTGTGAAAATTTGGAAATTTCCCCATTTCTTTAAAAAGTTCGATAGTGGTTTCAGAAATGGAAGGTCTACGGTCTGGAGAAGATACAAATGCTAACTCTGCGTTCGTCGGGTTGAACTCATCATAAAATCTTCCTTTTAATGGAAGACCTGCTATGCGATACAAATCCCAGAGCGTTACGCTCATTTCTCCAAATGGCAAGTGAAGAGAATTGGTAGTGGGTGACCAATATTCAAGGAAGCCTTTAAGCATGGAAGGTTCCTTGTAGAAGTACTTAGATGTGACTTCTATCGCATCATAAATGCCGACTTTGGTGAGAGTACTCGCATGTTTCTTCAGGATGGCTCTGTCCAATCAGAATAATAGCGACGAGAAGTCAACAAGCCTCTTGTCCGAAAATCTTCTGACCCCCAAAGAGGGTCACAGTCCTTGTACCGTTGTCTAATGATTTCATAGAAATATGTTGGAAAGAGATTATGCGGACTGTAAAAAGGAGTAAGGAAGATCATGGAATAAACTTCTCCGATGATTTGTCGCAGTTTCTGTGCCTGCAGTTTCCCTTCGAGAATTCAAGGTTCTCTTGTCGCCCATGATTCAGTGTATATCAATTTCTCTCTGTCCATGTAATATGTGGGCTCACATTCAAGGATAGATTGGTAGCGATGAACATTGATGGGAATTACTGTCATACCTTCTGAATGAGGGTTTTTGAATTTCATAACACCCTTAATTACTCGAACTGATTCCCAAGAGTTTTGGAGCTTCTTCTTGTCATGCTCCTTTATCTTCTCTTCGAACTCCTTCGCCTTGTTTCGGTGAGCCTTCTTGGAGCGAGAAGCAAGCGGAGTATCTTCTCTGGGAGGGGGTCTGTCGTTATCTGTGTGGATGTGGGCGGTTGTCTTCAGCCATTTATCCCAATCATATTCACGACCATGTTTTGGAGGTAACTCTATGTTCCCCATGACTATAGCCCGATGAATGGGACAGGGAAGTGATTCAATGCGATCAGTGAAATCAAAAGTTGGGAGCACTGGTTCTTTGAAATATACAGGAATTTGGATAGTGGTTTTGGTACGTTTGGTCGGTGGCTGATCAACGGAAGGAGAAGGGCAATAAGAAGACGTATTGGGCAAGTCAGGATAAGAAGGTTGGTCAGTTGGAGGGTCTACAGGATGAAAAGTTCTCTTAATACGGGCCATGAAGGAAAAGGAATCAGAGAGTGATTGCAAGAAGAGACTCAGAAAATTGAGAAAGTCACTAAGTCCTAGTTGTGAGGGTCCATGCAATCAAAACCAGTTGCGTGGAATGTTGCAACACTTGGGAGACTTGCGCAGACGGAAAACACGTTGCGCGGGTCCGCGCAATCGATATCGGATGCATGGGAAAATCACCAGGAGAAAAATTTTCACCACAAAAGGGAAGAAGTGTAGATTATGAAGGGGACGCGGATCAAGGGTGCATCTGTTGAGGCATAAAAATTATAGAAGAATCAAGTAAGAAGAGATAAAGAGATAGAAAGAACTTTTGAAAAGAAGAAGAAAGAGATAGCTTTGAAAAGGGTGCGCAGGACCGCGCAACCAATGTCAGTTACGCGGGGCCATGCAATCAATCTTCCTTGTGCAGGTCCGCGCAACCCCGAAACGTATTGCAGAAATGTCCCTTTCATAATGATCTAAAGCACTGAAAATTTGTCCCACATCGCTAAGATCAGGATTTTCACACGTGCAAGGGTCTATAAATACCCCTTCCCCTCCTTCATTAAAGGGAATTGAAGATTTTCAAGAGGAACAAAGAGGAGTGAAAGATTGAAGGTAGGAGAGAAGTCTCTTGTCAGTTGCGCAGGACCGCACAACAGATATCAGTTACGCGGGTCCACGCAACCAGGCTGCCCTCCAGTCTGTGAAGTTCAGGAGCCGTTATGCTGCTGAAATCCATGGGCCAGGCTTCCTTTCTCCGAGCTTTCTTCTATTTTTCAAAAGAGAAGGATTAGTCGATCGAATCGACATTTCCCCTACGTATTAGGGATGGTTGAAACATGCACTGTTATTCTGCTGAAATCTCTATTTCATTGAAGATTCATCGATCGAATCTACATTCCTCCTAAGTCCTAGAAGATGATCAAAACAGGCACCGAAAGGCCGTCGAAATGAACTCTTGATATCCAAAGCATAAGTCATTTATTTTCAAATGATCTATCTTAGAATCAAGGGATGTAAAGAGGATGTAAATGAACTCAGTATCAATGGAATGTGATGAATGTTCTCAATGCCCTTTCTCTGTTATGTTTTAATAAGACAATATCCCAAATCGAATGCATTTGTTTCTTTGTCGAAACACTTGCCATGTCATTTTAGGACTAGGGCCCAAATATCAGCTCGATCCAATGCTCATATGGTCCACATAATAAAAAATAATGGTGACTGTTGAAAGTTTCTAAGCTCACTGTGATGTTTGTTAAAAGTGGACATTGCCCAAGTTAAGACTTTTTGGGCCCACGCCGAGCTGGCCGACAAGGTGGATGGATCGGATCACCCCATTGTGGGCCTTAAGCTATGATGCCAATGGTCTGATAGAAAAAAACTGAACACGTTGAAAACCACGATGCATACAACATGACAACCATGACCCATATAACATGGCAACTACGACCCATGAAAACCACAACCCAAATGGGCCGCAGTTGTATGGATCGTAGTTTTCATGTTATATGGGTCTTAGTTGTATGGATCGTAGTTTTCATGTTATATGAGTCTTAGTTGTATGGATCGTAGTTTTCATGTTATATGGGTCTTAGTTGTATGGATTGCAGTTGTCCTATTATATGGGTCGTAGTTATCCTGTTATATGGGTCGCGGTCACAGTTGTCCTGTTATATAGTTCACAGTTATATGGATCATAGTTGTCCTGTTATATGGGTCGCAGTTATCCTGTTATATGGGTCATGATCGCATTTATCCTATTATATGAGTCGCGTTTGCAGTTGTCCTGTTATTTGGGTCACAGTTATCCTATTTTTTGGGTCGCAGTTATATGGATCGCAGTTGTCATGTTATATGGGTCGCAGTTATCCTGTTATATGGGTCGTAGACACAATTATCCTGTTATTTGGGTCACAATTGTCCTGTTATATGGGTCGTAGTTGTATGGATCACAGTTGTCATGCTATATGGGTCGCAGTTATCCTGTTATATGGGTCGCGGTCGTAGTTGTCCTGTTATTCGAGTTGCAATTTTCCTATTATATGGGTCGCAGTTGTCATGTGATATGGATCGCAGTTGTTTAGTTATATGGGTTGTGGTTATCCAATCACCATTGTTTTCCTATGGTTTGGTCCACTTGAGATTTATATCCTTCTCATTTTTGGTATAAAACTCTAAAATAATCTATAAAAATGTATGAACGGAATGGATGTAACACATACATAACATCATAGTGGGCCCCAGAGCACCAACCACCATCCACGGGGCTGTTAGTGGCGGGAGTAGCCAATCCGTTTCTGGATACGGACGTGGATTAGAGGAAGCGAATTGGCTGGTGTACCTCACACCAGCTATATAGTTGTTATATTGAAGTCAGCAAGTTATGTGTGTCTGATCACAAGGTATATGTTATATCCAAACCGTCCATCCATTAGGTAAGTTCGTCTTAAGGCTTGATATGAAAAATAAGATAGATATAACTATCAAGTGGACCACACTGTAAAAAGTAATGGGAGATTGAACGTCTACCATCCAAACCCTTTTTGGGGTCACAGAAGTTTTGGATTAATATGAAATTTGTTTTTACTCTTCATTCAGGTTTTTGTGACCTTATGAACAGATTTGATGGAAAATAAACGTTATGGTGGGCCCTATGAATTGTTTAACAGTGAAAATCATTATCTCTGATGCTATTTGTGGTGTGGTCCAGATGATCTTTGGATATTATTCATTTTTTGTATAATGGTCTAAAATGATCTCTAAAAATAGATGAACGGTGTAGATATAATAAACACATCACAGTGGGGCCATGTAACTTTGATCTTACTTTGAACCATTCGTGGAACTCGGAGCTAGAACAAATTTCCTAGCACGACACATACCTACAGGGCCATGTAACTTTGATCTACTTTAAACCGTTCTCAGTCCTTGCACGACATGTACCTATGAAATTGGATTGCGTAATGAGTAACTCAGTAGGCTTTTATCATACTAACTCAGTTGGGCCTATTTTGAATGTGTGTGGGTTATCCACGCCGTCCATGAGTTTTTCCAGCTCATTTCAGTAGTTGAATACAAAACTGAAGTATTCGAAAAGATCAAGTGGACCACACAACAGGAAACAGTGGGAATAATGATTTCCATCGTTGAAACCTTTCTGGGGCCTACAGTGATGTTTATTTATCACATAGACATGGATGAAGGGAAAACATAAATAAAAGCTTGATCCAAAACATATGTGGCCCCCAAGAAATTTTCAATGGTAGAATCTCAATTCTCACCGTTTCCCATGGTGAGGTCCACTTGAGACTTTAATATACTTCATTTTTGGTATCAAGCCCTCAAATTACCTGTTTAAATGGATGGTTGAAGTGGAAAAAATATGTAAATCACGGTGTACCCCGACGTGTTTACTCAGTACGCTTACCTACTAAGTTACTTAGTACGCAATCTGCTTCCCGTACCTACAGGGATGGACGCGGATTTCCTGCGAAAGCCTTTAGCAGGAAGTTCTTGCACGAGGATGTGCGGTGGGGCCCACCATGATGTTTGTTAGACATCGACCCATCTATACATTTTTTAAGCTCATTTTAGGATATGCGACCAAAATTGAGTTGGATCCAAAACTCAAGTGGGTCACGTGAGAGGAAACAGTGGAGATTCAGTGAGCGCTGTTGAAATAATCTTATGGCCATAAAAGTTTTGTATCGGGATTTCTTTTTTATGTTTTCACTTCATCCCAGTGAGATTGACCTTATAAATGGTTTGGATGACATATAAACATGAAGGTGGAGCCCAGGAAGGTTTCAACAGTTGGAATTTCTTTCCCCACTGTTTCCTCTCACGTGACCCACATGAGTTTTGAATCCAAATCATTTTTGGTCGCGTGACCTAAAATGATTTGAAAAATGGATAGACGGGGTAGATGTCTAGCAAACATCACGGTGGGCCCCACCGTGCATCCTTGCACAGGAACTTCCTGCGAAAGGAAATCCGTGTCCTACAAGGACGCGGATTGGATGCTGACAGGTTGAGTAGCGAGATTTGGGAAGCGGATTGCATACTGAGTAACTCAGTACGAAAGTGTACTGAGTAAACTTTGTGGGTCGACCATGATTTACATATTTTATCTACTCCATCCATCCATTTTGATAGATAATTATATGGCTTGATCCCAAAAATGAGATATATCCAAATCTCAAGTAAACTTCACCACGGGAAATAGTGTGAATTGAAATTCTACTGTTGAAAATTTCTTGGGGCCCACAAAAGTTTTGGATCAAGATGATATTTGTGTTTTCCCTTCATCCATGTCTGTGTAATTTTATAAATAGGTTGGATGACAAATAAATATCACTATGGGCCCTAGCAAGGTTTCAATGGTGGAAGTCATTATTTGCATTATTTCCTTTAGTGTGGTCCACTTAAGCTTTGGGAATACTTCTATTTTATAATCAACCACTAAAATGATCTGGAAAAATGGATGGACGGCGTGGATAACTCACATGCATTCATAGTAGGCCCAATTGAGTTTACTCAGTACGATAAAAGCGTACTGAGTAACTCAGTACCCAATCCTATTCCCGAGATTCGCTACTGAAGTGGCGTCACCAAGTTATGTGGGCCCCAACATGATGTATGTGTTGTATCCAAACCACCCATACATTTGGAGAGATCATTTTAGGACATGTTCCAGAGAATAAGACAAATCCAAGGCTAGGGTGGACCCTACTACAAAAAATAGCGGGCAGAATAACACCCACCGTTGAAACCTTCGAAAGGTCCACCATTATGTTTATTTGAGATCCAACCTGTTTAAGTGTTAACGCAGACGTGAAAGAAGGGAAAATAAGAATATTAGCTTGATCGAAAAGTTTCTTGGCCCTTAGAACTTTTTAATGGCGGGCGTCACTCTCCCCACTGTTTTCTGTGGTGGGATCCTCTCGAGCTTTGGATCTGACTCATTCTTTGTAACATGGCTTACTATGATTTCTCAAAATGGATGGACGGTGTGGATATAAAATATACATCATGGTGGGGGTCCACATCACTAACTTCAGGAAATCTACGTGCATGGGCTGGGACAGGATTGGGAAGTGGATTGGCTAGTGTATTGACATCAGCAAATTCTGTGGGTTCAATGACAAATTTGTTATATCCAAACCATCCATCCATTTTGCGAGCTCATCGTAAGGTTTGAGATGAAAAATAAGACAGATCTAAAGATAAACTGGACCACACTACAAAACTGTTGGATCAAGCTTATATTTATTTTTTCCTTTCATCCATGTCCTTCTGATCATATAAAAAGGTTTCAACGGTGGAAATATTATTTCAACTGTTTCCTATGGCAAGGTCCACTTGATCTTTGGGTATGACTAAATTTTGGATCCAACTGCTAAAATAAGATGGAAAAACAGATGGACGGCATGGATAGACCTCATACATTCACGGTGGTACAACAACCAATCCACTTCGGCTTCCGATGCGGATTAGAAGTTACTCGACTTACGTGTAGCTGTAGGAGTCTTCAAAGAGTTAAGACCTCGAGAAGACTATTTTAGTAAGTCATGTTACTCGACTTACGCATCCCAATATATGTAGAGATGAATGGTCTTTGGGGCCCATTGTGATGTATATATTTTATCCATGTCGTTCATTCATTTTGAAAGATCATTTTAAGGAATGAGCCAAAAAATGAGTTAAATCAAAGGCTCATGTGGACCACACCATAGAAAGCAATGAAATTGAAAACCTACTATTAAAAACCTTTTGGGGCACGACAACCACGACCCACATAACATGACAACCACGACCCATATAACATGATAACTACGACCTGTGCCAACCATGACCCGGATGACAACCACGACCCATATAACATGACAACTACGACCCATAACCATGACCCATATAACTTGACAACTACGACCCATGACAATCACGACCCATATAAATGACAACCATGACCCATATAACTTCACAACCATGACCCATATAATATGACAACCTCGACCCTTGCTATATGACAACCACAATCCATTCGAAGGGTCGTGGTTCATATGCATAATGGATCGTTGTTTTCATCCACAAAGGGTTGTAGTTGATATTTGACCCTACCCCTAAAATGACATAACAAAAAGGATGGGCGACATGGATTATTCACATAATCAATGTGGGCCCATTTGGGTCGTGGTTTGCATGGGTCGTAGTTGCCATGTTATATGGGTCATGGTTGTCATGTTGCATGGTTCATGGTTTGTAACTTGTCCACTTCCTTTCTACCAAACCATTGGTACCAAGCTTAAGGCCCATAATGGGGTGATCTGATCCATCCACCTTGTTGGCTAGCTCGCTGTGGACCCAAAAAGTCCTGACTTGAGCATTATCCACTTCTAACAAGCATCACATGAGAACCATGACCCATATAACATGATAACTACGACCCACAATAGCCACGATCCATATAACATGACAACCACGACCCATAATAATTACGACCCTTACCACATTACAACCACAACCCATATAACATGACAATCATGACCCATATAATATGACAACCACAACCCTTACCACATTACAAACACGACCCATATAACATGATAACTATGACTCGTGACAACCACGACCTATATAACATGACAACCACAACCCATATAACATGATAATTACGACCCATGACAACCATGACCCAGATGACAACCACGACCCATATAATATGACAACCACGACCCTTGCTACATGACAACTACGATCCATTTGAAGGGTCGTGGTTCATATGCACAATAGATCGTGGTTTTCATCCACAAAGGGTCATGGTTGATATTTGACTCTAAAAAAGGATGGGCGACATGGATTATTTACATACATCAATGTGGGCCCATTTAAATCGTGGTTTGCATGGGTCATAGTTGCCATGTTATATGGGTCATGGTTGTCATGTTGCATGGTTCACAGTTTGCAACGTGTTCACTTCCTATACAGGTCTAAGTCTTCATTTTGATAAGCCTTGGTAAGGACCATCTAGTGGGGCCTACATTGATGTATGTGAATAATCCATGCCGCCTGAGGCCAATAATGGAGAGATCCGTTCTGTCCACCTTGTTGGTCAGCTCGGCGTGGGCTCAAAAAGTCCTGACTTAGGCAATGTCCACTTCTAACAAACATCACAGTGAGCCTAAAAAGTTTCAACAACAGGTTCCATTGTCATCATTATTTTCTATTATGTGACCCACACGAGCTCTGGATCAGGCTGATATTTAGGCCCTAGCCCTAAAATGACACGGTAAAAAGGATGGACGGCATGGACTATACACATACATCAATATGGGCCCCATGAGTTTAGTCCTTGCCCATGCGTAAAAAGGGTTCCGTACACATCACTTTACTGGCATTAAATACTACGTAACTTCTTAGTCCCTAAAAAATCGTGCAACTACTGAACAGGTTAGGGGCATTTTCAATCGAAACAAACTCCAAAAACTATCAGAAGGCCCTTTAGGAAATATATGTAGTGGCCTAGTATTCTAGGTAATTTGCCCAAACTTTGAGGTAAGTATGGTCAATTTCCCAAGAGGAAATCCCTCTTCGGGCGGGATTGTCGGGACAAACCTAGTTTGACCCGACTGGTGAGACTCATGTGCTGTGAGTGCACCACTCCTGGTGCACACACAACCTTCTTGTGGAGCCCACAGTGATGTGTTTCATAGAATCCAGCCCATTCATTTGTTTTGTCCATCTAATTTAAGGGGTTCAGCCCAAAATTGAAGCATATCCAAATATCAGATGGGCCATACTACATGAAATAATGGATAATGTAATTTCCACCGTTGAAACCTTTCTAGGACTAACAATGGTATCTATCTACCATCCACCCTGTTCATAAGATCATACAAGCATAGATGAAAGGAAATATCCTTTTACGACTACCCCTGACCTTTGATGGGCGCTAAAATCAACGATTAAGGGGCTAATTTGTCAATTGGGTCACTTATACAATGATAAAAGGCCTGAAATTCAATGTGCATAGCTAATTTATGATACATAGACAGGGTGTAAATTTTCACATTAAACAAATCGTGGGGACAATGTGATCTAGAATTCAGTGGTCTAGGTTAATAGCATTTTCATAATTATTGCTGATATGAGAGTTTTGTGAAATCTAATGGGTCTACATGGTAGTAGGCACATTTCTAAGTAATTCTTATAAAAGAATTTACATCTAAATCTTTATAGATAAGGATTTATTCATTAATTCATTTAAAGGAAGGTACACACTTTAAATCACATAATGGATGGTCTTGTCTTAAAATCAATGGTCAGATTATTGGATCTATGCATGGAGATCATTCCCAATGATTAGATTCATGTCATAGAATAGATGTAAGGTTAGGATAGTTAGATTTGTATCATACATGTGTACACATTAAGTTAACTTCTTGGTAACTCTTTGAGAACTTTCAATATGCAGGTATTGAAATGTTCAAGGCATTACAATCTACCCCCCTTAAACATAATTTCACCCTCGAAATTTAGTACTCCATTATCCGAGTCATTTTCCATGACTCTAAGGATTCCCTACTTCTTGTGTTTGAGGTAATATGAATAGTGGTTAGAGTGGGTTTGTGCCCGATACACAAATCCTTCGTTTATGCAGTACAAAGGATTTACCTTTATCAATTCATAATTCTATTAAATCTCAATCCTTTGCTTGATCAGGGCATTAGGACCTTTTAAGACTTTCTAGGAGTTAGAATTTGAGCCAAACTTTATAAATTTCACGTAAACATGTTTCCATCAATCCATAATCTCGATTGCTCTAAACTTATGGGAAATGTCACGAAGTCCTAAAGCATTGAAAATTAGTCCCACATCATTAAGATCAGGATTTTCACACATGCGAGGATCTATAAATACCCCTTCCCCTCCTTCACTAAAGGGAATTGAAGAGTTTCAAGAGGAGAAGAGCGGAGCAGAAGATAGAAGTAGGAGAGAAGTCTCCTGGCAGTTGCGCAGGATTGCGCAACCGATATCGGTTACACGGGTCCGCGTAACCAGACTGCCCTGCAGTCTGTGAAGCTCAAAGGCCGTCATGCTGTCGAAATGCCTGTGTAAGGCTTTTCTCCTTCCAGCCCTCTCCTATTGACAAGTGCAAAGGAAGAAGATTAGTCAATCGAATCGACATTTCCCTAAGTATTAGGGATGGTTGAAACAGGCATTGTTATGCTGCTGAAATCTCTGTTTCATCGAAGACTCGTCGATCTAATCGACATTCCTCCTAAGTCCTAGGAGATGATTAAAATAGGCACCGAAAGGCTGTCGAAATGAACTTTTGATACCTAAAGCACAAGTCATTTATTTTCAAATGATCTACTTTAAAATCAAGGGATGTAAAGAGGATGTAAATGAACCCAGTATTAATGAAATGTGATGAATATTCCTAATACTCTTTCTCTATTATGTTTGAATAAGATAATTTTCCAAATCAAATGCATTTGTTTCTTTGTCAAAACAAAATATCTGTTGAGGCATAAAAAAAATGACGAAGGATTGAAGTAAGAAGAGACAAAGAAATGGATGGGATACTTGGAAAGAAGAAGAAAATGATAGTTTTAGAGGGTTTGCGTAGGACCGCGCAACTAGTGTTAGTTGCACGGTACCACGCAATCAATGTTATTTGTGCGGGAGCGAACAATGAGGATATCAGTTGCACAGGAGACGTTGTAAAAATGGCTCTTTTTGGAATGATCTAAAGCATTGAAAATTAGTCCCACATCGCTAAGATCAGGATTTTCACACGTGCGAGGGTTTATAAATACCCCTTCCCCTCCTTCATTAATGGAAATTGAAGAGTTTCAAGAGGAGCAGAAGATAGAAGGTAGGAGAGAAGTCTCCTGGTAGTTGCGCAGGACCGTGCAACCGATATCGATTGCGCGGGTCCACGCAACCAGACTGTCCTACAGTTTGTGAAGCTCAAAGGCCGTCATGCTGCTGAAATGCCTGTGCAAGGCTTTTCTCCTTCCAGCCCTCTCCTATTGACAAGTGCAGAGGAAGAATATTAGTCGATCGAATTGACATTTCGGTTGAAACAAGCGTCGTTATGCTACTGAAATCTCTGTTTCATCGAAGACTCGTCGATCTAATTGACATTCCTCCTAAGTCATAGGAGATGATTGAAATAGGTGCTGAAAGGTTGTCGAAATGAACTTTTGATACCTAAAGCACAAGTCATTTATTTCCAAATGATCTATCTTAGAATCAAGGGATCTAAAGAGGATGTAAATGAATCCAGTATTAATGAAATGTGATGAATGTTCCTAATACTCTTTCTCTGTTATGTTTGAATAAGACAATTTTCCAAATCAAATGCATTTGTTTCTTTGTCGAAAAAAAATGGTGACTCTGCTGGGGACTTATTATTTTATTGTCTTATTTAAATATTAACAGTGAAGTTGTTATGAACTTTCATCACAGTTTGGCATCCTATGGATGCCAAAATGGTGACTCTCAATGGGAAGTCCTCCCCTTCATCTCTAAGATAGATCACTCTAATCGTTCGATTACTAATTATAACTATGTTTCATGATTAAAGGTTTTAAAATCTGACTACGACTTATTACTCATGGCGATGCCCATAAGAAAAGTGAACTTCCGATTCACCCCAACAGGGTTCGTGATAGAATACACACCAAGTTATGCAAGTAAAAGTGACAAGGCTCAAGTAACAGTTGGAGTCATTTCTGCTTCACCCTAGTCATCAGAAGACAATGTAGGCTGGACCGTCGTAACATCTCGTAAGGCAAGAACACGAAACGTCAGAAATTCTGGAATGAATCAGCCTTCATTAAGAATCAGAGGGCCTATAACACGAAGCACAGCTAAAAGAAATCCTGAACTTGCTCCTCTGGCGATTTATCCCGCGCAAACAGTTCCCCGGTTGATAGCACATGACTTCCCAGCTTTAAATGCTTTAATGGCTGAATGAACAAGAGAACAAAAAGAAAAAGCATTGGTGATCAGATCGCTAATGCCATCCCAGAAAGATTCACCAGTATTAGCATCATCTCAGTCAACTGATGCCACAGGTGGCACAAAAAAGTCTAAAGAAACTCCGTCCCCTCTTTTTTTACAAGCCCTGTTACGTCAGCATGCTCTTGCTCTCCTTCAATTACCACTTCGTCAATAAGTGGAGAAGCTGCAGTATTCATGGCTGGAACAAACCCAGATTATAGAGCAACTATAGAGGATCGTTTCAATGCAATGGCAGAAGCCCAAAATGCATTAATGAAAGAATGCGAAAATCTTAAAGAAGCCTTGACGACCTTCGTGTATAATGCAACTCAAATAACAGTCATTGAAAAAGTTGGCCGAACGAAAAGAGAACGAGAAAATACTGGACATTATAGGCATCGTGCGTCGTATCCGAGAGAGGTGGATGATATTCCTTTCTTAGCTAATTTCAAGTGTCCAGACTTTCAAAAGTTTGATGGGAAAGGATCCCCTGAAGAACATTTAACGCGCTTCATTACCAGTATGGGAGATCTCTCTGCAGTACCACAATATTGTTTGTAATTATTTCAGACATCGCTGACAGGTAGTGCATTCCGATGGTATTTCAATTTGGCTCTATGTTCTATCCGCACTTGGAAGCAGATGCAAGATGCTTTTACATCTCAGTTTTTCTCCCCACGTCACGACATTAATATCGTTAAGTTGGCTTCTGTACGATAAGGCAAAGGCGTGTCGGCAAGGAGTTATGTAGATAGATGGAGGGCATTGGGAACTTTGTGTATACCATTGCTAAAAGAAACTGAGCAAGTCGAGATATGTCTGAACTCTATGAAAAAGGAATTCATAATGGGACTGGCATATTCTAACATCAATACTTTTCATGATTTATCCACAAAGGCTCATGCGTTAGAATTAGTAAATCAGGCGGTGCCGATATTTCACCATGATGCGGCTCAGAGGGATCCTAGCAGGGTAATAGCAAATACTAGTGATTTCTATCAACAACATAAAAGTGTAAAAGGTTTAAAGGAAGAAAATACAAGGTGAAAAGAAGAATTGGCTCAATCAAGAAGAAATAAAAAGGTCAGAATGCTTAATTCGCATGAGGGGTTTTCTTTCGATAAGGAAGATGTCATTCCAATGATGAACCAGTTATTGAAAGTTGGCGCGATAGAATTGCCAGAGCCTAAATGCCCCGGAGAGGCGACAAGACGCGAAGGGTAAAATTTTTGTTGCTATCATCGTCTAGTGGGACATCTAATAGAGAACTGCTATACATTGAAGTGTATTATACAACGAATGATAGACAAGAATAAAATAATCTTAAAAAATAGGACAAGTAAGGAAGTCATGAAAAGTATGGGTTTCAACTGCAAAGACTACAACGGCCGAAGTCATGAGAAGGGAATTTCAATTGGGGCCGACCAGGAAAGGCGAAGAAAATTTAAAGAATGGAGGCAAGGTCATCATTAAACATGGTTACAGCAAAGAAGCTAGCGAAAGAAGATATTAAGGTAATGGAGCGTCTTGATGCAGCTCCGAAGCAAATGGAGGACGAGGGGCAACCAACGACGGACAACCTCTTAGAAATAAACTTGGGAACAAAAGAGGAACCACGAAACACGTTTATTAGTGCCAACCTCTCTGAACAAGAGTATGAGGAATACGTTCAGCTCCTTAGAGAAAACAAAGATGTATTCGTTTGGACGTATGCAGAGATGCCCGGATTGGAGCCGTCCATGGCGTTACACCGACTAAATATTTCTAAGGAGAAGAGGCCAGTTAAACAAGCGTAAAGGTGATTTCATTCAGACCTAGTTCCCCTCATTGAGGAAGAAGTTAATAAGTTGATAAAGGTCAGATTTATTAGGGAAGTCAAGTATCCTAAGTGGATATCGAATATTGTCCTAGTAAAGAAGAAAAATGGACAAGTCAGAGTATGCGTTGATTTTAGAGACCTAAATGAAGCCTGCCCAAAAGATGATTTTTCGCTCCCGATAATTGAATTACTAATTGATAGTACAACTCAGTACATCATCATGTCCTTTATGGACGGTTATGCGGGATATAATCAGATTCAAATGGCTCTTGAGGATGAAGAGGCGACGGTGTTTAGAACTTCACTGGGAATTTTTTATTACAAGGTGATGCCGTTTGGACTTAAAAATGTTGGGGCAACATAACAGAGGGCGATGCAAAACATTTTTCAAGACATGATGCACAGGCACGTTGAGTGTTATGTTGACGACTTGGTGGTCAAGTCAGGAAGCCATCAAGAACATCGTGAACACTTGGTGTCAGTCTTTCAGCGACTTAGAAAGAAACAATTAAAGATGAACCCTGCTAAGTGTGCATTCGGAGTGTCCTCTGGAAAGTTTTTGGGCTTTATTGTTCAGCACAGGGGCATTGAGATCAACCCCGGGAAAATCAAGGCTATTCAGGATATGCCACCACCAAAAACATTAAATGAATTAAAGAGTTTGCAAGAAAAATTAGCATACATCCGATGGTTCATTTCGAATTTGGCAGGGATATGTCATTCATTTTCTCATTTAATGAAAAAGGATACAGAGTTTGTGTGGAGCGAAGCCTGTAGAATGCGTTCGACTCAATAAAGGAATTGTTGAAAAAGCTACCAGTACTGGCAGCTCCGGTAAAAGGGAAACCGCTTATCTTGTACATGTCTGCAGCTGAATGTTCTTTAGGAGCCCTGTTGGCACAAAAGAATGAGTTTGGAAAAGAAACAGCTCTTTACTACTTAAGCCGAACCTTGATGGGTGCAGAATGCAATTATTCCCTAATTGAAAAGGAATGCTTGGCGTTAATATTCGCAGTGAAAAAGTTGAGGCATTATTGTTTGTCACAAGATATAACATTGGTTTCAAGGGCTGACCCGATAAAGTTTCTAATGACAAGACCGATGTTGTCTGGAAGGTTGGCTAAATGGATGTTACTTTCAGAGTACACTATTACATACGAACCAACAAAAGCAGTAAAGGGGCAGGTAGTGGTAGATTTCCTGGAAGCACACCCCGTAATAGAGTCTGAAATCATCAATGATGACTTTCCAGATGAGCAAGTCATGTTGACTGAATCACAGAATACGTGGCAAATGTATTTTGATGGTGTGTCTCGAACATCAGGAGCAGGGGCAGGAGTGATATTCATTACTCCCTAAGGTGATTTACTACCTTACTCCTTTACATTAGGTACTGCATGCACAAATAATGAGCTGAGTATAGGGCCCTGATTATTGGAATGGAGATGGCTAAAGAAATGGAGATAAGAGTATTACATATTTTCAGGGATTCTAAATTAATTATAAATCAATTAACAACCGAATTCGAAATAAAAAAGCAAGAACTTTTGCCGTACTGTCAGAAGGCACAACAGTTGTTGGAACAGTTCTCTTATGTTGAAATCAAACATATCCCTCGGTCAGAGAATGCAAAAGCTGATGCCTTGGCTAGTTTGGCAGCAGCTCTGTCTTGCCCTAATCGAAGCCCTCTTCAAGTAACTATAGAGGAGAGAAGATTTTTTCCATCAGTAGAGGTTATTAAAGAAGTTACTGAAGCCCTTCTTGTGTCATGCTTAGAGATTACAATAGATAATTAGCATCAGCCTTTCATAGATTATCTCAAATTTAACATACTACCAGAAGAATCTGTGCAAAGACAACAAATCAGACAACGGTCAAGTAGATTCATCATCTACAATGAAGTATTATATAAACAATCTTACAACAGAGTGTTGCTACGTTGTTTAGATAAGCAAGAAACTGACCAAGTGTTGTGAGAAGCACACTCTGGAGAATGTGGGGCACATCAAGCTGGTCAAAATTTATTTCATCGAGTACATCGAATGAGATATTATTGGCCCACCATGTTCAAAGATGCAATAGACTATGCGAAGCGATGTCATGAATGTTAGATTCATGGGGATGTTATACATGTTCCTCGAGAAGACTTACATCAGTCAGTTACCTCTTAGCCTTTCTCTGCATGGGGGCTCGACGTTATTGGTCCTATCAATCCACTTTTGTCCAAAGGAAAGAAATATATATTGGCAGCAACGGATTATTTCTCCAAATGGACCGAAGCAGTTGCATTGCGTAATGTTAAAGAAAAGGATGTAATAAGTTTCATCTGACATGCGATAATATACCGCCACGGTATTCCAAAGAAAATTGTTACTGACAATGGCATTCCTTTCAAGAATAGAGGCATAGAAAAACTGTGTCAGAAATTCAATATCCATCACTCGTTCTCAACACCTTACTATTCACCGGCTAATGGGTAGGCAGAGGCATTCAATAAAACAATAATCAAAATATTGAAGAAGACAGTAACAGGGAGCAAACGTGATTGGGATGAAAGGTTACAAGAAGCGTTATGGGCGTACAAAACTACTCATAGCACAACAACAGGAGCAATACCGTATTTGCTAGTTTATGGTGTGGAAGCAGTAATTCTAATTGAAACGCAAGTAGCGTCGCTAAGAGTGGTAGTGCACCAGTTTATAACTGATGATGATAATACAAAAATAAGATTAAAAGAACTGAATTTACTTGATGAGAAACACTTGGCTGCACAACAGCGTCTGCAAGCATATCAAGCACGAATATCAGCTGCCTTTGACAAACGAGTCAAATATCACTCTTTCAAAAAAGGGGATATGGTGCTGATGTTGAAAAGGCCAATTGTGGTCACCCGTCGAACAGGAGGCAAGTTTGAGCCTAAATGGGATGGCCCTTACGTCATAAAAGAAGTATATTTCAATGGAGCATATCGAGTTGTGGATCAATATGGGCAAGGAATAAGCATACTAATCAATGCTCGATTCCTTAAGAGATATCGCCTGTGAATATATTTGTTGATTTTGCTCCAGAAAACTATCCGAATAATAATTCTGTATCAAAAGGGGGCAAGATGAATAGAATGAATAAGGAAGAAGTTTACAAGCATTTCAAAATCATATGACAAGCGTATCAAGATCATATGATAGCAAATAAAGAAAGACGAAGAAGATGAGCGCCACCAAGTGAGCTCTACAAAATTTTACCTGAAATTGATATCACCATCAAGCTGGTATATTGCAAACAATACAGACAAATGATACAGATTAACAATTTCAGGAAAAAATACTCATCATTGTCATCCAAGACAGCATTCTAAATCATCGCCAAAAGTCTTTCAAGATATTTTAAATGAAAAGTCCTGATGACCGCTGTCAAGTGATAACGATTGATATCAGTATTGATGATCATCGCTGACACTAAAGATTGCCATCAAAATCACCAGGTATCAATGATTTTAAAATAAAAAAGAGAGCAACTATCGTTGTCTCCAATCAATCACTTATCAAAGTTGCCATCATCGCTAAGCTGATACATTATTTCAAACATGATATAAAAGTCCTCATGACATTGTCAGCAGCAGCGAAATGTCAATTATTGATCAACCATATGATGACAGTAGAATGAATCATACAACCAACTATGTAAAATTGGCGACAGTGATGACTGCTAATCATAAAAGGGCAGCCTAGCCAAGCCTATATGGCCAACTACACATAAGACCTATAATCATAAAAAGGCAGTCTAGCCTAGTCCCGAAAAAAATTAAAGTAAAGGAAAAAGGCCAAGTCCTAAAAGGACCAAGTCTCTAAGACATAAAAGGTCAAATTCTAAAAACATTAAATCTTGAAAGGGACCGGCTACGCATAAGACCTATGATTATAAAAAGGCAGCTCAGTCAAGCCAATGGCCCGCTGTGCATGAGACCTATGAAGATCGCTATTCGGACAGCGGGGAGAAGCTAGTGGCCCTAAAAAGCCCGTGAAGGCCATCGTACGCATACCCATGCAGGCAGCTGACGGAGTCAATGGCCAAAAGTCTAAAATGCCAAAAGTCCTCAATGACCGAAAGTCTAAAAGGCCAAAAGTCCTCGATGACCAAAAGCCAGAACGACCAAAAGTCTTCAATGACCAAAAGCCTGAATGACCAAAAGTCCTCAAATGACCAGTCAGCGTAACCCCCTTGCCATCTGTATAGCTTTTCGGCAGCGTCACGGGGAATGGAGGACAATGCCCTCCTGTGAATGGCCCCGACCTTGCAGGCGAAGAAAATAAGGGCTGCAGTGAGAGCTTTAGATAGGCCAACCATGCATAAGACCCCCTAGATTTGTGGTTCGACTCCGGTACTAACTCATAAGGAAGGGTTTAAACTTACTCATCGATGGACTGGTAACCATGGATTTGGTACGCCCAAAGGTAGCCTTGCGAGCTCTGTGAACTCTAGTGAGTTACCGTGGCCAACCCTGTGCGTAAAACCAACCGAGTTTACGACCCCAGTAGCTTCACTGGGCCCCTCTAATGGATCGCAGTTTGTGAACTCTCTAGGCAGTGAGAAGTCCAGCGAACTCTTAAGAGTTACAGAGGCCATCACGTAAGACCCGACTCTAACTAGAGTCTAAATAAATTTGCTCCACTACTCAAGAACTTAAGCTGTGTGTGCAACTGACTGAATTGAAACTTAGTACCGCCAATGATAAAATATATAAATAAAGTCATATAGGAAATCCCATACTAACAAGCATAAAATGTTGGTGTTCTATAATTAGTTCTTTATTGAATGACATGATAAACTATGTGTAACATTATAGATACATATTTCATTTTATATGTTTGTTCAAATATGCAAAACATAAACTTTACAATATTTAGAATGTAGAAGGTTCATGTTTCACTCTAGATATGTTCAAATGTGCAATTGCTTGATGAAAATTTTAAGAAACATTGATTAGACAATATGCAGAAATGCATTTCTCTGGAATCAGGTTCAAAATTACATCAACAGTAAATGCCTCCAAGATACTGGCAATTATCTACTCAGGAGCTCAAATCTCTAAAAGTGCAATATAAAGAATACAAAGCAAAGCACGATGAAAAGTACAAAGATTGCTCAAATCATATTGCGAATACCACACTCAGCCTAAAAAGAGAAGAAACTTTCAATCTAGGACCCGCGCAACTGATACCGATTGCGCGGTCCTGCGCAACTACCCAGAGACTTCTCTCCTACCTTCTGTCTTTTGCTCCACTCCGCTCTTCTTAAAAATCTTTAATTACCCTTAATGAAGGAGGGGAAGGGGTATTTATAGATCTTCACATGTGTGAAAATCCTGATCTTAGTGATGTGGGACTATTTTTTAGTGCTTTTAGATCTTTCCACAGAACAACTGTGATGAAAGTTCATAACAACTTCACTGTTAATATTTAAATAAGATAATAAGATAACAGTTTCCCAGTGGAGTCGCCATTTTATTTCGACAAAGAAAAAAATGCATTTGATTTGGGAAATTGTCTTATTCAAACATAATAGAGAAAGAATGTTAAGAACGTTCATCACATTTCATTAATACTGGGTTCATTTACATCCTCTTTACATCCCTTGATTCTAAGATAGATCATTTGGAAATAAATGACTTATGCTTTAAGTATTAAAAATTCATTTCGACAGCCTTTCGGCGCATGTTTCAACCATCTCCTAGGACTTAGGAGGAATGTCGATTAGATCGACGAGTCTTCGATGAAAAAGAGATTTTAGCAGAATAACGATGCGTGTTTCAACCATCCCTAATACTTGGGGGAAATGTCGATTCGATTGACTAATCTTCTTCCTCTGCACTTGTCAATAGGAGAGGGCTGGAAGGAGAAAAGCCTTGCACAGGCATTTCGGCAGCATGATGGCCTTTGAGCTTCACAGACTGCAGGGCAGTCTGGTTGCGCAGACCCGCGCAACTGATACCGGTTGCGCAGTCCTGCGCAACTGCTAGGAGGCTTCTCTCCTACCTTCTATCTTTTTCTCTACTCTGCTCCTCTTGAAAATCTTCAATTACCCTTATTGAAGGAGGGAAAGGGATATTTATAGACCCTCGCACGTGTGAAAATCCTGATCTTAGCGATGTGAGACTAATTTTCAGTGCTTTAGATCAATCAGAAAAGGACCATTTCTGTAATACAATTTGGGGTCCCACGCAACTGGTATTTCGATTGCGTGGACCTATGCAGAGGAGATTGATTGTGCGGTCCTGCGCAACTGACATTGGTTGCGCGGTCCTGCGCTTGTCCGTTAAAGCCATCTCCTTCTTTTTCTCTTCAAAAGTTCTTTCTATCTTTTCATCTTTTCTTGCTTGATTATTTCATCACTTTTTATGCCTCAACAATCACCTTGATTGTTCTTTCTCGCTCTGTTCGAAGGACGACTCGGATCAGCCCCTCATTGTGTCATGGTGGCCCACAACGTATGGACAGATGCTTTATTTTACAACAGAGTCAACATACGTCGACTCTGTGAATTTCGGCGACCCATCTATTGGAGCTGTGTAAGAAATCCATGCCTTCTATTGTGTTCAGCACGAAAAACCACCAAGGGAGGACTGCTTTTGAAGTGAAAGCAGTGCGGTCCACCAGGTTTTTTGGTCAACCGTTCAACCTATGATTAACGGTTAAGATTTCACAAGAGCCTACATGGTGACAAAAGGAGAGCTAGGCGAGGGTAAGGCCCATCCTCTGAAGAGAATGGATGGCTCAGATCACTCAACGGAGTAGTGAGTGGACCACACTACACAAAAACTGCAGCCACGGTGAGGACACTGCCCATTTTCATGGATTTGAGAAGAAAATATCGGTCAGCACCTGCTGACCGACTTTGGCTATAACGGTGCACGGCTTGTGCACGTACACTATATACACATGCAGTGTACATGTAGGCTCCATCTTGATGTTCGTGGGAAATCTGCTCTTTCCATCCACTTTGGTATCTCATTTAACGCGTTGGGACCAAATCTGAAGCATTTCCAGATTTCAGGCGGGCCCCAAATCATGATTTCAGGGGCTGATTTGTCAATTCGGCCATTTTTGCAAGGATTCAGGAGTTGAAACTTGACGTGTACGGCTAATTTGTGGTTCTAAGGCTGCACATAAATTTTTGGTCTGAACGGACGGTGGCAACCCCCTGATCTTACATTCTGGCTGACTTTTCAGGCCCGTTTAGCATGATTGGCCTGATTTCCTCAGCATCTGGCCACACTGCAAGAGCCTACTTCATATTTTAAGGAAGAATGATTGGAAGGATGTTCTATCTCATTGAAGACTGGCTGATCAAATCAGTAATTCCTCCTAAGTATCTAGGAGATGACCGAAATAGCGCCGGAATGCTGCCAAAATTTCTATCTCATTGAAAGACTGGTTGATCAGATTCATCAATTCCTCCTAAGTATCTAGGAGATGACCAAAATAGTGCTGTTATGCTGTCAAAATTTCCATTGAGCTATCTTCTCTTTCATTCAGTACATTGTATTAATTGTACTTTATTTTCACAATCAAGGGAATCAGAGGATTTAAATGAACTCAGATAAATGTGATGAATGTTCTCTCATTGATTCTTTGTTATCATTGAATAAATCTCCCAATTGAAACGCATTTGTTTCCTTGTCGAAACACACGCATAGCTCTTACGTAGTGGTGACGACTGTGCCGAGATTATCGGACACGCTTAGCAGGACCCTAAGGTATAAATAGGGATCATTTCTATAGGAACAGGTACACAATATCACGCACCCCAACTCTACTCTACATAACTTAGACTCGTTTCCCTAGCCTGACTTTGGCATCGGAGGGTCCCTTGCTTGAGCCAGCGTCTCCTTTGTTTACTATTCTATGCATGACCAGGGTTCATCTCGAGCACACAGGGCTTGCCGGAGAGGGGTCCAGAATCTTGCAACAACATTTTGGCGCCATATGTGGGAAGTCGAATAAAAAGACCAGAATGCTTATCAGTAATGGCAAAGGGAAAGAAGAAAGCACTTCCAGTGGCAAGTATGGAGCCTGAGTCGAACGAACAACCACGCTCGTCCTCCCTACAACATGCCTAGTCAGTTCCAACAGGGCCATCTTAGAGGTCCTGGAGCAAAGGAGGCAAGTACAAGGCCATGCAAAATGAGATCTAAGCATTGAGGGATGTAATCAACACTTTGAGGCAACAATAGGCACAACAGCCGCCCACAATCCGAGAAGAAATTACTCCGGTAGCTTCAGAAGAACCAGTGCGGATCATTTTGTAGGCTGGAACATCTCGAAACCTATATGTTAGAGTCAACCCTGCACAGAATGCGACGACTCGGGCTCTGACCTAGGTATCAATAACCTCGGCATTGGTTCCAACTGATCTTCACCACGAGAAGAAGAAGAGGCAAGACACCTGTGGTCGAAACCCCCTCGAGAGACTGTTGCTGAGAACCCGTGGGATGCCTAACTCGAAGAACTTAGGAGTCATATTAAGACTTTGCAGCTAGAACCAGCCGGTCCCGACCACGACTGCGGTACAGGCAATGATGGAAGAGACCGAACCTCCGTTCACCTCGGACATTATGAACGAGGTGATGCCTCCAAGGTTCAAGATGCCTCCCGTCATCCAGTACTTAGGGTATGGGGACCCTACAGAGCTCGTTGAGTCCTATCAATCATGGATACAGATCCAGTCAGCCTCGGAAGCAATGATGTACCGAGCCTTCTCGATCACTCTAACCGGGGCTACAAGGAATAGGTATCGACAGCTGAGCTCAGCAGACTATTCCTAACCCAGTCCATCGTGGGCAAGAAGAGTTGGAAGTCATTGACTCACCTGCTTACACTAAAGAAGGGGAGCAGGGAGTCTTTAAAGGACTTTATCTCTCGCTTCACTGAGGAAGCCCTCTAGGTGGACGACTATGACGATAAAATGGCATTATCCGTTATGATTAACAGACTCAAGGAAAGTTCCTCTTTTCCATAGGGAAGAATCCACTGACCACCCTGGTCGAGCTCATCAATCAAGCTCAAAACTACATAAACGTTGAAGAATTCTTCAACTCACGTAAAAATGTCCAAGTGGCAGAGCATTTGTCCAAGGGGAAGAGGCTGGGGGATGATGAGCCACAGTTGACGAACAAGAGATCAGATGACCGAACCTCTCGAGACTGAAGGCCGAGTAGGAAGCCCGAGAGTAAGTTCAGCTCATATACTCCTCTCAACATGTCTCCGAAACAGATCCTATTGGACATCCGAGATCAGAGGCTACTGCATTGGCGATCACCAGCAACTGTGTTGATCTGAAAGAAGAAATCGAGACCCTTATCCGTAACGGTCACTTGCATCAATACCTGAAGGAAGAGAAACCAGCTCAGAAGGATGATCAGTCGAGTAGGGACGCGGAAGAGGTTGATGAGATCCGGACAATCTATGACAGTCCCTCCAGAGGTGACAACTCAAATAGGGCTTGTAAAGCCTATTCCTGGAGTTCAGACCCTGAGCACTACGTCCACTTAGCAGAAAGGTTGAGCAAAGAGTTCTAAGTAAGCCCATGCCGCCTTACATTCATAGAGGATAATGCACGCGGAATCTAGCATCCTCATGATGACGCCCTAGTGGTGGTTATGTCAATAGCCAACCACAAGTTTAACGTATCCTGGTCAACACGGGAAGCTCGACCTATATAATTCACTCGGAGGTGTTCGACAAGATGGGGATCGATAGGTCTCACCTCCGACCCGTGAAGACCCGCTGCACGGATTGTTAGAGATAAGCTTATCTTTGAAGGTGCTATTTCCCTCCCAGTCACAGCGGGAGAAGGGAAGAACCAGGTGACTCTGATAGTGGACTTCCTAATAGTGAATGTGCCATCAATCCACAACGTCATATTAGGTTGGCCGTCCCTTAACGCAATGAGGGTGGTTGTATCTACTTATCATCTGATGATGAAATTCCCTGCAAAAGGAGGTGTTGGGTACGTTTGGGGAGATCAGCGAAAGGCTCAGAGGTGTTACTCGATGGTAGTAAGGAAGGGCTCGACAAAGAAAGCCTCACCATAAATGTACTCGACTCCAGAGACTCTGTGAAAGACTCCTTCATAGAGGATCTAGTACTCGTCCAGCTCAAGGAGGCCTATCCAAGCAAAACTGTTTAGCTCGGTTGTCACTAAATGCCAAGCAACGAGTTTAGATGCTAGTCTCCTACGAGAACACAAGGATGTCTTCGCATGATCACATAAAGCCATGCCGGGCATCCCTCCTAAATTAATGGTTCACTGGTTGAATGTGGATCCTGAGCATAAACCAGTGAAGTCGAAGAGGAGAGCGTTCGAGCCCGAGAGATACGCAGCCATAGCCGACGAGGTATCAAAACTCCTCAACGTCAACTTCATCAAAGAAATCCACTACCCGGACTGGATCGCGAATGTGGTCCTTGTTAAGAATGTTAATGGGAAGTGGCGTGTTTTCATAGATTACTCTGACCTGAATAAAGCATGCCCCAAGGATAGCTTCCTATTACCTCTGATCGATTAGCTGGTTGACAGCATAGCTGGCCATGAGTGGCTCTCCTTCCTGGACATTTACTTCGGGTACAATCAGATTGCGATGTACCCCCCAGACAGGCAGATCACGATGCCATTCAGCCTGAAGACTGTTGGGGCAACATATCAAGGCTAGTGAACCAGATGTTCACCCAACAGATTGGTCGAACCATAGAGGTCTACATCGATGACATGCTTGTTAAAAGTATCACAGCATCCGACCACATTACAGAGCTCAGAGAAACCTTCTCGGTCCTCCGAGAGTATCACATAAGTTGAACCCCTCCAAGTGTGCCTTCGGTGTTGGCTTGGGCAAGTTCCTCGAGTTTCAAGTCAGCCAGAGGGGTATTGAGGTAAATCCTGACAAGATCAAGGCGTTCCTCGACATTAGCTCACTGTGGATGATGAAAGAAATTCAATGCCTCACAGGACGAGTAGCCGCGCTCAGATAGTTCATATCCAGAGCCACCGATAAATGCCTCCCCTTCTTCCAGTAGTTGAAGGGTTATAAGAAAGCAGAATGGATCTCAGATTGTGAGCAGGTTTTTCAGTAACTGAAGCGGTACCTGGGGTCAACACCTCTATTGTCCATGCCCGAGGAGGGTGAGCCCTTATTTCTATACTTAACGATCTCAGGCTCAGCCGTTACCTCAGCACTCATCCTAGAAGTAGAAGGTAAGCAGCGCCCTGTCTACTACACTAGCAAAGCAATGGTCACAGTTGAGACCAGGTACCCGAGCATGGAGAAGTTAGACCTCAGCTTAGTTGTCTTTACTTGGAGGCTGCGTCCATACTTTCAGAGCATTCCATCATCGTCCTCACGGATTCTCCCCTTCGACAGGTCCTCCAAAAGCCCAAGGTGCCCGGGCAGCTCACCAAATGAGCGATAGAACTTGGAGATTTCGATATCCAATATCAATTGAGGGCTGCGATTAAGGGTCAATCTATGGCCGACTTTATAGCCAAGTTCACCATTCCAAGTGATGAGATCAGGATCACAAGCCTAGAGACCGCACCTGAAGTTCCTCTAGCTCTACCTCTTCTCAAGGACACAGAGTTAGGAGGGGGAGATTATAGATGGATTCTTTTCGTGGACAAATCATCCAACTCGAAATGAGCCATGGCAGGGATCGTCCTAGTCACACCTAACTCGACCACCATCCAGTATACGATTAGGCTCAGTTTTAAAGCCTCAAATAACAAAGATGAGTATGAAGCTCTCTTAGCTAATCTCAGACTAGCCACTAGTCTTGGAGTCCAGTTGTTTCGACAAAGAAACAAATGCATTTGATTTGGGAGATTGTCTTATTAAAACATAACAGAGAAAGAGTACTAGGAACATTCATCACATTTTATTGATACTAAGTTCATTTACATCCTCTTTACATCCCTTGATTCTAAGATAGATCATTTAGAAATAAAGGACTTGTGCTTTTAAGTATCAAAAGTTCATTTCGACAGCCTTCCGGCGTCTGTTTCAACCATCTCCCAGGACTTAGGAGGAATGTCAATTAAATCGATGAGTCTTTGATGAGACAGAGATTTCAGCAGCACAACGGCGTTTGTTTCAGCCATCCCTAATACTTAGGAAAAATGTCGATTCGATTGACTAATCTTCTTCCTCTGCACTTGATAATAGAGGGAGAAAGGGTGCTGGAAGAACAAAAGCCTTGCATAGGCATTTTGACAACATAGCGGCCCTTGAGCTTTACAGACTGCAGGGCAGTCTGGTTACGTGAACCCGCATAACCGACACCGGTTGCGCAGTCCTGCGCAACTGCCAGGAGACTTCTCTCCTACCTTCAGTCTTGTGCTCTGCTCCGCTCCTGTTGAAAATCTTCAATTGCCCCTAATGAAGGAGGGGAAGGGGTATTTATAGACCCTTGCATGTGTGAAAATCTTGATCTTAGCGATGTGAGACTATTTTTCAGTGCTTTAGATAATTCTGAACGAAGCCCTTGTGCAGTTCATTTCGAGGTCATATATCCTTTTCGCGGACCTGTGCAATTGGGATTGATTGCGTGGAACCGTGCAACCTATAGTGGTTGCGCGGACCTGCGCACTCTCATGAAAGCTATCTCTATCTTCTTCTTTCCAAAAGTTCTTCCTATCTCTTTACCTTTCCTTGCTCGATTCTTTTGCCATTTTTTATGCCTCAACAGATGCTCCCTTGATCCTTTCTTTGTTTCCTCAAGAAACAAAAAAGGATCAAAATTCCTACTTTTCATTTGGCTTGCGTGGACCCACGCAACCGGCTGTGTACACACTTCAACTGCGGCGGCCTATAAATACCGCAACCCCCTCTCACATCCTGCATTTCTCATTCTGTGGTGAAACTTTTCTTCTCTGGCAATTTTTCGCACAACCGACATCGTCTGCGCTGACCCACGCAACGGATCTTCCGTCCGCGCAAGTTTACTAAGTGTAGCGACACTCCGTGCAACTGCTTTCTATTGCGTGGACCGGCGTAACCTGGACTTAGTCTCTTTTTCCAGTCTTCAAACTTTTCCCTGCAATCTTCTCTGGTTTTTTTGAACCTTCTTTCTTTCATGGCCCGCATCAAGAGGACCCTTCCTCCCGTAGACCCTCCAACTGACCATCCTTCTCATCCCGACGCACCCGATACATCTTCTCATCGCCCGTCTCCTTCCGCTGATCAACTACCGACTAAGCATACCAAAACCACCACTCAAACTCCCACATATTTCAAAGAGCCAGTACTCCCAACTTTTAATTTTACCAGCCGCAATGAATCACTTTCCCCTCCCATTCACCGGGCTATAATCATGGGGAACATAGAACTGCCTCCAAAACACGGTCGTGAATATGATTGGGAAGAATGGTTGAAGATAACCGCCCATATCCGCACAGATAGTGATAGACCCCCTGCCAGAGAAGATACCCCGCCTGCTTCTCGCTCCAAGAAAACTTGTTGAAATAAGGTGAAAGAGTTTGAAGAAAAGATAAAGGAGCATACTAAGAAGAAGCTCCAAAACTCTTGGGAATCCGTTCGAGTAATCGAGGGCGTCATGAAATTCGACAACCCTCATTCAGAAGGCATGACAATAATTCCCATCAATGTTCATCGTCACCAGTCCATCCTTAAATGTGAACCCACAGATTACGTGGATGGAGAAAAACTGATGTATACTGAATCGTGGGCGACGCGAGAACCTCGGATTCTCGAAGGGAAAATGCAGATGCAGAAACCATGACAGATCATCAGAGAAGCCCACCCCATGATCTTCCTCATTCCCTTTCACAGTCCGCACAATCTCTTTCCAACATATTTCTACGAGACTATCTGACAGCGGTACAAGGATTGCGATCCTCTCTAGGGATCGAAAGATTTTCGAATAAGGGGCTTGCTGACTTCTCGTCGCTATTATTCTGATTGGGCAGAGGCAATCCTGAAGAAACACGCGAGTACTCTTGCTAAAGTAGGCCTTTATGATGCGATAGAAGTCACATCCAAGTATTTCTACAAGGAACCCTCCGTGCTAAAAGGATTCATCGAATATTAGTCTCCCACCACCATTTCTCTTCACTTGCCATTTGGGGAAATTAGCATAATGCTATGAGATCTACATCGCATAGCAGGCCTCCCTCTTACAGGAAGATTTTACGACGAGTTTATCCCGACGAATGTAAAATTGGCATTTATATCCTCTCCTGACCGCAGACCTTCTATCTCCGAAACCACCGTCGAACTTTTCAGAGAGATGGGAAAGTTTCTGAATTTTCACAAGCTATCCCCTCTACAATGGCTGGCTCATTTTTCTAGAATGCTCAGGTATTCCAAACCCAGATATTAGCATTTTCCTTTTCATCACACACTCTTGCATATTAACTCCTTTTTCATTTTACAGATTCCGCGACAGTCACTGTAAGGAACTAATGATTCTTTGTGACAATATGAAGGAACGACCAAATTATAGTTCCTTTGGGGAACTTGCAGCCATCCTAGCTTACTGGCTAAGCATAGTTTCTCTTCCTAGTTCTAAGTGGGCAGATGCTATTTGCCCCACCACCTTTGTTGTCGTCGGAGCTCTAGCGGAAGGTCAGAAATATTCCATTACGACCCCTGTGCTATGTTCCATTTATCGGGCCTTTGGAGAAATCTCTACACACGTCTAAAATCGCACCCTGGGATCTTCATCAGCATATACTGCCTGACACTACTTCACTGGATGGTTAGGAGTCTATTTCCCCTGGACTTTTGAAGCATCAGAGAAGGCTTATGTCAACCCTTCTCATCTTCCTCTCTGGTTTTCTTAATAAAGGGCCATGGCCAGAAGATCGTATGAATGAGTGATCAACAAGATCTAGGATTTTGATCAAGTGGACTTCTTCCAGTTCCGCCTTCATCGCTATGCTCAAGACACAGATATGGTGGATCAGGGGGCACTAACTGTAGCGGAAAGGGCCTTTTTTCTTTCTATCCGTTCTTGCTCTTAGAGAAGGGACGGAATTCTAGAGAGAACCCTATTATCCCAGCTGTTTTGCTCGCCAATTCGACTATGACCAAGCCGTTCTAGGAGACTGCGGGTTGGTTACTAAGAGAATGTGCTGTTATGGAATAGGTCCTTTGAACTGGGCCATGATATGGAAGCAGCTATTAGGTGGTCGTGTCAACTCCTCATTCATTATTCCTACCTTCGCCGAATAGTACGTACTTCCTATAGCTGGATGAGATGGTGGGACCATTAATCATTCTTGATCAACAAACGCTTACCCGTGGACTCCCTTCTCTTTCTCCACCCACCTCGGCTCAGAGGTAGAAAGATTGAGAATGGAATTAGCTTCATTCCAGAGAAGAGTCGAGCGCCTCATCATGGTGAAATTTGCAGAAAGATATCGACGGAAGAGCCAATTTGTGAGAGAAAAGTAATTAATACTTTAGACGGTTGGTTTGCTCATGGAGTTTTGGCGAAATTTGAACATGTCCCCCATGACTTTGGCGGCCAAGCTTCAGAGGATATTGCAGGAGCATCCTCCCCTATTCATGAAGAGATTGCTACATCTGAAGAGGGTCCGGCTCGAAATGAACCTGCCCCTTCTTCACAACCTCTTCCCCCTAGCTCATCGTCTCCAATGACTAGATCATGAGCACGTCTGCAAACATCATCACCCACTCCTCAGGAAGAGGCAAGACAGGTCTCTTTATCTCCCTTGATTCTAGTTGGCAGGAGATCTCCAAGAGAAAGCAACCAGCCTGTATCCTATAAAGGAAAACAAGTCGTGGTTTCAGAAGTAGATGAGGATGATCTGGCAAGCAAAAGTTCATCTTCTGCATCAGGAGATTCCACTCCCCTGGGATCTGGAGATGATGATAAAAATGATGATGATGGAAATGATGGAGCAAGATGAAAACTATGAAGAAGGGGAGGTCAACATAGATGATGAGGAAAATATGGCCACTGAAAATGTAGAGGAAGAATATCTCCCCACGGCTCCTGAAATTTCTCCTGTCACTTCTGTTCCTGGCAAGCCACATGCGGTAACCGAAGAGGATGAAGAACTCTTGGACTACGGGGAATATGGATATTCACATGGTAAGGGAATCCGAATTCCTTAGACACTCACGTGCTTATCTAGTGATCACTATCTTATCATCACTGTCATTTCCTTTTCAGGTACGCATGTGGCTAATATCGAGACGAGTGTTGCCCCCTTTATAGATCTTCACCCTGCTGCACCAATGGCTTCACCACGGATTTATTTGGCTCCTCTGGTGGCACCGAAAAGTGTGGCCCGTAAAATTATATTCCCTGTCGAGGCTACTAACCTACCGACTCCTACTACTAGAGATTCGAGCACAGAAGTGGGGGCACCTTCTCTTGCTGACATGTTGGAAGCTGGTACTTCTGCAGCCCCAGAAGTTCCCTCACTTGTTGGTCACACCTCTGCGGCAGGTATATATATTAATTTGAAGAGCCGCCAATCCTTCATCTTGCGTTGTCTACTCTAACTTTATCTCTCATTCATGTTATAGGAATTCTTCTTTGTAGCGGGGCGGCCAGCTCCGAATCTGTGGCCACTGTCTCTGAGCTACCATTTCCCTCAAAGATGCCCGCTCACAAAATGCTTCTGATGAAGAATTCTTTGTCAACAATAATCCACATCTTCAAAGATCATGAGCAGTGGTCAGACCTAGACATTGCCATCGAGATTCTAGAGAGCTCTACAAATATGGTGAAGATTAACATTTTTGTTTTGCGTGACTCCCTCCTCAGATTCCGTGACTCGATAGCTTCTTTGGCATTAGTGGAAAATATTACGATTGCTCCGAAGTTCTGGAATACGGGAAGCAGTTAACTTTGTCTAAGGAGAGGGCTTCACTTATTGCTTCCACCATATCTGAATTAAACCAGGAGCTATTATTTTTGTAAGAATAGCTGAAGACCCTTACTGATGACAAGGTACTCATTCAAGATCATATTGTGGCTCAAAGAGAAGAGATTTCGCAGCTAGAATAGCAAAGTCATGAAAAGGAACTGTCTATACAGTAGGTTAAAGAGAAACTTGATGTCAATATTCGGTCTGCTGACGCTGAAAAGTTTGAGTTACTCAGGAGCAAGGAAATGATCACATCTTTAGAAGACAAATTAGCTGGCCTTCCTGATCAAACAAAGATTATTCTTGAAGAGAAATCAAAGCATGATGCAGCTTAGCTTCAATTAAAGGAAAACTTACTGCAATATATGAATATAGTAGGCATTATAGAGGAATTATAAGCATGTAATCCCCTTTTTTTATATACATACTTTTGGTTCGTCCTTTCTTTTTATATATATATATATATTTGAGTGCATGTTCTCTTTTGACTTTCAATAGTAAATTTCAGTAACTTTTTCATGCACTTCTACATTATGCATTATTCCAGACATATTGTCTATGTCATAACTTCAACATGAATTTGCTGTATTTTAAACATTGCACATAGTTTATCATGGCATTCTATGAACTAATCATAAAGCACCAATATTTTATGCTTGTCAGTATGGGATTTCCTATATGACTTCATTCGTTTATATTTTATTGGCGGTGCTAAGTTTCAATTTAGTCAGCTGCACACAGTTTAGGCTCTTGAGTAGTAGAGCAAATTTACTTGAACTCTAGTTAGAGTCGGGTCTTACATGATGGTCTCTGTAACTCTCTAGAGTTCGCTGGACTTCTCACTGCCTAGGGAGTTCACAAACCGTGATCCATCAGAGGGGCCTGGTAAAGCTACCGGGGCCGTGAACTCGGTTGGTTTTACACACAGAGTAGGCCACGGTAACTCTCTAGAGTTCACAGAGCTCACAAGGCTACCTTTGGGGGTACCAAATTCATGGTTACCGATCCATCGATGAGTAGGTTTAAGCCCTTCCTCATGAGTTAGTACCGGAATCGAACAACAAACTGGGGGGTCTTATGCATGGTTGGCCTATCTAAAGCGCACACTGTAGCCCTCATTTTCTTCGCCTGCAAGGTCGGGCCCATTCATGGGAGGGCATTGTCCTCCATTCCCCGTGACGCTGTCGAAAAGCTATACAGACGGCATAGGGGTTACGCTGACTGGTCATTTAAGGACTTTTAGCACTTTGGCTTTTAGTTGACTTTTTGGCCTTTTGGCTTTTGGTCGTTGAAGACTTTTAGCTCTTGGCTTTTTTGTCAACTTTTGGCCTTCTGAATTTTGGTCATTGACTCTGTCAGTTGCCCGCATGGGTATGCGTACGATGGCCTTCAAGGGCTTTTTAGGGCCACTGGCTTCTCGTCGCTGCCCGAATGACGATCTTCATAAGTCTCATGCACAGCAGGCCATTGGCTTGACTGGGCTGCCTTTTTATATCATAGATCTTATGCGTAGCCGGTCCCTTTCAAGATTTAATCCTTTTAGGATTTGGCCTTTTTAGGTCTTGGAGACTTGGTCCTTTTAAGACTTGGCACTTTTTTCTCTTTTTTTTTTCAAGACTTGTGGCTAGACCATCTTTTTATGATCAGCAGTCATCACTGTCGCCAATTTTATATAGTTGGTTGTATGATTCGTCATATGGTTGAACAATAATTGACATTTCGCTGCTGCTGACAATGTATCATGTTTAAAGCATAAGGACTTTTGTATCAGCTTAGCGATGATGGTAATTTTGATGAGCGATTGATCGGCAACAGTGATAGCTGTTCTCTTTTCTTTTTATGATCATCGATACCTGATGATTCTAATTTCGATGGAGATTTTCTATCGGCGATGAGCGTCTATGCTTGATAGCGATCATCGACACTTTTTTGTTCGGTGACGATTTAATATGCTATCTTCAAATGTCTTAGAAGACTGAAGACTTTTGGCGATGATCTAGCATGCTGTCTTGGAAGACGATGATAGGTATTTTTTCTTGAAATTGTTTATCTGTATCGTTTATCTGTATTATTTTTAATATACCAGCTTGATGGTGATATCAATTTCAGGCAAAATTTTGTAGAACTCTCTTGATGGCGCTCACCTTCTTCGTCTTTCTTCATTTTTTATCATATGATCTTGATATGCTTTGTCATATGATTTTGATATGCTTGCGAACTTCTTCCTTATTTATCCTATTCATCTTGCCCCATTTTGATATAGAATTATTATCTTGGTAATGTTCTGTATCAAAATCTGTAGCACCTTCGGAAGCAATTTCCTTTTTGTCAACGCGAGTATAGGCCAACATAGGCTTTCTTTTACTTCTTTGAAGAACTTTTCTTTCATTGAGCACATTTTATCTCATTTGGCTTTAAACTTGCCCCCTGGATATGATTGTGACTGTTATTGGAGATATATTTTTTAGTTCTTGGAGATATTGAGGCAATATATTTCTGCGGGAGGCTACACGATTGTAATCGTATTCATTGACTAGCTTGCCCCCAACCCTTGAAATTTTCTACACTTCTCCTGATCGACCCCAATGGGGACTTGAATTCCCTTCCCATGGTTTAAGCCAACGGGTTCTTCATAATCAAAGCCCATGTTTTTCATAATTTTCTTACTTGCCAAACTATACTTTTGGAGGTCTTGCGGTGTTAGCCTACCATGGTAGTTATTATTTTGAGTTCCTCCTCCTGTCCTTACTGCTTCCGAAGCATAGAACCCAATTGGCTCAGGATATTTTTCACTCGCCTTAACTTGAAATCTTGTTGAAGCGGTCGAAAATGACTTATTTCTTTCAGCATACGGCAGGTACCGTATAATTTGACTGTAAAAATTTCAGTTGTTCAGATGATAGCAGGGTTAACGACGGTTGCCCCGGTTGCCTTAAATGTTTTGGCATAAAATAGAACTTCTTGCTTATTTTCACTGTTTCAGATGGCACTACTTTTTCTGCTATCTCCGTAATTGCACTTTCCCTATCATTCTTTAGGACACCACCTTCATCCTTATTCATTTTTTCGATAGTGAATTCTTTATAATAGCTAGCATCTGCAAAGAAGGACTCAGCTTCTGTATACGGTCTTGCATCGGCCATCACTTTATGTTGTACTCCGTCATTACAGTATTTAAAACACTGATGCAGAGTAGAGGGTATGATATTGTACTAATGTATCTATGGCCTTCCTAGGAGAAGGTTATATGTCATTATTGCACTTATGACGTGACAAACAATGTCAGTAGTCAATTCTCCTATTTCCAACGTTACCGTAATCTTGCCAAGTGTGCACTGCCCATCTTGATTAAAACCTTATATCATCATTCCGCTGGGGCATAGTTCTGAGCGACGGTAGTTTAATTCATTTAACATTGAGAGTGGCAAAAGATTTACTGTAGACCCATTATCTATCATAATCCATTTGACTTTGTTCCCACGAATATGGCCTTCTATCATTAATGGTCTGTTATGGTCTTCCTAGCAGATCAAATCATTATCAGAAAAAGAAATGACCGGGAAACAGTCTTCATGTTCATCGAGTTCTTCATGTTCTAACTCTGCCAGTAAGGTGTCCCTGATGTCATGATCAGATAAGGCCTGGATCATTGAAATTCTTCTGATAGCTTCAGTGCATCATAAACGCTTAATCGGGCCGGTATTCCTTTTAGATGATTTACCACGTCATAAGTCACTCTCGTCATCTCATTCTTCTCCTTTTATCTTGCCGCTAATACTCTCTTTTGCAATCGTTTCTTTCCCAGTGACTTCTGATTTCTATTTTGTAAGGCTTACCACCTTCTTACCTGACCGTAGTGTGATCATCGCAACCTTCTTTATAGCTTTACCGCTTCCTACGTTATTCGCATCTTGGTCCTTTCGGACTATAAGCACATTTACGGTTGCCATGGAGCTCCTTTCTCTTTCTTTTCCCAATACTATCTCGCCCCTATTGATCAGTCGTTGTATTATACATTTCAATGTATAGTAGTTCTCTGTTGGATGCCCCACTAGACGATGATAACGATAGAAATCCCTTTCTTTGGTTCTTGTTACATCTTCTGAGCTCTTAGGCTCCGGCAATACTATCGTGCCAGCTTTTAATAACTGTTCCATCATAGGGGTGACATATTCTTTTTCAAATGTGAACCCCCCATGAGAATTTAGCATTCTAGGCCTCTTCCTGTTGTACCTATTTCTTAACTTATCACCTTCTTCGCATCGGTCCGGTCTTCTTTCTCTCGAGTCCTTTGTGTCTTTTCCTCTTCTGTCATGATCGACAGCGTTCACAGCTATCCTGCCAGACACTCTCCTAGTTGTATCATGGTGAAATGCTGGGATCTTGTGAGTCATCAGCTCCAACGCGTGGGATTTAGTAGCCAAATCACGAAAAGTTCTGATATCGGCGCTAGTCAGTCCGAACGCAATTCCTGTCTCCATAGAATTTAGACACATTTTAACTTATTTTTTTCCTTCGGTAGTTGTCTTCATGAAGCCCCTAATGTTTTTCACTTGTCTATAACTTCTCTACTGGCTCTCCTTCTCTCTGCCGAATAGAGGCCAGCTTCATAATACTGACGTCACGTTCCGAGGAGAAGAAGCTTGACATGAAAACCTCCTGCATTTGTTCCCAGGTACGTATTGATCCAGGTACCAAACTAGAATACCATCGAAATGCTTTGTGTGTTAGAGATGAACCAAACAACTACAAGTAGTACTGTGGTATCATAGAAAAATTTCCCATGCTAGTGATGAAGTGCATCAAATGCTCCTCCGGGGATCCTTCTCCATTGATTTTAAAAAATTTGGATGCTTGAAATTGGCCGAAAAAGGGATGTCTTCTACTTCCCTTGGATACGACGTTTAATGCCTAAAATGTCCGGTATTTTCATGTTCTCTTTTTGCTCTAACCGCCTCTTCGACCACTTGCCTTACTTCTTCTTGTGTCACAGTTCTCACCACGGGGATAGACCCTAGTAACCCTATCCCCTGTGGTGGGAGGACATCAGGTTAATTTTCTTGCCCTTCCGTTGCATTCTGGGGGATTGCCATTCGGGCTACGTTGTGTGTAAGGGTTGTCAGTGCTTCTCTGAGATTTTTTCATTCTTCCATTAATGCATTTTGGGCTTCTGTCATTGCATTGAAACTATCCTCTGTAGTTGTTCTATAATCTGGATTTATCCCAGCCATGAATACTACAGCTTCTCCACTTTTCGACGAAGCAGTAATCGAAGGAGAACAAGAGAATGCTAATGTGACAGGGCTTGCAGAAAAGGGAGGGGACAGAGTTTCATCGGGCCTTTTTGTACTCTCTGTGGCATTAATTGATTGAGATGACGCCGATACTGGTGAATCTTTTCGGGATGACATTGGCGATCTAATGACCAATGCTTTTTCCTTTTATTCTCTTGTTCATTCAGCCATTGAAGCATTTAAAGCTGGGAAGTCGCGTGCTGTCAACTGGGGAACTGTTTGTGCTGTTTGCACTATCCACGCTGGATAAATTGCCGGAGAGCAAGTTCAGGATTTCTCCTAACTGTGCTTCGCATTACGGGCCCTCTGATTCTTAATGAAGGCTGATTCATTCCCGAATTTATGAAGTTTCGTGTTCTTTACCTTACGAGAGGTCACGACAATCCAGCCTACATTGTCTTCTGATGACTGGGGTGAGCAGAAATGACCCCAGCTGTTACTTGAGCCTTGCTACTTTTACGCACATGACTCGGTGCGTATTCTATCATGAACCCTGTCGGGGTGAATTGGAAGTTCACTTTTCTTACAGGGATCGCCATGGGTAATAAGTCGTAGTCAAATTTTTAAAACCTTCAATCATGAAACATAGTTATAATTAGTAATTGAACGATTAGAGTGATCTATCTTAGAGATGAAGGGGAGTACTTTCCACTGAAAGTCGCCATTTTGGCATCCATAGGACTCCAAACCGTGACGAATGTTCGTAACAACTTCACTGTTAATATTTTAAATAAGACAATAAGATAGGATTCCCCAACGGAGTCACCATTTTATTTCGACAAAGAAACAAATGCATTAGATTTGGGAGATTGTCTTATTCAAACATAACAGAGAAAGAGTACTAGGAATATTCATCACATTTTATTGATACTGAGTTCATTTACATCCTCTTTACATCCCTTAATTCCAAGATAGATCATTTAGAAATAAAGGACTTGTGTTTAAGTATCAAAAGTTCATTTCGACAGCCTTCCGGCGTCTGTTTCAACCATCTCCTAGGACTTAGGAGGAATGTCAATTAAATCGATGAGTCTTTGATGAGACAAAGATTTCAGCAGCACAACGGCGTCTGTTTCAACCATCCTTAATACTTAGGGGAAATGTCGATTCGATCGACTTATCTTCTTCCTCTGCACTTGATAATAGGAGGAGAAAGGGTATTGAAAGAACAAAAGCCTTGCACAGGCATTTCGACAACATAGCGGCCCTTGAGCTTTATAGACTGCAGGGCAGTCTGGTCATGTGGACCCGCATAACAGACAGCGGTTGTGCGGTCCTGCGCAACTGCCAGGAGACTTCTCTCCTACCTTCTGTCTTCTGCTCCGCTTCGCTCCTCTTGAAAATCTTCAATTGCCCCTAATGAAGGAGGGGAAGGAGTATTTATAGACCCTCCCACGTGTGAAAATCTTAATCTTAGCGATGTGGGACTATTTTTCAGTGCTTTAGATCATTCTGAACGAAGCCTGTTGAGGCATAAAAAAATATTCCATGACTGGGGTATTTTGGTAAAAAATCCAGTTCAAAGGGTAGTTTGGGTATTTTGGTAAAAAATCCAGTTCAAAGGGTAGTTTGGATATTTTGGTAAAATTCCAGTTCCAAAGGTATTTTGGGTGTTTTGGTAAAAATCCAGTTCCAGGGTTAGTTTAGGTATTTTGGTAACACTCCATATCCAAAGGGTAGTTTAGGTATTCTGGTAAAAGGGATTGAAAAGGGTAGTTTGGTAAAAAAGGGTGCACATGTGTCATTTTAAGAGAGAAAGGTTATACACCACCATTTAAGAGGTAGCTTGGTGGTCACCATAGTTTAAGTAAAGAAGAAGTTCAAGTGTGAAGCGATAGGTGGTGGTGATCACCACTTTGTAAGAGTGGTGAGGCCTATAAATACCCCACTCCCACTCCATTTGAGGGGATGGGTCGGATCACTCGGAGGGCCAAAGAAACGAGAGAAAGAGAGAAGGAAGTCTTTGTGCCAGCTGGCGCAACTGAAGTCGCTTGCGTGGACCAGCGCAACCAAAGTTGGTTGCGCACAACTATGCAAAGGAAGAATGAGGCTACAACGTCCGCACAAAGGAAGAAGATGTTGCGTCATCCGCACAAAGGAAGAAGATGCTGTGGCATCCACGCAAAGGAAGATGATGTTATTGCGTCCGCGCAAAGGAAGGGTAATATTGCCGCGGCTGCACAATCGGCCAAAGTTCCAGCCATGCGTAACAGAGGAAGAACTTTGTTTCTTCCGTTGTGTTGCTGTTAAAGTCTAATACGACCCCCTTTTGAGAGATCCATGTCGTTCACTATCTTCCTATCAAGATTTTGATCGTGAAGGATGGGTTTTAATCATTCGATGGTATGGCCTACCAATATAATCAAGCCGGGAAGACATTTCAACAGTCCGTTTGCGATCACCATAGTGATCATATGAATGATCATGGTCACAAAAGATCAGCATCACCTCGATGGGTTTTTCTCCCTCTGTCTAATGGACGACTCGGATCATCTTTTCTCTTGATGATGGTGGCCCACTACAAATGAACCGATCCTCTGTTTTGAGACAGAGTCGACGTACGTCGACTCTGTGAATTTCATTGGCGCGTTTACTGAGATGCATGGAAAATCCACTCCGTCCAGTAAATTCAGGGAGAAAAACCACTAAGGAAGGACTGCTTTTGAGATGAAATCAACGTGGCCCGTAAGATTATCTACTTCACCGTCCATCCCGTGTTCAACGGTTAAGATCTTGCAATGGTCTGCATGGCGACAAAAGGAGAGCTAGGTGAGGCTAATTCCCATCCTCTGAAGAGAATGGACAACTCAGATCACTAAACAGAGTAGTGAGTGGACCACACTATGTGAAACCAGCTAGCGTGCAAAGGACGCTGTGTATATTTGGAAATTGAGAAGAAGAGTCGGGTCAGCGACGCTGACCGACTTTGGCTATAGCGGTGCACGGCTAGTGCACATGCACTCCATGTACATGCGTTGTACATGCAAACTCCAGTGTGACCTTCGCGAAAAATCTGCTCTGTCCATTCACTTGCCCGTTGTATTTAAAGCGTTGAGGCCGAGTTTGAAGTATATCCAGATATCTGGTGGGCCGCAAATCATGATCTCAGGGGCTGATTTGTCAGTTCAGCCACTTCTACAAGGATCCAGAAGCTGAAATTTGACGTGTACGGATAATTTGTGGTTCTAATGTTGCACATCAAGTTTGAAACCAAACGGACGGTGGAAACCCCCTGATCTTACATTCTGGGAGACTTTTCAGGCCCTTTTAGCATAATCGGCTTGATTTCTTTAGGGTCTGGCCACACTGCAATAAGCTGCTTCATATTTTAAGGAGGAATGTCTGGAAGGATGCTCCATCTCATTAGAAAACTAGCTGATCAAATTAGTAATTCCTTCTAAGTATCTAGGAGATGACCGAAATAGCATCGGAATGCTGCCGAAATTTTCATCGAGCTATCTTCTCTTTCATTCAGTATATTGCATTGATTGTACTTTATTTTCAGAATCAAGGGAATTAGAGGATGTAAATGAACTCAAAAAAATATGATTAATGTTCTCTCATTTATTCTTTGTTATCATTGAATAAATCCCCCGAATCGAAATGCATTTGTTTTCTTGTTGAAACAAAATGACGACTCCACTGGGGACTTTTATTATTCAATGATAACTTAGAAAATATTAAGAGAATATTTATTACTTTTTGGCGTCTGTATAGACACCAAAATGGCGACTCTCAGCTGGAACATTCTCCCCTTCATCTCTGAAAATAAGGTACAATTTTATTTATTAAATTAATTAACGCTCTGTTCTGAATGATCAAATTAGTTTCAGTCAAAGACAAATAATGCTAGAACGATGGCAGTTACCGGAGAAAGCTAGCTTCTTGTACTGGAGCGATTCAAATATCAACTAGTCAGTACATGTCTAAGGAAGAGGAACAGGCTGCCTCGATCTGGTAGTTCTTTTGCAGCATACCTATGAATATGATGTCTCAGATGAAAGACTTCTTCAAAAGCGTCGTGTGGCTCCCACACATGGCCAGTTAATGGATCAAGCAGAGAAAGGGTGGAGCACTTGTGAATCTTCCAAGGTTACAATTCATTGCCTAAGTATACATCTTTCATGGCTTTGCTGTGGATGAAGTTTTATTCCCAGCGGTAAATGGGGAATTATCGTTTGCTCAGAAGCACACTGAAGAAGAAAGTCAATTCGACAATTTTAAATGCTTGATAGAAAGCATTCAGAGTTCTAAAGCCAATTCAAATTCAGCTGATTTTTTATGCAAAAGCTATGCTCACATGCTGACCAAATAATGAGTAGCATGCAGAAGCACTTCCATGGAGGGGAAGTTAAATGAAGAAGAAGCATGGTAGCACCGAAAGCAGTGTATGCTTCATCAGTAGTGCTGTGAGATAATGAAGGACGGATGATAGCGTGTCGGTGCACAAAGAATGTACAAAGCCTTCAGATGAAAAGTTAGTTCAACTAAGTCAAGTGTTGCTCGCCAACAAGTAAACTGATCAATTAATGAATTAACGAATTCATCGGTCAATGGAGAACACAGGGGGCATCGTCACAATTCGCCAGAATAAAAATTACTTGAAAGTCTTAAAAGAATAGCAGCATATATAGCCGAAGAAAGAAAGGAAAACAAAGGACTGTCAAAGCTGAAGAAGGCGATGTATGGCTTATGAGGAATCAATTGTTAGCTGCAGAGGCAATTATATTGCCATAGTTAACGTATTAAAGGAAACAAAACAAAGAAGAAAAGAAGAATAGGCAGGAAGAAACCAAGACGAGTATATTCATCATGGGGGTAAATTTTCATCAAGATATCTACCAGTTCAGCAAAATATATCATCCTTGAATATCCAGAAGATTCACAGCGTGTTGATTCAAAAGATTCCCGACACAATTATTCAGGGGGCAGACAAAGGCATGCAAAATTCGTTATCCTTAAAGATAAATTGCAATTTTGATGCTTCTAAATAAAAAATGGCAAGATCAGCAAAGTCTTAGAATGATAAGATCTCAGAATTCCAAATGAGGTAATTGTTGACTTCTCAAAATGATAATTGTTTATAATAATTATCTATACTAATTTTTGCTGGTTAAAGTTGGGGCAAAAGCAAGCATTGATGATTGATATCAAACATTAATGATTGTCACCAATAAGAAGAGGAGTGAAAGGATTTCGAAAGACAAGGAGATACAATCGAAGAAAAAAAATGAATGGCTTGAAGAATAAGTTACAGAAGACGGTTGATAAAGGAGAATTTGTTAAGGTGTACGACATAAAAAAAAAAAAAGAAGAAAAAAAAAAGGAGGGAGATAAGGATACATAGGCTCGATTAGCTCGAGACTGGGGGCAAAGTTAATCTTGGGCAAAAAGTATGAAGGGGTGCGGTATCAGGTGGCAACATCATTGTTTTGATTACGAAGATTCCTAGAGAAATGCTTCCTAATCAAAAGGGGGCAAGATAGCTCACCATATAATATATTTCTTCTGTATTTGGACAAAGTGCAGGCTTTCAAGCATATCAAATCATCGCCAAAAATGAAGCGTCAATGACAATCGCCAAATAAAAGCGTCAATGACAATCGCCAAATAAAAGTGTAAATGATCGTTGCAAAATAAGCAACTATCGCTGTCGTCATCAATGGCTCATGCAAGCTTATTTTATCAAAATTACTATCATCACCAAGCTGATAAACTATTTCAAATACAACATGAATATTCTCAGAATATATCAGCGACGGCGAAATATCAATTATTGATTCTCAGAATATATCAGCATCTAGCGAAATATCTACATGGTCAACCACACAGATTTTACGACAGCAATGGCACACTATCAATTAAGGCAGCCTAGCCAAGCCTATACGGCCAGCTACGCTTAAGACCTATAATCAATTGAGACAGGTGAGCAAAAGCTGTAAAATATATTTCTCACCATAGAATGCATTTATTTTGTATATTTAAATGAAAGACAGGCTTTCAAGCATATCGAGTCATTGTCAAACACCAAGCATTGATGATCAACACCAAGCTTTGATGATCGCCACCAAGCGTTGATGATCGCTATCAAGCGTTGACGCTCGTCGTCGATAAAAAATCTCCATCAAAATCGCATCATCAGGTATCAATGATCATAAAAAGAAAAGAGAACAGCTATCACTGTTGCCAATCAATCGCTCATCAAAATTGCCATCATCGCTAAGCTGATACATTACTTTAAATAGATACAAAAGTCTTTACGACATCATCAGCAGCAGCAAAATGTCAATTATTGTTCAACCATATGATGAATCATAAACTAACTATATAAAATTGGCGACAGTGATGACTGCTGATTATAAAAAGGCAGCCCAGTCAAGCCAATGGTCCGCTGTGCATGAGACCTATGAAGATCGCCATTCGAGCAGCGGCGAGAAGCCAGTGGCCCTAAAAAGCCCGTGAAGGCCATCGTACGCATACTTATGCGGGCAGCTGATGGAGTCAATGACCAAAAGCCAGAAGGCTAAAAGTTGACAAAAAAGCCAAAAAAAGCTCAAAGTCTTCAAATGACCAAAGGCCAAAAGAGCTAAAAGTCTTCAAAAGACCAAAAGCAAAAGAGCCAAAAGTCAACCGAAAGACCAAAAATAAAAGGCTAAAAAGTTGACTAAAAGCCAAAGTGCTAAAAGTCCTCAAATGACTAGTCAAGCGTAACACCCATGCCGTCTGTATAGCTTTCCGACAGCGTCACGGGGAACAGAGGACAAGCCCTCCCGTGAATGGGCCCGACCTTGCAGGCGAAGAAAATGAGGGCTGCAGTGTGCGCAGGACAGGCTAACCATGCATAAGACCCCCTAGATTTGTGGTTCAATTCCGGTACTAACTCATGAGGAAGGGCTTAAACCTACTCATCGATGGATCGGAAACCATGGATTTGGTACCCCCAAAGGTAGCCTTGCGAGCTCTGTGAACTCTAGAGAGTTACCGTGGCCAACCCTATGCTGTAAAACCAACCGAATTCACCGCCCCGGTAGATTCACTGGGCCCCTCTGATGGATCGCTGTTTGTGAACTCCTTAGGCAGTGAGAAGTCCAGCGAACTCCTAAGAGTTATAGAGGCCATCACGTAAGACCTGACTCTAACTAGAGTCTAAATAAATTCGCTCCACTACTCAAAGAGCTTAAACTATGTGTGTAGGTGTCTGTCTAGTAGTGTCTGTCCAGTAGTGTCATCTGGTGGTGCTTAAACTGTGTGTGTAGGTGTCTGTCCAGTAGTGTTGGTCTAGTGGTGTCGGTCCAGTAATGTCAGTCTAGTTCAGTCGATTCTGTTCAAGTCAAGTCAAGTTTTGTCCAGTTAAGGTATGGTCAGTCAAGAGTATACTATCTCCATTGCTTGAAAGCACAAATTAAAGTTTAGCATTCAAAATGCTGCAAATACATATTTCAATATAGATATGCTCAAACATGCAATTGCCTGATGGAAATTTTTAAATATTAAGTAGAAAAGATGCAAAAATGCATTTCTCTTGAATAAGGTTCAAATTACATCAAAAGTAAATGCCTTTAAGATATCGACGATTATTTACTTAGAAGCTCAAGTCTCCAAGGCCAATTAATATATTGACAAGAGCTGTGGGGTCTTTTCATCTCTCGTCTTCTTAATGAATAAAGACATATTATCGCACAAGGTTCTCAAAAGGGGGCAGAGAATAAACTAGCAAAGAAATTATCATTCTCTTCTGAACAATATGAAGATTCAGATATATTCTTTGGATTTGTTAAAGGAGCCGAAAAGATTATCTATCCTTCAAGGATATCAGCAAGCTTCACTTCAGAAATATTATCTTTTGAAGAAATCTTTCTACGATATTGACTTGGAAAGGGGGCAGGATTTAATGTCTTTGAAATAATATATGCCTTGGTCTTTCTGATAATCTCTTATACGCATCGAAGGAATTCATATGCCAAGTATTATAGATAATAATATTGCAAGACTCCAAGTATCAGATCGGATGGAGACAAAGAACAAATAGAATCGTCATCATCAAATCAGCAAAGATCCAAGAAAAAGTCTATGAAGGAATGCTAAGGAACAAAAACTAGAGAAGGCTCAGTAAAAAGACTCAACGGTCGAACCTTTGGAGCTAAAGATGAAATCTCCAAGAGTGTAATATAAAGAATACAATGTCAAGCACGATGACAAGCGCAAAGATTGATTAAATCATATTGCGAATATCACAATCGGCCTAAGAAGAGAAGAAACTCTCAATCTATTTCAAAAATTATCAGTGCTTCATAAAGCTATATTGAAAATTATAAATACTAATTCTCATAAATTTGGCAGGAGAAACCATTATTCAAAAGCTTGGGTTATACAGATCGTGAGTAAAGGAAACAATCAAAAAAGTTGTTGCGGCAGGAGCAGCATTAAAGAACAGCCCCAGATATAGTGCAAAAGGAAAGAATCGCTGGAGCTGATTAAAAGGAAAGAATCGCTGGAGCTGATCAAAAGGAAAGAATTGCTGGAGAGACCGTTACAGTAGCCACAATGTTGAAAGAAAGTTCTCTGATCAAATCACTCAAAGAAGAAGTCATCACAGCTGTTGCAGAAGCGGGCTTCAATGAATCTTCTTTAGTGAAACATCTGCTCAACACTGCTGACTGGGGGCATTTTAGTTTTCAGCTCGAGTGCCATCATTCAAGTCTTCTGGTTAAACGGAATCATTCAAGCCCTTCGTTCGAGCATGAGTATTTCAGTTCTCCGCTTGAGCACCAGCATTCCAGTCTTCTATTCGAGCACCAGCATTCCAGTCTTCCACTTGAGCGCCAGCATTCAAATTTTCTATTTGAGCACCATCATTCAAATCTTATGTTCAAGCGCCATCATTCGAGTTTTCCAATCGAGCGCTATCATTCAATCTTCTGGTCAAGTATGATCATCCAGTCTACCATGCAAGTGTAATCATCCAGTCTCCCGTGCAAGCATAATCATCTGGTCATCCTTCAGTTGCAGTTCATTCAAGTTCATCAGGCAGAGGAAGATCGATCCTCCATTTGATTTCAAGAATCAATCAAAGAAGGATCGAGGGGGCATCTGTTGAGGGTATTTATAGACCCTCCCACGTGTGAAAATCTTAATCTTAGCGATGTGGGACTATTTTTCAGTGCTTTAGATCATTCTGAACGAAGCCTGTTGAGGCATAAAAAAATATTCCATGACTGGGGTATTTTGGTAAAAAATCCAGTTCAAAGGGTAGTTTGGGTATTTTGGTAAAAAATCCAGTTCAAAGGGTAGTTTGGATATTTTGGTAAAATTCCAGTTCCAAAGGTATTTTGGGTGTTTTGGTAAAAATCCAGTTCCAGGGGTAGTTTAGGTATTTTGGTAACACTCCATATCCAAAGGGTAGTTTAGGTATTCTGGTAAAAGGGATTGAAAAGGGTAGTTTGGTAAAAAAGGGTGCACATGTGTCATTTTAAGAGAGAAAGGTTATACACCACCATTTAAGAGGTAGCTTGGTGGTCACCATAGTTTAAGTAAAGAAGAAGTTCAAGTATGAAGCGATAGGTGGTGGTGATCGCCACTTTATAAGAGTGGTGAGGCCTATAAATACCCCACTCCCACTCCATTTGAGGGGATGGGTCGGATCACTCGGAGGGCCAAAGAAACGAGAGAAAGAGAGAAGGAAGTCATTGTGCCAGCCGGCGCAACTGAAGTCGCTTACGTGGACCAGCACAACCAAAGTTGCTTGCGCAAACTGTGCAAAGGAAGAATGAGGCTACAGCGTCCGCACAAAGGAAGAAGATGCTGCGGCGTCCGCACAAAGGAAGAAGATGCTGCGGCGTCCGCGCAAAGAAAGATGATGTTATTGCGTCCGCGTAAAGGAAGGGTAATGTTTCTGCGGCTGCACAATCGGCCAAAGTTCCAGCCATGCGTAACAGAGGAAGAACTTTGTTTCTTCCGTTGTGTTGCTGTTAAAGTCTAATAAGACCCCCTTTTGAGAGATCCACGCCGTTCACTGTCTTCCTATCAAGATTTTGACCGTGAAGGATGGGTTTTAAAAATTCGATGGTATGGCCTACCAATATAATCAAGCCGGGAAGGCATTTCAACAGTCCGTTTGCGATCACCATAGTGATCATATGAATGATCATGGTCACAAAAGATCAGCATCACCTCGATGGGTTTTTCTCCCTCTGTCTAATGGATGACTCGGATCAGCTTTTCGCTTGATGATGGTGGCCCACTACAAACGAACTGATCCTCTGTTTTGAGACAGAGTCGACGTATGTCGACTCTGTGAATTTCAGTGGCGCGTTTGCTGAGATGCATGGAAAATCCACTCCGTCCAGTAAATTCAGGGAGAAAAACCACTAAGGAAGGACTGCTTCTAAGATGAAATCAACGTGGCCCGCATGATTATCTACTTCACCGTCCATCCCGTGTTTAATGGTTAAGATCTTACAATGGTCTGCATGGCGATAAAAGGAGAGCTGGTGAGGCTAATTCCCATCCTTTGAAGAGAATGGACGACTCAGATCACTAAACAGAGTAGTGAGTGGACCACACTATGTGAAACCAACCAGCGTGTGAAGGACGCTGTGTATATTTGAAAATTGAGAAGAAGAGTCAGGTCAGCGACGCTGACCGACTTTTGCTATAGCGGTGCACAGCTAGTGCACATGCACTCCATGTACATGTGTTGTACATGTAGACTCCAGTGTGACCTTCACGAAAAATCTGCTCCGTCCATTCACTTGCCCGTTGTATTTAAAGCGTTGAGGCCGAGTTTAAAATTTATCCAGATATCTGGTGGGCCGTAAATCACGATCTCAGGGGCTGATTTGTCAGTTCAGCCACTTCTACAAGGATCCAGAAGCTGAAATTTGACATGTACAGGTAATTTGTGGTTCTAATGCTGCACATCAAGTTTGAAGCCAAACGGACGGTGGAAACCCCCTGATCTTACATTCTGGGAGACTTTTCAGGCCCTTTTAGCATAATCGGCTTGATTTCTTCAGGGTCTGGCCACACTGTAAAAAGTTGCTTCATATTTTAAGGAAGAATGACTGGAAGGATGCTCCATCTCATTGGAAGACTGGCTGATCAAATCAGCAATTCCTTCTAAGTATCTAGGAGATGACCGAAATAGCATCGGAATGCTGCCAAAATTTTCATCGAGCTATCTTCTCTTTCATTCAGTACATTGCATTAATTGTACTTTATTTTCAGAATCAAGGGAATTAGAGGATGTAAATGAACTCAAAAAAATGTGATTAATGTTCTCTTATTTATTCTTTGTTATCATTGAATAAATCTCCCGAATCGAAATGCATTTGTTTTCTTGTTGAAACAAAGCCCTTGTGCAGTTCATTTCGAGCTCTCGCGCAACTGATATTTCATTTATGCGGACCTGCGCAACTGGGATTGATTGCACGGAACCACGCAACCTATAGTGGTTGCGCAGACCTGCACACTCTCATGAAATCTATCTCTATCTTCTTCTTTCTGAAAGTTCTTCCTATCTCTTTACCTTTCCTTGCTCGATTCTTTCGCCATTTTTTTATGCCTCAACACCAGTTCCTCAACATACATTGTGACTCTCTGCTTGTTGTCAACCACATATCGACAAAGTACAAGGCCAAAGAGACAAGGATGATAGCTTATTTGGCCGAGACTAGGAAGCTGATTCGAAACTTTAATGATTGTGTCATCAACCAGATCCCAAGAGCCGAAAACTCCTGGGCCGATGCCCTCGCAAAGATGACATTGACTACTAAGGGGAAGATCCCAGGGATTGTCCTCATGGAATTCTTGGATAGATCGAGCATCAACTGACCCGACTAGGAGATGGTCAATCCGCTGTAAGTGATCCCGAGCTAGATGGATCCAATCATGAAATATCTCATTGCCGGAGAAGTTCCTCGAGACAGGTTGGAAGCTCGACGTCTGAAAGTTAGAGCGGCACGGTACATGATTTTGAACGACACACTGTACAAGAAGGGATACTCTTAGCCATACCTCAGGTGTCTCTGACCTGACGAAGTGGACTATGTGATTCGAGAGATCCAAGAAGGGATATGCTGATACCATTTTGCAAGTTGTGCCTTATCCCAAAAGATACTTCGTCAAGGGTACTTCTAGCTAACAATCTGAGAAGATTCCAAGAGCTTCGTCCAGAGGTGTAACAAATGCCAAAGGCTTGTTGCCGTGTTAAGGCAGCCTGTAGAAGAGCCGACCCCCATGAGTGGGCCATGGTCGTTCTCTTAGTGGGGGATAGATATTATTGGGCCTCTGCCTCCTGTGAAGGGGTAGATAAAGTTCATAATTGTGGCAGTCGACTACTTCACTAAGTGGATCGAGGTAAAGCCAGTGGAAAAAATCACTGAGCAGAAGGTGAAAGATTTCATGTGGAAGAACATCATCTATCGGTTCAGAATCCCACACACTATCATGACTGATAATGATAAGCAGTTTGACAACGACAGATTTCGAGGCATGTGCTGGAGGCTCGGCATTGCCAACGTTTACTCCTTGCCCCGTCACCCTCAGTCTAATGGGCAAGTAGAAGTCATGAATAAGGTCATCAAACACCACCTCAAGAAAAGCTGGAAAAAGCCTAAGGCAACTGGGCCGACAAGCTCACGTTCATTCTCTGGGCCTATAGAACTATGACTTAGTCATCTACAGGGGAAACTCCCTTTTTCCCTATCTTATGGCTCAGAGGCGATCGTCCCAGTTGAGATCGGCCTCCTCACTGTGCAAGTAAGGAGCTATCAGGAATACTAAAATGCTAAGCAGATCTCGACAAACCTCGACTTGCTTGAAAAATTGAGAGACGTCGCCAAACTCTGAATCGCGGCTCAGCATCAGCAAGTAGCCTGATTATACAAATCCAGAGTCCGAACAAGGTGATTTAGACAAGGAGACCTCGTCCTTCGCCGTTTCTTCTAGAACACCGCAGAACTTAGGGTGGGGTCCCTGGGACTGAACTGGGAGGGACCCTATCGGGTAGTCAACTCAGCGAAACTTGGATCATATCGCTTGGAAGATTTGGAGGGACGTCCACTACCCCACCCCAAGAATGCCGAGCACTTGAAGATCTAGTACCCCTGAGGGGGAAATTTATGGACTCGGATCTACTATGTGTGACTTGGATCAACTGTGTGTAAGTGTTATGTTGTAAATCTAGCACCCTGTATTATCAAATTTTATTGTGCCAAAACACTTCGAAATGTTTGACTTGTTTTGACAGATGGAATGTTCACCTTCGAGTTCAAATAGATGAAAAGTTCACCTTCATTTGAAGATGAGCTTCATGTTATCTATATCAACATTTAGTGTGCTACAATTATGCATGTTCAACTACGAGAACAAGTTGAAGTTCACCAAATCCAAGTACTCAAGTCTAAGTGCACTATCGCAAGTTTAAGCTCAAATACATTTGGTCAAGCTCAAGTTCAAGATCAAATACATTTGATCAAGCTTAAGTCTTAAGTCACATGCTCAAGGCACAAGTTCGAGACACAAGCTCAAGTATACGAGGTCAAGCTTCATGTGCTTCAAAGTGACCTATCTACCGAAGCGATCGATGTTTCAATTTCAATACTCACATTTAAGGTATACATGACCCTGGAAAGACCTTAGGATTAGGTCATTAACATTACATGTTTAATTTGGGTCAGGGTACTTATTTTATGCTTTGCTTCGACTAGTCTTAGTCTTAGTTCGAATAGTCCAGGTTCTTTCTCGACCAGTCCAGGATTTTACTCAAAAAATGGATAAGGTTGTTTGGTCTTTGACCAGTCAAGTACACTGCTCTACCGGTCGTGGAGTCTGGCTCGACCAATCGAGTACGACTCGACTCGAACTCCAGCAATGCGAATTTTACCCACTCGTCTAGTCGAGTGATGTGCTTGACCAGTCGAGCTGGACACTCGACTAGTCGAGGGAGCCACTTAACCAGTCGAGGGTCTGTTTAATCCCATCGCGCCAGAAAATTTAAAAATTGCTTACTGCATGACCAGTCGAGGGAATCGAATTACAGCCTATAAATTGAGGACATTTATCAGATTTTATCATTCATTTTAAGCCAATTTAAGCCACCACTCTGAGATATTAGTCCCCACTATTGTGAAGATATTGTGAGGTATTTATAAATCATCTTTATAGCTTTTTGGTTTCTTAGTTTCTTGATCTCTTGATTTCATTATACTTAACATAAAGGGGAATTTGATTTAACCCTTTGTGAGATCCAAGAAATTGAATCTAAGTAGCCTAAGGTTAGATTTAATTTAAAATTCATCTAGACCTAGCCATAAAAATCTCAATGTGAGGGTTTTTTTATTGTGTAAGGCCATTAAAAAACACATCTGTAAAGGTTTTAAGGTGAACCTTGGAAAACCTTCTTTCTTAGTGAAAGCCAATATCCCATAGGTGTGGGTATTGGGAGTGGAGTAGTTGTGTGGTTGTTTGCGAAAAGTTGGTGTATACACACGAACCACTATAATTCTTGGAGTTATGGTGGATGATTGTATCTGGTTATGTGTGTGAATGCTGTAATCTATTTTATGCTTTTGTGGTGATTATTGTAATAGATATATTTATTTCTTTTGCCTTTGTATTAGTTTAGTTTTTGATACTTACCAACGTTCTAGAAATCAGGTTGTCCTACCATAAGCCATTGATTTTTAGTGTAAGGTTGTCCTTAGAACAACGTTTGTATTACATGTGCATTTGAGGTTATTATTTATTTATGCTATTTGAGTTTTTTTTTGCATTTTATTTTTTTATTTGGCATAGTCCTATTCACCCCCCCCCCCCCCCCCCCCCCCCTCCCCCCCCTCTAGGACTAAGAGCTCACTCTTTTCAAGTGGTATCAAAGCCTAATAGCTCATTCCATTGGATTAATTTCCTGAGCTAAGCGATCTTGAGCTCTTAATATGTGAAATTTTGATAGCCTCTATATCACTAGGCCACCACCATTTGATGGCTCCAATTATGCTTATTGGAAAGCCAGGATGAGGATTTTTTTTAAATCCATTGATGAAAGCGTGTGGCAAGCCACAGTTACCAAATGGAAACTGCCAATGACTGAAGTTCTATGCACTGATGGAAACAAGTCCATGTAAGTATTGCCTTATTATTTATGGACCATACCTCAGAAAAATGAGAGTAGTGCTGATGCCAAAGCTTTAAATGAAATCACTTGTGCAGTATTAACAAATGAGTTCAAAAGAATTATATCTTGTGATACTGCAAAAGAAGCTTCACATATCCTAGAAATGACACACGAGGGAACAACTATTTTTAAAAATTCTAGGGCTCAGATCCTCACCACTTGGTTTGAGGAAATACGTATGGAAGAAAATGAATCATTCATGGATTTCTATACAAAACTGAATAACATATTCAACTCTATGTGGGGTCTTGGAGATAGCATCCCAGAAAGAAAAGTTTGTGCAAAAATACTGTGCTCACTTCTTGAGAGATTCAATTCCAAGGTGACTGTCATTCAGGAGGAACTTGTTGGTGTTTCGACAAAGAAACAAATGCATTTGATTTGGGAATTGTCTTATTCAAACATCATAGCGAAAGAGTATTAGGAACATTCATCGCATTTCATTAATACTGGGTTCATTTACATCCTCTTTACATCCCTTGATTCCAAGATAGATCATTTGGCAATAAATGACTTATGTTTTAAGTATCAGAGGTTCATTTTGACAGCCTTTTGGTGCCTGTTTCAACCATCTCCTAGGACTTAGGAGGAATGTCGATTAGATCGACGAGTCTTTGATGAAACGGAGATTTCAGTAGCATAACGGCGTCTGTTTCAGTCATTCCTAATACTTAGGGGAAATGGCAATTTGATCGACTAATCTTTTTCCTCTGCACATGACAATAGGAGAAGAGAGAGTGCTGGAAGGATAAAGGCCTTGCACAGGCATTTTGGCAGCATGGCGGCCCTTGAGCTTCACAGACTGCAGGGCAATCTGGTTGTGCAGACCCGCGCAATCGATACCGATTACGTGGTCCTGCGTAATTGCCAGGAGGCTTCTCTCCTACCTTTTGTCTTCTGCTCCGCTCTGCTCCTCTTAAAAATCTTCAATTACCCTTAGTGAAGGAGGGAAAGGGGTATTTATAGACCCTCGCACGTGTGAAAATCTTGATCTTAGCGATGTGGGACTATTTTCCAGTGCTTTAGATCAATCAGAAAAGGACCATTTTCGTAGCACAATCCTGTGAGCTGTGCAACTGATATTTCCTTTGTGAAGACCTACGCAAGAGAGATTGATTGGGCAGAGCGGCACAACCGACATTAGTTGCGCGGACCTACGCACCTTCTTGAAAACTATCTCTATCTTCTTCTTTTTAGTAGCTCTTTTTATCTTACCATCCCTCCTTGCTTGATTCCTTTCATAATTTTTTATGCCTTAACAGATGCCCCCTTGATCCTTTATTTTTTCAAGAAACGAAAAAGGATCAAAATTCCTCCTTTTCATCTGACTCACACGGACCCACACAATAGGTTGTGTTCATACTCGACTGCGACAGCCTATAAATACCACACTTCCTTCATAATCTGCAGTTTCCTCATTCTCTAGAGAAATTTTTTCTTTTGACGATTTTCTCACGCAACCAACATCGTATATGCGGACCCGCGCAATGGATCTCCCATTCGTGCAAGTTTACTAAGTGTTGCGACACTCCGCGCAACTATTTTCGATTGCACTGACCCGCGCAACCAGGACTTTGCTTTTTTTCAAACTTTCCCTACAATCTTCCTAAGGTCTTTAACCTTCTTCTCTTCATGGCCCGCATCAAGAGGACTCTTCATCCCATAGACCCTCCAACTGACCAACCTTCTCATTGTGACTCACCCGATACATCTTCTCATCGCCCGTCTCCTTCTGCTGATCAGCCATCGACCAAACGCACCAAAACCATGACTCAAACTCCTGTGTACTTCAAAGAGCCAGTACTCCCAACTTTTAATTTCACTGATCGCAATGAATCGCTTCCCTCTCCCATTCACCGAGATATAATTATGGGGAACATAGAGTTACCTCCAAAACATGGTCATGAATATGATTGGGAAAAGTGGTTGAAGACAACCGCCCATATCCGCACAGATAGCGAAAGACCCCCTGCCAGAGAAGATACCTCACTTGCTTCTCACTCCAAGAAAACTTGTCAAAACAAGGTGAAGGAGTTTGAAGAAAAGATAAAGGAGCATAATAAGAAAAAGCTCCAAAACTCTTGGGAATCCATTCGTGTAATTGAGGGCGTCATGAAATTCGACAACCCTCATTCAGAAGATATGACAATAATTCCCATCAACGTTCATCGTCACCAGTCCATCCTTGAATGTGAACACACAGATTACGTGGACGGAGAGAAATTGATGTATACTGAATCGTGGGCGATGCGAGAACCTCGGATTCTCGAAGGAAAAATACAGGCCAGAAACCGTGACAAATCATCGGAGAAGCCCATCTCATGATCTTCCTCGCTCCTTTTCACAGTCCGCATAATCTCTTTCCAACATATTTCTATGAGACTATCAGACAGCAGTATAAGGACTGTGACCCTCTTTGGGGATCAGAAGATTTTTGGACAAGGGGCCTGCTGACTTCTCGTCGCTATTATTCTGATTGGACAGAGGCAATCCTAAAGAAACACGCGAGTACTCTCACCAAAGTGGGCCTTTATGATGCAATAGAAGTCACATCCCAGTACTTCTACAAGGAACCCTCCATGCTGAAAGGTTTCCTTGAATATTGGTCCCCCACTACCAACTCTCTTCACTTGCCATTTGGGGAAATGAGCATAAGGCTATGGGATCTGCATCGCATAGCAGGCCTTCCGCTTACAGGAAGATTTTACGACGAGTTCAACCCGACGAATGTAGAGTTGGCATTTGTATCTTCTCCTGACCGTAGACCTTCCATCTCTGAAACCACTGTCGAACTTTTCAGAGAAATGGAAAAGTTTTTAAATTTTCACAAACTATCCCCTTTGTAATGGCTGGCTCATTTTTCTAGAATGCTCAGGTATTCCAGGCTCAGAGATTAGCATTTTCCTTCTCATCACATTCTCTTGCATATTAACTTCTTTTTCACCTTACAGATTCCGCGACAGTCGCTGTATAGAAATGACGATTCTTCGTGCTAATATGAAGGAACGACCGGATTATAGTTCCTTTGGGGAACTTGCAGCCTTTCTAGCTTACTGGCTAAGCATAGTTTCTCTTCCTAGTTCCAAGTGGGCAGATGCTATTCGCCCTACCACCTTCGTTGTCGCCGGAGCTCTAGCGGAAGGTCAGAAATATTCCATTGCGCCCCCTGTGATATGTTCCATCTATCGGGCCTTTGGAGAAATCTTTACACACATCAAGAATCCCACCCTGGGATCTTCATCAGCATATACTGCCTGACACTACTTCATTTGATGGTTAGGAGTCTATTTCCCTTGGACTTTTGAAACACCAGAGAAGGCTTATGCCAACCCTTCTCATCTTCCTCTCTGGTTTTTTCAACAAAGAGCCATGGCCAGAAGATCATATGAATGGGTGATCAACAAGATCCAGGACTTTGATCAAGTGGACTTCTTCCAGTTTCGCCTTCATCGCTATGCTTAAGACACAGATATGGTGGATCAGTGGGCATTGACTGTAGTGGAAAGGGCCTTCTTTCTTTCAATCCGTTCCTGCAGTTTACCTCTTAGAGAAGGGACAAAATTTTAGAGAGAACCCTACTATTCCAGCCATTTTGCTCGCCAATTCAGCTATGACCAAGCCGTACCAGAAGATTATGGGCTGGTTACTAAGAGAATACGCTGCTATGGAACAAGTCCTTTGAACTGGGCCATGATATGGAAGAAACTATTAGGCGGTCGTGTCAACTCTTCTTTCATCATCCCCAGCTGCGACCGGATAGTCCATACTTCTTATAGCTGGATGAGATGGTGGCACCATCAATCATTTCTGATCAACAAACGCCTACCAGTGGACTCCCTTCTGTTTCTCTATCCACCTCGGCTCAGGGGCAGAAAAATTGAGAATGGAATCGGTTTCATTTCGGAGAAGAGTCGTGCTCCTCATCATGGTGAAATTTGCAGAAAGATATCAACGAAAGAGTCAATTCATGAGAGAAAATCAATTAATACTTTGGATGGTTGGTTTGCTCATGGAGTTTTGGTGAAATTTGAACATGTCCCCCACGACCTTGGCGGTCGAGTTTCAGAAAATGTTGCAGGGACATCCTCCCCTATTCCTGAAGAAATTGCTACAACTGAGGAGAGTCCAGCTCGAAACAAACCTGCCCCTTCTTCACAACCTCTTCCCCTTAGCTCATCGTCTCCGATGACTAGATCACGAGCACGTCTGCAAACATCATCACACATTCCTCAGGAAGAGGCAAGACAGGTCTCCTCATCTCCCTTAGTTCCAGTTGGTAGGAGATCTCCAAGAGAAAGCAACCAGCCAGTCTCATACAAAGGAAAACAAGTCATGGTTGCGGAAGTGGATGAGGAGGATTTGGCAAGCGAAAGTTCATCTTCTTCATCAGAAGATTCCACTCCCATGGAGTCTGGAGATGATGATAACGATGATGATGATGGAAATGATGGAGCTCAGGATGACGACTATGAAGAAGGGGAGGTTAACATAGATGACGAGGAAAATATGGCCACCGAAAATGTAGAGGAGGAGCCTCTCCCCCTGGCTCCCAAAATTTCCCCTGCCACTTCTGTTCCTGGCAAGCCACATGCGGTAACTGAAGAGGATGAAGAACCCTTGGACTACGAGGAATATGGGTATTCACCTGGTAAGGGAGTCCGAATTCCTTAAACATTCACGTGCTTGTCTAGTGATCTCTATCTTATCATCACTGTCATTTCCTTTTTAGGTACGCTGGTGGCTAATATCGAGACAAATGCTGCCCCCTCTGTAGATTTCCATCCAACTGTGGCTTCACCACAGGTTTCTTTGGTTCCTCTAGTGATACCAAAAAGTGTGGCCCGTGAAATTGTATTCCTAGTCGAGACTACCGATCTACCAACTCCTACTACCAGAGACTCAAGCACAAAAGTGAGGGCGCCTTCTCTTGCATACATGTTAGAATCTGGTACTTCTGCAGCCTCAGAAGTTCCCTCGCTTGCTGGTCACACCTCTGCGGTAGGTACATATATTAATTTGAAGAGTTGCAAATTCTTCATTTTACGTTACTTACTCTAACTCTATCTCCTATTCATGTTATAGGAATTCTTCCTTGTGGTGGGGCGGCCAACTCCGAATCTGTGGCCACTATCTCTAAGCTACCATTTTCTTTAAAGATTCTCGCTCACAAAATGCTTTTGATGAAAAAGTCTTTGTCAACAGTAGTTCATATCTTCAAAGATCCTAAACAATGGTCAGACCTAGATATCACCATCAAGATTCTAGAAAGCTCTGTAAAGATGGCAAAGATTAATATTTCTATTTTGCATAATTCCCTCCTCAGATTCCGTGATTCAATAGCTTCTTTGGCATTAGCAGAGAACATTACGATTGCTTCAAAAATTCTAGAATATGGGAAACAGTTAGCTTTGTCTAAGGAGAAAGCTTCACTTATTGCCTCTACCATATCTGAATTAGACCAGGAGCATTTGACTTTGCAAGAACGGATGAAGACCCTCACTGATGACAAAGTACTTATTCAAGACCGTATTGCGGCTTTGAGAGAAGAAATTTCACAGCTAGAACTGAAAGGTCGTGAGAGGGAATTGTCTATACAGGAGGTCAATGAAAAACTTAATGTTAATATTCAGTCCACCGATGCTGAAAAGTCTAAATTACTCAAGAGTGAGGAAATGATCACATCCTTGGAAGAAAAATTAGCTGGCCATCCTGATCAAACAAAAATTATTCTTGAAGAGAAGTCAAAGCATGATGCGATACAAATTCAATTAAAAGAAGGCTTGCAGCAATATATGAATATAGTAGGCATTACAGAGGAATTATAAGCATGTAATCCCTTTTTTGTATATATACTTTTGCTTCTTCCTTTCTTTCTCTTTTTCCTTCTTTTTGAGTATATGTTTTCTTTTGACTTGCAATAGTAAATTTCAGTAACTTTTTTTCATGCACTTCTACATTATGCATTATTCCAAACATAATGTCTATGTAATATCCTTAACATGAATTTGCTGCATTTTGAACATTGCACATAGTTTATCATGACATTCTATAAAACTAATCATAAAGCACTAACATTTTATGCTTGTCAGTATGGGATTTCCTACATGACTTCATTTGTTTATATTTTATTAGCAGTGCTAGATTTCAATTCAATCAGTTGCACACACAGTTTAAGCTCTTGAGTAGTGGAGCAAATTTATTTGGACTTTAGTTAGAGTCGGGTCTTACATGATGGCCTCTTTAACTCTCTAGAGTCTGCTGAACTTCTCACTACCTAGTGAATTCACAAACTGCTATCCATCAGAGGGGCCCAGTGAAGCTACCGGGGCTGTGAACTCGGTTGGTTTTACGCATAGGGTTGGCCACGGTAACTCTCTAGAGTTCACAGAGCTCGCAAGGCTACCTTTGGGGTACCAAATCCATGGTTGCCAGTCCATTGATGAGTAGGTTTAAGCCCTTCCTCATGAGTTAGTACCGAAATCGAACCACAAATCTGGGAGGTCTTATACATGATTGGCCTATCTAAAGCTCACACTACAGCCCCCATTTTCTTCGCCTGCAAGGTCGGGCCCATTCACAGGAGGGCATTGTCCTCCATTCCCTGTGATGCTGCCGGAAAGCTATACAGACGGCATGGGGGTTACGCTGACTGGTCATTTTAGGACTTTTGGTCATTCAGGCTTTTGGTCATTGAAGACTTTTGGTCATTCAGGCTTTTGGTCATCGAGGACTTTTGGCCTTTTAGACTTTTGGTCATTGAGGACTTTTGGCCTTTTAGACTTTTGGTCATTGACTCCATCAGCTGCACATGGGTATGCGTACGATGGCCTTCACGGGCTTTTTAGAGCCACTGGCTTCTCACCGCTGCCCGAATGGCGATCTTCATAGGTCTCATGCATAGCGGGCCATTGGCTTGACTGGGCTGCCTTTTTATAATCATAGGTCTTATGCGTAACCGATCCCTTTCAAGTTTTGGTCCTTTTAGGACTTGGCCTTTTTTCCTTTAATTTTTTCAGGACTTGGCTAGACTGCCTTTTTATGATCATAGGTCTTATGCGTAGTTGGCCATATAGGCTTGGCTAGGCTGCCTTTTTATGATAAGAAGTCATCACTGTCGCCAATTTTATGTAGTTAGCTGTATGATTCATTCTACTATCATCATATGGTTGATCAATAATTGACATTTTGCTGCTGCTGACAATGTCATGAGGACTTTTATATCATGTTTAAAATAATGTATCAGCTCAGCGATGATGGCAACTTTGATAAGCGATTGATTGGCGACAACGATAGTTTGGCGACAGCGATAGTTGCTTTCTTTTTATTTTAAAAGCATTGATACCTGGTGATTTTGATGGCAATCTTTAGCGTCGGCGATGATCATCAATACTGATAACAATTGTTATCGCTTGATAGCGGTCATCAGGACTTTTCATTTAAAATGTCTTGAAAGACTTTCGGTGATGATTTAGAATGCTGTCCTGGAAGACAATGATGAGTATTTTCGCCTGAAATTGTTTATCTGTGTCGTTTGTCTGTATTGTTTGCAATATACCAGCTTGATGGTGATATCAATTTCAGGAAAAATTTTGTAGAGCTCACTTGATGGCGCTCATCTTCTTCGTCTTTCTTTATTTGCTATCATATGATCTTGATACGCTTGTCATATGATTTTGATATTCTTGTAAACTTCTTCCTTATTCATTCTATTCATCTTGCCCCCTTTTGATACAGAATTATTATCTTGATAATGTTCTGTATCAAAATTAGTAGCGCCTTCACAAGCAATTCCTTCTTGTCGATGCGAGTATAGGCCAACATAGACTTTTATTTACTCCTTTGAAGAACTTTTCTTTTATTGAGTACATCTTATCTCATTTGGTCTTAAACTTGCCCCCTGAATATGATTGTGACTATTGTTAGAAATATACTCTTTTTTCTTTCTTCTTGGAAATTGTGAGGCGATAAATTTCTGCAGAAGGCTGCACGATTGTGATCATATTTATCAACTAGCTTGCCCCCAACCCTTGAAATTTTCTACGCTTATCCTAATCGATCCCAGTGGGGATTTGAATTCCCTTCCCACGGTTTAAGCCAACGGGTTCCTCATAATCAAAACCCATGCCTTTCATGATCTTTTTACTTGTCGGGCTATACTTTTGGAGGTCTTGTGGCGTCAACCTACCATGGTATACATTGTTTTGAGTCTCTCTTCCTGTCTTTACTGCTTCAGGAACATAGAACTCTATTAGCTCAGGGTATTTTTCGCTCGCCTTAACTTGAAATCTTCCTGGAGCAGTTGGAAATGACTTATTTCTTTCAACATACAGTAGCGGCACCATGTAATTTGACTGTAAAATTTTTAGCTGTTCAGATGACAGCAAAGTTAGTGGCGGTTGTCTCGGCTACCTTAAATGTTTTGGCACAAAATAGAACTTCTTGCTTATTTCTGTGGTTTCAGATGGTCCTGCTTTTTTCGCTCCTTTTGTGATTGCATTTTCTGGATCATCCTTTAAGATGTTACTTTCATCTTTATTCATCTTTTCGATAGAAAATTCTTTATAGTAGCTAGCGTCTGCAAAGAAGGACTCGGCTTCTGTATATGGTTTTGCATCGGCCATTACTTTATGTAATACTCTGTCTTTACAGTATTTGTAACACTGATGCAGAGTAGAGGGCATGATATTGTACTGGTGTATCCACGACCTCCCTAGGAGAAGGTTGTATGTCGTTACTACATTTATAACGTGACACACAATGTCAGTAGTCAATTCTCATATTTTCAACGTTACCGTAATCTTACCAAGTGTGCGCTGCCCATCTTGATTAAAACCCTGTATCATCATTCCGCTAGGGCGTAGTTCTGAGCGACGGTAATTCAATTTACCCAACATTGAAAGTGGCAAAAGATTCACTGTAGACCCATTATCTATCATAATCTGTTTGAATTTCTTCCCATGGATATGTCCTTCTATCATCAGTGGCCTGTTATATTCTTCCTCGCAGATCAGATCATTATCATAAAAAGAAATGACTGAGAGACAGTCTTCTTGTTCATTAAGTTTGTCGTGCTCTAACTCTGCCAGTAGAGTTTCTCTAATGTCATGATCGGACAATGCCTGGATCAGACTCTGTCGAAATTCTTCTGAAAACTTAAGTGCGTCATAAACACTTAATCGGGCCGATATTCCTTTTAAATGACTTACCACATCATAAGTTACGCTCGTTATCTCGTCCTTCTCCTTTGTTTTGTCGTTATTACTCTGACTTTCAATCATTTCTTTCCTAATGACTTCTAATTTTTTCTTTATAAGACTTACCACTTTCTTACCTGACCGTAACGTGATTATCACAACCTTCTTTGTTATTTTACCTCCTTCTTCATCTTTCTTTCAGATTGTAAGCACGTTTACGGTTGCCATGGCACCCCTTTCTTTTTCCTTCCCCAGTACTATCCCGCCCTTGTCAATTAGTCACTGTATTATACATTTTAGCATATAATAGTTCTCTGTTGGATGTCCCACTAGATGATGATAACGACAGAAATCCCTTTCTTTAGTTCTCGTTACGTCTTCTGGGCGTTTAGGCTCCGGTAATACTATCATGACGGCTTTCAATAACTGTTCCATCATAGGGGCGACATCTTCTTTATAAAATGTGAATCCCTCATGAGAATTCAGCATTCTAGGCCTCTTCCCATGGTATCTGTTTCTTGACTGGCTTCCTTCTTCGTGTCGGTCTGGTCTTCTTTCCCTCGAGTCTCTTGCATCTTTGCCTCTCCTGTCATGATCAACAGCATTCACGGCTGTCCTGCCGGATACTCTCTTAGTTGTATCATGGTGAAATGCTGGGATCTTGCGAGCCATCAGTTCCAACGCGTGGGCTTTAGTGGCCAAATCATGAAAAATCTTGATATCGACGCTAGTGAGTCCTAACGCAATTCTTTTCCCCATAGAATTTAGACACATTTTAACTTGTTCTTTTTCTTCCGGTAGTTGTCTACATGAAGCCCCCAACATTTTCCATCTGTCTATAAATTTCTCTACCTGCTCTCCTTCTCTCTGCCGAATAGAGGCCAGTTTCGTAATACTGACATCTCGTTCTGAAGAGAAGAAGTTTGACATGAAAACTTCTTGCATTTGTTCCCAGGTGCGTATCGATCCTAGTGTCAGACTAGAATACCATCGAAATGCTTTGTGTGTTAGTGATGAACCAAACAGCCGTAAGCAGTATTGTGGTATCGTAGAGAAATTTCCCATACTGGTGATGAAATGCATCAAATGCTCCTCTGGAGATCCTTCTCCGTTGAACTTTTAAAAATTTGGGTGCTTAAAATTGACCGAAAAGGAGATGTCTTCTACTTCCCTAGGATACGGCATTCGATACCTAAAACGCCCGGTATTTTCACGTTCTCTTTTTACTCTAACCGCCTCTTCGACCACTTGCCTCACCTCATCTTGTGTCACAGTTCTCGTCGTCGGAATGGACCCCAGTGACCCTGCCCCCTGTGGTGGGAGGATGTTAGGCTGATTTTCTTGCCCCTCTGGTGCATTCTGGGGAATCGTCATTCGAGCTACGTTATGTGCGAGGGTCGCCAGTGCTTCTCTGAGATTTCTGCATTCTTCTATTAATGCATTCTGGGCCATTGCATTAAAACGATCCTCTGTAGTTGCTCTATAATCTGGATTTATTCCAGCCATGAATACTGCAGCTTCTCCACTTTTTGACGAAGCGGTAATTGAAGGAGAGTAAGAGTATGCTGATGTAATAGGGCTTGCAAAAAAAAGGAGAGGATGGAGTTTCATTGGACCTTTTCGTGTCCCCTGTGGCATCAATTGACTGAGATGACGCCAATACTGGTGAATCTTTTTGGGATGGCATTGGCGATCTGATCACCAATGTTTTTCCCTTTTGTTCTCTTGTTCGTTCAGCCATTGTAGCATTTAAAGCTGGAAAGTCATGTGTTGTCAACTGGGGAACTGTTTTCCTGGGATAAATCGCTGGAGGAGCTAGTTTAGGATTTCTTTTAACTGTGCCTCGTGTTACAGGCCCTCTGATTCTTAACGAAGGCTGATTCATCCTAGAACCTCTAACGTTTCGTGTTCTTGCCTTACGGGAGGTTACGACGGTCCAGCCTGCATTGTCTCCTGATGATTGGGGCGAAGCAGAAATGACCCCAGCTATTACTTGAGCCTTGCCACTTTTACTTGCACGGCTTGGTGTGTATTATATTACGAACCCTGTCGGGGTGAATCAGAAGTTCACTTTTCTTACGGGAGTCATCATGAGTAATAAGTCGTAGTCGGATGTTAAAACCTTCAATCATGACACATTTATAATTAGTAATTGAATGATTAGAGTGATCTATCTTAGAGATGAAGGGGAGGACTTCCCACTGAGAGTCACCATTTTGGCCTCCATAGGACGCCAAACTGTGATGAAAGTTCATAACAACTTCACTGTTAATATTTAAATAAGACAATAAGATAATAGTCCCTAGCAGAGTCGCCATTTTCTTTACACAAAGAAACAAATGCATTTGATTTGAAAAATTATCTTATTCAAACATCACAGGAAAAGAGTATTAGAAACATTCATCGCATTTCATTAATACTGGGTTCATTTACATCCTCTTTACATCCCTTGATTGCAAGATAGATTATTTGACAATAAATGACTTATGCTTTAAGTATCAGAGGTTCATTTCGATAGCCTTTCGGTGCCTATTTCAACCATCTCCTAAGACTTAGGAGGAATGTCGATTAGATCGACGAGTCTTTGATGAAACGTAAATTTCAGTAGCATAATGAAGTCTGTTTCAGTCATCCCTAATACTTAGGGGAAATGTCGATTTGATTGACTAATCTTCTTCCTCTACACATGACAATAGGAGAAGGGAGAGTGCTGGAAGGATAAAGGCCTTGCACGGGCATTTCGACAGCATGGCGGCCCTTGAGTTCACAGACTGCAGGGCAGTCTGGTTGCACGGACCCGCACAACTGATACCAGTTGCGCGGTCCTACGCAACTGCTAGGAGGCTTCTCTCCTGCCTTCTGTCTTCTCCTCCACTCTACTCCTCTTGAAAATCTTCAATTACCGTTAATGAAGGAGGGGAAGGGGTATTTATAGACCCTCGCACGGGTGAAAATCCTGATCTTAGCGATGTGAGACTATTTTTTAGTGCTTTAGATCAATCAGAAAAGGACCATTTCTGTAGCACAATCCGGTGAACCGCGCAACTGATATTTCCTTTGCGCGGACCTGTGCAAGAGAGATTGATTGCGCGGACCCGCGCAACCGACATTAGTTGCGCGGACCTGCGCACCTTCTTGAAAACTATCTCTATCTTCTTCTTTTTAATATCTCTTTTTATCTTACCATCCCTCCTTGCTTGATTCCTTTCATCATTTTTTATGCCTCAACAGTTGGTTCACTTCAAACTTACGAGTTGACTTTCAAAGCTCCAAAAGGTAAGTCTATATAGCCTTTAAATCATTCAAATGTATTTCTCAAGATAATAATTCTGATTGTGAAAACTCAGAGGATGATATGACCATATTAGCTAAAGAGTTTTATAAGATTTTTAAAAGCAAAAAGAGAGTTGATTTTCAAAAACCCTCTGAGAAGAAAAAGGGTAAAACTAAAAATTAAAAATCACTAAAAGACAACCAATGCTTCAACTACCATGAATATGGGCATTTGGCAAATAAGTGCCCTAAAAGGGACAAACCAAAGAGAAAAGGCATGTTGGCCACATGGGATGAATCGTCATGCTCTGAAGCCTCTTCTGAGTCTGGTGAGCTGCGCAACTAATATTTCTTTGCGCGGACCTGCGCAAGAGAGATTGATTGCGTGGAGCCGCGCAACCGACATTAGTTGCGCGAACCTGCGCACCTTCTTGAAAACTATCTTTATCTTCTTCTTTTTAATAGCTCTTTTTATCTTACCATCCCTCCTTGCTTGATTCCTTTCATCATTTTTTATGCCTCAACAGTTGGTTCACTTCAAACTTACGAGTTGACTTTCAAAGCTCTAAAAGGTAAGTCTATATAGCCTTTAAATCATTCAAATGTATTTCTCAAGATAATAATTCTGATTGTGAAAACTCAGAGGATGATATGGCCTTATTAGCTAAAAAGTTTTATAAGATTTTTAAAAGCAAAAAGAGAGTTGATTTTCAAAAACCCTCTGAGAAGAAAAAGGATAAAACTAAAAATTGGAAATCACTAAAAGACGACCAATGCTTCAACTACCATGAATATGGGCATTCAGCAAATAAGTGCCCTAAAAGGGACAAACCAAAGAGAAAAGGCATGTTGGCCACATGGGATGAATCGTCCTGCTCTGAAACCTCTTCTGAGTCAGATGATTCATAAGACGAATCTACAAGTGAGGTCAAGGCCTTGATGACTCTAGCCAAGTCACTTCCATAGATAGTTATGATATATCTGAATATGAAAATCTTAGGAGTGACCCTGAAAATGAAGATGATCTTCAAGATGCCTAAAATGCCCCATATAGGGAGAGCTGTAAGATTCTTGTCAAGCTTAAACTTCAAAAAGAAAACTTTCTAAAATTAAAAGAGGATTTTGAAAACTTAGTTTTAGAAAAGTCGCATATTTCTAATTATTTTGAAAAAACTAAATGCAAAACATCTCAACTTGAAAACCTAAAATCAGAAAATGAGAAACTAAAAATGGAAGTCTCTTCCCTCTTGAGTTTAAAGGATACTTGGAGGTATGCCCAAGGAGACCCTAAACTAGAAAAATTACTAACTAGATCAAGAAAGTGTGGAGATAGATCAGGTCTAGGCTATGATAAAAACATGCCTTTGAAAAATAAGATTACTCTTAAGTTTGTTAAAGGAGAGCCCTCCAACTCAAAAGGGAAAAGCTTAAATCAAAATAGTTTTAAAAATCCTAAAACTTTTCAAGCTACCAAAGCTAATGTCAACCATATCAATTTTAGAAATTAGAATTATAACCCCTTAGCTGAGAAGATTGTGGATTTACTTAAGGATCTTTTGAAATCTAACTCGAATGTGAGAGTTAATAACAATTTCAAGTGAAGGAAACCCAATAGCACTCCAAAACTCAAAATGATAATGAAATGGGTCCTTAAGGTTACATGTTTGGTTGCCCACACCGCCTTCAAGGCTTCGAGTCAATCAAAGTGGTACCTGGACAGTGGTTTCTCTAGACACATGATAGGTGATAGAGATTTTTTCACCAACTACAAAGAAATGACTAATGGTTCAGTCACATTTGGTGATGGAAGCAACTACAGAATAATTGGCCAAGGTACCATTCAACTTTTCAATATTCCTTCTTTTGAAAATGTTTTATTTGTAGAAGTTCTTAAGCATAATGTTTTGAGTATTTCACAAATCTATGATATTAAACATAGTATCAAATTCACTAATCAAGGATGTAAAATCTCTAATGAGAAAGGTTGTGTAATATTGAATGGTCGAAGAACATCTGAGAATTGCTATATTGAAAGTGATACTAGCTTGTCTAAATTATTGTGTTACATGGTACAAACCAATGAGACCAAATGATGACAAAAACGCCTTGAACATGTAAACTACCGAAATCTATATAGACTGAGCAAGGCCGATCTAATAAGACGTCTACCTAAATTGAAGAAAATGGACAAAATTTGTGGTGAATGTCAAATCGAAAAAAAATAAGGAGTAATCACAAGAAAGTGAACGCCTTTGCCACATCTAAAACCCCTTGAACTCCTCCACATGGATCTTGTTAGATAAACTAAAATAGAGAGTTGAGGTGGAAAGAAATACTTTTTGGTAATTTTAGATGACTTTACCAGATATACATGGGTAACTTTCATGAAAGAAAGTCTGAAACTCTCAATGAAGTGAAAAGAATACTTAAGTATATCCAAACTGAAAAGGAAATGAATCTCTAAAATCTAAAGTGACCATGAATTGGAGTTTGAGAATAGAAATTTTGAGAAGTTCTATAGTGATCACGGAATATTACATGATTTTTCTACAGCTAAGACACCTCAACAAAATGGGATTGTTGAAAGGAAAAATCATGTGCTTCAAGAAATGAATAACGTTATGTTAAATAGCATGAAGTTACCTAAAAATATATGGGCTGAAGCTGTGAACACTGCATGTTATATAATAAACCGTGTTTATATCAAAAAATTAAAAGATAAAATAGCATATGAACTGTGATTTAACAAGAAGCCCACATTTAAATACTTTCGAGGTTTTTGGATGTAAGTGTTATATTTTGCGTGACCGCAAAAATTTAGGGAACTTCGACATTAAAAGTAACGAAGGGATTTTCCTAGGGTATGCTCTAAATAGTCAAGCGTATCGTGCTCTCAACAAGAGAACTGGTGTCATTCAGGAATCTGTAAATGTGGTTATTAATGATCACCTGAATACACCGTCTACAAGTTCAGAAGATGATGAAGTCAATATAATAGACAAACTTAACTCCTCATCTAGTCAAGTCAATACTGAACTTTGATCAGTTAAAGACCATCCTACTAATCAAATACTAGGTAACCCTCTCACTGGTGTGTATACACGGAAATAATTAGAAAACATATGTAATTAGGTATGTTTTACTTTCCAAATTGAGCCGACCAATGTAAAAGACGCGCTTACTAATGAAAACTGGATAGTAGCAATGCAAGATGAACTGAATCTATTCATTCGAGATGATGTGTGGTATTTGGTTAGTAGACCAGCTGATAAACATATCATTGGAACCAAGTGGATCATTAAAACTAAATCTGATGAGTTAGGGAATATCATAAGAAACAAGGAAAGACTAGTTGTATAAGGGTACACAGATAAAAGGAATTTATTATGATGAAACCTTTGCCCCAATAGCTCATCTTGAATCTATAAGATTATTCATATCCATTGCATATTTCAAAAAGTTTAAAATTTATCAAATGGATGTCAAGAGTATTTTTTTGAACGGTGATTTACATGAAGAAGTTTATGTAGAAAAACCAAAGGGTTTTCAAGACCCTAAATACAATGATCATGTGTATCACCTAAAAAAGTACTCTATGGTTTAAAACAAGCTCTCAGGGCATGGTACGAGAAATTGACTAATTTTTTACTAAGTTATAACTTCGTTATGGGGGAGTGTTGATAAAACTCTGTTTGTTAAGAAAAATAATGATCACATACTTATAGTATAGATATATGTTGATGATATTATCTATGGCTTTATATGTTCTAACCTGTCTACCAAGATTGTAGAGTTGATGAAATCTAAATTTTAAATGAACATGGTTACTTCCTAGGTCTATAAGTGAAACAACTTAAAGACGTTATTTTCAATTTTCAAACAAGTATGCTCTAAACTTGGCTAAGAAATTTGGTTTTGAAAGTGGTAAGCACTTTGATACTCCCATGAGTACAACTCTTAAACTTTCTACTGATGCATCAGGTAAGAGCATAGATCCTTGGTTTTATTGTAGTATGATTAGTAGTCTATTATATTTAACTATGAGTCGACCAGATATTGCATTCAGCGTAGGTATCTGTGTAAGATATAAATCAAATCCTAAGGAATCACACTTGATTGTTATCAAGAGGATTATTAGGTATGTCACAAGTATAATTAATTTAGGTCTATGGTATCCACATGATACTAATGTTCAATTAGCTAGATTCTCGGATGCTGACTAGGCTGGGAATATAGATGATAAAAAATCCACTAGCAGTGGTTGCTTTTATGTTGGGAACTGTTTGGTTTCCTGATATAGCAAGAAATAAAGTTCCATATCCTATACATAACTGAGGCTGAATATATCGCAGGTGGAAATGCCTGTACTCAGCTCGTGTGGATGAAAAGAATGTTAAACGATTATGGCATTGTGCAAGACAATGATTCTATATTGTGATAGACACAATGATTCTATATTGTGATAACTCTAGCACAATCAATATTTCTAAGAATCTCATCCAGCATTCCCGAACCAAACATATTGACATTAGATATCATTACATTTAGGACTTAGTGGAAGATAAAGTTATTTCATTGGACTATGTGTAGACTGAAAATCAACTTGCAGACATATTCACTAAACCACTTGACAGAAATAGGGTCTCTAAATTAAAAATGGATATTGGTATGTGTAATTTGATATGAGTTTATCATGTTTGCATGTTCTATTTTTGTATATTTTTATGCAAACTTTCAATTTTTTTTTTAAATTAATAAAATTGTGCATTTTGTGCTTACATGACTGGTCGTGTACATACTCTACCAGTCATGGCATGATCGGTCAAGCATGTACTTGACCAGTCATGGTGTACAGTTAGAGGGCTTTTTAATATGTAAAAATCACTTTTTCTCCATTTCCTTCTTCTTCTTCACAAGCCCCTTCTCCAACCGGTCGAACCCACCTTCGATTACTACTTGGTATGTACATCATTTTTTATTTTTCTTTTGGATTTGGGTTCCTTGATTGTCTTTTAGCTTGACTCTTATCTTTATGTCAAGTTTCCTTGTGATTCCTTCTAATTTTAGGGAAAAATCTATTGGGTTTGAAACCCTTAAATCCTTTCTTGCATTTTCTTGTTTACTCTTGCAATGGAAGGTAGACCAAAGAAGAAAACTACTCGAGCATCTTCTTCTCATTCCATTTCAGTGCATACTCTTCGACCAGCCGAAGAGGACCCAAAATATGTGCGGGATATCCATCACCACAACATTATTTTTGAGCGGCTTTCAATGTAAACCATCTTTTTCAATTCAACATTATTCCCCTCCTTGTTACTGTAGGATTGGATAACATTCTGAATTGCAATGGTCCGGCATACCGTTCCATTGCGTAAGTAATGTATGCATGTATAGGTGTGTTTCGAACAAAAACAAATGCATTTAATTTGGAAAGTTATCTCATTTAAACATAACAAAAAGAGTATTTGGAACAATCATCATATTTCATTGATACTGAGTTCATTTACATCCTCATAACATCCCTTGATTCTAAAATGGATCATTTGGAGAGAACAAATCATTATTAGCGAAGCTTTATATATCGAATCTTGAATCCGGCAGCCTCTCGGCAGCTACTTTGATCATCTCCTAGTACTTAGGAGGAATGTTGATCTGATCAACTTGGCTTCACTTTTAAACTCATCCTTTAGGTAGAGGAGAGGGCCTGAAGTGATGAAGAGTGAACTTGAATTCTTTCAGGAGATCCGGTAGCATTTTGTCCTCCATTCAGGACAAGCCACCTACTGACTTAGTTGCGCGACCTGCAGACTGGTTGCGCGACCCCGCGCAATGGAGAACTGAGCAACGCATCCCTGCACAATGGGGAATTGGACTGCACGTGCCCGCACAACGGTAACGTGACTACGCGCAATGGAGGCTTCGCTCCTCACCTTTCGAGGCTCTGCTCTTCCAAAAATCTTCAACCCCTCAAATGAAGGGAGGGGGTATTTATAGGACCCCCACATGTGCTGACCCTCGATCTTTGTGCCATGTCCCACTTTTACATCTGATCTGGACCGTTCATCTTAACCATTTGCTCCTGGTTGTGCGTCCATGCGTAATATAAGAATTTGTTGCGCGTTCCCGCGCAATACAAAATCTCATTGCACATACCAGCACAATGTAGAACCTCGTCTTATGCATCTCCACACAATGCTCAAAATTGTCTGTGCGTCCTCGCGTAATAAGAAGTTTATCGGTTAGCAATCTTGAACCTGTTGCGTGTCCCCGCGCAACGAATGGTTGTTGCATGACCTCACGCAACTACCATCTTTCTTCCCCATTCCTTCTCTTTATATTTGATTCTTATTCTTTCTTCTTCATGGTAATTTTTATGCTCCAACAAGGTGATATTTCTATTGAAGATTTGACCTTCACTATCATGTTTAGAGAAGCTTCATATAAAGTAGATCGTCACTTAATTTCTGGGTTGATGGACATTCAAGTGAATGATGAAGGCATTCATATTCCGACATTGGCTGAAAGATTGAATGAGTTGGAAAAAATTTTATTAACTAGAAATTTATGCAACATGGACTTGGAATGGAGTTCTGGGAATGCGCTCCGGGCCAACCAGTTGTTGTACAGATACAGAGTATTACATCATATTTTTATTTCCAATGTTTACTCTATATTTGGTAACAAGGCCGAACTGACTACCTTTATGGTTCGTATTCTTCATTTTATTGTATCTAGCATTCTGGTGTGTCTTCCTTCGTTAATATGCTATTTTATTATCCAATTTTGACTTCATCCAAGGCATAGTGATATTCCATTCGCTTATTTGATAACTACTCTTTCTTTACACTGTTTTGTGGTCATGTTACCTAAAGAAGCTCCTACTTTTCATCTTTCATTCAACAAATCAAATATCAACAAGATGAATTTGAAGTTAGCACTTGGTCAAATTGATAAGGATGTTGGAGAAGTTAGAGAAGTTGGAGAGGAAGATGCGTTGCCAACTGACGCCAATATAGGTGATATTTTTAATGAATTGGAATCTGATGACGATGAGGCTGATCATGATTTTTAGCCTTCTGACTTTGATGAGTGCCTTCGCTCACTGAAAGAGAAGGTGGATGGATTGAAAATTTTTGAAGATAATCAAATGAAGTATATGCGTAAGTATTTTAGATGCATAAATAAGGGATTACACTCAATTGATCTATCCATTCCACTTCCCTCTTTATCTAGTTCTGATTAGTTCTCTTTCTTTTATTGGACTTGTATTAACTACTTAACTTTACTCTTCTTGATAACTTTTATATTTGGACATGTTTAATTGTGTGTGATGTGGATACTTTATTCTATTATGTTTTAATTTGCTAACTTTCACATTCTTTCTTACTTATATATATCTTAATATAGGTCTCTACTGAGCTCAAGTTGAGGGGGAGTTGTGATTGTTGGATTTAATGTGAACTGAGTGTATCCGTGTATTATAATAGGTTAATCTTTTGTAAGTTGGTTTTGTCACAAATTTGACAAAGGGGGAGATTGTAAGTGCTATGTTGTAAATTTATCACCCTATATTGTCAAATTTTGTTGTGTCAAAATACTTCAGAATGTTTGACTTGTTTTGATAGATGGAATGCTCACCTTCAAGTTCAAATAGATGAAAAGTTCACCTTCATTTGAAGATGAGCTTCATGTTATCTATATCAACATTTAGTGTGCTACAATTATGCATGTTCAACTACGAGAACAAGTTGAAGTTTACCAAGTCCAAGTGCACTATCTCAAGTTCAAGCTTAAATACATTTGGTCTAGCTCAAGTTCAAGCTTAAGTTCAAACTCAAATACATTTAATCAAGCTTAAGTCCAAGTCACATGCTCAAGACACAAGTTCGAGACACAAGTTCAAGTATATGAGGTCAAGCTTCATGTGCTTCAAAGTGACCTATCTACTGAAGCGACCGATGTTTCAATTTTAATACTCACATTTAAGGTATACGTGACCCTAGAAAGACTTTAGGATTAGGTTATTAACATTGCATGTTTAATTTAGGTCATGGTACTTATTTTAGGCTTTGTTTTGACTAGTCCTAGTCTTGGTTCGACTAGTCTAGGCACTGGCTCAACCAGTCCATGGTCTTTCTCGACCAGTCAAGGATTTTTCTCAAAAAATTGGATAAGGTTGTTTGGTCTTCGACTAGTTGACTACACTGATCGACCAGTCGTGGAGTTTGGCTTGACTAGTCAAGTAGGACTCAACTCAAACTCTAGCAATGTGAATTTTACCCACTCGACTAGTCGAGCGATCCACTTGACCAGTCGAGGGTCTATTTTATCCGATCGTGCTAGAAAATTTAAAAATTGGTTACTACTAGGACCAGTCAAGCTGAACCTTAGACGAATCGAGGGAACCAAATTGTAGCCTATAAATTGAGGACATTTATCAAATTTTAACATTTATTCCAAGCCAATTTGAGCCACCACTCTGAGAGATTAGTCTCCGCTATTGTGAGGTATTTATAAATCATTTTAATAGCTTTTCAGTTTCTTAATTTCTTGATCTCTTAATTTCATTCTACTTGATATAAAAGGGATTTTGATTTAACCCTTTGTGAGATCCAAGAAATTGAATCCAAATAGCCTAAGGTTGGATTTATTTTAAAATTCATCTAGACTTAGAACCCCTTCTTTTGTGAGATTGAACATTGAACATCTTCATCTTCAAAGAGGTAGTTCAACCGGCTACATCGAAGATCATTCTTCAGATTAGTATTGATTTTATTTTCTATATTGTGGTTTGAAATATTCATCCAGGAAAATCTATTTTTGTGGTTTTAACTGAGATCAGCCACGAAAATCTCAATGTGATGGTTTTTTAATTGTGTAAGCCCATTGCAAAACACATCTGTAAAGGTTTTAAGGTGAACTTTGGAAAACTTTCTTTCTTATTGAAAGCCAATATCCCATGGGTGTGGATATTGGAAGTGGAGTAGTTGTGTGGCTGTTTGCAAATAGTTGGTGTACACACACGAACCACTATAATTCTTGGAGTTATGGTGGATGATTGTATCTGGTTATGTGTGTGATGCTGTAATATATTTTATGCTTTTGTGGTGATTGTTGTAATAGAAAGATTTATTTCTTTTGCCTTTGTATCGGTTTGAGTTTTTGATACTTATCGACGTTCTAGAAATCAGGTTATCCTACCATAAGCCATTGGTTTTTGGTGTAAGGTTGTCCTTAGAACAACGTTTGTATCTACCTCTCAATGCTTGTGCATTTGAGGTTGTTATTTATTTCTGCTATTAGAGTTTATTTTTCACATTTTATTTTTTTTAGTTAGCATAGTCCTATTCACCCCCCCTCTAAGACTGAGAGTTCGCCCTTTTCATTGTGTATGACTTGTGTCTACTTGCCATTTTGACTTTCAATAAAAAGTTGCTTTAGTTTATCTACTAAATGATCACTCCGACTTTGCTACGGGGGACCATTTCTCATGTGTAGAAATGATATCCTTTGACGAGCTGACCCCTTAAAGAAGAGGTCAACTAGTCATTCGACAAGCTTTGCAAAAGTTATTCATCATAAATGATCAATAAATCAGCATCCACATGTTAAAAATTTAAAATTGTCAAAGAAAAAGTGATTCATCATAAATGACCAACAAATCACCATCCACATGTCAAAAATTCAAAATTGTCTAAATATTCATCGTGTCAATATTAGAGAAGTAAAAGAAAAATATATCATTCCCTCTGAGAGGAGGGGCTAGCTGCTGAACTGAAGGGTGGGGAGTCGGGGGTCACATCGGCGATTGCTAGAACCTCTTCAGCCTCCGGAGTAGTGGTCGAGCTACTTCGGCTTCCTCGACGTGATCCGTGGCTAGGGAATCAAGGTCAATGATAGGATGGAGATCTCGAACATCAGCAAGGCAGGCATTGTAAGCAGTGTTGTAGGCGTAGCATTATAGCCTATCTAGCTCCTTGGATCTTTTTGAGGATGACTTATATTCCTCAACTGTCGCAACACCTGTGATGCAACCGAGGCCTCAAGCTTGGCCCGCTGCTTAGATAGCCTCTCGGTGGCCAATGCCTCCAGTTCAGCCTGCTACTTAGACAGCTCTTCGCTAGCTTCATGCCTCGCCATCTCAATATCATGAGAAAGGCACACATTTTCTACTTCCACGCACTCAATGTAAGCCTCTGTGTGCTCGATAACAGCCTTTAAGCGTACGAGCTTGAGCTCTATTGCGTCCAAACAGGCATGAAGCTCATTAACCTCACCCTAAAGAGCTAACTTCCTTGATTGGCCTTCCTCCACAAGCCCTTTCAATTCTTCCCGCTCACTTAACAAGGCCTTCAAGAGCCTTTCAAGCTCAGCATTTTCTGCCTTAAGGTGACCCATTTCCCTCAGCCTGTCTCGGACTGCAACAAACATCGGCGCTGACTAGAATAGTAAAGAGAGTTAGAAACTATGAGTGACAAATGGAGTCAACAAGTCTGCCTATAAAACTTACTATATAGCAAACCGAAGCATAATCGTTCATAAATGAATCATAGGCTTGGGAGAGGGTGTTGGCAATGGATGTCTCAGGTGCATGCTTAGCCGCCTAATCGTTCAGTAGCGACATGTGATAGCCAAGAGGAAAAGTCTCTGAGGGTGTCGGGCCAGCTGCTTTCCCCACACCACTGGCTTCCGAGGCCTGGGGCTCAGCCTCAGGCATAGCAGCATTATCGACCAAAGTATATATCCTACCAACCAAGAAATTAACCTCGGGGGTAGTGAGATGGACAGTGGCATGGGGAGGCACCACAGAAGTTTCTCTATGCTGGGAGAGTTTGGCATCAGTAGTCTCTCTGATGACCTCCCTCCCAATTCCAGGATGGCAGGAAGGAGTTGGGAGGGGAGCCTTAGGGGGTTGTGTCTCGGGAGTAGAGGTTGGAGTGATTGCAGGCTCAACTCCGACCATAGCCTCAGTGGACTATGTCTTAGGCGTGGAGGTTGAAGTGGTTGGGGGTTGACTCCGACTGGGGTGGACTTTGTGGCTGAAGTCTTCCTCTTCTTCACCGTTATCTTCAACCTCAGCTCGACAGTTAGGACTACGCTTATAGGGGGCGCACTATGGCTGGCCTCCTTCTCTTCGAACCTGCTGCCTCGGCCATTCCTGTCCAATAGAGAGTCAGTTTGAGCTATAACTACAAAGAAATCATGAAGAGTCATAATGCTTTACCTAAAGTAAAGGGGTGTGGTCTAAATCTACAAAAGTCAGATGATAAAAGGTTATCCACGCTGAAGAGGTCATGCTAGATACGTTGGTCCTCACTGAGAACTTGAGCTCTGACAACCTGGGCTCGGTGGAAGGGAGAGAGAATGGGAAACCTTTTTAGTTAGGTTGTAAATGAAAATAGATATGGGTCAGAGTATGATTGACAAATTAGATGTAAGAGATACGATACAAAATAATAATCGCTCAACTTGGGTTAGAAAATCTTGTGGTAACTCAGACCCACAAGTTACCGAGCTCAGCGGCGGGTGCCTCCCATTCCTTCGAGGCCCAAAACCATTTTCCCTTCCAATCCTTATTGGAGGTGGGAAGTTGGGTTATCAAACCCGGGGTACACTGGGGTCTGGCTGAGAAGTAATACTAAACCGGCTCGGACTTGTCATGCTTGGCTAAGTACAAATCTAAAAACTTGTCTGGCATTAGGTTCTGCACCCGGTGCCAAAGAATGAAGGTAGAAACCAAGATCTGTCAAGCGTTCAGAACCAACTAACCTGGGGCCAGCTGAAGGTGTGCTTTCACCAGGAACACAAATAAATGAATGGGAAACTAAAGTCCACACTGAAGGGCACAGATGAATATCACAACATCACCGTCAGTGAGTACACCCGGTTGATCTAGAGGAGAAGGAGCTCGGATATGCACTAAGTCAGGAATTTGGTAGTCAGCACGGAGTTGGGCCATCTGAGACTCGATTAGAACCGAGCCCCCTATTGAGACACAAAAATGGCAAAGGATTGAAGCAAGAAGAGATTAGGAGATAGAAAGAATTCCTGAAAAGAAGAAGAAAGAGATTGCTTTAAAAGGGGCACGTAGGACTGCGCAATTGATATTCCATGCGCGGGACCTCACAATCGAAATATTAGTTGCGCGTGATCTCGAAACGTGTTATTGAAATGGCCCTTTACAGAGTGATCTAAAAGCACTGAAAATTAGTCCCACATCGCTAAGATCAGGATTTTCACACGTGCGAGGGTCTATAAATACCCCTTCCCCTCCTTCATTAGGGATAATTGAAGATTTTCAAGAGGAGCAGAGCGGAATGGAAGATCGAAGGTAGGAGACAAGTCTCCTGTCAGTTGCGCAGGACCACGCAATCGATATCAGTTGCGTGAGTCCACGCAACTAGACTGCTCTACCGTCTATGAAGTTCAAGGGTCGCCATGCTGCCAAAATGCCTGTGCAATGCTTTTCTCCTTCCAGCCCTCTTCTATTGACAAGTATAGAGGAAGAAGATTAGTCGATCGAATCGACGTTTCCCCTAAGTACTAGGGATAGTTGAAACAGACGCTGTCATGTTGCTGAAATCTCTGTTTCATTGAAGAGTCATCGATCTAATCGACATTCCTCATAAGTCCTAGGAGATGATTGAAACAGGCGTCGAAAGGCTGTCGAAATGAACTTTTGATATTTGAAGCATATGTCATTTATTTCTAGATGATCTATCTTAGAATCAAGGGATGTAAAGAAGATGTAAATGAACCTGGTATCAATGAAATGTGATGAATGTTCTCAATACTCTTTCTCTGTTATGTTTGAATAAGAAAAGTTTTCAAATCAAACGCATTTATTTCTTTGTCGAAACAAAATGGCGACTCTGCTGGGGAATTATTAATCTTTATTGTCTTATTTAATATTAACAGTGAAGCTGTTATGAACTTTTATCACAGTTTGGCATCCTACGGACGCCAAAATGGCAACTCTCAGTGGGAAAATCCTCCCCTTCATCTCTAAGATTGATCACTTTAGTCGTTCATCTACTAATTATAACTATGATTTATGTTGAAGGTTTTAAAATCTGACTACGACTTGTTACTTATGGAAACTCCCGTAAGAAAAGTGAACTTTCGATTCACCTCGACAAGATTCATGATAGAATACACGCCAAATCATGCAAGTGAAGGTAACATGGTTCAGGTAACAGCTGGGGTGATTTCTGCTTTGCCCCAATCATCAGAGGGTGACGCGGGCTGGACTGTTGTAACATCTCGTAAGGCAAGAGCACGAAATGTCAGAAATTCTAGAATGAATCAGCCTTCATTAAGAATCAGAGAGCCAATAACACGTAATACTATTAAAAGGAATCCCGACCTTGTTCTTCCGGCGATCTATCCTAAACAAATAGCTCCACAATGGACATCGTGTGATTTTCCAGTTTTGAATGCTCCGATGGCTAAATGGACAAGAGAACAAAAAGTAAAAGAACTGGTGATCAGATCACCAATGTCATCTCAAACAAATGCACCAGTATCAACATTACCTCAGTCAATTGATGTTACAGGGGGCATAGAAAAGTCAAGAGAAATTCCATTCCCTCCCCTTTTCATGAGTCCTGTTCTGTCAGCCTATTCTCGCTCGATTCCATTTACTGTTTCATCCAGGAATATAAAGGCTACAGTGCATATGGCAGGGACGAGCCAAGAACGCAAAGCAATTATAGAGGACCACATCCATGAAATGGCAGAAGCCCAAAATGCGTTAATAAAAGAATGCAGAAATCTCAAAGAAGCCTTGGCGACCTTCATATATAACGTAGTTCAAGTAACAGTCATTGAAAAAGTTGGCCGAATGGAAAGGGAATGAGAAAATATTGGACGTTATAGGTATCGTACGCCGTATCCAAGAGAGGTGGATGATATTCCCTTCCCAGCCAGTTTCAAGTGTCGAGACTTTCAAAAGTTTGATGGGAAAGGATCCCCAGAGGAACATTTAACGCACTTCATCACTAGTATGGGAGATCTCTCTATAGTACCCCAACACTGCTTATGATTGTTCGGGACATCACTGACAGGTACAACATTCCGATGGTATTCCAGTTTGGCTCCAGGATCAATCCACACTTGGGAGCAAATGCGATATGTTTTTGCATCTCATTTTTTCTCCCCAAGTCATGACCGTTAGTATTGTTCAGTTAGCTTCTGTACGACAAGGCGAAAGCGAGTTAGTAAGAAGTTTTATAGATAGATGGAAGACATTGGGAACTTTGTGCAAATGGCTGCTAGGAGAAAGTGAACAAGTCAAGATGTGTATGAGCTCTATGAAAAGGGAATTCGTAATTGGACTGGCCAATGCTGACATCAAAACTTTTCATGATTTGACTACTAGGGCTCATGCTTTGGAATTGGTAAATCAGAAAGTGCCAACATTCCACCATGGTGTAGCTCAGGAGGCTCCTAGCAGGACAATGGTAAGTACTATTGATCATCATCAGCAGCATAAAAGTGTAAGAGGTTTAAGGGAAGAAAATGCGAGGTAAAAAGAGGAGCTAATTCAATCAAGAAGAAATAAAAAGGTCGGAATGGTCAATTCGCATGAAGGGTTTGCATTCGATAAGGAAGATGTCATTCCAATGATGGACCAGTTATTGAAAGTCGGCGCAATAAAATTGTCAGAGACTAAACACCCAGAGGAGGCAACAAGGTGCGGGGAGTAAAATTTTTATTGTTATCACCGCTTATTGGGACATCCAACAGAGAATTGTTATACATTGAAGTGTATTATACAACGAATGATAGACAGAAATGAGATAATCATCGAAAATAAAATAAGTAAGGAGGTCATGAAAAGTACGGGTTTCGACTACAAAGACTACATCGGCTTAAATTACGAGAAAGGAATTTCGATTGGGATCGGCCAGGAAAGGCGAAGAAAATTTAAAGACATGGAAACAGGGTCGTCAATAAATATGGTTACGGTAAAAGAACCAGTGAAAGAAAGTTCTGAGGTAGTTGAACGTCCTGAGGCAGCTCCGAAGCAAATGGAGGACAGGGGGCAACCAACAAAGGACAGTCTGTTAGAAATAAACTTGGGTACGAAAGAGGAGCGACGAAACACGTTTATTAGCGCCAACCTCTCTGAATAAGAGTCTGTAGAATACGTTCGACTTCTTAGGAAAAATAAAGATGTGTTCGCTTGGACGTATGCAGAGATGCCCGGATTGGAGCCTTCCATGGCGTTGCACCGACTGAATATTTCCAAGGAGAAAAGGTTGGTTAAACAAGCACAAAGGCGATTTCATCCAGACCTGGTTCCCCTCATTGAGGAAGAAGTCAATAAGTTGATAAAGGTTGGGTTTGTTAGAGAGATCAAATATCTTAAGTGGATATCGAATATTGTCCCGGTGAGGAAGAAAAATGGACAAGTCAGGGTATGCGTTGATTTTAGAGACATAAATGAAGCTTGCCCGAAGGATGATTTTTCACTCCCAATAACTAAATTACTAATTGACAGTACAACTCAGTATGCCGTTATGTCCTTTTTGGACAGTTATGCGGGATATAATCAAATTCGAATGGCCCCTGAAGACGAAGAGGCAACGGCGTTTAGAACTTCACTGGAAATTTTCTGTTATAAGGTTATGCCGTTTGGACTTAAGAATGCTAGGGTAAGATATCAGAGAGCGATGCAAAGCATTTTTCAAGATATGATGCATAAGCATGTTGAGTGTTATGTTGACGACTTGGTGGTTAGGTCAGAAAGCCATCAGGAACATCGTGAACACTTGGGGTCAGTTTTTCAGTGTCTCAGAAAGAAACAATTAAAGATAAACCCCGCTAAGTGCACATTCGGAGTGTCCTCCGGAAAGTTTTTGGGTTTTGTTATTCGGCATAGGGGCATTGAGATTGACCTCGGGAAAGTCAAGGCTATTCATGATATGCCACCACCAGAAACATTAAAAGAGTTAAAGAGTTTGCAAGGAATATTAACATACATCCGTTGGTTCATTTCGAACCTGGTAAGGAGATGTCAGCCGTTTTCTCATTTGATGAAAAAAGATACAGAATTTGTATGGAGTCAAGCTTGTCAGAACGTATTTGACTTAATAAAGGAGTTGCTGATAAAATCGCCAGTACTGGCAGCTCCGGTGAAAGGGAAACCGCTTATTTTGTATACATCCGCAGCTGAATATTCCTTAGGAACTTTGTTGGCACAAAAGAATGAGTTTGGAAAAGAAACAACTCTTTATTATTTGAGTCGGACCTTGATGGGTGCGGAATGTAATTATTCCTCGATTGAGAAGGAATGCTTAACGTTAATATTCGCGGTACAGAAATTGAGGCATTATTATCTGTCACACGATATAACATTGGTTTCAAGGGCTGACCTGATAAAGTTTTTGATGATAAGACCGATGTTGTCTGGAAGGTTGGCTAAATGGATGTTGTTACTTTCAGAGAATGCTATTACATACGAACCGGCAAAAGCAGTGAAAGGGCAGGCAGTGGCGGATTTCTTAGCAGCACACCCCGTTGCAGAATCTGAAGCCATCAATGATGACTTTCCGGATGAGCAAGTCATGCTGACTGAATTACAGAATCCGTGGCAGATGTATTTTGATGGTGCTTCTCGAGTATCAGGAGCAGGGGCAGGAGTGATATTCATTACTCCCCAAGGTGATTTATTACCTTACTCCTTTACATTAGGTACTGCATTATGAACAATAAGGCTGAGTATACAGCTCTGATTATTGGAATGGAGATGGCTAAAGAAATGGAGATAAGAGTGTTGCATATTTTCGGGGATTCTAAATTGATTATAAATTAATTGACGACTGAATTTGAAATAAGAAAGCAAGAACTTTTGCCATACTGTCAGAAGGCACAATAGTTGTTGGAACAGTTTTCCTATGTTTAAATCAAGCATATCCCCTGGTCATAGAATGCAAAAGCCGATGCCTTAACTAGTTTGGTGAAAGCTCTGTCTTGCCCTAATCGAAGCCCTCTTCAAATAACTATAGAGGAAAGAAGATTTTTACCATCAACAGAGGTTATTGAAGAAGTTATTGAAGCCCTTCCTGTATCATGCTTGGAAATTACAATAGATGATTGGCGTTAGCCTTTCATTGATTATCTCAAATTCAACATCCTACCAGAAGAGTCCGCGTAAAGACAACAAATCAGATAGCGGTCAAGTAGATTTATCATCTGCAATGAAGTATTATATAAAAAATCTTACAACGGATTGTTGCTACGTTGTTTAAATAAGCAAGAAGCAGACCAAGTGTTGCGAGAAGCACACTCTGGAGAATGTGGGGCACATCAAGCTGGTCAAAATTTATTTCATCGAGTACATAGAATGGGATATTATTGGCCCACCATGTTCAAAGATGCAATAGATTATGCGAAGCGATGTCATGAATGTCAGATTCATGGGGTTGTTATACATGTTCCTCCAGAAGACTTACATCAGTCAGTTGCCTCTTGGCCTTTTTCAGCATGGGGGCTCGACGTTATTGGTCCTATTAATCCACCTTCGTCCAAAGGAAAGCACTATATATTGGCAGCAATGGATTATTTCTCTAAATGGACCGAAGCAGTTGTGTTGCGCAATGTTAAAGAAAAGGATGTAATAAGTTTCATTCGACATGCGATAATATACCACCATGGTATTCCAAAGAAAATTGTTATGAACAATGGCACCCCTTTCAAAAACAGAGGCATGGAAAAGCTGTGTCAGAAATTCAATATCCATCACTCGTTCTCAACGCCTTACTATCCGCCGGTTAACGGATTAGCAGAGGCATTCAATAAAATAATATTCAAAATATTGAAGAAGACAGTAACAGGGAACAAATGTGATTGGGATGAAAGGTTACAGGAAGCGTTATGGGCATACAAAACTACTCATCGAACAGCAACAAGGGCAACACCGTATTCATTAGTCTATGGTGTGGAAGTAGTAATTCCAATTGAAATACAAGTAGCGTCACTAAGAGTGGCAGTGCACTAGTCTATAACTGATGATGATAATGCAAAAATAAGATTGAAGGAACTGGATTTGCTTAACGAGAAATGCCTGGCTGCACAACTGCGTTTGCAAGCATATCAAGCGAGAATATCAGCCGCCTTTGACAAGCGAGTTAAATATCGTTCTTTTAAAAAGGAGGATATGGTATTGATGTTGAAAAGACCAATTGTAGTCACCTGTCGAGCAGGAGGCAAGTTTGAACCCAAATGGGATGGCCCTTACATAATAAAAGAAGTATATTCCAATAGAGCATATCGAGTTGTGGATCAAGATGGGCAAGGAATCAGTATACCAGCCAATGCTCGCTTCCTTAAGAGATATCGTTCATAAGTATGTTTGTTGATTTTGCTCCAGAAAATTATCAGAATAATGATTCTATATCAAAAGGGGGCAAGATGAATGGAATGAGCAAGGAAGAAATTCGCAAGCATACCAAGATCATATGATAGCAAATATTATTAAAAAAAAAGAAGAAGAAAGAAAGATGAGGAAGCTGAGCGCCATCAAGTGAGATCTACAAAATTTTGCCTGAAATTGATACCACCATCACCATCGAGCTGGTATATTGTGAACAATATAGACAAACAAGGTAGATAAATAGATGGGTATAATTAAAGACACTAGCGGAAGTCATGGTGTGTCAATTTCAGTCGGAAACACCTATGATCGTCTTCATCTTCCAAAGACATTTTAAGACAGCATAATAAGTCACTGCCAAATGAAAAAGTGCTGATGATCGCTGTCAAGCAATAACGATCGCTATCAAGCATTGATGATCATCGCCGACACTAAATATTTCCATCAAAATCACCAGGTATCAATGATTATAAAATAAAAAGAGAGAAACTATCGTTGTCGTCGATCAATCACTCATCAAAGTTGCCATCATCGCTAAGCTGATACATTATTTTAAACATGATACAAAAGTCCTTATGACATTATCAGCAGCAGCAAAATGTCGATTATTGATCAACCATCTGTTGACAGTAGAATAAATCATATAGCCAACTGTATATAAAGTTGGCGACAGTGATGGTTGCTTATCATAAAAAGGCAGTCTAGTCAAGTCTCGAAAGAAAAAAAAGAAGAGAAAAAGGCCAAGTTTCAAGTCCTAAAAGGACCGAGTCTCTAAGACCTAAAAAGGCCAAGTTCTTAAAGGACCTAATCTTAAAAGGGACCAGCTACGCATAAGACTTATGATTATAAAAAGGCATCCTAGTCAAGCTAATGGCCCGTTGTACATGAGACCTATGAAGATCGCCATTCGGGCAGCGGTGAGAAGCTAGTTGCCCTAAAAAGCCTGTGAAGGCCATCATATGCATACCCATGTGGGCAGCTGACGGAGTCAATGACTAAAAGTCAGAAGGCCAAAAGTTGACCAAAAGCCAAAGAGCCAAAAGTCTTCAAATGACCAAAAGCTAAAAGGTCAAAAGTCAACCAAAAGCTAAAGTGCCAAAAGCCTTAAATGACCAGTTAACGTAACCCCCATGCCGTATGTATAGCTTTTCGACAGTGTCACGGGGAATGGAGGACAATTCCCTCCCGTGAATGGGCCCGACCTTGTAGGAGAAGAAAATGAGGGTTGCAGTGCGAGCTTTAGATAGGTCAACCATACATAAGACCCCCCAGATTTGTGGTTCGATTCCGGTACTAACTCATGAGGAAGGGCTTAAACCTACTCATCGATGGACTGACAACCATGGATTTGGTACCCCAAAGGTAGCCTTCCGAGCTCTGTGAACTCTAGAGAGTTACCGTGGCCAACCCTGTGCGTAAAACCAACCGAGTTCATGCCCGGTAGCTTCACTGGGCCCCTCTGATGGATCACAGTTTGTGAACTCCCCAGGCAGTGAGAAGTCCAGCGAACTCTTAAGAGTTACAAAGGCCATCACGTGAGACCCGACTCTATCTAGAGCCCAAATAAGTTTTCTCCACTACTCATGAGCCTAAACTGTGTGTGCAACTGACTGAACTGAAACTTAGCGCCGCCAATAAAATATAAATAAGATCATCATATAGGAAATTTCATACTAACAAGCATAAAATGTTGATTTTTTATAATTAGTTCTTTATTGAATATTATGATAAACTATGTGCAACATTATAGATACATATTTCATTTTATATGTTTGTTCAAGTATGCAATGTATAAACTGTGCAATAGTTAGAATGTAGCAAATTCATATTTCACTCTAGATATGTTTAAGTGTGCAATCACCTGATGAAAATTTTAAACATTGATTAGATAAAATGCAAAAATGCATTTCTTTAGAACCAGGTTGAAAATTTCATTGACAATAAATGCCTCTAAGATATTGACAATTATATACTTAAGAGCTTAGATCTCCAAGAGTACAATATGAAGAATACAATGCGAAGCACGATGACAAGCGCAAAGATTGACTAAATCATATTGCGAATATCACAATCAGCCGAAAATTCTCAAATCTACTTAAAAACTTATCAATGCTTCATAAGGTTACATTGAAAAATTATAATGAAGTAAGATACTAATTTTGATCAATTTGGTAGGAAAGATCATCATTTGAAAGCTTGGGTTATGCAGATCATGAATAAAGGAAGTAATAAAAAAAGGGGTTGCGGTCGAAGCAGCGTTAAAGAACAATCCCAGATACAAAGTTGGAGGAAGGAATTGCTAGAGTTAATCGAAGAGACCGTAACAGCAGGAATGGTGTTGAAAGAAAGTTCTTTAATCAGATCACTCAGAAACAAAGTCGTCATGGCTGATGAAGAGGCGTGCTTCAATGAAAAGAGAATTTTATCCCCTCTAGTGAAACATCTACTCGACACTGTTGGTTGAGGGTATTTCAGTCTTCTATTCAAGTGACATCATTCAAAGTCTTCTAGTTGAACGCAATCATTCAAGCCCTTCATTTGAGCATGGGCATTCAAGTCTTCTGTTCGAGTGCCATCATTCAAGTCTTTTGGATGGATGCAATCATGCAAGTCTTCCCTTCAAATGTTATCATTCAGTCTTTCGTTTGAATGTGAACATTCCAGTCTGCTGATCGAACATGATCATTCCATTTTCTAGTCAAGTATGATCATCTAGTTTACCATGCGAGTGTGATCATCCAGTTATCCTTCAGTTACAATGCAATTAAGTTTTTCAGGAGTAAGAAGATCGATCCTCCATTTGATTATGTAAACTAATCAAAGAAGGATCGAGGAGGCATCTGTTGAGACACAAAAATTGGTAAAGGATTGAAGCAAGAAGAGATAAGGAGATAGAAAGAATTCCTGAAAAGAAGAAGAAAGAGATTGCTTTAAAAGGGGCGCGCAGGACCACGCAACTGATCTCAGTTGCACGGGACCACGCAATTGATATTCCATGCATGGGACTGCGCAATCGAAATATTAGTTACATGGGATCTTGAAACATGCTGTTGAAATGGCCCTTTGTAGAGTGATCTAAAAGCACTAAAAATTAGTCCCACATTGCTAAGATTAGGATTTTCACATGTGCGAGGGTTTATAAATACCCCTTCCCCTCTTTCATTAGGGGTAATTGAAGATTTTTAAGAGGAGCAGAGCAGAGCGAAAGATCGAAGGTAGGAGAGAAGTCTCCTGTCATTTGCACAGGACCGCGCAATCGATATCAGTTGCGCGGGTCCACGCAACCAGACTGCTCTGCAGTCTATGAAGTTTAAGGGTCGTCATGCTGCCGAAATGCCTGTGCAATGCTTTTCTCCTTCCAGCCCTCTCCTATTGACAAGTACAGAGGAAGAAGATTAGTAGATCGAATTGACGTTTCCCCTAAGTACTAGGGATGGTTGAAATAGACGTCGTCATGTTGCTGAAATATTTGTTTCATTGAAGACTCGTCGATCTAATCGACATTCCTCCTAAGTCCTAGGAGATGATTGAAATAGGTGCCGAAAGGCTGTCAAAATGAACTTTTGATATTTGAAGCATATGTCATTTATTTCTAGATGATCTATCTTAGAATCAAGGGATGTAAAGAGGATGTAAATGAACTTGGTATCAATAAAATGTGATGAATGTTCTCAATACTCTTTCTCTATTATATTTGAATAAGACAATTTCCCAAATCAAATGTATTTGTTTCTTTATCGAAACACCCCCAAGAACTGACACTTCAGGTCTGCCTCCTGAAGGGCCAACCTTAGTCCTTCCTGTAGGGTCTCGAGGCCCCTTCAGTCTCACGCCTCGACTCTTGGTCCCTAGACCTGCAGGCTTCTTGACCAATGGGCGCAGTGGTATGGCTTTCAAGGGACCTTCGGAGTCCTTGAGATCCGAGCCTATAACCTCTAGCTTGGAGTCCACAGACGTTTCTCGGACCTCTTGGACTTTGTCTGAATTGCTTGACATAATGGAAGGAAAAGCTAAGATAGTTGAGGACTCACAGCGCTTTGGACGATTCACTCTTGCAAAAATTCTCTCTTCTTCGACTGCCTTCCCCGAGTAAGATCCCTTCTCCGGCTGGCAAAATCTTACTTTTTGGCAAGAAAAATCCTTTTTACAACAGAAGGCGATTTAAGGAAAGCAGAGAAAATGGAGAGCGAAGAAGCAAGAGTATAAATGCAAGAGAGTCCAAATGAAGGTGGGGAAGGGTTTATATAACCCTCTCTAGCCCAGCGTGATCATTGCAGACAAATTTCTCCAAAGCTGGAGCGGCTCAGTTCCGAGCCATTGAGACACACGGAAGGAGACTATACGATTAGGCCCTTATGCCTAGAGCCGAGTATCGTCGGCATTGAATGACATTTATGGCATAGGCGGCCTCTCGCCTCCCTATGGACTCGCAGCATCGTCCCGCTCACCCTGTCAATTAAAATCTGTAACCGTTGTCACGTGCCCATCGTCCAGAGGCCAGAAGTCAAAAGGTTGCGGCCACAGTACCATGTACGTATCCCGAAGCATCATCATAGTGGTGATTGCACTTTGATTACCCTGACATGTCATCATAAGTGGAAGTGACGCCTCCTTTCCCAAGGCATTTACTCTCCAAGTCCAAGCTCGGACTCGAAGAGTAGGGGGCTTCTGTTATGGGTGAATCTGAATCGAGTCGCATTGAGGTTAGAGTAGTACCGATGGATGAAGCCTTGGGTTAATTGCCTCTAACTTGAGGCGATCCTAATGCTACGACACTGACCTATGTTAAGTCCTTAGGCGTGAGTCTGTGCATCTACTCGGACTGCAAAAGGGATTGTCACACGTCCGACCAGTGTATGTTTGACCCGATCCTCTCTTCCTTGTGCGATAATGATCAGCTCACTCGTAGGCTAGTATCGCCGAGCAAGGTTTGAGGTGTGAGATCTGAGGTCAGCTTGGATGAGATCCAAGTTGTGATATAGCCTCGAATGAAAGCTTGGTCAGTGATGACATTTTTGGAGTAAGTCTAGTAATGCACGACCGGTGTAATAAGTCCAGTAAAGCATGACCAGAGTATTGCCCAACACATGATCTACGGATAACCACTAACAATTGTGCACATGTAGCTCTCGCATAGTGGCGACGACTGTGCCGAGATAATCAGACATGCTTAGCGGTACCCTAAGGTATAAATGGGGATCATTTCTACAGGAATAGGTATGCAATATCTCGCACCCTATTTCTACTCTACACAACTTATACCCAGTTTTCCAAGCCTGAGTTTAGCATCAGAGGGTCCCCTGCTTGAGCTAGGGTCTCCTTTCTTTACTATTCTGTGCAGGACTAGGATTTGTCCCGAGCACGCAGGGCTTGACGGAGAGGGGTCCAGAATCTTGCAACAACAGATATCTAATTAAGATTCTATCCTAGTCACATAAAACTTATAACGGTCCACTCCCTCAGGCCTGGTTAATCTTATTCTCATGCTCTGATACTAACTGTAACACCTTGAATTTTCACGGCCATAGTTTATATTCGTGCCTGAGAAAACTAGGTGTTAATAATTTATAAATTGGATGCTTTAAAATTGTACCCTATTTTTTTCCATTTAGATCACATCTAGATACATTTATAAAGGTAACATTCACAAGAATAAAATCAAATGTGTTAATTATTTAATCAGAGTAACATAATAATTAAATTTCCTCTAAATGGGATCTTATTACATTTATCAAGTTCACAATGGAAGTATAAAACTAAATCATAAAATGGTCTTCTTATTCTTTCAACATAATCTTCTTTAGGGAGATTGTTCACTAGGTCTTCAATCTGTATGTCACCTGCATAATTTATACAATTGGGAGAGGGTCAATGTCCTACTCATAGTGATGATTATCTTTTAAGATTAACAATAATTTAAGAGCTTCATAAAAGTAATGTAAGGGTTCTAATAAATCTCGTACTCCACTAATACATGAGATATCAGTATGCGCAAACAACCTACATGAGATGCATGCCTAGAAAAGTGCGTGTGGCTCATCACAATGTGGAATATGATTTATAGAAAACCTGACTCAACCCGTATCTCATAACTATGGATATTCGTTGGCACGGCCAATGCTAACGTGGATTTACATGAATATCTCAAGGCAAAACAACACGCGGTTGGGGGATTTACTTAACACATGTTCATGGAGCAATTATTTACAACATCTAATCTCAAAAAGGTGATGTAGCACACATGGCGATTTACCTACATCAATTGTGCACCACGCCAACCAACCCACGGAATTACGTGCCGATTAAGAGGGCCGCTACCCATAACGCATTACGTCCATAATAAGTATTTAGTCACTAGTTGTGATACATTTTAACACATCACTTGCACTTATAGAGAATGTAAAATGAATCATGGAGGTTCTGGAATATTAAGACACATGCTCAAGCCTTAAATATATATAGCACAAGGCCAATATAAAGAGAAGAGTGACAATGGTCAACTCAATATAGATAAAAGTAGCAATGGCCAACCTAACAAAGATGAGAGTGATAATGGTTAACTCAATAAAAGAAGAGTAGCAATAGATAACTCAACAAATAGAAGAGTGGTAAGAGCCAACTCAATAATAAGAAGAGTGGCAAGGTCCAACTCAAATAAGGGTTGAGTGGCGAGGCTAACTCAATAAATTTGATAAGGTAAGGGCAAGGCTTGTATCTATGGCCCCACATAAATTCAGAAAGAACACTTGTAATCAACATTATATTGTAAGTTAAAGGTAAATAATTGATGGTAAAACATATAATTGTAGAGAAAATTCAAAGAAATATGAATGCATGTAAAAGGCAAGATAAAATAACAGGAAGGCGTATAAAAGATAGGATAAATATAGCAACTTAAATTAATGTAAGCTTAAAGGATAAATCCTCACATTTAGTTATTTGATCGCCTTTTAATAAGAATAGCGACCTAGGGAGATCTTAAGATTGAACCTACTTCCTTTATTCCCACTTTATAGGATTAGAGTCGGGTTGGCGATATTACCAGATTTTTACGTTTAGGAGGGATGATTTTCCTCAGAATCCACACCTCAATTGTTGTGGGTGTTTCGAACAAGAAACAAATGCATTTGATTTGGAAAATTATCTTATTCACTTAATTATAAATAAAAAATAAAGTAATTACATCATTTATTTATTCTAAGTTCTTTTACATCCTTCTCTACTTTAATTACAAAATAGAATATTTATGAATTATAATATAAAATAAATATTTAGCAGCAGCATTATGCATAAGGGTATCAAGCACTAAGACACTATGCCAAATGTTGTGCTGGAAGCCATTGTGCGTTGGCAAAGGCTACTGTGCGCTAGAAGAAGCCATTGTGCGCGGGGCACTGTTGTGCGCTGGTAGGGTTGTGCGCTCCATCGTATTGTGTGTTGTCTCCTGTTATGCGCCAGCAGCATTGTGCGCCATACAACACCCGTTCCGCATAATGAGTGCAAGCTCTACCTCTCTCTTCTTTCACAATGCTCATGACCTCCTTAAAAGGGTCATGGGGTATTTATAGCCCTCTCACACGTGTGAACATGCCACGTAGGCATTGTGCAACATTTCTTTGCACGGACTTCATAGTGCGGACTTCACTGTGCGGACTCCTTTGTGCGAACTTCTCTGTGCAGACCCATTTGTGCAGACTTTATTGTGCGGAGTCCTTTTGCACAACAATCATTTACGCACAATGCTCATTTTCGCACAATGCTCATTTCCACACAATGATCATTTCCGCACAATGCTCTTTTTAAGGACAATGATTTGCGCACAATGATCTTTCTGCTATCTTTCTTTCTCTCTTTTATGCCTCAACAGATGCCCTCTTGATCATGCATTTTTTATTTTTATCTACAAAATAAACAATGCAGGATCAATATTTTATTTATGCTTATCCATTTTTGCTTTCCTTTTCTTCATTGTGTGCTTCATGAAATTCTCTGGCGCACAATCATTTTAGCACACAATGGCTTGCGCACAACATCTAACGCACAACGGGCAACAACTTGCCTATAAATACAGAACTTCTTATCTTTTCCTCCACTTCATTTTCCGCCTGCTTTACACTTTTTTTTTGCACGTTAATCCATTCTTTGCGTAAACAGTAGTGCACAATGACATTACACATAATGAATTGGTGCATTATAATTTTAGTGCACAATGTTTTGTGCACACTGTCTTGCGCACAATGTTTTATGCACACTGTCTTGCACACAATGAACTAGAGCGCGCACAATGTAGACTTGGACTCCAAATTTATTTGCCCCCTCCCCCCCCCCCCCCCCTTTTAGCAATATTTTATACTTCTTCTTTAACTTAATGTACTTCTCTTCCTAATTTTAATTTGTTTACTGTCTCTTGTATATATATCCGATGGCTAGCTCAAAAAGACCTGTACTGTTGGGCCTTCTGATTTGCAATCAGCCGAGACCCGTATTCAGAAAAGACTTAGATCTGTTGAAGACTACACCTCCTTCAAAGAGCCGATTCCTGCCACTATTAACTTTACTGATCGTATCCAATGCCTATCTGAACATATCCGCATGACCATTCTGATGAAGGAGATAGATGGACCCCCTACTATAGGACAAGAGTCTAATCGGGATGATTAGTTAAAATGAACAGCCAATTTTCATACAGATGACACCTGTCCTTCCGCTGCAAAAGCTTCTCCTACTCCAACCATTTCGAAGAAAATAAGAGAAAAGAGCAAAGATGAAGCCTTTCAAGAAAAGTTCGAGAACACAATCGAAGGCATTTCCAAAATGCCTGGGATTCAATTAAGTTAAATGCCAGGCAATTAAATTTCTTAACCCTTATAGAGACGAAACTATTGCTCTTCCTCTGCAACTTCAACGCCACCGGTCCATTCTTTAGAGCGAACCGACCGACTATATGGCACAAAACAGGCTTCTGTATGTGTCAAATTGGGTGATCAAAAAGCCACAAATCCTTGAAGGTTATCTCACAGAGAAAGGTTTAACCTAAAAGACTAGGCAAATAAGATATATGCGCTTCCTCACACCATGTTACAACCCTCATTCCTTATATTTCACTCATTTCTTCAAAACGATTCAACAAGGTTTCCATCATCGCGACTCCTTATGGGGCAAAGAAGAATTTAGGACATGGGGTCTTTGGACTGATCATCCATACTTCACGTGGTCGAAAGCAATCTTCAAGAAGTACGAAGATGTCCTTATGGCAACAAATATATATTATGCTATAGAAGCCACCTCAGAATTCTTTCAAAAGGACACGATGATTTATAAGGGCTTTCTGAAATACTGGTCTTCCACTACAAATTCTTTCCATCTTCCAGTAGGGGAAGTAAGTATCACCTTCTAGGATCTATATAGGATGGCCGGCCTACCTATTTCTATATCTTTCCTCGATGAATACGTTCCCCCGAATGAGGAATTTGCCTATGTTGCTCCTAACAGAGTACCCAAAATTACAGCATCAACCATTGCAATTTTTCGCAAAACGTCTTATTTTGCCAACGTCCATAAGATTTCCCCTCTTCAATGGCTCGCACATTTTTCCTGATACTTGGTGTAAGTGTTTTAACATTTTCCTTACCTTTCAGACAATACTTACCTATAGATATAAATTGCTCACTCCTTCCTTTTCTCAGGTTCCCTTGCAGCCATTGTGCTGAACTAGAAGCCATTCACAAAAAGAGGGGCCCGACTGAATTTAACACTAAAACTGAATTAGCTACTTTCTTGGCTTATTGATTGGGCTTCGCCGTGCTTCCTAGCTCGAAAAGCTCAGACACTATTCAACCAACCTTATTTGTGGCAGCAGGTGCGATGGCAGATGGTAGAAAAAGATATTCTTTCGCCCCTCCTGTCTTATGCTCGTTATATAAAGCTTTTGGCCATGCTGCGGTGCACTGCTAAGCCTGACACTAGGAGTTACATCTTCTTTTACTCCATGGAATTATTTCTATGGATGGCTTGACATTTATTTCCCCTGGACTTACAATGACCCAGAGAAGGCGTATGTCCATCCTGACTATTTACCCCTATGGCATTTCTTGAAGCGAAAATGATAAAGAAAGGATATGAATGGATAGTGGTTAAAATTGACAACATGGAATGTATCAACTTCTTCCCTTTTTACTTAGATCACCAAGTTGAAGACAGAGAAGTTGAGGATAACAATGACTTAGAACCCATTGAGAGAACCTTCTTTCTTTATATTCGTTCTTGTAGTCTTCCTATGCGAGAAGGAGTGGAGTTCTGGCAGGAACCATACTACCCAAGTCGATTTTCCAGACAATTTGGGTATGTGTTGAGGCATAAAAAATGGCAAAAGAATCGAGCAAGGAAAGATAAAGGGATAGGAAGAACTTTTGAAAAGAAGAAGATAGAGATAGCTTTCAAGAGAGTGCGCAGGTCAGCGCAACCACTATGCACTGCGCGGTTCCGCACAATCAATACCAGTTACGCAGGTCCGCGCAAAGGAAATATTAGTTGCGAGGGACCTCAAAATGTACTGCACAAAGGGTTTCGTCCAGAGTGATCTAAAGCACTGGAAATAGTCCCACATCCCTAAGATCAGGATTTTTACACGTGCGAGGGTCTATAAATACCCCTTCCCCTCCTTCATTAAGGGTAATTTGAAGATTTTCAAGAGGAGCGGAGCGGAGCAGAAGACAGAAGGTAGGAGAGAAGTCTCCTGGCAATTGCGCAGGACCGCGCAACCGGTATCTGTTGCGTGGGTCTACGCAACCAGACTGCCCTGCAGTCTGTAAAGCTCAGGGGCCGCTATGCCGTTGAAATGCCTATGCAAGACTTTTGTTCTTCCAGCACCCTTTCCCCTTCTATTGTCAAGTGCAGAGGAAGAAGATTAGTCGATCGAATCGACATTTCCCCTAAGTATAAGGGATGACTAAAACAGACACCGTTGTGCTGCTGAAATCTCTGTCTCATCAAAGACTCATCGATCTAATCGACATTCCTCCTAAGTCCTAGGAGATGGTTGAAACAGATGCCAGAAGGCTGTCGAAATGAACTTTTGATACTTAAAGCACAAGTTCTTTATTTCTAAATGATCTATCTTAGAATCAAGGGATGTAAAGAGGATGTAAATGAACTCAGTATCAATAAAATGCGATGAATGTTCTTAGTACTCTTTCTCTGTTATGTTTGAATAAGATAACTTCGCAAATCAAATGCATTTGTTTCTTTATCGAAACAAAATGGCGACTCTTCTAGGGACTCATCTTCTTGTCTTATTTGAATATTAATAGTAAAGTTGCTATGAACATTCATCACGTTTTGGTGTCCTATGGACGCCAAAATGGTGACTCTCAGTGGGAAGTCCTTCCCTTTATCTCTAAGATAGATCACTCTAATCATGCAATTACTAATTATAACTATGTTTCATGATTGAAGGTTTCAAAAAATTTGATTATGACTCATTACTCATGGCGACCCCTGTAAGAGAAGTGAATTTTCGATTCACCCCGACAGGGTTCGTGATAGAATACGCATCGAGTCATGCGCGTAAAAGTAGCAGGGCTCAAGAAACAGCTGGGGTCATTTCTGGTTCGCCCCCAGTCATCAGAAGACAATGCAGGCTGGACCATCGTGACCTCTCTTAAGGAAAGAACACAAAATTTCAGAAACTCAGGAATGAGTCAGCCTTGATTAAGAATCAGAGGGCCCGTAACACGAAGCATAGTTAGAAGAAATCCTGAACTTGCTCCTTTGACAATTTATCCAGCGCAAGCAGTTCCCCAGTTGACAGCACATGACTTCCCGACTTTAGATACTTCAATGGATGAACGAACAAGAGAACAAAAGGGAAAAGCATTAGTAATTAGATCGCCAATGCCATCCTGAAAAGACTCACCAGTATCGGCGTCATCTCAGTCAATTGATGCTACAGGGGGCACGAAAAGGCCCGATGAAACTCTGTCCCCTCCCTTTTCTATAAGCCCTGTTACATCAGCGTACTCTTGCACTCCTTCAATTACTGCTTTGTCGAAAAGTGGAGAGGCTGCAGTATTCATAGTTGGAACAAATTCAGATTATAGAGCAACTACAGAGGATCGTTTCAATGCCATGACAGAAGCCTAGAATGTAGAAATCTCAGAGAAGCACTAGCAACCCTCGCACACAACGTGGCCCGAATGGCGATCCCCCAGAATGCAACGGAAGGGTAAGAAAATCAACTTGATGTCCTCCCACCACAAGGGGCAAGGTCACTAGGGTTTATCCCCGCGGTGAGAACTATGACACAAGATGAAGTAAGGAAAGTGGTCGAAAAGGTGGTTAGAGCAGAAAGAGAACGTGAAAATACCGGACGTTTTAGGTATCAAACATCGTATCCAAGGGAAGTAGAAGACATCCCTTTTCAGGCCAATTTCAAGCATCCGGATTTTTAAAAGTTTAATGGAGAAGGATACCCGAAGGAGCATTTGATGCACTTCATCACTAGTATGGAAAATTTTTCTACGATATCACAGTACTGCTTGCGGTTGTTTGGTTTTTCACTAACACACAAAGCATTTCGATAGTATGTTTGGCACCTGGATCAATACGTACAAGGGAACAAATGCAGGAGGTTTTCATGTCAAACTTCTTCTCCTCGGAACGCGATGTCAGTATTACGGAGCTGTCCTCTATTCGGCAGAGAGAAGGAGAGCCGGTAGAGAAGTTTATAGAAAGATGGAAAACGTTAGGGGCTTCATGTAGACAACTACTGGAGGAAAAAGAACAAGTTAAGATGTGTCTAAATTCTATGGGGACAGGAATTACGTTCAGATTGACTAGCGCCGATATCAGAACTTTTTCGTGATTTGGCTACTAAAGCCCACGCGTTGGAGCTGATGACTTGCAAGATCCCAGCATTTCACCATGATACAACTAGGAGAATGTCTGGCAAGACAGCTATGAATGCTGTCGATTATGACAGAAGAGGAAAAGACACAAAGGACTCGAGAGAAAGAAGACCGGACCGACGCGAAGAAGGTGATAGGTCAAGAAATAGGTACAACGGGAAAAGGCCTAGAATGCTGAATTCTCATGAGGGGTTCGCATTTGAAAAAGAAGATGTCACCCTATGATGGAGAAGTTATTAAAAGCTGACACGATAGTATTGCCATAGCCTAAGCGCCCAGAAGATGTAACAAGAACCGGAGAAAAGGATTTCTGTCATTATCATCGTCTAGTGGGGCATCCCACAGAGAACTGCTATACATTGAAATGTATAATACAGTGACTGATCAATAGGGGCGAGATAGTATTGGGAAAAGAAAGAGAAAGAGGCTCAATGGCAACCGTAAACATGCTTACAGTCCGAGAAAAGGACCAAGATGCGAATAATGCAGGAAGTGGTAAAGCTATAAAGAAGGTTGCGGTGATCACACTGTGGCCAGGTAAGAAGGTGGTAAGCCCTACAAAATAGAAATTAGAAGTCACTGGGAAAGAAACGACTGCAAAAGAGGGTAATAGCGGCAAGACAAATGAGAAGAATGAGATGACGAGAGTAACCCATGACGTGGTAAATCATTTAAAGGGAATACCGGCCCGATTAAGCGTTTATGATGCACTGAAACTATCAAAAGAATTTCGACAAAGTTTGATCCAGGCCTTATCTGATCATGACATCAGGGAAACCTTACTGGCAGAGTTAGAACATGAAGAACTCGATGAACATGAGGATTGTTTCCCGGTCATTTCTTTTTCTGATAATGATCTGATCTGCGAGGAAGATCATAACAGACCACTAATGATAGAAGGCCATATCCGTGGGAAGAAAGTCAAACAGATTATGATAGATAATGGGTCTACAGTAAATCTTTTGCCACTCTCAATGTTAAATAAATTAAACTATCGTCGCTCAGAACTATGCCCCAGTGGAATGATGATATAAGGTTTTAATCAAGATGGACAGCGCGCACTTGGTAAAATTATGGTAATGTTGGAAATAGGAGAATTGACTACTGATGTTGTTTATCACGTTATAAGTGCAGTGACGACAAGGTCATGGATACATCAGTACAATATCATACCTGTTTCGAAAAAGAAACAAATGCATTTAATTTGAGAGATTATCTTATTCAAACATAACAAAGAAAGAGTACTATGAACATTCATCACATTTTATTGATACTGAGTTCATTTACATCCTCTTCACATCCCTTGATTCTAAGATAAATCATTTAGAAATGAAGGACTTGTGCTTTAAGCATTAAAAGTTTATTTCGACAGCCTTCCAGCGCCTGATTCGATCATCTCCTAAGACTTAGGAGGAATATCGTTCCGATCGATGGGTCTTTAATGAAATAAAGATTTCAGCAACATAACAGCGCCTATTTCAACCATCTTCTGGGACTTAGGAGGAATGTCGATTAGATTGACTGATCTTTCTCCTTTGAACCCATGAAGAGGAGAAAGCACGGAGAAAGGAAGCCTAGCGCACAAACTTCAGCAGCATGATGGCCTTGGACTTCACAGACTGTAGGGTAGCGTAGTTGCGCGTCCTGCGTAACTGTTAGGAAACTCTCTTCTACCTTCTGTCTTCTGCTCCGCTTCGCTCCTCTTGAAAATCTTCAATTCTCCATAATGAAGGAGGGAAAGGGGTATTTATAGACCCTCGTACATGTAAAAATCCTGATCTTAGTGATGTGAGACTATTTTTCAGTGCTTTAGATCTTTCTAAATGAAGCCCTTTGTGCAATTCACTCCGAGGTCCCGCGCAACAGATACTTTCTTTGTGCAGACCTGCGCAACTGAGATTGATTGTGCGGAACCGCGTAACCTATAATGGTTGTACGGACCTGCACACTCTCATGAAAGCTATCCCTATCTTCTTCTTTCTAAAAGTTCTTCCTATCTCTTTACCTCTCCTTGCTTGATTCTTTCACCATTTTTTATGCCTCAACAGATGCCCCCTCGATCCTTCTTTGATTGATTCCTAAAATCAAATGGAGGATCGATCTTCCTCTGCCTGAAGAACTTGAATAAACTGTAACTGAAGGATGACCGAATGATCTTACTTTCATGGAAGACTGGATAATCACCCCTGTATAGCAGACTGGATGATCATTCTTGTCCATAAGATTGAACGATTGCATTTGATCGGAAGACTGGAATGCTCGTATTCAAACGGAAGACTGAGTGATTGCGCCTGAATAGAAGGCTTGAATAATGACACTCGAACAGAAGACTGGGAGGCTCGTGCTTGAACGGAGGGCTCTCGCGCTCGAATGAAGGGCTTGAATGATTGCATCCGACTGGAAGACTTGAAGGAGGACACTTGAGCGGAAGACTAGAATGATGGCGTTGAAACAGAAGGCTTGAATACTAGCGCTCAAGTGGAGGACTGGAATGCTGACGCTCAAGCAGAGGACTAGAATGCTGGCATTCTAGTGGAAGACTGGAATGCCCCCAGTCAGTAGTGTCGAGTAGATCTTTCACTAGAGATGATAAGATTCTCTTTTCATTGAAGCACGCATCTTCAACAGTCGTGAAGGCTTCATCTTTGAGCGACTTGATCAGAGAGCTTTCTTCCAACACTGTTGCTATTATAATGGTCTCTTTGATCAACTCCAGCAATTCTTTCCTTTTGATCAATTCCAGCGATTCTTTCCTTTTGATCAATTCCAACGATTCTTTCCTTTTGATCAATTCCAGTGATTCTTTTCTTCAACTTTGTATCTGGAATTACTCTTTAATGCTGCTCTTGCTGCAACATCCTTTTTCGATTATTTCCTTTATTCACGATCTGCATAACTCAAGCTTTCAAGTGATGATATTTCCTGCCAGATTAATAGGAATTAGTATTTTAATTCATTATAATTTTTAATGTAACTTGATAATTTTTTGAAATAGATTGAAAGTTTCTTCTTTTTTTAGACTGAGTGTGGTATTCTCAATATGATTTAAGCAATCTTTGAACTTGTCATCGTGCTTCACGTTGTATTCTTTATATCGTACTCTTGGAGATTTGAGCTCTTGAATAGATAATACTCAATATCTTGGGGGCATTTACTGTCGATGTAATTGGGAACCTGATTCCAGAGAAATGCATTCTTGCATATTGTCTAATCAATGTTTAAAATTTTCATCAAGCAATTGCACATTTGAACATATTTAAAGTGAAACATGAATTTGCTATATCCTAAATATTGCACAATTTATGCTCTACATATTTAAACAAACATATATATATATATACATATATATATATATATATACACATATATATATATACATATATATATATATATACATATATATATATATATATATACATATATATATATATATATATATATATAATATGAGATATATGTCTATAACGTTGCACATAGTTTATCATGATATTCAATAAAGCACTGATTATAGAAATATCAACATTTTATGCTTGTTAGTACGGGATTTCCTACATGACTTTATTCATTTATATTTTATTGGAGGTGCTAAGTTTCAATTCAGTCAGTTGCGCACACATTTTAAGCTCTTGAGTAGTGGAGTGAATTTACTTGACGAATTTACTTGGACTCTAGTTAGAGTCGGGTCTTACGTGATGGTCTCTGTAACTCTCTAGAGTTCACTAGACTTCTCACTGCCTAGGGAGTTCACAAACCGCGATCCTTCAGAGGGGCCCAGTGAAGCTACCAGGGCTGTGAACTCGATTGGTTTTACACACAGGGTTGGCCACGGTAACTCTCTAGAGTTCGCTAAGCTCGCAAGGCTACCTTTGGGGGTACCAAATCCATGGTTGCCGATCCATCGATGAGTAGGTTTAACCCTTCCTCATGAGTTAGTACCGGAATCGAACCACAAATCTGGGGGGTCTTATGCATGGTTGGCCTATCTAAAGCGCACACTGTTGCACTCATTTTCTTCGCCTGCAAGGTCGGGCCCATTCATGGGAGGGCTTGTCCTCCATTCCTAGTGACGCTGCCGGAAAGCTATACAGACGGCATAGGGGTTATGCTAACTGGTCATTTGAGGACTTTTAGCACTTTGACTTTTAGTCAAATTTTTGATCTTTTGCTTTTGGTCTTTCAGTTGACTTTTGACTCTTGGCTTTTGGTCTTTTGAAGACTTTTAGCTCTTTTAGCCTTTGGTCATTTGAAGACTTTAAGCTTTTTTGACTTTTTTGTCAACTTTTGGCCTTCTGGCTTTTGGTCATTGACTCCGTCAGCTGCCCGCATGGGTATGTGTACGATGGCCTTCCCGGGCTTTTTAGGGCCACTGGCTTCTCGTCGCTGCCCAAATGGCTATCTTCATAGGTCTTATACGTAGCTGGTCCCTTTTGAGATTGGGTCCGTTTAGGACTTGGCTTCTTTTTCTCTCTTCTTTTTCTTTTTTTTTTTCGGGACTTGACTAGGCTGCCTTTTTATGATAAATAGCCATCGCTATCACCAATTATGTATATACAGTTGACTATATGATTCATTCTACTATTATCATATGGTTGATCAATAATTGACATTTTCCTGCTGCTGATAATGTCATAAGGACTTTTGTATCATGTTTAGATGGCAACTTTGACAAGCAATTGATCGACAATAGTGATAGCTGTTCTCTTTTCTTTTTATGATCATCGATACGTGATAATTCAATTTTCATGGAGATTTTCTATCTACAATGAGCGTCATTGCTTGATAGCGATCGTCGGCACTTTTTGTTCGGTGACGATTTAATATGCTATCTTCAAATGTCTTGGAAGACTGAAGACTTTTAGCGATGATCTAGCATGCTGTCTTGGAAGACGATGATGGGTATTTTTGCCTGAAATTGCTTATCTGTATCGTTTGTCTGTATTGTTTGTAATATACCAGCTTGATGGTGATATCAATTTCAGGCAAAATTTTGTAGAACTCCCTTAACGGTGATCACTTTCTTCGTCTTTCTTTATTTGCTATCATATGATCTTGATATGCTTTGTCATATGATTTTGATATGCTTGCGAGCTTCTTCCTAATTCGTCCTATTCATCTTGCCCCCTTTTGATACAGAATTATTATCATGGTAATGTTCTGTATCAAAATCAGTAGCGCCTTTGGAAGCAATTTCCTTTTTTGTCAACGCGAGTATAGGCCAACATAGACTTTCATTTACTTCTTTGAACAATTTTTCTTTCATTGAGCACACTTTATCTCATTTGGCTTTGAACTTGCCCCCTGGATATGATTGTGACTGTTATTGGAGATATATTTTCGTTCTTGGAGATATTGAGGCAATATATTTCTGTGGAAGACTGCACGATTTACGGTCATATTGATCGACTAAGTTGCCCCCTTTTTATGTAGAATCATAACTCTGATAATTTTCTGGAGAAAAATCAATAAATATATTTACAGACGATATCTCTTAAGGAAGTGAGCGTTGACTGGTATACTGATTCCCTGTCCGTCTTAATCTATAACTCGATACGCTCCATTAGAATATACTTCTTTTATTACGTAAGGGCCATCCCATTTAGGCTCAAACTTGCCTCCTGTTCGACGGGTGACCACGATTGGTCTTTTCAACATTAGCACCATATCCCCTTTTTTGAAAGAGCAATATTTAACTCACTTATCAAATGTGGCTGATATTCTTTCTTGATATGCTTACAGACGCTGTTGTGCAGCCAGGCGTCTCTCGTCAAGCAAATCCAGTTCCTTTAACCTTATTTTCTCATTATCATCATCAGTTATAGAGTGATGCACTGCCACTCTTAGTAACGCTACTTGTATTTTAATTGGAATTACTGCTTCCACACCATAGACTAATGAATACGGTGTTGCCCTTGTGGCTGTTTGATGAGTAGTTCTATATGCCCATAACGCTTCCTGTAACCTTTCATCCCAATCATGTTTGTTTCCTGTCACTGTTTTCTTCAATATTTTAACTATTATTTTGTTGAATGCTTCCGCTAATCCGTTAGCCGGCGGATAGTAAGGCGTTGAGAATGAGTGATGGATTTTGAACTTCTGACATAGTTTTTCCGTACCTTTATTTTTGAAAGAAGTGCCATTGTCTGTAACAATTTTCTTTGGGATACTATGTTGGTATATTATAGCGTCGCAGATGAAATTAACCACATCTTTTTCTTTAACATTTCACAAGGCAACTACTTCAGTCCATTTGGAGAAATAATCAATTGCTGCCAGAATATACTATTTTCCTTTGGATGAAGGCGGGTTTATAGGACCGATTACGTCAAGTCCCCAAGCAGAGAAGGGCCAAGAGGTAATAGACTAGTGCAAATCTTTCGGAGGCATGTGATAACATCTCCATGAATCTGGCATTCATGGCACCACTTCGCATAATCTATCGCGTCTTTAAACATAGTGGGCCAATAATATCCCATTCTATGTACTCGATGAAATAAATTTTGACCAGCTTGATGTGCTCCACACTCCCCAAAGTGTGCTTCCTTCAATACCTGGATCGCTTCTTGCTTATTTAAACAACGTAGCAACACTCCGTTGTAAGATTTTTTATATAATACTTCACTGTAAATAACGAACCTACTTGACCGCTGTCTGATTTGCTGCCTTTGCCCGGATTCTTCTGGCAGGATGTTGAATTTGAGATAATCAATGAAAGGTTGACGCCAATCATCTATTGTAATTTCCAAGCATGATACAAGAAGGGCTTCAGTAACTTCTTCAACAATCTCTGTTGTCCATAAAAATCTTCTTTCCTCTATGGTTACTTGAATAGGGCTTCGATTAGGGTAAGACAGAGCTGCCGTCAAACTGGCTAAGGCATCATCTTTTGCATTCTCTGACCGGGGAATATGCTTGATTTCAACATAGGAAAAATATTTCAACAATTTTTGTGCCTTCTGACAGTATGACAAAAGTTCTTGCTTTCTTATTTCGAATTCAGTCGTCAATTGATTTATAATCAATTTAGAATCTCCGAAAATATGCAATACTCTTATCTCCATTTCTTTAGCCATCTCCATTCCAATAATCAGGGCTTTATACTCGGCCTCATTGTTCGTGCATGCAGTTCCCAATGCAAAGGAGTAAGGTAATAAATCACCTTGGGGAGTAATGAATATCACTCCCGCCCCCGCTCCTGATGTTCGAGATGCACCATCAAAATACAGCTGCCACGGATTCTGTGATTTAGTCAGCATGACTTGCTCATCTGGAAAATCATCATTGATGGCTTCAGATTCTGCCACGGGGTGCGCCGCTAAGAAATCTGCCACTGTCTGCCCTTTCACAGCTTTTGCTAGTTCATATGTAATAGCGTACTCTGAAAGTAACAACATCCATTTAGCCAACCTTCCAGACAACATCAGCCTTGTCATCAGAAACTTTATCGAGTCAGCCCTTAAAACCAATGTTATATCGTGCGATAAACAATAATGCCTCAACTTCTGTACTGCGAATATCAACACTAAACATTCCTTCTCAATCGGAGAATAATTGCACTCTGCACCTATCAAAGTTCGACTTAAGTAATAGAGGGCTGTTTCTTTTCCAAATTCATTCTTTTGTACCAATAGAGCTCTTACGAAATGGTCAGCTGCAGACATGTACAAGATAACCGGCTTCCCTTTTATTGGAGTTGTCAGTACTGGTGGCTTTTTCAGCAACTCTTTTATCGAGTCGAATGCATTCTGATAGGCTTGACTCCACACAAATTCTATATCCTTTTTCATCAAATGAGAAAATGGCTGACATCTTCTTGCCAGATTTGAAATGAATCGACGGATATATGCTAATTTTCCTTGCAAACTCTTTAGTTCCTTTAATGTTTTTGGCGGTGGCATATCCTGAATAGCTTTGACTTTCTTGGGGTCAATCTCAATGCCCCTATGTTGAACAACAAAACCCAAAAACTTTTCGGAGGACACTCCGAATGCGCACTTAGCGGGGTTCATCTTTAACTGTTTCTTTCTAAGTCGTTGGAAAACCGACACCAAGTGTTTGCGATATTCCTGATGACTTTCGGACCTGACCACCAAGTTGTCAACATAACACTCAACGTGCTTATACATCATATCTTGAAAAATGTTCTGCATCTCCCTCTGATATTTTGCCCCAGCATTTTTAATCCCAAACGGCATCACCTTATAACAGAAAATTCCCAGTGAAGTTCTAAATGTCGTCGCCTCTTCATCCTCAGGAGCCATTCAATTTTGATTATATCTCACATAGCCGTCCATAAAGGACATAACAGCATACTGAGTCGTACTATCAATTGGTAATTCAGTTATCGGGAGTGAAAAATCATCCTTTGGGCAGGCTTCATTCAGGTCTCTAAAATCGACGCACACTCTGACTTGTCCATTTTTCTTTCTTACCGGGACGATATTCGATATCCACTTAGGATACTTGACTTCCCTAATAAATCCAACCTTTATCAACTTATTAACTTCTTCCTCGATGAGGGGAACCAGATCTGGATGAAATCGCCTTTGCGCCTGTTTAACTGGCCTCTTCTCCTTTGAGATATTTAGACGGTGTAACGCCACGGAAGGCTCCAATCCGGGCATTTCTGCATACATCCAGGCGAATACATCTTTATTTTCTCTAAGAAGCTGAATGTATTCTGTCGACTCTTGTTCAGAGAGGTTGGCGCTAATGAACGTGTTTCATGGTTCTTCTTTTGTACCCAAGTTTATTTCTAACAGGCTATCTGTCGTCGGTTGCCCCCCGTCCTCCATTTACTTCGGAGTTATCTCAGGACGTTCGACTACTTCAGCACTTTCCTTCACTGGTTCTTTTACTGTAACCATGTTTGCTGATGACCTTGCCCGCATGTCTTTAAATTTTTTTTGCCTTTCCTAGCCGATTCTAATTGAAATTCCTTTTTCATGATTTAGGCCACTGGAGTCTTCGCAATCGAGGCCCATACCTTTCATGACCCCCTCGTTTGTCCTATCTTCGATAATTATCTAATTCCTGTGTATCATCCGCTGTATAATACACTTCAGCGTGTAACAATTCTCCGTTGGATGTCCCACTAGACGATGATAGTGACAAAAATTTTGCTCCCTGCGCCTTGTCGCCTCCTCAGGACGTTTAGGCTCTCGCAATTCTATTGCGCCAACTTTCAACAACTGTTCCATCATTGAAATAACATCTTCTTTATCAAAAGCAAATCCCTCATGGGAATTAAGCGTTTGAACCTTTTTATTTCTTCTTGATTGAGCCAAGTCCTCTTTTTGCTTCGTACTTTCTTCCTTGAAACCTTTCACACTTTTACATCGTTGACAGTGATCACTGGTATTTGTTGTTATCCTGCTAGAATCCTTTCGAGCCGCATCATGGTGAAATTTCGACACCACCTGGTTTACTAATTCCAAAGTATGAGCCTTTGCGGCCAAATCATGAAGAGTGTTGATGTTAGAATTGGCCAGTCCCATCACGAATTATTTTTTCATAGAGCTTAGACATATCTCGACTTACTCAGTTTCTTTTAGTAATGGTTTGCACAAAGTTCCCAATGCCTTCCATCTGTCTACGTAACTCCTTGCCGACTCGTTTTCACCTTGTCGTACAGAAGCCAACTTAACAATATTAATGTCGCAACTTGGGGAGAAAAACTGAGATGTGAAAGTGTCTTGCATTTGCTTCCAAGTGCGGATAGAACCCGGAGCCAAATTGAAATACCATTGGAATGCACTACTGTCAGCGATATCCCGAACAATTGTAAACAATATTGTGGTACTGTAGAAAGATCTCCCATACTGGTAATGAAACGCATCAAATGTTCTTCAGGGGATCCTTTCCCATCAAACTTTTGAAAATCTGGACACCTGAAACCGGTTGGGAAGGGAATGTCATCCACTTTTCTTAGATATGGTGTACGGTATCTAAAATGTCTAGTATTTTCTTGTTCCTTCTCCATTCGGCTATCCTTTTTAATGACTGTCATTTGAGCTACATTATGCATGAAAGTCACCAAAGCTTCTTTGAGACTTCTGCATTCTTCCATTAATGCATTATGGGGCTCTTCCATTTCATTGAAACGACCCTCTGTAGTTGTTCTATAATCTGAATTTGTTCCAGACATGAATACTGTGGCTTTTCCACTTTTTGATGAAGCAGTAATTGAAGGAGAGTAAGAGTACGTTGATGTGACGGGGCTTGCAGAAAAAGGAGGGGACAGAGTTTCATCGGGCCTTTTCGTGTCCCTTGCATCAATTAACTGAGACGACGCCGATACTGGCGAATCTTTCTGGGGTGGCATTGACGATCTAAGTATCAATGCTTTTCCCTTTTGTTCCCTTATTCATTTAGCCATTGAGGCATTTAAAGCTAGGAAGTCGCGTGCTGTCAACTGGAGAACTGTTTGCGCTGGATAAATCGCCGGAGGAGCAAGTTCAGGATTTCTTTTAACTGTGCTTCGCGTTACGGGCTCTCTAATTCTTAATGAAGGCTGATTCATTCCCGAAATTCTGAAGTTTTGTGTTCTTGTCTTACGAGAGGTCACGACGGTCCAGCCTGCATTGTCTTCTGATGACTGGGGCGAAGCAGAAATGACCCCAACTATTGTTTGAACCATGCCAGTACTCGCATGACTTGGTGCGTATTCTATCACGAATCCTGTCGGGGTGAATCGGAAGTTTACTTTTCTTATGGGGATCGCCATGAGTAATAAGTCGCAGTCGAATTTTCAAAACCTTCAATCATGAAACAAAGTTGTAATTAGTAATTGAACGATTGGAGTGATATATCTTAGAGATGAAGGGGAGGACTTTCCACTGAGAGTCGCCATTTTGGCATCCATAGGACGCCAAACCATGACGAATGTTCGTAACAACTTCATTATTAATATTTTAAATAAGATAAAAACATTACTCCCTAGCAGAGTCATCATTTTGTTTCGACAAAGAAACAAATGCATTTAATTTGGGAGATTGTCTTATTCAAACATAACAAAGAAAGAGTACTATGAACAGTCATCACATTTTATTAATACTGAGTTCATTTACATCCTCTTTACATCCCTTGATTCTAAGATAAATCATTTAGAAATGAAGGACTTGTGCTTTAAGCATCAAAAGTTCATTTCGACAGCCTTCCGGTGCCTGATTCGATCATCTCCTAAGACTTAGGAGGAATATCGTTCCGATCGATAGGTCTTTAATGAAATAAAGATTTCAGCAGCATAACAGCGCCTATTTCAACCATCTTCTGGGACTTAGGAGGAATGTCGATTAGATCGACTGATCTTTCTCCTTTGAACCCATGAAGAGGAGAAAGCCCTAAGAAAGGAAGCCTAGCCCACGAACTTCAGCAGCATGACGACCTTTGGACTTCACAGACTGCAGGGCAGCCTGGTTGCATGGACTTGGGCAACCGGTATCGGTTGCGCGGTCCTGCGTAACTGCCAGGAAACTCTCTTCTACCTTCTGTCTTCTGCTCCGCTCCGCTCCTCTTGAAAATCTTCAATTCTCCATAATGAAGGAGGGAAAGGGGTATTTATAGACCCTCGCATGTGTGAAAATCCTAATCTTAGCAATGTGGGACTATTTTTCAGTGCTTTAGATCTTTCTCAACGAAGCCCTTTGTGCAATTCACTCCGAGGTCCAGTGCAACTAATACTTTCTTTACGCGGACTTGCGCAACTGAGATTGATTGCGCAGAACCGCGCAACCTATAATAGCTGCGCGGACCTGCGCACTCTCATGAAAGCTATCTCTATCTTCTTCTTTCCAAAAGTTCTTCTTATCTCTTTACCTCTCCTTGCTTGATTCTTTCACCATTTTTTATGCCTCAACATTACCCTCTACTCTGCATCAGTGTTTCAAATACTGTAAAGACGGAGTACAACATAAAGTGATGGCCGATGCAAGACCGTATACAGAAGCTGAGTCCTTTTTTGCAGATGCTAGCTATTATAAAGAATTCGATATTGAAAAAATGAATAAGGATGAAGGTGATGTCCTAAAGAATGATCGGGAAAGCACAATTACGGAGATAGCAGAAAAAGTAGTGTCATCTGAAACCGTGGAAATAAGAAAGAAGTTTTATTTTGTACCAAAACATTTAAGGCAACTGGGACAACCGCCGTTAACCCTGCTGTCATCCGAACAACTAAAAATTTTACAGTCAAATTATACGGTGCCGCTACCGTATGTTGAAAGAAATAAGCCGTTTTCGGCCGCTCCAACAAGATTTCAAGTTAAGGCGAGTGAAAAATATCCTAAGCCAATCGAGTTCTATATTTCAGAAGCAGTAAGGATAAGAGGAGAAACTCAAAGTAATGACTACCGTGGTAAGTTGACGCCGCAAGACCTCTAAAAGTATAGTTCGACAAGTAAGAAAATTATGAAAAATATGGGCTTTGATTATGAAGAACCCGTTGGCTTAAACCATGGGAAGGGAATTCAAGTCCCCATTGGGATCGATCAGGAGAAGCGTAGAAATTTTCAAGGGTTGGGGGCAAGCTAGTCAATGAATACGATTACAATCGTATAGCCTCCCGCAGAAATATACTGCCTCAATATCTCCAAGAATGAAAAATATATCTCCAATAACAGTCACAATCATATCCAGGGGGCAAGTTCAAAGCCAAATGAAATAAAGTGTGCTCAATGAAAGTAAAAATTCTTCAAAGAAGTAAATGAAAGCCTATGTTGGCCTATACTCATGTTGACAAAAATAAAATTACTTCCAAAGGTGCTACTGATTTTGATATAGAACATTATCAAGATAATAATTCTGTATCAAAAGGGGGCAAGATGAATAGGATGAATAAAGAAGAAGTTTGCAAGCATATTAAAATCATATGACAAAGCATATCAAGATCATATGATAGCAAATAAAGAAAGACGAAAGAAAGTGAGCGCCGTCAAGGGAGTTCTATAAAAATTTTCCTGAAATTGATATCACCATCAAGCTGGTATATTATAAACAATACAGACAAACAATATAGACAAACGATACAAATAAGTAATTTCAGGCAAAAATACCTATCATCGTCTTCCAAGACAGCATGCTAGATCATCGCTAAAAATCTTCAGTCTACCAAGACATTTGAAGATAGCATATTAAATCGTCACCGAACAAAAAAGTGTCGACGATCGCTATCAAGCATTGACGCTCATCGCCGATAGAAAATCTCCATCGAAATCGAATTATCAGGTATCGATGATAAAAAAAAAGAGAGAGAACTGCTATCGCTATTGCCGATCAATCGCTCATCAAAGTTGCCATCATCGCTAAGCTGATACATTATTTTAAACATGATACAAAAGTCTTTATGACGTTGACAGTAGCAGCGAAATGTCAATTATTGATCAACCATATGATAACAGTAGAATGAATCATACAGTCAACTGTATATATGTAATTGGCAATAGCGATGGCTGCTTATCATAAAAAGGCAGCCTAGTCAAGTCCCGAAAAAAAAAAAAAGCCAAGTCCTAAAAAGACCCAATCTCAAAAAGGACCAGCTACGCATAAGACCTATGAAGATCGCCATTCGGGCAGCGGTGAGAAGTCAGTGGCCCTAAAAAGCCTGGGAAGGCCATCGTACGCATACCCATGCGGGCAGCTAACGGAGTCAATGACCAAAAGTCAGAAGGCCAAAAGTTGACAAAAAGCCAAGAGCTTAAAGTCTTCAAATGACCAAAGGCCAAAAGAGCTAAAAGTCTTCAAAAGACCAAAAGCCAAGAGCCAAAATTCAACCGAAAGACCAAAAGCAAAAGACTAAAAAGTCGACTAAAAGCCAAAGTGCTAAAAGTCCTCAAATGACCAATCAGCGTAACCCCTATGCCGTCTGTATAGCTTTCTGGCAGCGTCACGGGGAATGGAGGACAAACCCTCCCGTGAATGGGCCCGACCTTGCAGGCGAAGACAATGAGGGCTGTAGTGTGCACTTTAGATAGGCTAACCATACATAAGATCCCTCCAGAATTGTGGTTCGATTCTGTTACTAATTCATGAGGAAGGGCTTAAACCTACTCATCGATGGATCGACAACCATGGATTTGGTACCCCCAAAGGTAGCCTTGCGAGCTCTGTGAACTCTAGAGAGTTACCGTGGCCAACCCTGTGCGTAAAACCAACTGAGTTCACGGCCCCGGTAGCTTCACTGGGCCCCTCTGATGGATCGCGGTTTGTGAACTCCCTAGGCAGTGAGAAGTCCAGCGAACTCTAGAGAGTTACAGAGACCATCACGTAAGACCCGACTCTAATTAGAGTCCAAGTAAATTCGTCAAGTAAATTTGCTCCACTACTCAAGAGCCTAAACTGTGTGCAGATGACTGAATTGAAACTTAGCACCGCCAATAAAATATAAACGAATGAAGTCATGTAGGAAATCCCATACCGACAAGCATAAAATATTGTTGCTTTATGATTAATTTCATAGAATGTCATGATAAACTATGTGCAATGTTTAAAATGCTGCAAATTCATGTTGAAGTTATGACATAGACGACATGCCTGGAATAATGCATAATGTAGAAGTGCATGAAAAAGTTGCTGAAACTTACTATTGAAAGTCAAAAGAGAACATGCACTCAAATAAATAAATAAAAAGAAGAAGAGAAGAAGAAGAAAGGAAGAAGCAAGAGTATGTATTAAAAAAAGGGAATTACATGCTTATAATTCCTCTGAAATGCCTACTATATTCATATATTACCGCAAGTTTTCCTTTAATTGAAGCTGAGTTGCATCATGCTTTGATTTCTCTTTAAGAATAATCTTTGTTTGATCAGGAAGGCTAACTAATTTGTCTTCTAAAGATGTGATCATTTCCTTGCTCTTGAGTAATTCAAACTTTTCAGCGTCAGCAGACCGAATATTGAAATCGAGTTTCTCTTTAGCCTCCTGTATAGACAGTTCCTTCTCATGACCTTGCAGTTGTAGCTGCGAAATCTCTTCTCTTAAAGCCGCGATACGATCTTGAATGAGTACCTAGTCATCAGTGAGGGTCTTCAATTATTCTTGCAAAGATAACTGCTCCCGGTCCAATTCAGATATGGTGGAAGCAATAAGTGAAGCCCTCTCCTTAGACAAAGTTAACTACTTCCCGTATTCCAGAACTTCTGGAGCAATCGTAATATTCTCTGCTGATGCTAAAGAAGCTATCGAATCATGGAATCTGAGGAGGAAATCACGCAAAACAAAAATATTAATCTTCGCCATCTTTGCAGAGCTTTCCAGAATCTCGATGGCGATATCCAGGTCTGGCCATTGTTCAGGATCTTTGAAGATATGAACTACCGTTGACAAAGAGTTTTTCATCAAAAGCATTTTGTGAGCGGGAATATTTGAAGGAAATGGTAGCTCAGAGACCGTGGCCACAGATTCAGAGCTAGCCGCCCCGCTACAGAGAAGAATTCTTATAACATGAATGAGAGATAAAGTTAGAGTAAAACAACACGAGATGAAGGATCGACGGCTCTTCAAATTAATATATATACCTGCCGCAGAGGTGTGACCAATAAGTGAGGAAACTTCTGGGGCTGCAGGGGTACCAACTTCTAACATATCAACAAGAGAAGGAGCCTCCACTTCTGTGCTTGAATCTCTGGTAGTAGGAGTTGGTAGGTCAGTAGCCTCGACAGGGAATACAATTTCACGGGCCACACTCTTCGGTGCCACCAGAGGAGCCAAAGAAATCTGTGGTGAAGCCATTGGTGCAGCAGGGTGAAGATCTACAGAGGGCGCAGCAGTCGTCTCGATACAAGCCACATGAGTACCTAAAAAAAGGAAAATGACAGTGATGATAAGATAGTGATCACTAGAAAAGCACGTGAACATTTAAGGAATTCGGGCTCCCTTACCAGGTGAATACCCATATTCCCCGTAGTCCAAGGGTTCTTCATCCTCTTCGGTTATCGCATGTGGCTTATCAGGAATAGAAGTGGCAGGGGAAATTTCAGGAACCGTGGGGAGATGTTCTTCCTCTACATTTTCGGTGGCCATATTTTCCTCGTCATCTATATTGACCTCCCCTTCTTCATAGTCGTCGTCCTGAGCTCTATCATTTCCATCATCATCATCGTTATCATCATCTCCAGATCTCAGGGAAGTGGAATCTCCTGATGCAGAAGATGAACTTTCGCTTGCCAAATCTTCCTCATCTACTTCTGCAACCACGACTTGTTTTCCTTTTTAGGAGACAGGTTGGTTGCTTTCTCTTGGAGATCTCCTGCCAACTGGAATCGAAGGAGATGAAGAGACCTATCTTGCCTCTTCCTAAGGAGTGGGTGATGACGTTTGCAGACGTGCTCGTGATCTAGTCATTGGAGACGATGAGTTAGGAGGAAGAGGTTGTGAAGAAGTGGCAGGTTCATTTTGAGCCGGACCCTCCTCAGCTGTAGCAATTTCTTCAGGAATAGGGGAGGATGCTCCTGCAATATTTTCTGGAGCTCGGCCACCAAGGTCATAGGGGACATGTTCAAATACCGTCAGGACTCCATGAGCAAACCAACCATCTAAAGTATTAATTGGTTTTCTCTTACGAATTGGCTCTTCTGTCGAAATCTTTCTACAAATTTCACCATGATGAGGAGTACGACTTTTCTCTGGAATGAAGCCAATTCCGTTCTCAATTTTCCTGCCCCTAAGCCGAGGTGGATGGAGAAAGAGAAGAGAGTCCACTGGTAGGCGTTTGTTGATCAAAAATGATTGGTGGTCCCACCACCTCATCCATCTATAAGAAGTACGGACTATCCGGTTGCAGTTAGGGATGATGAAGGAAGAGTTGACACGGCCGCCTAGTAGTTGCTTCCATATCATGGCCCAGTTCAAAGGACCTGTTTCAAAACAGCGCATTCTCGTAGTAACCAGCCCACAATCTTCTGGCACGGCTTGGTCATAGCCGAATTGGCGAGCAAAATGACTGGGATAGTAGGGTTCTCTCCAAAATTTTATTCCTTCCCTAAGAGGCAAACTGCAAGAACGAATAGAAAGAAAAAGGGCCCTTTTTGCTACAGTCAGTGCCCCCTAATCTACCATGTCTGTATCTTGAATGAAGTGATGAAGGCAAAACTGGAAGAAGTCCACTTGATCTCCTGGATCTTGTTGATCACCCATTCATATGATCTTCTGGCCATGGCCCTTTGTTAAAAAAACCAGAGAGGAAGATGAGAAGGGTTGACATAAGCCTTCTCTGGTGCTTTAAAAGTCTAGGAGAAATAGACTCCTAACCATCCAGTGAAGTAATGCCAGGCAGTATATGCTGATGAAGATCCCAGGGTGGGTTTTTTGATGTGTGTAGAGATTTCTCCGAAAGCCCGATAAATGGAACATAGCACAGGGGGCGCAATGGAATACTTCTAACCTTCCGCTAGAGCTCCGGCGACAACGAAGGTGGTGGGGCGAATAGCATCTGCCCACTTGGAACTAGGAAGGGCAACTATGCTTAGTCAGTAAGCTAGGAAGGCTGCAAGTTCCCCAAAGGAACTATAATCTGGTCGTTTCTTCATATTGTCACGAAGAGTCGTTAATTCCTTACAGCGACTGTCGCAGAATCTGCAAAACGAAAAAAAAGAGTTAATATGCAGGAGTATGTGATGAAGAGGAAAATGCTAATCTTTGGATCTGGAATACCTGAGTATTCTAGAAAAATGAGCCAGCCATTGCAGAGGCGATAGTTTGTGAAAATTTGAAAACTTTCCCATTTCTCTAAAAAGTTTGATGGTGGTTTCAAAGATAGAAGGTCTGCAGTTAGGAGAAGATATAAATGTCAATTCTGCATTCGTCGGGATGAACTCATCATAAAATCTTCCTGTAAGCAGGAGACCTGCTATGCGATGCAGATCCCACAGCGATATGCTCATTTCTCCGTACGGCAAGTGAAGAGAATTGGTGGTGGGAGACCAATATTCGAGGAATCCTTTCAGCACGGAGGGTTCCTTGTAAAAGTATTTGGATGTGACCTCTATCGCATCATAAAGGCCTACTTTAGCAAGAGTACTCATGTGTTTCTTCAGGATTGCCTCTGCCCAATCAGAATAATAGCGACAAGAAGTCAGCAGGCCTCTTATTTAAAAATCTTCTGATCCCTAAAGAGGATCGCAATCCTTGTATCGCTGTCTGATAGTCTCGTAGAAATATGTTGGAAAGAGATTGTGCGGACTATGAAAGGGAGTGAGGAAGATCATGGGATGGACTTCTCTGATGATCTGCCGGGTTTCTGCGCCTGTATTTTCCCTTCAAGAATTCGAGGTTCTCGCGTCGCCCACGATTCAATATACATCAGTTTTTCTCCGTCCACGTAATCTGTGGGTTCACACTCAAGGATGGACTGATGACGATGAACGTTGATGGGGATTATTGTCATGCCTTCTGAATGAGGGTTGTCGAATTTCATGATGCCCTCAATTACTCGAACGGATTTCCAAGAGTTTTGGAGCTTCTTCTTATTATGCTCCTTTATCTGTTCTTCAAACTCCTTCACCTTATTTCAACGAGTTTTCTTGGAGCGAGAAGCAGGCGGGGTATCTTCTATGGCAGGGGGTCTATCGCTATCCGTGTGAATATGGGCGGTTGTCTTCAACCATTCTTCCCAATCATATTCACGACCATGCTTTGGAGGCAGTTCTATGTTCCCCATGATTATAGCCCGGTGAATGGGAGAGGAAAGCGATTCAATGCGGTCAGTAAAATCAAAAGTTGGGAGTAATGGCTCTTTGAAGTATGCAGAAGTTTGAGTGGTGGTTTTGGTACACTTAGCTGGTGGTTGGTCAGCGGAAGGAGATGGGCAATGAGAAGATGTATCAGGTGCATCGGGATGAGAAGGATACTCTGTTGGAGGGTCTACGGGATGAAGGGTCCTCTTGATGCGGGCCATGAAGAGAAGAGGGTTAAAGACCCAAGGAAGATTGTTGAGGAAAGTTCAGGAAAAATAGCAAAGTTTTGGTTGCGCAGGTCCGTACAATCAAAATCAGTTGCACAACGTGTTGCAACACTTCGAAAACTTGCGTGGACGGGAGATCCGTTGCGCGGGTCCGTGCAATTAATATCAGTTGCACGGGAAAATCGCCAGGAGAAAAAATTCTTCGCCGCAGAAGAGAAGAATTGTAAAATATGAGAGAACGCATTATTTATAAGCTGTCACGGACGAGTAAGTACATGACCAGTTACGCGGGTCTGCGCAAGCCAAATAAAGAGTAGGCATTTTAATCATTTTTTGTTTCTTGAGGAAACAAAGAAAGGATCAAGGGGGCATTTGTTAAGGTATAAAAAATGGTGAAAGAATCGAGCAAGGAGAGGTAAAGAGATAAGAACTTTCAGAAAGAAGAAGATAGAGATAGCTTTCATGAGAGTGCACAGATCCGTGCAGCTATTATAGGTTGCGCAGTTTCACGCAATCAATCTCAGTTGCGCAGGTCTACGCAAAGTAAGTATCAGTTGCGCGGGACCTCGGAGTGTACTGCACAAAGGGTTTCGTTCAGAATGATCTAAAGCACTGAAAAATAGTCCCACATCGCTAAGATCAGGATTTTCACAAGTACGAGGGTCTATAAATACCCCTTCCCTCCTTCATTAAAGGTAATTGAAGATTTTCAAGAGGAGCGGAGCGGAGCAGAAGACAGAAGGTAAAAGAGAGTCTCCTGGTAGTTGCGCAGGACCGCGCAGCTGATACAGGTCGCGTGGGTCCACGCAACAAGGCTGCCCTACAGTCAGTGAAGTCCAAAGGCCGTCATGCTGCCGAAGTCTTTGGGTCAGGCTTCCTTTCTCTGGGTTTTCTCCTATTCATGGGTTCAAAGGAGAAGGATCAGTCGATCGAATCGACATTCCTCCTAAGTCCTAGGGGATGGTTGAAACAGGCGCTGCTATACTGCTGAAATCTTTATTTCATCCGTCGATCGAATCGACATTCCTCCTAAGTCTTAGGAGATGGTCGAAACAGGCGCCGGAAGGCTGTCGAAATGAACTTTTGATGTTTAAAGCACAAATCCCTTATTTCTAAATGATCTATCTTAGAATCAAGGGATGTAAAGAGGATGTAAATGAACTCAGTATCAATGAAATATGATGAATGTTCCTAGTATTCTTTCTCTGTTATGTTTGAATAAGACAATCTCCCAAATCAAATGCATTTGTTTCTTTGTCGAAACAGTTGTGTGTCATATTATAAGCGCAGTAACGACATATAACCTTCTCCTAGGAAGGGCATGGATACATCAGTACAATATCATACCCTCTACTCTGCATCAGTGTTTCAAATACTGTAAAGACGGAGTACAACATAAAGTGATGGCCGATGCAAAACCATATACGGAAGCTAAGTCCTTCTTTGCAGTGCTAGCTATTATAAAGAATTCACTATCGAAAAGATGAATAACGATGAAAGTGACATCCTAAAAAATGATCGGGAAAGTGCAATTATGAAAATAGCAGAAAAAGCAGTGCCATCTAAAACCACAAAAATAGGCAAGAAGTTCTATTTTGTGCCGAAGCATTTAAGGCAACCGGGACAACCACCGTTAACTCTGCTGTCATCTGAATAGCTGAAAATTTTACAGTCAAATTATATGGTGCCACTGCCGTACGCTCCAACAAGATTTCAAGTTAAGGTGAGTGAAAAATATTGTGAGCCAATCGAGTTCTATATTTCAGAAGCAGTAAGGATAAGAGGAGAAACTCAAAGTAATGACTACCATGGTAGGTTGACGCCGCAAGACCTCCAAAAGTATAGTCTGACAAGTAAGAAAATTATGAAAAACATGGGCTTTGATTATGAAGAGCCCGTTGGCTTAAACCATGGAAAGGGAATTCAAGTCTCCATTGGGATCGATCAGGAGAAGTGTAGAAAATTTCAAGGGTTGGGGGCAAGCTAGTCAATGAATACGATTACAATCATGTAGCCTCCCGTAGAAATATACTGCCTCAATATCTTCGAGGATGAAAGAATATATCTCCAACAACAGTCACAATCATATCCAAGGGGCAAGTTCAAAGCCAAATGAGATAAAATGTGCTCAATGAAAGCAAAGTTCTTCAGAAGAGTAAATAGAAGCCTATGATGGCCCATAATCGCATTGACAAAAAGGAAATTGCTTCTGAAGGCACTATTGAGGCATAAAAAATATTCCATGTCTGGAGTATTTTGGTAAATTCCATGTCGGGGGTATTTTGGTAAATTCCATATCTGGGGTATTTTGGTAAATTCCACGTCTGGGCGTATTTTGGTGAAAATCCAGTTCAAAGGGTAGTTTAGGTATTCCGGGTATTCTGGTAAAAATCCAGTTTCAAAGGTAGTTTAGGTATTCCGGGTATTCTAGTAAAAATCCAGTTCAAAGGGTAGTTTAGGTATTTCGGGTATTCTGGTAAAAATCCAGTTCCAGGGGTAGTTTAGGTATTTTGATAACATTCCATGTCCTATGGGTAGTTTAGGTATTCTGGTAAAAGGGATTGAAAAGGGTAGTTTGGTAAAAAAGGGGTGCACATGTGTCATTTTAAGAGAGAAATGTTATACACCACCATTTAAGAGGTAGCTTGGTGGTCACCATAGTTTAAGAAAAGAAGACGTTCAAGTGTGAAGCGATAGGTGGTGGTGATCACCACTCTGTAAGAGTGTTGCGGCCTATAAATACCCCACTCCCACTCCATTTGGGGGGTTGGATCGGATGAGATCAGTTGGTGGGCCAAAGAAATGAGAGAGGAGAGGAAGGGAAGGAAGTCTTTGCGCGGACCCGCGCAAGTGAAGTTGTTTGCGTACAGCCGCGCAAAGGAAGTTGCTTGCACAGTACTACGCAATCAAAAGGGAAGATGGCTTTCACGCCACTTTTCAACAAGGTTTGGAGAAGACCCTTTGTGCAGGACCCCACAAAGAGAATGGGAGAATTCTCATAAGCTATATACCTAGGAATGCTGTCCGAGGAAGGGTTTCATTTGTGCAGGACCGCGCAAACAATTAGATTTATGGTCGTGCTTAAACAGAGGAAGAAAACTTCTTTCTTCCACTGTGTCGCCGGTAATGTCCATTACAGCAATCTTTTGAGAGATCTACACCGTCCAATATCTTCCTATTGAGATTTCGACCATGAAAGGTGAGTTTTGATTGCCTTTTAACGTGGCCCACCTACATAATCAAGCCGGGAAAGCAGCTGAACGGTCCGCTTGCGATCATTATTGCGATCATCTGAATGAGCAAGGTCGTCAAAGATCAACATGGCTGTGAAGAGTTTTTCTTCCTCTACCTCATGGACGCTTCAGATCAAGCTTTTGTTGCAGGATGGTGGCCCACAACGCACGTACGGAGCCTCTGTTTGAAACAGAGTCGACGCCGTCAACGCTGTTGGTTTTGATGGCCCACTTATTGAATGTAAGTGGAAAATCCATTCCATCCGTTGGGTTTAGGGCGAAAAACTGTCCAGGATAGACTATTTCTGGACTAGAATTGGTGTGGTCCACATGATCTTTTAAACCGCCGTCCATTCCGTATTCAACGGTTAAGATCTTGCAATCACTTGCATGGAGACAAAAGGAGAGCTAGACAAGGGTAAGGCCCATCCTCTGAAGATAATGGACGGTTCAGATCACTCAATGGAGTAGTGAGTGGACCCCACTACACAAAAATAGCCAGCGTGGGAGGGATGCTGTGTATATTTGGAAATGAAGAAGACGAGTTGGGTCAGCGTTGCTGACCGACTTTGTGAAATACGGTGCCCGGCTCGTGCACTTATTTGTGATGTACACGCGATGTACATATAGACTCCAGTGTGACCTTCGCGGAAAATCTGCTCCGTCCATTCACTTGCCCGTTGTATTTAAAGAGTTCAGGCCGAGTTTGAAGTATATCCAGATATCTGGCAGGCCGCAAATCACGATCTCAGGGGCTGATTTGTCAGTTTGTCCATTTCTACAAGGATCTAGAAGCTGAAATTTTATAAGGACAGTTAATTTATGGTTTTAATGCTGCACATAAAGTTTCGGTCCGAACGGACGGTGACAACCCCCTGATCTTACATTCTGGGAGACTTTTCAGGCCCGTTTAGCATGATCGGCTCGATTTCTTCAGGGCTTGGCCACACTACAACAGGATGCTTCATATTTTAAGGATGAATGACTGGAAGGATGCTTCATATTTTAAGAAAGAATGACTGGAAGGATGCTCCATATCATTGAAGACTAGTTGATTAGATTCGTCAATTCCTCCAAAGTACCTAGGAGATGACCGAAATAGCGCCGTTATGTTGCCGAAATTCCATCGAGCTATCTTCTCTTTCATTCAGTACATTGTATCAATTGTACTTTATTTTCAGAATTAAGGGAATCAGAGGATGTAAATGAACTCAGATAGATGTGATGAATGTTCTCTCATTTATTCTTTGTTATCATTGAATAAATCCCCCAAATAAACGCATTTGTTTTCTTGTCGAAACAAAATGACGACTCTGCTGGGTAATTTTATTATTCAATGGTAACTTGAAAAATATTAAGAGAATATTTATCACTTTTTGGCGTCTGTATAGACGCCAAAATGGCGACTCTCAGCGGGAACATCCTCCCCTTCATGTCTGAAAATAAGGTACGATTTTATTTAACAAATTAACTAATGCTCTGTTCTGAATGATCAAATCAGTTTCGGTCAAAGACAAATAATGCTAGAACGATGGCAGTTACCGGAGAAAGCTAGCTTCTTGTACTGGAGCGATTCAAACATCAGCTAGTCAGTACATGTCTAAGGAAGAGGAACAAGTTTCTTTGATCTGGCAGTTCTTTTGCAGCATACATATGAATATGATGTCTCAGATGAAAGACTTCTTCAAAAGCGTTGTGTGGCTCCCACACATGGCCAATTAATGGATCAAGCAGAGAAAGGGTGGATGTAACATCCCGAAAATCGGGGGTCGGGTAGAAACCTAACTCCCGAGTTCCAGAACGTCACTTATGCAACATAGATAATGATAAATGTATGTTGTCTATAGAATGACATTAAACAAGATTGAGACTAAGCCACAACAACATATCATACTCCAGAGAGAGTTAAATCAGCAAGCGGAAGGCTGTGATAAATACATAAAATATATAATTGATTATAAGTCTCCAGTGTGTGAACATGTACTAGGTTAATTAAATACATGTATACTCCAAAAATGGAAAGAAAAGAATATACATGAGTGCTCTAAAAATATAAAATGACAAGTGTCAAGGCGTCTAATCAACCTCCCTATAATCCCGTCGATCAGAACACGGAGGAGAAATCCTCCTCATCATCATACAAGTCTGGCTCCGCTTCACAAGTAGCGCCATCATCTGCAACTACAACCGAGTCTGGTGGGTGTCCGGAAACACCGTCCCGTAACGTGGGAGTGAGTGATCAACTCAGTGGAATAATAGAGCAAAGATTAGCATGATATCAAATCAATCACGCGTTAATAGTAAAGTAAACAATCAAACATTCCTAGATACCATTGTTAATGCATGCATGAAATGACATGATGGATGCCCTCACCGACATACTCCCTCTTGCCGCACCATCTGCGTTCGCGGCATGCTTTCTTCCCGCAATGCTCCACATCTTCCAGGCACATGCAATGCGATATGGATAATGATTACCAAGTTGTTATTAGTCCTTTTCATACAGCAGGATTGGAAAACTAAGGTACCTTCCTTATATCAATACCCAAACAATGATCCTGTCTAGGGTCGTCACTCCTAGTAATCTCATACGATGATATATTTCTAGGTCGCTGCAAGGGCTGTCAGGGCTGTTGCATGCACTCGTTGCACCGCTCTCCCATCACCTTATCAATACAGGCCTAATTTATAACCTTAAGACTGCATCAGGACTCGTCGCCCCCATGCGGTGTCAGGATAAACTCAAGGTCACTACAAAGGGCTGTCAGGGCTGTTGCTCGCACTTGTTGCTCTACTCCCCCATCACCTTATCAATGTAGGCCGACAGTAAGAATATAGTGTCTCATACCACCATAATCTGCTCAAAGTAGGGGCTCACTGGTCACTACGGGGAGGTTTGTGGCCCCAGCATAGGCCGACAGCTCGACCACGGTGTCCCATACCACCATGCCTGGCTCATGAGTCTTAGGGGATCGAGGTACCAAGGTTAGAGGGGCTTTCCAATGGTAAGTTTAGTACCCTAGGTTCAAGCAGTTATGACAAATACAAGGTGAACATACAATGGTCAGTCGGGTTACTTGATGAGTCCGACTAGCGCGAGCGCACGTCGAATCGACCGACATGAAGTGCACAAGTACTTCGTGTGGCCTAACCACTGTTGACGACTCTAGTACGACTCGAGTTCGTCATACACATCCTTCGTGGCGAATAGAATCCGACCACGAATTCTAAACTGTTACCGACTGCCTGGACTAGAGTATAGCCCCAAGCACATGAAATGTGAATCAGTAATCATATGAGATAGACAGAATTGAATAACAAGTGATTCAAGCATGTTAGCAACATGTTATAAGATACAACATATGCAATTTAACCATACACAAGCATTTCATATATATATGGTAATCAATTCAAATAAACAAACATGGAGGAAATCATATACTTTCACCCAAAGAGTTGAGAATCCTATCTCAACGCTTATCTACACCCTCATTTACTCAATACTTATACAAACATTTATACAAACACTTAGACTACACAACTCCAACGTACTTGACGTATGTTGATTTCAACATATAATATGATAGATCCTTATATCAAGGAGATGTCTAATACACAACAATCATGTTCTTACATTCAAAACATGTGGCAAGCATAAATCATATTGATTTAGGCATTTCCACAAACACTTAGTTAGTCTACACACATTAGTCTACATAGCATATGTCTGCCAATATGTACATTAGGGCGAATCTCTTCGCCAAACAGATCATACATCCATGACTAGTATAAATACACGGAAAATACCCATGACAATCATATCGGCAAAATACGTACCTATACAGTATTTCCTACAAATACCTAAAATACCCTAAATCTCATATTCTTCGTACGTATTCAAAATGAAAAACGGACAGCATGTTGTACATGTCAAATAGCATTCTTGTCAACAATCTACCATTAAACGACATTGAAAGCTTTGAAAACAGGTAATCTAAGCATCTAAGATCCGCACCTTAAACCAGAAATTGTAAAACGAAGTTGATTCAGACGATAAGTCTTCGTCAACGGCGGGTACGGTACCTATGACATGAAATGGGTTAGCTATACCAACACTACAACTATTCTAAGCTTCAAATCAGGTTAGGGTTAGGATCTCTTACCTAAGAATGGAGCTGAAAACATCGAAATGGTGGTGCAGAAGCGACGGCTATGGAACATGGAGCAGCAGGGAAGAATCCCAGGAGAGAGCTCCAAATCTCCCTCCCTTTCTCTCTCTTTCTCCCTCTCTTTTCTCTCTTCTCTCTCCAAATTTGTATGGAATGAAAGAGTAGGGGTCTAAGCCCTTTTTATAAGTCCAAAAGCGACGAAAATAGACTTGGGGCCAAAGTATACTTATTTTATGTCCAAATACAGACTGTTCCGTCTCAACGGAGCATATCTGGAGGTCCCCTATCCGAATGCGGTCAGACTTAAGCTCATGGATACTGGATCCTGCTCACATCAAGTTTTCAGTCCGGTAGTGTTCCCAGATTGCACGTTGCGGACCAGTTTCAGTTCAACAGCTACCGGTACTCGATCAGGGCCACAAGTGCGTTGACATGTAAGGGCCACCTATCCTAATCCGAGGGTAAAATTTGATCAAATTCTGACGGTCAGAATGCTTAGAAAATGTCGCGCAAGTGACACATGCCAAATTTCATAAATTTTATTAATTTTTAACATTTCTCAGACTCTTCACTCTGGACTCAAGGAAATCGTCGTGGGATATCATTTAGACTTGATTTTTGAGGTGATTGTCAAGTCCAACTAGGCAGTCAGGATTTTCTAAGTTCGGGGTAATCGAACTTCCGACGTGCGGTCTAGAGCCGATACAAAGTTTCAAGGTGCTCCCGAGAGCAATCGGGAATAGAGTTCGATCCTAGGTTTTACGGTATTTTAGCGTCACCTATCCTATACGTTTTGACTCTAGCAAATCGTATTGAAAGTGATTAGTGAGAATTTCACAGGTCATCTAGTGCAGCGCTAGTTATTCTCGTTGGATTTCTAAAGGAAGTAGCCTTTATTAATTTTTGTTTGAGATGAGATTTAAAGGGTGGAGCGAGGGTGTTTGGAAACGGAAGAAGGAAGAGTTTGGAGGGGTAATTTTTACCAAAAATCAGGCATTTTAGTGAGAAAGGAGAGCTTGGAGGGTCACTTTGTGAAGGAAGTACCCGATCGGGGAGGTTATAAGGGACGACCCACATACCAGGGGGCTACCCTAACCCCTAAACACCTCCAGCCCGAAGGTCGGCCGGAGTGGGGCCCACTGTACGGCGAACCCTAGCCAGTCAAACTGCAAACCGGCGATGCCGGACACATGAGGCGTGGTCCCCCTGTCCCCTAGGTCCCAAAAATACATGGGGCCCACCTTGGATCATTGTGGATTAGCGTGGGTGGGCCCACGACTCTGTTCAAGGAGTTTCGGGGCCAGTTTGCAAACCGGAATGAATTTCTGTAGCATATAGTATATGATTTTGAGGTAGGAGACACTAATCTATCCAACTAACCTATCTATTTTGTTAGATTATAAAAGGTTAAGGGTCGAAACCCATTTTACCAATTTATTTACTATTCACAATAATTTTTAGCTTCGGTATTGTTCTTCATCGTTAATACCCTAGGATTGGTGTTCTTTACTATGTAAACTTGAGGAGTCATGTTTAATATGAAAGTACTTGGAGAAATTTGAAGAATGAGGTGGTGAAAGGTGAGTTTTGAAGGAAATGGATTGAAAAGTGATTTCTTTGGCTTTGGGATTGAGCTCTGAAATTGATAAGGTTGAACCATAGCCTAAGGACGTCTAACCCCAGGTTAGCAAAAATCGGGGTGTTACAGTGGAGCACTTGTGAATCTTCCAAGGTTACAATTATTACCTAGGTATGCATCTTTCACGGCTTTGCTGCGGATGAAGTTATATTCCCAGCGGTAAATGGGGAATTATCGTTTGCTCAGAAGCACACTGAAGAAGAAAGTCAATTCGAAAATTTTAAATGCTTGATAAAAAGTATTTAGAGTTCTAGAGCCAATTCAAATTTAGCTGATTTTTATTCAAAGCTATGCTCACATGCTGACCAAATAATGAGTAGCATGCAGAAGCACTTCCATGAAGGGAAGTTAAATGAAGAAGAAGCATGGTAGCATCGAAAGAAGTGTATGCTTCGTCAGTAGCATTGTGAGACAATGAAGGACGGATGATAGCATGTTTGTGCACAAAGAGTGTACAAAGCCTTCAGATGAAAAGTTAGTTCAACTAAGTCAAGCATTGCTCGCCAACAAGTAAACGGATCAGTTAATGAATTAATGAATTCATCGGTCAATGGAGAACACTGGGGGCATCGTCGCAATTCGCCAGAATAAAAATTACTTGAAAGTCTTAAAAGAATAGTAGCATATATAGCCGAAAAAAGAAAGCAAAACAAAGGACTGTCAAAGCTGAAGAAGGCGATGTATGGCTTATGAGGAATCAGTCGTTAGCTGCAAAGGAAATTATATTTCCATAGTTAAAGTATTAAAGGAAATAAAACAAAGAAGAAAAGAAGAACAGGCAAGAAGAAACCAAGACAAGTATATTCATCATGGGAGCAAATTTTCATCAATATATCCGCCAGTTCAGCAAAATCTATTATCCCTGAATATCCAAAGGGTTCACAGCGTGTTGATTTAAAAGATTCACGACACAATTATTCAGGGGACAGATGAAGATGCACAGAATACGTAATCTTTTACGATAAGCTACAATTCAAAATATCAGAATCCCAAATGAGGGATACTCGCTTCATCAAAAGATATTACCCATGAAGAAGCTGCTGATTTTGATCCAGAATATTATCAGCATAATGATTCTAAATCAAAAGGGGGCAAACAAGGATAAGATCATAACTACTCGTCAGCAAAAGGATATATAAAGAAGAAATTTGCGAGCATATCGACTACGTTAACAAATCTGCTGAAAAGGAAAGCAAGATATCGCCATTCTGGAAAGAAACTAATCATCGTCATCACCAAATTATTGTCATTCTGAAAAGAAAGTGATTATCGCCGTTCTGAGAAATGATCATCACCATTCTTACAAGACGCCTATTATCAAAGCCTATTATCAAATGAGTTTAGCAAAGTCTGGAAAGAATCATATTGTCTTGAAGATTCTTTGGCAAAGTTTATATCGTCTTGAAGATTCTATGAATTATATCATCTTGAAGATTCTCTTGAAGATATTATCAGAGGCAGCGACGATGATCACGATTATTACTGTATTACAAGGCTCGATTATTATTACCTCACAAGGCACGATAAGGCAGCCTAGCCAAGCTAAATCCTCAAAGGGTCAAAATCCTAAAAGGGCCAAAATCCTAAAAAAGAAAGGAAAAATCACAGAAGAGCCGAATCAAAAATTCATTATGCTCTAAAAGAAGAGCTAAAAGCTCTAAAAGGATCAAGCCCTAGAAGGATCAAAACTCTAAAAAGGACCAAGCTCTAAAAAAGTTGGCCAACTACGCATAAGTACTACCATTTTCGTCATTCAGGCAAGCGGACGAGAAGTCAGTGGCCCTAAAAAGCCTGTGAAGGCTATCGTCCCCACCCATGCGGGCAGCTGATGAAGCCTATGACTAATATGCCTAAAAGGCTAAAAAGTAATAGGATAGTCACGCGTAACTCCCATGACGTCTGTATAGTTTCCTGGCAGCGTCACGGGGAATGGAGGAAAATGTCCTCCCATGAATGGGCTCGCTCTTGCAGACGAAGGAAATAAGGGCCGCAGTGTGAGCACCATGCCAACCATGCATAAGACCCTCCTTATTTGTGGTTCGATTCTGGTACTAACTCATGAGGAAGGGCTTAAACCTACTTATCGATGGACTGGTAACCATGGATTTGGTACCCCAAAGGTAGCCTTGTGAGCTCTGTGAACTCTAGAGAGTTACCGTGGCCAACCCTGTGCGTAAAACCAACTGAGTTCATGACTCCGGTAGCTTCATTGGGCCCCTCTGATGGATCGCTGTTTGTGAACTCCCCAGGCAGTGAGAAGTCCAACGAACTCTAGAGAGTTACAGAGACCATCACGTGAGACCCGACTCTTGCATGAGTCTAAGCTGCTCTAACTACTCAAGAGCTTAAACTGTGTGTTGCTCCACTACTCAAGAGCCTAAACTGTGTGTGTAAGTGTCTGGCCAGTAGTGTCGGTCTAGTGTGTCGGTCTAGTAGTGTCAGTCAAGTCAAGTCAGTCTAGTTCAATCTAGACTAGTCAAGTCAAGTCAGTCTAGTTCAATCTAGACTAGTCCAGTCAAGTCAGGTCAAGGTCAGTTTTATCCAGTTAAAGTATGGTTAGTTAAAAGTACACTAGTACCATTGCTCAAAAAGCATAAACTATGTTTAGCATTCAAAATGCTGCAAATACATATTTCACTACAGATATGCTTAAACATGCAAAGCATAAATTATGCATAACATTCAAAATGCTGCATATACATATTTCAATATAGATATGCTCAAATATGCAATTGCTTGATGAAAATTTTAAACATTGATTAGACCACATGCAAAAATGCATTTCTCTTGAATCAAGTTCAAATTATATCAACAGTAAATGCCTTCAAGATATTGGCGATTATCTACTCAAAAGCTTAAATCTCCAAGGTCAATTACTATATTGACAAGAGTTGTAAGGTCTTTTCGTCTCTCGCCTTCTTAATGAATAGAGCCATATTATTGCACAAGGTCCTTAAAAGGGAGCAGAGAATAAACTAGTGAAGAATTATCATTCTCTACTGGACAATACAAGGACTGTGATATATTCCTTAGAAGTCATGAAAAGAGCAGTAAAGATTATTTATTCTTTAAGAGTATCAGAAGGCTTTACTTCAGAAATATTTTCTTCTAAAGAAATCTTTGTGCGACATTAACCTGGAAAGGCGGCAGGATTTAATATCTTCAAAATAATCTATGCCTTGGTCTTTCTGATAATCTCTTATACGCTGCGAAGGAATTTATATGCCAAGTATTATGGATAATGACATTGCAAAACTCCAAGTATAGGATCTGATGGAGACAAAGAACAGATGGAAGCGTCATCATCAAATCAGCAAAGATCCAAGAAAAAGTCTATGAAGAAATGCTAAGGAGCACAAACTCGAGAAGACTCAATAAAAAGACTCAGTGATTGAACCTTTGGAACTAAAGATGAAATCTCCAAGAGTGCAATATAAAGAACATAAAGAATACAATGCGAAGCACGATGACAAGCGCAAAGATTGATTAAATCATATTGCGAATATCACAATCGGCCTAAAAAGAGAAGAAACTCTCAATCTATTTAAAATTATCAATGCTGCATAAAGCTAAATTGAAAATTATAGTAGATTAAGATACTAATTCTGATTAATTTGGCAGGAAAGATCATTATTTGAAAGATTGAGTTATGCAGATCATAAATAAAGGAAACCATCAAAAAAGGTGTTACAGTAGGAGAAGCATTAAAGAAAGATACAGAGTTAAGGGAAAGAATCGCTTGAGTTGATCAAAAGGACAGAATCGTTGGAGTTGATCAAAGAAACCGTTACAGCAGCAATGGTGTTGAAGGAAAGTTCTCTAATCAAATCGCTCAAAGATGAAGTCGTCACAACTATTGCAGAGGCGTGCTTCAAAGAAAAGAGAATTTTTATCCTCTCTAGTGAAGCATCTGCTCGACACTGCTGACTGGAGGCATTCAAGTTTTCCGCTCGGGTGCCATCATTCAAGTCTTCCGTTCGAGTGCTATCCTTCAAGTCTTCCGTTCGAGCGCTATCCTTTAAGTCTTTTGGTCAAATGCGAGCATTCCAGTCTACTGGTCAAATATGAGCATTCCAGTCTTCTGATCAAATATGAGCATTCCAATCTTCAGTCAAATGTGAGCATTAAAGTCTTCTGGTCAAACACGATCATCCAGTCTTCCATGCAAGCATAATCATCTGGTCATCCTTTAGTTGTAGTTCATTTAAGTTTTTCAAGCAGAGGAAGATCAATCCTCCATTTGATTTCAAGAATCAATCAAAGGAGGATCGAGGGGGCATCTGTTGAGGCATAAAAAATATTCCTTGTCTGGGGTATTTTGATAAATTCCATGTCATGGGTATTTTGGTAAATTCCATGTCTGGGGGTATTTTGGTGAAAATCCAGTTTAAAGGGTAGTTTAGGTATTCCTGGTATTCTGGTAAAAATCCAGTTTCAAGGGTAGTTTAAGTATTCCGGGTATTCTGGTAAAAATCCAGTTCAAAGGGTAGTTTAGGTATTTCGGGTATTCTGGTAAAAATCCAGTTCCAGGGGTAGTTTAGGTACTTTGATAACATTTCATGTCCTAGGGGTAGTTTAGGTATTCTGGTAAAAGGGATTGAAAAGGGTAGTTTGGTAAAAAAGGGGTGCACATGTGTCATTTTAAGAGAGAAAGGTTATACACCACCATTTAAGAGGTAGCTTGGTGGTCACCATAGTTTAAGAAAAGAAGAAGTTCAAGTGTGAAGTGATAGGTGGTGGTGATCATCACTCTGTAAGAGTGCTGGGGCCTATAAAATACCCCACTCCCACTCCATTTGGGGGGTTGGATCGGATGGGATCAGTTGGTGGGCCAAAGAAATGAGAGAGGAGAGGAAGAGAAGGAAGTCTTCGCGCGGACCCGCGCAAGTGAAGTTGTTTGCTTACAGCCGCGCAAAGGAAGTTGCTTGCACAGTACCGCGCAATCAAAAGGGAAGATGGCTTTCACGCCACTTTTCAATGAGGTTTGGAGAAGACCCTTTGCGCAGGACCTCGCAAAGAGAATGGGAGAATTCTCATAAGCTATATACCTGGGAATGCTGTCCGAGGAAGGGTTTCGTTTGCGCAAGACCGCGCAAATAGTTGGATTTATGGCCGTGCTTAAATAGAGGAAGAAAACTTCTTTCTTCTATTGTGTCACCGGTAATGTCCATTACAAAAATCTTTTAAGAGATCTACACCGTCCAATATCTTCCTCTCGAGATTTCGATCGTGAAAGGTGAGTTTTGATTGCCTTTTAACGTGGCCCACCTACATAATCAAGCCGGGAAAGCAGCTGAACGGTCCGCTTGCGATCATTATTACGATCATCTGAACGAGCAAGGTCGCCAAACATCAACATGGCTGTGAAGGATTTTTCTTCCTCTACCTCATGGACGCTTCAGATCAAGCTTTTGTTGCAGGATGGTGGCCCACAACAGAGTCAACGCACGTCGACATTGTTGGTTTTGATGGCCCACTTATTGAATGTAAGTGGAAAATCCTTCCGTCCGTTGGGTTTAGGGCGAAAAATCGTCCGGGATAGACTGTTTCTGGACTAGAATTGGTGTGGTCCACATGATCTTTTAAACCACCGTCCATTCCGTATTCAACAGTTAAGATCTTGCAATCACTTTCATGGAGACAAAAGGAGAGCTAGACAAGGGTAAGGCCCATCCTCTGAAGATAATGGACGGTTCAGATCACTCAATGGAGTAGTGAGTGGAACCCACTATACAAAAGAGCCAGCGTGGGAGGGACACTGTGTATATTTGGAAATGAAGAAGACGAGTCGGGTCAGCGTTGCTGACCGACTTTGTGAAATACGGTGCCCGGCTCGTGCACTTATTTGTGATGTACATGCAATGTACATGTAGACTCCAGTGTGACCTTCGTGGAAAATCTGCTCCATCCATTCACTTGGCCGTTGTATTTAAAGCGTTCAGGCCGAGTTTGAAGTATATCCAGATATTTGGCGGGCCGCAAATCACGATCTCAGGGGCTGTTTTGTCAGTTTATCCATTTCTGCAAGGATCTAGAAGCTGAAATTTTACATGGACGGTTAATTTATGGTTTTAATGCTACACATAAAGTTTCGGTCCTTACAGACGGTGGCAACCCCCTGATCTTACATTCTGGGTGACTTTTCAGTCCCGTTTAGCATGATCGGCTCGATATCTTTAGGGCTTGGCCACACTACAACAGGATGCTTCATATTTTAAGGAAGAATGACTGGAAGGATGCTCCATATCATTGAAGACTGGTTGATTAGATTTGTCAATTCCTCCTAAGTACCTAGGAGATGATCGAAATAGCGCTGTTATGCTGCCGAAATTTCCATCGAGCTATCTTCTCTTTCATTCAGTACATTGTATCAATTGTACTTTATTTTCAGAATCAAGGGAATCAGAGGATGTAAATGAACTCAGTAAATGTGATGAATGTTCTCTCATTCATTCTTTGTTATCATTGAATAAATCCCCCAAATGAAACGCATTTGTTTTCTTGTCGAAACAGGCGCTACTGATTTTGATACAGAACATTATCAAGATAATAATTTTGTATCAAAAGGGGGCAAGATGAATAGAATGAATAAGGAAGAAGTTTACAAACATATCAAAATCATATGATAAGCATATCAAGATCATATGATGATAAATAAAGAAAGACGAAGAAGATGAGCGCCGTCAAAAGAGTTCTACAAAATTTTGTCTAAAATCGATATCACCATCAAGCTGGTATATTACAAACAATACAGACAAATGATACAGATAAATAATTTCAGACGAAAATACCTATCATCCTCTTCCAAGACAGCATGTTAGATCATCACCAAAAGTCCTCAGTCTTCCAAAACATTTGAAGATAGCATATTAAATCGCCACCGAACAAAAAAGAGTGTCGGTGATCGCTACCAAACATTAACACTCATCGTCGATAGAAAATCTCCATCGAAATTAGAATCATCAGGTATCGATGATCATAAAAAGAAAAAGAGAACAACTATCGCTGTTGCCGATCAATCGCTCATCAAAATTACCATCATCGCTAAGCTGATACATTGTTTTAAACATGATACAAAAGTCCTTATGACATTGTCAGCAGCAGCGAAATGTCAATTACTGTTCAACCATATGATGAATCATACAGCCAACTATATAAAATTGGCGACAGTGATGACTGCTGATTATAAAAAGGTAGCCTAGCCAAGCCTATATGGCCAACTACACATAAGACCCATGATTATAAAAAGGCAGCCCAGTCAAACCAATGGCCCGTTGTGCATGAGACCTATGAAGATTGTCATTCGGGCAACGGCGAGAAGCCAGTGGCCCTAAAAAGCCCGTAAAGGTCATCGTACGCATACCCATGCGGGCAGCTGACGGAGTCAATGACCAAAAGCCAGAAGGCCAAAAGTTGACAAAAAAGCCAAGAGCTAATAGTCTTCAACGACCAAAAGCCAAAAGGCCAAAAAGTTAACTAAAAGCCAAAGTGCTAAAAGTCCTCAAATGACCAGTCAGCGTAACCCCCATGCCATCTGTATAGCTTTTTGGCAGCGTCATGGGGAATGGAGGACAATGCCCTCCCGTGAATGGGCCCGACCTTACAGGCGAAGAATATGAGGGCTGTAGCGTGCGCTTTAGATAGGCCAACCATGCATAAGATCCCCAGATTTGTGGTTCGATTTCGGTACTAACTCATGAGGAAGGGCTTAAACCTACTCATCGTTGGATCGACAACCATGGATTTCATACCCCCAAAGGTTGCCTTGCGAGCTCTGTGAACTCTAGAGAGTTACCGTGGCCAACCCTGTGCGTAAAACCAACCGAGTTCACGGCCCCGGTAGCTTCACTGGGCCCCTCTGATGGATCACGGTTTGTGAACTCCCTAGGCAGTGAGAAGTCCAGCAAACTCTAGAGAGTTACAGAGACCATCACGTAAGACCCGACTTTGATTAGAGTCCAAGTAAATTCACTCCACTACTCAAGAGCTTAAACTGTGTGCGTAACTGATTGAATTAAAACCTAGCACCGCCAATAAAATATAAATGAATAAAGTCATGTAGGAGATCCCGTATTAACAAGCATAAAATATTGATGCTTTATGATCAGTTTCATAGAATGTTATGGTAAACCATGTGCAATGTTTAAAATGCAGTAAATTCATGTTGAAGTTATGACATAGACAATATGTCTGGAATAATGCATAATGTAGAAGCGCATGAAAGAGTTACTGAAATTTACTACTGAAAGTCAAAGGAGAACATACACTCAAATATATAAAAAAAAAAAGAAGAAGAAAGGAAGAAGCAAAAGTATGTATAAAAAAAAAGTGGATTACATGCTTATAATTCCTCTGTAATGCCTACTATATTCATATATTGTCGCAAGTTTTCCTTTAATTGAATCTGAGCTGCATCATGCTTTGATTTCTCTTCAAGAATAATCTTTGTTTGATCAGGAAGGCCACCTAATTTGTCTTTTAAAGATGTGATCATTTCCTTGCTCCTGAGTAATTCAGACTTTTCAGCATCAGCAGACTGAATATTGACATCAAGTTTCTCTTTAACCTCTTGTATAGACAGTTTTCTCTCATGACCTTGCAGTTCTAGCTGCGAAATCTCTTCTCTTAAAGCCCCAATACGATCTTGAATGAGTACCTTGTCATCAGTAAGGGTCTTCAGCTGTTCTTACAAAGATAACTGTTCCTGGTCTAATTCAGATATGGTGGAAGCAATAAGTGAAGCTTTCTCCTTAGACAAAGCTAACTGCTTCCCATATTCCAGAACTTCCGGAGCAATGGTAATATTCTCTGCTGATGCCAAAGAAGCTATCGAATCACGGAATCTGAGGAGGGAATCACGCAAAATAGAAATATTAATTTTCGCCATCTTTGCAGAACTTTTCAGAATCTCGATGGCAATGTCCAAGTCTGGCCATTGCTCAGGATCTTTGAAGATATGAACTATTGTTGACAAAGAATTCTTCATCAGAAGCATTTTGTGAGCAGGAATCTTTGAGGGAAATGGTAGCTTAGAGGCAGTGGCCACAGATTCAGAGCTGGTCGCCCCGCTACAGAGAAGAATTCCTATAACATGAATGAGAGATAAAGTTAGAGAAAACAATGCGAGATGAAGGATTGACGGCTCTTCAAATTAATATATATACCTAGCGTAGAGGTATGACCAACAAGTGAGGGAACTTCTGGGGCTGCAGAAGTACCAGCTTCCAATATGTTAGCAAGAGAAGGTGCCTCCACTCTGTGCTCGAGTCTCTGGTAGTACGAGTCGGTAGATCAGTAGCCTCGATAGGAAATATAATTTCACGGGCCACACTTTTTGGTGCCACCAAAGGAGCCAAGGAAATCCGTGGTGAAGCCATTGGTATAGTAGGGTGAAGATCTACAGAGGGGGCAGCGCTCGTCTCGATATTAGCCACATGCGTACCTGAAAAGGAAATGACAGTGATGATAAGATAGCGATCACTAGCTAAGTAAGTGAATGTCTAAGGAATTCAGACTCCCTTACCAGGTGAATACCCATATTCCTCGTAGTCCAAGAGTTCTTCATCCTCTCTGATTACCGCATGTGGCTTTCCAGGAATAGGAGTGGCAGGGAAATTTCAGGAGCCGTGGGGAAATGTTCCTCCTCTACATTTTCGGTGGTCATTTTTCCTCATCATCCATGTTGATCTCCCCTTCTTCATAGTCGTCGTCCTGAGCTCCATCATTTCCATCATCATCATTGTTATCATCGTCTCTAGATCCCAGGGGAGTGGAATCCTCTGATGCAGAAGATGAATTTTCGTTTGCCAGATCCTCCTCATCTACTTCCACAACCATGACTTGTTTTGCTTTGTATGAGACGGGCCGATTGCTTTCACTTGGGGATCTCCTACCGACTGGAACTGAGGGAGATGAGGAGACCTGTCTTGCCTCTTCCTGAGGAATGGGTGATGATGTTTGTAGACATGCTCATGATCTAGTCATCAGAGACGACGAGCTAGGGGGAAGAGGTTGTGAAGAAGGGGCAGGTTCATTTCGAGCCGGACTCTCCTCAACTGTAGTAATTTCTTCAGGAATAGGGGAGGATGTTCCTGCAACATCCTTTGAAGCTCGGCTTCTAAAGTCATGGGGGACATGTTCAAATTCCGCTAGAACTCCATGAGCAAACTAACCGTCTAAAGTATTAATTGGTTTTCTCTCACAAATCGGCTCTTCCGTTGATATCTTTCTGTAAATTTCACCATGATGAGGCGCTCGACTCTTCTCTAGAATGAAGCCAATTCCATTCTCAATCTTTCTACGTCTGAGCTGAGGTGGGTGGAGAAAGAGAAGAGAGTCCATAGGTAAGCGTTTGTTGATCAGGAATGATTGATGGTCCCACCATCTCATCCAGCTATAGGAAGTACGTACTATACGGTTAAAGCTAGGGATAATGAACGAAGAGTTGACACGACCACCTAATAGTTGCTTCCATATCATGGCCCAGTTCAGAGGGCCTGTTCCATTGCAGCGCATTCTCTTAGTAACCAACCCGCAGTCTTCTGGTACGGCTTGGTCATAGACGAATTGGTGAGCAAAACGGCTGGGATAGTAGGGTTCTCTCCAGAATTTTGTCCCTTTTCTAAGAGGTAGACTACAAGAGTGGATAGAAAAAAAAAGAAGGCCCTTTCCACTATATGTTTCGACAAAGAAACAAATGCATTTGATTTGGGAGATTGTCTTATTCAAACATAACAGAGAAAGAGTACTAGGAACATTCATCACATTTATTGATACTGAGTTCATTTACATCCTCTTTACATCCCTTGATTTTAAGATAGATCATTTTGAAATAAAGGACTTGTGCTTTAAGTATCAAAAGTTCATTTCGACAGCTTTCCGGCGTCTGATTCAATCATCTCCTAGGACTTAGGAGGAATGTCGATCCGATCGATGGGTCTTTAATGAAATAAAGATTTCAGCAGCATAACAGTGCCTGTTTCAACCATCCTCTGGGACTTAGGAGGAATGTCGATTCGATCGACTGATCTTTCTCCTTTGAACCCATGAATAGGAGAAAGCCTGGACAAAGGAAGCCTGGCCCATGAATTTTGGCAGCATGATAGCCTTTGGACTTCACAGACTGCACGGTCCTGCACAACTGTCAGGAGACTCTTATCTACCTTCTGTCTTCTGCTCCACTTCACTCCTCTTGAAAATCTTCAAATTACCCTTAATGAAGGAGGGGAAGGGGTATTTATAGACCTTTGCACGTGTGAAAATCCTGATCTTAGCGATGTGGGACTATTTTCCAATGCTTTAGATCATTCTACAAAGAACAGTTTCTGCAATTCATTTCTGGGACCCGTGCAACTGATATTTCTGTTGCATGGTCCTGCGCAACTTGGATTTATTGCACGGAACGGCGCAACTGATAGTGGTTACGCGGTCCTGCGCACTCTCTTAAAAGTTATCTCTATTTTCTTCTTTTCAAAAGTTCTTTCAAACTCCTTATCTCTTCTTGCTTCAATCCTTCGCCATTTTTTATGCCTCAACATATGCCCGCTTGATCCTTCTTTGATTGATTTCTGAAATCAAATGGAGGATCGATCTTCCTTTGCCTGAAGAACTTGAATAAACTGTAACTGAAGGATGACCGAATGATCTTACTTTCATGGAAGACTGGATAATCACCCCTGTATAGCAGACTCGATGATCATGCTTGTCCAGAAGATTGAACGATTGCATTCGATCGGAAGACTGGAATGCTCGCATTCAAATGGAAGACTGAGTGACTGCGCCTGAATAGAAGGCTTGAATAATGACACTCAAACAGAAGACTGGGAGGCTCGTGCTTTAACGGAGGGCTCTCACGCTCGAATAAAGGGTTTGAATGATTGCATCTGACTGGAAGACTTGAAGGAGGACACTCGAGCGGAAGACTAGAATGATGGTGTTCGAAGAGAAGGCTTGAATGCTAGCGCTCAAGCGGAGGACTGGAATGCTGACGCTCAAGCGGAGGACTGGAATGCTGGCATTCGAGTGGAAGACTGGAATGCCCCCAGTCAGTAGTGTCGAGAAGATGTTTCACTAGAGAGGATAAGATTCTATTTTCATTGAAGCACGCTTCTTCAACAGTCGTGATGGCTTCATCTTTGAGCGACTTGATCAGAGAGCTTTCTTCCAACACCATTGCTATTATAACGGTCTCTTTGATCAACTCCTGCAATTCTTTCCTTTTGATCAATTCCAGCGATTCTTTCCTTTTGATCAATTCCAACGATTCTTTCCTTTTGATCAATTCCAGCGATTCTTTTCTTCAACTTTGTATCTGGAATTGCTCTTTAATGCTACTTCTGCTGCAACATCCTTTTTTGATTGTTTCCTTTATTTATGATCTGCATAACTCAAGCTTTCAAGTGATGATCTTTCCTGCCAGATTAATCGGAATTAGTATTTTAATTCATTATAATTTTCAATGTAACTTGATAATTTTTTGAAATAGATTGAAAGTTTCTTCTTTTTTTAGACTTAGTGTGGTATTCGCAATATGATTTAAGCAATCTTTGAACTTGTCATCATGCTTCATGTTGTATTCTTTATATCGTACTCTTGGAGATTTGAGCTCTTGAATAGATAATAGCCAATATCTTGGGGGCATTTACTGTCGATGTAATTGGGAACCTGATTCCAGAGAAATGCATTCTTGCATATTGTCTAATCAATGTTTAAAATTTTCATCAAGTAATTGCACATTTGAACATATCTAAAGTGAAACATGAATTTGCTATATCCTAAATATTGCACAGTTTATGCTCTGCATATTTGAACAAACATATATATATATATATATATATATATATATATATATATATATATATATATATATAATGAGATATATGTCTATAACGTTGCACATAGTTTATCATGATATTCAATAAAGCACTGATTATAAAAACATCAACATTTTATGCTTGTTAGTACGAGATTTCCTACATGACTTTATTCATTTATATTTTATTGGCGGTACTAAGTTTCAATTCAGTCAGTTGCGCACACAGTTTAAGCTCTTGAGTAGTGGAGCGAATTTACTTGGACTCTAGTTAGAGTGGGTCTTACGTGATGGTCTCTATAACTCTCTAGAGTTCGCTAGACTTCTCACTGCCTAGGGAGTTCACAAACCGCGATCCATCAGAGGGGCCCAGTGAAGTTACCGGGGCCATGAACTCGGTTAGTTTTACTCACAGGGTTGGCCACGGTAACTCTCTAGAGTTCATAGAGCTCACAAGGTTACCTTTGGGGGTTCCAAATCCATGGTTGTCGATCCATCGATGAGTAGGTTTAAGCCCTTCCTCATGAGTTAGTACCGGAATCGAACAACAAATTTAGGGGGTCTTATGCAGGTTGGCTTATCTAAAGCGCACACTGCAGCCCTTAATTTCTTCACCTGCAAGGTCGGGCCCATTCACAGGAGGGCTTGTCCTCCATTCCCCATGACACAGCCGAAAAGCTATACAGACAGCATAGGGGTTACGCTGACTACTCATTTGAGGACTTTTAGCACTTCGACTTTTAGTTGACTCTTAGCCTTTGGCTTTTGGTCTTTTAGTTGACGTTTGGCTCTTTTGGCTTTTGGTCATTTGAAGACTTTTAGCTCTTTTGGCCTTTGGTCATTTGAAGACTTTGAGCTCTTTTTTTTTAGCTTTTGGTCAACTCTTTGGCCTTTTGGCTTTTAGTCATTGACTCCGTCAGCTGCCCACATAGGTATGCGTACGATGGCCTTCACGGGTTTTTAAGGGCCACTGGCTTCTCGCCGCTGCCCGAATGGCGATCTTCATAGGTTCATACACAGCGGGCCATTGGCTTGACTGGGCTGCCTTTTTATAATCATAGGTCTTATGCGTAGCTGGTCCCTTTCAAGATTTAATCCTTTTAGGATTTGGCCTTTTTAGGTCTTGGAGACTTGGTCCTTTTAGGACTTGGCCCTTTTTTCTCCCTTTTTTTTTGGGACTTGTGGCTAGACTGCCTTTTTATGATCAGCAGTCATCACTGTCGCCAATTTTATATAGTTGGCTGTATGATTCATCATATGGTTGAACAATGATTGACATTTCACTGCTGCTGACAATGTCATAAGGACTTTTGTATCATGTTTAAAGCAATGTATCAGCTTAGCAATGATGACAATTTTGATGAGCGATTGATCGGCAACAGTGATAGCTATTCTCGTTTCTTTTGATGATCATCGATAACTGATGATTCTAATTTCGATGGAGATTTTCTATCGGCAATGAGCGTCAATGCTTGATAACGATCATCGACACTCTTTTGTTTGGTGACAATTTAATATGTTATCTTCAAATGTCTTGGAAGACTGAAGACTTTTGTCGATGATCTAGCATACTGTCTTGGAAGAGGATGATAGGTATTTTCTCCTGAAATTGCTTATTTGTATCGTTTGTCTGTATTGTTTGTAATATACCAGCTTGATGGTGATATCAATTTCAGGAAAAATTTTGTAGAACTCTCTTGATGGCGCTCATTGTTTCGACAAAGAAACAAATGCATTTAATTTGGGTGATTGTCTTATTCAAACATAACAAAGAAAGAGTACTATGAACATTCATCACATTTTATTGATACTGAGTTCATTTACATCCTCTTTACATCCCTTGATTCTAAGATAAATCATTTAGAAATGAAGGACTTGTGCTTTAAGCATCAAAAGTTCATTTCGACAGCCTTCTGGCACCTGATTCGATCTGATTCGATCATCTCCTAAGACTTAGGAGGAATGTCATTCCGATCGACGGGTCTTTAATAAAATAAAGATTTCAGAAGCATAACAGTACCTATTTCAACCATCTTCTGGGACTTAGGAGGAATGTCGATTAGATCGACTGATCTTTATCCTTTGAACCCATGAAGAGGAGAAAGCCCGGAGAAAGGAAGCCTAGCCCACGAACTTCAGCAGCATGACGGCCTTTAGACTTCACAGACTGCAGGGCAGCCTGGTTATGCGGACCCGCGCAACCGGTATCGGTTGCGCGGTCCTGCGCAACTGCCATGAAACTCTCTTCCACCTTCTGCCTTCTGCTCCGCTCCGCTCCTCTTGAAAATCTTCAATTACCCCTAATGATGGAGGGGAAGGGGTATTTATAGACCCTCGCAGGTATGAAAATCCTGATCTTAGCAATGTGGGACTATTTTTCAGTGCTTTAGGTAATTCTGAACGAAGCCCTTTGTGCAGTACATTCCGAGGTCCCGCGCAACTGATACTTTCTTTGTGCGGACTTATGCAACTGAGATTGATTGTACGAGACTGCGCAACCTATAATGGCTGTGCAGACCTGCGCACTCTCATGAAAACTATCTCTTTCTTCTTCTTTTTGAAAGTTCTTCTTATCTCTTTACCTTTCCTTGCTTGATTCCTTCACCATTTTTTATGCCTCAACAGATGCCCCCTTAATCCTTTCTTTGTTTCCTCAAGAAATAAAAAAGGATTAAATTTCCTACTTTTCATTTGGCTTACGTGGAATTGCGCAACCGACCGCGTATATACTCAGTCGCAGTAGCCTATAAATACCACACTTCCTTCATATCCTGCAGTTTCCTCTTCCTCTGGCAAAAATTTTTCTTTTGGCGATTTTTTCGTGCAACCGACATTGTTAGCGCGGACCCGTGCAATGGATCTTCCGTCCGTGTAAGTTTTCTAAGTATTGCAACACGCCGCTCAACTGATTTTGATTGCGAGGACCCGCGTAACCAAGACCTTGTTATTTTCTAAACTTTCCTCAACAATCTTCCTTAGGTCTTTAACCCTCTTCTCTTCATGGCCTGCATCAAGAGGACTCTTCGTCTCGTAGACCCTCCAACAGAGCATCCTTCTCATCCCGATGCACCCGATACATCTTCTCATCGCCCTTCTCCTTCCGCTGATCAACCACCGGCTAAGCGCACCAAAACCACCACTCAAACTCCCGCATACTTCAAAGGGCCAGTACTCCCAACTTTTGATTTTACTGACCGCATTGAATCGGTTTCCTCTCCCATTCACCGAGCTATAATCATGGGAAATATAGAACTGCCTTCGAAGCATGGTCGTGAATATGATTGGGAAGAATGGTTGAAAACAACTGCCCATATTCGCACGGATAGCGATAGACCCCCTGCCAGAGAAGATACCCCGCCTGCTTCTCACTCCAAGAAAACTCATCGAAATAAGGCGAAGGAGTTTGAAGAAAAGATAAAAGACCATAATAAGAAGAAGCTCTGGAACTCTTGGGAATCCGTTCGAGTGATTGAGGGTGTTATGAAATTCGATAACCCTCATTCAGAAGGCATGACAATAATTCCCATCAACATTCATCGTCACCAGTCCATTCTTGAATGTGAACCCTCAGATTACGTGGACGGAGAGAAATTGATGTATACTGAATCGTGGGCGTTGCGAGAACCTCAGATTCTAGAAGGAAAAATGCAAACGCAGAAACCGTGGCAGATCATCAGAGAAGCCCATCCCATGATCTTCCTCACTCCCTTTCACAGTCCACACAATCTCTTTCCAACATATTTCTATTAGACTGTCAGACAACGGTACAACGATTGCGATCCTCTCTGAAAATCAGAAGATTTTCGAACAAGAGGCTTGCTAACTTCTCGTCGCTATTACTCTGATTGGGAAGAGGCAATCCTGAAGAAACACACAAGTACTCTTGCTAAAGTAGGCCTTTATGATGCGATAGAGGTCACATCCAAATACTTTTACAAGGAACCCTCCGTGCTGAAAGGATTCCTCGAATATTGGTCTCCCACCATCAATTCTCTTCACTTGCCGTTCGGAGAAATGAGCATATCGCTATGGGATCTACATCGCATAGCAGGTCTCCCGCTTACAGGAAAATTTTATGATGAGTTCATCCCGACGAATGCAGAATTGACATTTATATCCTCTCCCGACCGCAGACTTTCTATCTCCGAAACCACCATCAAACTTTTCAGAGAAATGGGAAAGTTTCCAATTTTTCACAAACTATCGCCTCTGGCTGGCCCATTTTTCTAGAATACTCAAGTATTCCAGACCCAAAGATTAGCATTTTCCTCTTCATCACATACTCCTGCAAATTAACACATTTTTTTCATTTTGCAGATTCCGCGACAGTCGCTGTAAGGAATTAACAACTCTTCGTGACAATATGAAGGAACGACCAGATTATAGTTCCTTTGGGGAACTTGCAGCCTTCCTAGCTTACTAGCTAAGCATAGTTGCCCTTCCTAGTTCCAAGTGGGTAGATGCTATTCGCCCCAGCACCTTCGTTGTCGCCGGAGCTCTAGCGGAAGGTCAGAAGTATTCCATTGCGCCCCCTGTGCTATGTTCCATTTATCGGGCCTTTGGAGAAATCTCTACACATGTCAAAAATCCCACCCTGGGATCTTCATCAGCGTATACTACCTGGTACTACTTCACCGGATGGTTAGGAGTCTATTTCCCCTGGACTTTTGAAGCACCGGAGAAGGCTTATGTCAACCCTTCTCATCTTCCTCTTTGGTTTTTTCAACAAAGGGCCATGGCCAGAAGATCGTACGAATGGGTAATCAATAAGATCCAGGATTTTGATCAAGTGGACTTCTTCCAGTTTCGGCTTCATCGCTACATTCAAGATACAGATATGATGGATCAGGGAGCACTAACTGTAGCGGAACGGGCCTTTTTTCTTTCTATTCGTTCTTGCAGTTTGCCTCTTAGGGAAGGAACAAAATTATGGAGAGAACCCTACTATCCCAGTCGTTTTGCTCGACAATTCGGCTATGACCAAGCCGTGCCAGAAGATTGTGGGCTGGTTACTAAGAGAATGCGCTGTTATGGAACAGGTCCTTTGAACTGGGCCATGATATGGAAGCAACTATTAGGCGGCTGTGTCAACTCTTCTTTCATCATCCCTAGCTGCGACCGGATAGTCCGTACTTCTTATAGCTGGATGAGGTGGTGGGACCACTAATCATTTCTGATCAACAAACGCCTACCAGTAGATTCTCTTCTCTTTCTCCATCCACCTCGGCTTAGGGGCAGAAAAATTGAGAATGGAATCAGCTTCATTCCAGAGAAAAGTCACGCTCCTCATCATAGTGAAATTTGTATAAAGATTTCGACGGAAGAGCCAATCTGTGAGAGAAAACCAATTAATACTTTAGATGGTTGGTTTGCCCATGGAGTCCTGGCGGAATTTGAACATGTCCCCCATGACCTTGGTGGCCGAGCTCTAGAGGATGTTGTAGGAGCATCCTCCCCTATTCCTTAAGAGATTGTTACAGCTGAGGAGGGTCCAGCTCGAAACGAACCTGCCCCTTCTTCACAAACTCTTCCCCCTAGATCATCATATCCGATGACTAGATCATGAGCACGTCTGTAAACGTCGTCACCCGCTCCCCAGGAAGAGGCAAGACAGGTTTCTTCATCTCCTTTGATTCCAGTTGGCAGGAGATCTGCAAGAGAAAGCAACCAGCCTGTTTCCTACAAAGGAAAACAAGTCGTGGTTGCAGAGGTAGATGAGGAAGATCTGGCAAGCGAAAGTTCATCTTCTACATCAGGAGATTCCACTTCCCTGGGATTTGGAGATGATGATAACAATGATGATGATGGAAATGATGGAGTTCAAGATGATGACTATGAAGAAGGGGAGGTCAACATAGATGATGAGGAAAATATGGCCACCAAAAATGTAGAGGAAGAACATCTCCCCACGGCTCCTGAATTTTCTCCTGCCACTTCCGTTCCTGGCAAGCCACATGCGATAACCGAAGAGGATGAAGAACCCTTAGACTACGGGGAATATGGGTATTCACCTGGTAAGGGAGCCCGAATTCCTTAAATATTTACGTGCTTGTCTAGTGATCACTATCTTATCATCACTATCATTTTCCTTCTTTTTTTTAGGTACTCATGTGACTTGCATCAAAACGAGCGTTGCCCCCTCTGTAGATCTTCATCTAGCTGCACCAATGGTCTCCCCACAGGTTTCTTTGGCCCCTCTTGTGGCACCGAAGAGTGTGGCCCGTGAAATTGTATTCCCTGTCGAGAATACTGATCTACCAACTCCTACTACCAGAGATTTCAGCACAGAAGTGAGAGCGCCCTCTCTTGCTAACATGTTGGAAGCTGGTACTTCAGCAGCCCTAGAAGTTCCCTTACTTGCTGGTCACACCTCTACGGTAGGTATATATATTAATTTGAAGAGCTATAAATACTTCATTTTGTATTTCTCACTCTAACTCGATCTCCTATTCATGTTGTAGGAATTCTCCCTTGTAGTGGGGCAGCCAGCTCCAAATCTGTGGCCACTGTCTCTGAGCTACCATTTCCTTCAAAGATTCCCGCTCACACAATGCTTTTGATGAAAAACTCTTTGTCAATGGTAGTTCATATCTTCAAAGATCCTAAACAATGGCCAGACCTGGATATCGCCATCGAAATTCTGAAAAGCTTTACAAAGATGGCGAAGATTAATATTTCTGTTTTGCATGATTCCCTCCTCAGATTCCGTGATTCGATAGCTTCTTTGGCATCAGTGAAGAATATTACGATCGCTCCAGAAATTCTGGAATACGGGAAGCAGTTAACTTTGTCTAAGGAGAGGGCTTCACTTATTTCTTCCACCATATCTGAATTAGGCCAGGAGCAATTATCGTTGCAAGAATAATTGAATACCCTCATTGATGACAAGGTACTTATTCTAGATCGTATCGCGGCTTTAAGAGAAGAGATTTCGCAGATGGAATTGCAAGGTCATGAGAAGGAACTGTCTATACAGGAGGTTAAAGAGAAACTTGATGTCAATATTCGGTCTGCTGACATTGAAAAGTTTGAATTACTCAGGAGCAAGGAAATGATCACATCTCTAGAAGAAAAATTAGCTGGCCTTCCTGATCAAACAAAGATTATTCTTGAAGAGAAATCAAAGCATGATGCAGCTCAGCTTCAATTAAAGGAAAACTTGCAGCAATATATGAATGTAATAGGCATCACAGAGGAATTATAAGCATGTAATCCTCCCTTTTTTTGTATACATACTTTTGCTTCTTCCTTTCTTCTTCTCTTTTTTTTTTCATATTTGAGTGTATGTTCTCTTTTGATTTTCATTAGTAAATTTCAGTAACTTTTTCATGCACTTCTACATTATGCATTATTCCAGACATATTATCTATGTCATAACTTCAACATGAATTTGCTGCATTTTGAACATTGCACATAGTTTATCATGACATTCTATGAACTAATCGTAAAGCACCAATATTTTATGCTTGTCAGTATCGAATTCCCTACATGACTTCATTCGTTTATATTTTATTTGCGGTGTTAAGTTTCAATTCAGTTAGTTGCACACAGTTTAGGCTCTTGAGTAGTGGAGCAAATTTACCTGACAAATTTACTTGGACTCTAGTTAGAGTCAGGTCTTATGTGATGGTCTCTGTAACTCTCTAGAGTTCGCTAGACTTCTCACTGCCTAGGGAGTTCACAAACTGCGATCCATCAGAGGGGCCCAGTGAAGCTACCGGGGCCGTGAACTCGGTTGGTTTTACGCACAGGGTTGGCCACGGTAACTCTCTAGAGTTTGCTGAGCTCGCAAGGCTACCTTTGGGGGTACCAAATCCATGGTTGCCGATCCATCGATGAGTAGGTTTAAGCCCTTCCTCATGAGTTAGTACCGAAATCGAACCACAAATCTGGGGGGTCTTATGCATGGTTGGCCTATCTAAAGCGCACACTACAGCCCTCATTTTCTTCGCCTGCAAGGTCGGGACCATTCACGGGAGGGCTTGTCCTCCATTCCCCGTGATGCTGCCGGAAAGCTATACAGACAGCATAGGGGTTACGCTGACTGGTCATTTGAGAACTTTTAGCACTTTGACTTTTAGTCGACTTTTTGGCCTTTTGCTTTTGGTCTTTCGGTTGACTTTTAGCTCTTTTACTTTTGGTCATTGAAGACTTTTAGCTATTTTGGCCTTTGGGCATTTGAAGACTTTGAGGTTTTTTGACTTTTTTGTCAACTTTTGGCCTTCTGGCTTTTGGTCATTGAATCCGTCAGCTGCCCGCATGGGTATGCGTACAATGGCCTTCACGGGCTTTTTATGGCCACTGGCTTCTCACCGCTGCCCGAATGGCGATCTTCATAGGTCTTATGCATAGCTGGTCCCTTTTGAGATTTGGTCCTTTTTAGACTTGGCTTTTTTTTTTTTTTTTTTTCGGGACTTGACTAGGCTGCCTTTTTATGATAAACAGCCATTGCTATTGCCAATTATGTATATACAGTTGACTGTATGATTCATTCTACTATTATCATATGGTTGATCAATAATTGACATTTCGCTGTTGTTGATAATGTCATAAGGACTTTTGTATCGTATTTAAAACAATGTATCAGCTTAGCGATGATGGCAACTTTGATGAGCGATTGATCGGCAGTAGTGATAGCTATTCTCTTTTCTTTTTATGATCATCAATACCTGATAATTTGATTTCGATGGAGATTTTCTATCGGCGATGAACGTCACCTGATAAATTCGATTTCGATGGAGATTTTCTATCGGTGATGAACGTCACCTGATAAATTCAATTTCGATGAAGATTTTCTATCGGTGATGAGTGCCAACGCTTGATAGCGATCATCGACACTTTTTTGTTCGGTGACGATTTAATATACTATCTTCAAATGTCTTGGAAGACTGAAGACTTTTGACGATGATGTAGCATGCTGTCTTGAAAGACGATGATAGGTATTTTCGCCTGAAATTGCTTATCTGTATCGTTTGTATCGTTTGTAATATACCATCTTGATGGTGATATCAATTTCAGGAAAAATTCTATAGAACTCTCTTGATGGTGATATCAATTTCAGGCAAAATTCTATAGAACTCTCTTGATGGCGCTCACCTTCTTTGTCTTTCTTTATTTGCTATCATATGATCTTGATATGCTTTGTTATATGATTTTGATATGCTTGCGAACATCTTTCTTATTTATCCTATTCATCTTGCCTCCTTTTGATACAAAATTATTATCTTGGTAATGTTCTGTATCAAAATCAGTAGCGCCTTCGGAAGCAATTTCCTTTTTTTTATCAACGCGAGTATAGGCCAACATAGGCTTTCATTTACTTCTTTGAAGAATTTTGCTTTCATTGAGCACACTTTATCTCATTTGGCTTTGAACTTGCCCCCTGGATATGATTGTGACTGTTACTGAAGATATATTTTCCGTTCTCAGAGATATTGAGGGAGCATATTTCTGTGGGAGGTTAAACGATTGCAATCGTATTCATTGGCTAGCTTGCCCCCAACCCTTGAAATTTTCGACGCTTCTCCTGATCGACCCCACTGGGGACTTGAATTCCCTTCCCATGGTTTAGGCTAACGGGTTCTTCATAATCAAAGCCCATATTTTTCATAATTTTCTTACTTGCCGGACTATACTTTTAGAGGTCTTGCGGCGTCAACCTACCACAGTAGTCATTACTTTGAGTCTCTCTTCTTGTCCTTACTACTTCTGAAATATAGAACTCGATTGGCTCAGGATATTTTTCATTCGCCTTAACTTGAAATCTTGTTGGAGCGGGTGAAAACGGCTTATTTCTTTCAGCATACGGTAGCGGCACCGTATAATTTGACTGTAAAATTTTCAGTTGTGCAGATGACAACAGGGTTAACGGCGGTTGTCCCGGTTGCCTTAAATGTTTTGGCACAAAATAGAACTTCTTGCTTATTTCTGCAGTTTCAGATGGCACTGCTTTTTCTGCTAACTTCGTAATTGCACTTTCTCGATCATTCTGTAAGACACCACCTTCATCCTTATTTATTTTTTCGACAGCGAATTCTTTATAATAGCTAGCATCTGCAAAGAAGGACTCAGCTTCTGTATACGGTCTCGCATCAGCCATCACTTTATATTGTACTCCGTCTTTATAGTATTTGAAACACTGATGCAGGGTAGAAGGTATGATATTGTACTGATGTATCCATGGCCTTCCTAGGAGAAGGTTGTATGTTGTTATTGCACTTATGACGTGACAAACAACGTCAGTAATTAATTATCCTATTTTCAACGTTACCATAATCTTGCCAAGTGCGCGCTGCCCATCTTAATTAAAACCTTATATCATCATTCCGCTGGGGCGTAGTTCTGAGCGACGGTAGTTTAATTTATTTAACATTGAGAGTGGCAAAAGATTTACTGCAGACCCATTATCTACCATAATTCGTTTGACTTTCTTCCCACGAATATGGCCTTCTATCATTAGTAGTCTGTTATGGTCTTCCTCACAGATCAGATCATCATCAGAAAAAGAAATGACCGGGAAACAGTCCTCATGTTCATTGAGTTCTTCATGTTCTAACTCCGCCAGTAAGGTTTCCCTGATGTCATGATCAGATAAGGCCTGGATCAAACTTTGTCAAAATTCTTCTGATAGCTTCAGTGCATCATAAACGCTTAATTGGGCCGGTATTCCTTTTAGATGATTTACCACGTCATAATTCACTCTCGTCATATCATTCTTCTCCTTCGTCTTGCCGCTGTTACTCTCCTTTGCAATCGCTTATTCTGTTTTCTGTTTTGTAGGGCTTACTATCTTCTTACCTGACCGTAGTATGATCACTGCAACCTTCTTTACAGCTTTACTACTTCCTACGTTATTCGCATCTTGGTCCTTTTTTCAAACAGTAAGCATGTTTACGGTTGCCATGGAGCCCCTCTCTCTTTCTTTCCCTAATACTATCTCGCCCCTATTGATCAGTCGCTGTATTATACATTTCAGTGTATAACAGTTCTCTGTTGGATGCCCCACTAGACGATGATAACGACAGAAATCCCTTTCTCTGGTTCTTGTTACATCTTCTGGGCGCTTAGGCTCCGGCAATATTATCGTGCCAGCTTTTAATAACTATTCCATCATAGGGGCGACATCTTCTTTTTCAAATGCGAACCCCTCATGAGAGTTCAACATTCTAGGCCTCTTCCCATTGTACCTATTTCTTGACTTATCACCTTCTTCGCGTCAGTCCGGTCTTCTTTCTCTCGACTCCTTTGTATCTTTTCTTCTTCTGTCATGATCGACAGCGTTCACAGCTATCCTGCCAGACACTCTCCTAGTCGTATCATGGTGAAATGTTGGGATCTTGCGAGTCATCAGCTCCAACGCATGGGCTTTAGTAGCCAAATCATGAAAGGTTCTGATATCGATGCTAGTCAGTCCGAATGCAATTCCTGTCCCCATAGAATTTAGACACATCTTAACTTGTTCTTTTTCCTCCGGTAGTTGTCTACATGAAGCCCCTAATGTTTTCCACCTGTCTATAAACTTCTCTATCGGCTCTCCTTCTCTTTGCCGAATAGAGGCCAGTTCCATAATACTGACGTCATGTTTCGAGGAGAAGAAGTTTGACATGAAAACCTCCTACATTTGCTCTCAGGTACGTATCGATCCAGGTGCCAAACTAGAATATCATCGAAATGCTTTGTGTTAGTGATGAACCAAACAACTGCAAACAGTACTGTGGTATCGTAGAAAAATTTCCCATGCTAGTGATGAAGTACATCAAATGCTCCTCCGGGGATCCTTCTTCATTGAACTTTTGAAAATCTGGATGTTTAAAATTGGCCGGAAAAGGGATGTCTTCTACTTCCTTTGGATACGACGTTTGATACCTAAAACGTCTGATATTTTCACGTTCTTTTTCTGCTCTAACCTCCTCTTCGACCACTTGCCTTACTTCTTCTTGTGTCACAGTTCTTGCCGCGAGGGTAGACCCTAGCGACCCTGCCCCCTGCGGTGGGAGGACATTAGGTTGATTTTCTTACCCTTCCGCTGCATTCTAGGGGATTGCCATTCGGGCTACGTTGTGTGCGAGGGTTGCCAGTGCTTCTCTGAGATTTTTACATTCCTCCATTAATGCATTTTGGGCTTTTTTCATTGCATTGAAACGATCCTCTGTAGTCGTTCTATAGTCTGGATTTTTTCCAGCCATGAATACTGCAGCTTCTCCACTTTTCGACGAAGCAGTAATTGAAGGAGAGTAAGAGTACGCTGATGTGACAGGGCTTGTAGAAAAGGGAGGGGACAGAGTTTCATCGGGCCTTTTCATGCTCCTTGCGGCATCAATTGACTGAGACAACGCCGATACTGGCAAATCTTTTCGGGATGGCGTTGGCGATCTAATGACCAATGCTTTTTCCTTTCGTTCTCTTGTTCGTTCAGCCATTGAAGCGTTTAAAGCTGGAAAGTCACGTGCTGTCAACTAGGGAACTGTTTGCGTTGGATAAATCACCAGAGGAGCAAGTTCAGGATTTCTTTTAACTATGCTTCGCGTTACGGGCCCTCTGATTCTTAATGAAGGCTGATTCATTCCCGAAATTCTGAAGTTTCGTGTTCTTATCTTACGAGAGGTCAGGACGGTCCAGCCTACATTGTCTTCTGATGATTGGGGCGAAGCAGAAATGACCCCAACTATTGCTTGAACCATGCTAGTACTCGCATGACTTGGTGCGTATTCTATCACGAACCCTGTCGGGGTGAATTGGAAGTTCACTTTTCTTACGGGGATCGCCATGAGTAATAAGTCGCAGTCGAATTTTCAAAACCTTCAATCATGAAACAAAGTTATAATTAGTAATTGAACGATTGGAGTGATCTATCTTAGAGATGAAGGGGAGGACTTCCCACTGAGAATCGCCATTTTGGCGTCCATAGGACGCCAAACCATGACGAATGTTCGTAACAACTTCACTGTTAATATTTTAAATAAGATAAAAACATTACACCCCAGCAGAGTCGCCATTTTTTTTCGACAAAGAAACAAATGCATTTAATTTGGAAGATTGTCTTATTCAAACATAACAAAGAAAGAGTACTATGAACATTCATCACATTTTATTGATACTGAGTTCATTTACATCCTCTTTACATCCCTTGATTCTAAGATAAATCATTTAGAAATGAAGGACTTGTGCTTTAAGCATCAAAAGTTTATTTCGACAGCCTTCTGGTGCCTGATTCGATCATCTCCTAAGACCTAGGAGGAATGTCTTTCCGATCGACGGGTCTTTAATGAAATAAAGATTTCAGCAGCATAACAGTGCCTATTTCAACCATCTTCTGAGACTTAGGAGGAATGTCGATTAGATCGACTGATCTTTCTCCTTTGAACCCATGAAGAGGAGAAAGCCCGGAGAAAGGAAGCCTAGCCCACGAACTTCAGCAGCATGACGGCTTTTGGACTTCAGAGACTGCAGGGAAGCCTGGTTATGCGGACCCGCGCAACTAGTATCGGTTGCAAGGTCCTGCGCAACTGCAAGGAAACTCTCTTCTACCTTTTGCCTTCTGTTTCGCTCCGCTCCTCTTGAAAATCTTCAATTCCCCTAATGAAGGAGGGGAAGGGATATTTAGAGACCCTCGCACGTGTGAAAATCCTGATCTTAGCGATGTGGGACTATTTTTCAGTGCTTTAGGTCATTCTGAACGAAGCCCTTTGTGCAGTACATTCCGAGGTCCTGCACAACTGATACTTTCTTTGCGTGGACCTGCGCAACTGAGATAGATTACGCGGGACCACGCAACCTATAATGGCTGCGTGAACCTGTGCACTCTCATGAAAGCTATCTCTTTCTTCTTCTTTCCAAAAGTTCTTCTTATCTCTTTACCTTTCCTTGCTTGATTCCTTCACCATTTTTTATGTCTCAACACTCACCTTCTTCGTCTTTCTTTATTTGCTATCATATGATCTTGATATGCTTTATCATATGATTTTGATATGCTTGCGAACTTCTTCCTTATTTGTAACACCCCGAATTTTGGTTAATCTGGGATTAGACGTCCTTAGGCAATGGGTTAACTAAAACACCTGAGAAATCGCTCAGAACCCAATTCCATAGCCAAAGAAATCACGTAGGATTAATTCCTTTGGAAAATAAGTGTAAGTTAGCTAGCGCGACGCTAAAGTAGCTGGGAAAAAGTCCCTGATCACTTTAAATATGTTCTACAAGGCCCAAAGCGAGTGGAACCAATGTTGCTATAATGCTCTAAAGCCTCGGATCAACCTCTAAACCGGTTTGTTCTCGGGACCTCTTTGAAACTTTGTATTGGATCTAGACCACGCGTCGAAAGTCCGATACCTACCATCTTAGACCGTTATGACCACTTAGCTGGGCTTGGCAATCGTTTCGAAAATCAAGTCCAACTGACATTCAGAGGCCATTTCATTGAGCTTGGAGTGAAGAGAGTGAGAATAGGGTTAGAATTGGAATTTGAAATTCAAATCTGGCACACGATTTGACGCATCAGTATTAAGCGTTCTGACCGTCAGAATTCAGCCAAATTACACCTTAGGATCAGGAAAAAATTCTATTTTATATCACGAGACTTATAGGCCTGATCTTGGTGCGATGACCGTTAAACTGAAACTGGACCGCCACGTATGATCTGGGAACCCTACCGGTCTGAAAACTGGATGAGTGCTAGATCCAGTATGCATGAGCTTAAGTCCGACCGCATTTGGCCATGGGACCTCCAGAAATGCTCTTTTGGACCGAAACAACCCTGATTTGGTTAGGCACCAAGTAAACATTGTTCCCAAGCCTATTTTGGGCATGTTTTGGGTTATAAAAGGGGTTGAAACCCTCACTTCTCTCATATGTCCGAATTTGCTAGAAAACCTAGCTTGTGTGAGAGAAAAGGTGAGAGATTGTGAGAGAGAGTGAGAGAGTTCTTCCTGCTACTTGTGCTACGTGTTGCACGTGCTTAAGCAACGCACCTCAATCACTTTCTCGACGATTAAACCGCGATTCTAGGTAAGCAAATACCCTAAATAGTTGCTGATTTGAGGTTCCTTTGTTTCCATAGCGAAGTAGCTTATGGATCTTGTGTATTAGGTTCCCTATTCACCGTAGACGAAGCATATACGCTCCGTTCGAATTGATACGCTTCTAGGAGAAAAAGGTGTGGATTTTAGACGCTTTGATTGACTGTTTCCAAAGCTTTCAATGTCGTTTAATAGTAGATTATCGACGGCAATGCCGTTTGACATGTACAACATGCTGTCCGTTTCCTGTTTCGCAAACCGACGGAGAATATGAGATTTAGGGCATTTTAGTCATTTGTAGGAAGTACTGTTTTCATTCATATTTTTCTGATGAGATTGACATGGTTTATTGTTGCATTAGAATGTTAGGAATACGTGCATAATTAGTTTGGCGAATAGATTCGCCTAAATGCACACTTCGGGTCGACATACTATATGTAGACTTAAGTGTGTAGTGTAAGTGTTTGTATAAATGTTTGTATTAGTATGTATTGAATTAAATGGTGTTATGAATTAGTTTGAGATTGATTTCTCAATTAAAATGCTGATGTAAATGATTTCCTACATGATAGCAATATGCATGATTTCATTATATGTATGAAATGCATATGCTTGATGTTTCACTTAAGCGGTATGTTATAAAATGTGCTTGATGATTTCTTTATGATTTAGTTTGAGATTGAATTCTCAATTAATACGCTGATGGTGATGATTTCCTATATGTGGCGATACGCATAATTTCATTATATGTGTGAAAGACATGTGTAAGATGATTTACTTAAGTTGTATGTTATAACATGTGTTATCATGCTCACATGTTTGTATTCCATTTCCAATACTCTCATATGATTTGCTGATGTGATTCCATAATTGTTTGGGACTATACTTAGTCCAGGCAGTCGGTAACCGAGCGAATTCGTGGTTGGCTTATCTTGGCCACGAACGACGCGTCGATGAACGCGAGTCGTGTTTTAGAGTTGGCGGCAGTGGTTAGGCCACACGAAGTGTTTCACGCACTTCATGTCGTTCAACTTGAGATGTGCTCGTGCTAGTCGAGCCCGTCAAGTAACCCGACTGGCCGTTGTATGTTCACCCTTCATGAGTCATAACTGCTTGAACCTAGGGTACTGAACTTACCATTGTAAACCCTGTTAACCATGGTACCTTGATCCACGAAGACTCATGAGCCGGGCATGGTGGTATGGGACACCGTGGTCGAGCTGTCGGCCTACGCTGGGGCCACAAACCTCCCCGTAGTGACCAGTGAGCACCTATGACTCGTGAGAAGATTATGGTGGTATGGGACACTATATTCTTGCTGTCGGCCTACATTGATAAGGTGATGGGGGAGCGGTGTAACGAGTGCTAGCAACAGCCCTGACAGCCCTTTGTAGTGACCGCGAGCGTATTCTGAGTCTACGGGAGGCGACGACCCTTCAGTAGCAGTAGAGTACAGTAAGCCTGTATTGATAAGGTGCTGGGGGAGCGGAGCAACGAGTGCGTGCAACAGCCCTGGCAGCCCTTACAGTGACCTACAAAATATATATCATATGAGATTACTAGGAGTGACGACCCTAGACAGGATCTGTGTCTGGATTGATATAAGGGAAGTACCTTAGTTTCCCAATCCTGCTGTTTGAATGGACTAATAACAACTCGAAAATCATATCATCATACCATTGCATGTGCCTGGAAGATGTGGAGCACTTGAGGGTCGATTGCATGCCGCGGTCGTAAGATGGTGCCGTATGAGGGAGATCGTCGATGAGGGCATACATCACGTCATGTCATATTGCATTAACAACAGTATTAGGATTGTGTGAATTACTGCTTTCCTATTAGCGCATGATTGATTTGATAACATGCTAATCTCTGCTCTCTTATTCCATTGAGTTGATCACTCACTCCCACGTTACGGGATGGTATTTCCGGACACCCACCAGTCCCTTTTTGTGATTGCAGATGATGGCGCGGCCTGTGAGGCAGAGCTGAATTTGATGATGATGAGGAGGATCTCTCCTTTATGCGTGTTCTGATTGACGGGATTACAGGGAGGTTGAGTAAATGCCTTGGCACTTGTCATTTCATATTTTTAGCGCACTCATGTATATTCGTTTTGTCTACTTTTAGAGTATACATGTATGTATATAACCTGGTAACATATTCATACTCTGGAGACATACAACAGTTTATATATGTTATACATACTATCACAGTCTTCTGCTTGCTAATTTAACTGTCTCTGGAGTAGGATATGCTGTTCTGGCTTAATCTCACTCATGTTTAATACATTAACATAGACAACATTCAATCATACATATCTATGTTGCATAAATAACATTTTGGAACTCGGGAGTTGGGTTTTTGCTCGACCCCCCGATTTTCGGGATGTTACAGATGGTATCAGAGCATGATTTGGATTAAACCGGGCCTGGGTTATGGTCACACGACATACGTTGTCGCTTCCTTTGACTAAGGTGGGTGCGAGAAGGGTTTAGAAACACTCATAGGATCGCAGATTCGCTAATAGGCAAAGACTATTCATATCGATCGCGTGATCGAGTCCGTAATGCATATAGGGTTGCGTAAAGCAACCCGAATAGCTCCTAGGCTATAGATAAGTGGGTTGAGACATTCTTTGAACGATTCTAAACCCGTAAATGTGAATCCTTGGGCTGTGGGACAACCACAACCCCTGTATTCAATTGTCAGGGCTTAAAAACCCCGTTTCACCTAAAATCTTCAAAATTCTTCCTCTCATCATTTCAATCTTCAATTCTTTCTTATCCTTTTCATGTTAGGCATCAATCCTAATGTGAAAATAACATAAAATCATACCTCGACAAAATTTTACAGTAAATAGTAAAATTTCATGAAAAATGGCCATAAGGACATTCTAACTTAGCTTTCTTTAGCAACTAATGAGCTAGATAGATGTACTAGCTCCTTTTATCCCAAAATCATATGCTGCATGATAGGGAATTGTATTCGAGTTTGCAGATTGGCCCCGGAAAGCCCCGAACGCATGTTTGGGCCTCTATAGGTCAATATACAATGAACTAAGGTTGGGACCGTACGTTTTTGGGATCCTTGGACCATGGGGGACCAGATCCATGTGGTCCCACCGACCACCTAGAGAGATGACCGGCGATGCCATCGCCGACCGGTGGGCCCCACTCTGGCCGACCTTCGGTCCGGTGATGTTTGGGGTGTTGTATGGCCCCTGGTATGTGGGTCATCCCTCATAACCCCCCAAAAACCTAACTTCCTTCACAAATAGCCCCTCCCCTAGCCCATTTACATTTTCTAGCTGCCCTAACCCAAAACTGTGGTCCCAAATCACTCCCACATCCATCCTTGGCTAAAAACACCACCCTCCATCACTCCATTGAAGTTTGCAGCCTTCCATCTTACAAATCTCATCGTTTGGAGCTCTTACAACCCCCAAATCGAGCTGAAATTGTGAGGTGCTCCATTCCTTTTTTTTATTCTCATTTCTCTCTGAAAATACATCCTAGGGGAGCTTGAAGCATCCCTCTACAACGCCTAGATTTCATTCTGTCCATTTGGGCGACCATTTCTTCGCATTTCCTCCATTTTCCATGGCTATTGTTAAGGCTGTTTCAGCCTTTTCCTCCCTTTCCATCATCCTCTCTCTCATGTCCCTTTTAGTTGAGCCTTTACCCTCTTTTTGGGTCTCAAAATCGTGCTAACCTCAAATCCCATGTCTCAACTTTCTCCGTTTGAGAAGTATTGAAAATACCTAGCCGATAGAGCTCTAGTGGGCAACTGACAGTACTGAACTAGATAGTATTCAAGAAGGTTAGTTGGGACCATGGTAGAAGTTGTTTGGTAGAATTAGGCATCTATGCCGTTGCCCTGTAGATTGTTTGATTTTTTGTTTTAAGGATTTCTGTGTTTTGTTGTTATTGGGTCAAGTGATGTCACCGGTAGAAAATGTGTTTGTGTTGTGGTTTGGGCTTAATGTAGCCAAAATTTGTTAAATGGAATGCATGCCATTTCATTTCGCTGTAAGGTATGGTCCCTAGATTGGGAGTATTGTAACTCCCGGGATTCAGCCTGCAAATTAATTTTATCCCAACCCACCCTCCTACCAAGCATGCCACTTCCGATCCCGCTATGGAACTAGGAATGCGGTTTCATTTAATACAACTAAGCGCTACTGGCCACATAGGCCCTAGGCATTTTGGATCTAGTGTTAGCACTCCTAGATTTGAAGGGTCTGACGACATAAGAAATCCAATTCCATTTAGACAATCTTGACCCTAAGCGATAGAACAACTCCCTGTAGTAGAAATGGTATGGAACCATTTAACGTATAAACTTAGGCTTTGGATTATAGCTACTAAGTTACAGACTAGCCTACTAGTTACCTTAAGTAGTGTAAAGCCTGTATATGCTAAGGAATTGTAGGTTAGATTTGGTTGAAGTAGAACCTTATTTCTTCGATAGATCCCCTTATGACTTATAGACTGCTGTTGTTGCCCATAGGAAGGAACCATTCACTCTCAGGGAATATTTATAAATTCCTCAGATTGAACTTAGAATGTACTATCACGCCCCTTAGAATTACCTTCCCCAAGGGCTTATTGCATTCGAGAATGCAGAATAAAGGAACTACATGTAAGCGATGTATTCGCGGTTTGAATCGACTTCTTAATCCTAGTGGTTACCAATAAATCCAATGCTCTGATCAAGCAGAGGGTCGGCATCGGCTAGGATTAAGAACTGATACGAAGAATTTTCTGTCAGAGTCTCGGCAGAAGGTCAATGTATCCGGCTCAGACCCACTACACAACCTTTCTTCCGTGATGGCCCAACCACCTACAACCAAATGGGATCACATTGCCTTTGGGAAATGGCGAGGACTTAAAGCCAGTAGAGAATTCGACATCTTGCCACCAACTCATACCTGCCCCTGACTGTAACACCCCGGATTTTGGCCAATCTGGGATTTGACGTCCTTAGACAGTGGGTCAATTAAAACACCTGAAAAATCGTTCAGAACCCAATTCCATAGCCAAAGAAACCACTTAGGATAAATTTCTTTAGAAACTAAGCATAAGTTAGCTAGCGCAACGTTGGAGTGGCTGGAAAACAGTCCCTGATTACTTTAAATACGTTCTACAAGGCCCAAAGCGAGTGGAACCAATGGTGCTATAATGCTCTAAAACCTCGGACCAAACTCTAAGCAGGTTTGTTCTCTGGACCACTTTGAATCTTTGTATTGGATCTAGACCGCACGTCGAAAGTCCGATACCTCCTATCTTAGACCGTTAGAACCGTCTAGCTGGACTTGACACTCATTCCAAAAATCAAGTCAAACCGATGATCACAGGCTATTTCATTGAGCCCGGACCGAAGAGAGTGTGAATAGGGACATAGTTGGAATTTCAAATTCAAATCTGGCACACAAATTTGACGCATCAGTATTAAGCATTCTGACCGTCAGAATACAGCCAAATTACACCCTTGGATCAGGAAAAATATCTATTATATATCACGAGACTTATAGGCCTGATCTTGGTGCGGTGACCGTTAAACTGAAACTGGGCCGCCACGTGCGATCTGGGAACCCAACCGGTCTGAAAACTGGATGTGTGCTAGATCCAGTATGCATGAGCTTAAGTCCGACCGCATTTGGCCTGGGGACCTCCAGAAATACCCTTTTGGACCGAAACGGCCCCGATTTGGTTAGGCACCAAGTAAACATTGTTTCCAAGCCTATTTTGGGAATGTTTTAGGCTATAAAAGGGGTTGAAACCCTCACTCCTCTCTCCCATCCGAATTTGAGAGAAGCCCTAGCTTGGGAGAGAGAAAAAGAGTGAGAGATTGTGAGAGAGTGGGAGAGTTCTTCCTGCCACTTGTGCTACGTGTTGCACGTGCTTAAGCAACACTCCTCTACCGCTTTCCCGGCGATTCCACCGCGATCCTAGGTAAGTAAAAACCCTAAATAGTTGTTGATTTGAGTTTTCCTTGTTTCCATAGCGATGTAACTTATGGATCTCGTGTATTAGATTCCTTATTCGCCGTAGACGAAGCGTATATGCTCCGTTCGAATTCTCATCCCTAAAAGGGAAAAGGTGCGGATATTAGACGCTTTGATTGACTGTTTCCAACGCTTTCAATGTCGTTTAATAGTAGATTCTTGACGGCATCGCCGTTTGACATGTACAAAATGCTCTCCGTTTCCCGTTTCGTAAGCTAACGAAGAATATGAGATTTAGGGCATTTTAGTCATTTGTAGGAAGTACTGTTTACATTCATATTTTGCTGATGTGATTGACATGGTTTGTTGTCGCATTAGGAAGTTAGGAATGCGTGCATAATTAGTTTGGCGAAGAGATTCGCCTAGTTGCGCACTTTGGGTCGACATACTATTTGTAGACTTAAGTGTGTAGTGTATGTGTTTGTATAAATGCTTGTATTAGTATGTATTGAATTAAATGATGTTATTTGATAGTTTGTGATTGATTTTTCGATTATTATGCTGACCTAAATGATTTTCTACATGTTGACAAAAGGCATGATTTCATTACATGCATGGAATGTATGTGCTTGAGGATTTGCTTAAGTTGAATATGCATGGGAAGTATGCCTTGAAGATTTGCTTAAGTTGAATGTTATAACATGTGCTAACATGCTCACATGATGTATTTCAATTCCAATACCTTTTTATAGTGTTAATGTAATTCCATAGATGTGTGGGACTTGACTTAGTCCAGGCAGTCGGTAACCGAGCGAATTCGTGGCTGACTGGTCATAGCCACGAACGACGCGTCGATGAATGTGATTCGTGTTGAGAGTTGGCGGCAGTGGTTAGGCCACGCGAAGTGTTTTACGCACTTCATGTCGTTCAATTCGAGATGCGATCGCGCTAGTCGAGCCCGTCAAGTAACCCGACTGGCCAATGTTTGTTCACCTTGTATGTATCATAACTGCTTGAACCTAGGGTACTGAACTTACCATTGTAAACCCTGTTAACCATGGTACCTTGATCCACGAAGACTCATGAGCCGGGCATGGTGGTATGGGACACCGTGGTCGAGCTGTCGGCCTACGCTGGGGCCACAAACCTCCCCGTAGTGACCAGTGAGCACCTATGACTCGTGAGCAGATTATGGTGGTATGGGACACTATATTCTTGCTGTCGGCCTACACTGATAAGGTGATGGGGGAGCGGTGCAACGAGTGCGAGCAACAGCCCTGGCAGCCCTTTGTAGTGACCGCGAGCGTATTCTGAGTCTACGGGAGGCGACGACCCTTCCGTAGCAGTAGAGTACAGTAGGCCTGTATTGATAAGGTGATGGGGGAGCGGAGCAACGAGTGCGTGCAACAGCCCTGGCAGCCCTTGCAGCGACCTACAAAATATACATCGTATGAGATTACTAGGAGTGACGACCCTAGACAGGATCTGTGTTGGGATTGATACAAGGGAAGTACCTTAGTTTCCCAATCCTGCTGTTTGAATGGATTAATAACAACTTGGTAATCATATCACCATAGCATTGCATGTGCCTGGAAGATGTGGAGCACTCTAGGGAGTGTGGCATGCCGCGGTCGTAAGATGTTGCCGTATGAGGGTGATCGTCGGTGAGGGCATACATCACGTCATGTCATAAATGCATTAACAACAGTATTAGGATTGTTTGATTTACTGCTTTACTATTATCGCATGATTGATTTGATAACATGTTAATCTTTGCTCTATTATTCCACTGAGTTAGCTACTCACTCCCACGTTACGGGACGGTGTTCCTGGACACCCACCAGACCTTTTGTGATTGCAGATGATGGCGCGGCCTGCGAGGCGGAGCTGGACTTGATGATGAGGAGGAGGATCCCTCCTTTATGCATGTTCTGATCGACGGGATTACAGGGAGGTTGATTAGATACTTTGACATTTGTCATTTTATATTTTGTAGCGCACTCATGTATATTCGTTTCATCTACTTTTGGAGTATACATGTATGTATATAACCTGGTAACATGTTCACACTCTGGAGACATACAACAGTTTATATATGTTATACATACTATTACAGACTTCCGCTGGTTAATTTAACTGTCTCTGGAGTAGGATATGCTGTTCTGGCTTAATTTCACTCATGTTTAATACATTATCACAGAAAACATTCAATCATACATATCTATGTTGCATAAATAACATTTTGGAACTCGGGAGTTGGGTTTTTGCTCGACCCCCCGATTTTCGGGATGTTACACTGACCTTAACCACAATAGAGATTAGGCTCATCTCTATGATCATAGATACCAATGCCATAGAACGCATCATTAGCGAAGGGAAAACCACTGTAATGAGAGGTTGTTTCTATTTTAGGTTAAGGATAGCCCCTAAGTTGCGCCTCGTTCCGATATACGGAGCGATGCATAGATTCTTGAACTTAAGTAAAACCAAGTTTTAAGGGGGGTAGAACGTATGGAGTCCAATCCGGTTAGGTTAGTCAACGCTCCCGTTCGATCAGAGTGGCGCAGCGGAAGCGTGGTCGGCCTCTTCCCCACTGGCCCAAGATCGAAACCTTTGAGTTAGGATATACGTACGATTAGGTTATTAAGTAGGATTGAAACTCCCTTAGAAAAGTATTCCTTGCTCTTCGCCAATGTCGGGGACGACATTGTGTTTTAAGGGGGGTAGATTGTAACACCTCGGATTTTGGCTAATCTGGGATTAGACGTCCTTAGGTAATGAGTTAACTAAAACACCTGAGAAATCACTCAGAACCCAATTCCATAGCCAAAGAAATCACATAGGATTAATTCCTTTGGAAAATAAGTGTAAGTTAGCTAGCGCGACGCTAAAGTAGTTGGAAAATAGTCCCTAATCACTTCAAATATGTTCTACAAGGCCCAAAGTGAGTGGAACCAATGGTGATATAATGCTCTAAAGCCTCGGATCAAACTCTAAACCGGTTTGTTCTCGAGACCTCTTTGAAACTTTGTATTGGATCTAGACCCCGTGTCGAAAGTCCGATACCTACCATCTTAGACCGTTATGACCACTTAGCTGGGCTTGGCAATCGTTTCAAAAATCAAGTCCAATTGACATTCAGAGGCTATTTCATTGAGCCTGGAGTGAAGAGAGTGAGAATAGGGTTAGAATTGGAATTTGAAATTCAAATCTGGCACACGATTTGACGCATCAGTATTAAGCGTTTTGACCGTCAGAATTCAGCCAAATTACACCCTAGGATCAGGAAAAATTTTTATTTCATATCACGAGACTTATAGGCCTGATCTTAGTGCGATGACCGTTAAACTGAAATTGGACCGCCACGTGCGATCTGGGAACCCTACCGGTCTGAAAACTGGATGAGTGCTAGATCCAGTATGCATGAGCTTAAGTCCGACCGCATTTGGCCAGGAGACCTCCAGAAATGCTCTTTTGGACCGAAACATCCCCGATTTGGTTAGGCACCAAGTAAACATTGTTCCTAAGCCTATTTTGGGCATGTTTTGGGTTATAAAAGGGGTTGAAACCTTCACTTCTCTAACACATCCGAATTTGCTAGAAACCCTCCCTTGTGTGAGAGAAAAGGTGAGAGATTGTGAGAGAGAGTGGGAGAGTTCTTCCTGCTACTTGTGCTACGTGTTGCACATGCTTAAGCAACGCACCTCTATCACTTTTCCGGCGATTACACCGCCATTTTAGGTAAGAAAATACCCTAAATAGTTGCTGATTTGAGGTTCCTTTGTTTCCATAGCGAAGTAGCTTATGGATCTTGTGTATTAGGTTCCCTATTCGCCGTAGACAAAGCGTATACGCTCCGTTCGAATTGATACGCTTCTAGGAGAAAAAGGTGCGGATTTTAGACGCTTTGATTGACTGTTTCCAAAGCTTTCAATGTCGTTTAATAGTAGATTATCGACGGCAACGCCGTTTGACATGTACAACATGCTGTCCGTTTCCTGTTTCGTAAACCGACGGAGCATATGAGATTTAGGGCATTTTAGTCATTTGTAGGAAGTAATGTTTTCATTCATATTTTGCTGATGCGATTGACATGGTTTATTGTCGCATTAGAATATTAGGAATACATGCATAATTAGTTTGGCAAAGAGATTCGCCTAAATGCGCACTTCGGGTCGACATACTATATATAGACTTAAGTGTGTAGTGTAAGTGTTTGTATAAATGTTTGTATTAGTATGTATTGAATTAAATGGTGTTATGAATTAGTTTGAGATTGATTTCTCAATTAAAATGCTGATGTAAATGATTTCCTACATGATAGCAATATGCATGATTTCATTATATGTATGAAATGCATATGCTTGATGTTTCACTTAAGCGGTATGTTATAACATGTGCTTGATGATTTCTTTATGATTTAGTTTGAGATTGAATTCTCAATTAATACACTGATGGTGATGATTTCCTATATGTGGCGATACGCATAATTTCATTATATGTGTGAAAGACATGTGTAAGATGATTTACTTAAGTTGTACGTTATAACATGTGTTATCATGCTCACATGTTTGTATTCCATTTCCAATACTCTCATATGATTTTCTGATGTGATTCCATAATTGTTTGGGACTATACTTAGTCCAGGCAGTCGGTAACCGAGCGAATTCGTGGTTGGCTTATCTTGGCCACGAACGACGCGTCGATGAACGCGAGTCGTGTTTTAGAGTTGGCGGCAGTGGTTAGGCCACACGAAGTGTTTCACGCACTTCATGTCGTTCAACTTGAGATGTGCTCGTGCTAGTCGAGCCCGTCAAGTAACCCGACTGGCCGTTGTATGTTCACCCTGCATGAGTCATAACTGCTTGAACCTAGGGTACTGAACTTACCATTGTAAACCCTGTTAACCATAGTACCTTGATCCACGAAGACTCATGAGCCGGGCATGGTGGTATGGGACACCGTGGTAGAGCTATCGGCCTGCGTTGGGGCCACAAACCTCCCCGTAGTGACCAGTGAGCACCTATGACTCGTGAACAGATTATGGTGGTATGGGACACTATATTCTTGTTGTCGGCCTACATTGATAAGTTGATGGGGGAGCGGTGCAACGAGTGCGAGCAACAGCCCTGACAGCCCTTTGTAGTGACCGCGAGCGTATTTTGAGTCTACGGGAGGCGACGACCCTTCAGTAGCAGTAGAGTACAGTAGGCCTGTATTGATAAGTTGATGGGGGAGCAGAGCAACGAGTGCGTGCAACAGCCCTGGCAGCCCTTGCAGCGACCTACTAGGAGTGACGACCCTAGACAGGATCTGTGTCGGGATTGATATAAGGGAAGTACCTTAGTTTCTCAATCCTGCTGTTTGAATGGACTAATAACAACTCGGAAATCATATCACCATACCATTGCATGTGCCTGGAAGATGTGGAGCACTTGAGGGTCGATTGCATGCCGCGGTCGTAAGATGGTTCCGTATGAGGGAGATCGTCGGTGAGGGCATACATCACGTCATGTCATATTGCATTAACAACAGTATTAGGATTGTGTGAATTACTGCTTTCCTATTAGCGCATGATTGATTTGATAACATGCTAATCTCTGCTCTCTTATTCCACTGAGTTGATCACTCACTCCCACGTTACGGGATGGTGTTTTTGGACACCCACCAGTCCCTTTTTGTGATTGCAGATGATGGCGCGGCCTGTGAGGCGGAGCTGAATTTGATGATGATGAGGAGGATCTCTCCTTTATGCGTGTTCTGATTGACGGGATTACAGGGAGGTTGAGTAAATGCCTTGGCACTTGTCATTTCATATTTTTAGCGCACTCATGTATATTCGTTTTGTCTACTTTTGGAGTATACATGTATGTATATAACCTGGTAACATATTCACACTCTGGAGACATACAACAGTTTATATATGTTATACATACTATCACAGTCTTCCGCTTACTAATTTAACTGTCTCTGGAGTAGGATATGTTGTTCTGGCTTAATCTCGCTCATGTTTAATACATTAACATAGACAACATTCAATCATACATATCTATGTTTTATAAATAACATTTTGGAACTCGGGAGTTGGGTTTTTACTCGACCCCCCGATTTTCGGGATGTTACATTATTCATCCTATTATCTTGTCCCCTTTTGATATAAAATTATTATCTTGATAATGTTCTGTATCAAAATCAGTAGCGCCTTCGGAAGCAATTTCCTTTTTGTCAACGTGAGTATAGGCCAACATAGGCTTTCATTTACTTCTTTGAAGAACTTTACTTTCATTGAGCACATTTTATCTCATTTGGCTTTGAACTTGCCCGCTGGATATGATTGTGACTGTTATTGGAGATATACTTTTTCGTTCTTGGAGATATTGAGGCAGTATATTTCTGTGAAAGACTGCACATTTTACGGTCATATTTATCGACTAAGTTGTCCCCTTTTGATGCAGAATCATAACTCTGATAATTTTCTGGAGCAAAATCAACAAATATATTTATGGACGATATCTCTTAAGGAAGCGAGCGTTGACTGGTATACTGATTCTCTGTCCATCTTGATCTACAACTCGATACGCTCCATTAGAATATACTTCTTTTATTACATAAGGGTCATCCCATTTAGGCTCAAACTTGCCTCCTGTTCGATGGGTGACCATGATTGGTCTTTTCAACATTAGCACCATATCCCCCTTTTTGAAAGAGCTATATTTAACTCGCTTATCAAAGGCGGCTGATATTCTTGCTTGGTATGCTTGCAAACGCTGTTGTGCAGTCAAGCGTCTCTCATCAAGCAAATCCAATTCCTTCAATCTTATTTTTGCATTATCATCATCAGTTATTGACTGATGCACTGCCACTCTTAGTGACGCTACTTATATTTCAATTAGAATTACTGCTTCCACACCATAACTAATGAATACGGTGTTGCCCTTGTGGCTATTCGATGAGTAGTTCTGTATGCCCATAGCGCTTCCTGTAACCTTTCATCCCAATCACGTTTATTTCCTGTCACTGTTTTCTTCAATATTTTGACTATTATTTTGTCGAATGCCTCTGCTAATCCGTTAGCCGGCGGATAGTAAGGCGTTGAGAATGAGTGATGGATATTGAACTTCTGACACAATTTTTTCATACCTTTATTTTTGAAAGGAGTGCTATTATCTGTAACAATTTTCTTTGGGATACCATGTCGGTATATTATAGCGTGGCAGATGAAATTAACCACATCTTTTTCTTTAACATTTCGCAAAGAAACTGCTTCATTCCATTTGGAGAAATAATCGGTTGCTGCCAGAATATACTATTTTCCTTTGGATGAAGGCAGGTTTATAGGACCGATTTCGTCAAGTCGCAAGCAGAGAAGGGCCAAGAGGCAATAGACTGGTACAAGTCTTCCAGAGGCATGTGTATAACATCTCCATGAATCTGGCATTCATGGCATCGTTTCTCATAGTCTATCGCATCTTCAAACATAGTGGACCAATAATATCCCATTCTATGTACTCGATGAAATAAATTTCGACCAGCTTGATGTGCCCCACACTCCCCAGAGTGTGCTTCATGCAGCACCTGGATCGCTTCTTGTTTATTTAAACAACGTAGCAACACTCTGTTGTAAGATTTTTTATATAATACTTCACTGCAGATAACGAATCTACTTGACCGCTATCTGATTTGCTGCCTTTGCGCGGACTCTTCTGACAGGATGTTAAATTTGAGATAATCAATGAAAGGCTGACGCCAATCATCTATTGTAATTTCCAAGCATGATACAGAAAGGGCTTCAATAACTTCTTCAACAACTTCTGCTGATGGTAAAAATCTTCTTTCCTCTATAGTTACTTGAAGAGGGCTTCGATTAGGGCAAGACAGAGCTTCTGCCAAACTGGCTAAGGCATCGGCTTTTACATTCTCTGACCGAGGAATATGCTTGATTTCAACATAGAAAAAATATTCCAACAATTGTTATGCCTTTCAACAATATGGTAAAAGTTCTTGCTTTCTTATTTCGAATTCAGTCGTCAATTGATTTATGATCAATTTAGAATCCCCAAAAATATGCAATACTCTTATCTCCATTTCTTTAGACATCTCCATTCCAATAATCAGGGCTTTATACTCGGCCTCATTGTTCGTGCATGCAGTTCCTAATGTAAAGGAGTAAGGTAAAAAATCACCATAGGGAGTAATGAATATCACTCCTGCCCCCGCTCCTGATGTTCGAGAAGCGCCATCAAAATACATCTCCCACGGATTCTGTGATTCAGTCAGCATGACTTGCTCATCCGAAAAATCATCATTGATGGCTTCAGATCCTGCCACGGGGTGTGCTGCTAAGAAATCTGCCACTGCCTGCCCTTTCACCGCTTTTGCTGGTTCATATGTAATAGCGTACTCTGAAAGTAACAACATCCATTTAGCCAACCTTTCAGACAACATCGGCCTTGTCATCAGAAACTTTATCGGGTCAGCCCTTAAAACCAATGTTATATCGTGCGATAGACAATAATGCCTCAACTTCTGTACTGTGAATATTAACGCTAAACATTCCTTCTCAATCGGAGAATAATTTTACTCTGCACCTATTAAAGTTTGACTTAAGTAATAGAGGGTTGTTTCTTTTCTAAATTCATTTTTTTGTGCCAACAGAGCTCCTAAGGAATGCTCGGCTGCAGACGTGTACAAGATAAGCGGCTTCCCTTTTATTGGAGCTACCAGTACTGATGGCTTTTTCAGCAACTCTTTTATCGAGTCGAATGCATTCTGATAGGCTTGAATCCACACAAATTCTGTATCCTTTTTCATCAAATGAGAAAACAGCTGACATCTTCCTGCTAGATTTGAAATGAATCGACTGATATATGCTAATTTTTCTTGTAAATTCTTTAGTTCCTTTAATGTCTTTGGCGGTGGCATATCCTGAATAACTTTGACTTTCCCGGGGTCAATCTTAATGCCCCTATGCTGAACAACAAAATCCAAAAACTTTTCGGAGGACACTCCAAACGCGCACTTAGCGAGGTTCATCTTTAACTGTTTCTTTCTAAGTCACTGAAAAACCGACACCAAGTGTTTGCGATGCTCCTAATGACTTCCTGACCTGACCACCAATTCGTCAACATAACACTCAACGTGCTTATGCATCATATCTTGAAAAATGTTTTGCATCACCCTCTGTTATGTTGCCCCATCATTTTTAAGCCCAAACGACATCACCTTATAACAGAAAATTTCCAGTGAAGTTCTAAACGCCGTCGCCTCTTCATCCTCAGGAGCCATTCGAATTTGATTATATCTCGCATAACCGTCCATAAAGGACATAATAACATACTGAGTCGTACTATCAATTAGTAACTCAGTTATTAAGAGCAGAAAATCATCCTTCGGGCAGGCTTCATTTAGGTCTCTAAAATCGACGCACACTCTGACCTGTCCATTTTTCTTTCTTACTGGGATGATATTTGATATCCACTTATGATATTTGACCTCTCTAACAAATCCAAACTTTATCAGCTTACTTATTGACTTCTTCCTCTATGAGGGGAACCAGGTCCGGATGAAATCGCCTTGGCGCTTGTTTGACCGGCCTTTTCTCTTTAGAAATATTTAGTCGGTATAATGCCACGGAAGGCTCCAATCCAGGCATTTCTGCATATGTCCAAGCGAACACATCTTTATTCTCTCTAAGAAGTTGAACGTATTCTGCAGACTCTTGTTCAGAGAGGTTGGCACTAATAAACGTATTTCGTGGTTCCTCTTTTGTATCCAAGTTTATTTCTAACAGGCTGTCTGTCGTCGGTTGCCCCCCGTCCTTCATTTTCTTCGGAGCTATCTCAGGACGTTTGACTACTTCAGTACTTTCCTTCACTAGTTCTTTCACCGTAACCATATTTACTGATGACCTTGTCTTGATGTTTTTAAATTTTCTTCGCCTTTCCTGACCGATCCCAATTGAAATTCTTTTTTCATGATTTAAGCCATTGTAATCTTTGCAGTCAAGACCTGTACCTTTCTTGACCTCCTTGCTTATCCTATCTTCGATAATTATCTGATCCTATTTATCATGCGCTGTATAATACACTTCAATGTATAGCAGTTCTCCGTTGGATGTCCCACTAGACGATGATAGCGAAAAAATTTTGCTCCCCACGTCTTGTCGCCTCCTCGGGGCGTTTAGGCTCCAGTAATTCTATCACGCCAACTTTCAATAACTGTTCTATCATGGGAATGAATCTTCCTTATCAAAAGCAAATCCCGCATGCGAATTAAGCGTTCGGACCTTTTTATTTCTTCTTGATTGAGCCAAGTCCTCTTTTCGCCTCGTACTTTCTTCCTTGAAACCTTTCACACTTTTATGTTGCTGATAGCGATCACTGGTATTTGTTGTTATCCTGCTAGGATCCCTTCGAGCCACATCATGGTGAAATTTTGACACCATCTGATTTACTAATTTCAAAGAATGAGCCTTTGCGGCCAAATCATGAAGAGTGTTGATGTTGAAATTGGCCAGTCCCATTACGAATTCCTTTTTCATAGAGTTCAGACATATCTTAACTTGATCAGTTTCTTTTAGCAACGGTTTGCACAAAGTTTCCAATGCCCTCCATCTGTCTACATAGCTCCTTACCGACTAGTCTTTACCTTGTCATACAGAAGCCAACTTAACAATATTAATGTTGTGACTTGGGGAGAAAAACTGAGATGTGAAAGCATCTTGCATCTGCTTCTAAGTGCGAATAGAACCCGGAGCCAAATTGAAATACCATCGGAATGCACAACCTGTCAGCGATGCCCCGAACAATTGCAAACAATATTGTGGTACTGCAGAAAGATCTCCCATACTGGTAATGAAGCGTGTTAAATGTTCTTCAGGGGATCCTTTCCCATCAAACTTTTAAAAATCTGGACATCTGAAACTGGCTGGGAAGGGAATGTCATCCACCTCTCTTGGATATGGCGCACGGTATCTAAAATGTCTAGTACTTTCTTGTTCCTTCTCTATTCGGCTATCCTTTTCAATGACTGTTATTTGAGCTGCATTATGCATGAAAGTAGCCAAGGCTTCTTTGAGACTTTTGCATTCTTCCATTAACGCATTATGGGCTTCTGCCATTTCATTGAAACAACCCTCTGTAGTTGTTCTATAATCTGGATTTATTCCAGCCATGAATACTGCAGCTTCTCCACTTTTTGACGAAGCAGTAATTGAAGGAGAGCAAGAGTACGTTGATGTAACAGGGCTTACAGAAAAGGGAGGGGACAGAGTTTCATCGGGCCTTTTCGTGCTCCCTGTGGCATCAATTGACTGAGATAACGCCGATACTGGTGAATCTTTTCGGGATGGCATTGGCGATCTAATGACCAATGCTTTTCCCTTTTATTCTCTTGTTCGTTCAACCATTGAAGCATTTAAAGCCGAAAAGTCATGTGCTGTCAACTGGAGAACTGTTTGTGCTGTTTGCACTATCCACGCTAGATAAATTGTCAGAGGAGTAAGTTTAGGATTTCTTCTAACTGTGCTTCGCGTTACGGGCCCTCTGATTCTTAATGAAGGCTGATTCATTCCTGAATTTTTGAAGTTTTGTGTTCTTGCCTTACGAGAGGTCACGAAGGTCCAGCCTGCATTATCTTCTAATGACTGGGGTGAAGCAGAAATGACCCCAGCTGTTACTTGAGCCCTGCTGCTTTTATGCACCTGACTCGGTGCGTATTCTATCACAAACCCTGTCGGGGTGAATCGGAAGTTCACTTTTCTTACGAGGATCGCCATGGGTAATAAGTTGTAGTCAAATTTTCAAAACCTTCAATCATGAAACATAGTTATAATTAGTAATTGAACGATTAGAGTGATCTATCTTAGAGATGAAGGGGAGGACTTCCCACTGAGAGTCGCCATTTTGGCGTCCATAGGACGCCAAACTGTGACAAATGTTCGTAACAACTTCACTGTTAATATTTTAAATAAGACAATAAGATAAGGTCCCCAGTGGAGTCGCCATTTTTTTCCGACAAAGAAAAAAATGCATTTGATTTGGGAGATTGTCTTATTCAAACATAACAGAGAAAGAGTACTGGGAACATTCATCACATTTATTGATACTGAGTTCATTTACATCCTCTTTATATCCCTTGATTCTAAGATAGATATTTAGAAATAAAGGACTTGTGCTTTAAGTATCAAAAGTTCTTTTGATAGCCTTTCGGTGTCTGATTCGATCATCTCCTAGGACTTAGGAGGAATGTCGATCCGATCGACGAGTCTTTAATGAAATAAAGATTTCAGCAGTATAACAGTGCCTGTTTCAACCATCATCTGAGACTTAGGAGGAATGTCGATTCGATCGACTGATCTTTCTCCTTTGAACCCATGAATAGGAGAAAGGCCGAAGAAAGGAAGCCTGGCCCATGAATTTCGGCAGCATGACGGCCTTTTAACTTTACAGACTGCAAGGCAGCCTGGTTGCGCGGACCCGCGCAACCAATACCGGTTGCGCGGTCCTGCGTAACTGCTAGGAGACTCTCTTCTACCTTATGTCTTCTGCTCTGCTCCGCTCCTCTTAAAAATCTTCAAATTTACCCTTAATAAAGGAAGAAAAGGGATATTTATAGACCTTCGCATGTGTGAAAATCCTGATCTTAACGATGTGGGACTATTTTCCAATGCTTTAGATCATTCTACAAAGAACCGTTTCTGCAATTCATTTCCCGGACCCGCGCAACTGATATTTCTATTGTGCGGTCCTGCGCAACTGGGATTTATTGTGCGGAACCGCGCAATTGATAGTGGTTACGCGGTCATGCGCACTCTTTTGAAAGCTATCTCTATTTTTTTCTTTTCAAAAGTTCTTTCAAACTCCTTATCTCTTCTTACTTCAATCCTTCACCATTTTTTGTGCCTCAACACTACAGTCAGTGCCCCCTGATCCACCATATCTGTGTCTTGAGCATAGCGATGAAGGCGGAACTGGAAGAAGTCCACTTGATCAAAGTCCTAGATCTTGTTGATCACCCATTCATATGATCTTCTGGCCATGGCCCTTTGTTGAAAAAACCAGAGAGGAAGATGAGAAGGGTTGACATAAGCCTTATCTGGTGCTTCAAAAGTCCAGGGGAAATAGACTCCTAACCATCCAGTGAAGTAGTGCCAGGAAGTATATGCTTATGAAGATCCCAGTGTGGGATTTTTGACGTGTGTAGAGATTTCTCCAAAGGCCCTATAAATGGAACATAGCACAGGGGGCGCAATGGAATATTTCTGACCCTCCGCTAGAGCTCCGGCGACAACGAAGGTGGTGGGGCGAATAACATCTGCCCACTTGGAACTAGGAAGAGCAACTATGCTTAGCCAGTAAGCTAGAAAGACTGCAAGTTCCCCAAAGGAGCTATAATCTGGTCGTTCCTTCATATTGTCACGAAGAATCATTAGTTCCTTACAACGACTGTCGCGGAATCTGCAAAATGAAAAAGGAATTAATATGCAGGAGTATGTGATGAAAAGAAAAATGCTAATCTCTGGGTCTGGAATACCTGAGCGTTCTAGAAAAATGAGCTAGCCATTGCAGAGGGGATAGTTTGTGAAAATTTAGAAACTTTCCCATCTCTCTGAAAAGTTCGACAGTAGTTTCAGAGATGGAAGGTCTACGGTCAGGAGAGGATATAAATGCCAACTTTGCATTTGTCTGGATAAACTCGTCGTAAAACCTTCCTGTAAGCGGGAGACCTGCTATGCGATGCAGATCCCATAGCGTTATGCTCATTTCCCCAAACGGCAAGTGAAGGGAATTGGTGGTGGGAGACCAATATTCGAGGAATCCTTTCAGCACGGAGGGTTCCTTGTAAAAGTATTTGGATGTGACCTCTATCGCATCATAAAGGCCCACTTTGGCAAGAGTATTCGCATGTTTCTTCAGGATTCCCTCTGCCCAATCAGAATAATAGCGACGGGAAGTCAGTAGGCCCTTTGTTCGAAAATCTTTCGATCCCTAGAGAGGATCGCAACCCTTGTACCGCTGTCTGATAGTCTCGTAGAAATATGTTGGGAATAGATTATGCGAGCTGTGAAAGGGTGTGAGGAAGATCATGGGTTGGGCTTCTCCGATGATCTGTCACGGTTTCTGCGTCTACATTTTCCCTTCAAGAATCTGAGGTTCTCACGTCACCCACGATTCAGTATACATCAGTTTCTCTCCATCCACGTAATCTGTGGGTTCACATTCAAGGATGGACTGGTGACGATGAACGTTGATGGAAATTATTGTCATGCCTTCTGAATGAGGGTTGTCAAATTTCATGACGCCCTCGATTACTCGAATGGATTCCCAAGAGTTTTGGAGCTTTTTCTTATTATGCTCCTTTATCTTTTCTTCAAACTCCTTCGCCTTATTTCGACGAGTTTTCTTGGAGCGAGAAGCAGGCGGGGTATCTTCTCTGGCTGGGGGTCTATCGCTATCTGTGCTGATATGGGTGGTTGTCTTCAGCCATTCTTCCCAATCATATTCACGGCCGTGCTTCGGGGGCAGTTCTATGTTTCCCATGATTATAGCCCGGTGAATGGGAGAAGGAAGTGATTCAATGCGATCGGTAAAATCAAAGGTTGGAAGTACTGGTTCTTTGAAATACGTGGGAGTTTGAGTGGTGGTTTTGGTACGCTTGGTCGGTGGTTGATCAACCGAAGGAGACGGGAGATGAGAACATGTATCGGGTGCGTCGGGATGAGAAGGATGGTCACTTGGAGGGTCTATGGGATGAAGGGTCCTCTTGATGTGGGCCGTGAAAGAAAGAAGGTTAAAAGACCTAAAGAAGATTGTAGGAAAAAGTTCGAAGACTGGAAAAAGAGACTAAGTCCAAGTTGCACAGGTCCGCGCAATAGAAAGCAGTTGCGCGGAGTGTCGCAACACTTAGTCAACTTGCGCGAACGGAAGATCCATTATGTGGGTCAATGCAGACGATGTCGATTGCGCAAGAAATCGCCAGAGAAGAAAAGTTTCACCACAGAATGAGAAATGCAGGATGTGAGAGAGGGATGCGGTATTTATAGGCCACCGCGGTCGAGTGTCTACACGACCTGTTGCGCGGGTCCGCGCAAGGCAGATGAAAAGTAGGAATTTTGATCCTTTTTTATTTCTTGAGGAAACAAAGAAAGGATCAAGGGGGCACCTGTTAAGGCATAAAAAATGGCGAAAGAATCGAGCAAGGAAAGATAAAGGGATAGGAAAAACTTTCAGAAAGAAGAAGATAGAGATAGCTTTCAAGAGAGTGTGTAGGTCAGTGCAACCACTATGCGTTGCGCGGTTCCGCGCAATCAATACCAGTTGCGCAGGTCCGCGCAAAGGAAATATCAGTTGTGCAGGACCTCGAAATGTACTGCACAAAGGGCTTCATCCAGAGTGATCTAAAGCATTGAAAATAGTCCCACATAGCTAAGATCAGGATTTTCAAACGTGCGAGGGTCTAAAAATACCCCTTCCCCTCCTTCATTAAGGGTAATTTGAAGATTTTCAAGAGGAGCGGAGCGGAGCAGGAGATAGAAGGTAGGAGAGAAGTCTCCTGGCAGTTGCACAGGACTGCGTAACTGGTATCTGTTGTGCGGGTCCGCGCAACCAGATTGCCCTGCAGTTGTAAAGCTCAAGGGCCGCTATGTCGTCGAAATGCCTATGCAAGACTTTTGTTCTTCCAGCACCCTTTCCCCTTCTACTGTCAAGTGCAGAGGAAGAAGATTAGTCGATCAAATCAAAATTTCCCCTAGGTATAAGGGATGACTGAAACAGACACCGTTCTGCTGCTGAAATCTATCTCATCGAAGACTCGTCGATCTAATCAACATTCCTCCTAAGTCCTAGGAGATGGTTGAAACAGACGCCGGAAGGCTGTCGAAATGAAATTTTGATACTGTTGAGACACAAAAAATGGAGAAGGATTAAAGCAAGAAGAGATAAGGAGTTTGAAAGAACTTTTAAAAAGAAGAAAATAGAGATAGCTTTCAAGAGAGTGCGCAGGACCGCATAACCATTATCAGTTGCGCGGTTCCGCGCAATAAATCCCAGTTACGCATAGAAATATCAGTTGCGGGGTCCCAGAAATGAATTACATAAATCGTTCTTTGTAGAATGATCTAAAGTATTAGAAAATAGTCTCACATCGCTAAGATCAGGATTTTCACACGTGCGAAGGTCTATAAATACCCCTTCCCCTCCTTCATTAAGGGTAAATTTGAAGATTTTCAAGAGCAGAGCGGAGAAGAAGATAAAAGGTAGAAGAGAGTCTCCTGGCAGTTGTGCAGGACCGCACAACCGGTATCAGTTGCGCGGGTCCGCGCAACCAGGCAGCCCTGGAGTCTATGAAGTCCAAAGGCCGTTGTGCTGCCGAAATCCGTGGGCCAGGCTTCCTTTCTCCGAGCTTTCTCCTATTCATGGGTTCAAAGGAGAAAGATCAATCGATTGAATCGACATTCCTCCTAAGTCTCAGAGGATGGTTGAAACAGGCGCTATTATGCTGATGAAATCTTTATTTCATTAAAGACCCGTCGATCGGATCGACATTCCTCCTAAGTCCAAGGAGATGATCGAATCAGACGCCGGAAGGCTGTCGAAATAAACTTTTGATGTTTAAAGAATAAGTTTTTTATTTCTAAATGATCTATCTTAGAATCAAAGGATGTAAAGAGGATGTAAATAAACTCAGTATCAATGAAATATGATGAATGTTCCTAGTACTCTTTCTCTGTTATGTTTGAATAAGACAATCTCCCAAATCAAATGCATTTGTTTCTTTGTCGAAATAAAATGGCGACTCTGTTGGGGATCTCCTATCTTATTATCTTATTTAAAATATTAGCAGTGAAGTTGTTATGAAAATTCGTCACGGTTTGACGTCTTATGGATGCCAAAATGGCGACTCGCAGTGGGAAGTCCTCCCCTTCATCTCTAAGATAGATCACTCTAATCGTTCAATTAGTAATTATAACTATGTTTCATGATTGAAGGTTTTGAAAATTTGACTACGACTTATTACCCATGGCGATCCCCGTAAGAAAAGTGAACTTCCGATTCACCCCGACAGGGTTCGTGATAGAATACGCACCGAGTTAAGTGCGTAAAAGTAGCAGGGCTCAAGTAACAGCTGGGGTCATTTCTGCTACGCAAAAAATGGGGAAGGATCCCTTTTTCGGTGACTCTGCTAGGTGTTTTAACAAGAAAACTTAGGAGGAATTGCTAAAATAAGAAAATAAAAGTGTTTCATTTGGGGGATTTATTCAATGATAACAAAGAATGAATGAGAGAACATTTATTACATTTATCTGAGGTCATTTACATCCTCTGATTCCCTTGATTCTAAAAATGAAGTACAATTAATTCAATGTAGTACTGAATGAAAGAGAAGATGGCTCGATGGAAATTTCGACAGCATTCCGACGCTATTTCGGTCATCTCCTAGATACTTCAGAGGAATTGCTGATTTGATCAGCTAGTCTTCAATGAGATGGAGCATCCTTCCAGTCATTCTTCCTTAAAATATGAAACAGCCCGTTGCAGTATGGCCAGGCCTTAAAGAAATCGAGCCGATCATGCTAAATGGGCCTGAAAAGTCTCCCAGAATGTAAGATCAGGGGGTTTCCACCATCCGTTTAGCTTGAAACTTTATGTGCAGCATTAGAACCATAAATTAGCCGTACACATCAAATTTCAGTTTCTGGATCATTGTAGAGATGGCCAAACTGGAAAATCAGCCCCTGAGATCTTGATTTGCGGCCCGCCAGATATCTGGATATACTTCAAACTCGGCCTCAACGCTTTAAATACAACGGGCAAGTGAATGGACGGAGCAGATTTTTCGCGAAGGTCACACTGGAGTCTACATGTACATCGCATGTACATCACAAATAAGTGCACGAGCCGGGCACCGTATTTCACAAAGTCGGTCAGCAACGCTGACCCGACTCGTCTTCTTCATTTCCAAATATACACAGTGTCCCTCCCACGTTGGCTATTTTTATGTAGTGGGGTCCACTTACTACTCCATTGAGTGATCTGAACCGTCCATTATCTTCAGAGGATGGGCCTTACCCTTGTCTAGCTCTCCTTTTGTCTTCATGCTAGTGATTGCAAGATCTTAACCATTGAATACGGAATGGACGGCGGTTTAAAAGATCATGTGGACCACACCAATTCTAGTCCAGAAACAGTCTATCCCGAACGGTTTTTCGCCCTAAACCCAATGGACGGAATGGATTTTCCACTTACATTCAATAAGTGGGCCATCAAAACTAACAGCGTCCTTATATTGTCCGATAGAGAATGATAATTCTTCACTAATTTATTGTCTGATAGAGAATGATAATATATTATCCACTTACTGCTCTTTTCATGATTCCAAAGAATATATCAGAGTCCTTATATTGTCCGATAGAGAATGATAATTCTTCACTAATTTATTCTCTGCCCCCCTTTTGAGAACCTTGTACAATAATGTCTTTATTCATTACGAAGGTGAGAGATGAAAAGACCTCACAGCTCTTGTCAATATATTAATTGGCCTTGGAGACTTGAACTTTTGAGTAGATAATCACCAATATCTTGAAGGCATTTACTGTTGATGTAATTTGAACCTAATTCAAGAGAAATGCATTTTTGCATGTTGTCTAATCAATGTTTAAAATTTTCATCAGAAAATTTGCATATTTGAGTATATATAAATTGAAATATGTATTCGTAGCATTTTGAATGCTATACTTAGTTTATGCTTTTGAGCAGTGGAGATAGTGTACTTTTGACTGACCATACTTTGACTGGACAAAACTGACCTTGACCTAACTTGACTGGACTAGTCTAGATTGAACTAGACTGACTTGACTTGACTAGTTTAGATTGAACTAGACTGACTTGACTTGACTAGTCTAGATTGAACTAGACTGACTTGACTTGACTTGACTGACACTACTAGACCAATACACTAGACCGACACTACTGGTCAGACACTTACACACACAGTTTAGGCTCTTTAGTAGTGGAGCAACACAGTTTAAGCTCTTGAGTAGTTGGAGCAGCTTAGACTCATGCAAGAGTCGGGTCTCATGTGATGGTCTCTGTAACTCTCTAGAGTTCGCTGAATTTATCACTGCCTGGGGAGTTCACAAACCGCGATCCATCAGAGGGGCCCAGTGAAGCTACCGGGGTCGTGAACTCAGTTGGTTTTACGCACAGGGTTGACCACGGTAACTCTCTAGAGTTCACAGAGCTCGCAAGGCTACCTTTGGGGTACCAAATCCATGGTTGTCAGTCCATCTATGAGTAGGTTTAAGCCCTTCCTCATGAGTTAGTACCGGAATCGAACCACAAATCTGGAGGGTCTTATGCATGGTTGGCATGGTGCTCACACTGCGACCCTTATTTCCTTCGTCTGCAAGAGCGAGCCCATTCACGGGAGGGCTTTTTCCTCCGTTCCCTTGACGCTGCCAGAAAACTATACAGACGGCATGGGAGTTACGCATGACTAGCCATTTACTTTTTAGCCTTTTAGGCATATTAGTCGTAGGCTTCATCAGCTGCCCGCATGGGTGGGTACGATAGCCTTCACGAGCTTTTTAGGGCCACTGACTTCTCGTCTGCTTGCCCGAATAACAAAAATGGTAGGACTTATGCGTAGTTAGTCAGATTTTTTAGAGCTTAATCCTTTTTTAGAGTTTTAATCCTTTCAGGGCTTGATCCTTTTAGAGCTTTTAGCCCTTCTTTTAGAGCATAATGAATTTTGATTTGGCTCTTTTGTGATTTTTCCTTTCTTTTTTAGGATTTTGGCCCTTTTAGGATTTTGACCCTTTGAGGATTTAGCTTGGTTAGGCTGCCTTATCGTATCGTGCCTTATAATACAGTAATAATCGTGATCATCATCGTTGCCTCTGATCGTCATCTCTGAATAAGATAGAGGAAATAATAATCGGGCCTTGCAAGGCAGTAATAATCGTGATCATCGTCGTTGCCTCTGATAATATCTTCAAGAGAATCTTCAAGATGATATAACCTTTGCGAGAGAATCTTCAAGACAATATGATTCTTGCCAGACTTTGCTAAACTCATTTGATAATAGGCTTTAATAATAGACATCTTGTTAGAATGGTGATGATCAATTTTTAGAATGGTGTTAATCACTTTCTTTTCAGAATGACTATAATTTGGTGATGACGATGATCACTTTCTTTTCAGAATGTTTGTTAACATAGTCGGTATGCTTGCAAATTTCTTCTTTATATATCCTTTATCCTTTTGCTGACGAGTAGATATGATCTTATCCTTGTTTGCCCCCTTTTGATCTGGAATCATTATGCTGATAATATTCTGGATCAAAATCAGCAGCTTCTTCATGGGTAATATATTTTGATGAAGTGAGTATTGACTGGTATTTTAATACCCTGCCTATCTTAGGCTCAAATTTGCCCCCTGTTCGGCGGATGACTACTATAGAGCTTTTGCAACATTGGCATCATATCTCCCCCTTGTCTTTCGCAATCCTTTTGCTCTTCGAATTGTTGGTGACCATCATCAATGCTTGATAGCACTCATCAATTGCTTTTGCTCCAACTTTACCCTCATTTAGGATTTCATAAATGCTTGATGTCAATCATCAATGTATGCCTTTGCCCCAACTTTAACCTGTAAAAATTACTATAGACAATTATTATAAATAATTATCATTTCGAGGAGTCAACAATTACCTCATTTAGAATTCTGAGATTTTGTCATTCTGAGACTTTGCTTATAATGCCCCCCTTTTTTTATTTGGAAGCATCAAAACTATAGCTCTTCACTTATTTTATATGCCTTTGTCTGCCCCTCAAATAATTATGCTGTGAATCTCCTGAGTCAACACGCTGTCTTGCTTTCTTCTTACTAGTTCTTCTTTTCTTCTTTGTTTTATTTCCTTTAACACTTTAACTATGGTAATTTGATTACCTATGCAGCTAGCGATTGATTCCTCATAAGCAATACATCGCCTTCTTCAGCTGTATGTTCCATGTAGTATTTGAATTGTCTGAACCCTTTCTTTATATTTTTGTTTATAAAATCATCACTATTCTCTTTAGCAGAAAATTCAATCCTTTACTTTCTTGACAATCCTTCTCTTTACCTTCTTTCTTCGGCAGTCTGTTGTTGTTCCCCTAGGACTCGTGAAATAACCAATTCATATGAGAATGGAGCAGCTTTACTTTGATCGCTACTCTTCTAATCTGGAAAGTTGTGACGATGCCCCCAGGGCTCTCTATTAACTAATGAATTCGTTAATTCATTAATTGATCCGTTTACTTGTTGGCGAGCAACGCTTGACTTAGTTGAAATAACTTTTCATCTGAAGGCTTTGTACATTCTTTGTGCACCGACACGCTATCATCCGTCTTTCATTGTCTCACAGCGCTACTGATGATGCAGACACTACTTTTGATGCTACCATGCTTCTTCTTCATTTAACTTCCCCACCATGAAAGTGCTTCATACGGATTTCCAAAAGGGTAAGAAGAATGTTTTCCTTGTCCTAAATTTCTACCAAATGATCATCCGCACCTTCCCTGTAGCCAATGATCTTATTTAATTGTTCCCAGTCTTCCTTACTGAAACGCACTAGTTCACTTCCATCCTTTGATAAACACAATGTGACATCATCCAAGTTAACTGCTGCTTTTTGTAGTGGTTGTCCCATACTCTGAGATACATCAAGCCGAAGCTTTGAATACTTGGCATTTCCTGTTACTGGTTGAAGAATGTAACTGTGCTTTTTCGGAAGAACAAGATCAGGTTTACCATCTTGACTCACAATTTCAAATACGTGACTCCATTCTGAAGGAAGCAAGCCTTTCCATGATTTGTCAACATTCCCATTGTCAACTGTTATTGCGAAAAGCTTTGCTAGTGTTACGCCTGCTGCAAATGGATGACCAGGATTGCCTTCAAGATCCATATATCCAAAGGATGTGCTATAATTGAATCGATAGCCGATTCCAAATGTTTTGTACAGGAAGCTTTGGAAAATTCCAAATGTTTCCTTTTTCCAGTTTTGGAAGATTCACAAGTGCTCCACCCTTTCCCTACTTTATCTATTAACTGGGCATGTGTGGGAGTCACACAACACTTTTGAAGAAGCCTTTCATCTGAGACAAATCAAGGCAGCCTGTTCCTCTTCCTGACTAGCTGATGTTCGTATCACTTTTGTACAGGAAGCTAGCTTTCTCCGGTAACTGCCGCCGTTCTGGCATTATTTGTCTTTAACCGAAACTGATTTGATCATTCAGAACAGAGCATTAGTTAATTTATTAAATAAAAATGTACCTTATTTTCAGAGATGAAGGGGAGGATGTTTCCGCTGAGAATCGCCATTTTGGCGTCTTTGCAGATGCCAAAAGGTGATAGCCATTTTGTTACCATCGAATACTAAATTCCCCACTGTAGTCACCATTTTGTTTTAACAAGAAAACTTAGGAGGAATTGCTAAAACAAGAAAATAAAAGCGTTTCATTTGGGGGATTTATTCAATGATAACAAAGAATGAATGAGAGAACATTTATCACATTTATCTGAGTTCATTTACATCCTATGATTCCCTTGATTCTGAAAATGAAGTACAATTAATACAATGTACTGAATGAAAGAGAAGATAGCTCGATAGAAATTTCGACAGCATTCCGGCGCTATTTCGGTCATCTCCTAGATACTTCAGAGGAATTGCTGATTTGATCAGCTAGTCTTCAATGAGATGGAGCATCCTTCCAGTCATTCTTCCTTAAAATATGAAACAGCCCGTTGCAGTATGGCCAGGCCTTGAAGAAATCGAGCCGATCATGCTAAATGGGCCTGAAAAGTCTCCTAGAATGTAAGATCAGGGGGTTTCCACCATCCGTTTGGCTTGAAACTTTATGTGCAGCATTAGAACCATAAATTAGCCATACACGTCAAATTTCAGTTTCTAGATCATTGTAGAAATGGACAAACTAAAAAATCAGCCCCTAAGATCTTGATTTGCGGCCCGCCAAATATCTGAATATACTTCAAACTCGGCCTCAACGCTTTAAATACAACGGGCAAGTGAATGGACGGAGCAGATTTTCTGCGAAGGTCACACTGGAGTCTACATGTACATCACATGTACATCACAAATAAGTGCACGAGCCGGGCACCGTATTTCACAAAGTCGGTCAGCAACGCTGACCCGACTCGTCTTCTTCATTTCCAAATATACACAGTGTCCCTCCTACACTGGCTGTTTTTGTGTAGTGAGGTCCACTCACTACTCCATTGAGTGATCTGAACCGTCCATTATCTTTAGAGGATGGGCCTTACCTTGTCTAGCTCTCCTTTTGTCTCCATGAAAGTGATTGCAAGATCTTAACTGTTGAATACAGAATGAATGGTGGTTTAAAAGATCATGTGGACCACACCAATTCTAGTCCAGAAACAGTCTATCCCGGGCGATTTTTCGCCCTAAACCCAACGGACGGAATGGATTTTCCACTTACATTCAATAAGTGGGCCATCAAAACCAACAACGTCGACGTGCGTTGACTCTGTTGTGGGCCACCATCCTGTAACAAAAGCTTGATCTGAAGCGTCCATGAGGTAGAGGAAGAAAAATCCTTCACAACCATGTTGATCTTTGGCAACCTTGCTCATTCAGATGATCGTAATAATGATCGCAAGCGGACCGTTCAGCTACTTTCCCGGCTTGATTATGTAGGTGGGCCACGTTAAAAGGCAATCAAAACTCACCTTTCACGGTCGAAATATCAAGAGGAAGATATTGGACGGTGTAGATCTCTCAAAAGATTATTGTAATGGACATTACCGGCGACATAATGGAAGAAAGAAGTTTTCTTCCTTTATTTAAGCACGGCCATAAATCCAACTATTTGCGCGGTCCAGTGCAAACGAAACCCTTCCTCGGACAGCATTCCCAGGCATATAGCTTATGAGAATTCTCCCATTCTCTTTGCGGGGTCCTGCGCAAAGGGTCTTCTCCAAACCTCGTTGAAAAGTGGCGTGAAAGCCATCTTCCCTTTTGATTGCGCGGTACTGTGCAAGCAACTTCCTTTGCGCGGCTATACGCAAACAACTTCACTTGTGCGGATCCGCACAAAGACTTCCTTCTCTTCCTCCTCTCTCTCATTTCTTTGGCCATCAACTGATCTAATCCGATCCAACCTCCGAAATGAAGTAGGAGTGGGGTATTTATAGGTCCCAACACTCTTACAGAGTGGTGATCACCACCACCTATCGCTTCACACTTGAACTTCTTTTCTTAAACTATGGTGACCACCAAGCTACCTCTTAAATGGTGGTGTATAACCTTTCTCTCTTAAAATGACACATGTGCATCCCTTTTTACCAAACTAACCTTTTTAATCCCTTTTACCAGGATACCTAAACTACCCCTTGGATATGGAATGTTATCAAAATACCTAAACTACCCCTGGAACTGGATTTTTACCAGAATACCTGCAATACCTATACTACCCTTGGAACTAGATTTTTACCAGAATACCCAAAATACCTAAACTACCCTTGGAACTAGATTTTTACCAAAATACCCGAAATACCTAAACTACCCTTTGAACTAGATTTCTACCAAAATAGCCCCAGACGTGGAATTTAGCAAAATAACCCAGACATGGAATTTACCAAAATACCCCAGACATGGAATTTATCAAAATACCCCAGACATGGAATTTACCAAAATACCCCAGACATGGAATATTTTTTATGCCCCAACACTGGGGATCTCCTATCTTATTTGTCTTATTTAAAATATTAACAGTGAAGTTGTTACGAATATTTGTCACGGTTTGGCGTCCTATGGACGCCCAAATGGTGACTCTCAGTGGGAAGTCCTCCCCTTCATCTCTAAGATAGATCACTCTAATCGTTCAATTACTAATTATAACTATGTTTCATGATTGAAGGTTTTTAAAATTTGACTATGACTTATTACCCATGGCGATCCCCGTAAGAAAAGTGAACTTCCGATTCACCCCTACAGGGTTCGTGATAGAATACGCACCGAGTCATGTGCATAAAAGTAGCAAGTCTTAAGTAACAGCTGAGGTCATTTCTGCTTCACAAAAAATGGTGAAGGATCCCTTTTCCAGCGACTCTGCTGGGGACCTCCTATTTTATTGTCTTATTTAAAATATTAACAGTGAAGTTGTTACGAACATTCGTCACAGTTTGGCGTCCTATGGACGCCAAAATGGCGACTCTCAGTGGGAAGTCCTCCCCTTCATCTCTAAGATAGATCACTCTAATCGTTCAATTACTAATTATAACTATGTTTCATGATTGAAGGTTTTAAAAATTCGACTACGACTTATTACCCATGGCGATCCCCGTAAGAAAAGTGAACTTTCGATTCACCCCGACAGGGTTCGTGATAGAATATGCACCGAGTCATGTGCGTAAAAGTAGCAGGGCTCAAGTAACAACTGGGGTTATTTCTGCTTCACCCCAGTCATCAGAAGACAATGCAGGCTGGACCGTCGTGACCTCTCGTAAGGTAAGAACACGAAACTTCAGAAATTTGGGAATGAAACAGCCTTCATTAAGAATCAGAGGGCCCGTAACGCGAAGCACAGTTAGAAGAAATCCTGAACTTGCTCCTCTGGTAATTTATCTAGCGCGGATAGTGCAAACAGCGCAAACAGTTCCTCAGTTGACAGCACGCGACTTCCCGGCTTTAAATGCTTCAATGGCTGAACGAACAAGAGAACAAAAGGGAAAAGCATTGGTCATTAGATCACCAATGCCATCCCGAAAAGATTCACCAGTATCGGCGTCATCTCAATTAATCGATGCCACAGAGAGTACAAAAAGGCCCGATGAAACTCTTTCCCCTGCATTTTCTGCAAGCCCTATCCATCAGCATTCTCTTGTTCTCCTTCGATTACTGCTTCGTCGAAAAGTGGAGAAGCTGCCATATTCATGGCTGGAACAAATCCAGATTATAGAACAACTACAGAGGAGTGTTTCAATGCAATGACAGAAACCCAAAATGCATTAATGGAAGAATACAGAAATCTCAGAGAAGCACTGACAACCCTTGCACACAACGTAACCCGAATGGTAATCCCCCAGAATGCAACGGAAGGGCAAGAAAATCAATTAGATGTCCTCCCAGCACAGGGGGCAGGGTCACTAGGGTCTATCCCCACGGCGAGAACTGTGATACAAGAAGAAGTAAGGCAAGTGGTGGAAGAGGCGGTTAGAGCAGAAAGAGAACATGAAAATACCAGACGTTTTAGGTATCAAACACCGTATCTAAGGGAAGTAGAAGACATCCCTTTTTCGGTCAATTTCAAGCATCTGGATTTTCAAAAGTTCAATGGAGAAGGATCCCCGGAGGAGCATTTAATGCACTTCATCACTAGCATGGGAAATTTTTCTACGATACCACAGTACAGCTTGTAGTTGTTTAGTTCATCACTAACACACAAAGAATTTTGATGGTATTCTAGTTTGGTACCTGGATCAATACGTACCTGGGAACAAATGCAGGAGGTTTTCATTTCAAACTTCTTCTCCTCGGAACGTGACGTCAGTATTACGGAGCTGGCCTCTATTCGACAGAGAGAAGGAGAGCCGGTAGAGAAGTTTATAGACAGGTGGAAAACATTAGGGGCTTCATGTAGACAACTACCAGAGGAAAAAGAACAAGTTAAAATGTGCCTAAATTCTATGGGGACTGGAATTATGTTCGGACTGACTAGCGCCGATATCAGAACTTTTCGTGATTTGGCTACTAAAGCCCACGCGTTGGAGCTGATGACTCGCAAGATCCTAGCATTTCACCATGATACAACTAGGAGAGTGTCTGGCAGGATAGCTGTGAACGCTGTCAATCATGACAGAAGAGGAAAAGACATAAAGGACTCGAGAGAAAGAAGACCGGACCGACGTGAAGAAGGTAATAAGTCAAGAAATAGGTACAACTGGAAGAGGCCTAGAATGCTGAATTCTCATGAGGGGTTCGCATTTGAAAAAGAAGATGTCACCCCTATGATGGAACAATTATTAAAAGCTGGTACGATAGTATTGCTAGAGCCTAAGCACCCAGAAGATGTAACAAGAACCAGAGAAAGGGATTTCTGTCGTTATCATCATCTAGTGGGGCATCCAACAGAGAACTGCTATACATTGAAATGTATAATACAGCGACTGATCAATAAGGGCAAGATAGTATTGGGGAAAGAAAGAGAAAGGGGCTCCATGGCAACCGTAAACGTGCTTACAGTCCGAAAGAAGGACCAAGATGCGAATAACGCAGGAAGCGATAAAGTTGTAAAGAAGGTTGCGGTGATCACACTACGGTCAGGTAAGAAGGTGGTAAGCCATACAAAATAGAAATCAGAAGTCACTAGGAAAGAAACGATTGTAAAAGAGAGTAATAGCGGCAAGACAAAGGAGAAGAATGAGATGACGAGAGTGACTTATGACGTGGTAAATCATCTAAAAGGAATACCGGCCCGATTAAGTGTTTATGATGCACTGAAGCTATCAGAAGAATTTCGACAAAGTTTGATCCAGGCCTTATCTGATCATGACATCAGGGAAACCTTACTAGCAGAGTTAGAACATGAAGAACTCGATGAACATGAGGACTGTTTCCCGGTCATTTCTTTTTCTGATAATGATCTGATCTGCGAGGAAGATCATAACAGACCACTAATGATAGAAGGCCATATTCAGGGGAAGAAAGTCAAACGGATTATGATAGATAATGGGTCTGTAGTAAATCTTTTTCCACTCTCAATGTTAAATGAATTAAACTACCGTCGCTCAGAACTACGCCCCAGCGGAATGATGATACAAGGTTTTAATCAAGATGGACAGCGCATACTTAGCAAGATTATGGTAATGTTGGAAATAGGAGAATTGACTACTGACGTTGTTTGTCACGTCATAAGTGCAACATACAACCTTCTCCTAGGAAGGCCATGGATACATCAGTACAATATCATACCCTCTACTCTGCATCAGTGTTTCAAATACTATAAAGATGGAGTACAACATAAAGTGATGGCCGATGCAAGACCATATACAGAAGCTGAGTCCTTCTTTGCAGATGCTAACTATTATAAAGAATTCGCTATCGGAAAAATGAATAAGGATAAAGGTGGTGTCCTAAAGAATGATCGGGAAAGTGCAATTACGAAGATAGCAGAAAAAGTAGTGTCATCTAAAACCGCAGAAATAAGCAAGAAGTTCTATTTTATGCCAAAACATTTAAGGCAACTGGGACAACTGCCGTTAACCCTGCTGTCATCCTAGCGACTGAAAATTTTATAGTCAAATTATACGGTGCCACTGCCGTATGCTGAAAATAATAAGCAGTTTTCGACCGCTCCAATAAGATTTCAAGTCAAGGCGAGTGAAAAATATCCTGAGCCAATTGGGTTATATGCTTCAGAAGCAGTAAGGACAGGAGGAGGAACTCAAAATAATGACTACCATGGTAGGCTGACACCGCAAGACCTCCAAAAGTATAGTTCGGCAAGTAAGAAATTTATGAAAAACATGGGCTTTGATTATGAAGAACCTGTTGGCTTAAACCATGGGAAGGGAATTCAAGTCCCCATTGGGGTCGATCAGGAGAAGCGTAGAAAATTTCAAGGGCTGGGGGCAAGCTAGTCAATGAATACGATTACAATCGTGTAACCTCCCGTAGAAATAAACTGCCTCAATATCTCAAAGAATGAAAAAATATATCTCCAATAACAGTCACAATCATATCCAGGGGGCAAGTTCAAAGCCAAATGAGATCAAATGTGCGTAATGAAAGCAAAGTTCTTCAAAGAAGTAAAAGAAAGCCTATGTTGGCCTATACTCGCGTCGACAAAAAGTAAATTGCTTCCGAAGGTGCTACTGATTTTGATACAGAACTGTTTCAACAAGAAAACAAATGCGTTGGGGAATTTATTCAATGATAACAAAGAATGAATGAGAGAACATTCATCACATTTATCTGAGTTCATTTACATCCTCTGATTCCCTTAATTCTAAAAATAAAGTACAATTAATATAATGTACTGAATGAAAAAGAATATAGCTCGATGGAAATTTTGGCAGCATTCCGATGCTATTTCGGTCATCTCCTAGGTACTTAGGAGGAATTGCTGATTTAATCAGCCAGTCTTCAATGAGATGGAGCATCTTTCCGGTCATTCTTCCTTAAAATATGAAGCAGCTCGTTGCAGTGTGGCCAAACCCTGAGAAAATCAGCTCGATCATGCTAAACAGGCCTAAAAAGTCTCCCAGAATGAAAGATCAGGGGGTTTCCACCCTCCGTTCGGCTTCAAACTTGATGTGTAGCCTTAAAACCGCAAATTAGCCGTTCACGTCAAATTTCAGCTCCTAAATCATTGTAGGAATGGCCGAAATGACAAATCAACCCCTGAAATCATGATTTGGGGCCCGCTTGATATCTGGACTTACTTCATATTTGGTTCCAACGCACTAAATACAGTGATGAAGCAGATGACCGAAGCAGATTTCTCACCAGCATCACGTTGGGTCCTACATGTACATTGCATGTACATGGTACCCAAGTGCACAAGCCGTGCACGGTATCTTCCCAAAGTCGGTCAGCAGCGCTGACCGACTCTTCTTCTTCATTTTTAAAAGACGCACAGCGTCTTTCCTGCGCCAGTTGGTTTTATGTAGTGCAACCCACTCATTGCTCCACTAGATGATCTAAGCCATTCATTCACTTCAGAAGGTGGGAATTAATGTTGCCTAGATGTCCTTTCGTCTCCATGCAGTCGATTACAAGATTTTGACCGTTGAATGCAGAATCGACGGTGGGGTAAATAACCTTGTGGGCCGCACCGATTTTACCTCAAAACCAGTCTATTCCTGTTTTTTTTAGTCATGAATCGAATGAGTGGTGTAGATCTTTCATTTGGATTCCCTAAACGAGAGATCAAACTCCACAGAGTCAACGTGGCAAAACAGAGTATCGGTTCATCTGTAGTGGACCGTTATCACGAAGTAGAAGGTCGATCTGAGTCGTCTGTCAGATAGAGGGAGAAAAACTACTCAGAACCATGCTGATATTTCCTGGATATGTGCTTCCTCATGATCACTACAATGATCAGAAGAGGACTGTTCGGATGCTTCCATGACTTGATTGTCTAAGTGGGCCACGTCGTCGGACGATCAGAACTTACCTTTTACGGTCGGAATTCCGAGAGGAAGACGGTGGAAGGTGTGGATTTCTGGAAAGGCCGCTGTAGTGGACCCCACCAACGACGCAACAGAAGGAAAGATGAAATTCTCTGTTTAAGCGTGACTGAACATCCGACTTATTGTGCAGAACTGCGCAAAGATATTTTCCTTCGGACGGCATTTCTGGGGCGTTTGGCTCATGGGGAAAACTCCCATTCCCGTTGCGCGGGGCTGCGCAAGGAGTTTTCTCCAAAAATCCCTTGCAAAGTGGCGTGAAAGTCACCTGACTTCAGCTATGCACGTACGCACAAGCAACTCTAGTTGCGCAGATACGCGCAAACAACTTTAGTTGCGTGGTCCCGCGCAAGGACTCCCTTCTCTCTCTCTCCTGCCTTGCTTCTCTCTCTCATTTCCTGACTCTCCAACTGATCTAATCCGATCCAACCCCTCCAAATGGAGTGGGAGTGGGGTATTTATAGGCTCCAGCACTCTTACAGAGTGGTGATCACCACCACCTACCGCTTCACACTTGAACTTCTTCTTTTCTTAAACTATGGTGACCACCAAGCTACCTCTTAAATGGTGGTGTATAACCTTTCTCTCTTAAAATGACACATGCGCACTCCTTTTACCAAACTACCCTTTTTAATCCCTTTTACCAGAATACCTAAACTACCCCTTGGACATGGAATGTTATCAAAATACCTAAACTACCCCTGGAACTGAATTTTTACCAAAACACCCAATATACCTTTGGAACTGGATTTTTACCAAAACACCCAAAATACCTAAACTACCCTTTGAACTGGATTTTTACTAAAATACCCGAATACCTAAACTACCCTTTGAACTGGACTTTTACCAAAATACTCGAAATACCTAAACTACCCTTTGAACTGGACTTTTACCGAAATACCCGGAATACTTAAACTACCCTTTGAACTAGACTTTTACCAAAATACCCGAAATACCTAAACTACCCTTTGAATTGGACTTTTACCAAAATACCCGAAATACCTAAACTACCCTTTGAACTGGACTTTTACCAAAATACCCGAAATACCTAAACTACCCTTTGAACTGGATTTTCACCAAAATACCCCCAGACGTGGAATTTACCAAAATACCCCAGACATGTAATTTACAAAAATACCCCATACATGGAATTTACCAAAATACCCCCAGACGTGGAATATTTTTATGCCTCAACAGATGCCCCCTCGATCCTTCTTTGATTTATTCCTGAAATCAAATGGAGGATCGATCTTCCTCTGCCTGAAGAACTTGAATGAACTGCAACTGAAGGATGACCAGATGATTATGCTTGCATGGAAGACTGGATGATCATTCTTGTATGGTAGACTAGCTGATCATACTTAACTAGAATTTTGAATGATCGCATTCGATCAGAAGACTTGAATGCTAACATTTGACTGAAGATTGGAATGCTCATATTTGACCAAAAGACTTGAACGCTCATATTTGACCAGAACACTTGAATGATAGCGCTCGAACAGAAGACTTGAATGATAGCGCTCAAACAGAAGACTGGAATGCCCCCAGCCAGCAGTGTCGAACAGATGTTTCACTAGAGAGGATAAGATTTTGAAGCACTCCTTTGCAACAGCTCTGACGATTTTATCTATGAGTGATTTGATCAGAGAACTTTCCTTTAACACTGTCACAGCTGCAATGGCCTCTTTGATCAACTCCACCGACTCTTTTATTCAATTTTGTATTTAGCGGCAGTCTCTTTGGTCAATTCCAGTGACTCCTATCTTCAATTTTGTATTTAGCGATGGTCTCTTTCGTCAATTCCAGCGACTCTTTTCTTCAATTTTGTATCTAGCGATGGTCTCTTTGGTCAATTCCAGCGACTCTTTTCTTCAATTTTGTATCTAGCGATGGTCTCTTTAGTCAATTCCAGTGACTCTTTTCTTCAATTTTGTATCTGGGGTTGCTCTTTTAATGCTGCTTCTGCCGTAACAACTTTTTCGATTATTTCCTTTACTCATGATCTGCATAACCCAAGCTTTTTGAATAATAGTCTCTCCTGCCAAATTAATCAGAATTAGTATCTTAATTCATTATAATTTTTCAATGTAGCTTTATGAAGCATTGATAATTTTTTTGAAATAGATTGAGAGTTTATTCTCTTTTTAGGCCGATTGTGGTATTCGCAATATGATTTAATCAATCTTTGCGCTTGTCATCGTGCTTTGCATTATATTCTTTATCTTTAACTCCAAAGGTTCAACCGCTGAGTCTTTTTGCTGATTCTTCTCTAGTTTGTGCTCCTTAGCATTTCTTCATAAACTTTTCCTTGGATCTTTGCTGATTCTGAAAAATTGAAAAATACACAAAACTTCTTTACAATTTTTATTTAATAATTTTCCAAAGGTCATAGAAGTTACTGATGATGACGATTCTGTTTGTTCTTTGTCTCCATCCGATCCGATACATCGAGTCTTGCAATATTATTATTCATAATACTCGGCATATGAATTCCTTTGCCGCGTATAAGAGATTATCAGAAAGACCAAGGCATAGATAATTTTGAAGATATTAAATCCTGCCCCCTTTCCAGGTCAATGTCGCATAAAGATTTCTTCAAAAGATAATATTTTTGAAGTGAAGCTTTCTGATACTCCTGAAGAATGGATAATCTTTACTGCTCTTTTGACAAATCCAAGGAATATATCTGATTCCTTATATTGTCCGGTGGAGAATGATAATTCTTTACTAGTTTATCCCCTACCTTCTTTTGAGAACCTTGTGCAATAATATGGCTCTATTTATTAAGAAGGCGAGAGACGAAAAGACCACATAACTCTTGTCAATATATTAATTGACCTTGTAGACTTGAGCCTTTGAGTAGATAATTGCCAATGTCTTGAAGGCATTTACTGTTAATATAATTTGAACCTGATTTAAGAGAAATGCATTTTTGCATGTGGTCTAATCAATGTTTAAAATTCTCATCAGGCAATTGCACATTTGAGCATATCTAATATGTATTTGCAGCATTTTATATGCTAAACTTAATTTATGCTCTTTGAGCAGTGGATATAGTGTACTTTGACCGACCATACTTTGACTGGACAACTTAAATTGACTTGATTGAACTGGACGACTAAACTTGACTCGACCAGACGACTGAATTGGACTTGATACTGGGCTCAAAGACCAAGATAGTTTACCGCCGATCTCGGGCATTGTAGTTTACCGCCGATCTCGGGCATTGTAGTTTACCGCCGATCTCGGGCATTGTAGTTTACCGCCGATCTCGGGCATTGTAGTTTACCGCCGATCTCGGGCTTTGTAGTTTACCGCCGATCTCGGGCTTTGGAGGTCTTATGCGTAGCTGGTCATTGGCTTGACTAGGCTGCCTTTTTATGATTAGCAACCATCGTTGTCATCAACTTTATACATGGTTGACTATATAGTTTATTCCACTGCCAATGGTGGATCAATAATTGATATTTCGCTGCTGCTGACAACTTTATGAAAACTTTCGTATTATATTTAAAATCGTGTATCAGCCTGGCGATGAAAGCATTTTTGGCAAGTGTTTGATCGTCGACAGTGATAGTTGCTTTTTATTGATAATCATTGATACCTGATGATTCTGAGGGAAATCTTTGGCGGTCAATGCTTGACTACTATCATCAGTGTTTAGTGGCTTGAAAGCAATCATCAATGCTTGGTAGCGATCGTTTAACACTTGATAGCGATTGTTAACGCTTGATAGTGATCATTAACGCTTGATAGCGATTGTTAACGCTTGATAGCGATCGTTAACCCTTGATAGCGATCGTTTAAAATAAGCTTGCATGTGCCGTTGATGATGACAGCGATGGTTGCTAATTTTGACGATTGGCTTTTCATTTGGCTTTACATTTGGTGATTGTCCTTGGTGCTTCGCGTTTGGTGATGACTTGATATGCTTGAAAGCCTGCATTTTATTCATATACACAAAAGAAATACATTCTATGGTGAAAAACTCATTTCACAGCTTTTACTCACCTATCTTACCTGTCTTGCCCCCTTTTGATTTTGGAAGTATCATACTGATATCTTTTGAAATCAAAATAGTGATCATCACCTAAACTGACAGGAATTGCAAAGCACATCTGTAATGAATATGCTATTTTATTGTGGTTTTACATCTTTTGCCTCACCGCTTCCTTTCATTTGAGTATTTAGGCAATGACAGTTCGATCTTGTCAATTACTGACGATTCACCATACAAAGCATGTTGTCGTCTTTTAACGCAGATGCCCCCCAGAATTTTCTTTATCGAATTTCCGTCACTTTCCTTCATTTTTCTCTATCTGTCATGCTCTTTTCATCGTAATTTCTCCCTTATCGATCATATTTTGTAGCTTTTTCTTGAGAGAATTACAATCTTCCGTATGATGTCCAAATTTACAATGATAATTGCAATAATCCAGCCCTCTTGTATTTTTGATTTCTTCGAGGTGTCTTGGCCGAGGTAATTCAATACTCTTCGTAGCCAACAATTGATTCAGCATGGGAACTATATCTTTTCTTGCAAACGAATACTTTGTATGGTCTTTATTTTTCCTGGACCTTTTATATGTCATTGTAATCGCATGACCATTTCTATCTTCTTCATCACTGTCTTTTTCCTTGCCCTGATAATCTTTTTCAATTTCATCTTTCTGAATTATGTGTTCTGATTTTGACTGAAAAACAGGCACTCTTCCGATCATCCTTTCAAGAGCATGAGCCTTCGTAGCAAAATTTCAAAAAGTTTTCCAATCTTTACTAATCAAGTGGCATGCCAGCTCTAGTCTCATGCCTTCTAAGCATAATTCTACTTGTTCTAATTCCCGCAGAGGATGTCGACATGATGCTGCTAAGTCCATCCATCGTTTGATGAATTCTTCAACTGATTCATTTTTTCCTTGGCGAATAGAGATTAATTCAGTCAAACTAACTTCTCGGTCCAAAGGGAAAAAATTTGACAGAAAAGCATCCTGCATCTGTTCCCAGGTATGAATAGATCCTGGAATTAAACTTGAATACCATTTGAAGGCTCTTCCTGTCAGAGAAGATCCGAATAATCGCAGACAATATTGAGGAACTCTAGAGAAATTTCCCATCCTTTCTATGAAATGCGTCATATGCTCTTCTGATGATTCGTCCCCATTAATTTTTTGAAAGTCTAGGTGTTCGAAGTCAGCGGGAAATGGCATTTCTTCTATTTCAGGGGGATATGGTGTCTGATATCGAAATTTTTTATTTTGACTTCGTTCATTCTCTAGATGAATAGATTCAATAATCGCCTGCCGAATTTCTTCCTACGTTATATTCTGAGTAATATTAGGCATTGGCTCTTGAAATCTAACCGATTGTGGTTGTGACCTTTCTTCTTGTGGTTCAATGTTGTTTACGGCAGTCATTGTCGGCACATTAGGGACTTCCTCAACCACATGCTCATCTAGTGGAAACTGATCAGGCTGATTAATATCTATCAATGAGCTTTCTGTTCCTTTATACTTCGATTGTCGTGATATTGAACGAGGAAGCGAACGTCGCACTGCTAACGCTGTTGAAGAAGATGGACTATTATTTAATTTGAAACTAGAGTATTGTCACTTTGAAGGACTAGCTGACACAAATCGTGGCATTCTTAATGCATGAGTTTTCTTGAAATCTTTTGCAAGAGGTGCTGTAAGTGGACATTCACTGGTTAAGGTCACCTTCCCCTTATTTTTCTGAACCCACAATAATTTTGTGGAAGATGTCTTCACGGTTATAGTTGATGGTATTGAAAGATCTTTTGAAGTGACGGGCCTTTCTATTTTTCTCGAATGAGATGATTGTATAACCGGAGCAGGACTCTGTCTCACGACACTTCGCCTAGTTGACCCAGTACTTGGCGAGATGTTGTCTCTTGCGGAAGGAGATCGAACTTTTTGGCTTTTGGATGTTACTATCTTCCATCCTTCCTCATCTTCTTGAGCTATTGGTGAAACAGAGATTGTTCCATCCATTGCACAAAATTCACTACACTTGATCACAACAGACTTTACTTTCTCTAACGCTTCTTCATATCCTCCTATCAAAAATATAAAATCATAATTAGTTATCTAATTGATAAGACATTCTATCTCAGAGAAAGCATGAAAGAGTATTAGCTAATTTATTAAATAAAATCGTGCTTTATTTTCAGAGATGAAGGGGAGGACGTTCCCATTGAGAGTCGCCATTTGATAAATGTTCTCTGAATATTTTCCAAGTTACCATCGAATAATAAGTGATCCCCAACAGAGTCGCCATTTTGTTTCAACAAGAAAACAAATGCGTTGGGGAATTTATTCAATGATAACAAATAATGAATGAGAGAACATTCATCACATTTATCTGATTTCATTTACATCCTCTGATTCCCTTGATTCTAAAAATAAAGTACAATTAATATAATGTACTGAATGAAAAAGAAGATAGCTCGATGAAAATTTCGGTAACATTCCGGTGCTATTTCGGTCATCTCTTAGGTACTTAGGAGGAATTGCTGATTTGATCAGCCAGTCTTCAATGAGATGGAGCATCTTTCCAGTCATTCTTCCTTAAAATATGAAGCAGCTCATTGCAGTGTGGCCAAACCCTGAGAAAATCAGCTCGATCATGCTAAACAGGCCTGAAAAGTCTCCTAGAATGAAAGATCAGGGGGTTTCCACCGTCTGTTTGGCTTCAAACTTGAAGTGTAGCCTTAAAACCACAAATTAACCGTTCACGTCAAATTTCAGCTCCTAGATCATTGTAGGAATGGCCGAAATGACAAATCAACCCTTGAAATCATGATTTGGGGCCCGCTTGATATCTGGACTTGTTTCATATTTGGTTCCAACGCACTAAATACAGTGATGAAGCAGATGACCGGAGCAGATTTCTCACTAGCATCACGTTGGGTCCTACATGTACATTGCATGTACATGGTACCCAAGTGCACAAGTCGTGCACGGTATCTTCCCAAAGTCGGTCAGCAGCGCTGACCAACTCTTCTTCTTCATTTTTAAAAGACGCACAGCGTCTTTCCTTCGCCAGTTAGTTTTATGTAGTGCGGCTCACTCATCGCTCCACTAGATGATCTGAGCCATTCATTCACTTCAGAAGGTGGGAATTAACGTTGCCTAGATGTCCTTTCGTCTCCATGCAGTCGATTACAAGATTTTGACCGTTGAATGCAGAATCGACGGTGGGGTAAATAACCTTGTGGGCCGCACCGATTTTACCTCAAAACTAGTCTATTCCTGTTTTTTTTAGTCGTGAATCGAATGAGTGGTGTAGATCTTTCATTTAGATTCCCCAAACGAGAGATCAAACTCCACAGAGTCGACGTGGCAAAACAGAGTATCGGTTCATCTATAGTGTGCCATTATCACGAAGTAGAAGATCGATCTGAGTCGTCTGTCAGATAGAGGGAGAAAAACTACTCAGAACCATGCTAATATTTCCTGGTTATGTGCTTCCTCATGATCACTGCAATGATCAGAAGAGGACCGTTCGGCTGCTTCCATGACTTGATTGTCTAAGTGGGCCACGTCGTCGGACGATCAGAACTTACCTTTTACGGTCGGAATTCCGAGAGGAAGACGGTGGAAGGTGTGGATTTCTAGAAAGGCTGCTATAGTGGACCCCACCAGCGACACAACAGAAGGAAAGATGAAATTCTCTGTTTAAGAGTGACTGAACATCCGGCTTGTTGCGCGGAACTGCGTAAAGATATCTTCCTTCGGACGGTATTTTTGGGGCATCTGGCTCATGGGAAAACTCCCATTCCCGTTGCGCAGGGCTGCGCAAGGAGTTTTCTCCAAAACTCCCTTGCAAAGTGGCGTGAAAGTCACCTGACTTCAGCTATGCGCGTACGCACAAGCAACTTTAGTTGCGCAGATACGCGCAAACAACTTTAGTTGCGCGGTCCTACTCAAAGACTCCCTTCTCTCTCTCTCCTACCTTGCTTCTCTCTCTCATTTTCTGACTCTCCAACTGATCTAATCCGATCCAACCCCTCCAAATGGAGTGGGAGTGGGGTATTTATAGGCTCCAGCACTCTTACAGAGTGGTGATCACCACCACCTATCGCTTCACACTTGAACTTCTTCTTTTCTTAAACTATGGTGACCACCAAGCTACCTCTTAAATGGTGGTGTATAACCTTTCTCTCTTAAAATGACACATGTGCACCCCTTTTTACCAAACTACCCTTTTCAATCCCTTTTACCAGAATACCTAAACTACCCCTTGGATATGGAATGTTATCAAAATACCTAAACTACCCCTGGAACTGAATTTTTACCAAAACACCCAATATACCTTTAGAACTGAATTTTTACCAAAACACCCAAAATACCTAAACTACCCTTTGAACTGGATTTTTACCAAAATACCCGAAATACCTAAACTACCCTTTGAACTGGACTTTTACCAAAATACCCGAAATACCTAAACTATCCTTTGAACTGGACTTTTACCAAAATACCCAAAATACCTAAACTACCCTTTGAACTGGACTTTTACCAAAATACCCGAAATACCTAAACTACCCTTTGAACTGGACTTTTACCAAAATACCCAAAATACCTAAACTACCCTTTGAACTGGATTTTCACCAAAATACCCCCAGATGTGGAATTTACCAAAATACCCCAGACATGTAATTTACAAAAATACCCCAGACATGGAATTTACCAAAATACCCCCAGACGTGGAATATTTTTATGCCTCAACAACAACATTACCAAGATAATAATTCTGTATCAAAAGGGGACAAGATGAATAGGATGAATAAGGAAGAAGTTCGCAAGCATATAAAAATCATATGACAAAGCATATCAAGATCATATGATAGCAAATAAAGAAAGATGAAGAAGGTGAGCGCCATCAAGAGAGTTCTATAAAATTTTACCTGAAATTGTTATCACCATCAAGCTGGTATATTACAAACAATACAGACAAACGATACAGATAAATAATTTTAGGTAAAAATACCTATCATCGTCTTCCAAGACAGCATACTAGATCATCGCCAAAAGTCTTCAGTCTTCCAAGACATTTGAAGATAGCATATTAAATCGTCACCGAACAAAAAAGTGTCGATGATCGCTATCAAGTATTGACGCTCATCGCCGATAGAAAATCTCCATCGAAATTAAAATCATTAGGTATCGATGATCATAAAAAGAAAAGAGGACAGCTATCGCTGTTGCCGATCAATTACTCATCAAAATTGCCATCATCGCTAAGCTGATACATTGCTTTAAACATGATACAAAAGTCCTTATGACATTTTCAGCAGCAGCGAAATGTCAATTATTGTTCAACCATATGATGAATCATACAGCCAACTATATAAAATTAGCGACAGTGATGACTGCTGATCATAAAAAGGCTGTCTAGCCACAAGTCCGAAAAAAAAAAGAGAAAAAAGGGCCAAGTCCTAAAAGGACCGAGTCTCCAAGTCCCAAAAAGGCTAAATCCTAAAAGGATTAAATCTTAAAAGGGACTTGCTACGCATAATACCTATGATTATAAAAAGGTAGCCCAGTCAAGCCAATGGCCCGCTGTGCATGAGACCTATGAAGATCATCATTCGGGCAGCGGCGAGAAGCCAATGGCCCTAAAAAGCCCGTGAAGGCTATCGTACGCATACCCATGCGGGCAGCTGATGGAGTCAATGACCAAAAGCCAGAAGGCCAAAAGTTGACAAAAAAAGCCAAGAGCTAAAAGTCTTCAACGACCAAAAGCCAAAAGGCAAAAAAGTCGACTAAAAGCCAAAGTTCTAAAAGTCCTTAAATGACCAGTCAGCGTAACCCCTATGCCGTCTGTATAGCTTTCCGGCAGCGTCACGGGGAATGGAGGACAATGCCCTCCCGTGAATGGGCTCGACCTTGCAGTGAAGAAAATGAGGGCTGCAGTGTGTGCTTTAGATAGGCCAACCATGCATAAGACCCCCCAGATTTGTGGTTCGAGTCCGGTACTAACTCATGAGGAAGGGCTTAAACCTACTCATCGATGGATCGACAACCATGGATTTGGTACCCCCAAAGGTAGCCTTGTGAGCTCTGTGAACTCTAGAGAGTTACCGTGACCAACTCTGTACGTAAAACCAACTGAGTTCATGGCCCCGGTAGCTTCACTGGGCCCCTCTGATGGATTGCGGTTTGTGAACTCCCTAGGTAGTGAGAAGTTCAACGAACTCTAGAGAGTTACAAAGACCATCACGTGAGACCCGACTCTAACTAGAGTCCAAGTAAATTCGCCAAGTAAATTCGCTCCACTACTCAAGAGCCTAAACTGTGTGCAGCTGACTGAATTGAAACTTAGCACCGCCAATAAAATATAAACGAATGAAGTCATGTAGGAAATCCCATACTGACAAGCATAAAATATTGGTGCTTTATGATTAGTTTCATAGAATGTCATGATAAACTATGTACAATGTTCAAAATGCAGCAAATTCATGTTGAAGTTATGACATAGACAATATGTCTGGAATAATGCATAATGTAGAAGTGCATGAAAAAGTTACTGAAATTTACTATTGAAAGTCAAAAGAGAACATGCACTCAAATATTTTTTTAAAAAAAAAAGAAGAAGAAGAAAGGAAGAAGCAAAAGTATGTATAAAAAAAATGGGGGATTACATGCTTATAATTCCTCTGTAATGCCTACTATATTCATATATTGCCACAAGTTTTCCTTTAATTGAAGCTGAGCTGCATCATGCTTTGATTTCTCTTCAAGAATAATCTTTGTTTGATCAGGAAGGCCAGCTAATTTGTCTTCTAAAGATGTGATCATTTCTTTGCTCCTGAGTAATTCAAAATTTTCAGCGTCAGCAGACCGAATATTGACATCAAGTTTCTCTTTAACCTCCTGTATAGACAGTTCCTTCTCATGACCTTGCAGTTCTAGCTGTGAAATCTCTTCTCTTTGAGACACAATATGATCTTGAATGAGTACCTTGTCATCAGTAAGGGTCTTCAGCTGTTCTTGCAAAGATAACTGCTCCTGGTTTAATTCAGATATGGTGGAAGCAATAAGTGAAGCCCTCTCCTTAGACAAAGTTAACTGCTTCCCGTATTCTAGAACTTCTGGAGCAATCATGATATTTTTCGCTGATGCCAAAGAAGCTATCGAGTCACGAAATCTGAGGAGGGAGTCACGCAAAACAGAAATGTTAATCTTCACCATCTTTACAGAGCTCTCTAGAATCTCGATGGCAATGTCTAGGTCTGACCACTGCTCATGATCTTTGAAGATGTGGATTATTGTTGACAAAGAATTCTTCATCAGAAGCATTTTGTGAGCGGGAATCTTTGAGGAAAATGGTAGCTCAGAGACAATGGCCATAGATTCTGAGCTGGCCGCCCCGCTACAGAGAAGAATTCCTATAGCATGAATGAGAGATAAAGTTAGAGTAAACAACGCAAGATGAAGGATTGGTGGCTCTTCAAATTAATATATATACCTACCGCAGAGGTGTGACCAATAAGTGAGGGAACTTCTGGGGTTGCAGAAGTACCAGCTTTCAACATGTCAGCAAGAGAAGGTGCCCCCACTTCTGTGCTCGAATCTCTGGTAGTAGGAGTCGGTAGGTCAGTAGCCTCGACAGGGAATATAATTTCATGGGCCACACTTTTCGGTGCCACCAGAGGAGCCAAAGAAATCCATGGTGAAGCCATTGGTGCAGCAGGGTGAAGATCTACAGAGGGGGCAGCACTCGTCTCGATATTCGCCACATGCGTACCTAAAAAGGAAATGACAATGATGATAAGATAGTGATCACTAGATAAGCACATGAGTGTCTAAGGAATTCAGATTCCCTTACCAGGTGAATATCCATATTCCCCGTAGTCCAAGAGTTCTTCATCCTCTTCGGTTACCGCATGTGGCTTGCTAGGAACAGAAGTGGCAGGGAAAATTTCAGGAGCCATGAGGAGATGTTCTTCCTCTACATTTTCAGTGGCCATATTTTCCTCGTCATCTATGTTGACCTCCCCTTCTTCATAGTCGTCGTCCTAAGCTCCATCATTTCCATCATTATCATCGTTATCATCATCTCCAGATCCCAGGGGAGTGGAATCTCTTGATGCAGAAGATGAACTTTCGCTTACCAGATCTTCCTCATCTACTTCTATAACCACGACTTGTTTTCCTTTGTAGGAGACAGGCTAGTTACTTTCTCTTGGAGTTCTCCTGCCAACTGGAATCGAGGGAGATGAAGAGACCTGTCTTGCTTCTTCCTGAGGAGTGGGTGATGACGTTTGTAGACGTTCTTGTGATCTAGTCATCGGAGACGATGAGCTAGGGGGAAGAGGTTGTGAAGAAGGGGCAGGTTCATTTCGAGACGGACCCTCCTCAGCTGTAGCAATCTCTTCAGGAATAGGGGAGGATGCTCCTGCAATATCTTCTGAAGCTCGGCCACCAAAGTCATAGGGGACATGTTCAAATTCCGCTAGAACTCCATGAGTAAACAACCGTCTAAAGTATTATTGGTTTTCTCTCACGAATCGGCTCTTCCGTCGATATCTTTCTACAAATTTCACCATGATGAGGCGCTCGACTCTTCTCTGGAATGAAGCCAATTCCATTCTCAATCTTTCTACCTCTGAGCCGAGGTGGGTGGAGAAAGAGAAGGGAGTCCACGGGTAAGCATTTGTTGATCAGGAATGATTGATGGTCCCACCATCTCATCCAGCTATAGGAAGTACGTACTATTCGGTCAAAGCTAGGAATAATGCACGAGGAGTTGACACGACCACCTAATAGCTGCTTCCATATCATGGCCCAGTTCTATAGACCTGTTCCATAACAGCGCATTCTCTTAGTAACCAACCCGTAGTCTCCTGGAACGGCTTGGTCATAGCTGAATTGGCGAGCAAAATGGCTGGGATAATTGGGTTCTCTCCAGAATTCTGTCCCTTCTCTAAGAGGTAGACTGCAAGAACGGATAGAAAGAAAAAAGGCCCTTTCCACTACAGTTAGTGCCCCCTGATCCACCATATATGTGTCTTGAACATAGCGATGAAGGCGGAACTGGAAGAATTCCACTTGATCAAAATCCTGGATCTTATAGATCACCCATTCATACGATCTTCTGGCCATGGCCCTTTGTTGAAAAAACCAGAGAGGAAGATGAGAAGGGTTGACATAAGCCGTCAACCCTTCTCTGGTGCTTCAAAAGTCCAGGGGAAATAGACTCCTAACCATCCAGTGAAGTAGTGTCAGGCAGTATATGCTAATGAAGATCCCAGGGTGGGATTTTTGACGTGTGTAGAGATTTCTCCAACGGCCCGATAAATGGAACATAGCACAGGGGGCGCAATGGAATATTTCTAACCTTCTGCTAGAGCTCCGGCGACAACGAAGGTGGTGGGGCGAATAGCATCTGCCCACTTAAAACTAGGAAGAGCAACTATGCTTAGCCAGTAAGCTAGGAAGGCTGCAAGTTCCCCAAAGGAACTATAATCTGGTTGTTCCATCATATTATCACGAAGAATCGTTGTTCCTTACAGCGACTGTCGTAGAATCTGTAAAACAAAAAGGAGTTAATATGCAGGAGTATGTGATGAAAAGGAAAATGCTAATCTCTAGGTCTGAAATACCTGAGCATTCTAGAAAAATGAGCCAGCCATTGCAGAGGGGATAGTTTGTGAAAATTCAAAAACTTTCCCATCTCTCTAAAAAAGTTTGACGGTGGTTTCGGAGATAGAAGGTCTGCGTTCAGGAGAGGATATAAATGCCTATTTTGCATTCGTCGGGATAAACTCATCGTAAAATCTTCCTGTAAGCGGGAGACCTGCTATGCGATGTAGATCCCATAGCGTTATGCTCATTTCCCCAAATGGCAAGTGAAGAGAATTGGTGGTAGGAGACCAATATTCGATGAATCCTTTCAACACAGAGGGTTCCTTGTAGAAATACTTGGATGTGACTTCTATCGCATCATAAAGGCCTACTTTAGCAAGAGTACTTGTGTGTTTCTTCAGGATTGCCTCTGTCCAATCAGGATAATAGCGATGAGAAGTCAGCAGGTCCCTTGTTCAAAAATCTTCTGATCCCCAGAGAGGATCGCAATCCTTGTACCGCTGTCAGATAGTCTCGTAGAAATATGTTGGAAAGAGATTGTGCAGACTATGAAAGGGCGTGAGGAAGATCATGGGGTGGGATTCTCTGATGATCTGCCACAGTTTCTGCGTCTGTATTTTCCCTTCGAGAATCTGAGGTTCTCGCGTCGCCCACGATTCAGTATACATCAGTTTTTCTCCGTCCACGTAATCTGTGGGTTCACATTCAAGGATGGACTGGTGACGATGAACATTGATGAGAATTATTGTTATGCCTTCTGAATGAGGGTTGTCGAATTTCATGACGCCCTCGATTACTTGAACGGATTCCCAAGAGTTTTGGAGCTTCTTCTTATTATGCTCCTTTATCTTTTCTTCAAACTCCTTCGCCTTATTTCGATGAGTTTTCTTGGAGCGAGAAGCAGGCGAGGTATCTTCTCTAGCAGGGGGTCTATCACTATCCGTGCGAAAATGGGCGGTTGTCTTCAACCATTCTTCCCAATCATATTCACGACCGTGCTTTCGAGGCAGTTCTATATTCCCCATGATTATAGCCTGGTGAATGGGAGAGGAAAACGATTCAATGCGGCCAATAAAATTAAAAGTTGGGAGTACTGGCTCTTTGAAATATGCAGGAGTTAGAGTGGTGGTTTGGTACGCTTAGTCGGTGGTTGATCAGCGAAAGGAGATGGGCAATGAGAAGATGTATCAGGTGCGTCGGGATGAGAAGGATGGTCAGTTGGGGGGTCTACGGGACGAAGGGTCCTCTTGATGCGGGCCATGAAAGAAAGAAGGTTCGAAAAATCTAAAGAAGATTGCAGGGAAAATTTTGAAGACTGGAAAAAGAGATAAGTCCAGGTTGCGCGGGTCCGTGCAATAGAAAGCAGTTGCGCGAAGTGTCGCTACACTTAGTAAACTTGCACGGACAGAAGATCCGTTACACGGGTCAACGCAGATGATGTCAGTTGCATGAAAAATTGCCAAAGAAGAAAAGTTTCGCCACAGAATGAGAAATGCAGGATGTGAGAGGGGGGTGCGGTATTTATAGCCTGCCGCGGTCGAGTGTGTACATGGCCGGTTGCGAGGGTCCGCGCAAGCCAAATGAAAAGTAAGAATTTTGATCCTTTTTTATTTCTTGAGGAAACAAAGAAAGGATTAAGGGGGCATCTGTTGAGGCATAAAAAATGGTGAAAGAATCGAGTAAGGTAAGGTAAAGAGATAGGAAGAACTTTCGAAAAGAAGAAGATAGAGATAGCTTTCATGAGAGTGCACAGGTCCGCGCAACCACTATAAGTTGCATGGTTCCACGCAATCAATCCCAGTTGTGCAAGTCCGCGCAAAGAAAATATCAGTTGCACGGGACCTTGAAATGTATTGCACAAAGGGCTTCGTTCAGAATGATCTAAAGCACTGAAAAATAGTCCCACATCGCTAAGATTAGGATTTTCACATGTGCGAGGGTCTATAAATATCCCTTTCCCTCCTTCATTAGGGGTAATTGAAGATTTTCAAGAGGAGCGGAGCGGAGCAGAAGACAGAAGGTAGGAGAGAAGTCTCCTGACAGTTGCGCAGGATCACGCAACCGGTGTCGGTTGTGTGGGTCCGCGCAACCAGACTGTAAAGCTCAAGGGTCGCTATGCAGTCTAAATGCTTGTGTAAGGCTTTTGTTCTTCTAGCACCCTTTCTCCTCCTATTGTCAAGTTCAGAGGAAGAAGATTAGTCGATCGAATCGACATTTCCCCTAAGTATTAGGGATGGCTGAAACAGACGCCGTTGTGCTGTTAAAATCTCTGTCTCATCAAAGACTCATCGATTTAATTGACATTCCTCCTAAGTCCTAGGAGATAGTTGAAACAGATGATGGAAGGCTGTCGAAATAAACTTTTGATACTTAAAGCATAAATCCTTTATTTCTAAATGATCTATCTTAAAATCAAGGGATGCAAAGAGGATGTAAATGAACTCAGTATCAATAAAATGTGATGAATGTTCCTAGTACTCTTTCTCTGTTATGTTTGAATAAGACAATCTCCCAAATCAAATGCATTTGTTTCTTTGTCGAAACAGCTGCCCGCATGGGTATGCATACGATGGCCTTCACGGGCTTTTTAGGACCATTGGCTTCTCACCGCTGCCCGAATGACGATCTTGATAGGTCTCATGCGTAGCGGGCCATTGGCTTGACTGGGCTGCCTTAAATGATTATAAGTCTTTTGCGTAGCTGGTCCCTTTTAAGATTTGGTCCTTTTAAGACTTGTCCTTTTTAGGTCTTGGAGACTTGGTCCTTTTTCTCTTTTTTTTAAAATTTTTTTTGGGACTTGGCTCTGCCTTTTTATGATAAGAAACTACTGCTGTCATCAATTTTATATGCAGTTGGCTATATGGTTTATTCTACTGCCAACAGATGGTTGATCAATAATTGACATTTCGTTGCTGCTGATAATGTCATAAGGACTTTTGTATCATGTTTAAAATAATATATTAGCTTAACGATCATGCCAATTTTAATAAATGATTGATCGGCGACAGCCATAGTTGTTCTCTCTTTCTTTTTTTATAGTCATCGATACCTGGTGATTCTGATGGAAAACTTTGGCGTCGGTAATAATCATCAATGCTTGATAGCAATCGTTATTTCTTGACAGCGATCATCAACACTTTTTATTTGGTGATGACTTAATATGCTGTCTTAAAATGCCTTGGAGGATGATGATAGGTATTTGACACACCATCGCTTCTACCAATATCTTTAATTATACCCATTTGTTTATCCGTATCATTTGTCTATATTGTTCACAATATACTATCTTGATGGTGATATCAATTTTAGGTAAAATTTTGTAGAGCTCACTTGATGGCGCTCATCTTCCTCATCTTCTTTTTTTTTTTGATAATATTTGCTATCATATGATCTTGATATGCTTGCGAACTTCTTCCTTATTCATTCTATTCATCTTGCCCCCTTTTAATACAAAATTATTATTTGGATAATTTTCTGGAGTAAAATCAATAAATATATTCACGGACGATATCTATTAAGGAAGCGAGCATTAACTGGTATGCTGATTCCTTGCCCATCTTGATCCATAACTCGATATGCTCCATTGGAATATACTTCTTTTATTATGTAAGGGCCACCCCATTTGAGTTCAAACTTGCCTCATGTTCAACGGGTGACTACAATTGGTCTTTTCAACATCAGCACCATGTCCCCCCTTCTGAAAGAGCTATATTTGACTCATTTGTCAAAGGCGGCTGATATCCTTGCCTAATATGACTACAATCGCTATAGTGCAGCCAGGCATTTCTTGTCGAGCAAATCCAATTCTTTCAACCTTATCTTCGCATTCTCATCCTCCGTTATAGACTGATGTATCGCCACCCTGAGCGATGCTACTCGTATTTCAATCGAGATGACTGCCTCAACGCCATAGACCAGTGAATACGGTGTTGCTCTTGTTGTTGTGCGATGAGTAGTTCTGTATGCCCATAATGCTTCTTACAATCTGTTGTCCCAATTACGCTTGTTCCCCGTCACTGTCTTTGTCAGTATTTTGATTATCACTTTATTAAATACCTCTACTAGTACATTAGTCGGTGGATAGTAAGGAGTTGAAAATGAATGCTGAATGCTGAACTTTTGACATAACTTTTTCATACCCCTATTTTTGAAGGGAGTGCCATTATCTGTAATAATTTTCTTTGGAATACCATGTCAATGTATTATAGCGTGGCGGATGAAATTAACCACATCTTTTTCTTTAACCTTATGCAAAGCAACTGCTTCAGTCCACTTAGAGAAATAATCAGTTGCTGCCAGAATATACTGCTTTCTTTTGGATGAAGGTGGGTTTATAGGACCAATTGCGTCAAGTCCCCAAGCAGAGAAGGGCCAAGAGGCAATAGACTGGTGCAAGTCTTCCGAGGGAATGTGTATAACATCTCCATGAATCTGGCATTCATGGCACCGCTTCGCATAATCTATCACGTCTTTGAACATGGTGGGCCAATAATATCTCATTCTATGTACTCAATGAAATAAATTTTGACCAGTTTGATGTGCCCCATGTTTTGACAAAGAAACAAATGCATTTGATTTGGGAAATTGTCTTATTCAAACATAACAGAGGAGTATTAAGAACATTCATCACATTTCATTGATACTAGGTTCATTTACATCCTCTTTACATCCCTTGATTCTAAGATAGATCATTTGAAAATAAATGACTGGTGCTTTAAGTATCAAAAGTTCATTTCGACAGCCTTTCGGCGTTTGTTTCAATCATCTCCTAGGACTTAGGAAGAATGTCAATTAGATCGATGAGTCTTCAATGAAATAGAGATTTCAGCGGCATAACGGTGCTCGTTTCAACCATCCCTAATACTTAGGGAAAACATCTATTCGATCGACTAATCCTTCTCTTCTAAAAAGTAGAAGAAAGCTTAGAGAAAGGAAAGCCTTGAATGGATACTTTGGTAGCATAATGGCCCTCAAACTTCATAGACTGCAGGGCAGTCTGGTTGCGTGGACCTGCATAATTGGTATCAGTTGCGCGGTCCTGCACAACTGACAGGAGACTTGTCTCCTACCTTCAGTCTTTTGATCCGCTTCACTTATCTTAAAAATCTTCCATCGCCCTTAATGAAGGAGGGAAAGGGGTATATATAGACCCTCGCACATGTGAAAATCCTGATCTTAGCAATGTGGGACTAATTTTCAGTGCTTTAGATCATTTCTGAAAAGGACCATTTCTGTAGTACAATTCGGTGTGCCGTGCAACTGACATTAGTTGCGCGGACCTGCGCACCCTCTTGAAAGCTATCTCTACCTTTTTCTTTTCAAAAGTTCTTTCTATCTCTTTATCTTTCGTTGCTTAATTCTTTCATCATTTTTTATGCCTCAACAGATGCCCCCTTGATCCTTTCTTTGTTCCCTCAAGAAATGAAAAAGGATTAAAATTCATCTTTTTATCTTACTTGCGCGGACCCGCGTAACCGGCCATGTACATACTCGACCACGATAGCCTATAAATACAGCATTCCCTTCATAATCTGCAATTCTTCTCTTCTGTGGCAAAAATTCTTCTCCTGGAAATTTTCCCCCGCAACCGATATCGATTGCGCGAACCCACGCAACGGATCTCCCATCCGCGCAAGTTTCCGAAGTGTTACGACACTCCACGTAACTGATTTTGATTGCGTAGACCCGCGCAACCTGGACTTAGCTCTTTTTTCAATCTTTTAAACTTTTCCTGCAATCCCCTTAAGCTTTTAACCTTTTTTCCTTCATGGCCCACATCAAGAGGACTTTTCATCTCGTAGACCCTCCAACTGACCAACCTTCTCACCCTGACTTGCCCGATACGTCTTCTTATCGTCCTTCTCCTCCCGCTGATCAACCACCAGCCAAACGCACCAAAACCACCACTCAAACTCCCACATACTTTAAAGAACCAGTACTCCTAAGTTTTGACTTTATCGATTGCATTGAATCGCTTTCCTCCCCCATTCATCGGGCTATAATCATGGGGAACATAGAACTACCCCCGAAGCACGGTCGCGAATATGATTGGGAGAAATGGCTAAAGACGACCGCCTATATCTGCACGGACAGTGACAAACCCCCTCCAAGAGTGGATACTCCCCCTGCTTCTCGTTCCAAGAAAACTCACCGAAACAAGGTGAAGGAGTTTGAGGAAAAGATAAAGGAGCATAACAAGAAGAAGCTCCAAAATTCTTGGGAATCTGTCCAAGTAATTGAGGGCGTCATAAAATTTGACAATCCTCATTCAGAAGGCATGACGATAATTCCTATCAACGTCCATCGCCATCAATCCATCCTCGAGTGTGAGCCCAGGGACTATGTGGATGGGGAGAAGTTGATGTATACTGAAATCATGGACAACCAGAGAACCTCACATCCTCGAAGGAACACTGCAGGCACAAAATCCATGACAAATTATCAGAGAAGCTCATCCCATGATCTTCCTCAATCCTTTTCACAGTCCGCATAGTCTCTTTTCCACGTACTTCTACGAGACCATTAAACAGCGATATAAGGACTGCGATCCTCTTTGGGGATCAGAAGATTTTCGGACAAGGGGCTTATTGACTTCTTGCTGCTACTATTCTGATTGGACAAAGGCCATATTGAAGAAACATGCAAGTACTCTCGCCAAAGTGGGTCTTTATGATGCGATAGAAGTCACATCTAAGTACTTCTACAAGGAGCCCTCCGTGCTGAAAGGCTTCCTTGAATATTGGTCTCCCACTATCAATTCTCTTCACTTGCCATTTGGAGAAATGAGCATAACGCTATGGGATTTGCATTGCATAACAGGTCTTTCACTAACAGGAAGACTTTATGATGAATTCGTCCCGACGAACGCAGAATTGGCATTTGTATCTTCTCCCGACCGTAGACCTTCCATTTCTGAAACCAATATCGAACTTTTCAGAGAAATGGGGAAATTTCTGAATTTTCACAAACTTTCCCCTTTGTAATGGCTAGCTCATTTTTCTAGAACGCTCAGGTATTCCAGGCTCAGAAATTAGCATTTTTTTCTTTCCTTCTGTTTCGACAAGAAAACAAATGCATTTCGATTCAGGGGATTTATTCAATGATAAACAACAATGAATGAGAGAACATTCATCACATTTATCTGAGTTCATTTACATCCTCTGATTCGCTTGATTCAAAAAATAAAGTACAATTAATGCAATGTACTGAATGAAAGAGAAGATAGCTCGATGGAAATTTTGGCAGCATTCCGACGCTATTTCGGTCATCTCCTAGATACTTAGGAGGAATTACTAATTCGATCAGCCAGTCTTCCAATGAGATAGAAATTTTAACATCATAACAGCGCGTGTTTCAATCATCCCTAATACTTAGGGGAAATGTCGATTCGATTGACTAATCTTCTTCCTCTGCACTTGACAATAGGAGGGAAAAGGGTGCTGGAAGAACAAAAGCCTTACACAGGCATTTCTACAGCATAGCGGCCCTTGAGCTTTATAGACTTCAGGGCAGTCTGGTTGCGCGGACCCATGCAATCGATACCGGTTGTGCGATTTGCGCAATTACCAGGAGACTTCTCTCCTACCTTTTGTCTTCTGCTCCGCTCCGCTCCTCTTAAAAATCTTCAATTACCGTTAATGTAGGAGGGGAAGGGGTATTTATAGACCCTCGCACGTGTGAAAATCCTGATCTTAGCGATGTGAGACTATTTTTCAGTGCTTTAGATAATTTTGTAAAGGACAACTTCTGTAGCTTGTTTTGGGGTTCTGCGCAACTGACATTTACGTTGCGCGTACCCGCACAAAGGAACTTTGGTTGCACGACCCTGCGCAACAGATATCGTTTGCGCGGTCTCGCGCAACTAATCTCAAAGTCACTTCTCTTTCTTCTTTTATTCTTCTCTCTTGTACTTTACTTTCCAATCTTCTTCTGTTTTAATCCTTTCATCACTTCTTCATGCTTCAACAGATACCCCTGGTGCTGGAACTTTACCAAAATACCTAAACTACCCCTAGAGCTGGAACTTTACTAAAACTACCTAAACTACCCTTGGAGCTGGAACTTTACCTAGACTACCCCTGGAGCTGATCAGTACCATGAGATTCCCTAACCACTGCAATGAGATATTTTTTGTGCCTCAACAGATGTCCCCTCGATCCTTCTTTGATTGATTCCTGAAATCAAATGGAGGATCGATCTTCCTCTACCTGAAGAACTTGAATGAACTGCAATTGAAGGATGACTAGATGATCATGCTTGCATGGCAGATTAGATGATCATACTTATATAGAAGATTGAACGATCGCGTTCAAATGGAAGGTTGGAATGCTTGCATTCAAACGGAAGACTAGGTGATCGCTTTTGAATGGAAAGCTTGCATCATTGTATTCGACCAAAAGACTTGAATGATGGCGCTCGAACAGAAGGCTTGAATACTGGCGCTCAAGCGGAAGACTGGAATGCCCCCAGTCAGTAGTGTCGAACAAATGTTTCACTAGAGAGGATAAGATTCTCTTTTTATTGAATCATACTTCTGCAGCAGCTGTGACAACTTCATCTTTGCGTGATTTGATCAGTGAACTTTCTTTCAACACCGTTGCTGCTGTAATGGTCTCTTTGATCAACTCTAGCAATTCTTTCCTTTTGATCAGCTCCAGCGATTCTTTCCTTTTGATTAGCTCCAGCGATTCTGTCCTTTTGATCTATATCTGGGGCTGTTCTTTAATGTTGCTCCTGCTACAACAACTTTTTCAATTTTTTCCTTTACTCACGATCTACATAACTCAAGCTTTTGATTAATGGTCTCTCTTGCCAAATTAATCAGAATTAGTATCTTAATTCATTATAATTTCAATATAGTTTTATGAAGCATTGATAAAAATAGATTGAGAGTTTCTTCTCTTTTTAGGCTAAGTGTGATATTCGTAATATGATTTATTCAATCTTTGTGCTTTGTCATCGTGCTTCACATTGTATTCTTTATATTGCACTCTTGGAGATTTCATCTTTAGCTCCAAAGGTTTGACCGCTAAGTCTTTTTATTGAGTCTTCTCTAGTTTGTGCTCCTTAGCATTTTTTCATAGAATTTTTCTTGGATCTTTACTGATTCTAAAAAATTAAAAAAATAAACAAGACTTCTTTTCAATTTTCATTTAATAATTTTCCAAAAGTGATGATGATGATTCCGTTTGTTCTTTGTCTCCATCAGATCCTATACTCCTTGCGATACCATTACTAGAATAGCGAGAAGTTATGAATCAGCATATGAATTCCTTCTCCAAGTATAAGAGATTATCAGAAAGACTGAGGCATAGATTACTTTGAAGACATTAAATCCTGCCCCCTTTCCAGATCAGCTTTGCATAAAGATTTCTTTAGAAGATAATATTTCTGAAGTGAAGCCTGCTGATACCCTTGAAGGATAGATAATCTTTGTTGTTCTTTTCATGACTCCAAAGAATATACCTGAGTCCTTATACTGTCCGGTAGAGAATAATAATTCTTCACTAATTTATTCTCCGCTCCCTTTTTGAGAACCTTGTGCGATAATGTCTTTATTCATTAAGAAGGTGAGAGACGAAAAGACTTCACAGCTCTTGTCAATATATTAATTGACCTTGGAGACTTGAGCTTTTGAGTGATAATCGCCAATATCTTGAAGGCATTTACTTTTAATGTAATTTGAACCTGATTCAAGAGAAATGCATTTTTGCATGTTGTCTAATCAATGTTTGAAATTTTCATCAGGCAATTGCATATTTGAGCATATCTAAATTGAAATATGTATTCATAGCATTTTGAATGCTTTACATAGCTTATTCTTTTTAAGCAATGGAGATAGTGTACTTTTGACTGACCATATTTTGACTGGACAAAACTGACCTTGACCTCGACCAGACTTGACTGAACTGGATGACTAAATTTGACTAAATTGGACTTGATACTGGGCTCAAAGAGTAAGATAGTTTACCACCGATTTCGGATTCTATAGTTTACCACCGATTTTGGGCTAGATGGCTTTGGAGGTCTCATGTGTAGCTGGCCATTGGCTTGACTAGGCTACCTTTTTATGATTAGCAACCATCGCTGTGATCAACTTTATACATGATTGACTATATAGTTTATTCCACTGCCAATGGTGGATCAATAATTGATATTTCGCTGCTGCTGACAACATTAAGAAAACTTTCGTATCATATTTAAAATCGTGTATCAGCCTGGCGATGATAGCAATTTTGGCAAGTGTTTGATTGTCGACAGCGATAGTTGCTTTTTATTGATAATCATTGATACCTGATGATTCTGAGGGAAATCTTTGGTGGCCAATGCTTAACTGCTATCATCAGTGTTTAGTGTCTTGACAACAATCATCAATGCTTGGTAGGAATCATCAACGCTTGATGGCGATCGTTTAATTCTTGATAGCGATTGTTAATGCTTGATGGCGATCGTTAACGCTTGATAGCGATTGTTTAATGCTTGATAGCGATTGTTAACGCTTGATGGAGATCGTTAACACTTGATAGCGATTGTTTAACGCTTGATGGCAATTATTTAACGCTTGATGGCGATCGTTAACGCTTGATAGCGATTGTTTAACGCTTGATGGCGATTGTTTAAAATAAGCTTGCATGAGCCGTTGATGACGATAGCGATAGTTGCTAATTTTGGTGATTAGCTTTTCATTTGGCTTTGCATTTGGCGATTGTCCTTGGTGCTTCGTGTTTGGTGATGACTTGATATGCTTGAAAGCCTACATTTTATTCATATACACAAAAGAAATACATTCTATGGTGAGAAATTCATTTCACAGCTTTTACTCACCTATCTTACCTGTCTTGCCCCCTTTTGATTTTGGAAGCATCATACTGATATCTTTTGAAATCAAAATAGCGATCATCTCCTGAACTGGCAGGTATTGCAATGTACATCTGCAACGAATATGCTCTTTTTTTTTTTTATCGTGGCTTTATATCTTTTGCCTCACCGCTTCTTTTCATTTGAGTATTTAGGCAATGACAGCTTGATCTTGTTAATTACTGATGATTTACCATACCAAGCATGTTGTCGTCTTTTAACGCATATGCCCCAGAATTTTCTTTATCGAGTTTCTGTCATTTCCCTTCATTTTTCTCTATCTTTCATGCTCTTTTCATTGTAATTTCTCCCTTATGGATCATCTTTTGTAGCTTTTTCTTGAGGGAATTACAATCTTCCATATGATGTCCAAATTTACAATGATAATTACAATAATCTAGCCCTCTTGTATTTTTGATTTCTTCGAGGTGTCTTAGCCGAGGTAATTCAATACTCTTCGTAGCCAACAATTGATTCAGCATGGGAAGTATATCTTTTCTTGCAAATGAATACTTCATATGATCTTTATTTTTCCTGGACCTTTTATATGTCATTATAATCGCCTGACCATTTCTATCTTCTTCATCATTGTCTTTTTCCTCATCCTTATAATCTTCTTTAGTTTCTTCTTTCTGAGTGATGTGAGCTGATTTTGACTGAAAAGTAGGCACTCTTCCCATCATCTTTTCAAGAGCATAAGCCTTCGTAGTAAAATTTTGAAAAGTCTTCCAATCTTTACTAATCAGGTGGCATGCCAGCTCTGGTCTCATGCCTTCTAAGCATAGTTCTACTTGTTCTAATTTTCACAGAGGATGTTGACATGATGCTGCCAATTTCGTCCATCGACTGATGAATTCTCCAACCGATTCATTTTCTTCTTGGCTAATAGAGACCAATTCGGTCAAACCAACTTCTTGGTCTGACAAGAAAAAGTTTGACAGAAAAGTATCCTGCATCTGCTCCCAAGTATGAATAGATCCTGGAATTAAACTTGAATACCATCTGAAAGCCTTTCCTGTCAGAGAAGATCCGAACAATCGTAAATAATATTAAGGAACTCTAGAGAAAATTCTCATTTTTGCTATGAAATGCATCAGTTGCTTTTCTGGTGATCTATTCTCATTAAATTTCTGGAAATTTGGATGTTTGAAGTCAGCGAGAAATGGCATTTCTTCTATTTCAGGGGGATACAGTGTCTGATATCAAAATTTTTTACTCTGACTTCGTTCATTCTCTAGATGAATAGATTCAAAACCATCTACCGTATTTATTCCTACGTTATATTCTGAGAAATATTAGGCATTGGCTCTTGAAATATAACCAATTGTGGTTGTGACCTTTCTGCTTATGGTCCAATGTTGTTTACGATAGTCACTGTCGGCATATTAGGGACTTCCTCAACCACATGCTCATCTAGTGGAAACTGATCAGGCTGATTAATATCTATCGACGAACTTTTTATTCCTTTATACTTTGATTGTCGTGATATTGAACGAGGAAGCGAATGTCGCACTGCGGACGCTGTTGAAGAAGATGGACTATTATTTGATTTGAAACCAGAGTATTGTCGCTTCGAAGGACTAGATGACGCAAATCGTGGCATTCTTAATGCATGAGTTTTCTTGAAATCTTTTGCAGGAGGTGCTGTGAGTGGACATTCACTGGTTATAGTCGCCTTCCCCTTATTTTCTGAACCCACAATGATTTTGCGAAAGATGTCTTCATGGTTATAGTTGACGGTATTGAAAGATCTTTTGAAGTGACAGGCCTTTCTGTTTTTCTCGAATGAGATGATCGTATAACCGAAGCAGAACTATGTCTCATGACACTTCACCTAGTTGACCCAATACTTGGTGAGATGTTGCTTTTTACGGAAAGAGATCGAACTTTTTGGCTTTTGGATGTTGCTATCTTCCATCCTTCCTCATCTTCTTGAGCTATTGGTGAAACAGAGATTGTTCTGTCTATTGCACAAAATTCACTACTCTTGATCACAACAGACTTTGCTTTCTCTAACGCTTCTTCATATCCTCCTGCCTTCTTTTGATTAGGAAGCATTGCTCTCAGAATCTTCGTAATCAAAATCACGATGTCGCGACCTTTAACAAATATAATGACGCTGCATCATCTCATTCTTTTCTTTAAGATTAGCTTTGCCCCTTGAATAATTGTGCCAGGAATCTTTTGAATTAACACGCAGTGAATCTGTCATTGAAAGCTGACAAATTAGAGAAATCTCCTGAAAGTTGCATCTGCCTTGTTCGTTGGGCGATATCATTTTATTCCCTTTTGATAGCATTGTGCCAATATTTCATTGATTGGACGTGCTATAATTGAATCAATAGCTGCTTCCAGATGTTTCCTTTTCCTTGCCTTGGAAGATTCACAAGTGCTCCACTCTTTCTCTGCTCGATCCATTAACTGGCTATGTATGGGAGCCACACAACACTTTTGAAGAAGTCTTTCATCAGATCAAGGCAGCCTGTTCCTCTTCTTTAGACATGAATTGCTCCAATACAAGAAGCTAGCTTTCTCCGATAACCGCCATCGTTCTAGCATTATTTGTCTTTAATCGAAACTGATTTGATCATTCAGAACAGAGCGTCAGTTAATTTGTTAAACAAAATCATACCTTATTTTCAGAGATGAAGGGGAGGATGTTCCCGCTGAGAGTCGCCATTTTGGCGTCTATACAGATGCCAAAAAGTGATAAATGTTCTCTTAATATTTTCCCCAGCAGAGTCGCCATTTTGTTTCGACAAGAAAAGAAATGCGTTTCGATTCGGGGGATTTAGTCAATGATAACCAAGAATGAATGAGAGAACATACATCACATTTATCTGAGTTCATTTACATCCTCTGATTCCCTTGATTCTAAAAATAAAGTATAATTAATATAATGTACTGAATGAAACAAAAGATAGCTCGATGGAAATTTCGGCAGCATTCCAGTGCTATTTCGGTCATCTCCTAGGTACTTAGGAGGAATTGCTCATTTGATCAGCCAGTCTTCAATGAGATGGAGCATCTTTCCGGTCATTCTTCCTTAAAATATGAAGCAGCTCGTTGCAGTGTGGCCAAACCTTGAGAAAATCAGCTCGATCATGCTAAACAGGCCTGAAAAGTCTCCCAGAATGAAAGATCAGGGGGTTTCCACCGTCCGTTCGGCTTCAAACTTGAAGTGCAGCCTTAAAACCATAAATTAGCCGTTCACGTCAAATTTCAGCTCCTAGATCATTGTAGGAATGACCGAAATGACAAATCAGACCCTGAAATCATGATTTGGGGCCCGCTTGATATCTGGACTTGCTTCATATTTGGTTCCAACGCACTAAATACAGTGATGAAGCAGATGACCGGAGCAGATTTCTCACTAGCATCACGTTGGGTCCTACATGTACATTGCATGTACATGGTACCCAAGTGCACAAGTCATGCACGGTATCTTCCCAAAGTCGGTCAGCAGCGCTGACCAACTCTTCTTCTTCATTTTTAAAAGACGCACAGCGTCTTTCCTTCGCCGGTTAGTTTTATGTAGTGCGGCTCACTCATCGCTCCACTAGATGATCTGAGCCATTCATTCACTTCAGAAGGTGGGAATTAACGTTGCCTAGATGTCCTTTCGTCTCCATGCAGTCGATTACAAGATTTTGACCGTTGAATGCAGAATCGACGGTGGGGTAAATAACCTTGTGGGCCGCACCGATTTTACCTCAAAACTAGTCTATTCCTATTTTTTTTAGTCGTGAATCGAATGAGTGGTGTAGATCTTTCATTTAGATTCCCCAAACGAGAGATCAAACTCCACAGAGTCGACGTGGCAAAACATAGTATCGGTTCATCTGTAGTGGGCCATTATCACGAAGTAGAAGGTCGATCTGAGTCGTCTGTCAGATAGATGGAGAAAAACTACTCAGAACCATGCTGATATTTCCTGGTTATGTGCTTCCTCATGATCACTACAATGATCAAAAGAGGACCATTCGGCTGCTTCCATGACTTGATTGTCTAAGTGGGCCACGTCGTCAGACGATCAGAACTTACCTTTTATGGTCGGAATTCCGAGAGGAAGACGGTGGAAGGTGTGGATTTCTGGAAAGGCTTCTGTAGTGGACCCCACCAGTGACGCAGCAGAAGGAAAGATGAAATTCTCTGTTTAAGCGTGACTGAACATCCGGCTTGTTGCGCGGAACTGCGCAAAGATATCTTCCTTCGGACGACATTTCTGGGGTGTCTGGCTCATGGGAAAACTCCCATTCCCGTTGCGCGAGGCTACGCAAGGAGTTTTCTCCAAAACTCCCTTGCAAAGTGGCGTGAAAGTCACCTGACTTCAGCTATGCATGTACGCACAAGCAACACTTGTTGCGCAGATACGTGCAAACAACTTTAGTGAATCTTTTGAATTAACACGCAGTGAATCTGTCATTGAAAGCTGACAAATTAGAGAAATCTCCTGAAAGTTGCATCTGCCTTGTTCGTTGGGCGATATCATTTTATTCCCTTTTGATAGCATTGTGCCAATATTTCATTGATTGGACGTGCTATAATTGAATCAATAGCTGCTTCCAGATGTTTCCTTTTCCTTGCCTTGGAAGATTCACAAGTGCTCCACTCTTTCTCTGCTCGATCCATTAACTGGCTATGTATGGGAGCCACACAACACTTTTGAAGAAGTCTTTCATCTGATCAAGGCAGCCTGTTCCTCTTCTATAGACATGAATTGCTCCAATACAAGAAGCTAGCTTTCTCCGATAACTGCCATCGTTCTAGCATTATTTGTCTTTGACCGAAACTGATTTGATCATTCAGAATAGAGCGTTAGTTAATTTGTTAAACAAAATCGTACCTTATTTTCAGAGATGAAGGGGAGGATGTTCCTGCTGAGAGTCGCCATTTTAGCGTCTATACAGACGCCAAAAAGTGATAAATGTTCTCTTAATATTTTCCCCAGCAAAGTCGCCATTTTGTTTCGACAAGAAAAGAAATGCGTTTCGATTCAGGGGATTTATTCAATGATAACCAAGAATGAATGATAGAACATTCATCACATTTATCTGAGTTCATTTACATCCTTTGATTCCCTTGATTCTAAAAATAAAGTACAAATAATGCAATGTACTGAATGAAAGAGAAGATAGATCGATGAAAATTTCAACAGCATTCCGACGCTATTTCGGTCATCTCCTAGATACTTAGGAGGAATTGCTGATTCGATCAGCCAGTCTTCCAATGAGATAGAAATTTTGGCAGCATAACAGTGCCTGTTTTAATCATCCCTAATACTTAGGGGAAATGTCGATTCGATCGACTAATCTTCTTCCTCTGCACTTGACAATAGGAGGGGAAAGGGTGCTGGAAGAACAAAAGCCTTGCACAGGCATTTCTACAGCATAACGGCCCTTGAGCTTTACAGATTGCAGGGCAGTCTGGTTGCGCGGATCCGCGCAAGCGCAACTGTCAGGAGACTTCTCTCCTACCTTCTGTCTTCTGTTCCGCTCCGCTCTTCTTGAAAATCTTCAATTACCCTTAATGCAGGAGGGGAAGGGGTATTTATAGACCCTCGCACATGTGAAAATCCTGATCTTAGCGATGTGGGACTATTTTTCAGTGCTTTAGATCATTCTGCAAAGGACAACTTCTGTAGCTTGTTTCGGGGTTTGCGCAACTGATATTTACGTTGCGCGTACCCGCGTAAAGAAACCTTAGTTACGTAGCCCTGCACAACAGATATCGTTTGCACAGTCCCGCGTAACTAATCTTAAAGACACTTCTCTTTCTTCTTTAATTCTTCCCTCTTGTACTTTGCTTTCCAATCTTCTTCTGCTTTAATCCTTTCATCACTTCTTCATGCTTCAACAGATACCCCTGGTGCTGGAACTTTACCAAAATACCTAAACTACCTCTGGAGTTGGAACTTTACCAAAACTACCTAAACTACCCTTGGAGCTGGAACTTTACCTAGACTACCCCTGGAGCTGATCAGCACCATGAGATTCCCTAACCACTGCAATGAGATATTTTTTGTGCCTCAACAGCTTCACATATTCCCGCATACTAACTCTTTTTCTCTTATCCCGCAGATTCCGTGACAGTCGATGCAAGGAACTGATGAATTTTTGTGACAATATGAAGGAGAGAGCAGATTACAATTCCTTTGGGGAACTTTCAGCTTTACTAGCTTACTGGCTAAGCATAGTAGCTCTTCATAGCTCCAAGTGGGCGGATGTTATTCGCCCTACCACCTTCGTCGTTGCCGGAGCTCTAACAGAAGGTCAGAAATATTCCATTGCGCCTCTTGTATTATGTTCCATCTATCGGGCCTTTGGAGAAATATACACGCACATCAAGAACCCCACCCTGGGATCTTCATCAGCATACACTGCCTGACACTACTTCACTTGATGGTTAGGAGTTTATTTTCCTTGGACTTTTGAAGCACCAGAGAAGGCTTATGTGAGTCCTTCCCACCTTCCTCTCTGGTTTTTTCAACAAAGGGCGATGGCCAGAAGATCGCATGAATGGGTAATCAATAAGATCCAGGACTTTGATCAAATAGACTTCTTCCAATTTTGCCTTCATCGCTACACTCAAGACATAGATATGGTGGACCAGGGGTGTAACACCCTGAAAATCGGGGGTCGTGTATGAACCCAACTCCCGAGTTTCAGACCATCACTTATGCAACAAAAAATGATTATGATTCAATGTTGTCTGAGTTAAAGCATTCACATGAGTAAAAGTATACCAAAACTGCAATTCATACTCCAGATTCAGTGATAAAAGCAAGCGGAAGACTAAAGGATGTACATATCACTGTATGGAAAACAAAATATATCTCAACTGTCTCCAAAGTATGAATACATCACTGAGTCTCATATACATGTAAATATACAGAATCAAAAGGTCAAAAATAGTCCCACTGAGAAGTCCCGTCAATCCAGGCCACCTAAGTAAACCCGTCGTGGTACTGCATATATGAGAACTCGTCCTGGTCCTCATCATAGTCCGGCTCTACCTCCTGAATTGCTGCCTCTCCTGCATCTAAGACAGGGTCTGGTGGGTGTTGCAAACACCATCTCGTAACGTGGGAGTGAGTAGCTAACTCAGTGGAATAATAGAGCAAAGATTAGCATGTTCTCAAATCAATCATGCGATAATAGTAAAGCAGTAAATCAAACATTCCTAATACTTTGTTAATGCAATATGACATGACATGATGGATGCTCTCACCGACATTCTCCCTCATAATGCATGCTTGCATACCGCTCAGTGCTCCACATCTTCCAGGCACATGCAATGTGATGATGATATGATTACCGAGTTATTATTAGTCCATTCAAAAAGCAGGATTAGGAAACTAAGGTACTTCCCTTATATCAATCCCAACACAGATCCTGTCTAGGGTCGTCACTCCTAGTAATCTCATACGATGTATATTTTGTAGGTCGCTGCAAGGGCTGCCAGGGCTGTTGCTCGCACTCGTTGCACCGCACCCCCATCACCTTATCAATACAAGCCTACTTGTACTCTCGTCGCTACGGAAGGGTCGTTGCCTCCCGTAGACTCAGAATACACTCGAGGTCACTACAAAGGGCTGCCAGGGCTGTTGCTCTCACTCGTTGCACCGCTCCCCCATCACCCTATCAATGTAGGCCGACAGCAAGAATATAGTGTCCCATACCACCATAATCTGCTCACGAGTCATAGGTACTCACTGGTCACTACGGGGAGGTTTGTGGCCCCAGCGTAGGCCGACAGCTCGACCACGGTGTCCCATACCACCATGCCCGGCTCATGAGTCTTTATGGATCAAGGTACCATGGTTAATAGGGTTTACAGTGGTAAGTTCAGTACCCTAGGTTCAAGCAGTTATGACTCATACAAGGTGAACATACAATGACCAGTCGGGTTACTTGACGGGCTCGACTAGCACGTGCGCATCTTAAGTCGAATGACATGAAGTGCATAAAACACCTCGTGTGGCATAACCACTGCCGCTAACTCCAAAACACGACTCGCGTTCATCGACGCGTCGTTCATGACAAAGATAAGCCAACCACAAATTTACTCGGTTGCCGACTGCCTGGACTAGGTATAGTTCCAAACAATTATGAATCCACATCAGCAATCATATAAGAGTAATGGAAATGAAATACAACAATGTGAGCATGTTAACACATGTTATAACATACAACTTAAGTAAATCATCTAACACATGCATTTCATACACATAATGAAATCGTGCATATAGCCAACATATAGGAAATCATGTACATCAGCATATTATTTGAGAATTCAATCTAGAACTAATTCACAACACCATTTAATTCAATACATACTAATACAAACATTTATACAAACACTTAGTCTACACATTTAAGTCTACATATAGTATGTCGACTCAAAGTACGCATTTAGGAGAATCTCTTCGCCAAACTAATTATGCACGCATTCCTAGTATCCTAATGCGACAAGAAGCCATGTCAATCACATCAGCAAAATATGGCTGAAAACAGTATTTCCTACAAATGACTAAAATGCCCTAAATCTCATATTTTTCGTCTGCTTACGAAACAGGAAACGGACAGCATGTTGTACATGTCAAACGGAGTTCCCGTCGATAATTTACTATTAAACGACATTGAAAGCGTTGAAAACAGTCAATCAAAGCGTCTAAAATCTGCACCTTTTATCCTGGAAGTGTATTGATTCGAACGGAGCGTATACGCTTCGTCTACGGCGAACCGGGAACCTAATATGCAAGATCTGTAAGCTACTTCGCTATGGAAATGATGGAACCTCAAATCAGTAAGTATTTAGGGTATTTTTTTACCTAGAAATGCAGTGAAATCGCCAGGAAAGTGATTGAGGTGCGTTGCTTAGGCACGTGCAGCAGGTAGTGCAAGCAGCAGGAAATTCTCTCCCACTCTCTCTCACAATCTCTCACCTTTTCTCTCACAGCAGCTAGGGTTTCTAGCAAATTCGGATGGGTGAGAGAAGTGAGGGTTTAAGCCCCTTTTATAACCTAAAACTTGCCCAAAACAGGCTTGGGAACAATGTTCACTTGATGCCTAACTAAATCGGGGCTGTTTCAGTCCAAAAAGATAATTTTGGAGGTCCCCTGGCCGAATGCGATCGGACTTAAGTTCATGCACATCGGATGTCGCTCACATCCCATTTTCAGACTAGTAGTCTTCGTAGATCGCACATGGCGGTCCAGTTTCAGTTCAGCGGTCACCACACGTAGATCAGGTCTACAAGTCTCATGATATGAAATAGAAATTTTTTCTGATCCGAGGGTGTAATTTGGCTGAATTCTGATGGTCAGAACGCTTAATAATAACGCGTCAAGTCGTGTGCCAGATTTGAATTTCAAAGTCCAAATCTAACCCTATTCTCACTCTCTTCACTCCAGGCTCAATGAAATAGCCTCTGAATGTCGGTTGGACTTGATTTTTGAAATGATTGTCAAGTCCAGCTAGGCGGTCATAACGGTCTAAGATTGTAGGTATCGGACTTTCGACGCGCGGTCTAGATCCAATACAAAGTTTCAAGGAGGTCCTGAGAACAAACCGGTTTAGAGTTTGATCCAAGGTTTTAGAGTATTATAGCGTCATTGGTTCTACTCGCTTTGGGTCTTGTAGAACGTATTTAAAGTGATCAGGGACTATTTCCCAGCTACTCTAGCATTGCGCTAGCTAACTTACACATATTTTCCAAAGGAATTAATCCTACGTGATTTCTGGTCGAGTTGGTACTTGAGTCCAAGTACGGATTTTTCCAGGGTGTTACAAGGCGGCACTGACTATAGCAGAAAGGCTTTCCTTCTCTCCATCCGTTCTTGCAGTCTACCTCTTAGAGAAGGGATAGAGTTCTGGAGAGAACCCTACTACCCCAACCGCTTTACTCGCCAATTCGGCTATGACCAAGCCGTACCAGAAGATTGCGGGTTGGTTACCAAGAGAATGCGTTGTTATGGAACAGGTGCTTTGAACTGGGCCATGATATGGAAGCAACTATTATGTGGTCATGTCAACTCCTCTTTCATCATTCCTAGCTGCGACCGGATAGTCCACACTTCCTATAGCTGGATGAAATGGTGGGACCATCAATCATTTCTGATCAACAAACGCTTACCAGTGGACTCCCTTCTCTTTCTCCACCCACCTCGGCTCAGAGGCAGAAAAAATTGAGAATGAAATTGGTTTCGTTCCAGAGAAGAGTCGTGCTCCTCATCATGGTGAAATTTGTAGAAAGATATCGACGGAAGAGCCGATTCGTGAGAGAAAACCAATTAATACTTTAGATGGTTGGTTTGCTCATGGAGTTCTGGCAGAATTTGAACATGTCCCGCACGACCTCGGTGGCCGAGTTCCAGAAAATGTTGAACGGACATCCTCCCCCATTCCTGAAGAAATTGCCACAGCTCGAGACGAACCTGCCCCTTCCTCGCAACCTCCTCCTTCTAGCTTATCGTCTTCGATGACTAGATCGTGAGCATGTCTGCAAACATCACCACCTATTCCCCAGGAAGAGACAAGGCAGGTCTCTATATCTCCCTCAGTTCTGGTTGGAAAGAGATCTCCAAGAGAAAGTAACCAGCCTGTCTCTTACAAAGGAAAACAAGTCGTGGTTGCAGAAGTAGATGAAGAGGGCCTGGCAAGCGAAAGTTCATCTTCTTCGTCAGAAGATTCTACTCCTGCGGGTGTTTCGACAAGAAAACAAATGCGTTTCATTTGGGAAATTTATTCAATGATAACAAAGAATGAATGAGAGAACATTTATCACATTTATCTGAGTTCATTTACATCCTCTGATTCCCTTGATTCTAAAAATAAAGTACAATTAATACAATGTACTAAATGAAAGAGAAGATAGCTCGATGGAAATTTTGGCAGCATTCCGGCGCTATTTCGGTCATCTCCTAGGTACTTAGGAGGAATTGCTGATTTGATCAGCCAATCTTCAATGAGATAGAGCATCCTTCTGGTCATTCTTCCTTAAAACAGGAAGCAGCCCATTGCAGTGTGGCCAGGCCCTAAATAAATCGAGCCGATCATACTAAACGGGCCTGAAAAGTCTCCCAGAATGTAAGATCAGGGGGTTTCCACTGTCCGTTTGGCTTCAAACTTGATGTGCAGTCTTAAAACGACAAATTAGCCGTCCACGCAAAATTTCAGCTTCTAGATCCTTGTAGAAGTGGCCAAAATGGCAAAAATCATCCCCCAAAATCATGATTTGAGGCCAGCCTGATATCTGGACATGCTTTAGATTTTGTCCCAATGCGTTAAATGAGATACTAAAGCGGATGGACGAAACTGATTTCCCACAAACATCAAGGTGGAGCCTACATGTACATCCCATGTACATGGTGCATGTGGACACCGGCCGTGCACGCGTTTCACCAAAGTCGGGTCAGCGCCGCTGACCCGACTCTTCTTCCTCATTTCCAAAAGACGCACATCGTCTTTCCAAGCTGGCCGTTTTTGTGTAGTGCGGCCCACTCATTACTCCATTTAATGATTTGAGCCATCCATTCTCTTCATAAGGTGGGAATTACCATTGCCTAGCTGTCCTTTTGTCACCATGCAGACCATTACAAGATCTTAAGCGTTAATGAGAAAATGAACGGTGAAGTAGATAATCTGATGGGCCGCACTTCTTTTACTTCAAAAGCAGTCCTTAGTAATTTTCGTGAGACTAATGAACGGAGTGGATTTTCCAAAAGACTCCGGTAAATGGGCCATCAAGAATCACAGAGTCGACGTACATCGATTCTGTTCAAAACAGAGCATCTGTCCGTGCTTAGTGGGACACCATCACGCAGGGAGGGGTTGATCCGAGCCATCCATCAGATAGAGGGAGTGAAAACAATCGAGGTGATGTTGAGCTTTGGTGACCATGTCCAATCACATGATCTCTACAGCGATTGGAGAACGACCGTTTGGCGGCTTTCAAGGCTTGATTATCTAGGTGGACCACGTCAACAGACAATGAAAACCTTCCTTTCACGGTTAAAATTTTGAGAGGAAGACATTAGGCGGTGTGGATCTCTCAAGAGGATGTTGTATTGGGCCCCACCAGTAGCACAGTTAAAAGAAGAAAACAGTTTCTTCTTCTCTGTTTACGCCCGACTGAAACTCAGGCACGTCGCACGGAGCTGTGCAAAGGATATCTCCCTTCGGACAGCCTTTCAAATCACATGGTACATGGGAGTCTCCCATTTCCATTGCGGGGCCCGGCGCAACACCTATTCCAAGCTCCCTTCCAAAGCAACGCACGGCCATTTCTTCACTGCCATTGCGCGGGTCTCCTTTGCACGAACTGGCGTGGCTACCATTCTCTCTCCTTCTCTCACTCACTCCTCTCTCATTTCGTGGCCTACCAATACGATCCAAATGATCTAACCCCTCAAATGGGGTGGGAGTGGGGTATTTATAGGCCCCACCACTCTTACAGAGTGGTGATCACCACCACCTATCGCTTCACACTTGAACTTCTTTTTTTCTTAAACTATGGTGACCACCAAGCTACCTCTAAAATGGTGGTGTATAATATTCTCTCTTAAAATGACACATGTGCACCCCTTTTTGCCAAACTACCCTTTTCAATCCCTTTTACGAGAATACCTAAACTACCCCTTGGATATGGAATGTTATCAAAATACCTAAACTACTCTTGAAACTGGATTTTTACCAGAATACCCGGAATACCTAAACTACCCTTTGAACTGGATTTTTACCAAAATACCCGAAATACCTAAACTACCCTTTGAACTGGATTTTTACCAAAATACCCGAAATACCTAAACTACCCTTGAACTAGATTGTCACCAAAATACCCGAAATAACTAAATTACCCTTTGAACTGGATTTTCACCAAAATACCCCCAGACGTGGAATTTACCAAAATACCCCAGACATGGAATTTACCAAAATACCCCAGACATGGAATATTTTTTATGCCTCAACAGATGCCCCTCGATCCTTCTTTGATTGATTCCTGAAATCAAATGGAGGATCGATCTTCCTCTTCCTGAAAAACTTGAATGAACTGCAAATGGAAGACTGGCTGATCATACTTGCATGGCAGACTGGCTGATCATACTTGACCAAAAGATTGAATGATCACATTCGATCAGAAGATTGGAATGCTCGCATTCAAACGGAAGACTAGATGATCTTGAATGGAAAGCTTGAATGATTGCATTCGAACAAAAGACTTGAATGAAGGCACTCGAATAGAAGACTGGAATACTCGTGCTCGAACGAAAGGTTTGAATGATTTCGCTCGACCATAAGACTTGAATGATGGCGCTCGAACAGAAGACTTGAATGATGGCGCTCGAGCGGAAAACTGGAATGCCCCCAGTCAGCAGTGTCGAGCAGATATTTTTCTAAAGAGGATAAAATTCTCTATTCATTGAAGCACGCCTTTGTAACAGCTGTGACGACTTCATCTTTGAGCGATTTGATTAGAGAACTTTCTTTCAACACCGTTGCTGCTGTAACGATCTCTTTGATCAACTCCAGCGATTCTTTCTTTCAACTCTATATCTTTCTTTAAGGCTGCTCCTACTGCAACACCTTTTTCGATTGTTTCCTTTATTCATGATCTGCATAACCCAAGCTTTCAAATAGTGATCTTTCCTACCACATTAATCAGAATTAGTATCTCAATTCATTATAATTTTTCAATGTAGCTTTATGAAGCATTGATAAAAAAAATTTAAAAATAGATTGAGAGTTTCTTCTCTTTTTAGGCTGATTGTGATATTCGCAATATGATTTAATCAATCTTTGTGCTTGTCATCGTGCTTCGCATTGTATTCTTTATATGGCACTCTTGGAGATTTCATCTTTGGGTCCAAAGGTTCGACCGCTGAGTCTTTTTACTAAGTCTTCTCAAGTTTGTACTCCTTAGCATTTCTTCATAGACTTTTTCTTGGATTTTTACAAATTTGATGATGATGATTCCGTTTGTTCTTTGTCTCCATTAGATCCTATACTTGGAGTTTTCCAATATCACTATCCATAATACTTGGCATATAAATTCCTTTGCCGCGTATAAGAGATTATCAGAAAGACCAAGGCATAGATTATTTTGAAGATATTAAATCCTGCCCCCTTTCCAGGTTAATGTCGCTTAAAGATTTCTTTAAAAGATAATATTTCTGAAGTAAAGCCTTCTGATACTCCTGAAGAATGAATAATCTTTACTGCTCTTTTCATGACTTCTAAGGAATATACCAGAGTCCTTGTATTGTCCAGTAGAGAATGATAATTCTTCACTAGTTTATTCTCTGCTCCCTTTTGAGGACCTTGTGCAATAATATGGCTTTATTTATTAAGAAGGCGAGAGACGAAAAGACCTTACAACTCTTGTCAATATAGTAATTGACCTTGGAGATTTGAGCTTTTGAGTAGATAATCCCCAATATCTTGAAGGCATTTACTGTTGATATAATTTGAACCTGATTCAAGAGATGCATTTTGTATGTGGTCTAATCAATGTTTAAAATTTTCATCAGGCAATTGCATATTTGAACATATCTATATTGAAATATGTATCTGTAGCATTTTGAATGTATGCATAATTTATGCTTTGCATGTTTGAGCATATCTGTAGTGAAATATGTATTTGCAGCATTTTGAATGCTAAACTTAGTTTATGCTTTTTGAGCAATGGTACTAGTGTACTTTTGACTAACCATACTTTAACTGGACAAAACTAACCTTGACCTAACTTGACTGGACTAGTCTAGATTGAACTAGACTGACTTGACTTGACTAGTCTAGATTGAACTAGACTGACTTGACTTGACTGACACTACTAGACCGACACTACTGGCCAGACACTTGCACACACAGTTTAGGCCCTTGAGTAGTGGAGCAACACACAGTTTAAGCTCTTGAGTAGTTGGAGCAGCTTAGACTCATGCAAGAGTCGGGTCCACGTGATGGTCTCTGTAACTCTCTAGAGTTCACTAGACTTCTCACTGCCTGGGGAGTTCACAAACTGTGATCCATCAGAGGGGCCCAGTGAAGCTACCGGGGCGGTGAACTCGGTTGGTTTTACGCACAGGGTTGGCCGCAGTAACTCTCTAGAGTTCATAGAGCTCGCAAGGCTACCTTTGGGGTACCAAATCTATGGTTGCGAGTCCATCGATGAGTAGGTTTAAGCCCTTCCTCATGAGTTAGTACCGGAATCAAACTGCAAATCTGGAGGGTCTTATGCATGGTTGGCATGGTGCTCACACTGCGGCCCTTATTTCCTTCATCTGCAAGAGCGAGCCCATTCACGGGAGGGCATTTTCCTCCGTTCCCCGTGACACTGCCAGGCAACTATACAGACGGCATGGGATTACGCGTGACTAGCCTTTTACTTTTTAGCCTTTTAGGCATATTAGTCATAGGCTTCATCAGCTGCCCGCATGGGTGGGTACGATAGCCTTCATGGGCTTTTTAGGGCCACTGACTTCTCGTCCGCTTGCTCGAATGGCAAAAATGGTAGGACTATGTGTTGCTGGCCGGCTCTTTTAGAGCTTGGTCCTTTTTAGAGTTTTGATCCTTCCAGGGCTTGATCCTTTTAGAGCTTTTAGCCCTTCTTTTAGAGCATAATAAATTTTTGATTTGGCTCTTCTATGATTTTTCCTTTCTTTTTAGGATTTTGGCCCTTTGAGGATTTTGACCCTTTGAGGATTTAGCTTAGCTAGACTGCCTTGAATGATTGTAGGCTTTATGCGTAATTAGCCGTATAAGCTTGGCTAATAATCGGGCCTTGTAAGACAATAATAATCGTGATCATCGTCATTGCCAGAATGATTGTCATCTCTGAATAAGATAGAGGCAATAATAATCGAGCCTTGTAAGGCAGTAATAATCATGATCATCAGATAATCGTGATCATCGTCGTTGCCTCTGATAATATCTTCAAGAGAATCTTCAAGATGATATAATTCAATGAATCTTCAAGACGATATAATTTAGAGAATCTTCAAGACAATATAACTTTTGCCAGAGAATCTTCAAGACAATATGATTCTTGATAGACTTTGCCAAACTCATTTGATAATAGGCATCTTGTTAGAATGGTGATGATCATTTTTCAGAATGGCAATAATTACTTTCTTTTCAGAATGATAATAATTTGGTGATGACGATGATCACTTTCTTTCCAGAATGGCGATATTTCATTTTCCTTTTCAGAATATTTGTTAATGTATTCGATATGCTCACAAATTTCTTCTTTATATATTCTTTTGCTGACGAGTAGATATGATATTATCCTTGTTTGCCCCCTTTTGATTTAGAATCATTATGCTGATAATATTCTGGATCAAAATCAGCAGCTTCTTCATGGGTAATATCTTTTGATGAAGCAAGTATTGACTGGTATTTTAATACCCTGCCCATCTTAGGCTCAAACTTGCCCCCTGTTTGGCGAATGAAGCGAGTATTGACTGGTATAGGTCTTTGCAACATTGGCATCATATCCCTCCTTTTTTTTTGAAAGAGCAATATTCGACTTGTTTATCAAAAGCTGCTGATATTCTTCTTTCAGCCTTATTTTGAATTTTCGTCATCTGTTATGGACTGATGGGCTGTCACTCTGAGTGAGGCCACTTATATTACAATTGGGATGACTGCCTTAAATGACTATAAGTCTTATGCATAGTTTGCCAACGGAAATCTTTGGCGTCGTTGGCGATCGTCACGGTTTGGCCGTTTGACAGCGATGCTTGGTAGCGATCATTAGCGCTTGGCAGCGATCCTTAACGCTTGGTAGTGATCCTTAACGTTTGTCACTCCATATTTTAACGACGTCTTGTTATGCTTGAAAGCCGTTGACTTTTCATTTGGTAATGACTTGATATGCTTGAAAGCCTGCACTTTATTCAAATACAAAAGAAATACATTCTATGGTGAGAAATATATTTCACGGTTTTTACTCACCTGTCTTGCCCCTTTTTGATTAGGAAGTATTGTTTTGGGAATCTTCGTAATCAAAATCTCAATGTGGTAGCCTTTAATAAATATATTGTCCCCGCATCATTTCATACTTTTCCTTTAGATCGTCTTTGCCCTCAGTCTCGAACTAGTCAAGCCTGTGTACTCTTATTTCTTCTTTTATGTCTTATAGCTTAATAATTTTGCTTTTATCACTTGTCTTCCGTAACTTATTCTTCAAGTCATTCACTTTTCTTTCTACTTCAATTGTATCTTCTGAATTTCTCCTGAACGCTTTTACTCATTCGTATAAGGGAGAGTACATGACCTTGACTTTTGCAATTCTTTTGTTGCTCTAATTATCGGTGACAATCGTTAATGCTTGATAGCATTAGTGCTTGCTTTTTGCCCCAACTTTATCCTGCAAAAAATTAATATAGACAATTATTATAAACAATTATCATTTCGGAGAGTCAACAATTACCTCATTTAGGATTCTGAGATTTTGTCATTTTGAGTCTTTGCCATTCCTCATTTGGGATTCTAATATTTTGAACTGTAGCTTATCTTAAAGGATCACGTATTCTGTGCGCCTTTATCTACCCCCTGAATAATTGTGTCATGAATTTTTTAAATCAACATGCTGTGAACCCTTTGAATATTCAGGGATGATAGATTTTGTTGAACTGGCGGATATATTGATGAAAATTTGCCCCCATGATGAATATACTTGTCTTGGTTTCTTCTTGCTTGTTCTTCTTTTCTTCTTTGTTTTATTTCCTTTAATACCTTAACTATGGCAATATAATTGCCTCTGCAGCTAACGACTGATTCCTCATAAGCCATACATTGCCTTCTTCAGCTTTGACAGTCCTTTGTTTTACTTTCTTTCTTCGGCTACATATGTTGCTATTCTTTTAAGACTTTCAAGTAATTTTTATTCTAGAGAGTTGTGACAATGCCCCCAGTGTTCTCCATTGATCGATGAATTCGTTAATTCATTAATTGCTCTATTTACTTGTTGGCGAGCTGTTTCGACAAGAAAACAAATGTGTTTCATTTCAGAGATTTATTCAATGATAACAAAGAATGAATGAGAGAACATTCATCACATTTATCTGAGTTCATTTACATCCTCTGATTCCCTTGATTCTAAAAATGAAGTACAATTAATGCAATGTACTGAATGAAAGAGAAGGTAACTCGATGGAAATTTTGACGGCATTCCGGCGCTATTTCGGTCATCCCGTGGATACTTAGGAGGAATTGAGGAATTTGATCAACCAGTCTTCCAATGAAATAGAGATTTCGGTAGCATTCAGGCGCCTGTTTTGATCATCTCCTAGGACTTAGGAGGAATTTCCGATTGGACCAATCGATCTTCAAGGAGATAGGAATTTTGACAGCAGTTTAGCGCTTTTCGAACATCTCCTAAAACTTAGGAGGAATGTGCATTTCTGCGGGCTATCTCCTCTTGCACTTGAACAGAAGAACTTAGAGGTCTCAGCCATTTCGACAACATAACGACTCCTCAGCTTTACAGACTATAGAACAGCCTCTTTGCGCGGACCCGCACAAAGGACATGGTTTGCGCGGTCCCGCGTAAAGGATATAGCTTTGCGCGGTCCCACGCAAAGCTCTTGGATGATCGCTCTAACCTTCAGTTCTCCCTTCTTGCTCCTCTTGCTCTCCGAAATCTTCGATCCATCCCCCCAAATGAAGGAGGTGAAGGGGTATTTATAGGCCCTCGTAGATGTGAAAATTCCAATCTTAGCGATGTGGGACAAATCTTGCATCAATCCATTCAAGAAAATCTTCTCTTGAAACCAACTGCGCAGACCCGCACAATGAGATTTTGGTTACGCAGACCCGTGCAAAGGATATCGTTTGCGCGGTCCCGCACAAAGCCTTTCTCTTTCTTCTTTTATTCTTCTTTCTCATACTTTGCTTTCCAATCTTCTTCTGCTTCATTCCTTTTATCACTTTTTCATGCTACAACAGAAACCCCTGGAGCTGGATTTTTTCCAAAATACCTAAACTACCCTTGGAGAAGATCAGCATCATGAGATTCCCTGACCACTGTAATGAGATATTTTTTGTGCCTCAACAGATGCCCCCTCGATCCTTCTTTGATTGATTCCTGAAATCAAATGGAGGATCAATCTTCCTCTGCCTGAAGAACTTGAATGAACTGCAACTGAAGGATGATTGAATGATCATACTGGATGATCATGCTTGTATGGCAGACTGGATGATCATGCTTGACCAGGAGATTGAACGATCGCGTTTGAATGGAAGACTGGGTGATCATTTTTGAATGGAAGGCTTGCATGATTGTATTCGACCAAAAGACTTTAATGATGGCGCTCGAACAAAAGATTTGAATGCTCGTGCTCGAACGGAAGATCGGAAGGCTCGCGCTCGAATGAAAGGCTTGAAAGATTGCGTTTGAATAAAAGACTTGAATGATGGCGCTTGGACGGAAGACCGAAATGCCCCCAGCTAGCAGTGTCGAGCAGATGTTTCATTAGAGAGGATAAAATTCTCTTTTCATTAAAACACATCTCTGCAATAGCTGTGACATCTTCATCTTTGAGTGATTTAATCAGAGTACTTTCTTTCAACACCGTTGCTGCTGTAACGGTCTCTTTGATCAACTTCAGCAATTCTTTCCTTTTGATCAGCTCCAGCGATTCTTTCTTTTTGATCTATATCTGGGGCTGTTCTTTAATGCTGCTCCTGCCGCAACAACTTTTTCGATTATTTCCTTTACTCACGATCTGCATAACTCAAGCTTTTGAACAATGGTCTCTCCTGCCAAATTAATCGAAATTAGTATCTTAATTCATTATAATTTTTTAATGTAGCTTTATGAAGCATTGATAATTTTTGAAATAGATTGAAAGTTTCTTCTCTTTTTAGGTTGAGTGTGATATTCGCAATATGATTTAATCAATCTTTGTGCTTGTCATCGTGCTTCGCATCGTATTCGTTATATTGCACTCTTGGAGATTTCATCTTTAGCTCCAAAGGTTCGACCGCTGAGTCTTTTTACTAAATCTTCTCTAGTTTGTGCTCCTTAGCATTTCTTTATAGACTTTTTCTTGGATCTTTGCTGATTCTGAAAAATTAAAAAAAAAAGACAAGACTTCTTTTTAATTTTCATTTAATAATTTTTCAAAGGTCATAGAAGTTACTGATGATGACGCTTTCATCTGTTCTTTGTCTCCATCAGATCCTATACATAGAGTCTTGCAATATTATTATCAGAATAGTGAGAAGTTATGAATCGGCATATGAATTTCTTCGCCATGTATAAGAGATTATCAGAAAGACCAAGGCATAGATTATTTCAAAGACATTAAATCTTGCCCCCTTTCCAGGTCAATGTCGCATAAAGATTTCTTGAGCTTTCTGATACTCCTGAAGAATGGATAATCTTTACTGCTCTTTTAACGAACCCAAGGAATATATCTGATTCCTTATATTGTCCGGTAGAGAATGATAATTCTTTACTAGTTTATCCTCTGCCCCCTTTTGAGAACCTTGTGCGACAATATGTCTTTGTTCATGAAGAAGGTGAGAGATGAAAAGATCTTATAGATCTTGTCAATATATTAATTGACCTTGGAGACTTGAGCTTTTGAGTAGATAATCGCCAATATCTTGAAGGCATTTACTATTGATATAATTTGAACCTGATTCAAGAGAAATGCATTTTTGCATGTTTGTCTAATCTGTTTAAAATTTTCATCAGGCAATTGCATATTTGAGCATATTGAAATTGAAATATGTATCTACAGCATTTTGAATGCTAAACTTTATTTTTATGCTTTTGAGCATTGGTGCCAGTGTACTTTGACTGACCATACTTTGACTGGAAAAAACTTGACTTGACTGAACTGGACGACTAAACTTGACTGAACTGGACTTGATAATGGGCTCAAAGAGCAAGATAGTTTACCGCCGATTTCGGGCAATATAGTTTACCGCCGATTTCGGGCTTTGGGGACTTTTAGCATTTTGGCTTTTGGTCATTTGAAGACTTTTAGCTCTTTTGGATTTTGGTCATTTGACTCCATCAACTGCCCGCATGGGTATGTGTACGATGGCCTTCATGGGCTTTTTAGGGCCACTGGCTTCTCACCGCTGCCTGAATGGTGATCTTGATAGGTCTCACGTGCAGTGACCATTGGCTTGACTGGGCTGCCTTTTTATAATCATTTGTCATCGCTGTCGTAAGATTTGTGTGGTTGACCATGTAGGTTTATTCCACTGCTTATTTCATTATCATGAATGGTGAATCCATAGCTGATATTTTGCCAGCTGTTGATATATTCTGAGAATCAATATTTGACACTTCACTGTTGCCGATGTACATTCTGAGAATCAATAATTGATATTTTGTCGTCGCCGATATATTCTGAGAATATTTACGTTGTATTTGAAATAGTTTATCAGCTTGATGATGATAATAACTTTGATAAAATAGGCTTGAATGAGCCAGTGATGATGACAGCGATATTTGTTTATTTTGGCGACGATCATTGGCACTTGCTTATTTTGACAACAATCATCGACGCTTTTATTTGGCGATAATCATTGACGCTTTTATTTGGCGATTGTCATTGATGCTTTTATTAGGCAATGACTTGATATGCTTAAAAGCCTGCACTTTATTCAAATGCATAAGAAATACATTTTATAGTGAGAAATACATTTCACAACTTTTACTCACCTGTCTTACCTGTCTTGCCCCCTTTTAATTTTGGAAGTATCATACTGATATCTTTTGAAATCAAAATAGCGATCATCTCCTGAACTGGCAGGTATCGCAATGCATATATGCAACGAATATGCTTTTTATCGTGGCTTTACATCTTTTGCCTCACTCGCTTCTTTTTATTTGAGCATTTAGGCTATGACAGCTTGATCTTATCAATTACTGACGATTCACTATACGAAGCATCGTCTTTTAACGCAGATGCCCCCCAGAATTTTCTTTATCGAGTTTCTTTCATTTTTCTCTTTCTGTCATGCTTTTTTCATCGTAATTTCTCCCTTATCGATCATCTTTTGTAGCTTTTTTCTGAGGGAATTACAATCTTGGATATGATGCCCAAATTTACGGTGGTAATTGCAATAATCAATTCATCTTGTATTTTTGACTTCTTCAGGGTGTCTTAACCGAGGTAATTCAATACTCTTCATAGCCAACAATTGATTCAGCATATGAAGCATATCTTTTCTTGCAAACGAATACTTCATATGATCTTTATTTTGCTTGGACCTTTTATATGTCATTATAGCCGCATGCCCATTTCTATCTTCTTCATCGCTGTCTTTTTCCACATCCTGATAATCTTCTTTAGTTTCTTCTTTCCGAGTAATATGAATTGATTTTGACTAATAAGCAGGCACTCTTCCCATCATCTTTTCAAGAGCATGAGCCTTTGTAGCAAAATTTTGAAAAGTTATCCAATCTTTACTAATCAGGTGGCATGCCAGCTTTGGTCTCATGCCTTCTAAGAATATTTCTACTTGTTCTGATTCCCACAGAGGATGTTGGCATGATGCTGCCAAGTGCATCCATCGACTGATGAATTCTTCAACTGATTCATTTTTCCCTTGGCGAATAGAGGCTAATTCAGTCAAGCCAACTTCTCGATCCGAAGGGAAAAAGTTCGACAAAAAAGCATCCTGCATTTGTTCCCAGGTACGAATAGATCCTGGGATTAAACCTGAATACCATCTGAAATCTTTTCCTGTCAGAGAAGATCCGAATAATCTCAGACAATATTGAGGAACTCTAGAGAAATTTCTCATCTTTTCTATGAAATGCATCATATGCTCTTTTGATGATCCGTTCCCATCGAATTTCTGAAAATCTGGGTGTTCGAAGTCAGCGGGAAATGGCATTTCTTCTATTTCAGGGAGATACGGTGTCTGATATCGAAATTTTTTATTCTAACTTCGTTCATTCTCTAGATGAATAGATTTAATAACCATCTGTCGGATTTCTTCCTACGTTATATTCTAAGTAATATTAGGCATCGGTTCTTGAAATCTAACTGATTGCAGTTGTGACCTTTCTACTTGTGGTTCAATGTTGTTTACGGCAGTCACGGTCGGCAAATTAGGGACTTCCTCAACCACATGCTCATCCAGTGGAAACTGATCAGGCTGATTAATATTTTTCAATGAGCTTTTTGTTTCTTTATACCTTGATTGTCTTGATATAGAAGAGGGAAGTGAACGTCACGCTGCTGATGCTGTTGAAGAAGATGAACTATTATTTAATTTGAAACCAGCGTATCGTCGCTCCAAAGGACTAACTGATGCAAATTTTGGCATTCTCAATGCATGAGTTTACTTGAAATCTTTTGCAGGAGGTGCTGTGAGTGGACATTCAATGGTTACAGTCGCCTTCCCCTTATTTTCCTGAACCCGCAACGCTTTTGTGGAAGATGACTTCATGGTTATTATAACGCCCTGGAAAAATCCATACTTGGACTCGAGTACCAACTCGACCAGAAATTGCGTAGGATTAATTCCTTTGGAAAATATGTGTAAGTTAGCTAGCGCAACGCTAGAGTAGCTGGGAAATAGTCCCTGATCACTTTAAATACGTTCTATAAGACCCAAAGCGAGTAGAACCAATGACGCTATAATACTCTAAAACTGCGGATCAAACTCTAAATCGGTTTGTTCTCAGGACCTCTTTGAAACTTTATATTGGATCTAGACCGCGCGTCGAAAGTCTGATACCTACAATCTTAGACTGTTATAACCGCCGAGCTGGACTTGACAATCACTCCGAAAATCAAGTCCAACCGACATTCAGAGGCTATTTCATTGAGCATGGAGTGAAGAGAGTGAGGATAGGGTTAGATTTGGAATTTGAAATTCAAATCTGGCACACGACTTGACGCGTTATTATTAAGCGTTCTAGCCGTCAGAATTTAGCCAAATTACACCCTTGGATCAGAAAAAATTTCTATTTCATATCACGAGACTTGTAGACCTGATCTACGTGTGATGACCGCTGAACTGAAACTGGACCGCCACGTGCGATATACGAACACTACAGGTCTGAAAATGGGATGTGAACGACATCCGACGTGCATGAACTTAAGTCCGATCGCGTTCAGCCAGGGGACCTCCAGAAATGTATTTTTTGATCGAAACAGCCCCGATTTGGTTAGGCATCAAGTGAACATTGTTTCCAAGCCTGTTTTGGGCAAGTTTTAGGTTATAAAAGGGTCTTAAACCCTCACTTCTCTCACCCATCCGAATTTGCTAGAAACCCTAGCTGGTGTGAGAGAAAAGGTGAGAGATTGTGAGAGAAAGTGGGAGAGAATTTCCTGCTGCTTGCATTACCTGTTGCACGTGCCTAAGCAACGCACCTCAATCACTTTTCCAGTGATTTCACCGCGTTTCTAGGTAAGAAAAGACCTTAAATACTTACTGATTTGAGGTTCCGTCATTTTCATAGTGAAGTAGCTTACAGATCTTGTATATTAGGTTCCCAGTTCGCCGTAGACGAAGCGTACACGCTCCGTTCGAATCAATACACTTCTACGATAAAAGGTGCGGATTTTAGACGCTTTGATTGACTGTTTTCAACGCTTTCAATGTCGTTTAATAGTAAATTATCGACGGCAATGCCGTTTGATATATACAACATGCTGTCCGTTTCCTATTTCGTAAGCAGACGAAAAATATGAGATTTAGGGCATTTTAGTCATTTGTAGGAAATACTGTTTTCATCCATATTTTGCTGAGATGATTAACATGGCTTCTTGTCGCATTAGGATATTAGGAATGTGTGCATAATTAGTTTGGCGAAGAGATTCGCCTAAATGTGCACTTTGAGTCGACATACTATAAGTAGACTTAAGTGTGTAGTTTAAGTGTTTGTATAAATGTTTGTATTAGTATGTATTGAATTAAATGGTGTTATGAACTAGTTTGAGATTGAATTCTCAAACAATATGCTGATGTAAATGATTTCCTACATGTTTGCTATATGCATGATTTCATTATATGTATGAAATGCATGTGTTAGATGATTTACTTAAGTTGTATGTTATACCTTGTGTTAACATGCTCACATTGTTGTATTTCATTTCCATTACTCTTACATGATTGCTGATGTGAATTCATAAATGTTTGGGACTATACCTAGTCCAGGTAGTCGGTAACCGAGTGAATTCGTGGTTGGCTTATCCTTGCCACGAACGACGCGTCGATGAACGTGAGTCGTGTTTTGGAGTTGGCGGCAGTGGTTAGGCCACACGAGGTGTCTTATGCACTTCATGTCGTTCGACTTGAGATGCGCTCATGCTAGTTGAGCCCGTCAAGTAACCCGACTGGCCATTGTATGTTCACCCTGTATGAGTCATAACTGCTTGAACCTAGGGTACTGAACTTACCACTGTAAACCCTATTAACCATGGTACCTTGATCCATAAAGACTCATGAGCCGGGCATGGTGGTATGGGACACCGTGGTCGAGCTGTCGGCCTACACTGGGGTCACAAACCTCTCCGTAGTGACTAGTGAGCACCTATGACTCGTGAGCAGATTATGGTAGTATGGGACACTATATTCTTGTTGTCGGCCTACACTGATCAGGCGACGAGTCCTTTGTAGTGACCGCAAACGTATTCTGAGTCTACGAGAGGCGACGACCCTTCCGTAGTAATGAGAGTACAGTAGGCCTGTATTGATAAGGTGATGGGGGAGCGGTGCAACGAGTGCGAGCAACAGCCCTGGCAGCCCTTGCAGTGACCTACAAAATATATATCGTATGAGATTACTAGGAGTGACGACCCTAGACAGGATCTGTGTTGGGATTGATATAAGGGAATACCTTAGTTTCCCAATCCTGCTGTTTGAATGGACTAATAATAACTCGGTAATCATATCACCATCACATTGCATGTGCCTGGAAGATGTGGAGCACTAAGCGGTACGCAAGCATGCCGCGGACGCAGATGGTGCCATATGAGGGAGAATGTCGGTGAGGGCATCCATCATGTCATGTCATATTACATTAACAATAGTATTAGGAATGTTTGATTTACTGCTTTACTATTATCGCATGATTGATTTGAGAACATGCTAATCTTTACTCTATTATTCCACTGAGTTAGCTACTCACTCCCACGTTACGGGATGGTGTTTGCAACACCCACCAGACTATGTCTTAGATGCAGGTGAGGCAGCGATTCAGGAGGCAGAGCCGGACTATGATGAGGACCAGGACGAGTTCTCATATATGCAGTACCACGATGGCTTTTTTTAGGGGGCCTGGATTGGCAGGACTTCTCAGTGGGACTATTTTTGACATTTGATTTCTATTTATTTACATGTATATGAGACTCAGAGATGTATTCATACTTTGGAGACAGTTGAGATCTATTTTGTTTTCTATTCAGTGATATGTATATTCCGCTTGCTTTTCTCACTGGATCTGGAGTATGAATTACAGTTTTGGTATATTTTTACTCATGTGAATGCTTTAACTTAGACAACATTGAATCATAATTATTTTTGTTGCATAACTGACGGTATGGAACTCGGGAGTTGAGTTTATACACGACCCTCGATTTTCAGGGTGTTACAAGTTGGTATCAAAGCATGAATGAGATTATACCGGGCCTGGGTTATGGTCACGCGACGTACGCTATCACTTCCTTTGACTTAGGTGGGTGCAAGAAAGGTATAGAAACACTTATAGGATCACAGATTCGCCAATAGGCGAAGTCTATTCGTATCGATCGCGCGATTGAGTCCGTAACGCATCTAGGGTCACGTGTAGTGACCTAAGTAGCTCGTAGGTTGTAGGTAGGTCGGTTGAGATGTTCTTTGAATGGTTCTAAACCCGTAAATGTGAATCTTGGGCTGCGGGGCAACCACAACCCTTATATTCAATCGCTAGGGCTTAAAAACCCCGTTTCACCCAATTTCTTTAAAATTCTTCCTCTCACCACTCCATTCTTCAATTATTTCTTTTAATTTTCATGTTAGGAATTGATCCTAATGTGAAAATGATATAAAATCGTACTTCGACAAAATTTTATAGTGAATAGTAAAATTTTATGAAAACTGGCCATTGGCCATTCTTAATTTGCAATATTTAGCAAATAATGGGCTATATGGATGTATTAGATCCTTTTACCCCAAAATAATATGCTGCATGACAGGAGATTGCATTCAGGTTTACAGATTGGCCCCGAAAATCCCTGAATAGAAGTTTGGGCCTCCCTAGGCCAATCTAGAATGAACTAAGGTGGGGCCCATACCAATTTGAGGTCCCTAGGCCAGGGGGGACCCAACCCATGTGGTCCCACTAGCCGAATAGGCGACCGGCCGGCGATGCCATCGCCGATCCGTCTGTGCATCGTCGATGAGTGGGCCCCACTTGCGCTGAAACTCGGGCACGAGGTGTTTTTAGGGTAGGGCACCCCTCCCATGTGTGGTCCGTCCATCAGAAACCCCTAAAAGGGGTACCTCCTTCACAAACAGCCCCCTCCCAAGCTCATTTCATATTTTTCCTGCTGCCCTCTCTCAAACCGCAGCTCCAAATCCCCTCCAATCCCACCAATTACTGAAAACGATGCCTGTCCATCCTTCTAGGGTGATTAGTAATCCTCTCCCTCTCCGATTTCATCGTTTGGAGCTCCTACAACCCCCAAAACGAGCTGAAATCGGGTGGAGCTCCATTCCCTTTTTCCCTTCTCTTTTCTTTTTAAAAATCCAGCCTTAGGGAGCTTGAAGCATCCCTCTATAATGCCTAGATTTCCTTTTTTCTGTTTGGATAGCCATTTCGCTACATTTCTCACATTTTTCATGGCTTTTGTTGAAGCCATTTTGGATTTTTTCTCTCTCTCCACCATCCTCTCTTTGATGGAAAAAAGAAAGACCACAGTGGATGAGGCTGGGCCAAGTCACCCTGCGCAATCAAGAAGACTGAGGGGTGGCGCCGCTAGCTCAAGCACCACCGCAAGTCCAAGCACAGCCCGAGAGTTCCATACAAAGCGGGATTTGGATCCCCATGCTCAAATTGGGTGAGTGATATTAGCAGAGATGCCCCACGGTGAATATACTGACCGTAAGGTGTTGTTTGAGGTGGACGTGGAAGGGTGACTCTTCGATAAATTTTTATTATTCGAGCGATTGAAGCTGCACATTGGGGTCCACTATTTGAAACCCGTTCTCGTGCTAATGTGAGCACCGTTCGTGCCTTCTACGCTCGTATCCAGAGTCCTACATTGGAGCCATTGCAGTTCAAGATTCCCTTTGGTAGAGACCGGATGACTACGGTCGATGTTCGGTTGATAGCTCGACTTCTGAACGTGCCCCTTGGAGATGTTCATCCCAGTGTAAAGAATTTGAGGAGTAGGCGTGAGCGAGATCGCCATACGAGGTTCCTATGTGGTAGTCTGGTTCCATGGCAGTCTAACAATAGCCTCAAGGCGTCTCATATGTCTGATGATTTGCGTCTGCTGCACCACATTTACAAGTTCAACGTGTATCCCAGGTCGACAAATCGCATTGAATGTACGCGCCTTATGATTGATTTCTTGTATCAGGTGGCCCAGGGAGAAAATGTGTGTATGGCCACTTTCATGTTGCGAAAGATTATCCTCATAGCGAAATCAAGAAGAACATCTCAGTCGGTTCCTTTTGGCCTACTTATATGCAAGATCGCGCTTGAGTTTTCTTATAGACTTGTGTCGGAGTTGCCAGTTCCGATTCACTGTATTGATGAGTCTACCATGGTCAAGATGAAGATCGGGTCTCAGTATCGTGAGACTCAGCTTGATGAGGATAGCGAGGGCGATTTTGATGACAAAGAGTATCCAAGTGAGGGAGAACCTGGAGCGGAAGTAGAGGAAGAAGTCCAGGAAGAGGTAGAAGAGGAGGCTCAAGATACTGATGAGAGCCCTCCTCCTTCTACTCAGGCTACTAGTGATGATCGCATTGCCCGAATTGAGGAGAGCCAGGTCGCCTTGCGAAGGGAAGTTCAGGAACTTCGGGCTGAGGTCGAGGATACCAAGGCCATTATGAAGAGAAAATTTGGCAAGGTGACTCACACCTTGAAGGCGATCCTGTGCTTCTTGCAGGATAAGGGTGCTCCTCCTCCATCACCCGACTCAGACTAGCAATGAGATTTTAGTTGTTGTTGTTAGTAGTTAGTCGTTTCCTGCTTTATGTTGTGTAAGCCTATTAAGGCTAGTAGTTTACTTATGTTGCTGTTGCAGATTTAACTGTCTTAGTTCCCATGTACTTCTTGTCATGATGCCTGTAAGGAGATATCACTTGTATTGTGATAATTTTGATTAAATGAAATGCATGGAATGCCTTTGACTCTTTATGTGAATGATTGCGGTGTGTTTGTGCTATTGAGACTGACAAGGTTGCGCCCTATTTTGAATATAGGGAATGTCGCTGAAGGCTACACAGAGCACAGCTCGGCTTACATTGAGTGAGCCTATGGATCAGGTTCCCTTTCAGTCTAGTGCTCATTCGGACCCTGCTGTGGGCCCGATTCCTGAGACAGCACGTGAGTCTCAGCCTCCTCCTGGTCCTGCAGCTGGACCACCGCCTTTCACATCGCCCGTCAGAGAGCAGTACCGTGCGTCTTCTTCGACGCAGTACATGCTACAGCCTGCTCCACCTCCAGATAGATTTGAGCAGATGATGGCCATGATGTAGCAGCAGCAGCAGCTCCTGACTACTATAGTGGGGGCTCTAGCCCAGGGTGGGAGTGTGACTCCAGCTGCACCACCGGCGCATCCAGCTGAGGATGCCGATACATATGCTCAGGATGAGGGCATGGCTCATCCTGGACCACCTGCTTACCCTGCGGGGAATGCCACAGACACACCTAGAGCGATTCCAGGGCTTACGGCCTCCCACTTTTACGGGTTCTCATAGACCCGAGGAGGCCGAGTATTGGCTCGATCGTGTGTCGAAGATACTACGGATGCTGCATTGCTCAGAGACTGAGTAGGTGGAGTTGGCTACGTTGTTATTCGAGCGGGAGGCCAGCTTATGGTGGGACAGTGTGTTGCGGACCGTTGCCGCTGACTACATATGGACCTGGGCAGCGTTTGAGTTCCGCTTTCACGAGAAATACTATCCCCAGACGTATAGGTATGACCTGGAGAACGAGTTTCTGCGCCTCAGACAGGGAGGCATGACAGTGACCGAGTATGAGCATAGGTTCACTGAGTTGGGCAGTTACGTCTCGACTATACTAGCAGATGAGCAGATACGCATACGACGCTTTTCTGAAGGTTTGCGACTGGATATTCGGTCAAAGATGTGTTGCGTGAGCATTCCCTCCTACGCAGAGCTGATTCACATGTCCAAGCGGGCAGAGCAGGATGTGGATCGACTTACGCGATCTCGTGGCCGTATTGCTCCTAGGCCACGACCAGAGTTGCAGGACAGGCCCTTTCCGGGCAAGAGGCCTCACGTTGACCCTCCTTCTAGGGCTACCGCGCTAGTACCACCGTTGCGGCGCCCTGATTTATCATGTACTTATTATGAGAGATCGGGCCATTTGGTACAGAGTTATTTCGCTCGGATGCGGGACAGTGGGTTCTCACCGTCGCAGAAGATCGACCGTGCACGCCCACAGGCTATATCAGCACAGCCTTTATGGTTGTCTCCTGCGCACCCTTCCTTCAGACCTCCGGTATCTCAGTTCAGGCCGCCTCTATGGCCCGTGGCACAACGGCCGAACCCGCCACAGCAGGCGCGGGTGCATGCCTTGACAGCTGAGGCAGCCGAGATAGAGACTTCTCAGCATACGCCCTTTGAGGTCACTGCCCACATCGGAGGTATTCCTATTCTCGTGATGGTGGATACTGGATCAACACTTTCTTTGATATCGCATTCCATAGTCAGGCGTCTTGGACTGCCGACCATTCGCATGGATGGAGTGCGAGTTCTTTCAGCTTATGAAGATTTTTCTGAAGCCACCCTGATGTGTGAGGGTTGCCTGGTGGATCTGGGAGGCAGGACGATGGCTCTTGATCTCATCGTCGACCCATCTCTTATTTTTCTCGAAGTCATTCTTCGCATGGACTGGTTGACTACTGGGAGGGCCGAGATTGACTGCGAGACTCGTATGGTGACAGTGTACGAGCCAAAGGGCACTCCTTTTACATTTTCAGTTCGGGTAAATCTCCCCTTCCGCATACTTAGCTACGCTTCTTTACTTCGGGACGCTGATGCACCGATGCTTGAGCATACGCCAGTCGTTAGTGAGTTTGGGAATCTGTTCAGGAAGATCCCTGGTTTGCTGCCTCGACGAGAGATTGATTTCACTATCGATCTGGTGCCTGGTTCCATGCCCGTCTCACTGCAGACGTATCGTATGGCACCATGTGAGATGGAGGAGTTGAGGACGCAGATTGATGCTCTGTTGGAGCTTGGCCTTATACGGCCTAGTGTGTCTCCTTGGAGAGCACCAGTCCTGTTCGTAAGGAAGAAGGATGGTTCGATGCGATTGTGTATTGATTATCGCAGACTGAACCAGATCACGGTGAAGAACAAGTACACTTTACCTAGGATCGATGACTTGTTTGATCAGTTGAGAGGAGCGCAGTACTTCTCGAAGATTGATCTTCAGTCAGTATATCATCAGTTGCGCGTCAGAGATCAGGACGTGCAAAAGACAGCATTTAGGACCAGCTTTGGCCACTACGAGTTCCTTGTGATGTCGTTCGGTCTCACGAACGCACCAGCCGTGTTCATGGATCTGATGAACCGGGTATTTCGGCCTTTCCTCTATCGATTCATTGTTGTGTTCATTGACGACATTTTGATATACTCCAGGAGTCGAGGGGAGCATGAGGAGCACTTGCGCTTGGTCCTGGATACACTCAGACAGCATCAGTTGTTCGCACAGTACAAGAAGTGTGACTTCTGGAAGCAGGAAGTGAAGTTCCTAGGACACGTGGTGTCCAAGGAAGGGATGGCAATTGACCTGTCTAAGGTAGCTGTAGTTCAGGACTAGGAGCAGCCTGGTTCTGTCACTGAGGTGAGGAGTTTCTTGGGTCTCGCTGGCTATTATCGATGCTTCATTCGGGATTTCTCGAAGATTGCGAGACCTTTATCTCAGTTGACACGGAAGGACGTGAAGTTCGCCTGGAATGACAAGGCGGAGCCAGTTTTTCAGGAGCTGAAGGACAAACTTACGTCCGCCCCTGTGCTAGTATTGCCAGAGCAAGGGGTTAGGTACACTATATACACTGACGCGTTTAGCGTTGGTTTGGGTTGTATCCTTATGCAGAAGGATAGGGTAATTTCATATGCCTCGAGATAATTAAGGAAGCACGAGGAGAATTACCCTACACACGACCTAGAGTTGGCATCCGTCATATTCGCACTGAGACTCTGGAGACATTACCTCTATGGAGAGGAGTTTGAGGTCTTTTGCGACCACAAGAGCCTCAAGTACATATTCACGCAGCGAGACTTGAATATGAGGCAACAACGATAGATGGAGACTTTGAAGGACTTCAAGTTCGAAGTCTCTTACCATCCTGGGAAGGCGAACCTTATGGCTGACGCGTTGAGCCGCAAGAAGGCGATAGAGTTTGCGGCTCCGCTGATGGTTGCTGAGTGGGATATGGTTGAGTTTTTGCGAGACTTTGAGTAGAAACTCACTGTAGAGGGCCGTATAAGTTCATTGCACATGTGCAGGTGCAATCTCTGATCGATGACCGGGTTATCGAGGCGCAGAGGGATGATACGCATCTGACTGAGCTTCGAGAGCAGGCCAGTGATGATGCCGAATCCGAGTGGTGAGTTGGCACGGATGGGGGCTTACGTTATCGTGGCCGCCTATGCATCCTAGATATCCCTGACTTGAGACGAGAGATTCTCGAGGCTGCGCATTGTACCAGACACGCGATACATCCAGGCAGTATGAAGATGTATCGTGACATGAAGAGGACCTATTGGTAGGAAGGTATGAAGACCCACATAGCAGAGTTTGTGTCCCATTGTCTTACTTTCCAGCAGGTGAAGGCAGAGCATTGCCGACCACCTGGACTTCTTCAGCCTACGTCAGTCGCAAAGTGGAAGTGGGACTTCATTTCCATGGATTTTGTTTCAAGGTTGCCAAGGACGAGGAAGGGACATGATTCCATATGGGTGATCGTCGACCGTCTGACGAAGTCGGCGCAGTTCCTACCGATCAGAGTTACGAACTCTGCAGACGAGTTGGCTAGACTATATATTAGAGAGATTGTGCATCTGCATGGAGTTCCGTTAGAGATCGTGTCGGACCGAGACACGCGGTTTACTTCTATTTTCTGGACTCGCATTCAGGAGGCTATGGGTGTGAAGTTGAAGTTCAGTACTGCCTTCCACCCACAGATAGATGGACAGACAGAGCGGGTAAACCAGATCTTAGAGGACATGTTGCAAGCTTGCGCATTGGACTTCAAGAATAGTTGGGATGACTGTCTTGCATATGCGGAGTTTGCGTATAACAACAGTTTCCAAGCGAGTATCGGTATGGCACCTTATGAGGCGTTGTATGGGCGACCTTGTCGCGCACCGCATTGCTGGGTAGAGGTCGGCGAGCGCAGGTTGATTGGCCTAGAGTTAGTGCAGGCGACGTCGGAAAAGATTGATATTATTAGATGTCAGCTTCTCATAGCGCAGAGCAGACAGAAGAGTTATGCCAATACGAGACGGCGGCCGCTAGAGTTCACAGTTGGGGATCATGTATTTTTGTGAGTTTTCCCTATGAAGGGAGTCCTTCGGTTCGGGAAGAAGGGGAAGCTGGCACCATGATTCATTGGTCCATTCCAGATCCTCAATCGTGTGGGAGCAGTGGCATACCGTTTGGCTTTACCCATGCCTCTCGCGAGCATTCACAACGTATTTCATGTTTCTATGCTGAAGAAATACGTTTCTGATCCTTCTCATATCATCAGATGGGAGCAGGTGCAGTTAGGAGAGGATGTCACATATATCCTGCGACCGACGTGTATCCTAGATAGGAAGGAGCAGGTACTGCGTAGCAAGGTGATTCCCCTTGTGAAGGTATTGTGGACGCATCACTCTGAGGAAGAGGCTACCTGGGAGACAGAAGCCGAGATCAGAAAGAACTACCCACAGCTTCTCGAGGAGTACGAAAAGGTACAAATTTTGAGGATGAAATTTTTTGTTAAGGGGGGTAGATTGTAACACCCTGGAAAAATCCATACTTGGACTCGAGTACCAACTCGACCAGATATTGCATAGGATTAATTCCTTTGGAAAATATGTGTAAGTTAGCTAGCGCAACGCTAGAGTAGCTAGGAAATAGTCCCTGATCGCCTTCATGAACTTAAGTACGATCGCGTTCGTATAGCGCCACGTGCGATATACGAACACTACAAGTCTAAAAATGGGATGTGACCGACATCCGACGTGCATGAACTTAAGTCCGATCGCATTCGGCCAGGGGACCTCCAGAAATGTCTTTTTTGACCGAAACAGCCCCGATTTGGTTAAGCATCAAGTGAACATTGTTCTCAAGCCTATTTTGGGCAAGTTTTAGGCTATAAAAGGGGCTTAAACCCTCACTTCTCTCACCCATCCGAATTTGCTAGAAATCCTAGCTGGTGTGAGAGAAAAGGTGAGAGATTGTGAGAGAGAGTGGGAGAGAATTTCCTGCTGCTTGCACTACCTGTTGCACGTGCCTAAGCAACGCACCTCAATCCCTTTCCCGGCGATTTCACCGCCTTTCTAGGTAAGAAAAGACCTTAAATACTTGCTGATTTGAGGTTCCATCATTTCCATAGCGAAGTAGCTTACAGATCTTGTATATTAGGTTCCCGGTTCGCCGTAGACGAAGCGTACACGCTCCGTTTGAATCAATACACTTCTAGGATAAAAGGTACAGATTTTAGACGCTTTGATTGACTATTTTCAACGCTTTCAATGTCGTTTAATAGTAGATTATCGACGGCAACACCGTTTGACATGTACAACATGCTGTCCGTTTCCTGTTTCGTAAGCATACGAAAAATATGAGATTTAGGGCATTTTAGTCATTTGTAGGAAATACAGTTTTCATCCATATTTTTTTGAGATGATTAACATGGCTTCTTGTCACATTAGGATATTAGGAATGCATGCATAATTAGTTTGGCGAAGAGATTCGCCTAAATGCGCACTTTGAGTCGACATACTATAAGTAGACTTAAGTGTGTAGTTTAAGTGTTTGTATAAATGTTTGTGTTAGTATGTATTGAATTAAATGGTGTTATGAACTAGTTTGAGATTGAATTCTCAAATAATATGCTGATGTAAATGATTTCCTACATGTTGGCTATATGCATGATTTCATTATATGTATGAAATGCATGTGTTAGATGATTTACTTAAGTTGTATGTTATAACATATGTTAACATGCTCACATTATTGTATTTCATTTCCATTACTCTTACATGATTGCTGACATGAATTCATAAATGTTTGGGACTATACCTAGTCTAGGCAGTCGGTAACCGAGTGAATTCTTGGTTGGCTTATCTTTGCCACGAACGACGCGTCGATGAACGCGAGTCGTGTTTTGGAGTTGGCGGCAGTGGTTAGGCCACACGAGGTGTCATATGCACTTCATGTCGTTCGACTTGAGGTGCGCTCGTGCTAGTCGAGCCCGTCAAGTAACCCGACTGGCCATTGTATGTTCACCCTGTATGAGTCATAACTGCTTGAACCTAGGGTACTGAACTTACCACTATAAACCCTATTAACCATGGTACCTTGATCCATAAAGACTCATGAGCCGAGCATGGTGGTATAGGACACCGTGGTCGAGCTGTCGGCCCACGCTGGGGTCACAAACCTCCACGTAGTGACTAGTGAGCACCTATGACTCGTGAGCTGATTATGGTGGTATGAGACACTATATTCTTGCTATCGGCCTACACTGATCAGGCGACAAGTCCTTTGTAGTGACCGCGAGAGTATTCTGAGTCTACGGGAGGCGACGACCCTTCCGTAGCAATGAGGGTACAGTAGGCCTGTATTGATAAGGTGATGGGGGAGCAGTGCAACGAGTGCGAGCAACACCCCTGACAGCCCTTGTACCGACCTACAAAATATATATCGTATGAGATTACTAGGAGTGACGACCCTAGACAGGATCTGTGTTGGGATTGATATAAGGGAAGCACCTTAGTTTCTCAATCCTGCTGTTTGAGTAGACTAATATTAACTTGGTAATCATATCACCATCACATTACATGTGCCTGGAAGATGTGGAGCACTAAGCGATATGCAAGCATGCCGCGGACGCAGATGGTGCCGTATGAGGGAGAATGTCGATGAGGGCATCCATCATGTCATGTCATATTGCATTAACAACAGTATTAGGAATGTTTGATTTGCTACTTTACTATTATTGCATGATTGATTTGAGAACATGCTAATCTTTGCTCTATTATTTCACTGAGTTAGTTACTCACTCATACGTTACGGGATGGTGTTTGCAACACCCACCAGACTATGTCTTAGATGCAGGTGAGGCAGCGATTCAGGAGACAGAGCCGGACTATGATGAGGAACAGGACGATTTCTCATATATGCAGTACCATGACGGCTTTGCTTAGGGGGCCTGGGTTGGCGGGACTTCTCAGTGGGACTATTTTTGACATTTGATTTCTATTTATTTACATGTATATGAGACTCAAAGATGTATTCATACTTTGGAGACAGTTGAGATCTATTTTGTTTTCCATTCAGTGATATGTATATTCTTTAGTCTTCCCCTTGCTTTTATCACAGGATCTGGAGTATGAATTGCAGTTTTGGTATACTTTTACTCATATGAATGCTTTAACTCAGACAACATTGAATCATAATTATTTTTGTTGCATAAGTGACGGTCTGGAACTCGGGAGTTGAGTTTATACACGACCCCCGATTTTCAAGGTGTTACAGTTATAGTTGACGGTATTGAAAGACCTTTTAGAGTGACGGGCCTTTCTGTTTTTCTCAAATGAGATGATCTTATAATCGAAGCAGGACTATGTCTCATGAAACTCCGCATAATCGACCTAGTACTTAGCGAGATGCTGCTTCTTGCAGAAGTAGATCGAACTTTCTGACTTTTGGATGTTACCATCTTCCGTTCTCCCTCATCTTCTTGAGCTATTGGCGAAACAGAGATTGTTCCGTCCATTACAAGAAATTCACTACTCTTGATCATAACAGACTTTGCTTTCTTTGACGCTTTTATTTACCTTCAGTCGTAATATAAGAAATTACAATTAGGCATCTAATTGATAAGACATTCTATCTCAGAGAAAGCATGAAAGAGCATTAATTAATTTATTAAATAAAATCGTGCTTTATTTTCAGAGATGAAGGGGAGGAAGTTTCCATTGAGAGTCACCATTTTGGCGTCTGCATATATGTTCTCTTAATATTTTTCAAGTTATCATCGAATTATAAAGTCTCCAGTGGAGTCACCATTTTGTCTTGACAAGAAAACAAATGCGTTTCATTTCAGGAATTTATTCAATGATAACAAAGAATGAATGAGAGAACATTCATCACATTTATCTAAGTTCATTTACATCCTATGATTCCCTTGATTCTGAAAATAAAGTACAATTAATGCAATGTACTGAATGAAAGAGAAGGCAGCTCGATGGAAATTTCGACGGCATTCCGGCACTATTTCGGTGATCCCATGGATACTTAGGAGGAATTGAGGAATTTGATCAACCAGTCTTCCAATGAAATAGAGATTTCAGCAGCATTTCGGTGCCTGTTTTGATCATCTCCTAGGACTTAGGAGGAATTGCCGATTGGACCAATTGATCTTTAAGGAGATAGGAATTTTGACAGCATTGTAGCGCTTTTCGAACATCTCCTAAAACTTAGGAGGAATGTGCACTTCAGCGGGCTATCTCCTCTTGCACTTGAAAAGAAGAACTTAGAGGTCTCAGCCATTTCGACAGCATAATGACTCCTCAGCTTTACAGACTACAGAGCAGCCTCTTTGGGCGGACCCGCACAAAGGACATGGTTTGCGCGGTCCTGCGCAAAGGATATAGCTTTGTGCGGTCCCGGGCAAAGCTCTTGGACGATCGCTCTAACCTTCAGTTCTCCCTTCTTGCTCCGCTTGCTCTCCGAAATCTTCGATCCATCCCCCTAAATGAAGGAGGTGAAAGGGTATTTATAGGCCCTCGTACGTGTGAAAATTCCGATCTTAGCGATGTGGGACAAATCTTGCATCAATCCATTCAAGAAAATCTTCTCTTGAAACCAACCGCGCAGACCCGCACAATGGGATGCGCGGGCCCGCCCAACGCAACTTTGGTTGCGCGGACCAGCGTAAAGGATATCGTTTGCGCGGTCCCTCGTAAAGCCTTTCTCTTTCTTCTTTTATTCTTCTTTCTCGTACTTTGCTTTCCAATCTTCTTCTGCTTCATTCCTTTTATCACTTTTTCATGCTTCAACAGATACCCCTAGAGCTGAATTTTTTCCAAAATACCTAAACTACCCTTGGAGAAGATCAGCATCATGAGATTCCCTGACCACTGTAATGAGATATTTTTTGTGCCTCAAAATGAGCAATGCCTGATTTAGTCGAACTGACTTCTCCTCTGAGGGTTTTCTTTCAAGCTTTACCGTCGTTCGCAGCAATCACTATTGGAAGGGTAAAGTCTTCAATAACACCTTCATTTGGTGAAGGATGATTAATATCTGCTGGCCAAGTTTCTATTTTCTGCATAGTTTGAATGTACTGTTATCCGTACTTGGCAAGATGATATTCCTTTCACCAAAGCTCGGTCGTCTCTGTTAACTTAATCTAAACACCATTGTCCTTGTACGCACAGGCCACATTCTTCTTTCCATATCCTTTCTTTCTAATCTTCTCTCTTCCGTCTTTCTCGTCTCCAATACCCTCTCATTTCTCAAAGGCAATGTATAATAAAAACTTCGTATACTTTTGTGTGTTAACACATTATCATCCGTCTTTCCTTATTTCGCCACGCTACTGATGAAGTAAAAACTACTTTCGACACTACTTGGCATTATTTGTTTCTTGACCGCAACCGATTTGATCTTCCCTAATACTTTTCGGCATTGATTTTATTTTTTAATACTGTCGACATTATCTCGCTTCTTCTTTACTAAGTGATTTCCTTGCCATAGAAGTGCTTCATACGGATTTCCGAAAGAGTATGGAGCATGTCCTCCCTGTCCTGGGTTTCCACCAAATGCTCATCTGCACCTTCCCTGTAGCCAACAAACTTATTTAATTGTTCCAAGTTTTCTTCATTGAAATGCACTGGTTCACTTCCATCCTTACTGGACCGCCCAATCCAAACCACTACGATCTCTGTCTTTTGAGATTCTAGTTCACGATCTAGTTCCTTAATGTCTTTGTCATCATCCAACACTATTCGAGTGACATCAAATTTCAAGAGGGAAGCATAAAGAGAGACATATCCCCTGCGAAGCCTAGCATACCTCAGAACATGCTCTCATGATTTTTTCTTACTTGCCTTCTTCATCTGGTCACAGCTTTGTAAGCATACTTCCACCAAAGACGAGGATCAAATTACGGAACACATAAACATATCGGATGTCTGGTTGTCTGCAGAACATTTCAAGATAGGTGAATCAAATGCAAGTGCCTTTGATGACACAAAAGTGTCGCCAATCCGAACCCATGAATTGCCATCCACAACAGATTTCAAAATCATGAATTCATCAGTATTGACAAATTCTTGCAATTTAGAGTAAAGGGATGGGATTTCTCTTTTGTAGGTACTGCGAGCAGCATTCATCATCAAGTATCTTCACCGTTGATGACTCCATCCACAGTTGTGACTTGGGTCTCACAATGCTTGGAGATGCTACTTGGTGTTTGGAAATAACCCATGGAGGTCCATTAATGGTGACTTGACACAAACAGGGCTCCAACTAATGATTCTCATTTCTGACCAACACTCTTCATCTGGTTCATCATGCGTCACCTTGCCTAAGCACGATTGTAACTACTGATCCTAGTGGCAGTAGTTCTCTTTTTCTGTCTTTTAGAGTATATAAATTCTGCATCTTCACTTGAATTACCATTCTTAGAATATAAAATAGAATCACTGAGCCCACTGAAATTTTCTTCTCCATCTCTTCTAGAAAGCTGAGACCCTAGAGCATCTAAACAAGCAAGTATCCTCCTCCCATAATCAAAATCTTCAACATTCCCTGAATCATGCAACATTGGAACCAACCGGGCAGCATTAAGCAAACTGGCAAAGACCAAGGTTTGTCTAAGTCCCAAGCTGACTAAAGTTTCAAGACTTTCAGTATTTAAGAACTTTTCACAAGGAAAGAAAGCTTCTCTGTGCAGTAATTTCTGTAAACCAAGAACACGAGGATCATAAAGCCTGGAAGGATGTTACCACATTTCATCAGTGACCATGAAAGGAACTGATGTTTGAATCGTTCCCATTCAAGAAACTAGCTCTGTCCAGAAACTGCCATCGTTCAGGCATTATTCGTCTTGGAATGGAACTGGTTTGATCTTATCTGACTTATTCTATTGGATGTAGTATATCTATCATTTAGAACAGAGCGTTAGCTAATTTATTAAATAAATCATATTTTATTTTCAGAGATGAAGGGGAGGATGTTCCCACTGAGAGTCACCATTTTAGCGTCCTTACAGATGCCAAAAAGTGATAAATGTCCTCAAAATGCTTTCCTAAGTCATCGTTGAATAATAAGTCCCCAGCAGAGTCGCCATTTTGTTTCGACAAGAAAACAAATGCGTTTCATTTGGGAGATTTATTCAATGATAACAAAGAATGAATGAGAGAACATTCATCACATTTATCTAAGTTCATTTACATCCTCTGATTCCCTTGATTCTAAAAATAAAGTACAATTAATACAATGTACTGAATGAAAGAGAAGATAGCTCGATGGAAATTTTGGCAGCATTCCGACGCTATTTCGGTCATCTCCTAGGTACTTAGGAGGAATTGCTGATTTGATCAGCCAATCTTTATTGAGATGGAGCATCCTTCTAGTCATTCTTCCTTAAAACATGAAGCAGCCTATTGCAGTGTGGCCAGGGCCTGAAGAAATCAAGCCGATCGTACTAAACGGGCCTGAAAAGTCTCCTAGAATTTAAGATCAGGGGGTTTCCACCGTCCGTTTGGCTTCAAACTTGATGTGCAGCGTTAAAACCACAAATTAGCTGTCCACGCCAAATTTCAGCTTCTGGATCCTTGTAGAAGTGGCCAAAATGGAAAATCATCCCCCAAAATCATGATTTGGGTCCGGCCTGATATCTGGACATGCTTCAGATTTTGTCCCAATGCGTTAAATGAGATACTAAAGTGGATGGACGAAACCGATTTCCCACAAACATCAAGGTGGAGCCTACGTGTACATCGCATGTACATGGTGCATGTGGGCACCGGCCGTGCACGCGTTTCACCAAAGTCGGGTCAACGCCGCTGACCCGACTCTTCTTCCTCATTTCCAAAAGACACATAGCGTCTTTCCAAGCTGGCCATTTTTATGTAGTGCGGCCCACTCGTTGCTCCATTTAATGATCTGAGCCGTCCATTCTCTTCATAAGGTGGGAATTACCATTGCCTAGCTGTCCTTTTGTCACCATACAAGATCTTAACCGTTAATGAGAAAATGAATGGTGAAGTAGATAATCTGGTGGGCTGCACTTCTTTTACTTCAAAAGCAGTCCTTCCTTGGTAATTTTTCGTTGTGAGACTAATGAACGGAGTAGATTTTCCAAAAGACTCCGGTAAATGGGCCATCAAGAATCACAGAGTCGAGTACGTCAACTCTGTTCAAAACACAGCATCTGTCCGTGCTTAGTGGGCCACCATCACGCAGGGAGGGGCTGATCCGAGCCATCCATCAGATAGAGGGAGAGAAAAAAATTGAGATGATGCTGAGCTTTGGCGACCATGTCCAGTCACATGATCTCTACAGCGATTGGAGAACAATCGTTCGACGGCTTTCAAGGCTTGATTATCTAGGTGGGCCACGTCAATAGACAATGAAAACCTTCCTTTCACGGTCGAAATTTCGAGAGGAAGACATTAGGCGGTGTGGATCTCTCAAGAGGATGTTGTATTGGGCCCCACCAGTAGCACAGTTGAAAGAAGAAAACGGTTTCTTCTTCTCTGTTTACGCCCGGCTGAAACTCAGGCTCGTTGCGCGGAGCTGCGCAAAGGATATCTCCCTTCGGACAGCCTTTCAGATCACATGGTACATGGGAGTCTCCCATTTCCATTGCCGGGCCCTGCGCAACACCTATTCCAAGCTCCCTTCCAAAGCAACGCATGACCATTTCTTCACTGCCATTGCGCGGACCCGCACAATGGACTTCCTTTGCGCGGACTGGCGTGGCTACCATTCTCTCTCCTTCTCTCACTCACTCCTCTCTCATTTCATGGCCTACCAATACGATCCAAATGATCTAACCCCTCAAATGGGGTGGGAGTGGGGTATTTATAGGCCCCACCACTCTTACAGAGTGGTGATCACCACCACCTATCGCTTCACACTTAAACTTCTTCTTTTCTTAAACTATGGTGACCACCAAGCTACCTCTTAAATGGTGGTGTGTAACCTTTCTCTCTTAAAATGACACATGTGCACCCCTTTTTACCAAACTACCCTTTTCAATCCCTTTTACGAGAATACCTAAACTACCCCTTGGATATGGAATGTTATCAAAATACCTAAACTACCCTTGAAACTGGATTTTTACCAGAATACCCGGAATACCTAAACTACCCTTAGAACTGGATTTTTACCAAAATACCCGAAATACCTAAACTAACCTTTGAACTGGATTTTTACCAAAATACCTGAAATACCTAAACTACCCTTGAACTGGATTTTCACCAAAATACCCGAAATACCTAAACTACCCTTTGAACTGGATTTTCACCAAAATACCCCCATACGTGGAATTTACCAAAATACCCCAGACATGGAATTTACCAAAATACCCCAGACATGAAATATTTTTTATGCCTCAACAACGGGGTCTAAAGATGATGATAACGATGATGATGATGGAAACGATGGAGCTCAAGATGACGACTTTGAGGAAGGAGAAGTGAACATAGATGAAGAGGAAAATATGGCCACCGAAAATGTAGAGGAGGAACATCTCCCCCTGGGTCCCAAAATTTCCCCTGCCACTTCTGTTCCTAGCAAGCCACATGCAGTAACCGAAGAGGACGAAGAACCCTTGGACTACGAGGAATATGGGTATTCACCTGGTAAGGGAATCTGATTTCTTTAAATATTCACGTGCTTGTCTAGTGATCACTATCTTATCATCACTGTTATTTCCTTTTCAGGTACGTATGTGGCTAATATCGAGACGAGCGCTGCCCCCTCTACAGATCTTCATCCAGCTGCACTAATGACTTCACCACGGGTTCCTTTGGCTCCTCTGGTGACACCAAAAAGTGTGGCTTGTGAAATTGTATTCCCTGTCGTGGCTACTGATCTGCCGACTCCTACTACTAGAGACTCGAGCACAGAAGTGAGGGTGCCTTCTCTTGCTAACATGTTGGAAGCTGGTACTTCTGCAACTTCAGAAATTCCCTCACTTGCTGGCCACACCTCTATGGCAGGTATATATATCAATTTGAAGAGCCGCAAATCCTTCATTTTACGTTGCTTACTCTAACTTTATCTCCTATGCATGTTATAGGGATTCTTCCCTGTAGTGGGGCAGCCAGCTCCGAGTCTGTGGGCACTGTCTCTGAGCTACCATTTTCCTTAAAGATTCCCACTCACAAAATACTTTTAATGAAGAACTCTTTGTCAATGGTAGTTCATATCTTCAAAGATCCTGAACAATGGTCAGACCTAGATATCACCATTGAGATTTTAGAAACTTCTGTAAAGATGGCAAAGATTAATATTTCTGTTCTGCGTGACTCCCTCCTCAGATTCCTTGATTCGATAGCTTCTTTGGCATCAGCGGAAAATATCACGATTGATCCAGAAATTCTGGAATACGGGAAGCAGTTAACTTTGTCTAAAGAGAAAGCTTCACTCATTGCTTCTACCATATCTGAATTAGACCAAGAGCAGTTAACTTTGCAAGAACAGCTGAAGACCCTCACTGATGACAAGGTACTTATTCAAGATCGTATTGCGGCTTTGAGAGAAGAAATTTCACAGCTGGAACTGAAAGGTCATGAGAGGGAACTGTCTATACAGGAGGTTAAAGAAAAACTCAATGTCAATATTCAGTCTACCGATGCTGAAAAGTCTGAATTACTCAAATGATCACATCCTTGGAAGACAAATTAACGGGCCTTCCTGACCAAGTAAAGATTATTTTTGAAGAGAAATCAAAGCATGATGCAGCTCAAATTCAATTAAAGGAAGACTTGCAACAATATATGAAGATAGTAGGCATTACAAAGAAACTCTAAGCATGTAATTCCTTATTGTATATATGTGCTTTTGCTTCCTTCTTTCTTCCGCTTTTTCTTTTCTTTTGTGTGTATGTTTTCTTTTGACTTTCAATAGCAACTTTCAATAACTTCTTCTTCTCTCTTTTTCCATGCACTTCTATATTATGCATCATCCCAAACATATTATCTATGCAGTAATCTCAACATCATTAATTTTCCTTCCATGTTTGTATGTGAGATATGAATTTGCTACATCTTGAATATCGCACATAGTTTATCATGATATTTAATAAAAACTAATTATAAAACACCCATATTTTATGCTTGTTAGTATAAGATCTCCTAAATGACTTCATTTATTTATATTTTATTGGCGGCGCTAAGTTTCAATTCAGTCAGTTGCACACACAGTTTAAGCTCTTGAGTAGTGGAGCAAACTTATTTAGACTCTAGCTAGAGTCAGGTCTCACGTGATGGCCTCTATAACTCTTAGGAGTTCACTAGACTTCTCACTGCCTAGGGAGTTCACAAACTGCGATCCATCAGAGGGGCCCAGTGAAGCTATCGAGGTCATGAACTCGGTTGGTTTTACATACAGGGTTGGCCACGGTAACTCTCTAGAGTTCATAGAGCTTGCAAGGCTACCTTTGGGGGTTCCAGATCCATGGTTGTCAGTCCATCGATGAGTAAGTTTAAGCCCTTCCTCATGAGTTAGTACTGGAATCGAACCACAAATCTTGGGGGTCTTATGCATGGTTGGCCTATCTAAAGCTCGCACTGCAGCCCTCATTTTCTTCGCCTGCAAGGTCGGGCCCATTCACGGGAGGGCATTGTCCTCCATTCCCCGTGACGTTGCCGGAAAGCTATACAGATGGCATGGGGATTATGCTAATTGGTCATTTGAGGACTTTTGGTACTTTGGATTTTAGTTGACTTTTGACCTGTTTCGACAAAGAAACAAATGCATTTGATTTGGAAAATTATCTTATTCAAACATAAGAGAGAAAGAGTATTAGGAACATTCATCACACTTCATTAATACTGGGTTCATTTACATCCTCTTTACATCCCTTCATTCTATGATAGATCATTTGGAAATAAATGACTTATGCTTTAAGTATCAAAAGTTCATTTCGACAGCCTTTCGGTAACTGTTTCAACCAACTCCTAGGACTTAGGATGAATCTCGATTAGATCGACGAGTCTTCAATGAAACAGAGATTTTAGCAACATAACAGCATTTGTTTCAGTCATCCCTAATACTTAAGGAAAATGTCGATTCGATCGACTAATCTTCTTCCTCTGCACGTGACAATAGGAGAGGGGAGAGTGCTGGAAGGATAAAAGCCTCGCACGGGCATTTCGGCAGCATGATGGCCCTTGAGCTTTACAGACTACAGGGCAGTCTGGTTGCGTAGACCCGCACAATCGATACCATTTGGGTGGTCCTGCGCAACTGGCAGGAGACTTCTCTCCTACATTCTGTCTTCTGCTCCGCTTTGCTCCTCTTGAAAATCTTCAATTACCCTTAATGAAGGAGGGAAAGGGGTATTTATAGACCCTCACACGTGTGAAAATCCTGATCTCAACGATGTGGGATTATTTTTCAGTGCTTAAGATCAATCAGAAAAGGACCATTTTTGTAATACAATTCGGGGTCCCGTGCAACTGGTATTTCGATTACGCGGTCCTGCGCAAAGGAGATTGATTGCGCGGTCCCGCGTAACTGACATTGGTTGCGCGGTCCTGCTCTCATCCGTTAAAGCCATCTCCTTCTTTTTCTCTTCAGAAGTTCTTTCTATCTTTTCATCTTTTCTTGCTTGATTCTTTCGTCTCTTTTTATGCCTCAACAGATGCCCCCTTGATCCTTTCTTTGTTTCCTCAAGAAATGAAAAAGGATAAAAATCTTCTCTTTTACCTTACTTGTGCGGACTTGCACAACCGGTCATGTTCATACTCAACTGCGGTAGCCTATAAATACCGCACTTCCTTCACAGTCCGCAGTTTCCTCATTCTTTGGCAAAATTTTTTCTTTTGACAATTTTCCAGCGCAACCGACATCGTTTGTGTAGACCCGCGCAACGGATCTCCTGTTCACTCAAGTTTACTAAGTGTTGCGACACTCCACACAACTGTTTTTTATTGTGCGGACCCGCGCAACCAGGACTTTGCTCTTTTTCAAACTTTCCCTACAATCTTCCTTAGGTCTTTAACCTTCTTCTCTTCATGGCCCGCACCAAGAGGACTCTTCGTCCCGTAGACCCTCCAACTGACCAACCTTCTCATCCTGACTCACCCAATACATCTTCTCATCGCCCGCCTCCTTCCACTGATCAACCATTGACCAAACGTACCAAAACTACCACTCAAACTCCTGCGTACTTCAAAGAGCCAGCACTCTCAACTTTGGATTTTACCGATCGCATTGAATCGCTTCCCTCTCCCATTCACCGAGCAATAATCATAGGGAACATAGAGTTACCTCCAAAACATGGTCGTGAATATGATTGAGAAAAGTGGCTGAAGACAACCGCCCATATCCGCACGGATAGCGACAGACCCCCTTCCAGAGAAGATACCCCACCTGCTTCTCACTCCAAGAAAACTCGTCGAAACAAGGCGAAAGAGTTTGAAGAAAAGATAAAGGAGCATAATAAGAAAAAGTTCAAAAGCTCTTGGGAATCTGTTCGAGTAATCGAGGGCGTCATGAAATTCAACAACCCTCATTCAGAAGGTATGACAATAATTCCCATCAACGTTCATCGTCACCAGTCCATCCTTGAATGTGAACCCACAGATTATGTGGACGGAGAGAAATTGATGTATACTGAATCGTGGGCGACACGAGAACCTCGAATTCTCGGAGGGAAAATGCAGGCACAGAAACCGTGACAAATCATCGGAGAAGCCCACTCCATGATCTTCCTCACTCCTTTTCACAGTCCGTACAATCTCTTTCCAACATATTTCTACGAGACTATCAGACAGCAGTACAAGGATTGTGACCCTCTTTAGGGATTGGAAGATTTTTAGACAAGGGGCCTGCTGACTTCTCGTCGCTATTATTCTGATTGGACAGAGGAAATCCTAAAGAAACACGTGAGTACTCTCGCCAAAGTGGGCCTTTATGATGCGATAAAAGTCACATCCAAGTACTTTTACAAGGAACCCTCCGTGCTGAAAGGTTTCCTTGAATATTGGTCCCCCACCACCAACTCTCTTCACTTGCCATTTGGGGAAATGAGCATAACGCTATGGGATTTGCATCGCATAGCCGGTCTTCTACTTACAAGAAGATTTTACGACGAGTTCAACCTGACAAATGCAGAGTTGACATTTGTATCTTCTCCTGACCGTAGACCTTTCATCTCTGAAACCACTGTCGAACTTTTCAGAGAAATTGGAAAGTTTCTGAATTTTCACAAACTTTCTCCTTTGCAATGGCTGGCTCATTTTTCTAGAATGCTTAGGTATTCCAGGCTCAGAAATTAGCATTTTCCTTCTCATCACATACTCCTGTATATTAACTCATTTTTCATCTTACAGATTCCACGACAGTCGCTGTAAGGAACTAACGATTCTTCGTGACAATATGAAGGAACAATCGGATTATAGTTCCTTTGGGGAACTTGCAGCTTTTCTAGCTTACTGGCTAAGCATAGTTTCTCTTCCTAGTTCCAAGTGGGCAGATGCTATTCGCCCTACCACCTTCATTGTTGCGGGAGCTCTAGCGGAAGGTCAGAAATATTCCATCGAGCCTCCCGTACTATGTTCCATCTATCGGGCCTTTGGAGAAATCTCTACACACATCAAGAATCCCACCTTGGGATCTTCATCAGCATACACCGCCTGACACTACTTCACTGGATGGTTAGGAGCCTATTTCCCTTGGACTTTTGAAGCACCAAAGAAGGCTTATGTCAACCCTTCCCATCTTCCTCTCTGGTTTTTTTTAACAAAGAGCCATGGCCAAAAGGTCATATGAATGGGTAATCAACAAGATCTAGGACTTTGATCAAGTGGACTTCTTCCAGTTCTGCCTCCATCGCTACATTCAAGACACGGATATGGTGGATCAGGGGGCACTAACTTTAGCAGAAAGGGCCTTCTTTCTTTCTATCCGTTCTTACAGTCTACCTCTTAGAGAAGGAAAAGAGTTCTGGAGAGAACCTTACTATCCTAGCCATTTTGCTCACCAATTCGGCTATGACCAATCCGTACCAGAAGATTGTGGGCTAGTTACTAAGAGAATGCGTTGCTATGGAACAGGTCCTTTGAACTGGGCTATGATATGGAAGCAACTATTAGGCGGTCGTGTCAACTCTTCTTTCATCATCCCTAGCTACGACCGGATAGTCCGTACTTCCTATAGCTGGATGAGATGGTGGGACCATCAATTATTTCTGATCAACAAACGCCTACTAGTGGACTCTCTTCTCTTTCTCCATCCACCTCGGCTCAGGGGTAGAAAAATTGAGAACGAAATCGATTTCATTCTAGAGAAGAGTCGTGCTCCTCATCATGGTGAAATCTGCAGAAAGATATCGACTGAAGAGACGATTCGTGAGAGAAAACCAATTAATACTTTAGACGGTTGGTTTGCTCATGGAGTTATGACAGAATTTGAACATGTCCCCCACAACCTCGGTGGTCGAGTTTCAGAAAATGTTGCAGGGACATCCTCCCCTATTCCTGAAGAAATTTCTACAGCTGAGGAGAATCTAGCTCAAAACGAACCTGCCCCTTCTTCACAACCTCTTCCCTCTAGCTCATCATCTCCGATGACTAGATCGCGAGCACATCTGCAAACATCATCACCCATTTTTCAGGAAGAGGCAAGACAGGTCTCCTCATCTCCCTCAGTTCCAGTTGGCAGGAGATCTCCAAGAGAAAGTAACCAGCCCGTCTCATACAAAGGAAAACAAGTAGTGGTTGCGGAAGTAAATGAGGAGGATCTGGTAAGTGAAAGTTCATCTTCTGCATCAGAAGATTCCACTCCCCTAGGGTCTGGAGATGATGATAGAAATGATGGAGCTCAGGACGACGACTATGAAGAAGGGGAGGTCAACATAAATGATGAGGAAAATATGGCCACCGAAAATGTAGAGGAGGAACATCTCCCCCTGGCTCCTGAAATTTCCCCTGCCACTTCTGTTCCTGGCAAACCGCATGCGGTAACCGAAGAGGATGAAGAACTCTTAGACTACGGGGAATATGGGTATTCACCTGGTAAGAGAGTCCGAATTCCTTAAACATTCACGTGCTTGTCTAGTGATCATTATCTTATCATCACTGTCATTTCCTTTTTAGGTACGCATGTGGCTAATATCGAGACGAGTGTTGCCCCCTCCGTAGATTTTCATCCAGCTGCACCAATGGCTTCACCACAGGTTTCTTTGGTTCCTCTGGTGACACCAAAAAGTGTGGCCCGTGAAATTATATTCCCTGACGAGACTACTAATCTACCAACTCCTACTACCAGAGACTCAAGCACAGAAGTGAGGGCGCCTTCTCTTGCTGACATGTTGGAAGCTGGTACTTCTGTAGCCCCAGAAGTTCCCTCGCTTGCTGGTCACACCTCTTCGGTAGGTATATATATCAATTTGAAGGGCTTCAAATCCTTTTATTTTGTATTTCTTACTCTAACTCTATCTCCTATTCATGTTATAGGAATTCTTTCCTGTAGTGGGGCGGCCAGCTCTAAATCTGTGGCCACTGTCTCTGAGCTACCATTTCCTTCAAAGATTCCCGATCACAGAATGCTTTTGATGAAAAACTCTTTGTCAATGGTAGTTCATATCTTCAAAGATCCTGAACAATGGTCAGACCTGGATATCGCCATCAAGATTCTAAAAAGCTCTATGAAAATGGCAAAGATTAATATTTCTGTTTTGCATGATTCCCTCCTCAGATTTCGTGATTCGATAGTTTCTTTGGCATCAGCACAAAATATTACGATTGCTCCAGAAGTTCTGGAATACGGGAAGCAGTTAGCTTTGTTTAAGGAGAAAGCTTCTGTTGAGGTATAAAAAAATATTCCAGTTCCAAAGGGTAGCTTAGGTATTTTGGTGAAATTCCAGTTCCAAAGGTTAGCTTAGGTATTTTGGTGAAATTTCAATTCCAAAGGGTAGCTTAGGATTTTGGTGAAATTCCAGTTCCAAAGGGTAGCTTAGGTATTTTGATGAAATTCCAGCTCCAGGGGTAACTGTTGAAGCATGAAAAAGTGATGAAAGGATTAAAGCAGAAGAAGATTGAAAAGCAAGGTACAAGAAAGAAGAAAAAGAAGAAAGAGAAGTGTCTTTGGGATTGGTTGCGCAGGACCGTGCAAATGATATCTGTTGTGCGGGTCCGCGCAACCAAAGTTCCTTTGCGCGGGTCTGCACAATCAATATTCCTTTGTGCGGGTTCACGCAACGTGAATATCAGTTACGTGGGAGACACTGCAGAAGTATTCCTTTGCAAAGTGAACTAAAGTACTAAAAGATTTGTCCCACATCGCTAAGATTAAGATTTTCACAGATGCAAAGGCCTATAAATATCCCCTCACCTCCTTCATTTAGGGGGATGATCGAAGATTTCAGAGAGCAAGCGGAGTAAGAAGAGAGAATTGAAGGTGAGAGCGACTACCCAAGGGCTTTGCGCGCGACCGCGCAAACCATTTCCTTTGTGCGGAGCCGTGCAAACAGGCTGTTCTGCAGTCTATAAAGTTAAGGAACCGTTATGCTGCTAAAATCTCTGTGCGAGGCTCCCCTTCTTTAGGCCTTCTTCTATTGATAAGTCCAGAGGAGAAGGATGAGTCGATCAGATCAATATTCCTCCTAAGTCCTAGGAGATGATCAAAATAGGCACCGAAAGGCTAATGAAATTTCTATCTCCTTGAAGACTGGTTGATCGATTCGTCAATTCCTCCTAAGTACCTAGGAGATGATCAAAATAGCGCCGGAATGCTGCCGAAATTTCCATCCAGCTATCTTTTCTTTCACTCAGTACATTGTATTAATTGTACTTTATTTTCAGAATCAAGGGAATCAGAGGATGTAAATGAACTCAGTTAAATGTGATGAATGTTCTCTCATTCATTCTTTGTTATCATTGAATAAATTCTCCAAATGAAACGCATTTGTTTTCTTGTTAAAATAAAATACTATATCTGAATTAGACCAGGAGCATTTGACTTTGCAAGAACAGCTGAAGACCCTCACTGATGACAAGGTACTTATTCAAGACCGTATTGCGGCTTTGAGAGAAGAAATTTCACAGCTGAAATTGAAAGATCGTGAGAGGGAATTGTCTATACAGGAGGTCAATGAAAAACTTAATGTCAATATTCAGTCCGCCGATGCTGAAAAGTCTGAATTACTCAAGAGTAAGGAAATGATCACATCCTTGGAAGATAAATTAGCTGGCCATCCTGATCAAACAAAGATTATTCTTGAAGAGAAGTCAAAGCATGATGCTGCACAGATTCAATTAAAAGAAGACTTGCAGTAATATATAAATATAGTAGGCATTATAGAGGAATTATAAGCATTTAATCCATTTTTTATATATATACTTTTGCTTCTTTCTTTCTTTCTCTTTTTCCTTCCTTTTGAGTATATTTTTTCTTTTGACTTGCAATAGTAAATTTCAGTTACTTTTTTCATGCACTTCTACATTATGCATTATTCCAAACATGAATTTGCTGCATTTTGAACATTGCACATAGTTTATCATGACATTCTATAAACTAATCATAAAGCACCAACATTTTATGTTTGTCAGTATGGGATTTCCTACATGACTCGTTCGTTTATGTTTTATTGGCAGTGCTAGATTTCAATTCAGTCAGTTGCACACACAGTTTAAGCTCTTGAGTAGTGGAGTGAATTTATTTGGACTCTAATTAGAGTCGGGTCTTACGTGATGGCCTCTGTAACTTTCTAGAGTTCGTTGGACTTCTCACTGCCTAGGGAGTTCACAAACCGCGATCCATTAGAGGGGCCCAGTGAAGCTATCGGGGCCATGAACTCGGTTGATTTTACGCACAGGGTTGGCCACGGTAACTCTCTAGAGTTCACAGAGCTCGCAAAGCTACCTTTAGGGGTACCAAATCCATGGTTGTCAGTCATCAATGAGTAGGTTTAAGCCCTTCCTCATGAGTTAGTATCGGAATCGAACCACAAATCTGGGGGGTCTTATGCATGGTTGGCCTATCTAAAGCTCGCACTGCAGCTCTCATTTTCTTCGCCTACAAGGTCGGGCCCATTCATAGGAAGGCATTGTCCTCCATTCCCCATGACGCTGCTGGAAAACTATATAGACGGCATGGGGGTTATGCTGACTGGTCATTTGAGGACTTTTGGTCATTCAGGCTTTTGGTCATTGAGGACTTTTGGTTGTTCAGACTTTTGGTCATCTATGAATTTTGGCCTTTTAGACTTTTTTTCATTGAGGACTTTTGGCCTTTTAGACTTTTGGTCATTGACTCCGTTAGCTGCCCGCATGGGTATGCGTACGATGGCCTCCACGGGATTTTTAGGGCCACTGGCTTCTCGCCGCTGCCCAAATGGCGATCTTCATAGGTCTCATGCACAGCGGGCCATTGGTTTGACTGGGCTGCCTTTTTATAATCATAGGTCTTATGTGTTGCCGGTCCCTTTCAAGATTTAATCTTTTTAGAATTTGGCCTTTTTAGGTCTCGGAGACTTGGTCCTTTTAGGACTTGGCCTTTTTCCTTTTCTTTAATTTTTTCGGGACTTGGCTAGACTGCCTTATTATGATTATAGGTCTTATGCGTAGGTGGCCATATAGGCTTGGCTAGAATGCCTTTTTATGATTAGTAGTCATCACTGTCGCTAATTTTACATAGTTGGCTGTATGATTCATTCTACTGTCATCATATGGTTGATCAATAATTGACATTTCACTGCTGCTGACAATGTCATAAGGACTTTTATATCATGTTTAAAATAATGTATCAGCTTAGCGATGATGGTAACTTTGATAGGCAATTGATTGGAGACACTGATAATTGCTCTCTTTTTATTTTAAAATCATTGATACCTGATGATTTTGATGGCAATCTTTAGCGTCGACGATGATCGTCAATACTGATAGCAATCATTATCGCTTGACAGCGGTCATCAAGACTTTTCTTTTAAAATGTCTTGAAAGACTTTCGGCAATGATTTAGAATGCTGTCTTGGAAGACAATGATGAGTATTTTCGCTTGAAATTGTTTATTTGTATCGCTTGATAGCAGTCATCAAGACTTTTTTTTTAAAATATCTTGAAAGACTTTCATCGATGATTTAGAATGCTGTCTTAGAAGACGATGATGAGTATTTCTTCCTGAAATTGTTTATCTGTATCATTTGTCTGTATTGTTTGCAATATACCAGCCTGATGGTGATATCAATTTCAGGCAATATACCAGCTTGTTGGTGATATCAATTTCAAGCAAAATTTTGCAGAGCTCAGTTGACGACACTCATCTTCTTCGTCTTTCTTTATTTGCTATCATATGATCTTGATACGCTTGTCAGATGATTTTGATATGCTTGTAAACTTCTTCCTTATTCATTCTATTCATCTTGCCCCCTTTTGATACAGAATTATTATCTTGATAATGTTGTGTATCAAAATCAGTAGCGCCTTCAGAAGCAATTCCTTCTTGTCAACGCCAGTATAGGCCAACATAGGCTTCTCTTTTCCTTTGGAGAACTTTGCTTTTATTGAGTACATCTTATCTCATTTGGTCTTGAACTTGCCCCCTGAATATGATTGTGACTGTTGTTAGAGATATACTCTTTCTTCTTTCTTCTTCGAAATTTTGAGGAAATATATTTCTGTATAAGGATGCACGATTGTGATCATATTTATCAACTAGCTTGCCCCCAACCCTTGAAATTTTCTACGCTTATCCTGATCGATCCCAATGGGGATTTGAATTCCCTTCCCACGGTTTAAGCCAACGGGTTCCTCATAATCAAAATCCATGCTTTTCATGATCTTTTTACTTGTCGGACTATACTTTTGGAGGTCTTGTGGCGTCAACCTACCATGGTATACATTGTTTTGAGTCTCTCTTCCTGTCTTTACTTCCCCCGAAGCATAAAACTCTATTGGCTCAGGGTATTTTTCGCTCGCCTTAACTTGAAATCTTCCTGGAGCGATTGGAAACAGCTTATTTCTTTCAGCATACGGCAGTGGCACCATATAATTTAACTGTAAAATTTTCAGCTATTCAGATGATAACAAAGTTAGTTGCGGTTGTCCCGGCTGCCTTAAATATTTTGGCACAAAATAGAACTTCTTGCTTATTTCTGCGGTTTCAGAGGGTCCTGCTTTTTCTGCTCCTTTCATGATTGCATTTTCTTGATCATCGTTTAGCATATCACTTTCATCCTTATCTTTTCGATAGCAAATTCTTTATAGTGGCTAGCGTCTGTAAAGAAGGACTCGGCTTCTGTATATGGTTTTTCATCGGCCATCACTTTATGTTGTACTCCGTCTTTACAGTATTTGAAACACTGATGCAGAGTAGAGGGTATGATATTGTACTGATGTATCCACGGCCTCCTTAGGAGAAGGTTGTATGTCGTTACTGCACTTATAACGTGACACACAACGTCAGTAGTCAATTTTCCTATTTCCAACGTTACCGTAATCTTACCAAGTGCGCGCTGCCCATCTTGATTAAAACCCTGTATCATCATTCTGCTAGGGCGTAGTTCTGAGCAATGGTAATTCAATTTACCCAACATCAAAAGTGGTAAAAGATTCACTGCAGACCCATTATCTATCATAATCCGTTTGACTCTCTTCCCATGGATATGTCCTTCTATCATTAGTGGTCTGTTATGTTCTTCCTCGCAGATCAGATCGTCATCAGAAAAAGAAATGACAGGCAGACAGTCTTCTTGTTCATCAAGTTCGTCGTGCTCTAACTCTGCCAGTAGAGTTTCTCTAATGTCATGATCGGACAATGCCTGGATCAGACTCTGTAGAAATTCTTCTGAAAGTTTAAGTGCATCATAAACACTTAATCGGGCCGGTATTCCTTCTAGATGACTTACCACATCATAAGTCACGCTCGTCATCTCGTTCTTCTCCTTTGTCTTGTCACCATTACTCTGTCTTTCAATCATTTCTTTCCTAATGTCTTCTGATTTTTGCTTTATAGGACTTACCACTTTCTTACCTACCGTAACGTGATTACCGCAACCTTCTTTGCTATTTTACCTCCTTCTTCTTTATCTTTCTTTTGGATTGTAAGCACGTTTACGGTTGCCATGGCACCCCTTTCTTTTTCTTTCCCTAGTACTATCTCGCCCCAGTCAATTAGTCACTGTATTATACATTTTGATGTATAGAAGTTCTCTGTTGGATGTCCTACTAGACGATGATAACGACAGAAATCCCTTTCTTTGGTTCTCGTACGTCTTCTGGGCGTTTAGGCTCCGGTAATACTATCGTGTCGGCTTTCAATAATTGTTCCATCATAGGGGCGAATCTTCTTTATCAAATGTGAACCCCTCTGTTGAGGCATAAAAATGATGAAGGATTGAAGTAAGAAGAGACAAAGAAATGGATGGGATACTTGGAAAAGAAGAAGAAAATGATAGTTTTAAAGGGTTTGCGCAGGACCGCGCAACCAGTGTCAGTTTCACGGTACCGCAAAATCAATGTTATTTGCATGGGACTGCGCAATGAGAATATCAGTTGCGCAGGAAACGTTGTAGAAAGGGTTTTTTGAAAAGGTCTAAAAGAATTAAAATTAGTCCCACATCGCTAAAATCAGGATTTTCACACGTGCGAGGGTCTATAAATACCCCTTCCCCTCCTTCATTAGGGGTAATTTTGAAGATTTTCAAGAGAAGCGGAGCGGAGCAGAAGACAGAAGGTAGAAGAGAAGTCTCCTATCAGTTGCGCAGGACCGCGCAACCGGTATCAGTTGCGTGGGTCCATGCAACCAGACTACCCTGCAGTCTGTAAAGTTCAAGGGCCGTCATGCGCCGGAATGCCCGTGCAAGGCTTTCTCCCTTCTCCTATTGTCATGTGCAGAGGAAGAAGATTAGTCGATCGAATCGACGTTTCCCCTAAGTATTAAGAGATGACTGAAATAGACGCCGTTATGCTGCTAAAATCTCTGTTTCATCAAAGACTCGTCAATCTAGTTGACATTCCTCCTAAGTCCTAGGAGATGGTTGAAGCAAGCGCCGAAAGGTTGTGGAAATGAACTTTTGATACTTGAAACATAAGTCATTTATTTCCAAAATAATCTATCTTAGAATCAAGGGATGTAAAGAGGATGTAAATGAACTCAGTATCAATGAAATGTGATGAATGTTTATTGTATTCTTTCTCTGTTATGTTTGAATAAGACAAATTTTCCAAATCAAATGCATTTGTTTCTTTGTCGAAACAAAATGGCAACTTCACTGGGGAGTAATGAATATTTTATTGTCTTATTCAAATATTAACAGTGAAGTTGTTACAAACATTCGTCACAGTTTGGCATCCTATGGATGCCAAAATGAAGACTCTCATTGGGAAAATGTAACACCCTGGAAAAATTCGTACTTGGACTCAAGTACCAACTCGACCAGAAATCGCGTAGGATTAATTCCTTTGGAAAATATGTGTAAGTTAGCTAGCGTAACGCTAGAGTAGCTGGGAAATGTCCCTGATCACTTTAAATACATTCTACAAGACCCAAAGCGAGTAGAACCAATGACGCTATAATACTCTAAAACCTCGGATCAAACTCTAAATCGGTTTGTTCTCAGGACCTCTTTGAAACTTTGTATTAGATCTAGACCGCGCGTCGAAAGTCCGATACCTACAATCTTAGACCGTTATAACCGCCTAGCTGGACTTGACAATCATTTCGAAAATCAAGTCCAACCGACATTCAGAGGCTATTTCATTGAGCCTGGAGTGAAGAGAGTGAGAATAGAGTTAGATTTGGAATTTGAAATTCAAATCTGGCACATGAATTGACGCGTTATTATTAAGCGTTCTGACCGTCAGAATTCAGCCAAATTACACCCTCGGATCAGGAAAAATTTCTATTTCATATCACGAGACTTATAGACCTGATCTACGTGCGATAACCACTGAACTGAAACTGGACCGCCACGTGCGTTCTACGAACACTACTGGTCTAAAAATGGGATGTGAGCGACATCCGACGTGCATGAACTTAAGTCCGATCGCGTTCGACAAGGGGACCACCAGAAATATCTTTTTAGACCGAAACAACCCCGATTTGGTTAGGCATCAAGTAAACATTGTTCCCAAGCCTATTTTGGGCAAGTTTTAGGTTATAAAAGGGGCTTAAACCCTCACTTCTCTCACCCATCCGAATTTGCTAGAAACCCTAGCTGGTGTGAGAGAAAAGGTGAGAGATTGTGAGAGAGAGTGGGAGAGAATTTCCTGCTGCTTGCACTACGTGTTGCACGTGCTTAAGCAACGCGCCTCAATCACTTTCCTGGCGATTTTTCCACGATTCTAGGTAGGAAAATACCCCAAATACTTGCTGATTTAAGGTTCCTTTGGTTCCTTAGCATGGTAGCTGATACATCTTGTAAAATAGGTTCCCGGTTCGCCGTAGACGAAGCGTACACATTCCATTCGAATCAATACACTTATAAGAGAAAAGGTGCGGATTTTAGACGCTTTGATTGACTGTTTTCAACGCTTTCAATGTCGTTTAATAGTAAATTATCAACGGCAACGCCGTTTGACAAGTACAACATGCTGTCCGTTTCCTGTTTCGTAAGTAGATGAAAAATATGAGATTTAGGGCATTTTAGTCATTTGTAGGGAATACTGTTTTCATCCATATTTTTCTGATGTGATTGACATGGCTTCTTGTCGCATTAGGATACTAGGAATGCGTGCATATTTAGTTTGGCGAAGAGATTCGCCTAAATGCGCACTTTGAGTCGACATACTATATGTAGACTTAAGTGTGTAGTTTAAGTGTTTATATAAATGCTTGTATTAGTATGTATTGAATTAAATGGTGTTATGAACATGTTTGAGATTGAATTCTCAAACAATATGCTGATGTAAATGATTTCTTACATGTTGGCTATATGCATGATTTCATTAAATGTATGAAATGCATGTGTTAGATGATTCACTTAAGTTGTATGTTATAACATGTGTTAACATGCTCACATTGTTGTATTTCATTTCCATTACTCTTGTATGATTGCTGATGTGAATTCATAAATGTTTGGGACTATACCTAGTCCAGGCAGTCGGCAACCGAGTGAATTCGTGGTTGGCTTATCCTTGCCACGAACGACGCGTCGATGAACGCGAGCCGTGTTTTGGAGTTGGCGGCAGTGGTTAGGCCACACGAGGTGTTTTATGCACTTCACGTCGTTCGACTTGAGATGCGCTCATGCTAGTCGAGCCCGTCAAGTAACCCGACTGGCCATTGTATGTTCACCCTGTATGAGTCATAACTGCTTGAACCTAGGGTACTGAACTTACCATTGTAAACCCTGTCAACCATGGTACCTTGATCCATAAAGACTCATGAGCTGGCCATGGTGGTATGGGACACCGCGGTCAAGCTGTCGGCATACGCTGGGGCCCCAAATCTCCCCGTAGTGACCAGTCAGCACCTATGACTCGTGAACAGATTATGGTGGTATGGGACACTATATTCTTACTGTCGGCCTACACTGATCAGGCGACGAGTCCTTTGTAGTGACCGCGAGCGTATTTTGAGTCTACGGGAGGCGACGACCCTTCCGTAGCAGTGAGAGTACAGTAGGCCTGTATTGATAAGGTGATGGGGGAGCGGTGCAACTAGTCTGAGCATCAGCCCTGGCAGCCCTTTCAGTGACGTACAAAATATACATCGTATGAGATTACTAGGAGTGACGACCCTAGACAGGATCTGTGTTGGGATTGATATAAGGGAAGTACCTTAGTTTCCCAATATTGCTGTATGAAAAGGACTAATAATAACTCGGTAATCATATCAACATCACATTGCATGTACCTAGAAGATGTGGAGCACTGAGCGGTATACAAGCATGTCGCGGACGCAGATGGTGCCGTATGAGGGAGAATGTCGGTGAGGGCATCCATCATGTCATGGCATATTGCATTAACAACAATATTAGGAATGTTTGATTTACTGCTTTACTATTATCGCATGATTGATTTGAGAACATGTTAATCCTTGCTCTATTATTCCACTGAGTTATCTACTCACCCCACGTTACGGGATGGTGTTTGCAACACTCACCAGACCCTGTCTTAGATGCAGGTGAGGCAGCGATTCAGGAGGCAGAGCCGGACTATGATGAGGACCAGGACGAGTTCTCATATATGCAGTACCACGACGTCTTTGCTTAGGTGGCCTGGATTGGCAGGACTTCTCAGTGGGACTACTTTTTACATTTTAATTTTTGTTATTTACATGTATATGAGACTCAGAGATGTATTCATACTTTGTAGACAGTTAAGATCTATTTTGTTTTTCATACAGTGATATGTATATCTTTTAGTCTTTCGCTTGCTTTTATCACTGAATCTGGAGTATGAATTGCAGTTTTGGTATACTTTTACTCATGTAGATGCTTTAACTCATACAACATTGAATCATAATCATTTTTGTTGCATAAGTGACGGTCTGGAACTCGGGAGTTGGGTTTATACACGACCCCCGATTTTCAGAGTGTTACAAGTTGGTATCAGAGCATGAATGAGATTATACCGGGCCTGGGTTATGGTCACGCAATGTATGATGTCACTTCCTTTGACTTAGGTGGGTGCGAGAAAGGTGTAGAAACACTTATAGGATCACAGTTTCGCCAATAGGCGAAGTCTATTCGTATCGATCGTTCGATCGAGTCTGTAACGCATCTAGGGTCGTATGAAGCAACCTAAGTAGCTCCTAGGTTATAAGTAGGTGGGTTGAGACGTTCTTTGAACGGTTCTAAACCCATAAATGTGAATCCTTGGGCTGTGGGGCAACCACAACCCTTACATTCAATCGCTAGGGCTTAAAAACCCCGTTTCACCTGATTTCTTCAAAATTCTTCCTCTCACCACTCCATTCTTCAATTATTTCTCTGAATTTTCATGTTAGGCATTGATCCTAATGTGAAAATTACATAAAATCATACTTTGACAAAATTTTATAGTGAATAGTAAAATTTCATGAAAACTGGCCTTTTAGCCATTCTAAATGTACAATATTTAGCAACTAATGGGCTAGATGGATGTATTAGCTCCTTCTATCCTAAAATCATATGCTACATGATAGGGGATTGCATTCAGGTTTGCAGATTGGCCCCGAAAATCTCCGAAGGGAAGTTTGGTCCTCCCTAGGCCAATCTAGAATGAACTAAGGTGGGGCCCATACTAATTTGAGGTCTCTAGGCCAGGGGGGACCCAACCCATGTGGTCCCACCGGCCGGATGGGTGACCGGTCGGTGATGTACCGCCGATCGGTGGGCCCCACTTGCAATGAAACTCGGGCGCATGAGTTTTTGTGGGTAGGGTATCCCTCCCATGTGCGGTCCGTCCGTCAAAAACCCCTAAAAGGGGTACCTCCTTCACAAACAGCCCCCTCCCAAGCTCATTTCACATTTTTCTTACTGCTCCTTCTCAAATCGTTGCTTCAAATCCTTCCCAAACCTATTTCTTGCTGAAACCGAATCCATTCCATCACTCCATTACAGTTTGCAGCTCCTCTTATAAATCTCGTCCGTTGGAGCTCCTACAATCCCCATTTGTGGCTGAAATCGGGTGGAGCTCCATTTCCCTTTTTCCTTCTCTTTTCTTTTTGAAAATCCAGCCTTAGGGAGCTTGAAGCATCCCTCTACAATGCCTAGATTTCCTTCTGTCCGTTAGGGCAACCATTTCTCCCTATTTTCCTCACTTTCCATGGCTATTGTTGAAGCCATTTTGGGTTTTTTCTCTTTCTCCACCATCCTCTCTTTGATGGAAAAGAGAAAGACCACAATGGATGAGGCTGGGCCTAGTCACCCTGCGCAATCCAGAAGACCGAGGGGTGGCGCCGCTAGCTCAAGCGTTGTCATAAGTCCAAGCACAGCCCGAGAGTTCCATATAAAGCGAGATTTGGATCCCCATGCTCAAATTGGGCGAGTGATATTAGCAGAGATGCCTCACGGCGAATATACTGACCGTAAGGTATTTTTTGAGGTGGACGTGGAAGGGCGACTCTTCGACGAATTCCTGTTATTCGAGGGCATTGAAGCTGTACATTGGGGTCCGCTCTTTGAGGCCCGTTCTCGTGCTAATGTGAGCACCATTCGTGCTTTCTACGCTCGTATCCAGAATCCTACATTGGAGCCATTGCAGTTCAAGATTCCTTTTGGTAGAGACCGGATGGCTACGGTCGATGTTCGATTGATAGCGCGACTTCTGAACGTGCCCCTTGGTGATGTTCATCCCAGTGCAAAGAATTTGAGGAGTAGGCGTGAGCGAGATCACCGTACCAGGTTCCTATGTGGTAGACTGGTTCCATGGCAGTCTAACAATAGCCTCAAGGCGTCTCATATGTCTGATGATTTGCGCCTGCTGCACCACATTTACACGTTCAACGTGTATCCCAGGTCGACAAATCGCATTGAATGTACGCACCTTATGGTTGATTTCTTGTATCAGGTGGCCCAGGGAGAAAATGTGTGTATGACCACTTTTGTGTTATGACAGATTATCCTCATAGCGAAATCAAGGAGAACGTCTGAGTCGCTTCCTTTTAGCCAGCTTATATGCAAGATCACGCTTGAGTTTACTTACAGACTTAGGCCGGAGTTGCCAGTTCCGATTCACTGTATTGATGAGTCTACCATGGTCAAGATGAAGATCGGGTCTCAGTACCGTGAGACTCAGCTTGATGAGGATAGCGAGGATGATTTTGATGACGAAGGGTATCCAAGTGAAGGAGAACCTAGAGCGGAAGTAGAGGAAGAAGTCCAGGAAGAGGTAGAAGAGGAGGCTCAGGATACTGATGAGAGTCCTCCTCCTTCTGCTCAGGCTACTAGTGATGATCGCATTGCCCGAATTGAGGAGAGTCAGGTCACCTTGCGAAGGCAAGTTCATGAACTTCGGGCTGAGGTCGAGGATACCAAGGCCGTTATGAAGAGGAAATTTGGTAAGGTGACTCGTACCTTGAAGGTGATCCTGTGCTGCTTGAAGGATAAGGGTGCTCCTCCTCCATCACCCGACTCAGACTAGCGATGAGATTATAGATGTTGTTGGTAGTAGTTAGTCGTTTCCTGCTTTATGTTGTGTAAGCCTGTTAAGGCTAGTAGTTTACTTATGTTGGCTGTTGTAGCTTTAACTGTCTTAGTTCCCATGTACTTCCTGTCATGATGCATGTAAGGAGATATCCCTTGTATTGTGATAATTTTGATTAAATAAAATGCATGGAATGCCTTTGACTCTTTATGTGAATGATTGCGGTGTGTTTGTGTTATTGAGGCTGACAAGGTTGTGCTCTATTTTGAATATAGGGAATGCCGCCAAAGGCTACACGGAGCACAGATCGGCTTACATTGGGTGAGCCTATGGATCTGGTTCCCTTTCAGTATGATGCTCATACGACCCTGCTGTGGGCCCGATTCCTGAGACAGCACGTGCGTCTCAGCCTCCTACTGGTCCTGCAGTTGGACCACCGCCTTTCACACCGATCATCAGAGAGCAGTACCGTGCGTCTTCTTCGACGCAGTACATGCCACAGCCTGCTCCATCTCCAGATAGATTTGAGCAGATGATGGCCATGATGTAGCAGTAACAGCAGCTCCTGACTACTATAGTGGGGGCTCTAGCCCAGGGTGGGAGTGTGACTCCACCTGCACCACCTGCGCAACTAGCTGAGGATGCCTATACATATGCTCAGGATGAGGGCATGGCTCATCCTGCACCACCTGCTTACCCTGCGGAGAATGCCGCAGACACACGGAGCTTATTAGAGTGATTTCAGCGCTTACGGCCTCCCACTTTTACGGGTTCTCATAGACCCTTTGAGGTCGAGTATTGGCTCGACCGTGTGTCGAAGATACTACGGATGCTGCATTATTCAGAGATTGAGCAGGTCGAGTTGGCTACGTTCTTGTTTGAGTGGGAGGCCAACTTATGGTGTGACAGTGTGTTGCGAACCATTGCCGCTGACTACATATGGACCTGGGCAGCGTTCGAGTTCCGATTCCACGAGAAATATTATCCCCGGACGTATAGGCATGACCAGGAGAATGAGTTTCTGCGCCTCAGACAGGGAGGCATGACAGTGACTGAGTATGAGCATAGGTTCACTGAGTTGGGCAAATACGTCCCGACTATACTGGCAGATGAGCAGATGCGCATACGGCGCTTTTCAGAGGATTTGCGACCGGATATTCGGTCGAAGATGTGTTGCGTGAGCATTCCCTTCTATGCAGAGCTGATTCACATGTCCATGCGGGCAGAGCAGGATGTGGATCGACTTACGCGATCTCGTGGCCCTATTGCTCCTAGGCCCCAACCAGAGTTGCAAGATAGGCCCTTTGTGGGCAAGAGGCCTCGAGTTGACCCTCCTCCTAGGGCTACAGCGCCAATACCACCGATGCGGCACCCCGATTTATCATGTGCTTATTGTGGGAGAACGGGCCATTCGGCACAGAGTTGTTTCGCTCGGATGCGGGACAGTGGGTTTTCACCACCGTAGAAGATCGACCGTACATGCCCATAGGCTATATCAGCACCGCCTTTACGGTTGGCTCCTGAGAACCCTTCCTTCAGACCTCCGGTATCTCAGTTCAGGCAGCCTCTACGGCCCGTGGCACAGCGGTCGAATCGGCCACAACAGGCGCAGGTGCATGCCTTGACAGCTGAGGCAGCCGAGATAGAGACTTCTCAGCATACGACCTTTGAGGTCACTGACCACATCAGAGGTATTCCTATTCTCGTGATGGTGGATACTGGATCCACACTTTCTTTGATATCGCATTCCATAGTCAGGCGTCTTGGACTTCGACCATTCGCATGGATGGAGTGCGAGTTCTTTCAGCTCATGGAGATTTTTCTGATGCCACCCTGATGTGTGAGGGTTGCCTAGTGGATCTGGGAGGCAGGACGATGGCTCTTGATCTTGTCGTCGATCCCTCTCTTGTTTATCTCAACGTCATTCTTGGCATGGACTGGTTGACTGCTGGGAGGGCCGAGATTGACTGCGAGACTCGTATGGTGACGGTGTACGAGCCAGAGGGCACGCCTTTCACATTTTCAGTTCGGGTAAATCTCCCCTTCCGCATACTTAGCTACGCTTCTTTACTTCGAGACGTTGATGCCCCGATGCTTGAGCATACGCCAGTTGTTTGTGAGTTTGGAGATCTGTTAAGGAAGATATCTGGTTTGCCGCCTCGACGAGAGATTGATTTCACTATCGATCTGGTGCCTAGTTCCATGCCCGTCTCACTGCCGACGTATCGCATGGCACCATGTGAGATGGAGGAGTTGAGGACGCAGATTGATGGTTTACTGGAGCTTGGCCTTATACGGCCTAGTGTCTCCTTGGGGAGCACCAGTCCTGTTCGTAAGGAAGAAGGATGGTTCGATGCGATTGTGTATTGATTATCACAGACTGAACTAGATCACGGTGAAGAACAAGTACCCTCTACCCAGGATTGATGACTTGTTTGATCAGTTGAGAGGAGCGCAGTACTTCTCGAAGATTGATCTTCAGTCAGGATATCATCAGTTGTGCGTCAGGGATGAGGACGTGCAGAAGACAGCATTCAGGACCAGCTTTGGCCACTACGAGTTCCTTGTGATGTCGTTTGGTCTCACGAACGCACCAGTCGTGTTCATGGATCTGATGAATCGGGTATTTTGGCCTTTCCTCTATCGATTCGTCGTTGTGTTCATTGACAACATTTTGATATACTCCAGGAGTCGAGAGGAGCATGAGGAGCACTTGCGCTTGGTCCTGGATACTCTGAGACAGCATCAGTTGTTCGCACAGTACAAGAAGTGCGACTTCTGGAAGCAGGAAGTGAAGTTACTGGGACACGTGGTGTCTAAGGATGGCATGGCAGTTGACCTGTTTAAGGTGGTTGCAGTTCAGGACTGGGAGCAGCCTAGTTCTGTCACTGAGGTGAGGAGTTTCTTGGGTCTCACTGGCTATTATCGACGCTTCATTCAGGATTTTTCGAAGTTCGTGAGACCTTTATCTCAGTTAATACGGAAGGACGTGAAGTTCTCGTGGAATGACAAGGCGGAGTCAGCTTTTCAGGAGCTGAAGGACAGGCTTACGTCCGCCCCTGTGCTAGTATTGCCAGAGCAAGGGGTTAGATACACTATATACACTGACGCGTCTAGCGTTGGTCTGGGTTGTGTCCTTATGCAGAGGGACAGGGTAATTTTGTATGCCTCGAGACAATTAAGGAAGCACGAGGAGAATTACCCTACACACGACCTAGAGTTGACAGCCATCATATTCGCACTGAGACTCTGGAGACATTACCTCTATGGAGAGGAGTCGGCAAAGTGGGACTTCATTTCCATGGATTTTGTTTCAGGGCTGCCGAAGACGAGGAAGGGACATGATTCCATATGGGTGATCGTCGACCGTCTGACGAAGTCGGCGCACTTCCTACCGATCAAAGTCACGAACTCTGCAGACGAGCTAGCTATACTAAACATCAGAGAGATCGTGCATCTGCATGGAGTTCCGTTGGAGATCATGTTGGACAGAGACACACGGTTCACTTCTATTTTCTGGACTCGCATTCAGGAAGCTATGGGTGTGAAGTTGAAGTTCAGTACTGCCTTCCACCCACAAACAGACGAACAGACAGAGCGGGTGAACTAGATCTTAGAGGACATGTTGCGAGCTTGCGCACTGGACTTCAAGGACAGTTGGGATGACTATCTTGCATATGCAGAGTTCGCATACAACAACAGCTTCCAGGCGAGTATCGGTATGGCACCTTATGAGGTGTTGTATGGGCGACCTTGTCGAGCACCGCATTGCTGGGCAGAGGTCGGTGAGCGTAGATTGATTGGCCCAGAGTTAGTGCAGGCGACGTCGGAGAAGATTGATATTATTAGACGTTGGCTTCTCACAGCGCAGAGCAGACAGAAGAGTTATGCCGATACGAGACGGCGGCCGCTAAAGTTCACGGTTGGGGATCATGTATTTTTGCGAGTTTTCCCTATGAAGGGAGTCTTTTGGTTCGGGAAGAAGGGGAGCTGGCACCGCGATTTATTGGTCCGTTCCAGATCCTCGATCGTGTGGGAGCAGTGGCATACCGTTTGGCTTTACCCACGTCTCTTGCGAGCGTTCACAACGTATTTCATGTTTCTATGCTGCAGAAATACGTTTTTGATCCTTCCCATATCATCAGATGGGAGCAGGTGCAGTTAGGAGAGGATGTTACATATATCCTACGACCGACGCATATCCTAAACAGGAAGGAACAGGTGCTACGTAGCAAGGTGATTCCCCTTGTGAAGGTATTGTGGACGCATCACTCTGAGGAAGAGGCTACCTGGAAGACAGAAGCCGAGATCAGAAAGAACTACCCATAGGTTCTCGAGGAGTACGAAAAGGTACAAATTTTGAGGATGAAATTTTTTGTTAAGGGGGGTAGATTGTAACGCCCTGAAAAAATCCGTACTTGGACTCGAGTACCAACTCGACCAGAAATCGCGTAGGATTAATTCCTTTGGAAAATATGTGTAAGTTAGCTAGCGCAACGCTAGAGTAGCTGGAAAATAGTCCCTGATCACTTTAAATACATTCTACAAGACCCAAAGCGAGTAGAACCAATGACGCTATAATACTCTAAAACCTCGGATCAAACTCTAAATCGGTTTGTTCTCAGGACCTCTTTGAAACTTTGTATTAGATCTAGACCGCGCGTCGAAAGTCCGATACCTACAATCTTAGACCGTTATAACCGCCTAGCTGGACTTGACAATCATTTTGAAAATCAAGTCCAACCGACATTCAGAGGCTATTTTATTGAGCCTGGAGTGAAGAGAGTGAGAATAGAGTTAGATTTGGAATTTGAAATTCAAATCTGGCACATGAATTGACGCGTTATTATTAAGCGTTCTGACCGTCAGAATTCAGCCAAATTACACCCTCGGATCAGGAAAAATTTCTATTTCATATCACGAGACTTATAGACCTGATCTACGTGCGATAACCACTGAACTGAAACTGGACCGCCACGTGCGTTCTACGAACACTACTGGTCTAAAAATGGGATGTGAGCGACATTCGACGTGCATGAACTTAAGTCCGATCGCGTTCGACAAGGGGACCACCAGAAATATCTTTTTAGACCGAAACAACCCCGATTTGGTTAGGCATCAAGTAAACATTGTTCCCAAGCCTATTTTGGGCAAGTTTTAGGTTATAAAAGGGGCTTAAACCCTCACTTCTCTCACCCATCCGAATTTGCTAGAAACCCTAGCTGGTGTGAGAGAAAAGGTGAGAGATTGTGAGAGAGAGTGGGAGAGAATTTCCTGCTGCTTGCACTACGTGTTGCACGTGCTTAAGCAACGCGCCTCAATCACTTTCCTGGCGATTTTGCCACGATTCTAGGTAGGAAAATACCCCAAATACTTGCTGATTTAAGGTTCCTTTGGTTCCTTAGCATGGTAGCTGATACATCTTGTAAAATAGGTTCCCAGTTCGCCGTAGACGAAGCCTACACGCTCCATTCGAATCAATACACTTATAGGAGAAAAGGTACGAATTTTAGACGCTTTGATTGACTGTTTTCAACGCTTTCAATGTCATTTAATAGTAGATTATCGACGGCAACGCCGTTTGACATGTACAACATGCTGTCCGTTTCCTGTTTCGTAAGCAGACGAAAAATATGAGATTTAGGGCATTTTAGTCATTTATAGGAAATACTGTTTTCATCCATATTTTGCTGATGTGATTGACATGGCTTCTTATCGCATTAGGATACTAGGAATGCGTGCATATTTAGTTTGGCGAAGAGATTCGCCTAAATGCACACTTTGAGTCGACATACTATATGTAGACTTAAGTGTGTAGTTTAAGTGTTTGTATAAATGCTTGTATTAGTATGTATTGAATTAAATGGTGTTATGAACTTGTTTGAGATTGAATTCTTAAACAATATGCTGATCTAAATGATTTCCTACATGTTGGCTATATGCATGATTTCATTATATGTATGAAATGCATGTGTTAGATGATTCACTTAAGTTGTATGTTATAACATGTGTTAACATGCTCACATTGTTGTATTTCATTTTCATTACTCTTGTATGATTGCTGATGTGAATTCATAAATGTTTGGGACTATACCTAGTCCAGGCAGTCGGCAACCGAGTGAATTCGTGGTTGGCTTATCCTTGCCACGAACGACGCGTCGATGAATGTGAGCTGTGTTTTGGAGTTTGCGGCAGTGGTTAGGCCACGCGAGGTGTTTTATGCACTTCATGTCATTCGACTTAAGATGCGCTCGTGCTAGTCGAGCCCGTCAAGTAACCCGACTGGCCATTGTATGTTCACCCTGTATGAGTCATAACTGCTTGAACCTAGGGTACTGAACTTACCATTATAAACCCTGTCAACCATGGTACCTGGATCCATAAAGACTCATGAGCCGGGCATGGTGGTATGGGACACCGTGGTCGAGCTGTCGGCATACGCTGGGGCCGCAAACCTCCCCATAGTGAACAGTCAGCACCTATGACTCGTGAGCAGATTATGGTGGTATGGGACACTATATTCTTGCTGTCAGCCTACACTGATCAGGCGACGAGTCCTTTGTAGTGACCGCGAGCATATTCTGAGTCTACGGGAGGCGGACGACCCTTCCGTAGCAGTGAGAGTACAGTAGGCCTGTATTGATAAGGTGATGGGGGAGCGGTGCAGCTAGTGCGAGCAACAGCCCCGGCAGCCCTTGCAGTGACCTACAAAATATACATCGTATGGGATTACTAGGAGTGACGACCCTAGACAGGATCTGTGTTGGGATTGATATAAGGGAAGTACCTTAGTTTTCCAATATTGCTGTATGAAAGGGTCTAATAATAACTCAGTAATCATATCAACATCACATTGCATGTGTCTGGAAGATGTGGAGCACTGAGCGGTACGCAAGCATGTCGCGGACGCAGTGGTGCCGTATGGGGGAGAATGTCGGTGAGGGCATCCATCATGTCATGGCATATTGCATTAACAAAAGTATTAGGAATGTTTGATTTACTGCTTTACTATTATCGCATGATTGATTTGAGAACATGTTAATCCTTGCTCTATTATTCCACTGAGTTAGCTACTCACTCCCACATTACGGGATGGTGTTTGCAACACCTACCAGACCCTGTCTTAGATGCAGGTGAGGCAGCGATTCAGGAGGCAGAGCCGGACTATGATGAGGACCAAGACGAGTTCTCATATATGCAGTACCACGACGGCTTTGCTTAGGTGGCCTGGATTGGCGGAACTTCTCAATGGGACTACTTTTGACATTTTAATTTTGCTTATTTACATGTATATGAGACTTAGAGATGTATTCATACTTTGGAAACAGTGAGATCTATTTTGTTTTCCATACAGTGATATGTATATCTTTTAGTCTTCCGCTTGCTTTTATCACTGAATCTAGAGTATGAATTGCAGTTTTGGTATACTTTTACTCATGTGGATGCTTTAACTCAGACAACATTGAATCATAATCATTTTTGTTGCATAAGTGACGGTCTGGAACTCGGGAGTTGGGTTATACATGACACCCGATTTTCAGGGTATTATAGAAAATCCTCCCCTTCATCTCTAAGATAGATCACCCTAATGATTCACTTACTAATTAAACTTTGTTTCATGATTGAAGATTTTAAAAATCTGATTGTGACTTATTACTCATGGCGACCCTCGTAAGAAAAGTAAACTTCCGATTCACCCCGACAGAGTTCGTGATAGAATACGCACCAAGTAATGTGCGTAAAAGTGGCAGGGCTCAAGTAACAGTTGGGGTCATTTTTACTTCACCCCAGTCATCAGAAGACAATGCAGGCTGGACCATCGTAAGCTCTCGTAAGGCAAAAACACGGAACGTTAGTGGTTCTAGGATGAATCAGCCTTCATTAAGAATCAGAGGACTTGTGACACGTAGCACAGTTAAAAGAAATTTTGAACTTGTTCCTTCGGTGATTTATCCTGCGCAAAAAGTTCCCCGATTGATAGCACGTGATTTTCCAGCTTTAAATGCTTCAATGGCTAAACGAGCAAGAGGACAAAAGGGAAAAGTATTGGTGATCAAATCGCCCACGCCATCCCTGAAAGATTCACCAGTATCAGCGTCACCTCAGTCAATTGGTGCCATAGGGGACGTGAAAAGGTCCAATGAAGCTCCGTCCCCTCCTTTTTCTGCAAGCCCTGTTACATCAGCATACTCATGCTCTCCTTTAATTACCACTTCGTCAACAAGTGGAGAAGCTACAGTATTCATGGTTAGAACAAACCCAGATTACAGAGCAACTATAGAAGATCGTTTCAATGTAATGGCGAAAGCCCAAAATACATTAATGAAAGAATGCAGGGATCTTAAAGAAGCCTTGGCGACCTTCATATATAATGCAGCTCAAATAACAGTCATAGAAAAAGTTGGCCGAATGGAAAAAGAACGAGAAAGCATTGGACATTATAGGCATCGTGCACCGTATCCAAGAGGGGTGGATGATATTCCTTTCCCAGCTAACTTCAAGTGTCCAGAATTTCAAAAGTTTGACGGAAAAGGATCCCCTGAAGAACATTTAACGCACTTCATTGCCAGTATGGGAGAGCTCTCTGTAGTACCACAATATTGTTTGCGATTGTTCGGGACATCATTAACAGGTAGCGCATTCCGATGGTATCTCAATTTGGCTCCGGGTTCTATCCGTACTTAGAAGCAGAAGCAAGATGCTTTCACATCTCAATTTTTCTCCCCAAGTCGCGTCGTTAACATCGTTAAGTTGGCTTCTGTACGACAAGGCGAGATTGAATCGGCAAGGAGTTATGTAGATAGATGGAAGGCATTGGGAACTATGTGCAAACCAGTGCTAAAAGAAACTGAGCAAGTTTAGATATGTCTAAACTCTATGAAAAAGGAATTCGTAATGGGACTGGTCAATTCCAACATCAACACTCTTCATGATTTAGCCGCAAAGGATCATGCTTTGGAATTAGTAAATTAGACGGTGCCGATATTTCACCCTGATGCAGCTCAAAGGGATCCTAGCAGGATAACAGTAAATACCAGTGATCACTATCAGCAGTGTAAAAGCGTAAAGGTTTAAGGAAGAAAGTACGAGATGAAAAGAAGAATTGGCTTAATCAAGAAGAAATAAAAAGGTCAGAACACTTAATTCGCATGAGGGATTTGCTTTCGACAAGGAAGATGTCATTCCAATGATGGACCAGTTATTGAAAGTTGGCGCGATAAAATTATCAGAGCCTAAATGCCCCGGAGAGGCGACGAGATGCGGAGGGTAAAATTTTTATTGCTATCATCATCTAGTGGGACATCTAACGGAGAACTGCTATACATTGAAGTGTATTATACAGTGAATGATAGATAAAAATGAAATAATCATCAAAAATAGGACAAGCAAGGAGGTTATGAAAAGTACGAGTTTCGACTACGAAGACTACAATGGCCGAAGTCATGAGAAAGGAATTTCAATTAGGGCCGGCCAGGAAGGGCGAAGAAAATTTAAAGACATAGAGGCAAGGTCGTCAGTAAACATGGTTACAGTAAAGAGCCAGTGAAAGAAGATACCAAAGTAATGGAGCATCCTGAGGCAGCTTCGAAGCAAATGGAGGATGGGGGGCAACCGATGATGGATAGCCTGTTAGAAATAAACTTGGGTACGAAAGAGGAATCACGAAACATGTTTATTAGATCCAACCTCTCTGAACAAGAGTCGGCAAAATACGTTTAACTTCTTAAAGAAAACAAAGATGTATTCGCCTAGACGTATGCAAAAATGCCCGGATTAGAGCCTTCGTTACACCGACTAAATATCTCTAAGGAGAAGAGGTCGGTTAAACAGGCGCAAAGGCGATTTCATCTAGATCTGGTTCCCCTCATTAAGGAAGAAGTTAATAAGTTGATAAAGGTCAGATTTATTAGGGAAGTCAAGTATCCTAAGTGGATATCAAATATTGTCCTGGTAAGAAAGAAAAATGGACAAGTCAGGGTGTGCGTCGATTTTAGAAACCTAAATGAAGCCTGCCCAAAGGATGATTTTATGCTCCCGATAACTAAATTACTAATTGATAGTACGACTCAGTATGCTGTTATGTCCTTTATGGACGATTATGCGGGATATAATCAGATTCGAATGGCTCCTGAGGATGAAGAGGCAACGGCGTTTAGAACTTCACTGGGAATTTTCTGTTACAAGGTGATTCCGTTTGGGCTTAAAAATGCTGAAAAAACATATCAGAGGGCGATATAAAACATTTTTCAAGACATGATGCATAAGCACGTTGAATGTTATGTTGAGGACTTGGTGGTCTGGTCAGGAAGTCATAAGGAACATCGTAAACACTTGGTGTCGATTTTTCAGGGACTTAGAAAGAAACAGTTAAAGATGAACCCCGCTAAGTGCGCATTCGGAGTGTCCTCCGAAAAGTTTTTAGGTTTTATTGTTGGGCATAGGAACATTGAGATTAACCGCGGGAAAGTCAAAGCTATTCAGGATATGCCACCGCCAAAAACAGTAAAGGAACTAAAAGTTTGCAAGGAAAATTAGCATACATCTGTCGATTCATTTCAAATCTGGCTAGAAGATGTCAGCCATTTTCTCATTTGATGAAAAAGGATACAGAGTTTGTATGGAGCGAAGCCTGTCAGAATGCGTTCGACTCAATAAAGGAACTGCTGAAAAAGCCGCCAGTATTGGCAGCTTTGATAAAAGGGAAACTGCTTATCTTGTACACGTCTGCAGCCGAACATTCCTTAGGAGCTCTGTTGGCACAAAAGAATGAATTTGGAAAAGAAACAACCCTCTATTACTTAAGTCGAACTCTAATAGGTGTAGAGTGCAATTATTCCCCAATTGAGAAGGAATGCTTAGCGTTAATATTCGCAGTACAGAAGTTGAGGAATTATTATCTATCGCACGATATAACTTTGGTTTCAAGGGCTGACCCGATAAAGTTTCTGACGACAAGGCCGATGTTGTCTGGAAGGTTGGCTAAATGGATGTTGTTACTTTCAGAGTATGCTATTGCATATGAACCGGCAAAGGCTGTGAAAGGGCAGGCAGTGGCGAATTTCTTAGCAGCGCACCCTGTGGCAGAGTCTGAAGTCATCAATGATGATTTTCTAGATGAGCAAGTCATGTTGACTGAATCATAAAATCCGTGGCAGATGTATTTTGACGGCTCTTCTCGAACATCAGGAGCGGGGGCGGGAGTAATATTCATTACTCTCCAAGGTAATTTATTACCTTACTCCTTTACATTAGGAGCAGCATGCACGAACAATGAGGCCGAGTATAAAGTCCTGATTATTGGAATGGAGATGGCAACAGAAATGGAAATAAGAGTACAGCATATTTTTGAGGATTCTAAATTGATTATAAATCAATTGATGACTGAATTCGAGATAAGAAAGTAAGAACTTTTGCCATATTGTCGGAAAGCACAACAGTTGTTGGAACACTTTTCCTATGTTGAAATCAAGTATATCCCCCGGTCAGAGAATGCAAAAGCTGATGCTTTAGCTAGTTTGGCGGCGGCTCTGTCTTGCCCTAATCAAAGCCCCCTTCAAGTAACTATAGAGAAAAGAAAATTTTTACCATCAGTAAAGGTTGTTGAAGAAGTTACTGAAGCCCTTCCTGTGTCATGCTTGGAAATTACAATAGATGATTGGTGTCAGCCTTTCATTGATTATCTCAAATTCAACATCCTGCCAAAAGAATCTATGTAAAGGCAGCAAATTAGGCAGCGGTCGAGTAGATTCATCATCTGCAGTGAAGTATTATGTAAAAAATCTTACAATGGAGTGTTGCTACGTTGTTTAAATAAGCAAGAAGCGGTCCAGGTGTTGCAGGAAGCACACTCTGAAGAGTGTGGGGCACATCAAGCTGGTCAAAATTTATTTCATCGAGTACATAGAATGGGATATTATTGGCCCACTATGTTTGAAGACGCTATAGATTATGCGAAGTGTTGCTATGAATGCCAGATTCATGGAGATGTTATACACATGCCTCCGGAAGACTTGCATCAGTCTATTGCCTCTTGGCCCTTCTCTGCTTGGGGACTTGACGTAATTGGTCTTATAAATCCGCCTTCATCCAAAGGAAAATAGTATATTCTGGCAGCAACCGATTATTTCTCCAAATGGACTGAAGTAGTTACTTTGCGAAATGTTAAAGAAAAAGATGTGGTTAATTTCATCCGCCATGCTATAATATACCGACATGGTATTCCAAAGAAAATTGTTACAGAAAATGGCACTCCTTTCAAAAATAAAGGCATGGAAAAATTGTGTCAGAAGTTCAATATCCATCATTCATTCTCAACGCCTTACTATCCACCGGCTAATGGATTAGCAGAGGCATTCAATAAAACAATAGTCAAAATATTGAAGAAAATAATGACAGGGAACAAACATGATTGGGATGAAAGGTTACAGGAAGCACTATGGGCATACAGAACTACTCATCGAACAACCACAAGGGCAACACCGTATTCATTACTCTATGGTGTGGAAGCAGTAATTCCAATTGAAATACAAGTAGCGTCACTAAGAGTGGCAGTGCATCAGTCTATAACTGATGATGATAATGTAAAAATAATATTGAAGGAACTGGATTTTCTTGACGAGAGAAGCTTGGCAGCACAACAGCGTCTGCAAGCATACCAAGCGAGAATATCAGCTGCATTTGATAAGCAAGTTAAATATCGCTCTTTCAAAAAGGGGGATATGGTGCTAATGTTGAAAAGACCAATCGTGATCACCCGTCGAATAGGAGGCAAGTTTGAGCCTAAATAGGATGGCCCTTACATAATAAAAGAAGTATATTCTAATGGAGCGTATCGAGTTGTAGATCAAGACGGACAGGGAATCAGTATACCAGTCAACGCTCACTTCTTTAAGAGATATCGTCCGTAAATATATTTGTTGTTTTTGCTCCAAAAAATTATCAGAGTAATGATTTTACGTCAAAAGGAGGCAAATTAGTCGATAAATATGATCGTAAATGGTGTAGTCTTCTACAGAAATATACTGCCTCAATATCTCCAGAAACGAAAGAGTATATCTCCAACAACGGTTACAATCATATTCAGGGGGCAAGTTCGAGACCAAATGAGATAAGATGTACTCAATAAAAGCAAAGTTCTTCAAAGGAGTAAATGGAAGCCTATGTTGGCCCATACTCGCGTTGACAAAAAGAAAATTGCTTCTGAAGGCACTACTGATTTGGATACAGAACATTATCCAGATAATAATTCTGTATCAAAAGGGGGCAAGATGAGTAGAATAAATAAGGAAGAAGTTTACAAGCATATCAAAATCATATGATAAGCGTATCGAGATCATATGATAGCGAATAAAGAAAGACGAAGAAGATGAGCGACAAAGAAGATGAGCACCATCAAGTGAGCTCTACAAAATTTTACCTGAAATTGATATCACCATCAAGCTGGTATATTGCACACAATACAGACAAACGATACAGATAAACAATTTCAGGTGAAAATACTCATCATCGTCTTCCACGACAGCATTCTAAATCATCGCCGAAAGTCTTTCAAGACATTTTAAATAGAAAGCCCTGATGACTGCTGTTAAGCGATAACGATTGCTATTAGTATTGATAATCATCATCGACGCTAAAGATTGCCATCAGAATCACCAGGTATCAATGATTTTTTTTAAAATAAACAGAGAGCAATTATCGCTATCACCAATCAATCGCCTATCAAAGTTGCCATCATCGCTAAGCTGATACATTATTTTAAACATGATATGAAAGTCCTTATAATATTATCAGAAGCAGTGAAATGTCAATTATTGATCAACCATCTGCTGGCAGTGAGATAAACCATATAGCCAATTGCATATAAAATTGATGATAGCGATAGTTGCTTATCGTGAAAAGGTGGTCTAGCCACAAGTCCTAAAAAAAAAAAGAGAGAAAAAAGGGCCAAGTCCTAAAAGGACCAAGTCTCTAATACCTAAAAGGCCAAATCCTAAAAGGATTAAATCTTGAAAGGGACCAGCTACGCATAAGACCTATGATTATAAAAAGGCAGCCCAGTCAAGCCAATGGCCCACTGTGCATGAGAACTATGAAGATCGTCATTCGGGCAGCGGTGAGAAGCCAGTAGCTCTAAAAAGCCCGCGAAGGCCATCGTACGCATACCCATGCGGGCAGCTGATGGAGTCAATGACCAAAAGTCTAAAAGGTCAAAAGTCCTCAATGACCAAAAGTCTAAAAGGCCAAAAGTCCTCAATGAAGAAAAGTCTGAACGACCAAAAGTCCTCAATGACTAAAGGAATGACCAAAAGTCCTCAAATGACCAGTCAACGTAACTCCCATGTCGTATGTATAACTTTTCGGCAGCGTCACGGGGAATGGAGGACAATGCCCTCCTGTGAATGGGCCCGACCTTACAGGCTGTAAGACCCGTATCTTAGACCGTACCGTTTCGTAGACTTCCGTGGTCTTCCTGGTCAAATTTTGTCAACCTTCGATCCTTAGCCGATATTTGCGCGTGACCCGAATTCATATGCCGTCAACCTGTATCGACTCAACCCGAGACCTTTACCATAGCGACCGCGCCGTCGCTGCGGTTTCGATGTCGCAACTTGCACGCCGAGGCGATACCTTGGTCAGGAGTTGTGGGCCCGCGTTCAGTTCGAGAAAAAAGCCATGCGTTGCGAAACCTAAGGGAAACTCTACCCAATGTCCCATCCATCAATCCCATCACATCCCATCAATCAAAGTACACATCACCTCACACCCTTCCCCAAGCAACCCCAAAAGTCAACATCCTTCTTACACCCAAGTACACCCATCACCCATCACTCATCCCTCTCTCTTACACATCTCTCTCTCATCTCTCTCCCTCATTCTCTCCAAGCAACCCTCGTCCACGGCTCTCCATGGGAGGAGCTTGTGTGGCCACTCCCTACCATCCGAGCAAGAGCAAGGATCCAATCTCAACCGTTGGAGCTCTAGGATGCGTTGATGAAAGAAGAAGTCCAAGGAGAAGGAAGATCTAAGGTGGGTGCTTCTCTCTCTCTCTTCTTTTTTTTATATATTTTGTGTGGTGATTTGGGCGGGTGGCCCACTAGAATGGAACCCATCATGAAGTATTTTACCCAAGCCGCTTATGAGTGGGGCCACCTTATGTGCGTTTTACCCATACCATTCATCATGTGGTGGCCCACTTGAATATAGCTCACCCTCATTGTGAGGACCGTCCAGCATCCCTGGGATGCTGGATGTCTCTGAGAAAACCCAAATAATTGCTTGGTTACAAGCTTGTGGGGTGACCCACTCATATACCCCTACCTTGTTGTATGTGTTAAATCCACGTTGTTCCTCCTATACACCAACTTACTTTAGGCGTTGAGCCATGAAATGAGGTTGATCGGAGCATCGGATGGGCCATTCTACCAGTGAAGTTTGATCTGACATGGGCTCAGCTCCTCAGCTCAGGTAGTGGACTGAGTGAAAGATACATTATTTTAACGCAGAACCCACCCAGCTCCACAGCTCAGGCGGTAGACGGAGTGAAAGATGCCTCGTCTAAACACCTATGATCTTGGTATCGTTCCCTATGGGGGTGGTTGACATGGCATGTGTCCTGACATGGGTGTATTCGGACATTAGTATAACTGGACGGAGGGGCCACGTCCGTGTAGACGCTTCTTGATGCGTGTTTACACCCAGCTCCATAGCTCAACTGGTAGGCTGAGCGGAGTTATTTCATTTCATCACTGAGGTCTTGGCATTCATCCCTGGTGGGGGTGGCTATCATGGACACCCAGCTTCACAACTCAACTAATAGACGGAGTGAGAGGTACCTCACTTCATCATTGAGGTCTTGGCATCCATCCCTAGTGGGGATGGCTATCATGGACACCTAGCTCCACAACGTAACTGGTAGGTGGGGTGGAGATACCTCGCTGCAACACTTGAGGCATTGGTTACTATCCCTAGCCAGGGTGCTATCGTACATCCAGACCCCTTTTTCTTAATTAGTAAACTGAGTGGAAAGATACAGTATTTTAACTTTGGACGGACTCACCCAGCCCATGGTTCTGGTAGTAGGCGGAGTGGCAGATGCCCCGTCCCAACTCTTGTAGTCTTGATAACGTTTCCTGTGGTGGTGGTTAACATGGAGTGTGTATGGACTTGAGTGGACTGACCATGGGGGTCTATGGGACCCATCCACTCCCTCCATTCGTCCAAATGGCCCACACCATGGTGCATGGGTCTTGTCCAAACCGTCTACTACCCCTTGATAGTGGGGACACGTCCATGTAGACCCTCTTTGATGCATGTTCAAACCCAGACCCATTGCTCAACTAGTAACTGAGCGGAGCTACCTCATCTCAGCGCGGAGGTTCTGGCATCCACCCCTACTGGCGGTGGCAATCGAGTAATATAAGCTGGCATGGGATCTATGGGACCCATCCATGCCGTCCTTCTATTTTGGGTAGTGCTGGTATACCTGGATAAGTTGAAATCAATGTCTGAGCAGTGCTGGTCCTCTCTGATGTGCCGTGAGCCTCATGGATCTCCAATATATGAGGGTATATGTTATGGGTAAGCATGGTCCGACTAGAGATGAGGTCGGCTCGGACAGCTCTGTGGGACATGAGGTCGGCCAGCACCGGTCATGACTGACGAGTTCCTCTATGGCCAAGTATAGATGTCGGCCACAATCAGGTCGGCTCGGATTAGCCCACCTGCTGTTATTGTTCAGTCAGGTCAGCTCAGATCAGCCCACCTGATGTTGTTGTTCAGTCAGGTCGGCTCGGATCGGCCCACCTGCTGTTATTGTTCAATCAGGTCGGCTCAGATCAGCCCACTTGATGTTGTTGTTCAGTCAGGTGAGCTCTGATCAGCCCACCTGCTGTTGTTGTTCAGTCAGGTTGGCTCATATCAGCCCACCTACTGTTATTGTTCAGTCAGGTTGGCTCGGATCATCCCACCTGATGTTGTGTGCAGTCAGGTCGGCTCGGACCAGTCCACCTGATGTTGTGTTCAGTTGGCTCGGCTCGGCCCCATGTGATGGTATTGTTAGACCTAGTAGGGTGGCCTATTTGTTACATATGAGACCCATGGGATTAGGCCCATTTGATGTATTCTAAGGCCACGGGTTAGGTTATGACCCATTACAATGCACATAAGGCCCATAGGTGTGGCCCATTTGATGAGTAAAAGGCTCATTGATGTGGCCCATGTGATGAGTAAAAGGCACATTGATATGGCCCATTTGATGTATTTAAGGCCCAATGGGATATACCTAAGGTCCATTGCAATGTGTGATCCCAGCTCGAGTTATGTAATAATGTTTATGACGGTCGTACTTTGGGAGCAATGTTGGTTAGACGTCCACACTACTAGTGTTGGTTATATGTCTGCATTATAATTTTCCTTGGGCCCAATATTATGTCCATATTTGTGGGCCGTCTAGGCCATCTTCGTTATGAACAGCATCCCTTACCTTATAACACGCTTAGTATAACTCCTGGACGCTTAGGCCATTTAGTGTATCTAGGGCCTACTTGATGAAGCCCAATTCGATGTATTTGGAGGCCCATTTGACTTGGCTCATTTGGTTCAACCCTTTTGTATTAGTCCATTTGACAGGCCTGTTTGTATCGGTCCATATGATTGATTAGGCCCATCTTGGTGTACTTGTGGCCTGGTGCTGAGGCCATATATAAGGCCCATGTTAGGGGGCCCACTTAGATACACTTGTGATCCATTTAGACGGGTAAGTTATGAATGGGCCCACTTCTTGCTTATGCAGGGCCCACCTGTTGTATTCGTAGTACTTGTATAGAGTTTATTGTGACGCACATCAAACCCTTATATGAGGTCGTGGGCCCACTGTGTGTTTGGCCCTAGGAGGGCCACACCTTAGAGTAATGTGGTTGGATGTCCACATTGTGACTGTCCCATAGGCCCTATTAGGCCTTTTCTCATCATTCCCTTAGTGGGTTAACCCAAATAAGTGGGACTCATTTGCCGTAGACGGATGGCTCCGTGTTATCGGATTTGATATGACCACGACCGAGTGTCGATCTTTATACTATAATTGATCGGCCGATCATTTATGAACCCTGCATTATTTGTTTACTGATTATCAGTGCCGATTATCGAGGCTGGTTACCGATCGCCGATTAGCGATCGAGGCCGACCATCTTGACCGATTTGTTGATGCTCGTTGTTGAGGCCCACCTGGAGGTGTATGAGGCCTGTTATTGAGGCCCACTTTGAGGTGTATGAGGCCCATTGTTGAGGCCCACCTGGATGTGTATGAGGCCCATTGTTGAAGCCCACCTGGAGTTGTATGAGGCCCGTTGTTGAGGCCACCTTTATGTGTATGAGGCCCGTTGTTGAGGCCCACCTTGATGTATATGAGGCCCGTTGTTGAGGCCTACCTTGATGTGTATGAGGCCTGTTATTGAGGCCTACTTTGAGGTGTATGAGGCCCGTTGTTGAAGCCCACCTGGATGTGTATGAGGCCCGTTGTTGAGGTCCACCTGGAGGTGTATGAGGCCCATTTTTGAGGACCACCTTGATGTGTATGAGGCCCGTTGTTGAGGCCCACCTGGATGTGTATGAGGCCCGTTGTTGAGGCCCACCTGGAGGTGTATGAGGCCCATTGTTGAGGCCCACCTTGATGTGTATGAGGCCTGCTATTGAGACCCACCTTGAGGTGTATGAAGCCCGTTGTTGAAGCCCACCTTGATGTGTATGAGGCCCACCTATTGTGGTGGTGGTTGACCCAGATATGTTTGAGGCCTATGGGCAAGGCCCATTGTGATATGTGTTAGGCCCATGAGCAGGGCCCACCTGGTTCATATATTTGGCCCTTGTGTGAGGCCATGTGCCCATTATATGTTTGATTCTACATGGGCCATCCCTTAGGGGTAATGTTGGTTAAAAGTCCACATTGTCGAGATTGACGGTTGATACCGATTATGAGTATGAGAATGTATAGCATCATGATATATGCCCATACGCATCATCTGCATGTTTGTTATGAGATATGGTTGATCATTGCATATGTCATCGAGCATTCGGATATGAGACTCCCTGATAGGTAGAGGTTATCTCATGAGCGCACGGCATGCGCAGGATTGATGCATGACTGGATTGTATGACTCATGCATCATGCATTATGTGTTATACGCCCTAGCGACATCAGGGTCGTGACCTCCACAGGTATTTCTTGGATGGCCAGATGGGGCACCGAAAATCTGTTCGAGCATCGGGCTGCCATAGACGGCCCTGGGTGAAAATCCCTAAACACCCTCTTGGTACCAGAGGATGCTCCAACGTCTAGACCGAGTGGGTAGATGGGCGTTGAGTGCTGATTACCAAATGGCTACGCTCTCCACTGTGTCGTGGTCGGTTGGAAGGGGTTGCGGCCTTACCCACCCGAGAGTAGGGGGCAATGCTAGGCTGAGTCTGACCAGCTCGAGGAATGGGTCCACTATCGATGTGCCGAATAGGTATTGGCAGACTATTGGCTAGGCGGATAGTGAAGTTTCTTACGCTCACTTGGACTGTGCGGCTAGGGAGAGCGGCACTGCCATTTGGAGTGTACTGAACCTCCTAGAGAGGAACCGTACTGATATGTGGACTTATTGAGAGTTTCATACTCATACATTTATTTCATTCACTATTCACTCGGGCTGGTGGTGCGCAACTACTTGTTGTATACCTTCGTTATGGCAAGGATTTTGGTTGGGCGCACGACTAACCTGGGATTAGGAGTCTACTACATCGAGTCTGACTATCCAAATTTAGGTATGAGACTGTTTTGGATAGAAGTCCCTTGTGCTGGAGCCCATAGCCTGCGATACCATGTACTATCATCCCGACTCCACACTCCATCATGGTCATTTCATTCGCATCACATATTGCATTACACCTGCAGGCATATGATATTTAGCTCTTTATGATTGTTTATTGCCTGGTTGTTCTATTTTGCGTATTTTGATATTGATTGACTTATGGACTTGTTCATACTTCCGCTAACTCTGTTATCATATGATATATAATCTTGTCAGTGTTTCGGCTTATTCAGACATTGTATGATTATGATATTGTATTAAACTCTTGGTACTTACCTTGTGCACACACTTACACCACCCTCTAAGCTTTCTATAAGCTTATGCACGATAGATGCGTGTAGGTGATGTTAGGTTACAACAGCATTGAGCTTGAAGCGTTCGGCTATTTTCTAGAGCTTTGATTTTGACATATGTATTTTTCCTTTCAGCATTGTATTCAAATGATTATATTAGTGGATATATGATGATGATGTTGTCGTTATGATTTGGGTAAACTTGTGGTTATACTTATTACTAGTTAAACATAAAAATAAAATAAAATAAAATAAAATAAAATAAAATCCTCCTTGTAGGATCCCAGGATCAGAATCTGGCATGTGAATGCTGGGAGCCGAGAATGGGATACTACGGAGGCTGTCGGCACCGGATTCGACGATCGGGATTCCTATGAATCCGATTTTCGGGTTTGGGGCGTGACACAGGCGAAGAAAATGAGGGCTGCAGTGCGAGCTTTAGGCCAACCATGCATAAGACCCCCCAGATTTGTGGTTCGATTCCGGTACTAACTCATGAGGAAGGGCTTAAATCTACTCATCAATGGACTGGCAACTATGGATTTGGTACCCCTAAAGGTAGCCTTGTGAGCCTTGTGAGCCTTGTGAACTCTAGAGAGTTACCGTGGCCAACCCTGTGCGTAAAACGAACCAAGCTCACGGCCCCAGTAACTTCACTGGGCCCCTCTGATGGATCACAATTTGTGAACTCCCTAGGCAATGAGAAGTCCAGCAAACTCTAAAGAGTTACAGAGGCCATCACGTAAGACCCGACTCTAACTAGAGTCCAAATAAATTCGCTCCACTACTCAAGAGCTTAAACTACGTGTGCAACTAACTGAATTGAAATCTAGCACCACCAATAAAATATAAATGAATAAAGTCATGTAGGAAATCCCGTACTAACAAGCATAAAATGTTGATGTTCTATAATTAGTTCTTTATTGAATATCATGATAAACTATGTGCAGCATTATAGACACATATTTCATTTTATATGTTTGTTCAAATATGCAAAGCATAAACTATGCAATATTTAGAATGTAGCAAGTTCATGTTTCACTCTAGATATGTTCAAATGTACAATTGCCTGATGAATTTTTTTAAAAAAGAATAGTGATTAGACAATATGCAGAAATGCATTTCTCTGGAATCAGGTTCAAAATTACACTGACAGTAAATGCCTCCAAGATATTGGCAATTATCTACTTAAGAGCTCAAATCTCCACGAGAGCAATATAAAGAATACAAAGCAAAGCATGATGACAAGTGCAAAGATTGCCTAAATCATATTGCGAATACCACACTCAGCTTAAAAAAGAGAAGAAACTTTCATTCTATCTCAAAAATTATCAATACTTCATAAAGCTACATTGAAAATCATAATGAATTAAGATACAAATTCCAATTAATTTGGCGGGAAAAGATCGTCACTTGAAAATTTGAGTTATGCAGCTCGTGAGTGAAAGAAAAAATCCAAAAAGGATGTTACGGCAGGAGCAACATTAAAGAACAACCCCCAGATATAGAGTTAAAAGGAAAGAATCTCTGGAGTTAATCAAGAGGAAAGAATCGCTAGAGTCGACCAAAGGGACCATTATAACAGCAACAGTGTTGAAAGAAAACTCTCTGATCAATCGCTCAAAGAAGAAGCCGTCACAGCCATTGCAAAAGCGTGCTTCAATAAAAAGAGAATTTTATCCTCTTTAGTGAAACATCTGCTCGACACTGCTGACTAGGGGCATTCCATTTTTCCGTTCAAGCGCCATCATTCAAGTCTTCTGTTCAAGCGTCATCATTCAAGTCTTCTGGTCGAATACAATTATGCTAGTCTTCTGTTTGAATGCGATCACTCGGTCTCCCGTTCGAACGCGATCGTTCAATCTTCTGGTCAAGAATGATCATCCAGTCTTCCATGCAAGCATGATTATCTGGTCATCCTTCAGTCGTAATTTGTTCAAGTTCTTCAGGCGGAGGAAGATCGATCGTCCATTTGATTTCAGGAATCAATCAAAGAAGGATCGAGGGGGCATCTGTTGAGGCATAAAAATGATGAAGGATTGAAGTAAGAAGAGACAAAGAAATGGATGGGATACTTGGAAAAGAAGAAGAAAATGATAGTTTTAAAGGGTTTGCGCAGGACCGCACAACCAGTGTCAGTTGCGCAGTAGCGCGCAATCAATGTTATTTGCATGGGACTGCGCAATGAGAATATCAGTTGCGCAGTAAACGTTGCAGAAAGGGTTTTGTGGAAGGTCTAAAAGCATTAAAATTAGTCCCACAACGCTAAAATCAGGATTTTCACACGTGCGAGGGTCTATAAAAACCCCTTTCCCTCCTTCATTAGGGGTAATTTTGAAGATTTTTAAGAGAAGCGAAATGGAGGAGAAGACAGAAGGTAGCAGAGAAGTCTCCTAGTAGGCACAACCAGACTGCCCTAGAGTCTGTGAAGCTCAAGGGCCATCATGCTGCAGGAATGCCCGTGAAAGGCTTTCTCCCTTCTCCTATTGTTATGTGCAGAGGAAGAAGATTAGTCGATCGAATCGACATTTCCCCTAAGTATTAGGAGATGACTGAAATAGACGCCGTTATGCTGCTGAAATCTCTGTTTCATAGAAGACTCATCGATCTAATTGGCATTCCTCCTAAGTCCTAGGAGATAGTTGAAATAGGCGCCGAAAGGCTGTCGAAATGAACTTTTGATACTTGAAACATAAGTCATTTATTTCCAAAATAATCTATCTTAGAATCAAGGGAGGTAAAGAGGATGTAAATTGTTGAGGCACAAAAAAAATATCTCATTACAGTGGTCAGGGAATCTCATGGTGCTGACCAGCTCCAAGGGTAGTTTAGGTATTTTGGTAAAGTTCCAGCTCCAAAGGTAGTTTAGGTATTTTGGTAAAGTTCCGACTCCAAGGGTAGTTTAGGTGTTTTGGTAAAGTTCCAGCTCCAGGGGTATCTGTTGAGGAAGATGGAAAAAGTGATGAAAGGATTGAAGCAAAAGAAGATTGGAAAGCAAGGTACGAAAGAGAAGAATAAAAGAAGAAAGAGAAGTATCTTTGAGATTAGTTGCGCGGGACCTCGCAAACGATATCTGTTGCGCAGGGCCGTGCAACCAAAGTTCCTTTGCGCGGGTACGCATAACGTAAATATCAGTTGCGTGGGACCCCAAAACAAGCTACAGAAGTTGTCCTTTGCAGAATGATCTAAAGCATTGAAAATTTTTCACACATCGCTAAGATCAGGATTTTCACACGTGTGAGGGTCTATAAATACCCCTTCCCCTCCTTCATTGAGGAGGATTGATGACTTTCAAGAGGAGTAGAGCGGAGCAGAAGGCAGGAGGTAGGAGAGAAGTCTCCTGGCAGTTGCCCATCGGTTGCGCGGGTCCGCGCAAACAGGCTGCCCAACAGTCTGTGAAGTTAAAGAGCCGTCATGCTGCCGAAATCCATGGGTCAGGCTTCCTTTCTTGGGGCTCTCTTCTATTTGATGAGTTCAAAAGTGAAAGATTAGTCGATCGAATCGACATTCCTCCTAAGTCCTAGGAGATAAAAATTTCTATCTTCTTGAAGATTGGTTGATCGATTCGTCAATTCCTCCTAAGTACTTAGGAGATGACCGAAATAGCGTCAGAATGCTGCCGAAATATCCATCGAGCTATCTTCTCTTTCATTCAGTATAATGTATTAATTGTACTCTATTTTCAGAATCAAGGGAATCAGAGGATGTAAATCAACTCAGATAAATGTGATGAATGTTCTCTTATTAAATTCTTTGTTATCATTGAATAAATCCCCTAAATAAAATGCATTTATTTTCTTGTCGAAACAAAATGGCGACTCCACTGGGGAACTTTTATTATTCAATGGTAACTTGGAAAATATTAAGAGAACATTTATCACTTTTTGGCATCTGTATAGACGCCAAAATGGTGACTCTCAGCGGGAACATCCTCCCCTTCATCTCTGAAAATAAGGTACGATTTTATTTAACAAATTAACTAACGCTCTGTTCTGAATGATCAAATCAGTTTCGGTCAAAGACAAATAATGCTAGAATGATGGCAGTTATCGGAGAAAGCTAGCTTCTTGTATTGGAGCAATTCATGTCTAAAGAAGAGGAACAAGCTGCCTTGATCTGATGAAAGACTTCTTCAAAAGTGTTGTGTGGCTCCCACACATAGCCAGTTAATGGATCGAGCAGAGAAAGAGTGGAGCACTTGTGAATCTTCCAAGGCAAGGAAAAGGAAACATCTAGAAGCAGCTATTGATTCCATTATAGCACGTCCAATCAATGAAATATTGGCACAATGCTATCAAAAGAGAATTAAATGATATCACCCAACGAAAAAGGCAGATGCAACTTTCAAGAGATTTCTCTAATTTGTCAGCTTTCAATGATAGATTCACAGTGTGTTAATTCAAAAGATTCCTGGCATAATTATTCAGGGGGCAAAGTTAATCTTAAACAAAAGAATGAGATGATGCGGCATCATTATATTTGTTAAAGGTCCCGACATCGTGATTTTGATTACGAAGATTCCAAGAGCAATGCTTCCTAATCAAAAGGGGGCAAGATAGGATATGAAGAAGCGTTAGAGAAAGAAAAGTCTGTTGCGATCAAGAGTAGTGAATTTTGTGCAATGGACGGAACAATCTCTGTTTCGCCAATAGCTCAAGAAGATGAGGAAGGATGGAAGATAGCAACATCCAAAAGCCAAAAAGTTCAATCTCCTTCCGCAAGAGGCAACATCTCGCCAAGTACTGGGTCAACTAGGCGAAGTGTCGTGAGACATAGTCTTGCTCCGGTTATACAATCATCTCATTTGAGAAAAATAGAAAGGCCCATCACTTCAAAAAATCTTTCAATACCATCAACTATAATCATGAAGACATCTTCCGTAAAATCATTGTGGGTTCAGAAAAATAAGGGGAAGGCGACCGTAACCAGTGAATGTCCACTCACAGCACCTCCTGCAAAAGATTTCAAGAAAACTCATGCATTAAGAATGCAACGATTTGCGTCAGCTAGTCCTTCGAAGCGACAATACTCTGGTTTCAAATCAAATAATAGTCCATCTTCTTCAACAGCATCAGCAGTGCGACGTTCGCTTCCCCATTCAATATCACAACAATCAAAGTATAAAGGAACAGAAAGTTCGTCGACAGATATTAATCAGCCTGATCAGTTTCCACTAGATGAGCATGTGGTTGAGGAAGACCCTAATATGCCGATAATGACTGCCGTAAACAACATTGGACCACAAGCAGAAAGGTCACAACCACAATCGGTTAGATTTCAAGAGCCAATGCCTAATATTACTTAGAATATAACGCAGGAAGAAATCCAGCAGATGGTTATTGAATCTATTCATCTAGAGAATGAACGAAGTCAGAATAAAAATTTTTGATATCAGACACCGTATCCCCCTGAAATAGAAGAAATGCCATTTCCCGTTGACTTCAAACATCCAAATTTCCAGAAATTTAATGGGAATGGATCACCAGAAGAGCATCCGATGCATTTCATAACAAAGATGAGAATTTTCTCTAGAGTTCCTCAATATTGTTTGCGATTGTTTGGATCTTCTCTATTAGGAAAGGCTTTCAGATGGTATTCAAGTTTAATTCCAGGATCTATTCATACTTGGGAGCAGATGCAGGATACTTTTCTGTCAAACTTTTTCTTGTCAGACAGAGAAGTTGGTTTGACCGAATTGGTCTCTATTACCCAAGAAGAAAATGAATCAGTTGAAGAATTCATCAGTCGATGGACGAAATTGGTAGCATCATGTCAACATCCTTTGCGGGAATCAGAACAAGTAGAACTATGCTTAGAAGGCATGAGACCAAAGCTGGCATGCCACCTGATTAGTAAAGATTGGAAGAATTTATAAAAATTTACTACGAAGGCTTATGCTCTTGAAAAGATAATGGGAAGAGTGCCTGCTTTTTAGTCAAAATCAGCTCACATCACTCAGAAAGAAGAAACTAAAGAAGATTATAAGGATGAGGAAAAAGACAACAATGAAGAAGATAGAAATGGTCAGGCGATTATAATGACATATAAAAGGTCCAGGAAAAATAAAGATCATACGAAGTATTCGTTTGCAAGAAAAGATATACTTCCCATACTGAATCAATTGTTGGCTACGAAGAGTATTGAATTACCTCGGCTAAGACACCTCGAAGAAATCAAAAATACAAGAGGGCTGGATTATTGCAATTATCATTGTAAATTTGGACATCATACGGAAGATTGTAATTCCCTCAAGAAAAAGCTACAAAAGATGATCGATAAGGGAGAAATTGTGATGAAAAGAGCATGATAGATAGAGAAAAATGAAGGAAAATGACAGAAACTCGATAAAGAAAATTCTGGGGGCATCTGCGTTAAAAGACGACAACATGCTTTGTATGGTGAATCGTCAGTAATTAACAAGATCGAGCTGTCATTGCCTAAATACTCAAATGAAAAGAAGTGATGAGGCAAAAGATATAAAGCCACGATAAAAAAAAAGTATATTCATTGCAGATGTGCATTGCAATACCTGCCAGTTGAGGAGATGATCGCTATTTTGATTTCAAAAGATATCAGTATGATATTTCCAAAATCAAAGGGGGGCAAGACAGGTAAGATAGGTGAGTAAAAGCTGTGAAATAAATTTCTCACCATAGAATGTATTTCTTTTGTGTATATGAATAAAATGCAGGCTTTCAAGCATATCAAGTCATCGCCAAACACGAAGCACCAAGGACAATTGCCAAATGTAAAGCCAAATGAAAAGCCAATCGCCATCAAGCGTTAAACAATCGCTATCAAGCGTTAGCAATCACTATCAAGCGTTAAACAATCGCTATCAAGCGTTAACGATCGCCATCAAGCATTAATGATCGCTATCAAGCGTTAAACGATCGCCATCAAGCGTTGATGATCGCTACCAAGCATTGATGATTGCTGTCAAGCCACTAAACATTGATGATAGCAGTCAAGCATTGTCCGCCAAAGATTTCCCTCAGAATCATCATAGCAGTCAAGCATTGACCGCCAAAGATTTCCCTCAGAATCATCATAGCAGTCAAGCATTGACCGCTAAATATTTCCCTCAGAATCATCAGGTATCAATGATTATCAATAAAAACCAACTATTGCTATCAACGATCAAACACTTGCCAAAATTGCTATCATCGCCAAGCTGATACATGATTTTAAATATAATACGAAAGTTTTCATAATGCTGTCAGCAGGAGCGAAATATCAATTATTGATCCATCATTGGCAGTGGAATAAACTATATAGTCAACCATGTATAAAGTTGATCACAGCGATGGTTGCTAATCATAAAAAGGCAGCCTAGTCAAGCCAATGGCCAGCTACGCATAAGACCTCTAAAGCCCGAAATCAACGGTAAACTATCTAGCTCGAAATCGGCGGTAAACTATCTAGCCGAACTCGGCGGTAAAAACTATCTAGCCCGAAATCGGTAGTAAACTATAGAGCCCAAAATTGATGGTAAACTATAGAGCCCGAAATCGGTGGTAAACTATCTAGCCCGAAATCGGCGGTAAACTATAGAGCCCGAAATCGACGGTAAACTATAGAGCCCGAAATCGATGGTAAACTATAGAGCCTGAAATCGGCGGTAAACTATCTTGCTCTTTGAGCCCAGTATCATGTCCAATTCAGTCAAATTTAGTCATCCAGTTCAGTCAAGTCTGGTCGAGGTCAAGGTCAGTTTTGTCCAGTCAAAGTATGGTCAGTCAAAAGTACACTATCTCCACTACTTAAAAAGCATAAGCTATGTGAAGCATTCAAAATGCTATGAATACATATTTCAATTTAGATATACTCAAATATGCAATTGCCTGATGAAAATTTTAAACATTGAGTAGAAAACATGCAAAAAATGCATTTCTCTTGAATTAGGTTCAAATTACATCAACAGTAAATGCCTTCAAGATATTGGCGATTATCTACTCAAAAGCTCAAGTCTCCAAGGTCAATTAATATATTGACAAGAGCTGTGAAGTCTTTTCGTCTCTCACCTTCTTAATGAATAAAGACATTATCGCACAAGGTTCTCAAAAAGGGAGCGGAGAATAAATTAGTGAAGAATTATTATTCTCTACCGGACAGTATAAGGACTCGGGTATATTCTTTGGAGTCATGAAAAGAACAGTAAAGATTATTCATTCTTCAGGAGTATCAGAAGGCTTCACTTTAAAAATATTATCTTCTGAAGAAATCTTTATGCGACATTGACTTGGAAAGGGGGTAGGATTTAATGTCTGCAATGTAATCTATGCCTTGGTCTTTCTGATAATCTCTTATACGCGGTGAAAGAAATTCTTATGCTAAGTATTATGAATAATAATATCACAAGACTCCATGTATCGGATCGGATGGAGACAAAGAACAAACAGAATCGTCATCATCAGTAACTTCTATGACCTTTGAAAAATTAGTAAATGAAAATTGAAAAGAAGTTTTGTCTATTTTTCAATTTTTTAGATTCAGTAAAGATCCAAGAAAAAGTCTATGAAGAAATTCTAAGGAGCAAAAACTAGAGAAGACTCAATAAAAAGACTTAACGGTTGAACATTTGGAGCTAAAGATGAAATCTCCAAGAATGCAATATAAAGAATACAATGCGAAGCACGATGACAAGCGCAAAGATTGATTAAATCATATTGCGAATATCACAATCGGCCTAAGAAGAGAAGAAACTCTCAATCTATTATTCAGTGCTTCATAAAGCTATATTGAAAATTATAATGAATTAAGATACTAATTCTGATAAATTTGGCAAGAGAAACCATTATTCAAAAGCTTGAGTTATGCAGATCGTGAGTAAAGGAAACAATCAAAAAAGTTGTTGCAGCAGGAGCAGCATTAAAGAACAGCCCCAGATATAGATCAAAAGGAAAGAATCGGTGGAGCTGATCAAAAGGAAAGAATCGCTAGAGCTGATCAAAAGGAAAGAATTGCTGGAGTTGATCAAAGAGACCGTTACAGCAGCAACGGTGTTGAAAGAAAGTACTTTGTTCAAATCACTCAAAGATGAAGTTGTCACAAGTATGTTTCAATAAAAAAAGAATCTTATCCTCTCTAGTGAAACATCTGCTCGACACTACTAGCTGGGGGCATTCCAGTCTTCCACTTGAGCGCTAGTATTTCAGTCTTCCACTCGAGCGCCAGTATTTCAGTCTTCCACTTGAACTCCAGCATTCCAGTCCTCCGCTTGAGCGCCAGAATTCAAATCTTCTATTCGAGCGCTAGCATTCAAATCTTTTGTTCGAGCGCCATCATTCATGTCTTTTGGTCAAATACAATCATGCAAACCTTCCATTCAAATGCGATCACCTAGTCTTCCATTTGAATGCGAGCATTCCAGTCTTCCATTCGAACACGATCGTTCAATCTTTTGGTCAAGCATGATCATCCATTCTGCCATATAAGCATGATCATCCAGTCTGCTTTGCAAGTATGATCATTAAGTCTTCCATGCAAGCATAATCATCTAGTCATCTTTCAATTGCAGTTCATTCAAGTTCTTTAGTCGGAGGAAGATCGATCCTCCATTTAATTTCAGAAATCAATCAAAGAAGGATCGAGGGGGCATCTGTTGAGGCACAAAAAATATCTCATTACAGTGGTCAGGGAATCTCATGGTGCTGACCAGCTACAAGGGTAGTTTAGGTATTTTGGTAAAGTTCTAACTCCAAGGGTAGTTTAGGTATTTTGGTAAAGTTTCGGCTCCAAGGATAGTTTAGGTATTTTGGTAAAGTTCCAGCTCCAGGGGTATCTGTTGAGGAAGATGGAAAAAGTGATGAAAGGATTGAAGCAGAAGAAGATTGGAAAGCAAGGTACGAAAGAGAAGAATAAAAGAAGAAAGAGAAGTATCTTTGAGATTAGTTGCGTGGGACCTCGAAAAAGATATCTGTTACGCGGGGCCGCATAACCAAAGTTCCTTTATGCGGGTACGCGTAACGTAAATATCAGTTACGCGGGACCCCGAAACAAGCTTCAGAAGCTATCCTTTGCAGAATGATCTAAAGCACTGAAAATTTGTCCCACATCGCTAAGATTAGGATTTTCACACGTGCGAGGGTCTATAAATACCCCTTCCCCTCCATTGAGGAGGATTGAAGACTTTCAAGAGGAGTAGAGCGGAGCAGAAGGCAGGAGGTAGGAGAGAAGTCTCCTGGCAGTTGCACAGGACCGCACAACTGATATCGGTTGCACGGGTCCGCGTAAACAGGCTGCCCCGCAGTCTGTGAAGTTAAAGAGCCATCATGCTGCCGAAATCCATGGGCCAGGCTTCCTTTCTCGAGGCTCTCTTCTATTTGATGAGTTCAAAGGAGAAAGATTAGTTGATCGAATCGACATTCCTCCTAAGTCCTAGGAGATGATCAAAACAGGCACCGAAAGGCTGCCAAAATTTCTATCTTCTTAAAGACTGGTTGATCGATTTGTCAATTCCTCCTAAGTACTTAGGAGATGACCGAAATAGCGTCGAAATGCTGCTGAAATATCCATCGAGCTATCTTCTCTTTCATTCAGTACATTGTATTAATTGTACTTTATTTTCAGAATCAAGGAAATCAGAGGATGTAAATGAACTCAGATAAATGTGATGAATGTTCTCTCATTAAATTCTTTGTTATCATTGAATAAATCCTCCAAATGAAATGCATTTATTTTCTTGTCGAAACATAAATGAACTCAGTATCAATGAAATGTGATGAATGTTCCTTGTATTCTTTCTCTGTTATGTTTGAATAGGACAAATTTCCCAAATCAAATGCATTTATTTCTTTGTCGAAACACCCTCATGAGAATTCAACATTTTAGGCCTCTTCCCATTGTATCTATTTCTTGACTGACTCCCTTCTTCGCATCGGTCTGGTCTTCTTTCCCTCGAGTCTCTTGCATCTTTACCTCTTCTTTCATGATCAATAGCATTCATGGCTGTCGTGCCGGATACTCTTCTAGTTGTATCATGGTGAAATGCTGGGATCTTACGAGTCATCAGTTCTAACGTGTGGGCTTTAGTGGCCAAATCACGAAAAGTTCTGATATCGGCGCTAGTGAGTCCGAACGCAATTCCTGTCCCCATAGAATTTAGACACATTTTAACTTGTTCTTTTTCTTCCGGTAGTTGTCTACATGAAGCCCCCAACATTTTCTATCTGTCTATAAATTTCTCTACCAGCTCTCCTTCTCTCTGCCGAATAGAGGCTAGCTCCGTAATACTGACATCACATTTTGAAGAGAAGAAGTTTGACATGAAAACTTCTTGCATTTGTTCCCAGGTGCGTATCGATCCTGGTGCCAGACTAGAATCCATCAAAATGCTTTGTGTGTTAGTGATGAACCAAACAGCCACAAGCAGTATTGTGGTATCGTAGAAAAATTTTCCATACTGGTGATGAAATGCATCAAATGCTCCTCTGGAGATCCTTCTCTGTTGAACTTTTAAAAATCTGGATGCTTGAAATTGGTCGAAAAGGGGATATCTTCTACTTTCCTAGGATACGGCGTTCGGTACCTAAAATGCCCAGTATTTTCACGTTCTCTTTTTGCTCTAATCGCCTCCTCGACCACTTGCCTCACCTCATCTTGTGTCACGGTTCTCACCGCCGGAATGGACGTCAGGCTGATTTTCTTGCCCCTCCATTGCATTCTGGGGAATCGCCATTCGAGCTACGTTATGTGCGAGGGTTGTCAATGCTTCTCTGAGATTTCTGCATTCTTCCATTAATGCATTTTGGGCTTCTGCCATTGCATTAAAACGGTCGTCTGTAGTTGTTCTATGATCTGGATTTGTTCCAGCTATGAATACTATAGCTTCTCCACTTTTTGACGAAGCGGTAGTTGAAGGAGAGCAAGAGTATGCTGATGTAATAGGGCTTGCAGAAAAAGGAGGGGACGGAGTTTCATTGGACCTTTTCGTGTCCCCTGTGGCATCAATTGACTGAGATGACGCCGATACTGGTGAATCTTTCTGGGATGGCATTGGCGATCTGATTACCATTGTTTTTCCCTTTTGTTCTCTTGTTCGTTCAGCATTTAAAGCTGAAAAGTCACGTGCTGTCAACTGGGGAACTGTTTGCGTGGTATAAATCACCGGAGGAGCAAGTTCAGGATTTCTTTTAACCGTGCTTCGTGTTACAGGCCCTCTGATTCTTAATGAAGGCTGATTCATCCTAGAACCTCTAACGTTATGTGTTCTTATCTTACAAGAGGTTATGACGGTCCAGCCTGTATTATCTTCTGATGACTGGGGCGAAGCAGAAATGACCCCAGCTGTTACTTGAGTCGTGCCACTTTTACTTGCACGACTTGGTGTGTATTCTATCACAAACCCTATCGGGGTGAATCGGAAGTTCACTTTTCTTACGGGCATCGCCATGAGTAATAAGTCGTAGTCAGATTTTAAAACCTTCAATCATGAAACATAGTTATAATTAGTAATTGAACGATTAGAGTGATCTATCTTTAAGATGAAGGGGAGGACTTCCCACTGAGAGTCACCATTTTAGCGTCCATAGGACGCCAAACTGTGATGAGAGTTCGTAACAACTTCACTGTTAATATTTAAATAAGATAATAAAATAATAAGTTTCCCAGCAGAGTTGCCATTTTGTTTCGATAAAGAAACAAATGCATTTGATTTGAGAAATTATCTTATTCAAATATAACAGAGAAAGATTATTAGGAACATTCATCACACTTCATTAATACTGGGTTCATTTACATCCTCTTTACATCCCTTGATTCTAAGATAGATCATTTGAAAATAAATGACTTATGCCTTAAGTATCAAAAGTTCATTTCGACAGCCTTTCGGCGCCTGTTTCAACCATCTCCTAGGACTTAGGAGAAATGTCGATTAGATCGACGAGTCTGAAACAGAGATTTCAGCAGCATAACGACGTCTGTTTCAGTCATCCCTAATACTTAGGAGAAATATCGATTCGATCGACTAATCTTCTTCCTCTACACGTGACAATAGGAGAGGGGAGAGTGCCGGAAGGATAAAAGCCTTGCACGGGCATTTCGGCAGCATGACGGCCCTTGAGCTTTACATCGATTCGATCAAGTATTGATAATTTTTTGAAATAGATTGAAAGTTTCTTCTCTTTTTAGACTGAGTGTGGTATTCACAATATGATTTAAGCAATCTTTGAACTTGTCATCGTGCTTCACGTTATATTCTTTATATCGTACTCTTGGAGATTTGAGCTCTTGAATAGATAATAGCCAATATCTTAGGGGCATTTACTGTCGATGTAATTGGGAACCTGATTCTAGAGAAATGCATTCTTTCATATTTTCTAATCAATGTTTAAAATTTTCATCAAGCAATTGCACATTTGAACATATCTAGAGTGAGACATGGATTTGCTATATTCTAAATATCGCACAGTTTATGCTTTGCATATTTGAACAAACATATATATATAATGAGATATATGTCTATAACGTTGTACCTAGTTTATCATGATATTCAATAAAGCACTGATTATAAAAACATCAACATTTCATGCTTGTTAGTACGGGATTTCCTACATGAGTTTATTCATTTATATTTTATTGGCGGTGCTAAGTTTCAATTCAGTCAGTTGCGCACATAGTTTAAGCTCTTGAGTAGTGGAGCGAATTTACTTGGACTCTAGTTAGAGTCGGGGCTTACGTGATGGTCTCTGTAACTCTTAGAGTACGCTGTACTTCTCACTGCCTAGGGAGTTCACAAACCACGATCCATCAGAGGGGCCCAATGAAGCTACCGGGGCCATGAACTCGGTTGGTTTTACGCACAGGGTTGGCTATGGTAACTCTCTAGAGTTCACAAAGCTCACAAGGCTACCTTTGGGGGTACCAAATCCATGGTTGCTGATCCATCGATGAATAGGTTTAAGCCCTTCCTCATGAGTTAATACCGAAATTGAACCACAAATCTGAGGGGTCTTATGCATGGTTGGCCTATCTAAAGCGCACACTGTAGCCCTCATTTTCTTCGCCTGCAAGGTCGGGCCCATTCACGGGAGGGCATTGTCCTCCATTCCCCGTGACGCTGCCAGAAAGCTATACAGACGGCATAGGGGTTACGCTGACTGGTTATTTGAGAACTTTTAGCACTTTGGATTTTAGTTGACTCGTGGCCTTTGACTTTTGGTCTTCTGGTTGACTTTTGGCTCTTTTAGTTTTTGGTCATTTGAAGACTTTGAGCCCCTTTTTTTTGGCTTTTGGTCAACTCTTTGGCCTTTTGGCTTTTGGTCATTGACTCTGTCAGCTGCCCTCATAGGTATGCGTACAATGGCCTTCACGAGCTTTTTAGGGCCACTGGCTCCTCACCGCTGCCCGAATGGTGATCTTCATAGGTCTTATGCGTAGTTGGTCCCTTTTGAGATTTGGTCCTTTTAGGACTTGTCTTTTCTCTTTTTTTTTTTTTGGGACTTGGCTAGGCTGCCTTTTTATGATAAGCAGCCATCGTTATCGCCAACTGCATATATACAGTTGACTGTATGATTCATTCTACTATTATCATATGGTTGACCAATAATTGACATTTCACTGTTGCTGACAATGTCATAAGGACTTTTGTATCATGTTTAAAATAATGTATCAGCTTAGCGATGATGGCAACTTTGATGAGCGATTGATCGGCAATAGCGATAGTTATTCTCTTTTCTTTTTATGATCATCGATACCTGATGATGCAATTTCGATGGAGATTTTCTATCGGCGATGAGCGTCAACGCTTGTAACGATCATCGACACTTTTTTGTTCGGTGACGATTTAATATGCTATCTTCAAATGTCTTGGAAGACTGAAGACTTTTGGCGATGATCTAGAATGCTGTCTTGGAAGACGATGATGGGTATTTTCACCTGAAAGATGATGATAGGTATTTTCGCCTGAAAGACGATGATAGGTATTTTCGCCTGAAATTGCTTATCTGTATCGTTTGTCTGTATTGTTTGTAATATACCAGCTTGATGGTGATATTAATTTCAGGCAAAATTTTGTAGAACTCTCTTGATGGCTCTCACCTTCTTCGTCTTTCTTTATTTGCTATCATATGATCTTGATATGCTTTGTCATATGATTTTGATATGATTTTGATATGCTTGCTAACTTCTTCCTTATTCATCCTATTCATCTTGCCCCCTTTTGATACAGAATTATTATCTTGATAATGTTCTGTATCAAAATCGGTAGCGCCTTCATTATTATCTTGACAATTTCCATTTTGCCAACGCGAGTATAGGCCAACATAGGCTTTCATTTACTTCTTTGAAGAATTTTACTTTCATTGAGCACACTTTATCTCATTTGGCTTTGAACTTGCCCCCTGGATATGATTGTGACTGTTATTGGAGATATATTTTCGTTCTTGGAGACATTGAGGTAGTATATTTCTGTAGAAGACTGCAGGATTTATGGTCATATTTATCGACTAAGTTGCCCCCTTTTGATGCAGAATCATAACTCTGATAATTTTCTAGAGCAAAATCAACAAATATATTTACGGACGATATCTCTTAAGGAAATGAGCGTTGACTGGTATATTGATTCCCTGTTTGTCTTGATCTACAACTCGATACGCTCCATTAGAATATACTTCTTTTATTATGTAAGGGCCATCCATTTAGACTCAAACTTGCCTCCTGTTCAATGGGTGACCACGATTGGTCTTTTTAACATTAGCACCATATCCCCCTTTTTGAAAGAGCGATATTTAACTCGCTTATCAAAGGCGACTGATATTCTTGCTTAGTATGCTTGCAAACGCTGTTGTGCAGCCAGGCATCTCTCGTTAAGTAAATCCAATTCCTTCAACCTTATTTTGCATTATCATCATCAGTTATAGACTGATGTACTGCCACTCTTAGTGACGCTACTTGTATTTCAAATGGAATTACTGCTTCCACACCATAGACTAATGAATACGATGTTGCCCTTGTGGCTGTTTGATGAGTAGTATGCCCATAGCGCTTCCTGTAACCTTTCATCCCAATCACGTTTGTTTCTTGTCACTTTTTTCTTTAATATTTTGACTGTTGTTTTGTTGAATACCTCTGCTAATCCGTTAGCCGGTGGATAGTAAGGCGTTGAGAACGAGTGATGGATATTGAATTTCTGACAAAATTTTTTCATACCTTTATTTTTGAAAGGAGTGCCATTGTCTGTAACAATTTTCTTTGGGATACCATGTCGGTATATTATAGCGTGGCGGATGAAATTAACCACATCTTTTCCTTTAACATTTCGCAAAGCAACTGCTTCAGTCCATTTGGAGAAATAATCGGTTGCTGCCAGAATATACTGTTTTCCTTTGGATGAAGGTGGGTTTATAGGACCGATTACGTCAAGCCCCCAAGCAGAGAAGGGCCAAGAGGCAATAGACTGGTGCAAGTCTTTCGGAGGCATGTGTATAACATCTCTATGAATCTGGTATTCATGGCATCGCTTCGCATAATCTATCGCGTCTTCAAACATAGTGGGCCAATAATATCTCATTCTATGTACTCGATGAAATAAATTTTGACCAGCTTGATGTGCCCCACACTCCCCAGAGTGTGCTTCCTGCAGCACCTGGATCGCTTCTTGCTTATTTAAACAACGTAGCAACACTCCGTTGTAAGCAGATAACAAATTTACTTGATCGCTGTCTGATTTGCTGCCTTTACGCGGGCTCTTCTGGTAGGATGTTGAATTTGAGATAATCAATGAAAGGCTGATGCCAATCATCTATTGTAATTTCCAAGCATGATACAGAAAGGGCTTCAATAACTTCTTCAACAACTTCTGCTGATGGTAAAAATCTTCTTTCCTCTATAGTTACTTGAAGAGGGCTTCGATTAGGGCAAGACAGAGCTGCCGCCAAACTGGCTAAGGCATCGGCTTTTGCATTCTCTGACCGGGGAATATGCTTGATTTCAACATAGGAAAAATATTCCAACAATTGTTGTGCCTTCCGACAATATGGCAAAAGTTCTTGCTTTTTTATTTCGAATTCAGTCGTCAATTGATTTATAATCAATTTAGAATCACTGAAAATATGCAATACTCTTATCTCAATTTCTTTAGCCATCTCCATTCCAATAATCAGGGCTCTATACTCGGCCTCATTGTTCATGCATGTAGTTCCTAATGTAAAGGAGTAAGGTAATAAATCACCTTGGGGAGTAATGAATATCACTCCTGCCCCCGCTCTTGATGTTCGAGAAGCGCCATCAAAATACATCTGCCACAGATTCTGTGATTCAGTCAACATGACTTGCTCATCCGAAAAGTCATCACTGATGGCTTCGGACTCCACTATAGGGTGCGCTGCTAGGAAATCTGCCACAGCCTACCCTTTCACAGCTTTTGCCGGTTCATATGTAATAGCGTACTCTAAAAGTAACAACATCCATTTAGCTAACTTTCCAGACAAGATCGCCCTTGTCATCAGAAACTTTATCGGGTCAGCCCTCGAAACCAATGTTATATCGTGCGATAGACAATAATATAATGCCTCAACTTCTGTACTGCGAATATTAACGCGAAGCATTCCTTCTCAATTGAGGAATAATTGCACTCTGCACCTATCAAAGTTCGACTTATGTAATAGACGGCTGTTTCTTTTCCAAATTCATTTTTTGTGCTAACAGAGCTCCTAAGGAATGGTCGGCTGCAGACGTGTATAAGATAAGCGGCTTCCCTTTTATTGGAGCTGCCAGTATTGGTGGCTTTTTCCGCAACTCTTTTATCGAGTCGAATGCATTCTGACAGGATTGACTCCACACAAATTCTATATCCTTTTTCATCAAATGAGAAAACGGCTGACATCTTCCGGCCAGATTTGAAATGAATCGACGGATATATGCTAATTTTCCTTGCAAACTCTTTAGTTCTTTTAATGTTTTTGGTAGTGGCATATCCTGAATAGCTTTGACTTTTCCAGGGTCAATCTCAATGCCCCTATGTCGAACAATAAAACCCAAAAATTTTTCGGAGGACACTCCGAATGCGCACTTAGCAGGATTCATCTTTAATTATTTCTTTCTAAGTCGCTGGAAAATCGACACTAAGTGTTTGCGATGTTCCTGATGACTTCCTGACCTGACCACCAAGTCGTCAACATAACACTCAATGTGCTTATACATCATATCTTGAAAAATGTTCTGCATCGCCCTCTGATATGTTGCCCCAGCATTTTTAAGCCCAAACGGCATCACCTTATAACAGAAAATTTCCAATGAAGTTCTAAACGCCGTCGCCTCTTCATCCTCAAGAGCCATTCGAATTTGATTATATTTCGCATAACCGTCCATAAAGGACATAACAGCATACTGAGTCGTACTATCAATTAGTAATTCAGTTATCAGGAGCAAAAAATCATCCTTCGGACAGGCTTCATTCAGGTCTATAAAATCGATGCACACTCTGACCTGTCCATTTTTCTTTCTTACCGGGATGATATTCGATATCCACTTAGGATACTTGACTTCCCTAATAAATTCGACCTTTATCAACTTATTAACTTCTTCCTCGATGAGGGGAACCAGATCTAGATGAAATCGCCTTTGCACCTGTTTAACTGGCCTCATCTCCTTAGAGACATTTAGACGGTGTAACACCACGGAAGGCTCCAATCCGGGCATTTCTGCATACGTCCAGGCAAATACATCTTTGTTTTCTCTAAGAAGCTGAACGTATTCTGTCGTCTCTTGTTCAGAGAGGTTGGCGCTAATGAACGTGTTTCGTGGTTCCTCTTTCGTACCCAAGTTTATTTCTAACAGGCTATCCGTCGTTGGTTGCTTTTCATCCTCCATTTGCTTTAGAGCTGCCTCAGGATGCTCCATTACTTTGGTATCTTCTTTCACTGGCTCCTTTACCGTAACCATGTTTGCTGACAACCTTGCCCCCATGTCTTTAAATTTTCTTCGCCTTTCCTGGCCGATCCCAATTGAAATTCCTTTCTCATGATTTAGGCCACTGGAGTCTTCACAATCGAGGCCCATACCTTTCATGACCTCCTTGCTTGTCCTATCTTTGATAATTATCTGATTCTTGTCTATCATCCACTTATAATACACTTCAATGTATAGCAGTTCTCCATTGGATGTCCCACTAGACGATGATAGCAATAAAAAATTTACTCCCCGGGTCTTGTCTCCTCCTCGGGGCGTTTAGGCTCTGACAATTCTATTGCGCCAACTTTCAATAATTGTTCCATCATTGGAATGACATCTTCCTTATCAAAAGTAAATCCCGCATGCGAATTAAGAGTTCGAACCTTTTTATTTCTTCTTGATTGAGCCAAGTCCTCTTTTCGCCTCGTACTTTCTTCCTTGAAACCTTTCACACTTTCACGTTGCTAATAGCGATCACTGGTATTTGCTGTTATCCTTCTAGGATCCCTTCGAGCCACATCATGGTGAAATTTCAACACCATTTGATTTACTAATTCCAAAGCATGAGCCTTTGCGGCCAACTCATGAAGAGTGTTGATGTTGAAATTGGCCAGTCCCATTATGAATTCCTTTTTCATAGAGTTCAAACATATCTTAACTTGCTCAGTTTCTTTTAGCAACGGTTTGCACAAAGTTCCCAATGCCTTCCATCTATCTACATAGCTCCTTGCCGACTCGTCTTTGCCTTGTCGTACAGAAGCCAACTTAACAATATTAATGTCATGACTTGGGGAGAAAAACTGAGATGTGAAAGCATCTTGCATCTGCTTCCAAGTGCGGATAGAACCCGGAGCCAAATTGAAATACCATTGGAATGCACTACCTGTCAGCGATGTCCCGAATAATTGCAAACAATATTGTGGTACTGCAGAGAGATCTCCCATACTGGTAATGAAGCGCTTCAAATGTTCTTTAGGGGATCCTTTCCCATCAAACTTTTAAAAATTTGGACACCTGAAACTGGCTGGGAAGGGAATATCATCCACCTCTCTTGGATATGGCGCATGGTATCTAAAATGTCTAGTATTTTCTTGTTCCTTTTCCATTCGGCCATCCTTTTCAATGACTGTTACTTGAGCTGCATTATGCATGAAAGTCGCCAAGGATTCTTGAGACTTCTGCATTCTTCCATTAACACATTATGGGCTTCTGTCATTTCATTGAAATGACCCTCTGTAGTTGCTCTATACTCTGGATTTGTTCCAGCCATGAACACCGCAGCTTCTCCACTTGTTGACGAAGCGATAATTGAAGGAGAGTAAGAGTACGCTGATATAACGGGGCTTGTAAAAAAGGGAGGGGACAGAGTTTCATCGGGCTTTTTCGTGCTCCCTGTGGCATCAATTGACTGAGATGACGTCGATACTGGTGAATCTTTTCAGGATGGCATTGGCGATCTAATGATCAATGCTTTTCCCTTTTGTTCTCTTGTTCGTTCAGCCATTGAAGCATTTAAAGTCAAAAAGTCACGTGCTGTCAAATGGGGAACTGTTTACGCTGTTTGCGCTATCCACGCAGGATAAATTGCCGGAGGAGCAAGTTCAGAATTTCTTCTAACTTGCTTCGCGTTACGGGCCCTCTGATTCTTAATGAATGCTGATTCATTCCCAAATTTCTGAAGTTTCATGATCTTGCCTTACGAGAGGTCACGACGGTCCATCCTGCATTGTCTTCTGATGACTGGGGTGAAGCAGAAATGACCCCAGCTGTCACTTGAGCCCTGCTACTTTTACGCACATGACTCGGTGCGTATTCTATCACGAACCCTGTCGGGGTGAATAAGAAGTTCACTTTTCTTAAGAGGATTGCCACGGGTAATAAGTCGTAGTTGAATTTTCAAAACCTTCAATCATGAAACATAGTTATAATTAGTAATTGAACGATTAGAGTGATATATCTTAGAGATGAAGGGGAGGACTTCCCACTGAGAGTCACCATTTTGGGGTCCATAGGATGCCAAACCATGACGAATGTTCGTAACAACTTCACTGTTGATATTTTAAATAAGATAATAAGATAGGGTTCCCCAGCAGAGTCACCATTTTGTTTCGACAAAGAAACAAATGCATTTGATTTGGGAGATTGTCTTATTCAAACATAACATAGAAAGAGTACTAGGAACATTCATCACATTTTATTGATACTGAGTTCATTTACATCCTCTTTACATCCCTTGATTCTAAGATAGATCATTTAGAAATGAAGGACTTGTGCTTTAAGTATCAAAAGTTCATCTCGACAGCCTTTCGACGTCTGTTTCAACCATCTCCTAGGACTTAGGAGGAATGTCAATCTGATCGACGGGTCTTTAATGAAATAAAGACTTCATCAGCATAACGGCGCCTGTTTCAACAATCCTCTGGGACTTAGGAGGAATGTCGATTCGATCGACTGTTCTTTCTCCTTTGAACCCATGAATAGGAGAAAGCCCGGAGAAAGGAAGCCTGGCCCACAGATTTCAGCATCATGACGGCCTTTGGACTTCACAAACTGCAGGGCAGCCTGGTTGCGAGGACCCGCGCAACCGATACCGGTTGCGTGGCCATGCGCAACTGCCAAGAGACTCTTCTACCTTCTGTCTTCTGCTCCGCTCTGCTTCTCTTGGAAATCTTCAAAATTACCCCTAATGAAGGAGGGGAAGGGGTATTTATAGACCCTTGCACGTGTGAAAATCCTGATCTTAGCGATATGGGACTATTTTTCAGTGCTTTAGATCATTCTAAACGAAGCCCTTTATGCAGTGCATTTCGAGGTCCCGTGCAACTGATATTTCTGTTCCGTGGTCTTGCGCAACTAGAATTTATTGTGCGGAACCGCCAAACTAATAGTGGTTACGCGGTCCTGCGCACTCTCTTAAAAGCTATTTCTATTTTCTTCTATTCAAAAGTTCTTTCAAACTCCTTATCTCTTCTTGCTTCAATCCTTCACCATTTTTTGTGCCTCAACACCCTTCCCATGGTTTAAACCAATGGGTTCTTCATAATCAAAACCCATGTTTTCCGTAATCTTTTTACTTTCTGGACTATACCATGGTATACATTGTTTTGAGTCTTCCTCTTGTCTTTATTGCTTCCGAAGCATAGAACTCTATTGGCTCAAGATATTTTTCACTCGCCTTAACTTGAAATATTCCTGGAGCGGCTGAAAATGGCTTATTTCTTTCAGCATATGGCAGCGGCATCGTAAAATTTAACTATAAAATTTTTAACTGTTCAAATGACAGCAAAGTTAACGGTGGTTGTCCCGGCTGTCTTAAATGTTTTGGTACAAAATAGAACTTCTTGTTGATTTCTGTGGTTTCAGATGGTCCTGCTTTTTCTGTTGTTTCTGTAATTGCACTTTCCTAATCATCTTTTAGGGCGCTACTCTCATCCTTATTCATCTTTTCGATAACAAACTCTTTATAGTAGCTAGCGTCTACAAAGAAGGACTCGGCTTCTGTATATGGTTTTGCATCGGCCATAACTTTATGTTGTACTCCATCTTTACAGTATTTGAAACACTGATGCAGAGTAGAAGGTATGATATTATACTGATGTATCCACGACCTTCCTAGGAGAAGGTTGTATGTCGTCAATGCACTTATAATGTGGCACACAACATCAGTAGTTAATTCTCCTATTTCCAATGTTACCGTAATTTTTCCAAGTGCGCGTTGCCCATCTTGATTAAAACCCTGTATCATCATTCCGCTGGGGCATAGCTCTGAGCGACAGTGTTTTAACTTGCTTAACATCGAAAGTGGCAAAAGATTCAATGCAGACCCATTATCTATCATAATTCATTTGACTCTCTTCCCACGGATATGGCCCTCTATCATCAGTGGCCTATTATGTTCTCCCTCGCAGATCGAATCGTCATCAGAAAAAGAAACGACTGAGAGATAGTCCTCTTGTTCATCAAGTTCTTCATGCTCTAACTCTGCCAGCAAAGTTTCTCTAATGTCATGATCGGACAATGCCTGGATCAGACTCTGTCGAAATTCGTCTTAGAGCTTAAGTGTATTATAAACACTTAATCGGGCTGGTATTCCTTTTAGATGACTTACTATGTCTAAGTCACTTTCGTCACCTCATTCTTCTTTTTTGTCTTGTCACCATTACTCTGTCTTTTAATTATTTCTTTACTAGTGACTTCTAATTTTTGCTTTATAGGACTCACCACCTTTTTACCTGATCGTAACGTGATTACTGCAACCTTCTTTGTCGCTTTGCAATTTCCTTCGCCATTCGCATCTTGGTCCTCTTTCGGACTGTAAGCATGTTTACGATCTCCAAGGATCCCCTTTTCTTTTCTTTTCCCAGTACTATCTCGCCCTTATCAATCAGTCGTTGTATTATACACTTCAATGTATAGCAGTTCTCTGTCAGATGTCCTACTAGAAGATGATAACGACAGAAATCCCTTTCTTTGGTTCTTGTCATGTCTTCTGGGCGTTTAGGCTCGGGTAATATTGTCGTGCCAGCTTTTAATAACTGTTTCATCATAAGGGCGACATTTTTCTTATCAAACGCAAACCCCTCATGAGAATTCAGCATTCTAGGCCTCTTCCCATTATATCTGTTTCTTGACTGACTCCCTTCTTTGCGTCGGTCTGGTCTTCTTTCCCTCGAGTCCCTTGCATCTTTACCTCTTCTGTCATGATCGACAGCGTTCATGGTTGTCCTACTGAATACCCTCCTAGCTGTATCATGGTGAAATGCCGGGATCTTGCAGGTCATCAGCTCCAACGTGTGGGCTTTAGTGGCCAAATCATGAAAGGTTCTAATATCGGCGCTAGTAAGTCTGAACGCAATCCCTGTCCCATAGAATTCAAACACATTTTTACTTGTTCTTTCTCTTCTGGTAATTGTTTACATGAAGCCCCCAACATTTTTTATCTGTTTATAAATTTTTCTACCAGCTCTCCTTTCCTCTGCCGTATAGAGGCTAGCTCCGTAATACTGACATCACGTTCCGAAGAGAAAAAGTTTGACATGAAGACCTCTTGCATTTGTTCCCAGGTGCGTATTGATCCTGGTGCCAAACTAGAATACCATTGAAATGCTTTGTGCGTTAGTGATGAACCAAATAATCGCAGGCAATACTGTGGTATTGTAGAAAAATTTCCCATACTGGTGATGAAGTGCATCAAATGCTCCTCCGGGGATCCTTCTCCATTGAACTTTTAAAAATATGAATGCTTGAAATTGGTTGGAAATGGGATATCTTCTACTTCCATTGGATATGGCGTTCGATACCTAAAACGTCTGGTATTTTCGCGTTTTCTTTCTGCTCTAACCACCTCTTCGACCACTTACCTCACTTCATCTTGTGTCACAGTTCTTGCCACTGGGATAGACCCTAGTGACCCTACCCCCTGTGGTGGGAGAACGTCAGGCTGATTTTCTTGCCCCTTCGTTGCATTCTCGGGAATCACCTTTCGAGCTATGTTATGTGCAAGGGTTGTCAGTGCTTCTCTAAGGTGTCTGCATTCTTTCATTAATGCATTCTGGGCTTCTGCCATTGCATTGAAACAATCCTCTGTAGTTTCTCTATAGTCTGGATTTGTTTCGGCCATGAATACTGCAGTTTCTCCACTTTTTGATGAAGCAGTAATTGAAGGAGAGTAAGAGTATGCTGACTAACGGGGCTCACAGAAAAGGAGAGGATGGAGTTTTATTGGATTTTTTCATGCCCCCTGTGGCATCAATTGACTGAGATGATGCTGATACTGGTGAATCTATCTGGGATGACATTGGCGATCTGATTACCAACGCTTTTTCCTTTTCCTCTCTTATCTTTTCAGCCATTGGAGCGTTTAAAGCTGGGAATTCATGTGCTGTCAATTGGAGAATTATTTGCACAGGATAAATCACTGGAGGAGCAAGTTCGGGATTTCTTTTAACTGTGTTACGTGTCACAGGCCCTTTGATTCTTAATGAAGGCTGATTCATCCTAGAATTTCTGACGTTTCGTGCTCTTGCCTTACGAGAGGTTACAACGGTCCAGCCTGTATTGTCATCTGATGATTGGGGCGAGGCAGAAATGACCCTAATTGTTACTTGAGCCGTGCCACTTTTACTTGCATGACTTGGTGTTTATTCTATCATGAACCCAGTTGAGGTAAATCAGAAGTTCACTTTTCTTACCATGAGTAGTAAGTTGTAGTCGGATTTTAAAACCTTCAATCAGGAAACATAGTTATAATCAGTAAGTGAACAATTTGGGTGATCTATCTTAGGGATGAAGAGGACCTCCCACTGAGAGTCGCCATTTGGCATCCATAGGATGCCAAACTGTGATGAAAGTTCGTAACAGCTTCACTGTTAATATTTAAATAAGACAATAAAATTATATTTCCCAGCATAGTCGTCATTTTGTTTCGACAAAGAAACAAATGCATTTGATTTGGGAAATTGTCTTATTCAAACATAACAGATAAGGAGTACTAAGAACATTCATCACATTTCATTGATACTAGGTTCATTTACATCCTCTTTACATCCCTTGATTCTAAGATAGATCATTTGAAAATAAATGACTGGTGCTTTAAGTATCAAAAGTTCATTTCGACAGCCTTTCGACGTCTGTTTCAATCTTCTCCTAGGACTTAGGAAGAATGTCGATTAGATCGACGAGTCTTCAATAAAATAGAGATTTCAGTGGCATAACGATGCTCGTTCAACCATCCCTAATACTTAGGAAAAACATCAATTTGATCGACTAATCGTTCTCTTCTGAAAAGTAGAAGAAAGCCCGAAGAAAGGGAAGCCTTGAACGGATACTTCGGCAGCATAACGGCCCTCAAACTTCATAGACTGCAGGGCAGTCTAGTTGCGCGGACCCACGCAACTGGTATCGGTTGCGCGGTCCTGCGCAACTGACAGGAGACTTCTCTCCTACCTTCAGTCTTTTGCTTCGCTTCACTTATCTTGAAAATCTTCCATCGCCCTTAATGAAGGAGGGGAAGGGATATTTAAAGACCCTCGCATGTGTGAAAATCCTGATCTTAGCGATGTTGGACTAATTTTCAGTGCTTTAGATCATTTCTGAAAAGGACCATTTCTGCAGTACAATTCGGTGTGCCGTGCAACTGAAATTCTCATTGCACGGACCTGCGTAAGGGAGATTGATTGTGCAAAGCCGCGCAACTGACATTAGTTGCGCGGACCTACGCACCCTCTTGAAAACTATCTCTACCTTCTTTTCAAAAGTTCTTTCTATCTCTTTATCTTTCCTTGCTTAATTCTTTCATCATTTTTTATGCCTCAACACCCCACATTCTCTAGAGTATGCTTCTCGCAACACCTGATTTGCTTCTTGCTCACCTAAGCAACGTAACAACACTCCGTTGTAAGATTTTTTATATAATACTTCACCACATATGATGAATCTATTTGATCGTTGTCTGATTTGTTGTCTCTGCGTAGATTCTTCTGATAGGATGTTAAATTTGAGATAATCTATGAAAGGCTGACACCAATCATCTATTGTAATCTCTAGGCATGATACAGGAAGGGCTTCAATAATTTCTTCAACAACCTTTGCTAATGGTAAAAATCTTCTTTCCTCTATAGTTACTTGAAGAGGGCTTCGATTAAGGCAAGATAGAGCTGCTGCCAAACTAGCCAAAGCATCAGCTTTTGTGTTTTCTGACTGGGGGATATGTTTGATTTCAACATAGGAAAACTGTTCCAACAACTGTTGAGCGTTCCCACAGTATGACAAAAGTTTCTACTTTCTTATTTCGAATTTAGTTGTCAATTAATTTATAATCAATTTAGAATCCTTGAAAATATGTAATACTCTTATCTCCATTTCTTTAGCCATCTCCATTCCAATGATCAGGGCTCTATACTCAGCCTCATTGTTCGTATATGCAGTATCTAATGTAAAGGAGTAAGGTAGTAAATCACCTTAGGGAGTAATGAATATCACTCCTACCCCCGCTCCTGATATTCCAGAAGCGCCATCAAAATACATCTACCACAGATTCTGTGATTCAGTCAACATGACTTGCTCATCCGAAAAGTCATCACTGATGGCTTCGGACTCTACGACAGGGTGCGCTGCTAGGAAATCTGCCACTGCTTGCCCCTTTACTGCTTTTTCCGGTTTGTATGTAATAGTGTACTCTGAAAGTAACAACATCCGTTTAGCTAACCTTCAAGACAACATCGATCTTGTCATCAAAAATTTTATCGGGTCAGCCCTTGAAACTAATGTTATATCGTGCGACAGACAATAATGCCTCAACTTCTGTACTGCGAATATTAACGCTAAGCATTCCTTCTCAATCAGGGAATAATTACATTTTGCACCCATTAAGGTCCGATTTAAGTAATAAAGAGTTGTTTCTTTTCCAAACTCATTCTTTTGTGCCAACAGAGCTCTAAGGAATATTCGGCTGCAGATGTGTACAAAATAAGCGGTTTCCCTTTCACCGGAGCTTCCAGTACTGGTGGCTTTTTCAGTAATTCCTTTATTAAGTCAAATACATTTTGACAAGCTTGACTCCATACAAATTCTATATCCTTTTTCATCAAATGAGAAAATGGCTGACATCTCCCTGCCAGATTCGAAATAAACCGACAGATGTTAATTCCTTTAATGTTTTTAGTGGTGGCATATCCTAAATAGCCTTGACTTTCTCGGGGTCAATCTCAATGCCCCTATGCTGGAAAACAAAACCTAAAAATTTTTTGGAGGACACTCCGAATGTGCATTTAGTGGGATTCATCTTCAATTGTTTCTTTCTGAGTCGCTGAAAAACTGACGCCAAGTGTTCACGATGTTCTTGATGGCTTCTTGACCTGACCACCAAGTCATCAATATAACATTTAATGTGCTTGTGCATCATGTCTTGAAAAATGCTTTACATCGCTCTCTGATATGTTGCCCCAGCATTTTTAAGTCCAAACGGCATAACCTTATAATAGAAAATTTTCAGTGATGTTCTAAATACCGTTGCCTCCTCGTCTTCAGGGGCCATTCAAATTTGATTATATCCCGCATAATTGTCCATAAAGGACATAACGACATATTGAGTTGTACTATCAATTAGTAATTCAGTTATTGGGAGCGAAAAATAATCCTTCGGGCAGGCTTCATTTAGGTCTCTAAAATCAACGCATACCCTGACTTGTCCATTTTTCTTCCTTACCGAGACGATATTCGATATCCACTTAGGATATTTAACTTCCCTAATAAATTTGACCTTTATCAACTTATTAACTTCTTCTTCAATGAGGGGAACCAGGTCTGGATGAAATCGCCTTTGCGCTTGTTTAACCGGCCTTTTCTCTTTAGAAATATTTAGTTGGTGTAACACCACAGAAGGTTCCAATTTGGGCATCTCTGCATATGTCCAAGCGAAAACATCTTTATTTTCTTTAAGAAGTCGAACGTATTCTGCAGACTCTTGTTCAGAGAGGTTGGCGCTAATAAACGTGTTCCGTGGTTCCTCTTTCGTACCCAAGTTTATTTCTAACAGACTACCTGTCGTCGGTTGGCCCCCATCCTCCATTTGCTTCGGAGCTACCTCAGGACGTTCAACTACCTCAGCACTTTCTTTTGCTAGCTCTTTTACCATAACCATATTTACTGACGACCTTGCCTCTATGTCTTTAAATGTTTTTCGCCTTTCCTGGCCGATTCCAATCGAAATTCCTTTCTCGTAATTTAAGCCGATGTAGTCTTCGCAGTCGAAACCCGCACTTTTCGTGACCTCCTTGCTTGTTCTGTTTTTGATAAATTATCTCATTCTTGTCTACCATTCACTGTACAATACATTTCATTGTATAACAATTCTCTGTTGGATGTCCCAGTATGCGGTGATAGCGATAAAAATTTTGCTCCCCGCGTCTTGTCGCCTCCTTGGGGCATTTAGGTTATGGCAATTTTATCATGCCAACTTTCAATAACTAGTCCATCATTAGAATGACATCTTCCTTATCGAATGCAAACCCCTCATGCGAATTGAGTGTCCTGATCTTTTTATTTCTTCTTAATTAAGTCAACTCTTCTTTTTTCCTTGTATTTTCTTCCTTTAAACTTCTTACACTATCATGCTGCTGATAACGATCAATAGTATTTACTGTTATCCTGCTAGGAGTCCCCTGAGCTGCATCATGGTGAAATGTCGACACTTTTCAATTCACCAATTCTAAAGCATAAGCCTTAGCGACCAAATCATGAAAATTTTTTATGTCGGCACTGGCCAGTCTGATTATGAATTCCCTTTTCATAGAGTTCAAACACATCTTGACTTGCTTACTTTCTTCTAGAAATGGTTTGTACAAAGTTCCCAATGTCTTCCATCTATCTATATAACTCCTTACTGACTCGCCTTTGCCTTGTCGTACAGAAGCCAACTTAACAATACTGTTTTAATAAGAAAACAAATGCGTTTCATTTGGGAGATTTATTCAATGATAACAAAGAATTTAATGAGAACATTCATCACATTTATCTGAGTTCATTTACATCCTTTGATCCCTTGATTCTGAAAATAAAGTACAATTAATACAATGTATTGAATGAAAGAGAAGATAGCTTGATGGAAATTTTGGCAGCCTTCCGGCGCTATTTCAATCATCTCCTAGGACTTAGGAGGAATTGACGATTCGATCAACCAGTCTTCAAGGAGATTAAAAATTTTAGCAGCCTTTCAGCGCCTGCTTTGATCATCTCCTAGGACTTAGGAGGAATGTCGATTTGATCGATGAATCTTCCTCCTTTGAACCCATCAAATAGAAGAGAACCCGGAGAAAGGAAGCCTAGCCCATGGATTTCGGCAACATGACGACTCCTCGGCTTTAAAACTGCAGAACAGCCTGATTGGGCAGACCCGCGCAAAGGATATAGCTTGCGCGGTCCTATGTAAACCCCTTGGCACGATCACTCTAACCTTCAGTTCTCTCTTCTTGCTCCACTTGTTCTCCGAAATCTTCAATTTTTCCACCCCTAATCAAGGAAGGAAAGGGGTATTTATAGGCACTCACACGTGCGAAAACCTCAACCTTAGCGATGTGGGACAAAACAAGCTACATTTATCTTGCCCTTATCAACGCAGTGTGATGTCGATTGCACGGAACCGCGCAGATGATATCGTTTGCGCGGTTCCGCACAAAGCATACGTCTTGCGCGGTCCTGCGCAAAGTCCTTCCTTCAGTCTTTCGATCTTCATTTGTTTCCATTCTTCTCTTATTTTTACTCCTCAACAAATACTAACGTCATGGCTTGGGGGGGGGGGGGGGGGGGAAATGAGATGCAAAAACACATCGCATCTATTCCCAAGTACAAATTGACCCTGGAGCCAAACTGGAATAATATCTGAATGCCCTACCCATCAACGATGTCCCGAACAGTCGTAAGCAATATTGTGGTACTGTAGAGAGATCTCCCATACTGGTGATGAAGTGCATTAAATGTTCCTCTGGGGATCCTTTCTCATTAAACTTTTGAAAGTCCGGACACTTGAAACTGGCTGAGAAGGGAATATCATCCACCTCTCTTGGATACGACGTTTGATACCTGTAAGGACTAGTAGTTCCGTGTTCCCTTTCCATAAGGACAACTTTTTCAACAACTGTCATTCGGGCCACACTATGCATGAAGGCCGCCAAGGCCTCTTTAAGGTTTCTGCATTCTTCCATTAATGCATTTTGGGCTTCCGTCATTTCATTGATGCGATCCTCTATAGTCGCTTCTCATCTTTGGTTCGTCCTTGCCATATGCACTGTAGCCTTTATATTCTTGGATGGAACAGTAACTGGAGTCGAGCAAGAATAGGCTGACGTAACAGGACTCGTGGAAAAGGGAGGAAATGGAGTTTCATTGGTCTTTTCTATGCCCCCTGTAGCATCAATTGATTGAGGTGATGTTGATACTGGTGAATTTTTCTGAGATGGCATTGGTGATTTGATCACCAGCACTTTTCCTTTTTGTTCTCTTGTCCATTTAGCTACCGGGGCATTCAAAATAGGGAAATCACACGCTGTCAATTGTGGAGCTATTTGCTCAGGATATATCACCGGAGGAGCAAGTTCGGGATTCTTTTTAATTGTATTACGCGTTATTGGCCCTCTGATTCCCAATGAAGACTGATCCATTCTATAACTTCTAACATTTCATGCTCTTGTCTTACGAGATGTTACAACGGTCCAGCCTGCATCATCTTCCGATGATTGGGGTGAAGCAGAAATGACCCCAACTGTTACCTGAGCCATGCCACCTCCACTTGCACGAGTTCGAGTCAGGTACTTTGGAATTCTATTTAGCATGTATTTTATCACGAATCCTGTTGGGGTGAATCGAAAGTTCACTTTTCTTACAGGAGTTGCCAAGAGTAGTAAGTCGTAGTCGGGTTTTAAAACCTTCAAACACAAAACATAATTATAATTAGTAGATGAACAATTAAAGTGATCTATCTTAGAGATGAAGGGGAGAATTTTTCCCTAGCAGAGTTGTCATTTTGTTTCGAATAAGAAACAAATGCATATGATTTGGAAAATTATCTTATTCAAACTTAACAGAGAAAGGTTATTGAGAACATGCATCACATTTCATTGATACTGAGTTCATTTACATCCTCTTTACATCCCTTGATTCTAAGATAGGTCATTTGAAAATAAACGACTTATGCTTTAAATATCAAGAGTTCATTTCGACAGCCTTTCGACGCCTGTTTCGATCATCTCCTACGACTTACGAGGAATGTCGATCCGATCGACGAATCTTCAATGAAATAGAGATTTCAGCAACATAACAGCGCCTGTTTCAACCATCCCTAGTACTTAGGGGAAATGTTGATTCGACCAAATAATCTTTCTCCTTTGAACCCATAAATAGAAAAAAGCCCAGAGAAAGGAAGCCTGGCCCATGGATTTCAACGGCATAACGGCCCCTTATCTTCACAGACTACAGGGCAGCTGGTTACGCAAACCCGCACAACTGATATCAGTTACGCGGTCCTGCACAACTGACAGGAGACTCTTCTCCTACCTTCAGTCTTCTGCTTCGCTCTGCTCCTCTTGAAAATCTTCAATTACCCTTAATGAAGGAGGAGAATGGGTATTTATAGACCCTCGCACGTGTGAAAATTCTAATCTTAGCGATGTGGGATAAATCTTTTAGTGCTTTAGATCACTCTGCAAAGGACCATTTCTGCAGTACGTTTCGGGGTCCTACGCAACTGATATTTACTTTGCATGGACCCGCGCAAGGCATATTAGTTGTGTGGTTCTGCGCAACTGACATTGGTTACGCGGTCCTGCGCTAACCTCCTTTAAAGTTGTCTCTTCCTTCTTCTTTTCAAGTGTTCTTTCCACCTCCTTACCTCTTCTTACTTCAATCCTTCATCATCATTTTTTATGCCTCAACAATTACAACATTCTCTCCACAAAGGCTTAAAAAGAATTTACAACATTCACATAAAGCCACAATCAACCATCCACCACAACACTAGAAATTATAGTGGTTCGCTTGTGTGTACACAAATTGTTTAGAAAAATAGCCACACAACTACTCCACTCCCAATATCCTCTCCCTCGGGATATTGGCTTTCACTATGAAATAGGTTTTTCAAGGTTTACCTAAAACCTTCACAATTGCATCTTTAAGTGAGCTTACACAATTCAAAAACCCCACACTTTGAGATTTTTTGGATCACCTCAGACAAACCAAAATAGAGATTTTCCTGGCACAACCTCAAAAACCAAAAAGAGATTTATAAAAATATAAATATACTTATCTGGATATTCTCCTTTGAAGAAGCCCGGTAGAACCAATTCGAAGTAGATGTTCGATGTCCACACTCACTTATGAAAGGGTTCTAAATGATTTTTAGATTAAATCACTTTGGGCTAGCTTGATTTGATTTTGATTCCAAGAAAGGAAAAAAACTTAAATCCCTTCCTCAAGTAAGATTGGAATATAGAACTCAAAATTAAATACAAAAATCTAATTAGAAGAGAATATTAAATGAGCATTAAATAGCATAAGAATATTACAAACTTATCTCTCAGAGTGATGTCTTGATTTTTCCTGAATGACTTATCAAACTCTGAAAATTGTGCACTATTTATAGGTGTAGAAACTGTTCACTCGACTGGCCCAAAGCTCATCTCGACTGGTCGAAGGACCAACAAGAATTCAAAATTTCAGGCGCGATAAGATAAGATAGGTCCACGACTGGTCGAGTGGCCTGCATGACCGGTTGAGCCATGTACTCGACTGGTCGAGTGGAACCCTGAAAGGTTGCTGGACTTTGAGTCGAGCCTGCTCGACTGGTCAGTAGTCTCCAGGACTGGTCGAGGGTTCAACAGAAAATCTGAAAAATGCATAACAAACCTTAGACTAGTCGAGAAAATTCTTAGACTGTTCAAGCTAGTTGGACTAGTTGAGCACAAGCTAAGACTAGTCGAGAAAAAGCCTATCATGACCCAAAATAAGAATGTAATTAGTATGACCTAACCTAGTGTCAATCTAGGGTCATTCATACCTTATAGGTGAAACTTGAACATTGAAACATCGTTCACTTCGGTTGATAGTTTATCTTGAACTACTTGAAGCTTGTTATTGTATTTTCGAAGATGTGTTTGAAGTAGTGATCTTGTAACTTTGAGTTCCAACTTAAGAAGATTACTTAAGCTTTGAATTCCAAAGTAAAGCACATTATCTTGATATAGTTGAAGCTTGAAAGCTTGATATAGCACTTGATGTTGTACTTGAACCTCTTATTCTTGTACTTGAAGTTCTTGATGTAGAGACTCTTGTTCTTATACTTGAATGTAGGTAAGGATGATATATAGTTGAGCTACACAAGATACAGATTCCAAGAGGCTTTGACACTACGAAATTTGACAAATCTAGGAGCTAGATAAGATAGCATTCTCGATCTCCCCCTTTGTCAAATTTGTGACAAAACACAATACATTAAAATAAGTATAATATGCACAATAAAGAATCATGCACCACCAGTTAAGAAACCAAATAGCAAACCAAATACTCATCCTCAATATATTACTCCATAGAATTCAAGAGGAAAAAATTTGATATTACTTTTCTTCTCCACTCTTCTCTTCTCTACTCCACATCCTCCACATTTCATAAGATTCATAGAATTAATCCAAAAAATAATGAACTAGGAATTATCAACACAAATTCTCCCCCCTTTTTGTCACAATATGACAAAGGAAAGAACTTATAAATGAAGATGGAAGTAAAGAAAAGAGCAATGAGTAATGAGAGAAGATATGGGTAAGATAACCAGTTAAACATATCCAAAATAATAAGAAAACATGTCTAAGTACAGAAAAATAAGAGAAATTCAAGTTTAAAAGTTATCACATAACAGATATTCAAAAACTAATCCAACCTAGAAGGAGCAGGTATGGATGGATCAATTTGATGAAGTCCCTTGTTAATGCGCATAAGATATTTGTGTATATATTTAAATTATATTTCTTGGGACACAAGCATTCCTTCAACCTTCTCCTCAAGAGAGCGCATTCGCGCATCAAAATCAGAAGGCTGATAGTCAGGATCATCCACAGAGTCAGATTGAATCTCATCGAAAATGTCATCCATTTGATATCATTTAGAGGCAAAGCATCCTCCTCTTCATTTGCTTCTGCTGCTCCACTATCACCTACATCAACTTGGCCTGGAGTCAATCTCAAATTTATTTTGTTTATGTTTGAGTTGTTGAATGGTAGATGGTTAATGGGAGCCTCTCCAGCAAGAATAGGCACTAGACTATGGGTGGCTAAAATAGTCATAAGATATGCAAAGGATATGTCACCGTGACATGGATGGAGACGGAACTGAATCATGATATAACAGATAAGTGAAGGAAGACACAAAGAGACTCCAGTAACAATATAATGAAGAATACGAGCCATGAATGTAGTAAGCTTAGTTTTGTTACCAGATCGAGGGTAGACATTTGAAATGAAAATCTGATGGAGAACCCTGTATCTAGGTAACATAAACTTAGAAGTGGCGCATTCCTAGTACTCCATTCCTTATACATATTACATAAAACTCGAGTGAGCATTCTCTTCTCTGATTCAGACGGTTTTGCAACAAGTATATGAATGGGAATACTGTCATCATTGACAGGTATATCCATTAACCCAGAAATAAGATGATGGTCCACTTCAATTGGACCTTCTCTGGTCGTAATTGTAAACGTCAGATTCTCAGAAGAGAAGTCACTAATGTAAGCATACATAGCTTGCGCAATGAAGCGGTATGCCAGTCTGCCCCAATGTAATATGTTATCCCATCCAACAGACTGAAGGAGAGGAACAACGCCAAATGGTGCCAAATAATCAGGATTAACAGTCTTTTCAACTATCACATTGCGCAAGGAATATCCCACACATACTCGGGATCTTCCTCGGGTGACTGAAGATGGCATGCCGTGATAGGAGCGGAACGAGAAGAAGAGGTACCACGAGATCCTTTCTTCTTGTTTCTACCCTCCATTGCAATAAAGAAATAAAGGAATACAAAGAATGTAAAAGTGGCAAGAAGTGTTTCTAGTAGATCAGTTTTTTTTATAGAAAACCCCCAAAATAATCATAAAGCATGAAATAAACCACAAAAATGAAGAAAAGGAAGTGCAAATGACTTAAATCTACAAGAAAATCAAAAATAACACACTAACCATAGAGGAATCGAAGATGGGTTTGACTGGTCGAGGTAGGGCATGTTGAAGAACAAGACCCAAATGAAGAAAAAGAAGATTTTCTCCAAATAAATGGCTAAACCCATGATACATGACCGGTCGAGTACATACTTGACCGGTCGTGCCACAACTGGTCGAGTATGTACTCGATTGGTCGTACATCACACAAAATATGTAATTTTGCATTAAATTTAAATTTTAAAAATAAAAAATATATATTCTGATACAAATAGACAAAAATCATCAGTTCATATTGCAAATACCAAGATTAAATTTCAATCTTACAAACCTGTTTTTGTCGAGCAGTTTTGTGAATATGTCAACAAGTTGATTCTCGGTCTGAATATATTCCAATGAAATTATCTTGTCTTCCACTAATTCATGAATATAGTGATATCTAATGTTAATATGTTTGGTTCGTGAATGCTGAATTAGATTTTTAGAAATATTAATTGCGCTTGAATTGTCACAGTATAAAACTATAGTTTCTTGTGCAAATCCATAATCGCTTAGCATTCTTTTTATCCACACAAGATGAGTACATGCATTACCCGCAGCAATATATTCAGCCTCGAATATGGAGAGCGATACGAAACTTTATTTCTTACTTAGCCAAGAAACTAAATAGTTTCCGACATAGAAACAACCACCATTGGTTGATTTGCGATCATCAATGTTACCAGCCCAATCAGCATCCGTGTAACCAGCTAATTATCCCCTAATATCATGTGGATACTAGAGACCAAGATTAGCTGAACTAGCGACATATCGCAAAATGCGCTTAACAACTATCAGATGTGATACTTAAGGGTTCGACTGATATCTAGCACAAATTCCTACGCTAAATGCAATATTAGGTCGGCTCACAATTAAATAAAGTAAACTACCTATCATATTGTGTTACAACTTTAAAATTACAGTAATGACCGCTTTAGTTGAAGTGGGAATATGCCAATATGTCCCAAAGGGGGGTGAATAGGACTTTTTATATTTTTATGCTAATTAAAATCCTATCAACCCTATCCTGAATAAATATGCAAGTATCAGGATTTCTTCAAAATAACTCTAATGGCTTCCAAGCCAAATAGAGGATGCAATCATAAAACTATTCAAAAGATAAAAAAGATTCTTAACAGAGTTCATGATGGATGTGACTGTGTGTGAGGTGTGATTCTACTTAGTTTCAGAAGGACATATGCATATGTAATATGAAAACAACCAGTGAATCACACAAATAGTAGAAGCAAATAGCAATCTCAAATACAATCATTTTTATAGTGGTTCGACTAAGTGTCTACTCCACTTCCGGTAGACGCACTCAACCCTTGAGTGTACCGAATCTTACTAACAGAGGTTTCACCACAGGTTCACCTCAAACCAGAGGTTTTAAATCAAGTTCACCTCAAACCATTACAACCTACACTAGGCTAACCCTAACGTGTCTACATGACATAACTTTATGCCCCACACAGGAGCAAGGGTCAACACACAGCACCCGAGTTTTAGACCACACAAGCCAAGGATCCATAAAAGGAACCTCACCAATTTGTACTCCCATGAGCAAGGGTCAACACACAGCACTTGAATTTTAGACCACACAGTTCAAGGACCTATACAAGGACCTAAGAGTTTATGATCTCCGCAGAGCAAGGGTAACACAAAGCACCCACCATGTACGCTCCCATCGGAGACCTCCTATGAGGGCTTGAAAGGGTTGAGAAACACCTTAGACCCAATCTTACAGAAGGAATGATCACAAGGGTCCTCTGGACTCTAATGATTTATAGATAAGTATATGAGCCCCATTAAGTACATTGATGAAGATATCCTCCTTTGATGATGAAAAATCTTAAGCTCCCTTGAACCACAACGCAGATGATTTACCAATATAAGGCGACGGGTTGGGTCAAGGTTATGATGGAATCCTACTCTATTAAATATTTTTCTATAAAGGAGATAGAGTGATTCCAATCATCCATGCATTCAAGGCATCCTAGCTTAATAATTTTTCATTAAGATGGTAGTTGCATGATCCTTGAATGTGAAAGTTCATTTCTCAATCCACTCTATTGAATGTCGATGATGAGGGTGGATTGGAGGATGAACTTCCATGAGAGAAAAGCTTAAGGTATGTTTCGACAAAGAAACAAATGCATTTAATTTGGGAGATTGTCTTATTCAAACATAACAAAGAAAGAGTACTATGAACATTCATCACATTTTATTGATCTGAGTTCATTTATATCCTCTTTAGATCCCTTGATTCTAAGATAAATCATTTAGAAATGAAGGACTTGTGCTTTAAGCATTAAAAGTTCATTTCGACAGCCTTCCGGTGCCTGATTCGATCATCTCCTAAGACTGAAGAGGAATGTCATTCCGATCGACGGCTCTTTAATGAAATAAAGATTTCAGCAGCATAACAACACCTATTTCAACCATCTTCTGGGACTTAGGAGGAATGTCGATTAGATCGACTGATCTTTCTCCTTTGAACCCATAAGAGGAGAAAGTCCAGAGAAAGGAAGCCTAGCCCACAAACTTCAGCAGCATGACGGCCTTTGGACTTCACAGACTGCAGGTCAGCCTGGTTGCGCAGACCCGTGCAACCGATATTTGTTGCATGGTCCTGCGCAACTGTCAGGAGACTCTCTTCTACCTTTTGTCTTCTGCTCCGCTTCGCTCCTCTTGAAAATCTTCAATTACCCATAATGAAGGAGAGAAAGGGGTATTTATAGACCCTCGCACGTGTGAAAATCCTGATCTTAGCGATGTAAGACTATTTTTTAGTACTTTACATCATTCTGAACAAAAACCTTTGTACAATTCACTCTGAGGTCCCGCGCAACTGATACTTTCTTTACACAGACTTGCGCAACTGAGATTGATTGCGCGGAACTGCACAACCTATAATGGCTGCGCAGACTTGCGCACTCTCATGAAAGCTATCTCTATCTTCTTCTTTCCAAAAGTTCTTCTTATCTCTTTACCTCTTCTTGCTTGATTCTTTTACCATTTTTTATGCCTCAACAGATGCCCCCTCGATCCTTCTTTGATTGATTCCTGAAATCAAATGGAGGATCGATCTTCCTTTACCTGAAGAACTTGAATAAACTGCAACTGAGGGATGACCGATTGATCTTGCTTTCATGAAAGACTGGATAATCATACTTGTCCAGAAGAGTGAACAATTGCATTCGATCGGAAGACTGCAATGCTCGCATTCAAACGGAAGACTGAGTGATTACACCGAATAGAAGACTTGAATAATGACACTCGAACAGAAAACCGGGAGACTCGTGCTTGAATGAAGGGCTTGAATGATTGCATCCGACTGGCAGACTTGAAGGAGGATACTCGAGCGGAAGACTAGAATGATGGTACTCAAGCTAAAAACTTGAATGCCCCCAATCAATAATGTCGAGCAGATGCTTCACTTAGAGAGGATAATTCTCTTTTTATTGAAGCACACTTCTTCAATAGTCGTGACAGCTTCATCTTTGAGCGACTTGATTAGAGAGCGTTCTTCCAACACCATTGCTGTTATAACAGTCTCTTTAATCAACTCCAATAATTCTTTCCTTTTGATCAACTCCAGCAATTCTTTTCTTCAACTTTGTATCTGGAATTGCTCTTTAATGCTACTCCTACTGCAACATCCTTTTTCGATTATTTTCTTTACTCACGATCTGTATAACTCAAGCTTTCAAGTGATGATCTTTCCTGCCAGATGAATCGGAATTAGTATTTTAATTCATTATAATTTTCAATGTAACTTGATAATTTTTGAAATAGATTGAAAGTTTCTTCTCTTTTTAGACTGAGTGTGGTATTCGTAATATGATTTAAGCAATCTTTGAACTTGTCATCGTACTTTACGTTGTATTCTTTATATCGTACTCTTGGAGATTTTAGTTCTTGATAATAGATAATAGCCAATATCTTGGGGGCATTTACTGTCGATGTAATTGGGAACCTGATTCCAGAGAAATGCATTCTTGCATACCGTCTAATCAATTTTCATCAAGCAATTGCACATTTGAACACTCTAGAGTGAAACAAGGATTTTTTATATTTTAATTATCGCACAGTTTATGCTTTGCATATTTAAACAAACATATATATGTATAAAAAATGAGATATGAGTCTATAACGTTGCACCTAGTTTATCATGATATTCAAAAACATTAACATTTTATGCTTGTTAGTACCGGATTTCCTACATGACTTTATTCATTTATATTTTATTGGCAGTGCTAAGTTTCAATTCAGTCAGTTACGCACACAGTTTAAGATCTTGAGTAGTGGAGCAAATTTACTTGGTAAATTTACTTGGACTCTAGTTAGAGTCGGGTCTTACGTGATGGTCTCTGTAACTCTCTAGAGTTCGCTGGACTTTTCACTGCCTAGGGAGTTCACAAATCACGATCCATCAGAGGGGCCCAGTGAAGCTACCGGGGCCGTGAACTCGATTGGTTTTACACACAGGGTTGGCCACGGTAACTCTCTAGAGTTCACAGAGCTCGCAAGGCTACCTTTAGGGGTACCAATCCATGGTTTTCAATCCATCGATGAGTAGGTTTAAGCCCTTCTCATGAGTTAGTACCGGAATCGAACCACAAATCTTGGGAGTCTTATGCATGGTTGGCCTATCTAAAGCGCACACTGCAGCCCTCATTTTCTTCGCCTACAAGGTCGGGCCCATTCACTGGAGGGCTTGTCCTCCATTCCCCGTGACGCTGCCGGAAAGCTATACAGACGGCATAGGGGTTACGCTGACTAGTCATTTGAGGACTTTTAGAACTTTGGCTTTTAGTCGACTTTTTAGCCTTTTGCTTTTGGTCTTTCGGTTGACTTTTGGTTCTTTTTCTTTTTGTTATTGAAGACTTTTAGCTCTTTTGGCCTTTGGTCATTTGAAACTTTGAGCTTTTTTAGCTTTTTTGTCAACTTTCGGCTTTCTGGCTTTTGGTCTTTGACTCCGTCAGCTGCCCGCATGGGTATGCGTACGATGGCCTTCACGGGCTTTTAAGGGCCACTGGCTTTTCGCCTCTGCCCGAATGGCGATCTTCATAGGTCTTATGCATAGCTGGTCCCTTTTGAGATTTGGTCCTTTTTGGACTTCGCTTTTTTTTTTCTTTTTTTTTTTTGGGGACTTGACTAGGCTGCCTTTTTATGATAAACAGCCATTGCTATCGCCAATTATGTATATACAGTTGACTGTATGATTCATTCCACTATTATCATATGGTTGATCAATAATTGACATTTTGTACTGCTGATAATGTCATAAGGACTTTTATATTGCGTTTAAAACAATGTATTAGCTTAACGATGATGGCAACTTCGATGAGCGATTGTGTTGAGGCATAAAAAAATATTCCATGACTGGAGTATTTTGGTAAAAATCCAGTTCAAAGGGTAGTTTAGGTATTTTGATAAAAATCCAGTTCAAAGGGTAGTTTGGATATTTTGGTAAAATTCCAGTTCCAAAGGTATTTTGGATGTTTTGGTAAAAATCCAGTTCCAGGGGTAGTTTAGGTATTTTGGTAACATTCCATATCCAAAGGGTAGTTTAGGTATTCTGGTAAAAGGGATTGAAAAGGGTAGTTTGGTAAAAAAAGGAGCACATGTGTCATTTTAAGAGAGAGGTTATACACCACCGTTTAAGAGGTAGCTTGGTGGTCACCATAGTTTAAGTAAAGAAGAAGTTCAAGTGTGAAGCGATAGGTGGTGGTGATCACCACTCTGTAAGAGTGCTGAGGCCTATAAATACCCCACTCCCACTGCATTTGAGGGGATGGGTCGGATCACTCGGAGGGCCAAAGAAACGAGAGAAAGAGAGAAGGAAGTCTTTGTGCCAGCCGGCGCAACTGAAGTCGCTTGCGTGGACCAGTGCAACCAAAGTTGCTTGCGCACAACTGTGCAAAGGAAGAATGAGGCTACAACGTCCGCACAAAGGAAGAAGATGCTGCAGCGTTCGCACAAAGGAAGAAGATGTTGCAGCGTCCGCGTAAAGGAAGATGATGCTATTGCGTCCGCGTAAAGGAAGGGTAATGTTGCCGCGGCTACGCAATCGACCAAAGTTCCAGCCATGCGTAACAGAGGAAGAACTTTGTTTCTTCCGTTGTGTTGCTGTTAAAGTCTAATATGACCCCCTTTTGAGAGATCCACGCCGTTCACTGTCTTCCTATCAAGATTTTGACCGTGAAGGATGGGTTTTAATCATCCGATGGTATGGCCTACCAATATAATCAAGCCGGGAAGGCATTTCAACAATCCGTTTGCGATCACCATAGTGATCATATGAATCATCATGGTCACAAAAGATTAGCATCACCTCGATGGGTTTTTCTCCCTCTGTCTAATGGACGACTCAGATCAGCTTTTCGCTTGATGATGGTGGCCCACTACAAATGAACCGATCCTCTATTTTGAGACAGAGTCGACGTACGTCGACTCTATGAATTTCAGTGGCGCGTTTACTGAGATGCATGGAAAATCCACTCCGTCCAGTAAATTCAGGGAGAAAAAAATAACTAAGGAAGGACTGCTTTTGAAATGAAATCAGCGTGGCCCGCATGATTATCTACTTCACCGTCCATTCCGTGTTCAACGGTTAAGATCTTGCAATGGTCTGCATGGCGACAAAAGGAGAGCTAGGCGAGGCTAATTCCCATCCTCTGAAGAGAATGGACGGCTCATATCACTAAACAGAGTAGTGAGTGGACCACACTACGCGAAACCAGCCAGTGTGCGAAGGACGCTGTGTATATTTGGAAATTGAGAAGAAGAGTTGGGTCAGCAACGCTGACCGACTTTGGCTATAGCGGTGCACAGCTAGTGCACATGCACTCCATGTACATACGTTGTACATGTAGACTCCAGTGTGACCTTCGCGGAAAATCTACTCCATCCATTCACTTGCCCGTTGTATTTAAAGCGTTGAGGCCGAGTTTGAAGTATATCTAGATATCTGGCGGGCCGCAAATCACGATCTCAGGGGCTAATTTGTCAGTTCAGCCACTTCTACAAGGATCCAGAAGCTGAAATTTGACGTGTACAACTAATTTGTGGTTCTAATGCTGCACATCAAGTTTGAAGCCAAACGAATGGTGGAAACCCCTTGATCTTACATTCTGGGAGACTTTTCAGGCCCTTTTAGCATAATCGGCTTGATTTCTTCAGGGTCTGGCCACACTGCAATACGCTGCTTCATATTTTAAGAAAGAATGACTAGAAGGATGCTCCATCTCATTGGAAGACTGGCTGATCAAATCAGCAATTCCTCTTAAGTATCTAGGAGATGACCGAAATAGCATCGGAATGCTGCCGAAATTTTCATTGAGCTATCTCCTCTTCATTCAGTACATTGCATTAATTGTACTTTGCTTTCATAAATCAAGGGAATTAGAGGATGTAAATGAACTCAGAAAAATGTGATTAACGTTCTCTCATTTATTCTTTGTTATCATTGAATAAATCCCCTGAATCGAAATGCATTTATTTTCTTGTCGAAACAAAATGGCGACTCTGCTGGGGATTTTTATTATTCAATGGTAACTTGAAAAATATTAAGAGAATATTTATCACTTTTTGGCATCTGTATAGATGCCAAACTGGCGACTCTCAGCGGGACCATCCTCCCCTTCATCTCTGAAAATAAGGTACGATTTTATTTAATAAATTAACTAACGTTCTGTTCTGAATGATCAAATCAGTTTCGATCAAAGACAAATGATGCTAGAACAATGACAGTTACCGGAGAAAGCTAGCTTCTTGTACGAAAGCGATTCAAACATCAGCTAGTCTGTACATGTCTAAGGAAGAGGAACAGGCTACCTTGATCTGGCAGTTCTTTTGCAGCATACCTATGAATATGATGTCTCAGATGAAAGACTTCTTCATAAGTGTTGTGCGGCTCCCACACATGGCCAGTTAATGGATCAAGCAGAGAAAGGGTGGAGCACTTGTAAAACTTCCAAGGTTACAATTCATTGCCTAAGTATGCATCTTTCACGGCTTTGCTGCGGATGAAGTTATTTTCCCAGCGGTAAATCGGGAATTATCGTTTTCTCAGAAGCACACTGAAGAAGAAAGTCAATTCGACAATTTTAAATGCTTGATAGAAAGCATTCAGAGTTCTAGAGCCAATTCAAATTCAGCTGATTTTTTATGCAAAGCTATGCTCACATGCTGACCAAATAATGAGTAGCATGCAGAAGCACTTCCATGGAGGGGAAGTTAAATGAAGAAGAAGCATGGTAACACCGAAAGCAGTGTATGCTTCATCAGTAGCACTGTGAGACAATGAAGGACGGATGATAGCGTGTCGGTGCACAAAGAATGTAAAAAGCCTTCAGATGAAAAGTTAGTTCAACTAAGTCAAGCATTGCTCGCCAACAAGTAAACTGATCAATTAATGAATAAACGAATTCATCGGTCAATGGAGAACACAGGGGGCATCGTCACAATTCGCCAGAATAAAAATTACTTGAAAGTCTTAAAAGAATAGCAGCATATATAGCCGAAGAAAGAAAGGAAAACAAAGGACTTGCAAAGCTGAAGAAGGCGATGTATGGCTTATAAGGAATCAATTGCTAGTTATAGAAAAAATCGAATTGTCATAGTTAAAGTATTAAAGGAAATAAAATAAAAAAGAAAAGAAGAACAGGTAGGAAGAAACCAAGACGAGTATATTCATCATGGGGGTAAATTTTCATCAAGATATCTGCCAGTTCAGCAAAATATATCATCCCTGAATATCCAGAGGATTCACAGCGTGTTGATTCAAAAGATTCACGGCAGAATTATTCAGGGGGCAGACAAAGGCATGCGAAATTCGTTATCCTTGAAGATAAATTGTAATTTTGATGCTTCTAAATAAAAAATGGTAAGATCAGCAAAGTCTCAGAATGATAAAATCTCAGAATTCCAAATGAGGTAATTGTTGACTTCTCGAAATGATAATTGTTTATAATAATTATCTATACTAATTTTTATAGGTTAAAGTTGGGGCAAAAGTAAGCATTGATGATTGATATCAAACATTAATGATTGTCGCCAATAAGAAGAGGAGTGAAAGGATTTCGAAAGATAAGGAAAAAGACAAGGAGATACAATTAAAAAAATAAATAAAAATGAATGGCTTGAAGAATAATTTACAAAAGACGGTTGATAAAAGAGAAATTGTTAAGGTGTACGACATTAAAAAAAAAAAGAAGAAGAAAAAAAAAAGGAGGGAGATAAGGATACATAGGCTCGATTAGCTCGAGACTGGGGGCAAAGTTAATCTTGGGGAAAAAGTATGAAGGGGTGCGGTATCAGGTGGTAGCATCATTATTTTGATTACGAAGATTCCTAGAGCAATGCTTCCTACTCAAAAGGGGGCAAGACAACTCACCATATAATATATTTCTTTTGTATTTGGATAAAGTGCAGGCTTTCAAGCATATCAAATCATCGCCAAATACGAAGCATCAATGACAATCGCCAAATAAAAGCGTCGATGATTGTTGTCAAAATAAGCAAGTGCCAATGATCGTCGCCAAAATAAGCAACTATTGCTGTCATCATCAATGGCTCATGCAAGCTTATTTTATCAAAATTACTATCATCACCAAGCTGATAAACTATTTTAAATACAACATGAATATTCTCAAAATATATCAGCGACGGTGAAATATTAATTATTGATTCTCAGAATATATCAGCAGCTGACGAAATATCTACATGGTCAACCACACAGATTTTACGACAGCAATGGCACAATATCAATTAAGGCAGCCTAGCGAAGCTATATGGCTAGGTACGCTTAAGACCCATAATCAATTAAGACAGGTGAGTAAAAGCTGTAAAATATATTTCTCACCATAGAATGCATTTCTTTTGTATATTTGAATGAAAGACAGGCTTTCAAGCATATCGAGTCATTGTCAAACACCAAGCGTTGATGATCAACACCAAGCTTTGATGATCGCCACCAAGCGTTGATGATCGCTATCAAGCGTTGATGCTCGTTGACGCTCGTCGCTGATAGAAAATCTCCATCAAAATCGCATCATCAAGTATCAATGATCATAAAAAGAAAAGAGAACAGCTATCGCTATTGCCGATCAATCGCTCATCAAAATTTCCATCATTGCTAAGCTGATACCCTGCTTTAAATATGATACAAAAGTCTTTACGACATCGTCAGCAGCAGCGAAATGTCAATTATTGTTCAACCATATGATGAATCATACAACCAACTATATAAAATTGGCGACAGTGATGACTGCTGATCATAAAAAGGTAGCCTAGTCAAGTCCCGAAAAAAAAAAGAAAAAAAAGAAGAAAAAGTCAAGTCCTAAAAGGATCAAATCTCAAAAGGGACCAGCTACGCATAAGACCTATGAAGATCGCCATTCGGGCAGCGAAGAGAAGCCAGTGGCCCTAAAAAGCCCGTGAAGGCCATCGTACACATACCTATGTGGGCAGCTAATGGAGTCAATGACCAAAAGCCAGAAGGCTAAAAGTTGACAAAAAAGCTAAGAGCTCAAAGTCTTCAAATGACCAAAGGCCAAAAGAGCTAAAAGTCTTCAAATGACCAAAAGCCAAAAGAGCCAAAAGTCAACCGAAAGACCAAAAGCAAAAGGCCAAAAAGTCAACTAAAAGCCAAAGTACTAAAAGTCCTCAAATGACCAGTCAAGCGTAACACCCATGTCGTCTGTATAACTTTCCGACAGCGTCACGGGAAACGGAGGACAAGCCCTCCGGTGAATGGGCCCGACCTTGCAGGCGAAGAAAATGAGGGCTGCATATGCGCAGGACAGGCCAACCATGCATAAGACCCCCCAGATTTGTGGTTCGATTCCATTACTAACTCATGAGGAAGGGCTTAAACCTACTCATCGATGGATCAGCAACCATGGATTTGGTACCCCCAAAGGTAGCCATGCGAGCTTTGTGAACTCTAGAGAGTTACCGTGGCCAACCCTGTGCTGTAAAACCAACCGAGTTCACCGCCCTGATAGCTTCACTGGGCCCCTCTGATGGATCGCGGTTTGTGAACTCCCTAGGCAGTGAGAAGTCCAGCGAACTCCTAAGAGTTACAGAGGCCATCACGTAAGACCCGACTCTAACTAGAGTCTAAATAAATTCGCTCCACTACTTAAAGAGCTTAAACTATATGTGTAGGTGTCTGTCCAGTAGTGTCGGTCTGGTGGTGCTTAAATTGTGTGTGTAGGTGTCTGTCTAGTAGTGTCTGTCCAGTAGTGTTGGTCTAGTGGTGTCGGTCCAGTAATGTCAATCCAGTTCAGTCGAGTCTGGTCAAGTCAAGTCAAGTTTTGTCCAGTTAAGGTATGGTCAGTCAAGAGTATACTATCTCCATTGCTTGAAAGCACAAAATAAATTTTAACATTCAAAATGCTGCAAATACATATTTCAATATAGATATGCTCAAACATGCGATTGCCTGATGAAAATTTTTAAATATTAAGTAGACAAGATGCAAAAATGTATTTCTCTTGAATTAGGTTCAAATTACATCAAAAGTAAATGCCTTCAAGATATCGATGATTATCTACTTAAAAGCTCAAGTCTCCAAGGCCAATTAATATATTGACAAGAGTTGTGGGGTCTTTTCATCTCTCGTCTTCTTAATGAATAAAGACATATTATCCACAAGGTTCTCAAAAGGGGGCAGAGAATAAACTAGCAAAGAAATTATCATTCTCTTCTGAACAATATGAAGATCTGGATATATTCTTTGGATTTGTTAAAGGAGCCGCAAAGATTATCTATCCTTCAAGGATATCAGCAAGCTTCACTTCAGAAATATTATCTTTTGAAGAAATCTTTCTGCGACATTGACTTGGAAAGGGGGCAGGATTTAATATCTTCAAAATAATATATGCCTTAGTCTTTCTGATAATCTCTTATACGCAGCGAAGGAATTCATATGCCAAGTATTATGGATAATAATATTGCAAGACTCCAAGTATCAGATCGGATGGAGACAAAGAACAAAAAGAATCGTCATCATCAGTAACTTCTATGACCTTTGAAAAATTATTAAATGAAAATTGAAAAGAATTTTTATCTATTTTTTCTATTTTTTAGAATCAGCAAAGATCCAAGAAAAAGTTTATGAAGGAATGCTAAGGAATACAAACTAGAGAAGGCTCAGTAAAAAGACTCAACGGTCGAACCTTTGGAGCTAAAGATGAAATCTCCAAGAGTGTAATATAAAGAATACAATGTGAAGCATGATGACAAGCGCAAAGATTGATTAAATCATATTGCGAATATCACAATCGGCCTAAGAAGAGAAGAAACTCTCAATCTATTTCAAAAATTATCAGTGCTTCATAAAGCTATATTGAAAAATTATAATGAATTAAAATACTAATTCCGATAAATTTGGCAGGAGAAACCATTATTCAAAAGCTTGGGTTATGCAGATCGTGAGTAAAGGAAATAATCGAAAAAGTTGTTGCGGCAAGAGCAGCATTAAAGAACAGTCCCAGATATAGAGCAAAAGGAAAGAATCGCTGGAGCTGATCAAAAGGAAAGAATCGCTGGAGCTGATCAAAAGGAAAGAATCACTGGAGTTGATCAAAAGGAAAGAATTGCTGGAGAGACCATTACAGCAGCAACAATGTTGAAAGAAAGTTCTCTGATCAAATTGCTCAAAGAAGAAGTCATCACAGCTGCGGCAGAAGCATGCTTCAATAAAAAGAGAATCTTATCCTCTCTGGTGAAACATCTGCTCGACACTACTGACTGGGGGCATTCCAGTCTTTCACTCGAATGTCAGCATTCCAGTCCTCCGCTTGAGCGTCAGCATTCCAGTCTTCCGCTTGAGCGCCAGTATTCAAGCCTTCTGTTCGAGCGCCATAATTCAAGTCTTTTGGTCGAATACAATCATACAAGCCTTCCATTCAAATGCGATCACCTAGTCTTCCGTTTGAATGCGAGCATTCCAGTCTTCCTTTCGAACGTGATCGTTCAATCTTCTGGTCAAGCATGATCATCCAGTCTGTTATGCAAGTGTAATCATCTAGTCTCCCGTGCAAGCATAATCATCTGGTCATCCTTTAGTTGCAGTTCATTGAAGTTCATCAGGTAGAGAAAGATCGATCCTCCATTTGATTTCAGGAATCAATCAAAGAAGGATCGAGGGGGCATCTGTTGAGGCATAAAAAAATATTCCATGACTGGAGTATTTTGGTAAAAATCCAGTTCAAAGGGTAGTTTAGGTATTTTGATAAAAATCCAGTTCAAAGGGTAGTTTGGATATTTTGGTAAAATTCCAATTCCAAAGGTATTTTCGATGTTTTGGTAAAAATCCAGTTCCAGGGGTAGTTTAGGTATTTTGGTAACACTCCATATCCAAAGGGTAGTTTAGGTATTTTTGTAAAAGGGATTGAAAAGGGTAGTTTGGTAAAAAAAGGTGCACATGTGTCATTTTAAGAGAGAGGTTATACACCACCATTTAAGAGGTAGCTTGGTGGTCACCATAGTTTAAGTAAAGAAGAAGTTCAAGTGTGAAGCGATAGGTGGTGGTGATCACCACTCTGTAAGAGTGGTGAGGCCTATAAATACCCCACTCCCACTCCATTTGAGGGGATGGGTCGGATCACTCGGAGGGCCAAAGAAATGAGAGAAAGAGAGAAGGAAGTCTTTGTCCCAGCCGGCGCAACTGAAGTCGCTTGCGTGGACCAGTGCAACCAAAGTTGCTTGCGCACAACTGTGCAAAGGAAGAATGAGGCTACAGCGTCCGCACAAAGGAAGAAGATGCTGCAGCGTTCGCACAAAGGAAGAAGATGTTGCGGCGTCCGCGCAAAGGAAGATGATGTTATTGCATCCGCGTAAAGGAAGGGTAATGTTGCCGCGGCTGCGCAATCGGCCAAAGTTCCAGCCATGCGTAACAGAGGAAGAACTTTGTTTCTTCAGTTGTGTTGCTGTTAAAGTCTAATACGACCCCCTTTTGAGAGATCCACGCCGTTCACTATCTTCCTATCAAGATTTTGACCGTGAAGGATGGGTTTTAATCATTCGATGGTATGGCCTACCAATATAATCAAGCCGGGAAGGCATTTCAACAGTCCGTTTGTGATCGCCATAGTGATCATATGAATGATCATGGTCACAAAAGATCAGCATCACCTCGATGGGTTTTTCTCCCTCTGTCTAATGGACAACTCGGATCAGCTTTTCGCTTGATGATGGTGGCCCACTACAAACGAACCGATTCTCTGTTTTGAGACAGAGTCGACGTACGTCGACTCTGTGAATTTCAGTAGTGCGTTTATTGAGATGCATGGAAAATCCACTCCGTTAATTGGACTCACGACGAAAAACCACTAAGGAAAGACTACTTTTGAGATGAAATCAGTGTGGCCCACATGATTATCTACTTCACCGTCCATCCCGTGTTCAATGGCTGAGATTATACAATCGGCTGCATGGAGACAAAAGGATAACTAGGTAATGTTAATTCTCACCTCCTGAAATGGATGGATGGATCAGATCGTTCAACGGAGCAGCGAGCGGACCACACTACATAAAAATGGCTGGCGTAAGTGAAGACGCTGTGCGTTTTCATAAAATAAGGAAGAAGAGTCGGGTCAACAGCGCGGACCGACTTTGGTGAGTCGCGTGCACGGCCGGTGCTCACACGCACCATGTACATGCGATGCACGTGTAGGCTTCACCTTGATGTTCACGGGAAATCTACTCCGGCCATCTGCTTTTTCATTGCATTTAACACATTGTGACAAAATTTGAAGTATATCCAGATATCTGGCGGGCCGCAAATCACGATCTCAGGGGCTGATTTGTCAGTTCAGCCACTTCTACAAGGATCCAGAAGCTGAAATTTCATGTGTACGGTTAATTTGTGGTTCTAATGCTGCACATCAAGTTTGAAGCCAAACGGACGGTGGACACCCCCTGATCTTACATTCTGGGAGACTTTTCAGGCCCTTTTAGCAGAATCGGCTTGATTTCTTCAGGGTCTAGCCACACTGCAATAAGCTGCTTCATATTTTAAGGAAGAATGACTGGAAGGATGCTCCATCTCATTGGATGACTGGCTGATTAAATCAGCAATTCCTCCTAAGTATCTAGGAGATGACCGAATTAGCATCAGAATGCTGCCGAAATTTTCATCGAGCTATCTTCTCTTTCATTCAGTACATTGCATTAATTGTACTTTATTTTCAAAATCAAGGGAATTAGAGGATGTAAATGAACTCAGAAAAATGTGATTAACGTTCTCTCATTTATTCTTTGTTATCATTGAATAAATCCCCCGAATCAAAATGCATTTATTTTCTTGTCGAAACAGATTGATCGACAGTAGCGATAGCTGATCTCTTTTCTTTTTATGATCATCAATACATGATAATCTGAATTCGATGGAGATTTTCTATCAGCGATGAACGTCACCTGATAAATTCGATTTCGATGGAGATTTTCTATCGGTGATGAGTGCCAACGCTTGATAGCGATCATCGACACTTTTTTGTTCGGTGACGATTTAATATGCTATCTTCAAATGTCTTGGAAGACTAAAGACTTTTGACGGTGATCTAGCATGCTGTCTTGAAAGACGATGATAGGCATTTTCGCTTGAAATTGCTTATCTGTATCGTTTGTAATATATCATCTTGATGGTGATATCAATTTCAGGCAAAATTTTATAGAACTCTCTTGATGGCACTCACCTTCTTCGTCTTTCTTTATTTGTTATCATATGATCTTGATATGCTTTGTCATATGATTTTGATATGCTTGCGAACTTCTTCCTTATTCATCATCCTATTCATCTTGCCCCCTTTTGATACAGAATTATTTTCTTGGTAATGTTCTGTATCAAAATCAGTAGCGCCTTCGGAAGCAATTTCCTTTTTTGTCAACGCGAGTATAAGCCAACATAGGCTTTCATTTACTTCTTTGAAGAATTTTGCTTTCATTGAGCACACTTTATTTCATTTGGCTTTGAACTTGCCCCATAGATACAATTGTGACTGTTATTGGAGATATATTTTCGTTCTTGGAGATATTGAGGTAATATATTTCTGTGGAAGACTGCACGATTTACGGTCATATTGATCGACTAAGTTGCCCCCTTTTTATGTAGAATCATAACTCTGATAATTTTCTGGAGCAAAATTAACAAATATATTTACGGACGATATCTCTTAAGGAAGCGAGCGTTGACTGGTATACTGATTCCCTATCCGTCTTGATCTATAACTCGATATGCTCCATTAGAATATACTTCTTTTATTACGTAAGGGCCATCCCATTTAGGCTCAAACTTGCCTCCTATTCGACAGGTGACCACGATTGGTCTTTTCAACATTAGCACCATATCCCCTTTTTTGAAAGAGCGATATTTAACTCGCTTATCAAATGCGGCTGATATTCTTGCTTGATATGCTTGCAGAGGCTGTTGTGCAGCCAGGCATCTCTCGTCAAGCAAATCCAATTCCTTTAAACTTATTTTCGCATTATCATCATCAGTTATACACTGATGCACTGCCACTGTTAGTGACGCTACTTGTATTTCAATTGGAATTACTGCTTCCACACCATAGACTAATGAATACGGTGTTGCCCTTGTGGCTGTTCGATGAGTAGTTCTGTATGCCCATAACGCTTCCTGTAACCTTTTATCCCAATCACGTTTGTTTCCTTTCACTGTTTTCTTCAATATTTTGACTATTGTTATGTTGAATGCTTCCGCTAATCCGTTAGCCGGCGGATAGTAAGGCGTTAAGAACGAGTGATGGATTTTGAACTTCTGACATAGTTTTTCCATACCTTTATTTTTGAAAGGAGTGCCATTGTCTGTAACAATTTTCTTTGGGATACTATGTCGGTATATTATAGCGTGGCGGATGAAATTAACCACATCTTTTTCTTTAACATTTCGCAAGGCAACTACTTCAGCCCATTTGGAGAAATAATCAGTTGCTGCCAGAATATACTGCTTTCCTTTGGATGAAGGCGGGTTTATAGGACCGATTACGTCAAGTCCCCAAGCAGAGAAGGGCCAAGAGGTAATAGACTGGTGCAAATCTTCCGGAGGCATGTGTATAACATCTCTATGAATCTGGCATTCATGGCACTACTTCGCATAATCTATCGCGTCTTTAAACATAGTGGGCCAATAATTCTCATTCTATGTACTCAATGAAATAAATTTCGACCAGCTTGATGTGCCCCACGCTCCCTAGAGTGTGCTTCCTGCAGCACCTGGATCGCTTCTTGCTTATTTAAACAACGAAGCAACACTCCGTTGTAAGACTTTTTATATAATACTTCACTACAAATAACGAACCTACTTGATCGCTGTCCGATTTGCTGCCTTTGCACGGATTCTTCTGGTAGCATGTTGAATTTGAGATAATCAATGAAAGGCTAACGCCAATCATCTATTGTAATTTCCAAGCATGATACAGGAAGGGCTTCAGTAACTTCTTGAACAATCTCTGTTGTCGATAAAAATCTTCTTTCCTCTATGGTTACTTGAAGAGGACTTCGATTAGGGCAAGACAGAGCTGCCGCCAAACTGGCTTAGGCATCGGCTTTTGCATTCTCTGACCGGGGAATATGCTTGATTTCAACATAGAAAAAATATTTCAACAATTGTTGTGCCTTCTGACAGTATGGAAAAAGTTCTTGCTTTCTTATTTCAAATTCAGCCGTCAATTGATTTATAATCAATTTAGAATCCTTGAAAATATGCAATACTCTTATCCCCATTTCTTTAGCCATCTCCATTCCAATAATCAGGGCTCTATACTCGGCCTCATTGTTCGTGCATGCAGTTCCCAATGCAAAGGAGTAAGGTAATAAATCACCTTGGGGAGTAATGAATATCACTCCCGCCCCCGCTCCTGATGTTCGAGATGCACCATCAAAATACATCTACCACAGATTCTGTGATTCAGTCAGCTTGACTTGCTCATCTGAAAAATCATCATTGATGGCTTCAGATTCTGCCACAGGGTGCGCCGTTAAGAAATCTGCCACTGCCTGCCATTTCACATCTTTTGCCGGTTCATATGTAATAGCGTACTCTGAAAGTAACAACATCCATTTAGCCAACCTTCCAGACAACATCGGCCTTATCATCAGAAACTTTATCGAGTCAGCCCTTGAAACCAATGTTATATCGTGCGATAGAAAATAATGCCTCAACTTCTGTACTGCGAATATCAACGCTAAACATTCCTTCTCAATCGGGGAATAATTGCACTCTGCACCTATCAAAGTTTGACTTAAATAATAGAGGGCTGTTTCTTTTCCAAATTCATTCTTTTGTGCCAACAGAGCTCCTAATGAATGGTCGGCTGCAGACGTGTACAAGATAAGCGGCTTCCCTTTTATTGGAGTTGTCAGTACTGGTGGCTTTTTCAGCAACTCTTTTATCGAGTCGAATGCATTCTGACAGGCTTGACTCCACACAAATTTTGTATCCTTTTTCATCAAATGAGAAAACGGCTGACATCTTCCGGCCAAATTTGAAATGAATCGACGGATATATGCTAATTTTCCTTGCAAACTCTTTAGTTCCTTTAATGTTTTTGGCGGTGACATATCCTGAATAGCTTTGACTTTCCCGGGATCAATCTCAATGCCCCTATGTCGAACAACAAAACCCAAAAACTTTTCGAAGGACACTCCGAATGCGCACTTAGCGGGGTTCATCTTTAATTGTTTCTTTCTAAGTCACTGGAAAATCGACACCAAGTGTTTGCAATGTTCCTGATGACTTCTTGACTTGACCACCAAGTCGTTAACATAACACTCAGCATGCTTATGCATCATATCTGGAAAAATGTTCTGCATCGCCCTCTGATATGTTGCCCCAGCATTTTTAAGCCAAAACGGCATCACCTTATAACAGAATTCCCAGTGAAGTTCTAAACGCTGTCGCCTCTTCATCCTCAGGAGCCATTCGAATTTGATTATATCCCGCATAGCCGTCCTTAAAGGACATAACAGCATACTGATTCGTACTATCAATTAGTAATTCAGTTATCGGGAGCGAAAAATCATCCTTCTGGTAGGCTTCATTCAGGTCTCTAAAATCGACGCACACTCTGACCTGTCCATTTTTCTTTCTTACCGGGACGATATTCGATATCCACTTAGGATACTTGACTTCCCTAATAAATCTGACCTTTATCAACTTATTAACTTCTTCCTCGATGAGGGGAACCAGATCTGGATGAAATCGCCTTTACGCCTGTTTAACTGGTCTCTTCTCCTTAGAGACATTTAGACGGTGTAACGCCACGAAAGGCTCCAATTCGGGCATTTCTGCATATGTCCAGGTGAATACATCTTTGTTTTCTCTAAGAAGTTGAATGTATTTTGTCGACTCATGTTCAGAGAGGTTGGCGCTAATGAATGTGTTTCGTGGTTCTTCTTTTGTTCCCAAGTTTATTTCTAATAGGCTATCTGTCGTCGGTTGCCCCCCGTCCTCCATTTGCTTCGGAGCTATCTTAGGACGTTTGACTACTTCAGCACTTTCCTTCACTGGTTCTTTTGTTGTAACCATGTTTGCTGACGACCTTGCCCCTATGTCTTTAAATTTTCTTTGCCTTTCCTGGCCGATCCTAATTGAAATTCCTTTTTCATGATTTAGGCCACTGGAGTCTTCGCAAACGAGGCCTATACCTTTTAGGACCCCCTCATTTGTCCTATCTTCCATAATTATCTTATTCCTGTGTATCATCCGTTGTATAATACACTTCAACGTGTAACAATTCTCTGTTGGATGTCCCACTAGACGATGATAGCGACAAAAATTTTACTCCCTGCGCCTTGTCGCCTCCTCGGGACGTTTAGGCTCTGGCAATTCTATTGCGCCAACTTTCAACAACTGTTCCATCATTGGAATGACATCTTCTTTATCGAAAGAAAATCCCTCATGAGAATTAAGTGTTCGGACCTTTTTATTTCTTCTTGATTAAGCTAAGTCCTCTTTTCGCTTTGTACTTTCTTCCTTGAAACCTTTCACACTTTTACGTCGCTGACAGCGATCACTGGTATTTGCTGTTATCCTGCTAGGATCCTTTCGAGCCGCATCATGGTGAAATTTCGACACCACCTGGTTTACTAATTCCAAAGTATAGCCTTTGTGGCCAAATCATGAAGAGTGTTGATGTTAGAATTGGCCAGTCCCATTACGAATTCTTTTTTCATAGAGCTTAGACATATATCGACTTGCTCAGTTTCTTTTATCAACGGTTTACACAAAGTTCCCAATGCCTTCCATCTGTCTACGTAACTCCTTGCTGACTCATTTTTGCCTTGTCGTACAGAAGTCAACTTAACAATATTAACATCATAACTTGGGGAGAAAAACTGAGATGTGAAAGCGTCTTGCATCTGCTTCCAAGTGTAGATAGAACCCGGAGCCAAATTGAAATACCATCAGAATGCACTACCTGTCAGCGAATCCCGAACAATTGCAAACAATATTGTGGTACTGCAGAAAGATCTACCATACTGGTAATGAAGCGCATCAAATGTTCTTCAGGAGATCCTTTCCCATCAAACTTTTGAAAATATGGACACCTGAAACTAGCTGGGAAGGGAATGTCATCCACTTCTCTTGGATATGGTGTACGGTATCTAAAATGTCTAGTATTTTCTTGTTCCTTTTCCATTCGACTATCCTTTTCAATGACTTTCATTTAAGCGGCATTATGCATGAAAGTCGCCAAGGCTTCTTTGAGACTTCTGTATTCTTCCATTAATGCATTATGGGCTTCTGCCATTTCATTGAAATGACCCTCTGTAATTGTTCTATAATCTGGATTTGTTCCAGCCATGAATACTGTGGCTTTTCCACTTTTTGACAAAGCAGTAATTGAAGGAGAGTAAGAGTACGCTGATGTGACGGGGCTTGTAGAAAAGGGAGGGGACAGAGTTTCATCGGGCATTTTTGTGTCCCTTGCATCAATTGACTGAGACGACACCGATACTAGCGAATCTTTCTGGGGTGGCCTTGGCGATCTGAGTATTAATACTTTTTCCTTTTATTCCCTTGTTCGTTCAGCCATTGAGGCATTTAAAGCTAGGAAGTCGCGTACTGTCAACTAGGGAACTGTTTGCGCTGGATAAATCGCCGGAGGAGCAAGTTCAGGATTTCTTTTAACTGTGCTTCGCGTTACGGGTCCTCTGATTCTTAATGAAGGCTGATTCATTCCCAAAATTCTGAAGTTTTGTGTTCTTATCTTACGAGAGGTTACGACGGTCCAGCCTGCATTATCTTTTGATGACTGGGTGAAGCAGAAATGACCCCAACTATTGCTTGAACCATGCCAGTACTCGCATGACTTGGTGCGTATTCTATCACGAACCCTATCGGGGTGAATCGGAAGTTCACTTTTCTTACGGGGATCGCCATGAGTAATAAGTCGCAGTCGAATTTTTAAAACCTTCAATCATGAAACAAAGTTATAATTAGTAATTGAACGATTGGAGTGATCTATCTTAGAGATGAAGGGGAGGACTTCCCACCGAGAGTCGCCATTTTGGCATCCATAGGATGCCAAACCATGACGAATGTTCGTAACAACTTCACTGTTAATATTTTAAATAAGACAAAAAAATTACTCCCTAGCAGAGTCGCCATTTTGTTTCGACAAAGAAACAAATGCATTTAATTTGGGAGATTGTCTTATTCAAACATAACAAAGAAAGAGTACTATGAACATTCATCACATTTTATTGATACTGAGTTCATTTACATCCTTTTTACATCCCTTGATTCTAAGATAAATCATTTAGAAATGAAGGACTTGTGCTTTAAGCATCAAAAGTTCATTTCGACAGCCTTCCAGCGCCTGATTCGATCATCTCCTAAGACTTAGGAGGAATGTCGTTCCGATCAATGGGTCTTTAATGAAATAAAGATTTCAGCAGCATAACAGTGCCTATTTCAACCATCTTCTGGGACTTAGGAGGAATGTCGATTAGATCGACTGATCTTTTTCCTTTGAACCCATGAAGAGGAGAAAGCTCTAAGAAAGGAAGCCTAGCCCACGAACTTTAGCGGCATGATGGCCTTTGGACTTCATAGACTGCAGGGTAGCCTGGTTGCGTGGACTCGCACAATCGATATTGGTTGCGTGGTCCTGCGCAACTGCCAGGAGACTCTCTTCTACCTTCTATCTTCTGCTCCGCTCCACTCCTCTTGAAAATCTTCAATTACCCATAATGAAGGAGGGAAAGGGGTATTTATAGACCCTCGCACGTGTGAAAATCCTAATCTTAGCGATGTGAGACTATTTTTCAGTGCTTTAGATCATTCCGAACGAAGCCCTTTGTGCAATTCACTCTAAGGTCCTGCGCAACTGATACTTTATTTGCGCAGACCTGCGCAATTGAGATTAATTGCTCGGATCCGCGCAACCTATAATGGCTGCACGGACCTGCGCACTCACATGAAAGTTATCTCTATCTTCTTCTTTTCGAAAGTTCTTCTTATCTCTTTACCTCTTCTTTCTTGATTCTTTCACCATTTTTATGCCTCAACAAGGTAAATTTGGAAAGATTAAAAATCCATATTGAAAAATGACGATCGAAGAGTTCCAACATGTTTTTGAGATATTGAACGGTCTCTAAATTAGGCAATTCTTGTCCCATTTAGAAGCTTGACAAGTTACCATTTCAATGACCTGAAATAGTCTAAATTCGACCTCTGAAGAGAGAGTTATGAGGGTTACTATTGGACAAGGAGATGAAGGAAACATTCTGGACCGACGACTGCGATCCCACTTACGGATGCCCAAACGGTCTTGGAATATGACAATTCCAGTCAGGAATGAAAGAGCACTAAAGTACCTTTCAGATGATCAAAAATTGACCCGATCTGACATCAAAGATAATGTTATTGGTGTCTCCTTGGATCATGCGATTTGGAAAGACTAACATTCCATTTTGAAAAATGACGATTGATTAGTTCCAACGTGCTTTTGGGATATCGAATGGTCTTTGAATTAGGCAATTCCGGTCCCATTTGGAAGCTTGACTTGTTACCATTCCAATGACCTGAAATAGTCTAAATTCGACCTTTGAAGAAAGTGTTATGAGGGTTACTATTATACAAGGAGATGAAGGAAACATTAAGGGACTGACGACTGCGATCCCACTTACAGATGCCCAAGTGGTCTCCAAATACGACGATTATAGTCAGGATTAAAAGACCACTGAAGTACCTTTCAGATGATCAAAATTTGGCTCAATCCGACATCAAATGATGGAGTTATGTTCGTCGCTTTTGGATCGCGCGATTTGGAAAGATTAACAATCCATATTGAAAAATGATGATTGAAGTGTTACAACGAGCTTTTGGGATATCGAACGGTCTCTGAATTAGGCAATTCCAATCCCATTTCGAAGCTTGAAAAGTTACCATTCCAATGACCTGAAATAGTGTAAATTTGAACTCTTAAGAGGGAGTTATGAGGGTTACTATTGAACAAGGAGATGAAGGAAACATTTAGGACCAACGAATGCGATCTCACTTACGGATGCCCAAATCTTATCGGAATAGGACGATTCTAGTCAAGAATGAAAGAGCACTAAATTACCTTCCAGTTGATAAAAAATCAACCCAATAAGACATCAAACGATGGAGTTATGGGCATGTACGTTGGATCGCGTAATTTGGAAAGATTAACAATCCAAAATGAAAAATGAAGATTGAAGAGTTCCAACGTGCTTTTTAGACATCGAACAGTCCCGAAATTAGGCAATTCTGGTCTCATTTAGAAGCTTGACATGTTACTATTCCAATGACCTGAAATAGTCCAAATTCGACATCTGAAGGGAGAGTTATGAGGGTTACTATTGGACAAGGAGATGAAGGAAACATTCAGGACCAACGAATGTGATCTCACTTACGGATGCCCAAATGGTCTTGAAATACGACGATTCCAGTTAGGAATCAAAGAGCACTAAATTACCATCTGGATGACCAAAAATTGACCCAATCCGACATCAAATGATGGAGTTATAGGCGTGTACGTTGGATCACTTAATTTGGAAAGATTAACAGTCCATATTGTAAAATGATGATTATAGAGTTCCAATGTGCTTTTGGGATATCGAACAGTGTTTGAATTTGGCAATTCGGGACTCATTTGGAAGCTTGACAAGCTACCATTCCAATGACCTGAAATAGTCTAAAATTGACCTCTGAAGAGAGAGTTATAAGGGTTACATTAGACAAGGAGATGAAAGAAACATTTTGGACCGACGACTGTGATTCCACTTATGGATGCCCAAATGATCTCGGAATATGACGAATAGCACTAAAGTAACTTTCAGATGAATAAAAATTGACCCAATCCGACATCAATTGATGGAGTTATGGGTGTCTCCGTTGGCCGTGTGATTTCGAAAGATTATCAATCCATGTTGAAAAATGACGATTGAAGAGTTCCAATGTACTTTTGGGGATATCGAACGGTCTCTGAATAAGGAAATTCTTGTCCCATTTGGAAGGTTGATTAGTTACCATTCCAATGACCTGAAATGGTCTAAATTTGACCTCTGAAGAGAGAGTTATGAGGGTTACTATTGGACAAGGAGATGAAGGAAAAATTCTAGATGGACGATTGCGATCTCACTTGCGGATGCCCAAATAGTCTCAGAATAGGATGAATCTAGTCAGGAATGAAAGAGCACTAAAGTAACTTTTAGATGATGAAAAATTGACCCAATCTGAAGTCAAACAATGGAGTTATGTGTGTCTCCATTGGATCACTCAATTTGGAAAGATTAACAATCCATATTGAAAAATGACGATCGAAGAGTTCCAACATGCTTTTGGGATATTGAACGGTCTCTAAATTAGGCAATTCTTGTCCCATTTAGAAGCTTGACAAGTTACCATTCCAATGACATAAAATAGTCTAAATTCGACATCTGAAGAGAGAGTTATGAGGGTTACTATTGGACAAGGAGATGAAGGAAACATTCAGGACCGATGACTGCGATCCCACTTACAGCTGCCCAAATAGTCTTGGAATATGATGATTCCAGTCAGGAACGAAAGAGCACTAAAGTACCTTTCAGATGACCAAAAATTGACCTAATTCAACATCAAACGATGGAGTTATGGGCGTCTCCGTTGGATCGCCCGATTTGGAATGATTAATAATCCATATTGAAAAATGATGACCGAAGAGTTCCAACGTGCTTTTGGGATATCGAACGGTCTCTGAATTAGGCAATTCTGATCCCATTTGGAAGCTTGAAGAGTTACCATTCCAATGACCTGAAATAGTCTAAATTCGAGCTCTGAAGAGAGAGTTATGAGGGTTACTATTGGACAAGGAGATGAAGGAAACATTCTGGATCGACGACTGCGATCTCACTTACGGATGGCCAAATGGTCTGGCAATATGACGATTCTAGTTAGGAATGAAAGAGTACTAAAGTACCTTTCAGATGAGCCAAAATTAACCCAATATGACATCAAACGATGGAGTTATGAGCGAACCCATTGGATCGTGCGAATTGGAAATATTAACAATCCATATTGAAAAATGACGATCAAAGAGTTCCAACGTGCTTTTGGATATCGAATGGTCTCTGAATTGGGCAATTCTGATCCCATTTGAAAGCCTAAAAAGTTACCATTCCAATGACCTGAAATAGTCTAAATTCGACCTCTGAAGAGTGAGTTATGAGGGCTACTATTGGATAAGGAGATGAAGGAAACATTTAGGACCGTCGACTACAATCGCACTAACGGATGCCCAAATGGTCACGAAACAAGACAATTTGAGTCAAGAATGAACGAGCAGTAAATTAACTTCCAGATGAGTAAAAATGGACGTAATCTGACGTCAAACAATGGAGTTATGGGCGTCTCCATTGGATCGCGTGATTTGAAAAGATTAACAATACATATTAGAAAATGATGACCGAAGAGTTTCAAGGTGCTTTTGGGATATCGAACGGTCTGCGAATTAGGCAATTCTTGTCCCATTTAGAAGCTCGACAAGTTACCATTCCAATGACTTGAAATAGTCTAAAATGCACCTCTGAAGGGAGAGTTATGAGGGTTACTATTGGACAAGGAGAAGAAGGAAACATTCTCGACCGACGACTGCGATCCTACTCACGGATGCCCCAATTGTCTCGGAATATGATGATTCCCGTCAGGAATGAAAGAGCACTAAACACCTTTCAGTTGATGAAAAATTGACCCAATACAACATCAAACGATGGAGTTATGGGCATCTCCGTTGGATCACGCAATTTGAAAACATTAACACTATATTGAAAAATGACGATCGAAGAGTTCCAACGTGCTTTTGGGATATCGAACCGTCTCAAAATTAGGTAATTCTTATCCCATTTTGAAGCTTGATAAGTTTCCATTCCAATGACCTGAAATAGTCTAAATTCGACCTCTGAAGAGAGTTATGAGGGTTACTATTGGACAAGGAGATGAAAGAAACATTCTGGACCGACGACTGTGATCCCACTTACGGATGCTCAAATGGTCTTGGAATACAACAATTCCAGTCTGGAATGAAAGAGCACTAAAGTACCTTTCAGATGATAAAAAATTGAACCAATCCGACATCAAACGATAATGTTATTGGTGTCTCCTTGGATCACACGATTTGGAAAGACTAACATTCCATTTTGAAAAATGACGATCGATTAGTTCCAACGTGCTTTTGGGATATCGAATGGTCTTTGAATTAGGCAATTCTGGTCCCATTTGGAAGCTTGACTTGTTACCATTCCAATGACCTAAAATAGTCCAAATTTGACCTTTGAAGAAAGTGTTATGAGGGTTACTATTGTACAAGGAGATGAAGGAAACATTAAGGGACCGATGACTGTGATCCCACTTACAGATGCCCAAGTGTTCTCCAAATACGACGATTATAGTCAAGATTGAAAGACCACTAAAAGTACCTTTCAGATGATCAAAACTTGACTCAATCCGACATCAAATGATGGAGTTATGTGCGTCGCTATTGGATCGCGCGATTTGGAAAGATTAACAATCCATATTGAAAAATGACAATTGAAGTGTTATGAGGGTATATGTTATGGGTAAGCATGGTCCGACTAGAGATGAGGTCAGCTCGGACAGCTCTGTGGGACATGAGGTCGGCCAGCACCGGTCATGACTGATGAGTTCCTCTATGGCCAAGTATAGATGTCGGCCATAGTCAGGTCGGCTCGGATCAGCCCACCTGCTGTTATTGTTCAGTCAGGTCGGCTCGGATCAGCCCACCTGATTTTGTTGTTCAGTCAGGTCAGCTCGGATCGGCCCACCTGATGTTGTTGTTCAGTCAGGTCGGCACGGATCGGCCCACCTGCTGTTATTGTTCAGTCAGGTCGGCTCAGATCAGTCCACCTGATGTTGTTGTTCAGTCAGGTCAGCTCGGATCAGCCCCCTGCTGTTGTTGTTTAGTCAGGTCGGCTCAGATCATCCCACCTGCTGTTATTGTTCAATCAGGTCGGCTCGGATCAGCCCACGTGATGTTGTGTGCAGTCAGGTCAGCTTGGACCAACCCACCTGATGTTGTGTTCAGTCGGCTCGGCTCGGCCCCATGTGATAGTATTGTTAGACCTAGTAGGGTGGCCTATTTGTTACATATGAGACCCATGGGATTAGGCCCATTTGATGTATTCTATGGCCATGGGTTAGGTTATGACCCATTGCAATGCACATAAGGCCCATGGGTGTGGCCCATTTGATGAGTAAAAGGCCCATTGATGTGGCCCATGTGATGAGTAAAAGGCACATTGATATGGCCCATTTGATGTATTTAAGGCCCAATGGGATATACCTAAGGTCCATTGCAATGTGTGATCCCAACTCGAGTTATGTAATAATGTTTATGACGGTCGTACCTTGGGAGCAATGTTGGTTAGATGTCCACACTACAAGTATAGTGTTGGTTATATGTCTGCATTATAATTTTCCTTGGGCCCATTATTATGTCTATATTTGTGGGCCGTTTAGGCCCATCTTCATTATGAATAACATCCCTTACCTTATAACATGCTTAGTATAACTCCTGGACGCTTAGGCCATTTAGTGTATCTAGGGCCTACTTGATGAAGCCCGATTCGATGTATTTGGAGGCCCATTTGACTTGGCTCATTTGGTTCAGCCCTTTTGTATAAGTTCATCTGACCGGCCTGTTTGTATCGGCCCATATGATTGATTAGGCCCATCTTGGTGTACTTGTGGCCTGGTGTTGAGGCCATATATAAGGCCCATGTTAGGGGGCCCACTTAGATACACTTGTGATCCATTTAGACGGGTATGTTATGAATGGGCCCACTTTCTGCTTATGCAGGGCCCACCTATTGTATTCGTAGTTCTTGTATAGAATTTATTGTGAAGCACATCAAACCCTTATATGAGGCCGTGGGCCCACTGTGTGTTCGGCCCTAGGAGGGCCATACCTTAGAGTAATGATGGTTGGATGTCCACATTATGACTGTCCCATAGGCCCTATTAGGCCTTTTCTCATCATTCCCTTAGTGGGTTAACCCAAATAAGTGGGACCCATTTGCCGTAGACGGATGGCTCCGTGTTATCGAATTTGATATGACCATGACCGAGTGTCGATCTTTATACTATAATTGATCGGCCGATCATTTATGAACCCCGCATTATTTGTTTACTGATTATTAGTGTAACTAATCGAGGCTGGTTACCGATCGCCGATTAGCGATCGAGCCCGACCATCTTGACTGATTTGTTGAGGCCCACCTGAAGGTGTATGAGGCCTGTTATTTGAGGCCCACTTTGAGGTGTATGAGGCCCGTTGTTGAGGCGCACCTGGATGTGTATGAGGCCCATTGTTAAGGCCCACCTGGAGGTGTATGAGGCCCGTTGTTGAGGCCACCTTGATGTGTATGAGGCCCGTTGTTGAGGCCCACCTTGATGTGTATGAGGCCTGTTGTTGAGGCCTACCTTGATGTGTATGAGGCCTGTTATGGAGGCCCACTTTGAGGTGTATGAGGCCCGTTGTTGAGGCCCACCTGGATGTGTATGAGGCCCATTGTTGAGGTCCACCTGGAGGTGTATGAGGCGCGTTGTTGAGGACCACCTTGATGTGTATGAGGCCCGTTGTTGAGGCCCACCTGGATGTGTATGAGGCCCGTTGTTGAGGCCCACCTGGAGGTTTATGAGGCCCGTTGTTGAGGCCCACCTTGATGTGTATGAGGCCTGCTATTGAGACCCACCTTGAGGTGTATGAGGCCCGTTGTTGAGGCCCACCTTGATGTGTATGAGGCCCACCTATTGTGGTGGTGGTTGACCCAGATATGTTTGAGGCCTATGGACAAGGCCCATTGTGATATGTGTTAAGCCAATGAGCAGGGCCCACCTGGTTCATATATTTGGCCCTTGTGTGAGGCCATGTGCCCATTATATGTTTGATTCTACATGAGCCATCCCTTAGGGGCAATGTTGGTTAAAATTTTACATTGTCGAGATTGACGGTTGATACCGATTATGAGTATGAGAATGCATAACATCATGATATATGCTCATACGCATCATCTGCATGTTTGTTATGAGATATGGTTGATCATTGCACATGTCATCGAGCATTCGGATATGAGACTCCCTGATAGGTAGAGGTTATCTCATGAGCGCATGGCATGCGCAGGATTGATGCATGACTGGATTGTATGACTCATGCATCATGCATTATGTGCTATACGCCCTAGCGACATCAGGGTCTTGACCTCCACAGGTATTTCATGGATGGCCAAATGGGGCACCAGAAATTTGTTCGAGCATCGGGCTGCCATAGATGGCCCTGGGTGAAAATCCCTAAACACCCTCTTGGTACCAGAGGATACTCCAACGTCTAGACCGAGTGGGTAGATGGGCGTTGAGTGTCAATTTCCAGATGGCTACGCTCTCCACTGTGTCGTGGTCGGTTAGAAGGGGGTGCGGCCTTACCCGTCTGAGAGTAGGGGGCAATGCTAGGCTGAGTCTAACCAGCTTAAGGAATGGGTCCACTATCGACATGCCGGATAGGTATTGACAGACTATTGGCTAGGCGGATAGTGAGGTTTCTTACGCTCACTTGGACTGTGCGGCTAGGGAGAGTGAAAGTGCCATTTGGAGTGTACTGAACCCTGGTGATGTTTCTCCAGAGAGAAACCGTACTGATATGTGAACTTATTGAGAGTTGCATACTCATACATTTATTTCATTCACTATTCACTCGGGCTGGTGGTGCGCAACTACTTGTTGTGTACCTTCGTTATAGCAAGGATTTCGGTTGGGCGCGTGACTAACCTGAGATCAGGAGTCTACTACATCGAGTCTGACTATCCAAATTTAGGTATGAGACTGTTTTGGATAGAAGTCCCTTGTAGTGGAGCCCATAGCCTAAGATACCATGTACTATCATCCCGACTCCACACTCCATCATGGTCATTTCATTCGTATCACATATTGCATTACACCTGCAGGCATATGATATTTAGCTCTTTATGGTTCTTTATTGCCTGGTTGTTTTATTTTGCGTATTTTGATATTGATTGACTTATGGACTTGTTCATACTTCCGTTAACTCTATTATCATATGATATATAATCTTGTCAGTGTTTCGGCTTATTCAGACATTATATGATTATGATATTGTATTAAACTCTTGGTACTTACCTTGTGCACACACTTACACCACCCTCTAAGCTTTCTATAAGCTTATGCATGATAGATGCGTGCAAGTGATGTTAGGTTGTAGCAGCATTGAGCTTGGAGCGTGCGGCTGTTTTCTGGAGCTTTAATTTTGACATATGTATTTTCCCTTTCAGCATTGTATTCAAATGATTATATTAGTGGATATATGATGATGATGTTTCCGTTATGATTTGGGTAAACTTGTGGTTATGCTTATTACTAGTTAAACGTAAAAAAAATAAAAAATAAAATAAAATAAAATAAAATAAAATAAAATCCTCCTTATAGGATCCCAGGATCAGAATCTGGAATGTGAATGCTGGGAGCCGAGAATGGGGTACTACGGAGGCTATCGGCATCGGATTCGGCAATCGGGATTCCTGTGAATCCGATTTTCGGGTTTGGGGCGTGACACAGGCGAAGAAAATGAGGGGTGCAGTGCGAGCTTTAGGCCAACCATGCATAAGACCCCCCAGATTTGTGGTTCGATTCCGGTACTAACTCATGAGGAAGGGCTTAAACGTACTCATCAATGGACTGACAACTATGGGTTTGGTACCCCTAAAGGTAGCCTTGTGAGCCTTGTGAACTCTAGAGAGTTACTGTGGCCAACCCTGTGCGTAAAACTAACCAAGCTCACGGCCCCAGTAGCTTCATTGGGCCCCTCTGATGGATCACGATTTGTGAACTCCCTAGGCAGTGAGAAGTCCAGCGAACTCTAGAGAGTTACAGAGGCCATCACGTAAGACCCGACTCTAACTAGAGTCCAAATAAATTCGCTCCACTACTCAAGAGCTTAAACTGCGTGTGCAACTAACTGAATTGAAATCTAGCACTACCAATAAAATATAAATGAATAAAGTCATGTAGGAAATCCCGTACTAACAAGCATAAAATGTTGATGTTCTATAATTAGTTCTTTATTGAATATCATGATAAACTATGTGCAGCATTATAGACACATATTTCATTTTATGTTTGTTCAAATATGCAAAGCATAAACTGTGCAATATTTAGAATGAAGCAAGTTCATGTTTCACTCTAGATATGTTCAAATGTGCAATTGCCTGATGAAAATTTTTAAAAAAGAATAGTGATTAGACAATATGCAGAAATGCATTTCTCTGGAATCATGTTCAAAATTACACCGACAGTAAATGCCTCCAAGATATTGGCAATTATCTACTTAAGAGCTCAAATCTCCAAGGGAGCAATATAAAGAATACAAAGAAAAGCATGATGACAAGTGCAAAGATTGCCTAAATCATATTGCGAATACCACACTCAGCTTAAAAAAGAGAAGAAACTTTCAATCTATCTCAAAAATTATCAATACTTCATAAAGCTACATTGAAAATCATAATGAATTAAGATACAAATTCCAATTAATTTGGCAGGAAAAGATCGTCACTTGAAATTTTGAGTTATGCAGCTCGTGAGTGAAAGAAACAATCCAAAAAGGATGTTGCGGCAGGAGCAACATTAAAGAACAACCTCCAGATATAGAGTTAAAAGGAAAGAATCTCTGGAGTTAATCAAGAGGAAAGAATCGCTAGAGTCGACCAAAGGGACCATTATAACAGCAACAGTGTTGAAAGAAAACTCTCTGATCAATCGCTCAAATAAGAAGTCGTCACAGCCGTTGCAAAAGCGTGCTTCAATAAAAAGAGAATTTTATCCTCTTTAGTGAAACATCTGCTCGACACTGCTGACTGGGGACATTCCAGTTTTCTGTTCAAGCGCCATCATTCAAGTCTTCTATTCAAGCGTCATCATTCAAGTCTTCTGGTCGAATACAATCATGCTAGTCTTCTGTTTGAATGCGATCACTCAGTCTCCCGTTTGAACGCGATCGTTCAATCTTCTGGTCAAGAATGATCATCCAGTCTTCCATGCAAGCATGATTATTTGGTCATCCTTCAGTCGTAATTTGTTCAAGTTCTTCAGGCGGAGGAAGATCGATCGTCCATTTGATTTCAGGAATCAATCAAAGAAGGATCGAGGGAGCGTCTGTTGAGGCATAAAAATGATGAAGGATTGAAGTAAGAAGAGACAAAGAAATGGATGGGATACTTGGAAAAGAAGAAGAAAATGATAGTTTTAAAGGGTTTGCGCAGGACTGCACAACTAGTGTCAGTTGCGCGGTACCGTGCAATCAATGTTATTTGCGTGGGACTGCGTAATGAGAATATCAGTTGCGTAGGAAACGTTGCAGAAAGGGTTTTGTGGAAGGTCTAAAAGCATTAAAATTAGTCCCACATCGTTAAAATCAGAATTTTCACATATGCGAGGGTCTATAAAAACCCCTTCCCCTCCTTCATTAGGGGTAATTTTGAAGATTTTTAAGAGAAGCGGAGCGGAGCAGAAGACAGAAGGTAGCAGAGAAGTCTCCTAGCAGTTGCGCAGGATCGCGCAACTGGTATCGGTTGCACGGGTCCACGCAACCAGACTGCCCTGCAGTCTGTGAAGCTCAAGGGCCATCATGCTGCCGGAATGCCCGTGCAAGGCTTTCTCCCTTCTCCTATTGTCATGTGCAGAGGAAGAAGATTAGTCGATCGAATCGACATTTTCCCTAAGTATTAGGAGATTACTGAAATAGACGCCGTTATGCTGCTGAAATCTCTATTTCATAGAAGACTCATCGATCTAATTGGCATTCCTCCTAAGTCCTACGAGATTGTTGAAACAGGCACCGAAAGGCTGTTGAAATGAACTTTTGATACTTGAAACATAAGTCATTTATTTCCAAAATAATCTATCTTAGAATCAAGGGATGTAAAGAGGATGTAAATTGTCGAGGCACAAAAAACATATCTCATTACAATGGTCAGGGAATCTCATGGTGCTGACCAGCTCCAAGGGTAGTTTAGGTAAAGTTCCAACTCCAAGGGTAGTTTAGGTATTTTGGTAAAGTTCCGGCTCCAAGGGTAGTTTAGGTGTTTTGGTAAAGTTCCAGCTCCAGGGGTATCTGTTGAGGAAGATGGAAAAAGTGATGAAAGGATTGAAGCAGAAGAAGATTGGAAAGTAAGGTACGAAAGAGAAGAATAAAAGAAGAAAGTGAAGTATCTTTGAGATTAGTTGCGCGGGACCTCACAAACGATATCTGTTGCGTGGGGCCGCGCAACCAAAGTTCCTTTGCGCGGGTACGCGTAACGTAAATATCAGTTGCACGGGACCCTGATACAAGCTATAGAAGTTGTCCTTTGCAGAATGATCTAAAGCACTGAAAATTTGTCTCACATCACTAAGATCAGGATTTTCACATGTGCGAGGGTCTATAAATACCCCTTCCCCTCCTTCATTGAGGAGGATTGAAGACTTTCAAGAAGAGTAGAGCGGAGCAGAAGGCAGGAGGTAGGAGAGAAGTCTCCTGGCAGTTGCCCATCGGTTGCGCGGGTCCGCGCAAACAGGCTGCCCAACAGTCTGTGAAGTTAAAGAGCTGTCATGCTGCCGAAATCCATAGGTCAGGCTTCCTTTCTTGGGGATCTCTTCTATTTGATGAGTTCAAAAGAGAAAGATTAGTCGATCGAATCGACATTCCTCCTAAGTCCTAGGAGATGATCAAAACAGGCGCAGAAAGGCTGCCGAAATTTCTATCTTCTTGAAGACTGGTTGATCGATTCGTCAATTCCTCCTAAGTACTTAGGAGATGACCGAAATAGTGTCAGAATGCTGCCGAAATATCCATCGAGCTATCTTCTCTTTCATTCAGTACAATGTATTAATTGTACTTTATTTTCAGAATCAAGGGAATCAGAGGATGTAAATGAACTTAGATAAATGTGATGAATGTTCTCTCATTAAGTTCTTTGTTATCATTGAATAAATCCCCTAAATGAAATGCATTTTTTTTCTTATCAAAACAAAATGGCGACTCCACTGGGGAACTTTTATTATTCAATGGTAACTTAGAAAATATTAAGAGAACATTTATCACTTTTTGGCATCTGTATAGACGCCAAAATGGCGACTCTCAGCGGGAACATCCTCCCCTTCATCTCTGAAAATAAGGTACGATTTTATTTAACAAATTAACTAACGCTCTGTTTTGAATGATCAAATCAGTTTCGGTTAAAGACAAATAATGCTAGAATGATGGCAGTTATCGGAGAAGGCTAGCTTCTTGTATTGGAGCAATTCATGTCTAAAGAAGAGGAACAGGCTGCCTTGATCTGATGAAAGACTTCTTCAAAAGTGTTGTGTGGCTCCCACACATAGCCCGTTAATGGATCGAGCAGAGAAAGAGTGGAGCACTTGTGGATCTTCCAAGGTAAGGAAAAGGAAACATCTAGAAGCAGCTATTGATTCAATTATAGCACGTCCAATCAATGAAATATTGGCACAATGCTATCAAAAGAGAATTAAATGATATCACCCAACGAACAAGGCAGATGCAACTTTCAGGAGATTTCTCTAATTTGTCAGCTTTCAATGATAGATTCACAACGTGTTGATTCAAAAGATTCCTGACACAATTATTCTGGGGGCAAAGCTAATCTTAAACAAAAGAATGAGATGATGCGGCATCATTATATTTGTTAAAGGTCCCGACATCGTGATTTTGATTATGAAGATTTCGAGAGCAATGCTTCCTAATCAAAAGGGGGCAAGATAGGATATGAAGAAGCATTAGAGAAAGAAAAGTCTGTTGCGATCAAGAGTAATGAATTTTGTGCAATGGACGGAACAATCTCTGTTTCGCCAATAGCTCAAGAAGATGAGGAAGGATGGAAGATAGCAACATCCAAAAGCCAAAAAGTTCGATCTCCTTCCGCAAGAGGCAACATCTCGCCAAGTACTGGGTCAACTAGGCGAAGTGTTGTGAGACATAGTCCTGCTCCGGTTATACAATCATCTCATTCGAGAAAAACAGAAAGGCCCGTCACTTCAAAAGATCTTTCAATACCGTCAACTATAATCATGAAGACATCTTCCGCAAAATCATTGTGGGTTTAGAAAAATAAGGGGAAGGCGACCGTAACCAGTGAATGTCCACTCAAAGCACCTCCTGCAACAGATTTCAAGAAAACTCATGCATTAAGAATGCCACGATTTGCGTCAGCTAGTCCTTCGAAGCGACAATACTCTGGTTTCAAATCAAATAATAGTCCATCTTCTTCAACAACGTCAGTAGTGCGACGTTCGCTTCCTCATTCAATATCACGACAATCAAAGTATAAAGGAACAGAAATTTCGTTGACAGATGTTAATCAGCCTGATCAGTTTCCACTAGATGAGCATGTGGTTGAGGAAGTCCCTAATATGCCGACAATGACTGCCGTAAACAACATTGGACCACAAGCAGAAAGGTCACAACCACAATCGGTTAGATTTCAAGAGCTAATGCCTAATATTACTTAGAATATAACGCAGGAAGAAATCCGGCAGATGGTTATTGAATCTATTCATCTAGAGAATGAACGAAGTCAGAATAAAAAATTTCGATATCAGACACCATATCCCCTTGAAATAGAAGAAATGCCATTTCCTGCTGACTTCAAACATCGAAATTTCTAGAAATTTAATGGGAATGGATCACCAGAAGAGCATCTGATGCATTTCATAGCAAAGATGAGAATTTTCTCTAGAGTTCCTCAATATTGTTTGTGATTGTTCGGATCTTCTCTATTAGGAAAGGCTTTCAGATAGTATTCAAGTTTAATTCCAGGATCTATTCATACTTGGGAGGAGATGCAGGATACTTTTCTATCAAACTTTTTCTTGTCAGACCAAGAAGTTGGTTTGACCGAATTGGTCTCTATTAGCCAAGAAGAAAATGAATCAGTTGAAGAATTCATCAGTCGATGGACGAAATTGGTAGCATCATGTCAACATCCTCTGCGGGAATCAGAACAAGTAGAAGTATGCTTAGAAGGCATGAGACCAGAGCTGGCATGCCACCTAATTAGTAAAGATTGGAAGACTTTATAAAAATTTACTACGAAGGCTTATGCTCTTGAAAAGATGATGGGAAGAGTGCCTGCTTTTCAGTCAAAATCAGCTCACATCACTCAAAAAGAAGAAACTAAAGAAGATTATAAGGATGAGGAAAAAGACAACGATGAAGAAGATAGAAATGGTCAGGCGATTATAATGACATATAAAAGGTCTAGGCAAAATAAAGATCATACGAAGTATTCGTTTGCAAGAAAATACTTCCCATGCTGAATCAATTGTTGGCTACGAAGAGTATTGAATTACCTCGGCTAAGACACCTCGAAGAAATCAAAAATACAAGAGGACTGGATTATTGCAATTATCATTGTAAATTTGGACATCATACGGAAGATTGTAATTTCCTCAAGAAAAAGCTACAAAAGATGATCGATAAGGGAGAAATTGCGATGAAAAGAGCATGAAAGATAGAGAAAAATGAAGAAAAATGACAAAAACTCGATAAAGAAAATTCTGGGGGCATCTACGTTAAAAGACGACAACATGCTTTGTATGGTGAATCGTCAGTAATTAACAAGATCGAGCTGTCATTGCCTAAATACTCAAATGAAAAGAAGTGATGAGGCAAAAGATATAAAGCCACGATAAAAAAAAAGTATATTCGTTGCAGATGTGCATTGCAATACCTGTCAGTTCAGGAGATGATCACTATTTTGATTTCAAAAGATATCAGTATGATATTTCCAAAATCAAAAGGGGGCAAGACAAGTAAGATAGGTGAGTAAAATCTGTGAAATAAATTTCTCACCATAGAATGTATTTCTTTTGTGTATATGAATAAAATGCAGGCTTTCAAGCATCTCAAGTCATCGCCAAATGCGAAGCACCAAGGACAATCGCCAAATGTAAAGCCAAATGAAAAGCCAATCACCATCAAGCGTTAAACAATAGCTATCAAGCGTTAAACAATCGCTATCAAGCGTTAGCAATCGTTATCAAGCGTTAAACAATCGCTATCAAGCGTTAACGATCGCCATCAAGCATTAATGATCGTTATCAAGCGTTAACAATCGCTATCAAGTGTTAAACAATCGCCATCAAGCATTGATGATTGCTACCGAGCATTGATGATTGCTGTCAAGCCACTAAACACTGATGATAGCAGTCAAGCATTGACCGCCAAACATTTCCCTCAGAATCATCATAGCAGTCAAGCATTGACCGCCAAAGATTTTCCTCAGAATCATCAAGTATCAATGATTATCAATAAAAACCAACTATTGCTGTCGACGATCAAACACTTGCCAAAATTGTTATCATCGCCAGGCTGATACACGATTTTAAATATAATACGAAAGTTTTCATAATGTTGTCAGCAAGAGCGAAATATCAATTATTGATCCATCATTGGCAGTGGAATAAACTATATAGTCAACCATGTATAAAGTTGATCACAACGATGGTTGCTAATCATAAAAAGGCAGCCTAGTCAAGCCAATGGCCAGCTACGCATAAGACCTCTAAAGCCCGAAATCGGCGGTAAACTATCTAGTCCGAAATCGGCGGTAAACTATCTAGCCCAAAATCGACAGTAAAAACTATCTAGCCCGAAATCGGCAGTAAACTATAGAGCCCAAAATCAGCGGTAAACTATAGAGCCCGAAATCGGCGGTAAACTATCTAGCCCGAAATCGACGGTAAACTATCTAGCCCGAAATCGGCGGAAAACTATAGAGCCCGAAATCGACGGTAAACTATAGAGGCCGAAATCGGTGGTAAACTATAGAGCCCGAAATCGGTGGTAAACTATCTTGCTCTTTGAACCCAGTATCAAGTCCAATTCAGTCAAATTTAGTCATCCAGTTCAGTCAAGTCTGGTCGAGGTCAAGGTCAGTTTTGTCCAGTCAAAGTATGGTCAGTCAAAAGTACACTATCTCCACTACTTAAAAAGCATAAGCTATGTAAAGAATTCAAAATGCTATGAATACATATTTCAATTTAGATATGCTCAAATATGCAATTGCCTAATGAAAATTTTAAACATCGAGTAGAAAACATGCAAAAAATGTGTTTCTCTTGAATTAGGTTCAAATTACATCAACAGTAAATGCCTTCAAGATATTGGCGATTATCTACTCAAAAGCTCAAGTCTCCAAGGTCAATTAATATATTGACAAGAGCTGTGAAGTCTTTTCGTCTCTCACCTTCTTAATGAATAAAGACATTATCGCACAAGGTTCTCAAAAAGGGAGCGGAGAATAAATTAGTGAAGAATTATTATTCTCTACCGGACAATATAAGGACTCGGGTATATTCTTTGGAGTCATGAAAAGAACAGTAAAGATTATTCATTCTTCAGGAGTATCAGAAGGCTTCACTTCAAAAATATTATCTTCTGAAGAAATCTTTATGCGACATTGACTTGGAAAGGAGGCAGGATTTAATGTCTGCAATGTAATCTATGCCTTGGTCTTTCTGATAATCTCTTATACGCGGCAAAAGAAATTCTTATGCTAAGTATTATGAATAATAATATCGTAAGACTCCATGTATCGGATCGGATGGAGACAAAGAACAAACAGAATCGTCATCATCAGTAACTTCTATGACCTTTGAAAAATTAGTAAATGAAAATTGAAAAGAATTTTTGTCTATTTTTCAATTTTTCAGAATCAGTAAAGATCCAAGAAAAAGTCTATGAAGAAATTCTAAGGAGCACAAACTAGAGAAGACTCAATAAAAAGACTTAGCGATTGAACCTTTGGAGCTAAAGATGAAATCTCCAAGAATGCAATATAAAGAATACAATGCGAAGCACGATGACAAGCGCAAAGATTGACTAAATCATATTGCGAATATCACAATCGGCCTAAGAAGAGAAGAAACTCTCAATCTATTATTCAATGCTTCATAAAGCTATATTGAAAATTATAATGAATTAAGATACTAATTCTGATAAATTTGGCAGGAGAAACCATTATTCAAAAGCTTGAGTTATGCAGATCATGAGTAAAGGAAACAATCGAAAAATTTGTTGCAGCAGGAGCAGCATTAAAGAACAGCCCTAGATATAAATCAAAAGGAAAGAATCGGTGGAGCTGATCAAAAGGAAAGAATCGCTGGAGCTGATCAAAAGGAAAGAATTGCTGGAGTTGATCAAAGAGACCGTTACAATAGCAACGGTGTTGAAAGAAGGTACTTTGATCAAATCACTCAAAGATGAAGTTGTCACAAGTATGGTTCAATAAAAAAGAATCTTATCCTCTCTAGTGAAACATCTGCTTGACACTACTGGCTGGGGGCATTCCAGTCTTCCACTCGAGCGCCAGTATTTCAGTCTTCCACTCGAGCGCCAGTATTTCAGTCTTCCACTTGAACTCCAGCATTTCAGTCCTCCGCTTGAGCGCCAGAATTCAAATCTTCTATTCGAGCACTAGCATTCAAATCTTCTGTTCGAGCGCCATCATTCATGTCTTTTGGTCAAATACAATCATGCAAGCCTTCCATTCAAATGCGATCACCTAGTCTTCCGTTTGAATGTGAGCATTCCAGTCTTCCGTTCGAACACGATCGTTTAATCTTCTGGTCAAGCATGATCATCCATTCTGCCATATAAGCATGATCATCCAGTCTGCTATGCAAGTATGATCATCCAGTCTTCCATGCAAGCATAATCATCTGGTCATCTTTCAATTGCAATTCATTCATGTTCTTCAGTCGGAGGAAGATCGATCCTCCATTTAATTTCAGAAATCAATCAAAGAAGGATCGAGGGAGCATCTGTTGAGGCATAAAAAAATATCTCATTACAGTGGTCAGGGAATCTCATGGTGCTGACCAGCTCCAAGGGTAGTTTAGGTATTTTGGTAAAGTTTCAGCTCTAAGGGTAGTTTAGGTATTTTAGTAAAGTTTCAGCTCCAAGGATAGTTTAGGTATTTTGGTAAAGTTCCAGCTCCAGGGGTATCTGTTGAGGAAGATGGAAAAAGTGATGAAAGGATTGAAGCAGAAGAAGATTGGAAAGCAAGGTACGAAAGAGAAGAATAAAAGAAGAAAGAGAAGTATCTTTGAGATTAGTTGCGCGGGACCTCGCAAACGATATCTTTTGCACGGGGCCGCACAACCAAAGTTCCTTTGCGCGGGTATGCGTAACGTAAATATCAGTTGCGCGGGACCTCGAAACAAGCTACAAAAGTTATCCTTTGCAGAATGATCTAAAGCACTGAAAATTTGTCCCACATCGCTAAGATCAGGATTTTCACACGTGTGAGGGTCTATAAATACCCCTTCCTCTCCTTCATTGAGGAGGATTGAAGACTTTCAAGAGGAGTAGAGCGGAGCAGAAGGCAGGAGGTAGGAGAGAAGTCTCCTGGCAGTTGCACAGGACCGCGCAACTGATATCAGTTGTGCAGGTCTGCGCAAATAGGCTGCCCTGCAATCTGTGAAGTTAAAGAGCCATCATGCTTCCGAAATCCATGGGTCAGGCTTCCTTTCTCGGGGCTCTCTTCTATTTGATGAGTTCAAAGGAGAAAGATTAGTCGATCGAATCGACATTCCTCCTAAGTCCTAGGAGATGATCAAAACAGGTGCCGAAAGGCTGCCGAAATTTCTATCTTCTTGAAGACTGGTTGATCGATTCGTCAATTCCTCCTAAGTACTTAGGAGATGATCGAAATAGCATCGGAATGCTACTGAAATATCCATCGAGCTATCTTCTCTTTCATTCAGTACATTGTATTAATTGTACTTTATTTTCAAAATCAAGGGAATCAGAGGATGTAAATGAACTCAGATAAATGTGATGAATGTTCTCTCATTAAATTCTTTGTTATCATTGAATAAATCTTCCAAATGAAATGCATTTGTTTTCTTGTCGAAACATAAATGAACTCAGTATTAATGAAATATGATGAATGTTCCTTGTATTCTTTCTCTGTTATGTTTGAATAAGACAAATTTTCCAAATCAAATGCATTTGTTTCTTTGTCGAAACACCCTCATGAGTCCGAACGCAATTCCTATCCCCATAGAATTTAGACACATTTTAACTTGTTCTTTTTCTTCCGGTAGTTGTCTACATGAAGCCCCCAACGTTTTTCATCTGTCTATAAATTTCTCTACCGGCTCTCCTTCTCTCTGCCGAATAGAGGCTAGCTTCGTAATACTGACATCACGTTCTGAAGAGAAGAAGTTTGACATGAAAACTTCTTACATTTGTTCCCAGGTGCGTATCGATCCTCGTGCCAGACTAGAATACCATCGAAATGCTTTGTGTGTTAGTGATGAACCAAACAACCACAAGCAGTATTGTGGTATCGTAGAAAAATTTTCCATACTGGTGATGAAATGCATCAAATGCTCCTCTGGAGATCCTTCTCCATTGAACTTTTGAAAATCTGGGTGCTTAAAATTGGCCGAAAAGGGAATATCTTCTACTTCCCTAGGATACGGCGTTCGGTACCTAAAACGCCTGGTATTTTCACGTTCTCTTTTTGCTCTAATCGCCTCCTCGACCACTTGCCTCACCTCATCTTTTTTCACGGTTCTCACCGCCTGAATGGACCCCAGTGACCCTGCCCCCTATGGTGGGAGGACGTCAGGCTGATTTTCTTGCCCTTCCATTGCATTCTGGGGAATCGCCATTCGAGCTACGTTATGTGCGAGGGTTGTCAGTGCTTCTCTGAGATTTCTGTATTCTTCCATTAATGCATTCTGGGCTTCTTCCATTGCATTAAAACGATCTTCTATAGTTGTTCTATGATCTGGATTTGTTCTAGCTATGAATACTGCAGCTTCTCCACTTTTTGACGAAGCGGTAATTGAAGGAGAGCAAGAGTATGCTGATGTAATAAGGCTTGCAGAAAAAGGAGGGGACGGAGTTTCATTGGACCTTTTCGTGTCCCCTGTGGCATCAATTGACTAAGATGACGACGATACTGGTGAATCTTTCTGAGATGGCATTGGCGATCTAATTACCATTACTTTTCCCTTTTGTTCTCTTGTTCGTTCAGCATTTAAAGCTGGGAAGTCACGTGCTGTCAACTGGGGAACTGTTTACGTGGGATAAATCGCCGGAGTAAGTTCAGGATTTCTTTTAATTGTGCTTCGTGTTACAGGCCCTCTGATTCTTAATGAAGGCTGATTCATCCTAGAACCTCTAACGTTTTGTGTTCTTACCTTACGAGAGGTTATAACGGTCCAGCCTGCATTATCTTCTGATGACTGGGGTGAAGCAGAAATGACCCCAGCTGTTACTTGAGTCGTGCCACTTTTACTTACACGAATTGGTGTGTATTCTATCACAAACCCTGTTGGGGTGAATCGGAAGTTCACTTTTCTTACGGGCATCGCCATGAGTAATAAGTCGTAGTCAGATTTTAAAACCTTCAATCATGAAACATAGTTATAATTAGTAATTGAACGATTAGAGTGATCTATCTTTAAGATGAAGGGGAGGACTTCCCACTGAGAGTCACCATTTTAGCGTCCATAGGATGCCAAACTGTGATGAAAGTTCATAACAACTTCACTATTAATATTTAAATAAGATAATAAAATAATAAGTTCCCTAGCAGAGTTTCCATTTTGTTTCGATAAAGAAACAAATGCATTTGATTTGAGAAATTGTCTTATTCAAACATAACAGAGAAAGAGTATTAGGAACATTCATCACACTTCATTAATACTGGGTTCATTTACATCCTCTTTACATCCCTTGATTTTAAGATAGATCATTTGAAAATAAATGACTTATGCTTTAAGTATTAAAAGTTCATTTCGACAGCCTTTCGGCGCCTGTTTCAACCATCTCCTAGGACTTAGGAGAAATGTCGATTAGATCGACGAGTCTTCAATGAAACAGAGATTTCAGCAGCATAACGGCCTCTGTTTCAGTCATCCCTAATACTTAGAAAAAATGTCAATTCGATCGACTAATATTCTTCCTCTGCACGTGACAATAGGAGAGGGGAGAGCGCTGGAAGGATAAAAGCCTTGCACGGGCATTTCGGCAGCATGACGACCCTTGAGCTTTACAGACTGCAGGGCAGTCTGGTCGTGCGGACCCGCGCAACCGATATCGGTTGCGCGGTCCTGCGCAACTGCCAGGAGACTTCTCTCCTACCTTCTGTCTTCTGCTCCGCTCTGCTCCTCTTAAAAATCTTCAATTACCCTTAATGAAGGATGGGAAGGAGTATTTATAGACCCTTGCACGTGTGAAAATCCTGATCTTAGGGATGTGGGACTATTTTCCAGTGCTTTAGATCAATCAGAAAAGGACCATTTATGAAATACATTTCGGCGTCTCGCGCAACTGGTATTTCGATTGTACGGACCTGCGCAGAGGAGATTGATTGCGTGGTCCCATGCAACTGACATTGGTTGCATAGTTCTGCGCTCGTCCGTTAAAGCCATCTCCTTCTTTTTCTCTTTAAAAGTTCTTTTTATCTTTTCATCTTTTCTTGCTTGATTCTTTCATCACTTTTTATGCCTCAACATGGCCCTTTTGGCTTTTGGTCATTGATTCCGTCAGCTGCCCGCATAGGTATGCGTACAATGGCCTTCATGGGCTTTTTAGGGCAACTGGCTTCTCACCGCTGCCCGAATGGCGATCTTCATAGGTCTCATGCATAGCGGGCCATTGGCTTGACTGGGCTGCCTTTTTATAATCATAGGTCTTATGCGTAGCTGGTCCCTTTGAAGATTAGGTCCTTTTAGAACTTAGCCTTTTTAGGTCTTAGAGACTTGGTCCTTTTAGGACTTGGAACTTGGCCTTTTTGTCTTTTTTTTTTCGAGACTTGACTAGACTGCCTTTTTATGATAAACAATCATTGTTGTCACCAACTTTATATACAGTTGGCTATATGATTTATTCTACTGTCAGTAGATGGTTGATCAATAATTGATATTTTGCTGCTACTGATAATGTCATAAGGACTTTTGCATCATGTTTAAAATAATGTATCAGCTTAGAGATGATGGCAACTTTGATAAGCGATTGATCGATGACAGCGATAGTTACTCTCTTTTTATTTTATTTTCATTGATACCTGGTGATTTTAATGAACATCTTTAGCATCGGCGATGATCATCAATGCTTGATAGCGATCGTTATTGCTTGACAGCGATCATCGACACTTTTTATTCGGTGGTGACTTAATATGCTGTCTTAAAATGTCTTAAAAAACGGTGAAGGGTATTTTCGCTTGAAATTGACACACCATGACTTCTGTCAATGTCTTCAATTATACCCATCTGTTTATCTGTATTGTTTGTCTGTATTGTTTGCAATATACCAACTTGATGGTGATATCAATTTTAGGTAAAAATTTGTAGAGCTTGCTTGATGGCGCTCAGCTCATTTGATAGCGTTCATCTTCTTCGTCTTTCTTTATTTGCTATCATATGATCTTGATATGCTTTCGAACTTCTTCCTTATTCATTCTACTCATCTTGCCCCCTTTTGATAGAGAATTATTATCTTGATAATGTTCTGTATCAAAATTAGTAGCGCCTTCGAAGCAATTCCTTTTTGACAACGCAAGTATAGACCAACATAGGCTTCTATTCACTCCTTTGAAGAACTTTTTCTTTTATTGAGTACATCTTATCTCATTTGGCCTTGAACTTGCCCCCTTGATATGATTGTGACTGCTATTAGAGATATACTCTTTCTTCTTGGAGATATTGAGGCAGTATATTTCTGCAGAAGGCTGCACGACTGTGATTGTATTGATTAACTAGTTTTCTCCCAACCCTTGAAATTTTCTGCACTTATCCGGATCAATGTCAATGGGGATTTGAATTCCCTTTGTTTCGACAAAGAAATAAATGCATTTGATTTGAGAGATTGTCTTACTCAAACATAACAGAGAAAGGGTACTAGGAACATTCATCACATTTTATTGATACTGAGTTCATTTACATCCTCTTTACATCCCTTGATTCTAAGATAGATCATTTAAAAATGAAGGACTTATGCTTTAAGTATCAAAAGTTCATTTCGACAGCCTTCTGACGTCTGTTTCAACCATCTCTTAGGACTTAGGAGGAATGTCGATCCGATCGACGGGTCTTTAATGAAATAAAGACTTCAGCAGCATAACAGCGCCTGTTTTAACAATCCTTTGGGACTTAGGACGAATGTCGATTCGATCGACTGATCTTTCTCCTTTGAACACATGAATAGGAGAAAGCCCGGAGAAAGGAAACCTGGCCCACGGATTTCGACAGCATGACGGCCTTTGGACTTCACAGACTGCAGGGCAGCCTGGTTGCGTGGCCCTGCGCAACTGCCATAAGACTCTTCTACCTTCTGTCTTCTGCTCCGCTTTGCTCCTCTTGGAAATCTTCAAAATTACCCCTAATGAAGGAGGGGAAGGGGTATTTATAGACCCTCGCACGTGTGAAAATCCTGATCTTAGCGATGTGGGACTATTTTTCAGTGCTTTAGATCATTCTGAATGAAGCCCTTTGTGCAGTGCATTTCGAGGTCCCGTGCAACTGATATTTTTGTTACGCGGTCTTACGTAACTGGAATTTATTGCGCGGAACCGCGCAACTGATAGTGGTTACGCGGTCCTGCACACTCTCTTGAAAGCTATCTCTATTTTCTTCTTTTCAAAAGTTCTTTCAAACTCCTTATCTCTTCTTGCTTCAATCCTTCACCATTTTTTGTGCCTCAACAGATGCCCCCTCGATCCTTCTTTGATTGATTCCTAAAATTAAATGGAGGATCGATCTTCCTCTACCTAAAGAACTTGAATAAACTGCAACTGAAGGATGACCGAATGATCTTGCTTTCATGGAAGGCTGGATAATCATCTCTGTATAGCAGACGAGATGATCATGCTTGTCCGGAAGATTGAACGATAGCATTCTATCGGAAGACTGGAATGCTCACATTCAAACGGAAGAATGTGTGATTGCGCCTGAATAGAAGACTTGAATAACGACACTCGAACAGAAGACCGGGAGGCTTGTGCTTGAACGGAGGACTCTTGCGCTCGAATGAAGGGGTTGAATGATTGCATCCGACTGGAAGACTTGAATAAGGACACTCGAACAGAAGACTAGAATGATGGTACTCGATCTAAAAAAACTTGAATGCCCCCAGTCAATAGTGTCGAGCAGATGCTTCACTTAGAGAGGATAAAATTCTCTTTTTATTGACACACGCTTCTTCAACAGCTGTGATGGCTTCATCTTTGAGTGATTTGATCAGAGAACTTTCTTCCAACACCATTGCTGTTATAACGGTCTCTTTGATCAACTCCAGCAATTCTTTCCTTTTGATCAACTCCAGCGATTCTTTTCTTTTGATCAACTCCAGCGATTCTTTTCTTTTGATCAACTCCAACGATTCTTTTCTTCAACTCTGTATCTGGAATTTTTCTTTAATGCTGCTCCTGCCACAACATCCTTTTTCGATTGTTTCCTTTACTCATGATCTGCATAACTCAAGCTTTCAAGTGATGATCTTTCCTGCCAGATTAATTGGAATTAGTATTTTAATTCATTATAATTTTCAATGTAACTTTATGAAGTATTGATAATTTTTTGAAATAGATTGAAAGTTTCTTCTCTTTTTAGACTGAGTGTGGTATTCGCAATATGATTTAAGCAATCTTTGAACTTGTCATCGTGCTTCACGTTGTATTCTTTATATCGTACTCTTGGAGATTTGAGCTCTTGAATAGATAATAGCCAATATCTTAGGGGCATTTACTGTCGATGTAATTGGGAACCTGATTCTAGAGAAATGCATTCTTGCATATTGTCTAATCAATGTTTAAAATTTTCATCAAGCAATTGCACATTTGAACATATCTAGAGTGAAACATGGATTTGCTATATTCTAAATATCGCACAGTTTATACTTTGCATATTTGAACAAACATATATATATATATATATATATATATATATATATATATATATATATATATATATATATATATATATATATATATATATATATATAATGAGATATATGTCTATAACGTTGCACCTAGTTTATCATGATATTCAATAAAGCACTGATTATAAAAACATCAACATTTTATGCTTGTTAGTACGGGATTTCCTACATGAGTTTATTCATTTATATTTTATTAGCGGTGCTAAGTTTCAATTCAGTCAGTTGCGCACACAATTTAAGCTCTTGAGTAGTGGAGCAAATTTACTTAGACTCTAGTTACAGTCGGGGCTTACGTGATGGTCTCTGTAACTCTCTAGACTATGCTGGACTTCTCACTGTCTAGGGAGTTCACAAACCACGATCCATCAGAGGGGCCCAATGAAGCTACCGGGGCCGTGAACTCGGTTGGTTTTACGCACAGGGTTGGCCATGGTAACTCTCTAGAGTTCATAAAGCTCACAAGGCTACCTTTGGGGGTACCAAATCCATGGTTGCCGATCCATCGATGAATAGGTTTAAGCCCTTCCTCATGAGTTAGTACCGAAATCGAACCACAAATCTGGGGGGTCTTATGCATGGTTGGCCTATCTAAAGCGGAAACTGCAGCCCTCATTTTCTTCGCCTGCAAGGTCGGGCCCATTCAAGGGAGGGCATTGTTCTCCATTCCCCGTGACGCTGCTGGAAAGCTATACAGACGGCATAGGGGTTACGTTGACTGGTTATTTGAGAACTTTTAGCACTTTGGCTTTTAGTTGACTCGTAGCCTTTGGCTTTTGGTCTTCTGGTTGACTTTTGGCTCTTTTGGCTTTTAGTCATATGAAGACTTTTAGCTCTTTTGGCCTTTGATCATTTGAAGACTTTGAGCCCCTTTTTTTTGGCTTTTGGTCAACTCTTTGGCCTTTTGACTTTTGGTCATTGACTCCGTCAGCTGCCTGCATAGGTATGCGTACGATGGCCTTCACGGGCCTTTTAGGGCCACTGGCTCCTCACCACTGCCCGAATGGCGATCTTCATAGGTCTTATGTGTAGTTGGTCCCTTTTGAGATTTGGTCCTTTTAGGACTTGGCTTTTCTCTTCTTCTTTTTTTGGGACTTGGCTAGGCTGCCTTTTTATGATAAGCAACCATCATTATCGCCAACTGCATATATACAGTTGACTGAATGATTCATTCTACTATTATCATATGGTTGATCAATAATTGACATTTCGCTGCTGCTGACAATGTCATAAGGACTTTTGTATCATGTTTAAAACAATGTATCAGCTTAGCGATGATGACAACTTTGATGAGCGATTGATCGACAATAGAAATAGTTGTTCTCTTTTCTTTTTATGATCATCGATACCTGATGATGCGATTTCGATGGAGATTTTCTATCGGTGATGAGCGTTAACGCCTGTAGTGATCATCAACACTTTTTTGTTCGGTGACGATTTAATATGCTATCTTCAAATGTCTTGGAAGACTAAAGACTTTTGGCGATGATCTAGAATGCTGTCTTGGAAGACGATGATGGGTATTTTTGCCTGAAAGATGATGATAGGTATTTTCGCTTGAAAGACGATGATAGGTATTTTCACCTGAAATTGCTTATCTGTATCGTTTATCTGTATTGTTTGTAATATACCAGCTTGATGGTGATATCAATTTCAGGCAAAATTTTGTAGAACTCTCTTGATGGCTCTCACCTTCTTCGTCTTTCTTTATTTGCTATCATATGATCTTGATATGCTTTGTCATATGATTTTGATATGATTTTGATATGCTTGCGAACTTCTTCCCTATTCATCCTATTCATTTTGCCCCCTTTTGATATAAAATTATTATCTTGATAATGTTCTGTATCAAAATCGGTAGCGCCTTCATTATTATCTTGACAATTTCCATTTTGCCAACGCGAGTATAGGCCAACATAGGCTTTCATTTACTTCTTTGAAGAATTTTGCTTTCATTGAGCACACTTTATCTCATTTGGCTTTGAACTTGCCCCCTGGATATGATTGTGACTGTTATTGGAGATATATTTTCGTTCTTGGAGACATTGAGGTAGTATATTTCTGTAGAAGACTGCAGGATTTATGGTCATATTTTGTAACACCCTGGATTTTGGCCAATCTGGGATTTGACGTCCTCAGGGAGTGGGTCAATTAAAACACCTGAAAAATTGCTTAGAACCCAATTCCATAGCCAAAGAAACCACTTAGAATTAATTCCTTTAGAAAATATGACTAAGTTAGCTAGTGCAACGTTAGAATAGCTGGGAAATGGTCCCTGATCACTTTAAATACGTTCTACAAGGCCCAAAGCGAGTGGAACCAAGGGTTCTATAATGCTCTAAAGCCTCGGATCAAACTCTAAACCGGTTTGTTCTCGGGACCTCTTTGAAACTTTATATTGGATCTAGACCGCGCGTCGAAAGTCTGATACCTCATAGTGATTTACAGCCCTACCTCTTGCAAATCTTGTTGTTTGGAGCTCTTACAACCCCCAAATCGAGCTGAAATCGTGAGGTGCTCCATTCCCCTTTTTCATTTTCGTTTCTTTCTGAAAATACATCCTAGGGGAGCTTGAAGCATCCCTCTACAGCGCCTAGATTTCATTCTGTCCATTTGGACGACCCTTTCTTCGCATTTCCTCCGTTTTCCATGGCTATTGTTAAGGCTGTTTCAGCCTTTTCTTCCTTTTCCATCGTCCTTTCTCTCATGTCCCTTTTATTTGAGCCTTTACCCTCTTTTTGGGTCTCAAAATCATGCTAACCTCAAATCCCATTTCTCAACTTTCTCCATTTGAGAAGTATTGAAAATACCTGGCCGATAGAGCTCTAATGGGCAACTGACAGCACTGAACTAGATAGTATTCAAGAAGGTTAGTTGGGACCATGGTAGAAGTCCTTTGGTAGAATTAGGCATCTATGCCGTTGCCCTGTAGATTGTTTGATTTTTGTTTTAAGGGTTTCTGTGTTTTGTTGTTATTGGGTCTAGTGATGTCACCGGTAGAAAATGTGTTTGTGTTATGGTTTGGGCTTAATATAGCCGAATTTTTTTGAATAGAGTGCATTCCGTTCATTTGTTGTGAGGTATTGTCCCTAGATTGGGAGTATTATAACTCCCGGGATTCAGCCTACAAATTAATTTTTATCCCACCCCACCCTCCAGCCAAGCATGTCACTCCGTATCTCAATATGGGATTAGGAATGCAGTTCCATCTAATACAATTTAATGCTACTGGCCACATAGGCCCTTGGAGTTTTGGACCTAGTGTTAGTACTCCTAGATTTGAAAGATCTGACGAGATAGGAGAACCCAATTCCATTTAGAAAATCTTGACCCTAAGTGATAGAACAATTCCCTATATTAGAGATGATATGAAACCGTCTAGTGTATAGGCTTAGGTTTTGGATTATAGTGAGTGAAATACAGACTAGACTACTTGTTGAATTAAGTAGTGTAAGGCCTTAGATTTGGTTGGGGTAGAATCTCATTCCTTTAGTGGATCCCCTTAAGACTTATACGCTTTTGTTATAACCCTTAGGGAAATTATTTTAACTAAGAACCATTCACTCTCAGGGAACATTTATAAATCCCTCAGATTGAACTTAGAATGTACTAGCACGCCTCGTAGAATTGCCTTCCCCAAGAGCTTATTGCATTCGGGAACGCGGAATAAAGGAAATGCAATTATCAGCGAAGTATTCGCGGTTTGAATCGACTTCTTAATCCTAGTAGTTACCAATGAATCCAATGCTCTGATCAAGCAGAAGATCGGCATCGACTAGGATTGAGGACTGATACGACAACTTTTTTATCATCGCAGGGCAGAAGGTTTGTGTATCCGGCTCAGACCCATTACGTAACTATTATTCCGTGTTGGCCCGACCACCTACAACCACAAGTTATTGCTTTGCCCTTGGTAAATGTTAAGGACTTAAAGCCAGTAGAGGATTCGACATCTTGCCACAAATTCATACCTGCCCCTGAACTTAACCACAATAGAAATTAGGCTCATCTCTATGATCATAGGTACCAATGCCATAGAACGCATCATTAGCAAGGAAAACCATGTAGAGAAGTTGTTTCCCTAATTCATGTCAAGGATAGCCCCTAAGTTGCGCCTCGTTCCGATATATGGAGCGATGCATAGATTCTTGAACCTTAAGTAGAACCAAGTTTTAAGGGGGGTAGAACGAATTTAGTCCAATCCAGATAGGTTAGTCAACGCTACCGTTCGATCAGAGTGGCGCAGCGGAAGCGTGGTTAGGCTCTTCCCCACTGGCCCAAGATCGAAACATTTGATTTAGGTTTTATGTACGGTTAGGTTATTAAATAGGATCTGAACCTTCCTTAGAATGTCAATACTAAAGTCTCTCTAGGTACTCCTTGCCCTTCGCCAATGTCGGGGACGACATTTTGTTTTAAGGGGGGTAGATTGTAACACCCTAGATTTTGGCCAATCTGGGATTTGACGTCCTTAGGCAGTGGGTCAATTAAAACACCTGAAAAATTGCTTAGAACCCAATTCCATAGCCAAAGAAACCACTTAGAATTAATTCCTTTAGAAAATATGACTAAGTTAGCTAGTGCAACGTTAGAATAGCTGGGAAATGGTCCCTGATCACTTTAAATACGTTCTACAAGGCCCAAAGCGAGTGGAACCAAGGGTGCTATAATGCTCTAAAGCCTCGGATCAAACTCTAAACTGGTTTGTTCTCGGGACCTCTTTGAAACTTTATATTGGATCTAGACCGCGCGTCGAAAGTCCAATACCTCCTATCTTAGACCGTTAGAACCGTCTAGCTGGACTTAACACTCATTCCGAAAATCAAGTCAAACCGATAATCACAGGCTATTTCATTGAGCCCGGACCGAAGAGAGTGAGAATAGGGTTAGAATTGGAATTTGAAATTCAAATCTGGCACACGATTTGACGTATCAGTATTGAGCGTTCTGACCGTCAGAATTCAGCCAAATTACACCCTTGGATCAGGAAAAATTTCTATTTCATGTCACGAGATTTATAGACTTGATCTTGGTGCGATGACCGTTGAACTGAAACTGGACCGCCACGTGCGATCTAGGAACCCTACCGGTCTGAAATCTGGATGCGTGCTAGATCCAGTATGCATGAGCTTAAGTCCGATTGCATTTGGCCAGGGGACCTCCAGAAATGCTCTTTTGGACCGAAACAGCCCCGATTTAGTTAGGCATCAAGTAAACATTGATCCCAAGCCTATTTTGGGCATGTTTTAGGCTATAAAAGGGGTTGAAACCCTCACTCCTCTCTCCCATCCGAAATTGCAAGAAACCCTAGATTGGGAGAGAGAAAAGGTGAGAGTTTGTGAGAGAGAGTGGGATAGATTTCTCCCGCCTTCGATCCACCTATTGCTAGTGCCTAAGCAACCCTTCCTGATCACCAACCGGTGATTCTTTCGCTTTTATAGGTAATAACTAACCCTAGAAGTTGCTGATTTGGGGATCACTAAGATCCATAGCTTTTTAACTAATAGATCTTGTAAAACAGGTTCTCTTATCGCCGTTGACAAAGCATATACGCTCCGTTCGAAACAACACGCGTATAAGAGACTAGGTGCGGATATTAGACGCTTTGATTGACTGTTTTCAAAGCTTTCAATGTCGTTTAATAGTAGATTCTTGAAGGCAATGCCGTTTGACATGTACAACATGCTGTCCGTTTCCTGTTTCGTAAATCAACGAAGAATATGAGATTTAGGGCATTTTAGTCATTTGTAGGAAGTACTGTTTTCATTCATATTTTGCTGATGTGATTGACATGAATTGTTGTCGCATTAGAATGTTAGGAATGCGTGCATAATTAGTTTGACGAAGAGATTTGCCTAAATGCGCATTTCGGGTCGACATACTATATGTAGACTCAAGTGTGTAGCGTAAGTGTTTGTATAAATGCTTGTATTAGTATGTATTGAATTAAATGGGGTTATGAATTAATTTGAGATTGATTTCTCAATTAATATGCTGATGTAAATGATGTCCTACATGTTAGCCATATGTACGATTTCACTATATGTATGAAATGCATATGCTTGATGTTGCACTTAAGTGGTATGCTATATCATGTACTTGATGATTTCCTTATGATTTAGTTTGAGATTGAATTCTCAATTAATAGGCTAATGGAGAGGATTTCCTATATGTTGGCTATATGCATAATTTCATTATATGTGTGAAAGACATGAATAGGATGATTTACTTAAGTTGTACGTTATAACATGTGTTAACATGCTCACATAGTTGTATTTCATTTCCATTACTCTTACATGAATGCTGATGTGATTCCATGATTGTTTGGGACTATACTTAGTCCAGGCAGTCGGTAACCGAGCGAATTCGTGGTAAGCTTATCTTCACCATGAACGACGCGTCGATGAACGCGAGCCGTGTTCTGGAGTTGGCGGCAGTGGTTAGGCCACACGAAGTGTTTTACGCACTTCATGTCGTCAACTTGAGATGCGATCGCGCTAGTCGAGCCCGTCAAGTAACCCGATTGGCCGTTGTATGTTCACCCTGCATGAGTCATAACTGCTTGAACCTAGGGTACTGAACTTACCATTGTAAACCCTGTCAACCATGGTACCTTGATCCACGAAGACTCATGAGCCGGGCATGGTGGTATGGGACACCGTGGTCGAGCTGTCGGCCTACGCTGGGGCCACAAACCTCCCCATAGTGACCAGTGAGCACCTAGACTCGTGAGCAAATTATGGTGGTATGGGACACTATATTCTTGTTGTCAGCCTACATTGATAAGGTGATGGGGGAGTGGTGCAAAGAGTGCGAGCAACAGCCCTGGCAGCCCTTTGTAGTGACCGCGAGCGTATTCTGAGTCTACGAGAGGCGACGACCCTTCAGTAGCAGTAGAGTACAGTAGGCCTGTATTGATAAGGTGATGGGGGAGCGGTGCAACGAGTGCGTGCAACAGCCCTGGCAGCCCTTGCAGCGACCTACAAAATATACATCGTATGAGATTACTAGGAGTGACGACCCTAGACAGGATCTGTGTTGGGATTGATATAAGGGAAGTACCTTAGTTTCCCAATCCTGCTGTTTGAATGGACTAATAACAACTTGAAAATCATATCACCATAACATTACATGTGCCTGGAAGATGTGGAGCACTCTAGGGAGTGTGGCATGCCGCGGTCGTAAGATGTTGCCGTATGAGGGAGATCGTCGGTGAGGGCATACATCATGTCATGTCATATTGCATTAACAACAGTATTAGGATTGTTTGATTTACTGCTTTACTATTATCGCATGATTGATTTGATAACATGTTAATCTCTGCTCTCTTATCCCACTGAGTTGATCACTCACTCCCATATTACGGGATGGTGTTTTCGGACACCAACCAGTCCCTATTATGATTGCAGATGATGGCACGGCCTGCAAGGCGGAGCTGGATTTGATGATGATGAGGAGGATCTCTCCTTTATGCGTGATCTGATTGACGGGATTACAGGGAGGTTGACTAAATACCTTGACACTTGTCATTTTATATTTTTAGAACACTCATGTATATCCTTTTAGTTTACTTTTGGAGCATACATGTATGTATATAACCTGGTAACATGTTCACACTCTGGAGACATACAACAGTTTGTATATGTTATACGTACTATCACAGTCTTCCGCTCGTTAATTTAACTGTCTCTGGAGTATGATATGTTGTTCTAGCTTAATCTCACTCATGTTTGATACATTATCACAGACAACATTCAATCATACATATCCATGTTGCATAAATAACATTTTGGAACTCGGGAGTTGGGTTTTTGCTCGACCCCCCAATTTTCGGGATGTTACATATTTATCGACTAAGTTGCCCCCTTTTGATGCAGAATCATAACTCTGATAATTTTCTAGAGTAAAATCAACAAATATATTTACGGACGATATCTCTTAAGGAAATAAGCGTTGACTGGTATATTGATTCCCTGTCCGTCTTGATCTACAACTCGATATGCTCCATTAGAATATACTTCTTTTATTACGTAAGGGCCATCCCATTTAGGCTCAAACTTGCCTCCTGTTCGACGGGTGACCACGATTGGTCTTTTTAACATTAGCACCATATCCCCCTTTTTGAAAGATCGATATTTAACTCGCTTATCAAAGGCGACTGATATTCTTGCTTGGTATGCTTGCAAACGCTGTTGTGCAGCCAGGTGTCTCTCGTCAAGCAAATCCAATTTCTTCAACCTTATTTTTGCATTATCATGATCAGTTATAGACTGATGCACTGTCACTCTTAGTGACGCTACATGTATTTCAATTGGAATTACTGCTTCCACACCATAGACTAATGAATACGGTGTTGCCCTTATGGCTGTTCGATGAGCAGTATGCCCATAGCGCTTCCTGTAACCTTTCATCCCAATCACGTTTGTTTCCTGTCACTTTTTTCTTTAATATTTTGACTATTGTTTTGTTGAATACCTTTGCTAATCCGTTAGCCGGTGGATAGTAAGGCGTTGAGAATGAGTGATGGATATTGAATTTCTGCTACAATTTTTTCATTACCTTTATTTTTGAAAGGAGTGCCATTATCTGTAACAATTTTCTTTGGGATACCATGTCGGTATATTATAGCGTGGCGGATGAAATTAACCACATCTTTTTCTTTAACATTTCGCAAAGCAACTGCTTCAGTCCATTTAGAGAAATAATCGGTTGCTGCCAGAATATACTGTTTTCCTTTGGATGAAGGCGGGTTTATCGGACCGATTACGTCAAGTCCCCAAGCAGAGAAGGGCCAAGAGGCAATAGACTAGTGCAAGTCTTCCAGAGGAATGTGTATAACATCTCCATGAATCTGGCATTCATGGCATCGCTTCGCATAGTATATCGCGTCTTCAAACATAGTGGGCCAATAATATCCCATTCTATGTACTCGATGAAATAAATTTCGACCAGCTTGATGTGCCCCACACTCCCTAGAGTGTGCTTCCTGCAGCACCTGGATCGCTTCTTGCTTATTTAAATAACGTAGCAACACTCCGTTGTAAGATTTTTTATATAATACTTCACTGCAGATAACGAATCTACTTGATCGCCGTCTGATTTGCTGCCTTTGCGCGGGCTCTTCTGGCAGGATGTTGAATTTGAGATAATCAATGAAAGGCTGACACCAATCATCTATTGTAATTTCCAAGCATGATACAGAAAGGGCTTCAATAACTTCTTCAACAACTTCTGCTGATGGTAAAAATCTTCTTTCCTCTATAGTTACTTGAAGAGGGCTTCGATTAGGGCAAGACAGAGCTGCCGCCAAACTGGCTAAGGCATCAGCTTTTACATTCTCTGACCGGGGAATATGCTTAATTTCAACATAGGAAAAATATTCCAACAATTGTTGTGCCTTCCGACAATATGGCAAAAGTTCTTGCTTTCTTATTTCGAATTCAGTCGTCAATTGATTTATAATCAATTTAGAATCCCCAAAAATATGCAATACTCTTATCTCCATTTCTTTAGCCATCTCCATTCCAATAATCAGGGCTCTATACTCGGCCTCATTGTTCATGCATGCAGTTCCTAATGTAAAGGAGTAAGGTAATAAATCACCTTGGGGAATAATGAATATCACTCCTGCCCCCGCTCCTGATGTTCAAGAAGCGTCATCAAAATACATCTACCACAGATTCTGTGATTCAGTCAACATGACTTGCTCATCCGAAAAGTCATCACTGATGGCTTCAGACTCTACTACAGGGTGCGCTGCTAGGAAATCCGCCACAGCCTACCCTTCACAGCTTTTGTCGGTTCATATGTAATAGCGTACTTTGAAAGCAACAACATCCATTTAGCCAACCTTCCAGACAACATCGGCCTTATCATCAGAAACTTTATCGGGTTAGCCCTCGAAACCAATGTTATATCGTGCGATAGATAATAATATAATGCCTCAACTTCTGTACTGCGAATATTAACACCAAGCATTCCTTCTCAATTGAGGAATAATTACACTCTGCACCTATCAAAGTTTGACTTAAGTAATAGACGGTTGTTTCTTTTCCAAATTCATTTTTTGTGCCAACAGAGCTCCTAAGGAATGGTCGGCTGCAGACGTGTATAAGATAAGCGGCTTCCCTTTTATTGGAGTTGCCAGTATTGGTGGCTTTTTCCGTAACTCTTTTATCGAGTCGAATGCATTCTGACAGACTTGACTCCACACAAATTCTGTATCCTTTTTCATCAAATGAGAAAACGGCTGACATCTTCCGGCCAGATTTGAAATGAATCGACGGATATATGCTAATTTTCCTTGCAAACTCTTTAGTTCCTTTAATGTTTTTGGCGGTGGCATATCCTGAATAGCTTTGACTTTCCTGAGGTCAATCTCAATGCCCCTATGTCAAACAACAAAACCCAAAAACTTTTTGGAGGACACTCCGAATGCGCACTTATCGGGGTTCATCTTTAATTGTTTCTTTCTAAGTCGCTGGAAAATCGACACCAAGTGTTTGCGATGTTCCTGATGACTTCCTGACCTGACCACCAAGTCGTCAACATAACACTCAACGTGCTTATGCATCATATCTTGAAAAATGTTCTGCATCGCCCTCTGATATGTTGCCCTAGCATTTTTAAGCCCAAACGGCATCACCTTATAACAAAAAATTTCCAACGAAGTTCTAAACGCCGTCGCCTCTTCATCCTCAGGAGCCATTCGAATTTGATTGTATCCCGCATAGCCGTCCATAAAGGACATAATAACATACTGAGTCGTACTATCAATTAGTAATTCAGTTATCGGGAGCAAAAAATCATCCTTCGGGCAGGCTTCATTCAGGTCTCTAAAATCGATGCACACTCTGACCTGTCCATTTTTCTTTCTTACCGGGATGATATTCGATATCCACTTAGGATACTTGACTTCCCTAATAAATCTGACCTTTATCAACTTATTAAATTCTTCCTCGATGAGGGGAACCAGATCTAGATGAAATCGCCTTTGCGCCTGTTTAACCGGCCTCTTCTCCTTAGAGACATTTAGATGGTGTAACGCCATGGAAGGCTCCAATCCGGGCATTTCTGCATAAGTCCAGGCAAATACATCTTTGTTTTCTCTAAGAAGCTGAACGTATTCTGCCTTCTCTTGTTCAGAGAGGTTGACACTAATGAACGTGTTTTGTGATTCCTCTTTCGTACCCAAGTTTATTTCTAACAGGCTATCCGTCGTTGGTTGCCCCCCGTCCTCCATTTTCTTTAGAGCTGCCTCAGGATGCTCCATTACTTTGGTATCTTCTTTCACTGGCTCCTTTACCGTAACCATGTTTGCTGACGACCTTGCCCCCATGTCTTTAAATTTTCTTCACCTTTCCTGGCCGATCCCAATTGAAATTCCTTTTTCATGATTTAGGCCACTGAAGTCTTCACAATCGAGGCCCATACCTTTCATGACCTCCTTGCTTGTCCTATCTTTGATAATTATCTGATTCCTGTCTATCATCCGCTTATAATACACTTCAATGTATAGCAGTTCTCTGTTGGATGTCCCACTAGACGATGATAGTGATAAAAAATTTGTTCCCCGGGTCTTGTCGCCTCCTCGGGGCGTTTAGGCTCTGACAATTCTATTGCGCCAACTTTCAATAACTGTTCCATCATTGGAATGACATCTTCCTTATCAAAAGTAAATCCCGCATTCGAATTAAGCGTTCAGACCTTTTTATTTCTTCTTGATTGAGCCAAGTCCTCTTTTCGCCTCGTACTTTCTTCCTTGAAACCTTTCACACTTTCATGTTGCTGATAGCGATCACTGGTATTTGTTGTTATCCTTTTAGGATCCCTTCGAGCCGCATCATGGTGAAATTTCGACACCATCTGATTTACTAATTCTAAAGCATGAGCCTTTGCGGCCAACTCATGAAGAGTGTTGATGTTGAAATTGGCCAGTCCCATTATGAATTCCTTTTTCATAGAGTTCAAACATATCTTAACTTGCTCAGTTTCTTTTAGCAACGGTTTGCACAAAGTTCCCAATGCCTTCCATCTATCTACATAGCTCCTTGCCGACTCGTCTTTGCCTTGTTGTACAGAAGCCAACTTAACAATATTAATGTCGTGACTTGGGGAGAAAAACTGAGATGTAAAAGCATCTTGCATCTACTTCCAAGTGCGGATAGAACCCGGAGCCAAATTGAAATACCATTGGAATGCACTACCTGTCAGCGATGTCCCGAACAATTGCAAACAATATTGTGGTACTGCATAGAGATCTCTTATACTGGTAGTGAAGCGCTTCAAATGTTCTTCAGGGGATCCTTTCTCATCAAACTTTTGAAAATCTGGACACCTGAAACTAGCTGGGAAGGGAATGCCATCCACCTCTCTTGGATATGGCGCATGGTATCTAAAATGTCTAGTATTTTCTTGTTCCTTTTCCATTTGGCCATCCTTTTTAATGACTGTTATTTGAGCTGCATTATGCATGAAAGTTGCCAAGGCTTCTTTGAGACTTCTGCATTCTTCCATTAACGCATTATGGGCTTTTGCCATTTCATTGAAATGACCCTCTGTAGTTGCTCTATAATCTGGATTTGTTCCAGCCTTGAACACCGCAGCTTCTCCACTTGTTGACGAAGCGGTAATTGAAGGAGAGTAAGAGTATGCTGATGTAACAGGGCTTGCAAAAAAGGGAGGGGACAGAGTTTCATCGGGCCTTTTCGTGCTCCCTGTGGCATCAATTGACTGAGATGACACCGATACTGGTGAATCTTTTCAGGATGGCATTGGCGATCTAATGACCAATGCTTTTCCCTTTTGTTCTCTTGTTCGTTCAGCCATTGAAGCATTTAAAGTCAAAAAGTCGCGTACTGTCAACTGGGGAACTGTTTGTGTCGTTTGCGCTATCCGCGCTGGATAAATTATCGGAGGATCAAGTTCAGGATTTCTTCTAACTGAGCTTCACGTTACGGGCCCTCTAATTCTTAATGAACGCTGATTTATTCCCGAATTTCTGAAGTTTCATGTTCTTGCCTTACGAGAGGTCACGACGGTCCAGCCTGCATTGTCTTCTGATGACTGGGGCGAAGCAGAAATGACCCCAGCTGTCACTTGAGCCCTGCTACTTTTACTCACATGACTCGGTGCGTATTCTATCACGAACCCTATCGGGGTGAATCGGAAGTTCACTTTTCTTACGAGGATCGCCGTGGGTAATAAGTCGTAGTCGAATTTTCAAAACCTTCAATCATGAAACATAGTTATAATTATAATTGAACGATTAGAGTGATCTATCTTAGAGATGAAGGGGAGGACTTCCCACTGAGAGTCGCCATTTTGGCGTCCTACCATGACGAATATTCGTAATAACTTCATTGTTGATATTTTAAATAAGACAATAAGATAGGGTTCCCCAGCAGAGTCGCCATTTTGTTTCGAAAAGAAATAAATGCATTTGATTTGGGAGATTGTCTTATTCAAACATAACAGAGAAAGAGTACTAGGAACATTCATCACATTTTATTGATACTGAGTTCATTTACATCCTCTTTACATCCCTTGATTCTAAGATAGATCATTTAGAAATGAAGGACTTGTGCTTTAAGTATCAAAAGTTCATTTCGACAGCCTTCCGGCGTCTGTTTCAACCATCTCCTAGGACTTAGGAGGAATGTCGATCCGATCGACGGGTCTTTAATGAAATAAAGATTTCATCAGCATAACAGCGCCTATTTTAACAATCCTCTAGGACTTAGAAGGAATGTCGATTCGATCGACTGATCTTTCTCCTTTGAACCCATGAATAAGGGAAAGCACGGAGAAAGGAAGCTTGGCCCACGGATTTCGACAGCATGACGGCCTTTGGACTTCACAAACTGCAGGGCAGCCTGGTTGCACGGACCCGCGCAACCGATACCGGTTGCGCGGCCCTGCGCAACTGCCAGGAGACTCTTCTACCTTCTGTCTTTTGCTCCACTCTGCTCCTCTTGGAAATATTCAAAATTACCCCTAATGAAGGAGGGGAAGGGATATTTATAGACCCTCGCACGTGTGAAAATCCTGATCTTAGCAATGTGGGACTATTTTTCAGTGCTTTAGATCATTCTGAAAGAAGCCCTTTATGCAGTGCATTTTGAGGTCCCGTGCAACTGATATTTCTGTTGCGCGTTCCTGCGCAACTGGGATTTATTGTGCGGAACCACGCAACTAATAGTGGTTACGCAGTCCTGCGCACTCTCTTGAAAGCTATCTCTATTTTCTTCTTTTCAAAAGTTCTTTCAAACTCCTTATCTCTTCTTGCTTCAATCCTTCGCCATTTTTTATGCCTCGACACCCTACCCATGGTTTAAGCCAACGGGTTCTTCATAATTAAAACCCATATTTTCCATAATCTGTTTACTTGCCGAATTATACTTTTGGAGGCCTTACGCCGTTAACCTACCATGGTATACATTGTTTTGAGTCTTCCTCTTGTCTTTACTACTTCCGAAGCATAGAACTCTATTGGCTCAAGGTATTTTTCGCTTGCCTTAACTTGAAATCTTCCTGGAGCGGCTGAAAATGGCTTATTTCTTTCAGCATACGGTAGCGGCAGTAAAATTTTCAACTGTTCAGATGATAGCAAAGTTAACGGCGGTTGTCCCGACTGTCTTAAATGTTTTGGTACAAAATAAAACTTCTTGTTGATTTCTGTGGTTTCAGATGGTCCTGCTTTTTCTGTTGTTTCTATAATTGCACTTTTCTAATCATCTTTTAGGGCGCCACTCTCATCCTTATTCATCTTTTTGATAACAAACTCTTTATAGTAGCTAGCGTCTAAAAAGAAGGACTCGGCTTCTGTATATGGTTTTACATCGGGCATAACTTTATGCTGTACTCCATCTTTACAGTATTTGAAACACTGATGCAGAGTAGAAGGTATGATATTTTACTGATGTATCCACGGCCTTCCTAGGAGAAGGTTGTATGTCGTCAATGCACTTATAATGTGGCACACAACGTCAGTAGTTAATTCTCCTATTTTCAATCTTACCGTAATTTTGTCAAGTGCGCGTTGCCCATTTTGATTAAAACCCTGTATCATCATTCCGCTGGGGCATAGCTCTGAGCAACGGTGTTTTAACTTGCTTTACATCGAAAGTGGCAAAAGATTCAATGCAGACCCATTATCTATCATAATTCGTTTGACTCTCTTCCCACGGATATGGCCCTCTATCATCAGTGGCCTATTATGTTCTCCCTCGCAGATCGAATCGTCATCAGAAAAAGAAATGACTGGGAGATAGTCCTCTTGTTCATCAAGTTCTTCATGCTCTAACTCTGCTAGAAAAGTTTCTCTAATGTCATGATCGGACAATGCCTGGATCAGACTCTGTCGAAATTCTTCTTAAAGCTTAAGTGCGTCATAAACACTTAATCGGGCTGGTATTCCTTTTAGATGACTTACTATGTCTAAGTCACTTTCGTCACCTCATTCTTATCTTTTGTCTTGTCACCATTACTCTGTCTTTTAATTGTTTCTTTACTAGTGACTTCTAATTTTTACTTTATAGGACTCACCACCTTTTTACCTGATTGTAACGTGATTACTGCAACCTTCTTTGTCGCTTTGCAATTTCCTTCGCCATTCGCATCTTGGTCCTTCTTTGGGACTATAAGTGTGTTTACGGTCGCCAAGGAGCCCCTTTTCTTTTCTTTTCCCAGTACTATCTCGCCCCTATCGATCAGTCGTTGTATTATACACTTCAATGTATAGCAGTTCTCTGTCAGATGTCCTACTAGAAGATGATAACGACAGAAATCCCTTTCTTTGGTTCTTATCACGTCTTCTGGGCGTTTAGGCTCGGGTAATATTGTCGTGCCAGCTTTTAATAATTGTTTCATCATAAGGGCGACATCTTCCTTATCAAACGCAAACCCCTCATGAGAATTCAGCATTCTAGGCCTCTTCCCATTATATCTGTTTCTTGACTGACTCCCTTCTTTGTGTCGATCTGGTCTTCTTTCCCTCGAGTCCCTTGCATCTTTACCTCTTTTGTCATGATCGACATCGTTCATGGTTGTCCTACCGAATACCCTCCTAGCTGTATCATGGTGAAATGCTGGGATCTTGCAGGTCATCAGCTCCAACGCGTGGGCTTTAGTGGCCAAATCATGAAAAGTTCTGATATCGGTGCTAGTAAGTCTGAACGCAATCCCTGTCCCCAAAGAATTCAAACACATTTTTACTTGTTCTTTCTCTTCTGGTAATTGTCTACATGAAGCCCCCAACATTTTTCATCTATTTATAAATTTTTCTACCAGCTCTCCTTCCCTTTGCCGTATAGAGACTAGCTCCGTAATACTAACATCACGTTCCGAAGAGAAAAAGTTTGACATGAAGACCTCTTGCATTTGTTCTCAGGTGCGTATCGATCCTGGTGACAAACTAGAATACCATCGAAATGCTTTGTGCATTAGTGATGAACCAAATAATCACAGGTAATACTGTGGTATTGTAGAAAAATTTCCCATACTGCTGATGAAGTGCATCAAATGCTCCTCCGGGGATCCTTCTTCATTGAACTTTTAAAAATCTGAATGCTTGAAATTGGCCGGAAAGGGAATATCTTCTACTTCCCTTGGATATGGCGTTTGATACCTAAAACGTCTAGTATTTTCGCGTTCTCTTTCTACTCTAACTGCCTCTTCGACCACTTGCCTCACTTCATCTTGTGTCACAGTTCTTGCCGCTGGGATAGACCCTAGTGACCCTGCCCCCTGTGGTGGGAGAACATCAGGCTGATTTTCTTGCCCCTCCGTTGCATTCTGGGGAATCGCCATTCGAGCTATGTTATGTGCAAGGGTTGTCAGTGCTTCTCTAAGGTGTCTGCATTCTTTCATTAATGCATTCTGGGCTTCTGCCATTGCATTAAAACAATCCTCTGTAGTTGTTCTATAGTCTGGATTTATTTCGGCCATGAATACTGCAGCTTCTCCACTTTTTGACGAAGCAGTAATTGAAGGAGAGCAAGAGTATGCTGACGTAACGGGGCTCGCAGAAAAGGAGAGGATGGAGTTTTATTGGACTTTTTCATGCCCCCTGTGGCATCAATTAACTGAGATGATGCTGATACTAGTGAATCTATCTGGGATGGCATTGGCGATCTGATTACCAATGCTTTTTCCTTTTGCTCTCTTATCTTTTCAGCCATTGGAGCATTTAAAGCTGGGAATTCATGCGCTGTCAATTGGAGAATTATTTGCACAGGATAAATCACTGGAGGAGCAAGTTCGGGATTTCTTTTAACTGTGTTACGTGTCACAGGCCCTCTGATTCTTAATGAAGGCTGATTCATCCTATAATTTCTGACGTTTCGTGCTCTTTCCTTACGAGAGGTTACAACGGTCCAGCCTGCATTGTCTTCTGATGATTGGGGCGAGGCAGAAATGACCCTAATTGTTACTTGAGTCGTGCCACTTTTACTTACATGACTTGGTGTGTATTCTATCACGAACCCTGTTGAGGTAAATCGGAAGTTCCCTTTTCTTACCATGAGTAGTAAGTCGTAGTCGAATTTTAAAACCTTCAATCAGGAAACATAGTTATAATCAGTATGTGAACAATTTGGGTGATTTATCTTAGAGATGAAGAGGACTTCCCACTGAGAGTCGCCATTTGGCATCCATAGGATGCCAAACTGTGATGAAAGTTCATAACAGCTTCACTGTTAATATTTAAATAAGACAACAAAATTATATTTCTCAGCATAGTCGCCATTTTGTTTCGACAAAGAAACAAATGCATTTGATTTGGAAAATTATCTTATTCAAACATAACAGAGAAGGAGTACTAAGAACATTCATCACATTTCATTGATACTAGGTTCATTTACATCCTCTTTACATCCCTTGATTCTAAGATAGATCATTTGAAAATAAATGACTAGTGCTTTAAGTATCAAAAGTTCATTTCGACAGCCTTTCGGCGTCTGTTTCAATCATCTCCTAGGACTTAGGAAGAATGTCGATTAGATCGACGAGTCTTCAATGAAACAGAGATTTCAGTGGCATAACGACGCTCGTTCAACCATCCCTAATACTTAGGAGAAACGTCAATTTGATCGACTAATCCTTCTCTTCTGAAAAGTAGAAGAAAGCCCGGAGAAAGGGAAGCCTTGAACGGATACTTCGGCAGCATAACGGCCCTCAAACTTCATAGACTGCAGGGCAGTCTAGTTGCGCGGACCCGCGCAACTGGTATCGGTTGCGCGGTCCTGCGCAACTGACAGGAGACTTCTCTCCTACCTTCAGTCTTTTGCTTTTCTTCACTTATCTTGAAAATCTTCCATCGCCCTTAATGAAGGAGGGGAAGGGATATTTAAAGACCCTCGCACGTGTGAAAATCCTGATCTTAGCGATGTTGGACTAATTTTCAGTGCTTTAGATCATTTCTGAAAAGGACCGTTTCTGCAGTATAATTCGGTGTGCTGCGCAACTGAAATTCTCATTGCACGGACCTGCACAAGGGAGATTGATTGTACAGAGCCGCGCAACTGACGTTAGTTGCACGGACCTGCGCACCCTCTTGAAAACTATCTCTACCTTCTTTTCAAAAGTTCTTTCTATCTCTTTATCTTTCCTTGCTTAATTCTTTCATCATTTTTTATGCCTCAACACCCCACATTCTCTAGAGTATGCTTCTCGGAACACCTGATTTGCTTCTTGCTCACCTAAGCAACGTAACAACACTCCGTTGTAAGATTTTTTATATAATACTTCACCACATATGATGAATCTATTTGATCGTTGTCTAATTTGCTATCTCTGCATAGATTTTTTTGATAGGATGTTAAATTTGAGATAATCTATGAAAGGCTGACGCCAATCATCTATTGTAATCTCTAGGCATGATACAGGAAGGGCTTCAATAATTTCTTTAACAACCTTTGCTAATGGTAAAAATCTTCTTTCCTCTATAGTTACTTGAAGAGGGCTTCGATTAAGGCAAGACAGAGCTGCTGCCAAACTAGCCAAAGCATCAGCTTTTGCATTTTCTGATTGGGGGATATGTTTGATTTCAACATAGGAAAACTGTTCCAACAACTGTTGTACCTTCCGACAGTATGACAAAAGTTCCTACTTTCTTATTTCGAATTCAGTTGTCAATTAATTTATAATCAATTTAGAATCTCCGAAAATATGCAATACTCTTATCTCCATTTCTTTAGCCATCTCCATTCCAATAATCAGGGCTCTATACTCAGCCTCATTGTTCGTATATGCAGTATCTAATGTAAAGGAGTAAGGTAGTAAATCACCTTGGGGAGTAATGAATATCACTCCTACCCCCGCTCCTGATATTCCAGAAGCGCCATCAAAATACATCTGCCACAGATTTTGTGATTCAGTCAACATGACTTGCTCATCCGAAAAGTTATCACTGATGGCTTCAGACTCTACTACAGGGTGCGCTGCTAGGAAATCTGCCACTGCCTACCTCTTTACTGCTTTTGCCGGTTCGTATGTAATAGTGTACTCTGAAAGTAACAACATCCATTTACCTAACCTTCAAGACAACATCGATCTTGTCATCAAAAATTTTATCGGGTCAACCCTTGAAACCAATGTTATATCGTGCGACAGATAATAATGCCTCAACCTCTGTACTGTGAATATTAACGCTAAGCATTCCTTCTCAATCAGGGAATAATTACATTCTGCACCCATTAAGGTCTGATTTAAGTAATAAAGAGTTGTTTCTTTTCCAAACTCATTCGTTTGTGCCAACAAAGCCCCTAAGGAATATTCGGCTGCAGATGTGTACAAAATAAGCGGTTTCCCTTTCACCAGAGCTTCCAGTACTAGTGGCTTTTTCAGTAATTCCTTTATTAAGTCAAATACATTTTGACAAGCTTGACTCCATACAAATTCTATATCCTTTTTCATCAAATGAGAAAATGGCTGACATCTCCCTGCTAGATTCGAAATGAACCGATGGATGTTAATTCCTTTAATGTTTTTAGTGGTGGCATATCCTGAATAGCCTTGACTTTCTCGGGGTCAATCTCAATGCCCCTATGCTGGACAACAAAACCTAAAAAATTTTTGGAGGACACTCCAAATGCGCATTTAGCGGGATTCATCTTCAATTGTTTCTTTCTGAGTCGCTAAAAAACTGACGCCAAGTGTTCACGATGTTCTTGATGGCTTCCTGACCTGACCACCAAGTCGTCAACATAACACTTAATGTGCTTGTACATCATGTCTTGAAAAATGCTTTGCATCACTCTCTGATATGTTGCCCCAGCATTTTTAAGTCCAAACGGCATAACCTTATAACAAAAAATTCCCAGTGATGTTCTAAATACCGTTGCCTCCTCGTCTTCAGGGGCCATTCGAATTTGATTATATCCCGCATAACCATCCATAAAGGACATAACGACATACTGAGTTGTACTATTAATCAATAATTCAGTTATTGGGAGTGAAAAATCATCCTTCGGGCAGGCTTCATTTAGGTCTCTAAAATCAACGCATACCCTGACTTGTATATTTTTCTTCCTTACCGGGACGATATTCGATATCCACTTAGGATATTTAACTTTCCTAATAAATTCGACCTTTATCAACTTATTAACTTCTTCTTCAATGAGGGGAACCAAGTCTGGATGAAATCGCCATTGCACTTGTTTAACCGGCCTTTTCTCTTTAGAAATATTTAGTTGGTGTAACGCCACAGAAGGTTCCAATCCGGGCATCTCTACATACGTCCAAGCGAACACATCTTTATTTTCTTTAAGAAGTCGAATGTATTCTGCAGACTCTTGTTCAGAGAGGTTGGCGCTAATAAACGTGTTCCGTGGTTCCTCTTTCGTACCCAAGTTTATTTCTAACAGACTGCCTGTCGTCAGTTGGCCCCCATCCTCCATTTGCTTCGGAGCTACCTCAAGACGTTCAACTACCTCAGCACTTTCTTTCGCTAGCTCTTTTACCGTAACCATATTTACTGACGACCTTGCCTCTATGTCTTTAAATGTTTTTCGCCTTTCCTGGCCAATTCCAATCGATATTCCTTTCTCGTAATTTAAGCCGATGTAGTCTTCGCAGTCGAAACCCGCACTTTTCGTGACATCCTTGCTTGTTCTGTTTTTGATAAATTATCTCATTCTTGTCTACCATTCACTGTACAATACATTTCATTGTATGACAATTCTCTGTTGGATGTCCCAGTAAGCGGTGATAGCGATAAAAATTTTGTTCCCCACGTCTTGTCGCCTCCTTGGGGCATTTAGGTTATGCCAATTTTATCATGCCAACTTTCAATAACTAGTCCATCATTAGAATGACATCTTCCTTATCGAATGCAAACCCCTCATGCGAATTGAGTGTCCTGATCTTTTTATTTCTTCTTGATTGAGTCAACTCTTCTTTTCGCCTTGTATTTTCTTCCTTTAAACTTCTTACACTATCATGCTGCTGATAACGATCAATAGTATTTACTGTTATCCTGCTAGGAGTCCCCTGAGCTGCATCATGGTGAAATGTCGACACTTTTCAATTCACCAATTCCAAAGCATAAGCCTTAGCGGCCAAATCATAAAAGTTTTGATGTCGGCACTGGCCAGTCTGATTATGAATTCTCTTTTCATAGAATTCAGACACATCTTAACTTGCTCACTTTCTTCTAGAAATGGTTTGCACAAAGTTCCCAATGTCTTCCATCTATCTATATAACTCCTTACTGACTCACCTTTGCCTTGTCGTACAGAAGCCAACTTAACAATACTGTTTTAATAAGAAAACAAATGCATTTCATTTGGGAGATTTATTCAATGATAACAAAGAATTTAATGAGAACATTCATCACATTGATCTGAGTTCATTTACATCCTCTGATCCCTTGATTCTGAAAATAAAGTACAATTAATACAATGTATTGAATGAAAGAGAAGATAGCTTGATGGAAATTTCAGTAGCCTTCCGGCGCTATTTCGATCATCTCCTAGGACTTAGGAGGAATTGACGATTCGATCAACCAGTCTTCAAGGAGATTAGAAATTTCAGCAGCCTTTCAGCGCCTGTTTTGATCATCTCTTAGGACTTAGGAGGAATGTCGATTTGATCGACGAATCTTCCTCCTTTGAACCCATCAAATAGAAGAGAACCTGGAGAAAGGAAGCCTAGCCCATGGATTTCGGCAGCATGATGACTCCTCGGCTTTAAAACTGCAGAATAGCCTGATTGCATGAACCCGCGCAAAGGATATAGCTTGCGCAGTCCTACGCAAAGCCGTTGGCACGATCACTCTAACCTTCAGTTCTCTCTTCTTGCTCCACTTTCTCTCCGAAATCTTCAATTTTTCCACCCCTAATCAAGGAAGGAAAGGGGTATTTATAGGCACTCACACGTGCGAAAACCTTAACTTTAGCAATGTGGGACAAAACAAGCCACACTTATTGTAATGCCCTGGAAAAATCCGTACTTGGACTCGAGTACCAACTCGACCAGAAATCGCGTAGGATTAATTCCTTTAGAAAATAAGTGTAAGTTAGCTAGCGCAACACTAGAGTAGCTGAAAAATAGTCCTGATCACTTTAAATACATTCTACAAGACCCAAAGCGAGTAGAACCAATAGCGTTATAATACTCTAAAACCTCGGATCAAACTCTAAACTGGTTTGTTCTCTGGACCTCTTTGAAACTTTGTATTGGATCTAGACCGTGCGTCGAAAGTCCAATACCTTCAATCTTAGACCGTTGTAACCGCCTAGCTGGACTTGACAATCATTTCGAAAATCAAGTCCAACTGACATTCGCAGGCTATTTCATTGAGCCTGGACTGAAGAGAGTGAGAATAGGGTTAGATTTGGAATTTAAAATTCAAATCTGGCACACGACTTGACGTGTCAGTATTAAGCGTTCTGACCGTCAGAATTCAGCCAAATTACACCCTCGGATCAGGAAAAATTTCTATTTCATATCATGAGACTTGTAAACCTGATCTATGTGCGGTGACCGCTGAACTGAAACTGGACCGCCACGTGCGATCTACGGACACTGATGGTCTGAAAATGGGATGTGAGCGACATCCGACGAGGATGAACTTAAGTCCGATCGCGTTCGGCCAGGGGACCACCAGAAATGGTCTTTTGGTCCGAAACAGCCCCGATTTGGATATACCTTAAGTATACATTGTTCCCGAGCCTATTTTGGGCAAGTTTTAGCTTATAAAAAGGCTTGAAACCCTCACTCCTCTCTCCCATCCGAAATTGGAAAAAGCCCTAGATTGAGAGAGAGAAAAGGTGAGAGTTTGTGAGAGAGAGTGGAAGAGAATTTCCTACTGCTGGTGCTACCTGCTGCACGTGTATAAGCCACGCAATCCAATCACTTTGTCGGTGATTTCTCCGCATTTTTAGGTAAGAAAATACCCTAAACTCTTGCTGATTTGTTGATCCTTTGTTTCCATAGCGAGATAGCTGATGCATCTTGTAAATTAGGTTGCCTATTCGCCGTAGACGAAGCGTATACGCTCCGTTCGAATTGATACGCTTCTAGGAGATAAGGTGCAGATTTTAGATGCTTTGATTGACTATTTCCAACGCTTTCAACGGCAACGCCGTTTGACATGTACAACATGCTGTCCGTTTCCTGTTTCGTAAATAGATGAAGAATATGAGATTTAGGGCATTTTAGTCATTTGTAGGAAATACTGTTTTCATCCATAATTTGCTGATGTGATTGACATGGCTTCTTGTCGCATTAGGATACTAGAAATGCGTGCATAATCAGTTTGACGAAGAGATTCGCCTAAATGCGCACTTTGAGTCGACATACTATATGTAGATTTAAGTGTGTAGTTTAAGTGTTTGTATAAATGCTTATATTAGTATGTATTGAATTAAATGGTGTTATGAATTAGTTTGAGATTGATTTCTCAATTAATATGCTGATGTAAATGATTTCCTACATGTTAGCTATATGCATGATTTCATTATATGTATGAAATGCATGTGCTTGAAGATTTACTTAGTTATATGTTATAACATGTGTTAACATGCTCACATGGTTGTATTTCATTTCCATTACTCTTACATGATGGATGATATGATTCCATAATTGTTTGGGACTATACTTAGTCCAGGCAGTCGGCAACCGAGCAAGTTCGTGGTTGGCCTATCTTTGCCACGAGCGACGCGTCGATGAATACGAGTCGTGTTTGGAGTTGGCGGCAGTGGTTAGGCCACACGAGGTGTTTTACGCACTTCATGTCGTTCAACTTGAGATGCGATCGTGCTAGTCAAGCCCGTCAAGTAACCCGACTGGCCATTGTATATTCACCCTGTATGACTCATAACTGCTTGAACCTAGGGTACTGAACTTACCATTGTAAACCCTGTCAACCATGGTACCTTGATCCACAAAGACTCATGAGCCGGGCATGGTGGTATGGGACACCGTGGTCGAGCTGTCGGCCTACGCTGGGGCCACAAACCTCCCCGTAGTGACCAGTGAGCACCTATGTCTCGTGAGCAGATTATGGTGGTATGGGACACTATATTCTTGCTGTCGGCCTACACTGATCAGGCGACGAGTCCTTTTTAGTGACCGCGAGCGTATTCTGAGTCTACGGGAGGCGATGACCCTTCCGTAGCAGTGAGAGTACAGTAGGCCTGTATTGATAAGGTGATGGGGGAGCGGTGCAACGAGTGCGACCAACAGCCCTGACAGCCCTTGCAGTGACCTACAAAATATACATCGTACGAGATTACTAGGAGTGACGACCCTAGACAGGATCTGTGTTGGGATTGATATAAGGGAAGTACCTTAGTTTTCCAATCCTGCTGTTTGAATGGACTAATAATAACTCGAAAATCATATCACCATTACATTGCATGTGCCTGGAAGATGTGGAGTACTATGGGACGATTGCATGCCGCGGTCGTAAGATGGTGCCGTATGAGGGAGATTGTCGGTGAGGGCATACATCACGTCATGTCATATTGCATTAACAACAGTATTAGGAATGTTTGATTTACTACTTTACTATTATCGCATGATTGATTTGAGAACATCTTAATCCTTGCTCTATTATTCCACTGAGTTAGCTACTCATTCCCACGTTTCGGGATGGTGTTTGCAACACCCACCAGACCCTGTCTTAGATGTAGGTGAGGCACCGATCCAGGAGGCAGAGCCAGACTATGATGAGGACCAAGACGAGTTCTCATATATGCAGTACCACGACGGCTTTGCTTAGGTGGCCTGGGTTGACGGGACTTCTCAGTGGGACTCTTTTTGGACATTTGATTTTGTTTGTTTACATGTATATGAGACTCAGAGATGTATTCATACTTTAGAGACAGTCGAGATCTACTTTATTTTTCCTTACAGTGATATATATATGTTCTTTAGTCTTCCGCTTGCTTTTATCACTGAATCTGGAGTATGAATTGCAGTTTTGGTATACTTTTACTCATGTGAATGCTTTAACTCAGACAACATTGAATCATAATCATTTTTGTTGCATAAGTGACAGTCTGGAACTCGGGAGTTGAGTTTATATACGACCCCCGATTTTCAGAGTGTTACACTTATCTTGCCCTTATCAACGCAGTGTGATGTCGATTGCGCGGAACCGCGCAGATGATATCGTTTGTGCGGTTCCGCGTAAAGCATACGTCTTGTGCGGTCCTGCGCAAAGTCCTTCCTTTAGTCTTTCGATCTTCATTTGTTTCTATTCTTCTCTTATTTTTACTCCTCAACAAATACTAATGTCATAGCTTGGGGAGAAAAAATGAGATGCAAAAACACATCGCATCTGTTTCCAAGTACAGATTGACCCTGGAGCCAAACTGGAATAACATCTGAATGCCCTACCCATCAACGATGTCCCGAACAGTCGTAAGCAATATTGTGGTACTGTAGAGAGATCTCCCATACTGGTGATGAAGTGCATTAAATGTTCCTCTGGGGATCCTTTCTCATTAAACTTTTGAAAGTTCGGACACTTGAAACTGGCTGGGAAGGGAATATCATCCACCTCTCTTGGATACAGCGTTCGATACCTGTAAGGACTAGTAGTTCCACGTTCCCTTTCCATAAGGACAACTTTTTCAACAACTGTCATTCGGGCCATACTATGCATGAAGGCCGCCAAGGCCTCTTTAAGGTTTCTGCATTCTTCCATTAATACATTTTGGGCTTCCGTCATTTCATTGATGTGATCCTCTATAGTCGCTTCTCATCTTTGGTTCGTCCCTGCCATATGCACTGTAGCCTTTATATTCCTGGATGGAACAGTAACTAGAGTCGAGCAAGAATAGGCTGACGTAACAGGATGGTGGAAAAGGGAGGGAATGGAGTTTCATTGGTCTTTTCTATGCCCCCTGTAGCATCAATTGATTGAGTTGATGTTGATACTGGTGAATTTGTCTGAGATGGCATTGGTGATTTGATCACCAGCACTTTTCCTTTTTTTTCTCTTGTCCATTTAGCTACCGGGGCATTCAAAACAGGGAAATCACACGCTGTCAATTGTGGAGCTATTTGCTCAGGATAGATCACCGGAGGAGTAAGTTCGGGATTCTTTTTAACTGTATTACGCGTTATTGGCCCTCTGATTCACAATGAAGACTGATCCATTCTATAACTTCTAACATTTCATGCTCTTGTCTTACGAGATGTTACAACGGTCCAACTTGCATCATCTTCTGATGATTGGGGCGAAGCAGAAATGACCCCAACTGTTACCTGAGCCATGCCACCTCCACTTGCACGAGTTCGAGTCAGGTACTTCAGAATTCTATTTAGCATGTATTTTATCACGAATCCTGTTGGGGTGAATCGAAAGTTCACTTTTCTTATAGGAGTTGCTAAGAGTAGTAAGTCGTAGTCGGGTTTTAAAACCTTCAAACACAAAACATAATTATAATTAGTGGATGAACAATTAAAGTGATCTATCTTAGAGATGAAGGGGAGGATTTTTCCCCAACAGAGTTGTCATTTTGTTTCGAATAAGAAACAAATGCATTTGATTTGGGAAATTGTCTTATTCAAACATAACAGAGAAAGGCTATTGAGAACATGCATAACATTTCATTGATACTGAGTTCATTTACATCCTCTTTACATCCCTTGATTCTAAGATAGATCATTTAAAAATAAACGACTTATGCTTTAAATATCAAGAGTTCATTTCGACAGCCTTTCGGCGCCTGTTTCGATCATCTCCTAGGACTTACGAGGAATGTCGATCCGATCGACGAATCTTCAATGAAATAGAGATTTCAGCAACATAACAATGCCTGTTTCAACCATCCCTAGTACTTAAGGAAAATGTTGATTCGACCAAATAATCTTTCTCTTTTGAACCCATGAATAGAAGAAAGCCCAGAGAAAGGAAGCCTGGCCCATGGATTTCAACGGCATAACGGCCCCTTATCTTCACAGACTGCAGGGCAGCCTGGTTACGCGGACCCGCACAACTGATATCAGTTGTGCGGTCCTGCACAACTGACAGGAGACTCTTCTCCTACCTTCGGTCTTCTGCTTCGCTCTCTCCTCTTGAAAATCTTCAATTACCCTTAATGAAGGAGGGGAATGGGTATTTATAGACCCTCGCACGTGTAAAAATTCTGATCTTAGCGATGTGGGATAAATCTTTCAGTGCTTTAGATCACTCTGCAAAGGACCATTTCTACAGTACGTTTTGGGGTCCTGCGCAACTGATATTTACTTTGCGTGGACCCGCATAAGGCATATTAGTTGTACGGTTCTGCGCAACTAACGTTGGTTATGCGGTCCTGCGCTAACCCCCTTTAAAGTTGTCTCTTCCTTCTTGTTTTCAAGTGTTCTTTCCACCTCCTTACCTCTTCTTGCTTCAATCCTTCATCATCATTTTTTATGCCTCAACAATTACAACATTCTCCACAAAGTCTTAAAAAGAATTTACAACATTCACACAAAGCCACAATCAACCATCCACCACAACACTAGAAATTATAGTGGTTCGCTTGTGTGTACACAAATTGTTTAGAAAAATAGCCACACAACTACTCCACTCCCAATATCCTCTCCCTCGGGATATTGGCTTTCACTATGAAATAGGTTTTTCAAGGTTTACCTAAAACCTTCACAATTGCATCTTTAAGTGGGCTTACACAATTCAAAAACCCCACACTTTGAGATTTTTTGGATCACCTCAGACAAACCAAAATAGAGATTTTCCTATCACAACCTCAAAAACCAAAAAAGAGATTTATAAAAATATAAATATACTTATCTGGATATTCTCCTTTGAAGAAGCCCGGTAGAACCAATTCGAAGTAGATGTTCAATGTCCACACTTACTTATGAAAGGGTTCTAAATGATTTTTAGACTAAATCACTTTGGGCTAGCTTAATTTGATTTTGATTCCAAGAAAGGAAAAAAACTTAAATCCCTTCCTCAAGTAAGATTGGAATATAGAACTCAAAATTAAATACAAAAAGCTAATTAGAAGAGAATATTAAATGAGCATTAAATAGCTTAAGAATATTACAAACTTATCTCTCAGAGTGGTGTCTTGATTTTACCTGAATGACTTATTAAACTCTGAAAATCGTGCACTATTTATAGGTGTAGAAACTGTTCACTCGACTGGCCCAAAGCTCATCTCGACTGGTCAAAGGACCAACAAGAATTCAAAATTTCAGGCGCGATAAGATAAGATAGGTCCACGACTGGTCGAGTGGCTGGCACGAATGGTCGAGTGGCCTGCATGACCGGTTGAGCCATGTACTCGACTGGTTGAGTGGAACCCTGAAAGGTTGCTGACTTTGATTCGAGCCTGCTCGACTGGTCAGTAGTCTCCAGGACTGGTCGAGGATTCAACAGAAAATTTAAAAAATGCATAACAAACCTTAGACTAGTCGAGAAAATTCTTAGACTGGTCAAGCTAGTACTTGGACTAGTTGAACACAAGCTAAGACTAGTCGAGAAAAAGCCTATCATGACCCAAAATAAGAATGTAATTAGTATGACCTAACCTAGGGTCAATCATTAGGTCATTCATACCTTATAGGTGAAACTTGAACATTGAAACATCGTTCACTTCGGTTGATAGTTTATCTTGAAGTACTTGAAGCTTGTTATTGTATTTTTGAAGATGTGTTTAAAGTAGTGACCTTGTAACTTTGAGTTCCAACTTAAGAAGATTACTTGTGTAATACCCCGGATTTTGGCCAATCTGGGATTTGACGTCCTTAGGCAATGGGTCAACTAAAACACCAGAAAAATTGCTCAGAACCTAATTCCATAGCCAAAGAAATCACTTAGGATTAATTCCTTTAGAAAATAAGCGTAAGTTAGCTAGCGCAACGCTAGAGTAGCTGGGAAATAGTCCCTGATCACTTTAAATACATTCTACAAGACCCAAATCGAGTAGAACCAATGACTCTATAATACTCTAAAACCTCGGATCAAACTCTAAGCAGGTTTGTTCTCTGGACCATTTTGAAAATCTGTATTGGATCTAGACCGCGCGTCGAAAGTCCGATACCTACTATCTTAGACCGTTAGAACCGCCTAGCTGGACTTGACAATCATTTCAAAAATCAAGTCCAACCGATAATCACATGCTGTTTCATTGAGCCCGGACTGAAGAGAGTGCAAATAGGGACAGATTTGGAATTTAAAATTCAAATCTGGCACACGACTTGACGTGTCAGCATTAAGCGTTCTGACCGTCAGAATTCAGCCAGATTACACCTTCGGATCAGGAAAAATTTCTATTTCATATCATGAGACTTGCAGCCCTGATCTACGTGCGGTGACCTTTGAACTGAAACTGGACCGCCACGTGCGATCTGCGAACCCTGCCGGACTGAAAACTTGATGTATGCTAGATCCAGTATGCATGAGCTTAAGGCCGACCATATTTGGCCAGGGGACCACCAGAAATCATCTTTTGGACCGAAACAGCCCTGATTTGGTTACCCCTCAAGTGAACCTTATTCCCGAGCCTATTTCGGGCAAGATTTGGCTTATAAAAGGGCTTGAAACCCTCACTCCTCTCTCCCATCCGAATTTGGGAAAAACCCTAGCTTGGGAGAGAGAAAAGGTGAGAGTTTGTGAGAGAGAGTAGGAGAGAATTTCTTGCTGCTCGTGCCACCTGCTGCACGTGCTTTAGCAACACGCTCCGATCACCTGGCTGGTGATTTCTCCACATTTTTAGGTAAGAAAATACCCCATTTAGTTACTGATTTAGTGTTCCCTTGGTTTAATAGCAAAGTAGCTGATAGATTTCGTAAATCAGGTTCCCTATTCACCGTAGACGAAGCGTATACGCTCCGTTCGAATTCACACGTTTATAAGAGATAAGGTGCGGATTTTAGACGCTTTGATTGACTGTTTCGAATGCTTTCAATGTCGTTTAATAGTAGATTATCGACGACAACGCCGTTTGACATATACAACATGCTGTCCGTTTCCTATTTTGTAAACCGACGGAGAATATGATATTTAGGGCATTTTAGTCATTTATAAGAAGTACTGTTTTCATTCATATTTTGCTGATGTGATTGACATGGTTTATTGTCGCATTAGAATGTTAGGAATGCGTGCATAATTAGTTTGGCGAAGAGATTCGCCTAAATGCGCACTTCGGGTCGACATACTATATGTAGACTTAAGTGTGTAGTGTAAGTGTTTGTATAAATGTTTGTATTAGTATGTATTGAATTAAATGGTGTTATGAATTAGTTTGAGATTGATTTCTCAATTAATATGCTGGTGTAAATGGTTTCCTACATGTTAGCAATATGCATGATTTCATTATATGGATGAAATGCATGTACTTGATGATTCGCTTAGGTTGTATGTTATAACATGTGCTTGATGATTTCATTATGATTTAGTTTGAGATTGAATTCTCAATTAATATGCTGATGGAAATGATTTCCTATATGTTGGGGATATGCATAATTTCACTATATGTATGAAAGGCATGTGTCAGATGATTTACTTAAGTTGTACGATATAACATGTGTTAACATGCTCACATGATTGCTGATGTGGATTCATATGTGTTTGGGACTATACTTAGTCCAGGCAGTCGGTAACAGAAAAAATTCATGGCTAGCTGGTATTTGCCACGAACGACGCATCGATGAATGCGAGTCGTGTTTTGGAGTTGGCGGCAGTGGTTAGGCCACGCGAAGTGTTTTACGCACTTCATGTCGTTTGACTTGAGATGCGATCGCGCTAGTCGAGCCCGTCAAGTAACCCGACTGGCCGTTGTATGTTCACCCTGCATGAGTCATAACTGCTTGAACCTAGGGTACCTTGATCCACGAAGACTCATGAGCCAGGCATAGTGGTATGGGACACCGTGGTCGAGCTGTCGGCCTACGATGGGGCCACAAGCCTCCCCGTAGTGATCAGTGAGCACCTAGTCTCGTGAGCAGATTATGGTGGTATGGGACACTATATTCTTGCTGTCGGCCTACACTGATCAGGCGACGAATCCTTTGTAGTGACCGCTAGCGTATTCTGAGTCTACGGGAGGCGATGACCCTTCAGTAGCAGTAGAGTACAGTAGGCCTGTATTGATAAGGTGATGGGGGAGCGGAGCAACGAGTGCGTGCAACAGCCCTGACAGCCCTTTCAGCGACCTACAAAATGTACATCGTATAAGATTACTAGGAGTGACGACCCTAGACAGGATCTGTGTTGGGATTGATATAAGGGAAGTACCTTAGTTTTCCAATCCTGCTGTTTGAATGGACTAATAACAACTCGGAAATCATATCACCATTACATTGCATGTGCCTGGAAGATGTGGAGTACTTAAGGGAGTGTGGCATTCCGCGGTCGTAAGATGGTGCCGTATGAGGGAGATCGTCGGTGAGGGCATACATTACGTCATGTCATATTGCATTAACAACAGTATTAGGATTGTTTGATTTACTGCTTTACTATTATCGCATGATTGATTTGAGAACATGCTAATCCTTTCTCTATTATTCCACTGAGTTAGCTACTCATTCCCACGTTACGGGATAGTGTTCTTGGACACCCACCAGACCCTTTTGTGATTGCAGATGATGGCGCGGCCTGCGAGGCGGAGCCGAACTTGATTATGATGAGGAGGATCCCTCCTTTATGCGTGTTCTGATCGACGGGATTATAGGGAGGTTGATTAGATGCCTTGACATTTGTCATTTTATATTTTCAGAGCACTCATATATATGCTTTCTTTATATTTTAAGGTATACATGTATATGTTTAACCTGGTAACATGTTCACACTCAAGAGACACACAACAGTTTATATATGTTATACATACTATCACAGTCTTCCACTGGTTAATTTAACTGTCTCTAGAGTATGATATGCTGTTCTGGCGTAATCCCACTCATGTTTCATACATTAACACAGACAATATTCAATCATACATATCTATGTTGCATAAATAACATTTTGGAACTCGGGAGTTGGGTTTTTACTCGACCCCCCGATTTTCAGGATGTTACAGATGGTATCAGAGCATGATTGGGATTAAACCGGGCCTGGGTTATGGTCATGCGACGTACGCTGTCACTTCCTTTGACTTAGGTGGGTACGAGAAGGGTCTAGAAACACTTCTAGGATCTCAGATTCGCCAATAGGCGAATACTATTCGAATCGATCGCGCGATCGAGTCCGTAGCGCATCTATGGTCGTATGAAGCAACCCGAATAGCTCCTAGGTTGTAGGTAGTTGGGTTGAGACATTCTTTGAATGATTCTAAACCTGTAAATGTAAATCCTTGGGCTGTGGGACAACCACAACCCCTGAATGCAATCGTCAGGGCTTAAAAACCCCGTTTCACCTAAAATCTTCACAATTCTTCCTCTCACCACTCCAATCTTCAATTCTTTCTTATTCTTTTCATGTTAGGCATCAATACTAATGTGAAAATAACATAAAATCATACTTTCACAAAATTTTACAGTGAATACTAAAATTTCATGAAAAATGTCCATTAGGACATTCTAAGTTTGCTTTCTTTAGCAACTAATGGGCTAGATGGATGTATTAGCTCCTTCTACCCTAAAATCATATGTTGCATGATAAAGTTTTGTATTCGAGATTGCAGATTGACCCCAAAAAGCCCTGAATTCATGTTTGGGCCAATATAGGTCAATATACAATGAACCAAGGTGGGGCCCATAGTTATTTGGGATCCCTGGACCATGGGGGACCAGACCCATGTGGTCCCACCAACCAAACAGGGAGATGGTCGGCAATGCCATCGCCGCCCGATGTGGCCCATTGGATCTGATTTTTGGCAAGTGTGGTCGTCTGGAGTAGTACACACCCCCCATATACGGTTCATCCATAGAAAACCCCAAATAGAGGTACTTCCTTCACAAACAGCCCCATCCCTAGCTACATTTGAGTTTTCTAGCTGCCCTCTCCCAAATTCGTGGTTTCAAACCACTCCCAAATCCATTCCTGGCCTAAAACGACAACACTCCATCATTCCATTGAAGTTTGCAGCCTTTCCTCTTGAAGATCTCGTTGTTTGGAGCTCTTACAACCCCCGAATCGAGCTGAAATTGTGAGGTGCTCCATTTTTCTTTTTTCATTCTCTTTTCTCCTTGAAAATACATCCTAAGGGAGCTTGAAGCATCCCTCTACAACGCCTAGATTTCATTCTGTCCATTTGGACAACAATTTCTCCGCATTTTCTCCTCTTTCTATGGTTATTGTTAAGGTTGTTTCAGCCTTTTCCTCCCTTTCCATCGTCCTCTCTCTCATGTCCCTTTTATTTGATCCTCAGACTCGTGGAAACCTGCTTACCCATCCCATTTCTCCACGTTCTTCGCTTGTTTGATTACCGTTTTGAAATTTTTGTATTTTATTGTTGTTAGGTAGAAAATGTGTTTGTGTGGTGGTTTGGGCTTAATATAGCCAAAATTTGTTGAATGGAGTGCATGCCGTTCGTTTGTTATTAGGTATTATCCCTAGAATGGGAGTATTATAACTCCCGGGATTCAGCCTACAAATTAGTTTATCCCACCCCACCCTCCTACCAAGCATGCCGCTCCCTATCCCAATATGGGATTAGGAATGCAGTTCCATTTGATACAACTAAACGCTGTTGGCCACATAGGCCCTTGGCGTTTTGGACCTAGAGTCAGCACTTCTAGATTTGAAGGGTCTGACGACATAAGAAATCCAATTCTATTTAGATAATCTTGACCCTAAGCAATAGAAGAATTCCCTGTAGTAGAAATGGTATGAAAAGTCATTTACCGTATAATCTTAGGCTTTGGATTATAGCTACAGAGTTACAGACTAGCCTACTAGTTACCTTGAGTAGGGTAAAGCCTGTATATGTTAAGGAATAGTAGGATAGATTTGATTGGAATGGGACTCCCTTCTTTGGATAGATCCTCATAACATCTATAGACTCCTTTAGTAACTCTCAGGAAGCTTGTGTAACTTAGAACCATTCACTCTCAGGGAACATTTATAAATCCCTCAGATTGAACTTAGAATAAACTAATACACCCCTTAGAATTGCCTTCCCCAAGGACTTATTACATTCGGGAACGCAGAGTAAAGGAACTGCATGTAAGCGATGTATTCGCGGTTTGAGTCGACTTCTTAATCCTAGTGGTTACCAATGAATCCAATACTCTGATCAAGCAGAGGATCGGCATTGACTCGGATTAAGAACTGATACAACGCATTTTCTGTCCTGATTAGACAGAAGGTTCAACATATCCGGCTTAGACCCACTACACAACCTTTCTTCTGTGATGGCCCAACCACCTACAACCAAACAGGATCACATTGTCTTTGGAAAATGGCGAGGACTTAAAGCCAGTAGAGAATTAGACATCTTGCCACCAACTCATACCTGCCCCTGAACTCGACCATAATGGAGATTAGGCTTATCTCTATGATCATAGGTACTAATGCAATAGAAAGCATCATTAGCAAGGAAAACCATGTAGAGAAAGATTGTTTCCACTTTATGTCAAGGATAGCCTCTAAGTTGCGCCTCGTTCCGATATACGAATCAATGCAAAGATTCTTAAACTTTAAGTAAAACCAAGTTTTAAGGGGGGTAGAACGTATTGAGTCAAATCCAGTTAGGTTTGTCGACGCTACCGTTCGATCAGAGTGGTGCAGCGGAAGAGTGGTCGGCCTCTATCCCACTGGCCCAGGATCGAAACATTTGAGATATGATGTACATACAATTAGGTCAATAAATAGGATTGAACCTTCCTTAGAAAAAGTACTCCTTACCCTTCGCCAATTTCGGGGACGAAATTGTGTTTTAAGGGGGGTAGATTGTAATACCCCAGATTTTGGCCAATCTGGGATTTGACGTCCTTAGGCAATGGGTCAACTAAAACACCGAAAAAATCGCTCAGAACCCAATTCCATAGCCAAAGAAATCACTTAGGATTAATTCCTTTAGAAAATAAGCGTAAGTTAGCTAGCGCAACGCTAGAGTAGCTGGAAAATAGTCCCTGATCACTTTAAATACATTCTACAAGACCCAAACGAGTAGAACTAATGACTCTATAATACTCTAAAACCTCGGATCAAACTCTAAGCAGGTTTGTTGTCTGGACCACTTTGAAAATCTGTATTGGATCTAGACCGCGCGTCGAAAGTCCGATACCTACTATCTTAGACCGTTAGAACTGCCTAGCTGGACTTGACAATCATTTCGAAAATCAAGTCCAACCGATAATCACAGGCTGTTTCATTGAGCCCGGACTAAACAGAGTGCGATAGGGACAGATTTAGAATTTGAAATTCAAATCTGGCACACGAATTAACGTGTCAGCATTAAGCGTTCTGACCGTCAGAATTCAGCCAGATTACACCCTCGGATCAGGAAAAATTTCTATTTCATATCATGAGACTTGCAGCCCTGATCTACGTGCGGTGACCGTTGAACTAAAACTGGACCGCCACGTGCGATCTGCGAACCCTGCCGGACTGAAAACTTGATGTATGCTAGATCCAGTATTCTTGAGCTTAAGTCCGACCGCATTTGGCCAGGGGACAACCAGAAATCATCTTTTGGACCGAAACAGCCCTGATTTGGTTATCCCTCAAGTGAACCTTGTTCCCGAGCCTATTTCGGGCAAGATTTGGCTTATAAAAGGGCTTGAAACCCTCACTCCTCTCTCCCATCCGAATTTGGGAAAAACCCTAGCTTGGGAGAGAGAAAAGGTGAGAGTTTGTGAGAGAGAGTAGGAGAGAATTTCTTGCTGCTCGTGCCACCTGCTGCACGTGCTTTAGCAACACGCTCCGATCACCTGGCCGGTGATTTCTTCACATTTTTAGGTAAGAAAATATCCCATTTAGTTGCTGATTTAGTGTTCCCTTGGTTTAATAGCAAAGTAGCTGATAGATTTCATAAATCAGGTTCCCTATTCACCGTAGACGAAGCGTATACGCTCCGTTCGAATTCACACGTTTATAAGAGATAAGGTGCGGATTTTAGACGCTTTGATTGACTGTTTCCAATGCTTTCAATGTCGTTTAATAGTAGATTATCGACGACAACGCCGTTTGATATGTACAACATGCTGTCCGTTTCCTGTTTTGTAAACCGACGGAGAATATGAGATTTAGGGCATTTTAGTCATTTATAAGAAGTACTGTTTTCATTCATATTTTGCTGATGTGATTAACATGGTTTATTGTCGCATTAGAATGTTAGGAATGCGTGCATAATTAGTTTGGTGAAGAGATTCGCCTAAATGCGCACTTCGGGTCGACATACTATATGTAGACTTAAGTGTGTAGTGTAAGTGTTTGTATAAATGTTTGTATTAGTATGTATTGAATTAAATGGTGTTATGAATTAGTTTGAGATTGATTTCTCAATTAATATGCTGGTGTAAATGGTTTCCTACATGTTAGCGATATGCATGATTTCATTATATGGATGAAATGCATGTACTTGATGATTCGCTTAAGTTGTATGTTATAACATGTGCTTGATGATTTCATTATGATTTAGTTTGAGATTGAATTCTCAATTAATATGCTGATGGAAATGATTTCCTATATGTTGGGGATATGCATAATTTCACTATATGTATGAAAGGCATGTGTCAGATGATTTACTTAAGTTGTACGATATAACATGTGTTAACATGCTCACATGATTGCTAATGTGGATTCATATGTGTTTGGGACTATACTTAGTCCAGGCAGTCGGTAACAGAGAAAATCCGTGTCTTGCTGGTATTTTCCACGAACGACGCGTCGATGAACGCGAGTCGTGTTTTGGAGTTAGCGGCAGTTGTTAGGCCACGCGAAGTGTTTTACGCACTTCATGTCGTTCGACTTGAGATGCGATCGCGCTAGTCGAGCCCGTCAAGTAACCCGACTGGTCGTTGTATGTTCACCCTGCATGAGTCATAACTGCTTGAACCTAGGGTACTGAACTTACCATTGTAAACCCTGTTAACCATGGTACCTTGATCCACGAAGACTCATGAGCCGGGCATGGTGGTATGGGACACCGTGGTCGAGCTGTCGGCCTACGCTGGGGCCACAAACCTCCCCGTACTGACCAGTGAGCACCTAGTCTCGTGAGCAGATTATGGTGTATGGGACACTATATTCTTGCTGTCGGCCTACACTGATCAGGCGACGAATCCTTTATAGTGACCGCGAGCATATTCTGAGTCTACCGGAGGCGACGACCCTTCAGTAGCAGTAGAGTACAGTAGGCCTGTATTGATAAGGTGATGGGGAGCGGAGCAACGAGTGCGTACAACAGCCCTGGCAGCCCTTTCAGCGACCTACAAAATGTACATCGTATGAGATTACTAGGAGTGACGACCCTAGACAGGATCTGTGTTGGGATTGATATAAGGGAAGTACCTTAGTTTCCCAATCCTGCTGTTTGAATGGACTAATAACAACTCGAAAATCATATCACCATTACATTACATGTGCATGGAAGATGTGGAGTACTTAAGGGAGTGTGGCATGCCGCGGTCGTAAGATGGTGCCGTATGAGGGAGATCGTCGGTGAGGGCATACATCACGTCATGTCATATTGCATTAACAATAGTATTAGGATTGTTTGATTTACTGCTTTACTATTATCGCATGATTGATTTGAGAACATGCTAATCCTTGCTCTATTATTCCACTGAGTTAGCTACTCATTCCCACGTTACGGGACGGTGTTCCTGGACACCCACCAGACCCTTTTGTGATTGCAGATGATGGCGCGGCCTGCGAGGCGGAGCCGGACTTGATTATGATGAGGAGGATCCCTCCTTTATGCGTGTTCTGATCGACGGGATTACAGGGAGGTTGATTAGATGTCTTGCCACTTGTCATTTTATATTTTCAGAGCACTCATATATATGCTTTCTTTCTATTTTAAGGTATACATGTATATGTTTAACTGGTAACATGTTCACACTCAAGAGACACACAACAGTTTATATATGTTATACATACTATCACAGTCTTCCGCTGGTTAATTTAACTGTCTCTGGAGTATGATATGCTGTTCTGGCGTAATCCCACTCATGTTTCATACATTAACACAGACAATATTCAATCATACATATCTATGTTGCATAAATAACATTTTGAAACTCGGGAGTTGGGTTTTTACTTGACCCCCAGATTTTCGGGATGTTACAACTTGAGCTTTGAATTCCAAAGTAAAGCACATTGTCTTGATATAGTTGAAGCTTGAAAGCTTGATATAGCACTTGATGTTGTACTTGAACCTCTTATTCTTGTACTTGAAGTTCTTGATGTAGAGACTCTTGTTCTTGTACTTGAATGTAGGTAAGGATGAAATATAGTTGAGCTACACAAGATACAGATTGCAAGAGGTTTTGACACTATGAAATTTGACAAATCTAGGAGCTAGATAAGATAGCATTCTCGATCTCCCCCTTTGTCAAATTTGTGACAAAACACAATACATTAAAATAAGTATAATATGCACAATAAAGAATCATGCACCACCAGTTAAGAAACCAAATAGCAAACTAAATACTCATCCTCAATATATTACTCCATAGAATTCAAGAGGAGAAAATTTGATATTACTTTTCTTCTCCACTCTTCTCTTCTCTACTCCACATCCTCCACATTTTTCCACATCCTCCACATTTCATAAGATTCATAGAATTAATCCAAAAAATAATGAACTAGGCATTATCAACACAAATTCTCCCCCCTTTTTGTCACAATATGACAAAGGAAAGAACTTATAAATGAAGATGGAAGTAAAGAAAAGAGCAATGAGTAATGAGAGAAGATATGGGCAAGATAACCAGTTAAACATATCCAAAATAATAAGAAAACATGTCTTAGTACAGAAAAATAAGAGAAATTCAAGTTTAAAAGTTATCACATAATAGATATTCAAAAACTAATCCAACCTAGAAGGAGCAGGTATGGATGGATCAATTTGATGAAGTCCCTTATTAATGCACCTAAGATATTTGTATATATATTTAAATTACATTTCTTGGGACACAAGCATACCTTCAACCTTCTCCTCAAGAGAGCGCAGTCGCGCATCAAAATCAGAAGGCTGATAGTCAGGATCATCCACAGAGTCAGATTGAATCTCATCGAAAATGTCATCCATTTGATATCATTTGGAGGCAAAGCACCTCCTCTTCATTTGCTTCTGCTGCTCCACCATCACCTACATCAACTTGGCCTGGAGCCAATCTCAAATTTATTTTGTTTATGTTTGAGTTGTTGAATGGTAGATGGTTAATGGGAGCCTCTCCAACAAGAATAGGCACTAGACTATGGGTGGCTAAAATAGTCATAAGATATGCAAAGGATATGTCACCGTGACATGGATGGAGACGGAACTGAATCATGATATAACAGATAAGTGAAGGAAGACTGTAACATTAAGTTTTCAGACCGGTAGGGTTCCCAGATCGCACGTGGCGGTCCAATTTCAGTTCAACGGTCATCGCACCTACATCAGGTCTACAAATCTCGTGATATGAAATAGAAATTTTTCCTGATCCGAGGGTATAATTTGGCTGAATTCTGACGGTCAGAACGCTCAATACTGACACGTCAAGTCATGTGCCAGATTTGAATTTGAAATTCCAACTGTCCCTATTCGCACTCTCTTCGGTCCGGGCTCAATGAAATAGCCTGTGATTATCGGTTTGACTTGATTTTCGGAATGAGTGTCAAGTCCAGCTAGGCGGCTCTAACGGTCTAAGATAGGAGGTATCGGACTTTCGACGCGCGGTCTAGATCCAATACAAAGATTCAGAGTGGTCCAGAGAACAAACCTGCTTAGAGTTTGGTCCGAGGTTATAGAGTTTTATAGAGTCGTTGGTTCTACTCGATTTGGGTCTTGTAGAACGTATTTAAAGTGATCAGGGACCATTTTCCAGCTATTCTAACGTCGCGCTAGCTAACTTACACTTATTTTCTAAAAGAATTAATCCTAAGTGATTTCTTTGGCTATGGAATTGGGTTCTAAGCGATTTTCCAGGTGTTTTAATTGACTCATAGCCTAAGGACGTTTAATCCCAGGTTGGCCAAAATCCGGGGTGTTACAATCTACCCCCCTTAAAACACAATGTCGTCCCCGACATTGGCGAAAGGCAAGGAGTACCTAGAGAGACTTTAGTATTGACATTCTAAGGAAGGTTCAAATCTTATTTAACGACCTAACCTTTACGTATAACCTAACTCAAAGGTTTCAATCTTGGGCCAGTGGGGAGGAGGCCAACCATGCTTCCGCTGCGCCACTCAGATCGAACGGTAACGTTGACTAACCTAACTGGATTGGACTCAATACATTCTACCCCCCTTAAAACTTGGTTTTACTTAGAGTTCAAGAATCTATGCATTGCTCCGTATATCGGAATGAGGTGCAACTTAGGGGCTATCCTTAACCTAAAATGGAACCAACCTTTCTCTACATGGTTTTCCTTGCTAATGATGCGTTCTATGGCATTGGTACCTATTATCATAGAGATGAGCATAATCTCTATTGTGGTTAAGTTCAGGGTCAGGTATGAATTGGTGGCAAGATGTCGAATCCGCTACTGGCTTTAAGTCCTCGCCATTTCCCAAAGGCAATGTGATCCTGTTTGGTTATAGGTGGTTGGGTCATCACAGAAGAAAGGTTGTGTAGTAGGTCTGAGCCGGATACATAGACTTTCTGTCTAGCTAGAACAGAAGATTTATTGTATCAATTCTTAATCCGAGTCGATGCCGATCTTCTGCTTGATCAGAGCATTGAATTTATTGGTAACTACTAGGATTAAGAAGTCGTTTCAAACCGCGAATATATCGCTTACATGCAGTTCCTTTACTCCGCGTTCCCGAATGTAACAAGCCTTTGGGGAAGGCAATTCTAAGTGGTGTGTTGGTACATTCTAAGTTCATTCTGAGAGTTTTATAAATGTTCCCTGAGAGCGAATGGTTCCTTCCTATGGGCAACAACAGAAGTCTATAAGTCATAAGGGGATTTATCGAAGGAATAAGGTTCTACTTCAACCAAATCTAACCTACAATTCCTTAGCATATATAGGCTTTACACTACTTAAGGTAACTAGTAGGCTAGTCTGTAACTCAGTAGCTATAATCCAAAGCCTAAGAAAGCTATAATCCAAAGCCTAAGATTATACGGTAGAAGGCTTTCCCATATAGTCAGATCCTTCAAATCTAGGAGTGCTATCTCTAAGTCCAAAATGCCAAGGGCCTATATGGCCAGTAGCTTTAAGTTGTATTAAATGGAACCGCATTCCTAATCCCATGTTGGGATAGGGAGTGGCATGCTTAGTAGGAGGGTGGGGTGGGATAAAAATTCATTTGTAGACCGAATCCTGGGAGTTACTATACTCCCAATCTAGGGACAATACCTTACAGCGAACGGAACGGCATGCATTCCATTCAACAAATTTTGGCTACTTTTAAGCCCAAACCACTAACACAAACACATTTTCTACCTCTAACTTCACTAAACCTAACAACAACAAAACACGAAAATCCTTAAAACAGTAATCAAACAAACTACAGGGCAACGACATAGATGCCTAATTCTTCTACCATGGTCCCAACTAACCTTCTTGAATACTATCTAGTTTAGTACTGTCAGTTGCCCACTAGAGCTCTATCGGCCAAGTATTTTCAATACTTCTCAAACGGAGAAAGTTGAGAAATGGGATTTGAGGTTAGCACTATTTTGAGACCCAAAAAGAGGGTAAGGCTCAAATAAAAGGGACATGAGAAGGAGGATGGTGGAAAAGGAGAAAAAGGCTAAAACAGCTTAACAATAGCTATGGAAAGCGAAGAAAATGCGGAGAAATCGTCGCCCAAATGGATAGAATGAAATCTAGGCATTGTAGAGGGATGCTTCAAGCTCCCCTAGGATATATTTTCAGAGAGAAAGGAGAATGAAAAAGGGGAATAGAGCACCTCACGATTTCAACTCGATTCGAGGGTTGTAAGAGCTCCAAACAATGAGATCTTCAAGAGGGAAGGTTGCAAACAGCAGTAAAGTGAAGGAGTGTGGTCGTTTTAGGCCAAGAATGGATTTGGGGGTGGTTTGGAATCACGAAATTTGGAGGTCGTTGCTGAAAAACGCAAATAGGGCTATGGGGAGGGTTGTTTGTGAAGGAGAGGCAAGTTCTGGGGATTTTCTTTGGACGGGACACCTATGGAGAGGGTACACGACCCAAAATAGGGCGTGCGCCCAAAAACCAGACCAAATGGGCCCCACCGGTAGGCGATGCATCGCCGAACCGGCGATGGCATCGCCGGCCATCTTGCACGGTGGCCGGTGGGACCACATGGGTTTGATCCTCCATGGTCCAGGGACTCCAAAAATGTATGGTCCCCATCTTGGTTCATTCTAGATTGCCCTATATGGGTCCAAAGATGTATTCGGGGATTTTTGGGGCCAATCTGTAATTCTGAATACAAAACCATATCATACAGCATATGATTTTGGGGTAGAAGGAGCTAGTACATCCATCTAGATCATTAGGTGCTAAAGAAAGCGAAGTTAGAATGGCCTTATGGCCATTTTTCATGAAATTTTACTATTCACTGTAAAATTTTGTGAAAGTATTATTTTGTGTTATTTTCACATTATGTTTGATGCCTAACATGAAATGGATAAGAAATAAATGAAGATTGGGGTGGTGAGAGGAAGAATTTTGAAGATTTTTGGTGAAACGGGGTTTTTAAGCCCTGACGATTGAATACAGGAGTCGTGGTCATCCCACGGCCCAAGGATTTACTTTCACGGGTTTAAAATCATTCAAAGAACATCTCAACCCGACTTCCTACGACCTAGGAGCTATTCAGGTTGCTTTACGCGACCCGAGATGCGCTACGGACTCGATCGTGCGATCGATTCGAATAGACTTCGCCTATTGGCGAATCTGCGATCCTAAAAATGTTTCTAGACCCTTCTCGCACCCACCTAAGTCAAAGGAAGCGACAGCGTACGTCGCGAGACCATAACCCAGGCCCGGTTTAATCCAAATCATGCTCTGATACCATCTGTAACATCCCGAAAATCGGGGGGTCGAGCAAAAACCCAACTCCCGAGTTCCAAAATGTTATTTATACAATATAGATATATATGATTGAATGTTGTCTATGATAATGTATTAAACATGAGTGAGATTAAGCCAAAACAGCATATCATACTCCAGAGAGAGTTAAATTTGCAAGCGGAAGACTGTAATAGTATGTATAACATATATAAACTGTTGTATGTCTCCAGAGTGTGAATATATTACCAGGTTATACACATACATGTATACTTCAAAAGTAAACAAAATGAATATACATGAGGGCGCTAAAAATATAAAATGACAAGTGTCAATGTATCTAATCAACCTCCCTGTAATCCCGTCAATCAGATCACGCATAAAGGAGAGATCCTCCTCATCATCATCAAATCCAGCTCCGCCTCGCAGGCCGCGCCATCATCTGCAATCACAATAGGGACTGGTGGGTGTCCGAAAACACCATCCCGTAACGTGGGAGTGAGTGATCAACTCAGTGGGATAAGAGATCAAAGATTAGCATGTTATCAAATCAATCATGCGATAATAGTAAAGCAGTAAATCAAACAATCCTAATACTGTTGTTAATGCAATATGACATGCCGTGATGTATGCCCTCACCGACGATCTCCCTCATACGGCAACATCTTACGACCGCGGCATGCCACACTTCCTAGAGTGCTCCACATCTTCCAGGCACATGCAATGTTATGGTGATATGATTTCCAAGTTGTTATTAGTCCATTCAAACAGCAGGATTGGGAAACTAAGGTACTTCCCTTGTATCAATCCCAACACAGATCCTGTCTAGGGTCGTCACTCCTAGTAATCTCATACGATGTATATTTTGTAGGTCACTGCAAGGGCTGTCAGGGCTGTTGCACGCACTCGTTGCTCCGCTCCTCCACCTTATCAATACAGGCCTACTGTACTCTACTGCTACGGAAGGGTCGTCGCCTCCCGCAGACTCAGAATACGCTCGCGGTCACTACAAAGGGCTGTCAGGGCTGTTGCTCGCACTCGTTGCACCGCTCCCCCATCACCTTATCAATGTAGGCTGACAGCAAGAATATAGTGTCCCATACCACCATAATCTGCTCACGAGTCTAGGTGCTCACTGGTCACTACGGGGAGGTTTGTGGCCCCAGCGTAGGCCGACAGCTCGACCACGGTGTCCCATACCACCATGCCCGGCTCATGAGTCTTTATGGATCAAGGTACCATGGTTAACAGGGTTTACAATGGAAAGTTCAGTACCTTAGGTTCAAGCAGTTATGACTCATGCAGGGTGAACATACAATGGCCAGTCGGGTTACTTGACGGGCTCGACTAGCGCGATCGCATCTCAAGTTGACGACATGAAGTGCGTAAAACACTTCGTGTGGCCTAACCACTGCCGCCAACTCCAGAACACGGCTCGCATTCATCGACGCGTTGTTTGTGGCGAAGATAAGCTAACCACGAATTCACTCGGTTACCGACTGCCTGGACTAAGCATAGTCCCAAACAATCATAGAATCGCATCAGCAGTTGTGTAAGGGTAATGGAAATGAAATACAACCATGTGAGCATGTTAACACATGTTATTACATGCAACTTAAGCAAATCATCTTACACATGTCTTTCACACATATGATGAAATTACGCATGTCGCCAACATATAGGGAATCCTCTCCATTAACATATTAATTGAGAATTCAGTCTCAAACTAAATCATAAGGAAATCATCAAGTACATGTTATAGCATACCACTTGAGTACAACATCAAGCATATGCATTTCATACATATAATGAAATCGTACATATGGCTAGCATGTAGGAAATCATTTTCATCAGCATATTAATCAAGAAATCAGTCTCAAACTAATTCATAACACCATTTAACTCAATACATACTAATACAAACATTTATACAAACACTTACACTACACACTTAAGTCTACATACAGCATGTCGACCCGAAGTGTGCATTTAGGCGAATCTCTTCGCCAAACTAATTCTGCACGTATTCCTAATATCCTAATGCGACAAGAAGCCATATCAATCACGTCAGCAAAATATGAATGAAAACAGTACTTCCTACAAATGACTAAAATGCCCTAAATCTCATATTCTTCGTTGGTTTACGAAACAGGAAACGGACAGCATGTTGTACATGTCAAACGGCGTTGCCGTCAAGAATCTACTATTAAACGACATTGAAAGCTTTGGAAACAGTCAATCAAAGCGTCTAAAATCCGCACCTTGTCTCTTATGGATGTGTAAATTCGAACGGAGCGTATACGCTTCGTCAACGGCGATTAGAGAACCTAATACACAAGTTCTATTAGCTAACATGCTATGGAACTAAGGGAAACTCATATCAGCAACTTCTAGGGTATTTTCTTACCTAGAAAAGCAGAGAAATCACCGGCAAAGTGGTTGAGTTGCGTTGCTTAGGCACTTGCAACAGGTAGCACAAGCAGCAAGGAATTCTCCTCCAATCTCTCTCACAAACTCTCACCTTTTCTCTCTCCCAATCTAAGATTTTTCTCAAATTCGGATGGGAGAGAGGAATGAGGGTTTCAAGCCCTTTTATAGCCTAAAACATGCCCAAAATAGGCTTGGAAACAATGTTTACTTGATGCCTAACCAAATCGGGGCTGTTTCGGTCCAAAAGAGCATTTCTGGGGGTCCCCTGGCCAGATGCGGTCGGACTTAAGCTCATGAATACTGGATCTAGCACGCATCAAGTTTTCAGACCGGTAGGGTTCCCAGATCGCACGTGGCGGTCCAATTTCAGTTCAACGGTCATCGTACCTAGATCAGGTCTACAAATCTCGTGATATGAAATAGAAATTTTTCCTGATCCGAGGGTATAATTTGGCAGAATTCTGACGGTCAGAACGCTCAATACTGACGCATCAAGTCGTGTGCCAGATTTGAATTTGAAATTCCAACTATGTCCCTATTCGCACTCTCTTCAGTCCGGCTCAATGAAATAGCCTGTGATTATCGGTTTGACTTGATTTTCGGAATGAGTGTCAAGTCCAGCTAGGCGGCTCTAACGGTCTAAGATAGGAGGTATCAGACTTTCGACGAGTGGTCTAGATCCAATACAAAGATTCAAAGTGGTCCAGAGAACAAACCTGCTTAGAGTTTGGTCCGAGGTTATAGAGTATTATAGAGTCGTTGGTTCTACTTGATTCGGGTCTTGTAGAACGTATTTAAAGTGATCAGGGACCATTTCCCAGCTATTCTAACGTCACGCTAGCTAACTTACACTTATTTTCTAAAAGAATTAATCCTAAGTAATTTCTTTGGCTATGGAATTGGGTTCTAAGCGATTTTTCAGGTGTTTTAATTGACCCATAGCCTAAGGACGTTTAATCCCAGGTTGGCCAAAATCCGGGGTGTTACAAAGACACACAGAGATTCCAGTAACAATAGAATGAAGAATACGAGCCATGAATGTAGTAAGCTCAGTTTTGTTACCAGATCGAGGGTAAACATTTGAAATGAAAATTCGATGGAGAAGCCTGTATCTAGGTAACATAAACTTGGAAGTGGAGCATTCCCAGTACTCCATTCCTTATACATATTACATAAAACTCGAGTGAGCATTCTCTTCTCTGATTCAGACGATTTTGTAACAAGTATATGAATGGGAATACTGTCATCATTGACAGGTATATCCATTAACCCAGAAATAAGATGATGGTCCACTTCAATTGGACCTTCTCTGGTCGTAATTGTAAACGTCAGATTCTCAGAAGAGAAGTCACTAATGCAAGCATACATAGCTTACACAATGAAGCGGTATGCCGGTCCGCCCCAATGTAATATGTTATCCCATCCAACAGACTGAAGGAGAGGAACAACGCCAAATGGTGCCAAATAATCAGAATTAACAGTCTTTTCAACTATCACATTGCGCAAGGAATATCGCACACATACTCAGGATCTTCCTTTGGTGACTGAAGATGGCATGCCGTGATAGGAGCGGAACGAGAAGAAGAGGTACCACGAGATCCTTTCTTCTTGTTTCTACCCTCCATTGCAATAAAGAAATCAAGGAATACAAAGAATGTAAAAGTGGCAAGAAGGGTTTCTAGTAGATCAGTTTTTTTTTATAGAAAACCCCCAAAATAATCATAAAGCATGAAATAAACCACAAAAATGAAGAAAAGGAAGTGCAAATGACTTAAATCTATAAGAAAATCAAAAATAACACACTAACCATAGAGGAATCGAAGATGGGTTTGACTGGTCGAGGTAGGGCATGTTGGAGAACAAGACCCAAATGAAGAAAAAGAAGATTTTCTCTAAATAAATGGCTAAACCCATGATACACGACCGATCGAGTACATACTTGACCGGTCGTGTCACAACTGGTCGAGTATGTACTTGATTGGTCGTGCATCACACAAAATATGCAATTTTGCATTAAATTTGAATTTTAAAAATAAAAAATATATATTCTGATACAAATAGACACAAATCATCAGTTCATATTGCAAATACCAAGATTAAATTTCAATCTTGCAAACCTATTTTTGTCGAGCAGTTTTGTGAATATGTCAACAAGTTGATTCTCGGTCTGAATATATTCCAATGAAATTATCTTGTCTTCCACTAATTCATGAATATAGTGATATCTAATGTTAATATGTTTGGTTCGTGAATGCTGAATTAGATTTTTAGAAATATTAATTGCGCTTGAATTGTCACAGTATAAAACCATAGTTTCTTGTGCAAATCTATAATTGCTTTGCATTCTTTTTATCCACACAAGATGAGTACATGCATTACCCGCAGCAATATATTCAGCCTCAAATACGGAGAGCGATATGGAACTTTGTTTCTTACTTAGCCAAGAAACCAAATAATTCCCGACATAGAAACAACCACCATTGGTTGATTTGCGATCATCAATGTTACCAGCCCAATCAGCATCCGTGTAACCAGCTAATTGCCCACTAATATCATGTGGATACTAGAGACCAAGATTAGCTGAACTAGCGACATATCGCAAAATGCACTTAACAACTATCAGATGTGATTTTTAAGGGTTCGACTGATATCTAGCACAAATTCCTACGCTAAATGCAATATTAGGTCGGCTCACAATTAAATAAAGTAAACTAACTATCATATTGTGATACAACTTTAAAATCGTGGTAATGACCGCTTTAGTTGAAGTGGGAATATGCCAATATGTCCCAAAGGGGGGTGAATAGGACTTTTTAGATTTTTATGCTAATTAAAATCCTATCAACCCTATCCTAAATAAATATGCAAGTATCAGGATTTCTTCAAAATAACTCTAATGGCTTCCAAGCCAAATAGAGGATGCAATCACAAACTATTCAAAAGATAAACAGGATTCTTAACAGAGTTCATGATGGATGTGACTGTGTGTGAGGTGTGATTTTACTTAGTTTCAGAAGGACATGCATATGTAATATGAAAACAACCAATGAATCACACAAATAGTAGAAGCAAATGACAATCTCAAATACAATCATTTTTATAGTGGTTCGACTAAGTGTCTACTCCACTTTCGGCAGACTCACTCAACCCTTTAGTGTACCGGATCTCACTAACAGAGGTTTCACAACAGGTTCACCTCAAACCAGAGGTTTTAAATCAAGTTCACCTCAAACCATTACAACCTACACTAGGCTAACCCTAACGTGTCTACATGACATAAGTTTATGCCCCACACAGGAGCAAGGGTCAACACACACCACCCGAGTTTTAGGCCACACAAGCCAAGGATCCATAAAAGGAACCTCACCAATTTGTACTCCCATGAGCAAGGGTCAACACACAGCACCCGACTTTTAGACCACACAGTTCAAGGACCTATACAAGGACCTAAGAGTTTATGATCTCCACAGAGCAAGGGTAACACAAAGCACCCACCATGTACGCTCCCGTCAGAGACCTCCTATGAGGGCTTGAAAGGGGTGAGAAATACCTTAGATCCAATCTTACAGAAGGAATGATCACAAGGGTCCTTTGGACTCTAATGATTTATAGATAAGTAGATGAGCCCCATTAAGTACATTGATGAAGATATCCTCCTTTGATGATGAAAAATCTTCAGCTCCCTTGAACCACAACGCAGATGATTTACCAATGTAAGGCGACGAGTTGGGTCAAGGTTATGATGGAATCCTACTCTATTAAATATTTTTCTATAAAGGAGATAGAGTGATTCCAATCATCCATGCATTCAAGGCATCTTAGCTTAATGATTTTTCATTAAGATGGTAGTTGCATGATCCTTGAATGTGAAAGTTCATTTCTCAATCCACTCTATTGAATGTCGATGATGAGGGTGGATTGGAGGATGAGCTTCCATGAGAGAAAAGCTTAAGGTATGTTTCGACAAAGGAACAAATGCATTTAATTTGGGAGATTGTCTTATTCAAACAAAACAAAGAAAGAGTACTATGACCATTCATCACATTTTATTGATCTGAGTTCATTTACATCCTCTTTACATCCCTTGATTCTAAGATAAATCATTTAGAAATGAAGGACTTGTGCTTTAAGCATCAAAAGTTCATTTCGACAGCCTTCCGGTGCCTGATTCGATCATCTCGTAAGACTTAGGAGGAATGTCATTCCGATCGACGGGTCTTTAATGAAATAAAGATTTCAGCAGCATAACAGCACCTATTTCAACCATCTTCTGGGACTTAGGAGGAATGTCGATTAGATCGACTGATCTTTCTCCTTTAAACCCATGAAGAGGAGAAAGCCCAGAGAAAGGAAGCCTAGCCCATAAACTTCAATAGCATGACGGCCTTTGGACTTCACAGACTGCAGGTCAGCCTGGTTGCACAGACCCGCGCAACCGATATTTGTTGCATGGTCCTGCGCAAATGCCAGGAGACTCTCTTCTACCTTCTGTCTTCTGCTCCGCTCCGCTCCTCTTGAAAATCTTCAATTACCCATAATGAAGGAGGGAAAGGGATATTTATAGACCCTCACACGTGTGAAAATCCTGATCTTAGTGATGTGAGACTATTTTTTAGTACTTTAGATCATTCCGAACGAAGCCCTTTGTACAATTCACTATGAGGTCCCTCGCAATTGATACTTTGTGCGGACTTGCGCAACTGAGATTGATTGCGTGGAACCGCTCAATCTATAATGGCTGCTCGGACTTGCGCACTCTCATGAAAGCTATCTCTATCTTCTTCTTTCCAAAAGTACTTCTTATCTCTTTACCTCTTCTTGCTTGATTCTTTTACCATTTTTTATGCCTCAACATATGCCCCCTCGATCCTTCTTTGATTGATTCCTGAAATAAAATGGAGGATCGATCTTCCTTTACCTGAAGAACTTGAATAAACTGCAACTGAGGGATGACTGAATGATCTTGCTTTTATGGAAGACTGGAAAATCATACTTGTCCAGAAGAGTGAACAATCGCATTCGATCAGAAGACTGGAATGCTCGCATTCAAATGGAAGACTGAGTGATTACACCTGAATAGAAGACTTGAATAATGACACTCGAACAGAAAATCGGGAGGCTCGTGCTTGAATGAAGGGCTTGAATGATTGCATCCGACTGGCAGACTTGAAGGAGGATACTCGAGCGGAAGACTAGAATGATGGTACTCGAGCTAAAAACTTGAATGCCCCCAATCATCAGTCTCGAGCAGATGCTTCACTTAGAGAGGATAATTCTCTTTTTATTGAAGCACACTTCTTCAATAGTCGTGACAGCTTCATCTTTGAGCGACTTGATCAGAGAGCGTTCTTCCAACACCATTGCTGTTATAACGGTCTCTTTAATCAACTCCAACAATTCTTTCCTTTTGATCAACTCCAGTAATTCTTTTCTTCAGCTTTGTATCTGGAATTGCTCTTTAATGTTGCTCCTACTGCAATGTCCTTTTTTGATTGTTTCCTTTACTCACAATCTGTATAACTCAAGCTTTCAAGTGATGATCTTTCCTGCCAGATGAATCAGAATTAGTATTTTAATTCATTATAATTTTCAATGTAACTTGATAATTTTTGAAATAGATTGAAAGTTTCTTCTCTTTTTATACTAAGTGTGGTATTCGTAATATGATTTAAGAAATCTTTAAACTTGTCATCATGCTTTGCGTTGTATTCTTTATATCGTACTCGTGGAGATTTGAGTTCTTGATAATAGATAATAGCCAATATCTTGGGGGCATTTACTGTCGATGTAATTGGGAACCTGATTCCACAGAAATGCATTCTTGCATATTGTCTAATCAAATTTCATCAAGCAATTGCACATTTGAACACTCTAGAGTGAAACAGGGATTTGTTATTTTCTAAATATCGCACAGTTTATGCTTTGTATATTTGAACAAACATATATATGTATAAAAAATGAGATATATGTCTATAACGTTGCACCTAGTTTATCATGATATTCAAAAACATCAACATTTTATGCTTGTTAGTACCGAATTTCCTACATGACTTTATTCATTTATATTTTATTGGCGATGCTAAGTTTCAATTCAGTCAGTTACGCACACAGTTTAAGCTCTTGAGTAGTGGAGCAAATTTACTTAGTAAATTTACTTGGACTCTAGTTAGAGTCGGGTCTTACGTGATGGTCTCTGTAACTCTCTACAGTTCGCTGGACTTCTCACTGTCTAGGGAGTTCACAAACCACGATCCATCAGAGGGGCCCAGTGAAGCTACTGGGGCAGTGAACTCGATTGGTTTTACGCACAGGGTTGGCCACGGTAACTCTCTAGAGTTCACAGAGCTCGCAAGGCTACCTTTAGGGTTACCAAATCTATGGTTGCCGATCCATCGATGAGTAGGTTTAAGCCCTTCCTCATGAGTTAGTACCGGAATCGAACCACAAATCTGGAGGGTCTTATGCATGGTTGGCCTATCTAAAGCGCACAGATTAACAATCCAAAATGAAAAATGAAGATTGAAGAGTTCCAATGTGCTTTTTGGATATCGAACAGTCCCGGAATTAGGCAATTCTGGTCTCATTTAGAAGCTTCACATGTTACCATTCCAATGACCTGAAATAGTCCAAATTCGACATCTGAAGGGAGAGTTATGAGGGTTACTATTGGACAAGGAGATGAAGGAAACATTCAGGACCAATGAATGTGATCTCACTTACGGATGCCCAAATGGTCTTGAAATATGACAATTCCCATTAGGAGTCAAAGAGCATTAAATTACCATCCCGATGACCAAAAATCAACCCAATCGGACATCAAACAATGGAGTTATAGGCGTGTACGTTGGATCACTTGATTTGGAAAGATTAATAGTCCATATTGTAAAATGATGATTGTAGAGTTCCAATGTGCTTTTGGGATATTGAACAGTGTCTGAATTTGGCAATTCAGGACTCATTTGGAAGCTTGACAAGCTACCATTCCAATGACCTGAAATAGTCTAAAATCGACCTCTGAAGAGAGAGTTATAAGGGTTACTATTAGACAAGGAGATGAAAGAAACATTCTGGACCAACGACTGCGATTCCACTTATGGATGCCCAAATGGTCTCGGAATATGACAATTCTACTCAGGATTAAAAGAGCACTAAAGTAACTTTCAGATGAACAAAAATTGACCCAATCCGACATCACTTGATGGAGTTATGGGTGTCTCCGTTGGCCGTGTGATTTCGAAAGATTAACAATCCATGTTGAAAAATGACGATTGAAGAGTTTCAACGTGCTTTTGGGATATCGAATGGTCTCTGAATAAGGAAATTCTTATCCCGTTTGGAAGGTTGAGTAGTTACCATTCCAATAACCTGAAATAGTCTAAATTCGACCTCTGAAGAGAGAGTTATGAGGGTTACTATTGGACAAGGAGATGAAGGAAAAATTCTAGATGCACGACTGCGATCCCACTTATGGATGCCCAAATAGTCTCAGAATAGGATGAATCTAGTCAAGAATGAAAGAGCACTAAAGTAAATTTTAGATGACCAAAATTTGACCCAATCTGAAGTCAAACAATGGAGTTATGTGTCTCTCCGTTGGATCACGCAATTTGGAAAGATTAACAATCCATATTGAAAAATGACGATCGAAGAGTTCCAACATGCTTTTAGGATATTGAACGGTCTCTAAATTAGGCAAGTCTTGTCCCATTTAGAAGCTTGACAAGTTACCATTCCAATGACATAAAATAGTCTAAATTCGACCTCTGAAGAGAGAGTTATGAGGGTTACTATTGGACAAGGAGATGAAGGAAACATTCAGGATCGATGACTGCGATCCCACTTACAGCTGTCCAAATAGTCTCAGAATATGACGATTCCAGTCAGGAATGAAAGAACACTAAATTACCTTTCAGATGACCAAAAATTGACCTAATTCGACATCAAACAATGGAGTTATGGGCGTCTCGTTGGATCGCCCAATTTAGAATGATTAATAATCCATATTGAAAAATGATGACCGAAGAGTTCCAACGTGCTTTTGGGATATCGAACGGTCTCTGAATTAGGCAATTCTGATCCCATTTGGAAGCTTGAAGAGTTACCATTCCAATGACCTGAAATAGTCTAAATTCGAGCTCTGAAGAGAGAGTTATGAGGGTTACTATTAGACAAGGAGATGAAGGAAACATTCTGGATCGACGACTGCGATCTCACTTACGGATGGCCAAATGGTCTGGGAATACGACGATTCTAGTTAGGAATGAAAGAGTACTAAAGTACCTTTCAGATGATCCAAAATTAACCCAATATGACATCAAACGATGGAGTTATGGGTGAACCCATTGGATCGCACGATTTAGAAATATTAACAATCCATATTGAAAAATGACGATCGAAGAGTTCCAACGTGCTTTTGGGATATCAAACGGTCTCTGAATTAGGCAATTCTTATCCCATTTAGAAGCTTGACAAGTTACCATTCCAATGACTTAAAATAGTCTAAAATCGACCTCTGAGGGGAGAGTTATGAGGGTTACTATTGGACAAGGAGAAGAAGGAAACATTCTCGACCGACGACTGCGATCCTACTCACGGATGCCCCAATTGTCTCGGAATACGATGGTTCCTATCAGGAATGAAAGAGTACTAAAGACCTTTCGGTTGACCAAAAATCGACCCAATACAACATCAAACGATGGAGTTATGGGCATCTCCATTGGATCGCGCAATTTGGAAACATTAACACTATATTGATAAATCACGATCGAAGAGTTCCAACGTGCTTTTGGGATATCAAATGGTCTCAAAATTAGGTAATTCTTGTCCCATTTGGAAGGTTGACAAGTTACCATTCCAATGACCTGAAATAGTCTAAATTCGACCTCTGAAGAGAGAGTTATGAGGGTTACTATTGGACAAGGAGATGAAGGAAACATTCTGGACCGACGACTGCGATTCCACTTACGGATGCCCAAACGGTCTTGGAATACGACAATTCCAGTCAGGAATGAAAGAGCACTAAAGTACCTTTCGGATGATCAAAAATTGACCCAATCCGACATCAAACGATAATGTTATTGGTGTCTCCTTGGATCACACGATTTGGAAAGACTAACAATCCATTTTGAAAAATGACGATTGATTAGTTCCAACATGCTTTTGGGATATTGAATGGTCTTTGAATTAGGCAATTCCGGTCCCATTTAGAAGCTTGACTTGTTACCATTCCAATGAGATGAAATAGTCTAAATTCGACCTTTGAAGAAAGTGTTATGAGGTTATTATTGTACAAGGAGATGAAGGAAACATTAAGGGACCGACGACTGCGATCCCACTTACAGATGCCCAAGTGGTCTCCAAATAGGACGATTATAGTTAGGATTGAAAGACCACTAAAGTACCTTTCAGATGATCAAAATTTGACTCAATCCGACATAAAATGATGGAGTTATGTGCGTCGCTATTGGATCACACGATTTGGAAAGATTAACAATCCATATTGAAAAATGACGATTGAAGTGTTACAACGAGCTTTTAGGATATCGAACGGTCTCTGAATTAGGCAATTCCAATCCCATTTCGAAGCTTGAAAGGTTACCATTACAATGACCTGAAATAGTGTAAATTCGAACTCTTAAGAGGGAGTTATGAGGGTTACTATTGAACAAGGAGATGAAGGAAACATTCAAGACCGACGAATGTGATCTCACTTACGGATGCCCAAATCTTTTCGGAATAGGACGATTCCAGTCAAGAATGAGAGAGCACTAAATTACCTTCCAGTTGATCAAAAATCAACCCAATAAGACATCAAACGATGGAGTTACGGGCATGTACGTTGGATCGTGCAATTTGGAAAGATTAACAATCCAAAATGAAAAATGAAGATTGAAGAGTTCCAACGTGCTTTTTGGATATCGAACAGTCCCGGAATTAGGCAATTCTGGTCTCATTTAGAAGCTTGACATGTTACCATTCCAATGACCTGAAATAGTCCAAATTCGACATCTGAAGGGAGAGTTATGAGGGTTACTATTGGACAAGGAGATGAAGGAAACATTCAGGACCAACGAATGTGATCTCACTTACGGATGCCCAAATGGTCTTGAAATACGACGATTCCAGTTAGGAATGAAAGAGCACTAAATTACCATCCCGATGACCAAAAATCGACCCAATCCGACATCAAACCATGGAGTTATAGGCGTGTACGTTGGATCACTTGATTTGGAAAGATTAACAGTCCATATTGTACAATGATGATTGTAGAGTTCCAATCTGCTTTTGGGATATCAAACAGTGTCTGAATTTGGCAATTTGGGACTCATTTGGAAGCTTGAAAAGCTACCATTCCAATGACCTAAAATAGTCTAAAATCGACCTCTGAAGAGAGAGTTATAAGGGTTACTATTAAACAAGGAGATGAAAGAAACACTCTGGACCGACGACTGCGATTCCACTTATGGATGCCCAAATGGTCTCGGAATATGACGATTCTACTCAGGATTAAAAGAGCACTAAAGTAACTTTCAGATGAATAAAAATTGACCCAATCCGACATCAATTGATGGAGTTATGGGTGTCTCCGTTGGCCGTGTGATTTCGTAAGATTAACGATCCATGTTGAAAAATGACGATTGAAGAGTTCCAACGTGCTTTTGGGATATCGAACGGTCTCTGAATAAGGAAACTCTTGTCCCATTTGGAAGGTTGACTAGTTAGCATTCCAATGACCTGAAATAGTCTAAATTTAACCTCTGAAGAGAGAGTTATGAGGGTAACTATTGGACAAGGAGATGAAGGAAAAATTCTAGATGGACGACTGCGATCCCACTTGCTGATGCCCAAATAGTCTCAGAATTGGATGAATCTAGTCAGGAATGAAAGAGCACTAAAGTAACTTTTAGATGACCAAAATTTGACCCAATCTGAAGTCAAACAATGGAGTTATGTGTGTCTCCGTGGGATCACGCAATTTGGAAAGATTAACAATCCATATTGAAAAATGAGGATCGAAGAGTTCCAACATGCTTTTGGGATATTGAACGGTCTCTAAATTAGGCAATTCTTGTCCCATTTAGAAGCTTGACAAGTTTCCATTCCAATGACATAAAATAGTCTAAATTCGACCTATGAAGAGAGAGTTATGAGGGTTACTATTGGACAAGGAGATGAAGGAAACATTCAGGACCGATGACTGAGATCCCACTTACAGGTGCCCAAATAGTCTCGGAATATGACGATTCCAGTCAGGAATGAAAGAGCACTAAAGTACCTTTCAGAGGACCAAAAATTGACCTAATTCGACATCAAACGATGGAGTTATGGGCGCCGCCATTGGATCGCCCGATTTGGAATGATTAATAATCCATATTGAAAAATGATGACCGAAGAGTTCCAACGTGCTTTTGGGATATCAAACGGTCTCTGAATTAGGCAATTCTGATCCCATTTGGAAGCTTGAAGAGTTACCATTGCAATGACCTGAAATAGTCTAAATTCGGGCTCTGAAAAGAGAGTTATGAGGGTTACTATTGGACAAGGAGATGAAGGAAACATTCTAGATCGACGACTGCGATCTCACTTACGGATGGCCAAATGGTCTGGGAAAATGACGATTCTAGTTGGGAATGAAAGAGTACTAAAGTACCTTTCAGATAACCCAAAATTAACCCAATCTGACATCAAACGATGGAGTTATGGGCGTCTCCATTGGATCCCGCGATTTGGAAATATTAACAATCCATATTGAAAAATGACGATCGAAGAGTTCCAATGTGCTTTTGGGATATCGAATGGTCTCTGAATTGGGCAATTCTGATCCCATTTAAAAGCCTAAAAAGTTACCATTCCAATGACCTGAAATAGTCTAAATTCGACCTCTGAAGAGAGAGTTATGAGGGTTACTATTGGACAAGGAGATGAAAGAAACATGCAGGACCGTCGACTACAATCGCACTAACGGATGCCCAAATGGTCACGAAATAAGACGATTCCAGTCAAGAATGAAAGAGCAGTAAATTAACTTCCAGATGAGTAAAAATGGACTTAATCTAACGTCAAACAATGGAGTTATGGGCATCTCCGTTGGATCGCGTGATTTGAAAAGATTAACAATACATATTAGAAAATGATGACCGAAGAGTTCCAACCTTCTTTTGGGATATTGAACGGTCTCTGAATTAGCCAATCCTTGTCCCATTTAGAAGCTTGACAAGTTACCATTCCAATGACTTGAAATAGTCTAAAATCGACCTTTGATGGGAGAGTTATGAGGGTTACTATTGGACAAGGAGAAGAAGGAAACATCCTCGACCGACGACTGCGATCCTACTCACGGATCCCACAATTGTCTCGGAATACGATGATTCCTGTCAGGAATGAAAGAGCACTAAAGACCTTTCAGTTGACCAAAAATCGACCCAATACAACAACAAACGGTGGAGTTATGGGCATCATCGTTGTATCGTGCAATTTGGAAACATTAACACTATATTGAAAAATCACGATCGAAGAGTTCCAACGTGCTTTTGGGATATCGAACGGTCTCAAAATTAGGTAATTCTTGTCCCATTTGGAAGGTTGACAAGTTACCATTCCAATGACCTGAAATAGTCTAAATTCGACCTCTGAAGAGAGAGTTATGAGGGTTACTATTGGACAAGGAGATGAAGGAAACATTCTGGACCGACGACTGTGATCCCACTTACGGATGCCCAAACGGTCTTGGAATACGACAGTTCCAGTCAAGAATGAAAGAGCACTAAAGTACCTTTCAGATGATCAAAAATTGACCCAATCCGACATCAAATGATAATGTTATTGGTGTCTCCTTGGATCACGCGATTTGGAAAGACTAACATTCCATTTTGAAAAATGACGATCGATTAGTTCCAATGTGCTTTTGGGATATTGAATGGTCTTTGAATTAGGCAATTACGGTCCCATTTGGAAGCTTGACTTGTTACCATTCCAATGACCTGAAATAGTCTAAATTCGACCTTTGAAGAAAGTGTTATGAGGGTTACTATTGTACAAGGAGATGAAGGAAACATTAAGGGACCGACGACTGCGATCCCACTTACAGATGCCCAAGTGGTCTCTAAATACGACGATTATAGTCAGGATTGAAAGACCACTAAAGTACCTTTCAGATGATCAAAATTTGACTCAATCCGACATCAAATGATGGAGTTATGTGCGTCGCTATTGGATCGCGCGATTTGGAAAGATTAACAATCCATATTGAAAAATGACAATTGAAGTGTTACAAAATTAGGCAATTCCAATCCCATTTCGAAGCTTGAAAGGTTACCATTCCAATGACCTGAAATAGTGTAAATTCGAACTCTTAAGAGGGAGTTACGAGGGTTACTATTGAACAGGGAGATGAAGGAAACATTCAGGACCAACGAATGCGATCTCACTTACGGATGCCCAAATCTTATCGGAATAGGACGATTCCAGTCAAGAATGAAAGAGCACTAAATTACCTTCCAGTTGATCAAAAATCAACCCAATAAGACATCAAACGATGGAGTTACGGGCATGTACATTGGATCGTGTAATTTGGAAAGATTAACAATCCAAAATGAAAAATGAAGATTGAAGAGTTCCAACGTGCTTTTTGGATATCGAACAGTCCCGGAATTAGGCAATTCTGGTCTCATTTAGAAGCTTCACATGTTACCATTCCAATGACCTGAAATAGTCCAAATTCAACATCTGAAGGGAGGGTTATGAGGGTTACTATTGGACAAGGAGATGAAGGAAACATTCAGGACCAATGAATGTGATCTCACTTACGGATGCCCAAATGGTCTTGAAATACGACGATTCCAGTTAGGAATCAAAGAGCACTAAATTACCATCCCGACGACCAAAAATTGACCCAATCCGACATCAAACGATGGAGTTATAGGCGTGTACGTTGGATCACTTGATTTGGAAAGATTAACAGTCCATATTGTAAAATGATGATTGTAGAGTTCCAATGTACTTTTGGGATATCGAACAGTGTCTGAATTTGGCAATTCAGGACTCATTGGGAAGCTTGACAAGCTACAATTCCAATGACCTGAAATAGTCTAAAATCGACCTCTGAAGAGAGGGTTATAAGGGTTACTATTAGACAAGGAGATGAAAGAAACATTCTGGACTGACGACTGCGATTCCACTTACGGATGACCAAATGGTCTCGGAATATGACGATTCTACTCAGGATTAAAAGAGCACTAAAGTAACTTTCAGATGAACAAAAATTGACCCAATCCGACATCAATTGATGGAGTTATGCGTGTCTTCGTTGGCCGTGTGATTTCGAAAGATTAACAATCCATGTTGAAAAATGACGATTGAAGAGTTCCAACGTGCTTTTGGGATATCGAACGGTCTGTGAATAAGGAAATTCTTGTCCCATTTGGAAGGTTGACTAGTTACCATTCCAATGACCTGAAATAGTCTAAATTCGACCTCTGAAGAGAGAGTTATGAGGGTTACTATTGGACAAGGAGATGAAGGAAAAATTCTAGATGGACGACCGCGATCCCACTTGCAGATGCCCAAATAGTCTCAGAATAGGATGAATCTAGTCAGGAATGAAGGAGCACTAATGTAACTTTTAGATGACCAAAAATTGACCCAATCTGAAGTCAAATAATGGAGTTATGTGTGTCTCCATTGGATCACGCAATTTGAAAAGATTAACAATCCATATTGAAAAATGAGGATCGAAGAGTTCCAACATGCTTTTGGGATATTGAACGGTCTCTAAATTTGGCAATTCTTGTCCCATTTAGAAGCTTGACAAGTTACCATTCCAATGACATAAAATAGTCTAAATTCGACCTCTAAAGAGAGAGTTATGAGGGTTACTATTGGACAAGGAGATGAAGGAAACATTCAGGACCGATGACAACGATCCCACTTACAGGTGCCCAATAGTCTTGGAATATGACGATTCCAATCAGGAATGAAAGAGCACTAGAGTACCTTTCAGATGACCAAAAATTGACCTAATTTGACATCAAATGATGGAGTTATGGGCGTCTCCGTTGGATCGCCCGATTTGGAATGATTAATAATCCATATTGAAAAATGATGACCGAAGAGTTCCAACGTGCTTTTGGGATATCGAACGGTCTCTGAATTAGGCAATTCTGATCCCATTTGGAAGCTTGAAGAGTTACCATTCCAATGACTTGAAATAGTCTAAATTCGAGCTCTGAAGAGAGAGTTATGAGGGTTACTATTGGACAAGGAGATGAAGGAAACATTCTGGACCGACGACTGCGATCCCACTTACGGATGGCCAAATGGTCTGGGAATACGACGATTCTAGTTAGGAATGAAAGAGTACTAAAGTACCTTTCAGATGACCCAAAATTAACCCAATCCGACATCAAACGATGGAGTTATGGGCGTCTCCATTGGATCGCACGATTTGAAAATATTAACAATCCATATTGAAAAATGACGATCGAAGAGTTCCAACGTGCTTTTGGGATATCGAATGGTCTCTGAATTGGGCAATTCTGATCCCATTTGAAACCCTAAAAAGTTACCATTCCAATGACCTGAAATAGTCTAAATTCGACCTCTGAAGAGAGAGTTATGAGGGTTACTATTGGACAAGGAGAGGAAGGAAACATGCAGGACCGTCGACTACAATCGCACTAACGGATGCCGAAATAGTCACGAAATAAGACGATTCCAGTCAAGAATGAAAGAGCAGTAAATTAACTTCCAGATGAGTAAAAATGGACGTAATCTGACGTCAAACAATGGAGTTATGGACGTCTCCATTTTATCGCGTGATTTGAAAAGATTAACAATACATATTAGAAAATGATGACCAAAGAGTTCCAACGTGCTTTTGGGATATCGAATGGTCTCTGAATTAGGCAATTCTTGTCCCATTAAGAAGCTTGACAAGTTACAATTCCAATTACTTGAAATAGTCTAAAATTGACCTCTGATGGGAGAGTTATGAGGGTTACTATTGGACAAGGAGAAGAAGGAAACATTCTCGACCGACGACTGCGATCCTACTCACGGATGCCCCAATTATCTCGGAATACGATGATTCTTGTCATGAATGAAGTGCACTAAAGACCTTTCAGTTGACCAAAAATCGACCCAATACAACATCAAACGATGGAGTTATGCGCATCTCCGTTGGATCACGCAACTTGAAAACATTAACACTATATTGAAAGATGACGATCAAAGAGTTCCAACGTGCTTTTGGGATATCAAACGGTCTCAAAATTAGGTAATTCTTATCCCATTTGGAAGCTTGACAAGTTACCATTCCAATGACCTGAAATAGTCTAAATTCCACCTCTGAAGAGAGAGTTATGAGGGTTACTATTGGACAAGGAGATGAAGGAAACATTCTGGACCGACGACTGCGATCCCACTTACGGATGCCCAAACGGTCTTGGAATACGACAGTTCCAGTCAGGAATGAAAGAGCACTAAAGTACCTTTCAGATGATCAAAAATTGACCCAATCCGACAACAAACGATAATGTTATTGGTGTCTCCTTGGATCACGCGATTTGGAAAGACTAACATTCCATTTTGAAATATGACGATCGATTAGTTCCAATGTGCTTTTGGGATATCGAATGGTCTTTGAATTAGGCAATTCCAGTCCCATTTAGAAGCTTGACTTGTTACCATTCGAATGACCTGAAATAGTCTAAATTTGACCTTTGAAGAAAGTGTTATGAGGGTTACTATTGTACAAGGAGATGAAGGAAACATTAAGGGACCGACGACAGCGATCCCACTTACAGATGTCTAAGTGGTTTCCAAATACGACGATTATAGTCAAGATTGAAAGACCACTAATGTACCTTTCAGATGATCAAAATTTGACTCAATCCGACATTAAATGATGGAGTTATGTGCGTCGCTATTGGATCGCGCGATTTGGAAAGATTAACAATCCATATTGAAAAATGACGATTGAAGTGTTACAACGAGCTTTTGGGATATCGAATGGTATTTGAATTAGGAAATTCCAATCCCATTTCGAAGCTTGAAAGGTTATCATTCCAATAACTTGAAATAGTGTAAATTCAAACTCTTAAGAGGGAGTTATGAGGGTTACTATTGAAGAAGGAGATGAAGGAAACATTCAGGACCGACGAATGCGATCTCACTTACGAATGCCCAAATCTTATCGGAATAGGACGATTCCAGTCAAGAATGAAAGAGCACTAAATTACCTCCCAGTTGAGCAAAAATCAACCCAATAAGACATCAAACGATGGTGTTACGGGCATGTACGTTGGATCACGTAATTTGGAAAGATTAACAATTCAAAATGAAAAATGAAGATTGAAGAGTTCCAATGTGCTTTTTGGATATCGAACAGTCCCGAAATTAGGCAATTCTGGTCTCATTTAGAAGCTTGACATGTTACCATTCCAATGACCTGAAATAGTCCAAATTCGACATCTGAAGGGAGAGTTATGAGGGTTACTATTGGACAAGGAGATGAAGGAAACATTCAGGACCAACGAATGTGATCTCACTTACGGATGCCCAAATGGTCTTGAAATACGACGATTCCAGTTAGGAATCAAAGAGCACTAAATTACCATCCCGATGACCAAAAATCGACCCAATCCGACATCAAACGATGGAGTTATATGCGTGTACGTTGGATCACTTTATTTGGAAAGATTAACAGTCCATATTGTAAAATGATGATTATAGAGTTCCAATGTGCTTTTGGGATATCGAACAGTGTCTGAATTTGGCAATTCGGGACTCATTTAGAAGCTTGACAAGCTAAAATTCTAATGACCTGAAATAGTCTAAAATCGACCTCTGAAGAGAGGGTTATAAGGGTTACTATTAGACAAGGAGATGAAAGAAACATTCTGGACCGACGACTGCGATTCCACTTATGGATGCCCAAATGGTCTCGGAATATGACGATTCTACTCAAGATTAAAAGAGCACTAAAGTAACTTTTAGATGAACAAAAATTGACCCAATCCGACATCAATTGATGGAGTTATGGGTGTCTCCGTTGGCCGTGTGATTTCGAAAGATTAACAATCCATGTTGAAAAATGACGATTGAAGAGTTCCAACGTGCTTTTGGGATATCGAACGGTCTCTGAATAAGGAAATTCTTATCCCATTTGGAAGGTTGACTATTTACCATTCCAATTACCTGAAATAGTCTAAATTCGACCTCTGAAGAGAGAGTTATGAGGGTTACTATTGGACAAGGAGATGAGGGAAAAATTCTAGACGGACGACTGCGATCCCACTTGTGGAAGCCCAAATAGTCTCAAAATAGGATGAATCTAGTCAGGAATGAAAGAGCACTAAAGTAACTTTTATATGACCAAAAATTGACCCAATCTGAAGTTAAACAATGGATTTATGTGTGTCTCCGTTGGATCACGCAATTTAGAAAGATTAACAATCCATATTGAAAAATGAGGATCGAAGAGTTCCAACATGCTTTTGGGATATTGAACGGTCTCTAAAATAGGCAATTCTTGTCCCATTGAGAAGCTTGACAAGTTACCATTCCAATGACATAAAATAGTCTAAATTCGACCTCTGAAGAGAGATTTATGAGGGTTACTATTGGACAAGGAGATGAAAGAAACATTCAGGACCGATGACTGCGATCCCACTTACTGGTGCCCAAATAGTCTCGGAATATGACGATTCCAGTCAGGAATGAAAGAGCACTAAAGTGCCTTTCAGATGACCAAAATTTGACCTAATTCGACATCAAACGATGGAGTTATGGGCGTCTCCGTTGGATCGCCCGATTTGGAATGATTAATAATCCATATTGAAAAATGATGACCGCAAGAGTTCCAACGTTCTTTTGGGATATCGAACGGTCTCTGAATTAGGCAATTCTGATCCCATTTGGAAGCTTAAAGAGTTACCATTCCAATGACCAGAAATAGTCTAAATTCGACCTCTGAAGAGAGAGTTATGAGGGTTACTACTAGACAAGGAGATGAAGGAAACATTCTGGACCGACGACTGCGATCCCACGTACGGATGGCCAAATGGTCTGGGAATACGACGATTCTAGTTAGGAATGAAATAGTACTAAAGTACCTTTCAGATGACTCAAAATTAACCCAATCTGACATCAAACGATGGAGTTATGGGCGTCTCCATTGGATCGCGCGATTTAGAAATATTAACAATCCATATTGAAAAATGACGATCGAATAGTTCCAACGTGCTTTTGGGATATCGAATGGTCCCTGAATTGGGCAATTCTGATCCCATTTGAAAGCCTAAAAAGTTACCATTCCAATGACCTGAAATAGTCTAAATTTGACCTCTGAAGAGAGAGTTATGAGGGTTACTATTGGAAAAGGAGATGAAGGAAACATGCAGGACCGTCGACTACAATCGCACTAACGGATGCCGAAATAGTCACGGAATAAGACGATTCCAGTCAAGAATGAAAGAGCAGTAAATTAACTTCTAGATGAGTAAAAATGGACGTAATCTGACGTCAAACAATGGAGTTATGGGCGTCTCCATTTTATCGCGTGATTTGAAAAGATTAACAATACATATTAGAAAATGATGAACGAAGAGTTCCAACGTGCTTTTGGGATATCGAATGGTCTCTGAATTAGGCAATTCTTGTCCCATTTAGAAGCTTGACAAGTTACCATTCCAATTACTTGAAATAGTCTAAAATCGACCTCTGATGGGAGAGTTATGAGGGTTACTATTGGACAAGGAGAAGAAGGAAACATTCTCGACCGACGACTGCGATCCTACTCACGGATGCCCCAATTGTCTCGGAATACGATGATTCCTATCGGGAATGAAAGAGCACTAAGGACCTTTCAGTTGACCAAAAATTGACCCAATACAGCATCAAACGATGGAGTTATGAGCATCTCCTTTGGATCGCGCAATTTGGAAACATTAACACTATATTGAAAAATGACGATCAAAGAGTTCCAATGTGCTTTTGGGATATCGAACGGTCTCAAAATTAGGTAATTCTTGTCCCATTTGGAAGCTTGACCAGTTACCATTCCAATGACCTGAAATAGTCTAAAGTCGACCTCTGAAGAGAGAGTTATGAGGGTTACTATTGGACAAGGAGATGTAGGAAACATTCTGGACCCACGACTGCGATCCCACTTACGGATGCCCAAACGGTATTAGAATACGACAATTCCAGTCAGGAATGAAAGAGCACTAAAGTACCTTTCAGATGATCAAAAATTAACCCAATCCAACATCAAACGATATTGAAAAATGACGATCGATTAGTTCCAACGTGCTTTTGGGATATCGAATGGTCTTTGAATTAAAAAATTTCCCATTTGGAAGGTTGACTTGTTACCATTCCAATGACCTGAAATAGTCTAAATTCGACCTTTGAAGAAAGTGTTATGAGGGTTACTATTGTACAAGGAGATGATGGAAACATTAAGGGACCGACGACTGCGATCCCACTTATAGATGCCCAAGTGGTCTCCAAATACGACGATTATAGTCAGGATTGAAAGACCACTAAAGTACCTTTCAGATGATCAAAATTTGACTCAATCTGACATCAAATGATGGAGTTATGTGCGTCGCTATTGGATCACACGATTTGGAAAGATTAACAATCCTTATTGAAAAATGACGATTGAAGTGTGTTGTGGCACAAAAAATATATCATTGCAGTGGTCAGAGAATCACATGGTACTGATCTGCTTCAGGGGTAGTTTTGGTATTTTAGTAAAGTATCAGCTCCACGGGTAGTTTAGGGATTTTGGTAAAGTATCAGCTCCACGGGTAGTTTAGGTATTTTGGTAAAAATCCAGTTCCAAAGGTATAAACTCCAGTTCCAAAGGTATTTTGGTAAAAATCCAGTTCCAGGGGTAGTTTAGGTATTTTGGTAACATTCCATATCCAAGGGGTAGTTTAGGTATTCTGGTAAAAGGGATTGAAAAGGGTAGTTTGGTAAAAAGGAGTGCACATGTGTCATTTTAAGAGAGAAAGGTCATACACCACCATTTAAGAGGTGGCTTGGTGGTCACCATAGTTTAAGAAAAGAAGAAATTCAAGTGTGAAGCAATAGGTGGTGGTGATCACCACTCTGTAAGGGTGGTGAGGCCTATAAATACCCCCACTTCCGCTTCATTTGAGAGGATGGATCGGACGAGAGCTGGTGTGCCAAAGAAATGGGAGAGGAGAAGAAGAGAAGGAAGTCCTTGCGCTGGATCGCACAACCGAAGTTTCTTGCGCACAACTATGCAAGGGAAAAAGTTACAGCGTCCGTGCAAAGGAGGAAGCTGCAGCGTCCGCGCAAAGGAAGTTGCGTTCGGGCAAAGGAAGGGACTGCAATGGCGTCTGTGCAAAGGAAGGAACGGCAATGGCGTCCGCGGAAAGGGAGAGTGTCGTTGCTGCATCTGCACAATCAGCCAAAGCTCCGTCATGCATAACAGAGGAGGAACTTTGTTTCTTTTGTTGTATCACTGGTGGGGCCCAATTCAGTGTCCTTTTGAGAAATCCACACCACCCAATGTCTTTCTCTCAAGATTTCGACCGTGAAAGTGGAGTTTTCATCGTTTGTTGACGTGGCTCACCTGAATAATCAAGCTTTCAAAGCAGCAGAACGGTCCTTTTGCGATCACTGTTGCGGTCATGGGAATGAGCATGATCACTAAAGCTCAGCATAACTCTGATTGTTTTTGCCTCCTCCATCTGATGGACGACTCGGATCATCCCCTAACTGCGTGATGGTGGCCCACTAAGCAAGAACCGATGCTTTGTTTTCGACAGAGTCGACGTACGTCGACTCTGTGGTTTTTAAGGGCCCATTTACTGAAGGTTTTTGGAAGATTCGCTCCGTTCGTTGGATTCACGACGAAAAATCACTAAGGACAGACTATTTTTGAAGCAAAAGCATTGCGGTCCACCAGGTTATCTACTTAACCGTTCATCTGCTTGTTAACGGTTGAGATCCTTCAATGGTTTACATGGCGACAAAAGGACAACTAGGCAACGGTAATGCCCACCTTCTAAAGTGGATGGACGGCTCAGATCATTTAGTAGAGCGGCAAGTGGACTGCACTACACAGACCCGGCCATTGAAGGAAAGACGCTGTGCGTCTTTTAAAAAATGAGGAAGAAGAGTCGGGTCAGCATGGCTGACCGACTTTATGAAATACGGTGCACGGCTAGTGCACACGCACTCCATGTACATGCATTGTACATGTAGACTCCAGTGGGACCCTCGTGGAAAATCTGCTCCGTCCATTCACTTGCCCGTTGTATTTAGAGCGTTGAGACCGAGTTTGAAGTATATCCAGATATCTGGCGGGCCGCAAATCATGATCTCGGGGGCTGATTTGCCAGTTCGGCCACTTTTACAAGGATTCAAAAGTTGAAATTTGGCGTAGATGGCTAATTTATGGTTTTAAGGCTGCACATCAAGTTTGAAACCGCATGGACGGTGGAAACCCCCTAATCTTTCATTCTGGGAGACTTTTCAGGCCCATTTAGCATGATCAGGCTGATTTCTTCAGGGCCTGGCCACACTGCAATAAGCTGCTTCATATTTTAAAGAAGAATGACCAGAAAGATGCTCCATCTCATTGAAGACTGGCTGATCAAATCAACAATTCCTCCTACGTACTTAGGAGATGACCGAAATAGCGCCGGAATGCTGTCGAAATTTTCATCGAGCTATCTTCTCTTCAGTACATTATATCAATTGAACTTTATTTTTAGAATCAAGGGAATCAGAGGATGTAAATGAACTCAGATAAATGTGATAAATGTTCTCTCATTCATTCTTTGTTATCATTGAATAAATCCCCCGAAGCGAAACGCATTTGTTTTCTTGTTAAAACAAAATGGCGACTCTACTGGGGACTTTATTATTCAATGGTAACTTAGAAAATATTCAAGAGAACATTTATCACTATACAGACGCCAAAATGGCGATTCTCAGTGGGAACATCCTCCCCTTCATCTCTGAAAATTAAGTATGATTTATTTAATAAATTAGCTAACGCTCTGTTCTGAATGACAGGTATATCACATCCAATATACTTCCACCAACAAAGTGTCAGAAATAATCAAATCCATTTCATTCAAAGACGAATAATGCCAGAACGATGACAGTTACTGGAGAAAGTTAGTCAGTACATGTCTAAGGAAGAGGAACAGGCTGTCTTGATCTGTCTCAGATAACAATTCATTGCCTAAGTATGCATCTTTCACGGCATTGCTGAGGATGAAGTTATATTCCCGGCGGTAGATGGAGAATTATCATTTGCTCAGAAGCACACTGAAAAAGAAAGTCAATTCGACAATTTTAAATGCTTGATAGAAAGCATTCAGAGTTCTGGAGCCAATTCAAATTCACATGGTTTTTATGCAAAGCTGTGCTCATATGCTGACCAAATAATGGGTATCATATAGAAACACTTCCATGGAGGGGAAGTTGAATGAAGAAGAAGCGTGGTAACATCGAAAGCAGTGTCTGCTTCATTAGTAGCATTGTGAGACAATGAAGGATGGATGATAGCGTGTTGGTACACAAAGAATATACAAAGCCTTCAGATGAAAAGTTAGTTCAATAAAGTCAAGCGTTGCTCGCCAACAAGTAAACGGATCAATTAATGAGTTAACGAATTCATCGGTCAATAGAGAACCCTGGGGGCATCGTCACAACTTTCCAGATCAGAAGAGCAAGAGTCAAAGTAAAGTTATTCCACTCTCATATGAACCGGCTATTTCAAGACTCCTAAGGGAACAACAACAGATACTGCAGAAGAAAGAAGGAATTAATCGCTAGCTGCAGAGGCAACAAATTACCATAGTTAAAGTATTAAAGGAAATAAAACAAAGAAGAAAAGAATAACAGGAAAGAAGAAACCAAGACGAGTATATTCATCATGGGGGTAAATTTTCATCAAGATATCTACCAGTTCAGCAAAATATATCATCCCTGAATATCCAGAGGATTCACAACGTGTTGACGCAAAAGATTTCCGGCACAATTATTCAAGGGGCAAACAAAGGCATACAAAATAAATCAAGAGTTACAGTTTTGCTGTTCTCTAAAAAAAAAACAAATCAAAAGAGAGAGTAAGATCAACAAAGCCTCAGAATGAAAAAATTCTAAAATGAGGAAGAAGAGTCGAGTCAGTGTGGCTGACCGACTTTATGAAATACGGTGCACGGCTAGTGCACACGCACTCCATGTACATGTGTTGTACATGTAGACTCCAGTGGGACCCTCGTGGAAAATCTTCTCCATCCATTCACTTGCCCGTTGTATTTAAAGCATTGAGACCGAGTTAGAAGTATATCCAGATATCTGGCGGGCAGCAAATCACGATCTCGGGAGCTGATTTGCCAGTTCGGCCACTTTTACAAGGATTCAAAAGTTAAAATTTGGCGTAGACAGCTAATTTATGGTTTTAAGGCTGCACATCAAGTTTGAAACCGAATGGACGGTGGAAACCCCCTAATCTTTCATTCTGGGAGACTTTTCAGGCCCATTTAGCATGATCAGGCTGATTTCTTCTGGGCCTGGCCACACTGTAATAAGCTGCTTCATATTTTAAAGAAGAATGACCGAAAAGATGCTCCATCTCATTGAAGACTGGCTGATCAAATCAATAATTCCTCCTAAGTACTTAGGAGATGACCGAAATAGCGCCGGAATGCTGTCGAAATTTTCATCAAGCTATCTTCTCTTCAGTACATTATATCAATTGTACTTTATTTTTAGAATCAAGGGAATCAGAGGATGTAAATGAACTCAGATAAATGTGATAAATGTTCTCTCATTCATTCTTTGTTATCATTGAATAAATCCCCCAAATCGAAACGTATTTGTTTTCTTGTTAAAACAAAGTGTTACAACGAGCTTTTGGGATATCGAATGGTCTCTGAATTAGGCAATTCCAATCCCATTTCGAAGCTTGAAAGGTTACCATTCCAATGACCTGAAATAGTGTAAATTCAAACTCTTAAGAGGGAGTTATGAGGGTTACTATTGAAGAAGGAGATGAAGGAAACATTCAGGACCGACGAATGCGATCTCACTTACGGATGCCCAAATCTTATCGGAATAGGACGATTCCAGTCAAGAATGAAAGAGCACTAAATTACCTCCCAGTTGAGCAAAAATCAACCCAATAAGACATCAAACGATGGTGTTACGGGCATGTACGTTGGATCACGTAATTTGGAAAGATTAACAATTCAAAATGAAAAATGAAGATTGAAGAGTTCCAACGTGCTTTTTGGATATCGAACAGTCCCGAAATTAGGCAATTCTGGTCTCATTTAGAAGCTTGACATGTTACCATTCCAATGACCTGAAATAGTCCAAATTCGACATCTGAAGGGAGAGTTATGAGGGTTACTATTGGACAAGGAGATGAAGGAAACATTCAGGACCAACGAATGTGATCTCACTTACGGATGCCCAAATGGTCTTGAAATACGACGATTCCAGTTAGGAATCAAAGAACACTAAATTACCAACCCGATGACCAAAAATCGACCCAATCTGACATCAAACAATGGAGTTATAGGCTTGTACATTGGATCACTTGATTTGGAAAGATTAATAGTCCATATTGTAAAATGATGATTGTAGAGTTCCAATGTGCTTTTGGGATATCGAACAGTGTCTTAATTTGGCAATTCGGGACTCATTTGGAAGCTTGACAAGCTACCTTTCCAATGACCTGAAATAGTCTAAAATTGACCTCTGAAGAGAGAGTTATAAGGGTTACTATTATACAAGGAGATGAAAGAAACATTTTGGACCGACGACTGCGATTCCACTTATGGATGCCCCAATGGTCTCGGAATATGACGATTCTATTCAGGATTAAAAGAGCACTAAAGTAACTTTCAGATGAACAAAAATTGACCCAATCCGACATCAATTGATGGAGTTATGGGTGTCTCCATTGGCCATGTGATTTCGAAAGATTAACAATCCATATTGAAAAATGACGATCGAAGAGTTCCAACATGCTTTTGGGATATCGAACGGTCTCCGAATAAGGAAATTCTTGTCCCATTTGGAAGGTTGACTAGTTACCATTCCAATGACCTAAAATAGTCCAAATTCGACCTCTGAAGAGAGAGTTATGAGGGTTACTATTGGACAAGGAGACGAAGGAAACATTCATGACCGATGACTGCGATCCCACTTACAGGTGCCCAAATAGTCTCAGAATATGATGATTCCAGTCAGGAATGAAAGAGCACTAAAGTACCTTTTAGATGACCAAAAATTGACCTAATTCGACATCAAACGATGGAGTTATGGGCGTCTCCGTTGGATCGCCCGATTTGGAATGATTAATAATCCATATTGAAAAATGATGATCGAAGAGTTCCAATGTTCTTTTGGGATATCGTACGGTCTCTGAATTAGGCAATTTTGATCCCATTTGGAAGCTTGAAGAGTTACCATTCCAATGAAATGAAATAGTCTAAATTCGAGCTCTGAAGAGGAGGGTTACTATTGGACAAGGAGATGAAGGAAACATTCTGGACCGACGACTGCGATCCCACTTACGGATGGCCAAATGGTCTAGGAATACGATGATTCTAGTTAGGAATGAAAGAGTACTAAAGTACCTTTCAGATGACCCAAAATTAACCCAATCTGACATCAAACGATGGAGTTATGGGCATCTCCATTGGATCGCGCGATTTGGAAATATTAACAATCCATATTGAAAAATGAAGTTCGAAGAGTTCCAACGTGCTTTGGGGATATCGAATGGTCTCTGAATTGGGCAATTCTGATCCAATTTGAAAGCCTAAAAAGTTACCATTCCAATGATGTAACACCCTGAAAATCGGGGGTTGTGTATAAACTCAACTCCCGAGTTTCAGACCGTCACTTATGCAACAAAAATGATTATGATTCAATGTTGTCTGAGTTAAAGCATTCACATGAGTAAAAGTATACCAAAACTGCAATTCATACTCCAGATCCAATGATAAAAGCAAGCGGAAGACTAAAGAGTATATATATCACTATATGGAAAAAACAAAGTAGATCTCAACTGTCACTGAAGTATGAATACATCATTGAGTCTCATATATATGTAAATGACAGAAATAAATGTCCAAAAGAGTCCCACTATGAAGTCCCGTCAACCCAGGTCACCTAAGCAAAGCCATCATGGTACTGCATGTATGAGAACTCGTCCTGGTCCTCATCAAAGTCTGGCTCTGCCTCCTGAATCTCAGCATCACCTGCATCTACAACAGGGTCTGGTGGGTGTTGCAAACACCATCCCGAAACGTGGGAATGAGTAGCTAACTCAGTGAAATAATATAGCAAGGATTTACATGTTCTCAAATCAATCATGCGATAATAGTAAAGCAGTAAATCAGACAATCCTAATACTGTTATTATGCAATATGACTGACGTGATGTATGCCCTCACCGACGATCTCCCTCATACGGCACCATCTTACGACCGCGGCATGCAATCGTCCCTCAAGTGCTCCACATCTTCCATGCACATGCAATGTTATGGTGATATGATTTTCGAGTTGTTATTAGTCCATTCAAACAGTAGGATTGGAAAACTAAGGTACTTCCCTTGTATCAATCCCAACACAGATCCTGTCTAAGGTCGTCACTCCTAGTAATCTCATATGATGTATATTTTGTAGGTCACTGCAAGGGCTGTCAGGGCTGTTGCACGCACTCGTTGCTCCGCTCCCCCATTACCTTATCAATACAAGCCTACTGTACTCTACTGCTACTGAAGGGTCATCGCCTCCCGTAGACTCAGAATACGCTCGCGGTCACTACAAAGGACTCGTCGCCTGATCAGTGTAGGCCGACAGCAAGAATATAGTGTCCCATACCACCATAATCTGCTCACGAGACTAGGTGCTCACTGGTCATTACGGGGAGGTTTGTGGCCCCAGCATAGGCCGACAGCTCGACCACGGCGTCCCATACCACCATGCCTGGCTCATGAGTCTTCGTGGATCAAGGTACTATGGTTAACAGGGTTTAAATGGTAAGTTCAGTACCCTAGGTTCAAGCAGTTATGACTCATGCAGGGTGAACATACAACGGCCAGTCGGGTTACTTGACGGGCTCGACTAGCGCGATCGCATCTCAAGTCAAACGACATGAAGTGCGTAAAACACTTCGTGTGGCCTAACCACTGCCGCCAACTCCAGAACACGGCTCGCGTTCATCGACGCGTCGTTCGTGGCTAAGAAAAGCTAACCACGAATTCACTCGGTTACCGACTGCCTGGACTAAGCATAGTCCCAAACAATTATGGAATCACATCAGAAAATCATATGAAAGTATTGGAATTGAAATACAACTATGTGAGCATGTTAACACATGTTATAACATACAACTTAAGTAAATCATCAAGCACATACATTTCATGCATATAATGAAATCATGCATATAGTCAACATGTAGGAAATCATTTACGTCAGCATATTAATTGAGAAATCCATCTCAAACTAATTCATAACATCATTTAATTCAATACATACTAATACAGACATTTATACAAACACTTACACTACACACTTAAGTCTACATATTGTATGTCGACCCGAAGTGTGCATTTAGGCGAATCTCTTCGCCAAACTAATTATACACGTATTCCTAACATTCTAATGCGACAACAAATCATGTCAATCAGATCAACAAAATATGAATGAAATCTGTACTTCCTACAAATGACTAAAATGCCCTAAATCTCATATTCTTCGTTGATTTACGAAACAGGAAACGGACAGCATGTTGTATGTGTCAAACGGCGTTGCCGTCGATAATCTACTATTAAACCACATTGAAAGCTTTGGAAACAGTCAATCAAAGCGTCTAAAATCTGCACCTTGTCTCCTATAAACGTGTCGTTTCGAACGGAGCGTATACGCTTCGTCTACGGCTACTAGAGGACCTGTTTTACAAGATCTATTAACTATCAAGCTATGGAATGAAAGAAACATCAAATCAGTAACTTTCTAGGGTTATTTCTTACCTTAAAACGTGGAGAAATCACCGGCTGAATGATGGAAGCGTGTTGCTAAAGCACGTGCAACAGGCGGTGCAAAGATAGAAAATTCTCCCCTAATCTCTCTCACAAACTCTCACCTTTTCTCTCTCCCAATCTAAGGTTTCTCTCAAATTCGGATGGGAGAGAGGAGTGAGGGTTTCAACCCCTTTTATAAGCCCAAAAATGCCCAAAATAGGCTTAGGAACAAAGTTCACTTAGTGCATAACCAAATCGGGGCCGTTTCGGTCCAAAAGATAATTTCTGGTGGTCCCCTGGCCGAACGCGATCGAACTTAAGCTCAAGCATACAGGATCTAGCACGCATCAAGTTTTCAGTCCGTCAGGGTTCGCAGATCGCACGTGGCGGTCCAGTTTCAGTTCAGCGGTCACCGCACGTAGATCAGGGCTGCAAGTCTCATTATATGAAATAGAAATTTTTCCTAATCCGAGGGTGTAATTTGACTGAATTCTGATGTTCAGAACGCTCAATACTGACACGTCAAGTCGTGTGCCAGATTTGAATTTCAAATTTCAAATCTGTCCCTATTCGCACTCTCTTCAGTCCGGGCTCAATGAAATAGCCTGTGATTATCGGTTGGACCTGATTTTTGAAATGATTGTCAAGTCCAGCTAGGCGGTTCTAACGGTCTAAGATAGTAGGTATCGGACTTTCGACGCGCAGTCTAGATCCAATACAAAGTTTCAAAGTGGTCCAGAGAACAAACTTGCTTAGAGTTTAATCTGAGGTTATAGAGTATTATAAAGTCATTGGTTCTACTCGATTTGGGTCTTATAGAACGTATTTAAAGTGATCAGGGACTATTTCCCAGCTACTCTAGCGTTGCGCTAGCTAACTTACGCTTAATTTCCATAGGAATTAATCTTAAGTGGTTCTTTGGCTATAGAATTGTGTTCTGAGCGATTTTCCAGGTGTTTTAGTTGACCCACAGCCTAAGGACGTCAAATCTCAGATTGGCCAAAATCCGGGGTGTTACAATCTACCCTCCTTAAAATACAATTTCATCTCCAAAATTGGCAAAGGGTAAGGAGCATCTAGTAAGACTTTAGTATTGATATTCTAAGAAAGGGTCAATCCTATTTATTGACCTAACCGTACGTACATCCTAACTCGATTGTTTCGATCCTAGGCCAGTGGGAAAGAGGCCAAGCACTCTTCCGCTGCGCCACTCTGATCGATCGGCAGCGTTGACTAACCTAACTGGATTGGACTCATTACGTTCTACCCCCCTTAAAACTTGGTTTTACTTAAGGTTGAAGAATCTTTGCATCGATCCGTATATCGGAACGAGGCGCAACTTAGGGGCTATCCTTAACCTAAAATGGAAACAACCTTTCTCTACAGGGTTTTCCTTGCTAATGATGCGTTCTATGGCATTGGTACCTATGATCATAGAGATGAGCCTAATCTCTATTGTGGTTAAGCTTAGGGACAGGTATGAGTTGGTGGCAAGATATCGAATTCTCTACTGGCTTTAAGTCCTCGCCATTTCCCAAAGACAAAGCAATAACTTTTGGTTATATGTGGTCGAGCCAACGTGGAAGAAAAGTTGTGTAGTGGGTCTGAGCCGGATATATAGACTTTCTGCCTAGAACAGAAATTTACTGTATCAGTTCTTAATCCTAAACGATGCCGATCTTCTACTTGATCAGAGCATTGGATTTATTGGCAACTACCAGGATTGAGAAGTCAATTCAAATCGCGAATACTTCGCTGATAATTACATTTCCTTACTCCGCGTTCCCGAATGCAATAAGCCCTTTGGGGAAGGCAATTCTAAGGGGCGTGCTAGTACATTCTAAGTTCAATCTGAGGGATTTATAAATAGTCCCTGAGAGTGAATGGTTCTTTCCTATGGGCAACAACATAAGTCTATAAGTCATAAAGGGATTTATCGAAGGAATAATGTTCTACTTCAACCAAATCTAACCTACAATTCCTTAGCATATACAGGCTTTACACTACTTAGAGTAACCAGTAGGCTAGTCTGTAACTCAGTAACTATAATCTAAAGCCCAAGATTATACGTTAAATGGTTCCATACCATTTCTACTACAGGGAATTCTTCTATTGCTTAGGGTCAAGATTATCTAAATGGAATTGGATTTCTTATGTCGTCAGACCCTTCAATCTGCGTCCTCAACTCCTCCATCTCACATGGTGCCATGCGATACGTCGGCAGTGAGACGGGCGAGGAACCAGGAACCAGATCGATAGTGAAATCGATCTCTCGTCGGGGCGACAAACCAGGGATCTTCCCGAACAGATCCCCAAACTCGTAAACGACTGGCGTATGCTCAAGTATCTGGGCACCAGCGTCTCGCAGTAATGTAGAGTAGCTAAGTATGCGGAACGGGAGATTTACCAGCACTGGAAACGTGAAGGATGCCCCCTCTGGCTCGTAGGCTGTCACTCTACGAGTCTCGCAGTCAATCTCGGCCCTCGCTGCAGTCAACCAGTCCATGCCAAGAATGACATCGAGATAAACCAGAGCGGGATGGACCACAAGATCTAGATCCATTGTCTTACCCCCCAGATCCACCAAACAACCCTCACACATCTGGGTGGCATCTGTAAAGGACCCGTGAGCTGTATAAACTCGCACCCCATCCATAATAATAGTCTGTAGCCCAAGATGCCTGATTATAGCACGTGATATCAAAGAAATCGTGGATCCAGTGTCCACCATCACGAGAATAGGAATACCTCCAATGTGGGCAGTAACCTCAAAGGCTGAATGCTGAGAAGTCTGTGTCGCAGCTGCCTCTGCTGTCAAGGCATGAACCCGTGCCTGCTGTGGCTGGTTCGGCCGCTGCGCCGTGGGCCGTGAAGTCTTCCTGATCTGCGATACCAGAGGTTTGAACGAAGGGTGCACAGGAGCCAACCATATAGGCAGTACTGATATCGCCTGTGGACGTGTACGATCGATCTTCTGCGGCGGAGAGAACCCACTGTTCCGCATCCTAGAAAAATAACTCTGCGCCAAGTGGCCCTCTCTCCCACAATATGTGCATAGTAAATCAGAGCGCCGCATCGGGGGTATTGGCATGGTAGCCCTAGTAGGAGGGTCGACGTGAGGCCTCTTGCCCGCAAAGGGCCTGTCGTGCATCTCTGGTCGTGGCCTAGGAGCAACGGGGCCACGAGATCGCGCAAGTCGATCCACATCCTGCTCTGCCCGCATGGACATGTGAATCAGCTCCGCATAGGAGGGAATGCTCACACAGCACATCTTCGACCGAATATCCGGTCGTAAATCCTCTAAAAAGCGCCGTCTGCGCATCTGCTCATCAGCCAAAATAGTTGGGACGTATCTGCCTAAACTGGAAAAGGGAGATCTAGGCGTTGTAGAGGGATGCTTCAAGCTTCCCTAGGATGTATTTTTAAGGAGAAATGAGAATGAAAAAGGGGAATGGAGCACCTCACGATTTCAGCTCGATTTGGGGGTTTTTGGAGCTCCAAATGATGAAATCTTCAAGAGGGAGGGCTGCCAACTTCAAAGGAACGATGGAGTGTGGTCGTTTTTGGCTAAGGATGAATTTAGGGGTGGTTTGGAATCACGAATTTTGGAGATAGCAGCTGGAAAATGAGAATGGAGCTATGGAAAGGGCTGTTTGTGAAGGAAGTGCATCATTTTAGATTTTTCTACACACGAACCACACATGGGGGGTGTGTAGTACCCAAAATACCCCCACATAACAAAGCACACCTCAAATGGACGATGGTAGTCGGTGATGCATCACCGAACCGGCGATGGCATAGCCGACCGATCATCTGTTCGGTCGGTGGGACCACATGTGTTTGGTCCCCCATGGTCCAGGGACTCCAAATAACTATGGGCCCCACCTTGGTTCATTTTATATTGACCTATATAGGCCCAAACATGAGTTCAGGGCTTTTCGGGGCCAATCTGCAATCCCGAATACAAAACCTTATCATGCAGAATATGATTTTGGGGTAGAAGGAGCTAGTACATCCATCTAACCCATTAGTTGCTAAAGAAAGCGAAGTTAGAATGCCCTTATGGCCATTTTTTATGAAATTTTACTATTCATTGTAAAATTTTATGAAAATATGATTTTATGTCATTTTCACATTAGGATTGATGCCTAACATGAAAAGGATAAGAAATAATTAAAGATTGGAGTGGTGAGAGGAAGAATTTTGAAGATTTTAGGTAAAACGGGGTTTTTAAGCCCTGACGATTGAATACAGGGGTTGTGGTTGTCCCACAGCCCAAAGATTATCATTTACGGGTTTAGAATCATTCAAAGAACGTCTCAACCCACTCACCTACAACCTAGGAGCTATTCGGGTTGCTTCACGTGACCCGAGATGCGTTACGGACTCGATCACGCGATCGATTCGAATAGTCTTCGCCTATTGGCGAATATGGGATCCTAGAAGTGTTTCTACACCCTTCTCGCACCCACCTAAGTCAAAAGAAGCGACAGCGTACGTCGCGTGACCATAACCCAGGCCCAGTATACTCTTATTCACGCTCTGATACCAACTTGTAACACCTTAAAAATCGGGGGTCGTGTATAAACTCAACTCCCGAGTTTCAGACCGTCACTTATGCAACAAAAATGATTATGATTCAATGTTGTCTGAGTTAAAGCATTCACATGAATAAAAGTATACCAAAACTGCAATTCATACTCCAGATCTAGTGATAAAAGCAAGCGGAAGACTAAAGAGTATATATATCACTGTATGGAAAAAATAAAGTAGATCTCAACTGTCACTAAAGTATGAATACATCACTGTGTCTCATATATATGTAAATGACAGAAATAAATGTCCAAAAGAGTCCCACTATAAAGTCCCGTCAACCCAGGTCACCTAAGCAAAGCCATCATGGTACTGCATGTATGAGAACTCGTCCTGGTCCTCATCAAAGTCTGGCTCTGCCTCCTGGATCTCAGCATCACCTGCATCTACAACAGTGTCTGGTGGGTGTTGCAAACACCATCCCGAAACGTGGGAATGAGTAGCTAACTCAGTGGAATAATATAGCAAGGATTTACATGTTCTCAAATCAATCATGCGATAATAGTAAAGCAGTAGATCAGACAATCCTAATACTGTTATTAATGCAATATGACATGACGTGATGTATGCCCTCATTGACGATCTCCCTCATACGGCACCATCTTACGACCGCGGCATGCAATCGTCCCTCAAGTGCTCCACATCTTCCATGCACATGCAATGTTATAATGATATGGTTTTCGAGTTGTTATTAGTCCATTCAAACAGCAGGATTGGAAAACTAAGGTACTTCCCTTATATCAATCCCAACACAGATCCTGTCTAGGGTCGTCACTCCTAGTAATCTCATACGATGTATATTTTGTAGGTCGCTGCAAGGACTGCCAGGGCTGTTGCACGCACTCGTTGCTCCGCTCCCCCATCACCTTATCAATACAGGCCTACTATACTCTACTGCTACTGAAGGGTCGTCGCCTCCCGTAGACTCAGAATATGCTCGCGGTCACTACAAAGGACTCGTCGCCTGATCAGTGTAGGCCGATAGCAAGAATATAGTGTCCTATACCACCATAATCTGCTCACAAGATTAGGTGCTCACTGGTCACTACGGGGAGGTTTGTGGCCCCAGCGTAGGCCGACAGCTCAACCACGGTGTCCCATACACCATGCCCGGCTCATGAGTCTTTGTAGATCAAGGTACCATGGTTAACAGGGTTTACAATGGTAAGTTCAGTACCCTAGGTTCAAGCAGTTATGACTCATGCAGGGTGAACATACAACGGCCAGTCGGGTTACTTGACGGGCTCGACTAGCGCGATCGCATCTCAAGTCGAACGACATGAAGTGCGTAAAACACTTCGTGTGGCCTAACCACTGCCGCCAACTCCAGAACACGGCTCGCGTTCATTGACAGGTCGTTTGTGGCTAAGAAAAGCTAACCACGAATTCGCTCGGTTACCGACTGCCTGGACTAAGCATAGTCCCAAACAATTATGGAATCACATCAGCAAATCATATGAGAGTATTGAAATTGAAATACAACTATGTGAGCATGTTAACACATGTTATAACATACAACTTAAGTCAATCATCAAGCACATACATTTCATGCATATAATGAAATCATGCATATAGTCAACATGTAGGAAATCATTTACGTCAGCATATTAATTGAGAAATTCATCTCAAACTAATTCATAACATCATTTAATTCAATACATACTAATACAGACATTTATACAAACACTTACACTACACACTTAAGTCTACATATTGTATGTCGACCCGAAGTGTGCATTTAGGCGAATCTCTTCGCAAAACTAATTATACACGCATTCCTAACATTCTAATGCGACAACAAATCATGTCAATCAGATCAGCAAAATATGAATGAAATCTGTACTTCCTACAAATGACTAAAATGCCCTAAATCTCATATTCATCGTTGATTTACAAAACAGGAAACGGACAGCATGTTGTACGTGTCAAACAGAGTTGCCGTCGATAATCTACTATTAAACGACATTGAAAGCTTTGGAAACAGTCAATCAAAATGTCTAAAATCTTCACCTTGTCTCCTATAAACGTGTCGTTTCGAATGGAGCGTATACGCTTCGTCTATGGCTACTAGAGGACCTGTTTTACAAGATCTATTAACTATCAAGCTATGGAATGAAAGAAACATCAAATCAGCAACTTTTTAGGGTTATTTCTTACCTGAAAACACGGAGAAATCACCGGCTGAATGATGGAAGCGTGTTGCTAAAGCACGTGCAACAGGCGGTGCAAAGACAGGAAAATTCTCCCCTAATCTCTCTCACAAACTCTCACCTTTTCTCTCTCCCAATCTAGCGTTTCTCTCAAATTCGGATGGGAGAGAGGAGTGAGGGTTTCAACCCCTTTTATAAGCCCAAAAACGCACAAAATAGGCTCAGGAACAAAGTTCACTTAGTGCATAACCAAATCGGGGCCGTTTCGGTCCAAAAGATGATTTCTGGTGGTCCCCTGGACGAACGCGATCGGACTTAAGCTCAAGCATACAGGATCTAGCACGCATCAAGTTTTCAGTCTGGCAAGGTTCGCAGATCGCACGTGGCGGTCCAGTTTCAGTTCAGCGGTCACCGCACGTAAATTAGGGCTGCAAGTCTCATGATATGAAATAAAAAATTTTCCTGATCCGAGGGTGTAATTTGACTGAATTCTGATGGTCAGAACGCTCAATACTGACACGTTAAGTCGTGTGCCAGATTTGAATTTCAAATTCCAAATCTGTCCCTATTCGTACTCTCTTCAGTTCGGGCTCAATGAAATAGCCTGTGATTATCAGTTGGACTTGATTTTCGAAATGATTGTCAAGTCCAGCTAGGCGGTTCTAACGGTCTAAGATAGTAGGTATCAGACTTTCGACGCGCGGTCTAGATCCAATACAAAGTTTTAAAGTGGTCCAGAGAACAAACCTGCTTAGAGTTTGATCCGAGGTTATAGAGTATTATAGAGTCATTGGTTCTACTCGATTTGGGTCCTGTAGAACGTATTTAAAGTGATCAGGGACTATTTCCCAGCTACTCTAGCATTGTGCTAGCTAACTTACGCTTAATTTCCATAGGAATTAATCCTAAGTGGTTTCTTTGGCTATGGAATTGGGTTCTGAGCAATTTTCCAGGTGTTTTAGGTTACCCACTGCCTAAGGACGTCAAATCCCAGATTGGCCAAAATCCGGAGTGTTACAAATGACCTGAAATAGTCTAAATTCGACCTCTGAAGAGAGAGTTATGAGGGTTACTATTGGACAAGGAGATGAAGGAAACATGCAGGACCGTCGACTACAATCGCACTAAAGGATGCCCAAATGGTCACGAAATAAGACGATTCCAGTCAAGAATGAAAGAGCAGTAAATTAACTTCCAGATGAGTAAAAATGGACGTAATCTGACGTCAAAAAATGGAGTTATGGGCATCTCCGTTGGATCGCGTGATTTGAAAAGATTAATAATACATATTAGAAAATGATGACCGAAGAGTTCCAACGTGCTTTTGGGATATCGAACGGTCTCTGAATTAGGCAATTCTTGTCCCATTTAGAAGCTTGACAAGTTACCATTCCAATGACTTGAAATAGTCTAAAATCGACCTCTGATGGGAGAGTTATGAGGGTTACTATTGGACAAGGAGAAGAAGGAAACATTCTCGACCGACGACTCGTTCGATATCCTAAAAGCACGTTGGAACTCTTCGGTTATCATTTTCTAATATGTATTGTTAATCTTTTCAAATCACGCGATCCAACGGAGACGCCCATAACTCCATTGTTTGACGTCAGATTACGTCCATTTTTACTCATCTAGAAGTTAATTTACTGCTCTTTCATTCTTGACTGGAATCGTCTTATTTCGTGACCATTTGGGCATCCGTTAGTGCGATTGTAGTCGACGGTCCTGCATGTTTCCTTCATCTCCTTGTCCAATAGTAACCCTCATAACTCTCTCTTCAGAGGTCAAATTTAGACTATTTCAGGTCATTGGAATGGTAACTTTTTAGGCTTTCAAACGGGATCAGAATTGCCCAATTCAGAGACCATTCGATATCCCAAAAGCACGTTGGAACTCTTCGATCGTCATTTTTCAATATGGATTGTTAATATTTCCAAATTGTGCGATCCAATGGAGACGCCCATAACTCCATCGTTTGATGTCAAATTGGGTTAATTTTAGGTCATCTGAAAGGTACTTTGGTACTCTTTCATTCCTAACTAGAATCGTCGTATTCCCAGACCATTGGCCATCCGTAAGTGGAATCGCAATCGTCGGTCCAGAATGTTTCCTTCATCTCCTTGTCCAATAGTAACCCTCATAACTCTCTCTTCAGAGCTCGAATTTAGACTATTTCTAGTCATTGGAATGGTAACTCTTCAAGCTTCCAAATGGGATTAGAATTGCTTAATTTAGAGACCGTTCAATATCCCAAAAGAACGTTGGAACTCTTCGGTCATCATTTTTCAGTATGGATTATTAAAATCATTCCAAATCGGGCGATCCAATGGAGACGCCCATAACTCCATCGTTTGATGTCGAATTAGGTCAATTTTTGGTCATCTGAAAGGTACTTTAGTTCTCTTTCGTTCCTGACTAGAATCATCATATTTCGAGACTATTTGGGCACCCGTAAGTGGGATCGCAGTCATCGGTCCTGAATGTTTCCTTCGTCTCCTTGTCCAATAGTAACCCTCATAACTCTCTCTTCAGAGGTCGAATTTAGACTATTTTATGTCATTGGAATGGTAACTTGTCAAGCTTCAAAATGGGATAAGAATTGCCTAATTTGGAAATCGTTCAATATCCCAAAAGCATGTTGGAACTCTTCGATCGTCATTTTTCAATATGGATTGCTAATCTTTCCAAATTGCGTGATCCAACGGAGACACACATAACTTCAATGTTTGACTTCAGATTGGGTCAATTTTTGGTCATCTAAAAGTTACTTTAGTGCTCTTTCATTCCTGACTAGATTCATCCTATTCTGAGACTATTTGGGCATCCGCAAGTGGGATCGCAGTCGTCCATCTAGAATTTTTCCTTCATCTCCTTGTCCAATAGTAACCCTCATAACTCTCTTCAGAGGTCGAATTTAGTCTATTTCAGGTCATTTGAATGGTAACTAGTCAACCTTCCAAATGGGACAAGAATTTCCTTATTCAGAGACCGTTCGATAAGCCAAAAGCACGTTGGAACTCTTCGATCGTCATTTTTCAATATGGATTGTTAATATTTCCAAATTGTGCGATCCAATGGAGACGCCCATAACTCCATCGTTTAATGTCAGATTGGGTTAATTTTGGGTCATCTGAAAGGTACTTTGGTACTCTTTCATTCCTAACTAGAATCGTCGTATTCCCAGACCATTGGCCATCCGTAAGTGGAATCGCAATCGTCGGTCCAGAATGTTTCCTTCATCTCCTTGTCCAATAGTAACCCTCATAACTCTCTCTTCAGAGCTCGAATTTAGTCTATTTCAGGTCATTTGAATGGTAACTAGTCAACCTTCCAAATGGGACAAGAATTTCCTTATTCAGAGACCATTCGATATCCCAAAAGCACGTTGGAACTCTTCGATCGTCATTTTTCAATATGGATTGTTAATATTTCCAAATTGTGCGATCCAATGGAGACGCCCATAACTCCATCGTTTGATGTCAGATTGGGTTAATTTTGGGTCATCTGAAAGGTACTTTGGTACTCTTTCATTCCTAACTAGAATCGTCGTATTCCCAGACCATTGGCCATCCGTAAGTGGAATCGCAATCGTCGGTCCAGAATGTTTCCTTCATCTCCTTGTCCAATAGTAACCCTCATAACTCTCTCTTCAGAGCTCGAATTTAGACTATTTCTAGTCATTGGAATGGTAACTCTTCAAGCTTCCAAATGGGATTAGAATTGCTTAATTTAGAGACCGTTCAATATCCCAAAAGAACGTTGGAACTCTTCGGTCATCATTTTTCAGTATGGATTATTAATCATTCCAAATCGGGCGATCCAATGGAGACGCCCATAACTCCATCGTTTGATGTCGAATTAGGTCAATTTTTGGTCATCTGAAAGGTACTTTAGTTCTCTTTCGTTCCTGACTAGAATCATCATATTTCGAGACTATTTGGGCACCCGTAAGTGGGATCGCAGTCATCGGTCCTGAATGTTTCCTTCATCTCCTTGTCCAATAGTAACCCTCATAACTCTCTCTTCAGAGGTCGAATTTAGACTATTTTATGTCATTGGAATGGTAACTTGTCAAGCTTCAAAATGGGATAAGAATTGCCTAATTTGGAAATCGTTCAATATCCCAAAAGCATGTTGGAACTCTTCGATCGTCATTTTTCAATATGGATTGCTAATCTTTCCAAATTGCGTGATCCAACGGAGACACACATAACTTCAATGTTTGACTTCAGATTGGGTCAATTTTTGGTCATCTAAAAGTTACTTTAGTGCTCTTTCATTCCTGACTAGATTCATCCTATTCTGAGACTATTTGGGCATCCGCAAGTGGGATCGCAGTCGTCCATCTAGAATTTTTCCTTCATCTCCTTGTCCAATAGTAACCCTCATAACTCTCTCTTCAGAGGTCGAATTTAGTCTATTTCAGGTCATTTGAATGGTAACTAGTCAACCTTCCAAATGGGACAAGAATTTCCTTATTCAGAGACCGTTCGATATCCCAAAAGCACGTTGGAACTCTTCGATCGTCATTTTTCAATATGGATTGTTAATATTTCCAAATTGTGCGATCCAATGGAGACGCCCATAACTCCATCGTTTAATGTCAGATTGGGTTAATTTTGGGTCATCTGAAAGGTACTTTGGTACTCTTTCATTCCTAACTAGAATCGTCGTATTCCCAGACCATTGGCCATCCGTAAGTGGAATCGCAATCGTCGGTCCAGAATGTTTCCTTCATCTCCTTGTCCAATAGTAACCCTCATAACTCTCTCTTCAGAGCTCGAATTTAGACTATTTCTAGTCATTGGAATGGTAACTCTTCAAGCTTCCAAATGGGATTAGAATTGCTTAATTTAGAGACCGTTCAATATCCCAAAAGAACGTTGGAACTCTTCGGTCATCATTTTTCAGTATGGATTATTAATCATTCCAAATCGGGCGATCCAATGGAGACGCCCATAACTCCATCGTTTGATGTCGAATTAGGTCAATTTTTGGTCATCTGAAAGGTACTTTAGTTCTCTTTCGTTCCTGACTAGAATCATCATATTTCGAGACTATTTGGGCACCCGTAAGTGGGATCGCAGTCATCGGTCCTGAATGTTTCCTTCATCTCCTTGTCCAATAGTAACCCTCATAACTCTCTCTTCAGAGGTCGAATTTAGACTATTTTATGTCATTGGAATGGTAACTTGTCAAGCTTCAAAATGGGATAAGAATTGCCTAATTTGGAAATCGTTCAATATCCCAAAAGCATGTTGGAACTCTTCGATCGTCATTTTTCAATATGGATTGCTAATCTTTCCAAATTGCGTGATCCAACGGAGACACACATAACTTCAATGTTTGACTTCAGATTGGGTCAATTTTTGGTCATCTAAAAGTTACTTTAGTGCTCTTTCATTCCTGACTAGATTCATCCTATTCTGAGACTATTTGGGCATCCGCAAGTGGGATCGCAGTCGTCCATCTAGAATTTTTCCTTCATCTCCTTGTCCAATAGTAACCCTCATAACTCTCTCTTCAGAGGTCAAATTTAGTCTATTTCAGGTCATTTGAATGGTAACTAGTCAACCTTCCAAATGGGACAAGAATTTCCTTATTCAGAGACCGTTCGATATCCCAAAAGCACGTTGGAACTCTTCAATCATCATTTTTCAATATGGATTATTAATCTTTCAAAATCACACAGATAACGGAGACACTCATAACTCCATCAATTGATGTCGGATTGGGTCAATTTTTGTTCATCTGAAAGTTACTTTAGTGCTCTTTTAATCTTAAGTAGAATCGTCATATTCCGAGACCATTTGGGCATCTATAAGTGGAATCGCAGTCGTCGGTCCAAAATGTTTCTTTTATCTCCTTGTCTAATAGTAACCCTTATAACTCTCTCTTCAGAGTCAATTTTAGAATATTTCAGGTCATTGGAATGGTAGCTTGTCAAGCTTCCAAATGAGTCCCGAATTGCCAAATTCAGACACTGTTAGATATCCCAAAAGTAGATTGGAACTCTACAATCATCATTTTACAATATGGACTGTTAATCTTTCCAAATCAAGTGATCCAACGCGCACGCCTATAACTCCATCGTTTGATGTCGGGTTGGGTCAATTTTTCATCATCGGGATGGAAATTTAGTGCTCTTTGATTCCTAACTGGAATCATCGTATTTTAAGACCATTTGGCATCCGTAAGTGAGATCACATTCGTTGGTCCTGAATGTTTCCTTCATCTCCTTGTCCAATAGTAACCCTCATAACTCTCCCTTCAGATGTCGAATTTGGACTATTTCAGGTCATTGGAATGGTAACATGTCAAGCTTCTAAATGAGACCAGAATTACCTAATTCCAAGACTGTTCGATATCTGAAAAGCACGTTGGAACTCTTCAATCTTCATTTTTCATTTTGGATTGTTAATCTTTCCAAATTACGCGATGCAACGTGCATGCCCATAAGTCCATCGTTTGATGTCTTATTGGGTTGATTTTTGATCAACTGGAAGGTAATTTAGTGCTCTTTCATTCTTGACTGGAATCTCCTATTCCGATAAGATTTGGGCATCCGTAAGTGAGATCGCATTCGTCGGCCCTGAATGTTTCCTTCATCTCCTTGTTCAATAGTAACCCTCATAACTCCCTCTTAAGAGTTCGAATTTACACTATTTCAGGTCATTGGAATGCTAACCTTTCAAGCTTCGAAATGGGATTGAAATTGCCTAATTCAGAGACCATTCGATATCCCAAGAGCTCGTTGTAACACTTCAATCGTCATTTTTCAATATGGATTGTTAATCTTTCCAAATCGCGCGATCCAATAGCGACGCACGTAACTCCATCATTTGATGTTGGATTGAGTCAAATTTTGATCATCTGAAAGGTACTTTAGTGGTCTTTCAATCCTAACTATAATCGTCGTATTTGGAGACCACTTGGGCATCTGTAAGTGGGATCGTAGTCATCGGTCCCTTAATGTTTCCTTCATCTCCTTGTACAGTAGTAACCCTCATAACACTTTCTTCAAAGGTCGAATTTAGACTATTTCAGGTCATTGGAATGGTAACAAGTCAAGTTTCCAAATGGGACCGGAATTGCCTAATTCAAAGACCATTCGATATCCTAAAAGCACGTTAGAACTAATCGATCGTCATTTTTCAAAATGGAATGTTAGTCTTTCCAAATCGCATGATCCAAGGAGACACCAATAACATTATCATTTGTTGTCGGATTGGGTCAATTTTTGATCATCTGAAAGGTACTTTAGTGCTCTTTCATTCCTGACTGGAAATGTCGTATTTCAAGACCGTTTAGGCATCCGTAAGTGGGATCGCAGTCGTCGATCCAGAATGTTTCCTTCATCTCCTTGTCCAATAGTAACCCTCATAACTCTCTCTTCAGAGGTCGAATTCAGACTATTTCACGTCATTGGAATGGAAACTTGTCAAGCTTCCAAATGGGACAAGAATTACCTAATTTTGAGACCGTTTGATATCCCAAAAGCACGTTGGAACTCTTCGATCGTCATTTTTCAATATAGTGTTAATGTTTCCAAATTACGCGATCCAACGAAGATGTCCATAACTCCATCGTTTGAGGTTGTATTGGGTCAATTTTTGGTCAACTGAAAGGTCTTTATTGCTCTTTCATTCCTAAAAGGAATCATTGTATTTCGAGACAATTGGGGCATCCGTGAGTAGGATCGCAGTCGTCGGTCGAGAATGTTTCCTTCTTCTCCTTGTCCAATAGTAACCCTCATAACTCTCCTATCAGAGGCCGATTTTAGACTATTTCAAGTCATTGGAATGGTAACTTGTCAAGCTTCTAAATGGGACAAAAATTGCCTAATTCAGAGACCGCTCGATATCCCAAAAGCACGTTGGAACTCTTCGGTCATCATTTTCTAATATGTATTGTTAATCTTTTCAAATCACGCGATCCAACGGAGACACCCATAACTTCATTGTTTGACGTCAGATTATGTCCATTTTTACTCATCTGGAAGTTAATTTACTGCTCTTTCATTCTTGACTGGAATCGTCTTATTTCGTGACCATTTGGGCATCCGTTAGTGCGATTGTAGTCGACGGTCCTGCATGTTTCCTTCATCTCCTTGTCCAATAGTAACCCTCATAACTCTCTCTTCAGAGGTCAAATTTAGACTATTTCAGGTCATTGGAATGGTAAATTTTTAGGCTTTCAAATGGGATCAAAATTGCCCAATTCAGAGACCATTCGATATCCCAAAAGCACGTTGGAACTCTTCGATCGTCATTTCTCAATATGGACTGTTAATATTTCCAAATCGCGCGATCCAATGGAGACGCCCGTAACCCCATCGTTTGATGTCAGATTGGGTTAATTTTGGGTCACCTGAAAGGTACTTTAGTACTCTTTCATTCCTAACTAGAATCGTCGTATTCCGAGACCATTTGGTCATCCGTAAGTGGGATCGCAGTCGTCGGTCCAGAATGTTTCCTTCATCCCCTTGTCCAATAGTAACCCTCATAACTCTCTCTTCAGAGCTCGAATTTAGACTATTTTAGGTCATTGGAATGGTAACTCTTCAAGCTTCCAAATAGGATCAGAATTGCCTAATTCAGAGACCGTTCGATATCCCAAAAGCACATTGGAACTCTTCGGTTATCATTTTTCAATATGGATTATTAATCGTTCCAAATCGGGCGATCCAACGGAGACCCCCATAACTCCATCGTTTGATGTCGAATTAAGTCAATTTTTTGTCATCTGAAAGGTACTTTAGTGCTCTTTCATTCCTGACTGGAATCATCATATTCTGAGACTATTTAGGTACCTGTAAGTGGGATCGCAGTCATCGGTCCTGAATGTTTCCTTGGGCCACCAGATACAAGAAATCAACCATAAGGCGCGTACACTCAATGCGATTTGTCGACCTGGGATACACGTTAAATGTGTAGATGTGGTGCAGTAGGCGTAAATCATCGGACATATGAGATGCCTTGAGGCTATTATTAGGCTGCCATGGAACTAATTTATCACACAGGAACCTGGTACGGTGATCTCGCTCACGCCTACTCCTCAAATTCTTCTCACTAGGATGAACATCTCCAAGAAGCACGTTCAGAAGTCGCGCAATCAACCGAACATCGATCGTAGCCATCCGGTCTCTACCAAAGGGAATTTTGAACTGCAATGGCTCCAAGGTAGGATTCTGGATACGAGCGTAGAAGGCACGAACGGTGCTCACATAAGCATGAGCACGAGCTTCAAAGATTGGACCCCAATGCGCAGCTTCAATGCGCTCGAACAAAGAAATTCGCTGAATAGTCATCCTTCCATGTCCGCCTCAAACAACACTTTATGGTCAGTATATTGGCCGTGAGGCATCTCTGGTAGAATCACTCGCCCAAGTTGAGTATGAGGATCCAAATCCCGCTTTGTATGGAACTCTCGGGCTATGGTTGGACCTGCGGCGACGCTTGAACTTGCGGCACCACCCCGCGGTTTTCTCGATTGAGTAGGGTGACTTGGCCCAGCCTCATCTGCTACGGTCTTTCTTTTACCCATCAAAGATAGGATGGTGGAGAGTGACAAAAGACCTAAAATGGCTTCAACGAAAGCCATAAAAAATGGAGAAAATGTGAAGAAGTGGCTGTCCAAACTAGAAAAGGGAGATCTAGGCATTATAGAGGGATGCTTCAAGCTTCCCTAGGATGTATTTTCAAGGAGAAAAGAGAATGAAAAAGAGAAATGGAGCACCTCACGATTTCAGCTCGATTTGGGGGTTTTTAGAGCTCGAAAAGACGAGATCTGTTAGAGGGAGGGCTGCAAACTGAAATAGAATGATGGAGAGTGGTCATTTTTGGCCAAGGATGGATTTAGGGGTGGTTTAGACCCATGATTTGGAGGTAGGGCAGCTGAAAAATGTAAATAAAGCTAGGGATGGGGCTGTTTGTGAAGGAAGTGCCTCTATTTGGGGTTTTTCATGGACGAGCACTATATGGGGGGTGTATTACCCAAAATACCCCCAGAAACCAAAGCACACATGAAGTGGACCACAATGGCCGGCGATGGCATCGCCGACCGATCTCCTGTTCGGTTGGTGGGACCACATGGGTTTGGTCCCCCATGGTCCAGGGACCCCAAATAACTATGGGCCCCACCTTGGTTCATTGTAGATTGCCCCATATTGGCCCAAACATGTGTTTAGAGCTTTCTGGGGCCAATCTGTAAAATCGAATACAAATCCCTATTATGCAGCATATGATTTTGGGGTAGAAGGAGCTAATACATCCATCTAGCCCATTATTTTCTAAAGAAAGCGAAGTTAGAATGGCCTTATGGCTATTTTTCATGAAATTTTACTATTCACTGTAAAATTTTATCAAAGTATGATTTTATGTTATTTTCACATTAGGATTGATGCCTAACATGAAAAGGATAAGAAAGAATTAAATATTGGAATGGTAAGAGGAAGAATTTTGAAGATTTTTGGTGAAACGGGGTTTTTAAGCCTTGGCGATTGAATACAGGGGTCGTGGTTGTCCCACGGCCCAAGGATTCACATTTACGGGTTTAGAATCATTCAAAGAACGTCTCAACCCACTCACCTACAACCTAGGAGCTATTCGGGTTGCTTCACGCGACCCTGGATGCGTTACGGACTCGATCACGCGATCGATTTGAATAGTCTTCGCCTATTGGCGAATCTGTGATCCTCGAAGTGTTTCTAGACCCTTCTCGCACCCACCTAAGTCAAAGGAAGTGACAGCGTACGTCGCGTGACCATAACCCAGGCCCAATATACTTCTATTCACGCTCTGATACCAACTTGTAAACCCTGAAAATTGGGGGTCGTGTATAAACTCAACTCCCGAGTTCCAGACCGTCACTTATGTAACAAAAATGATTATGATTCAATGTTGTCTAAATTAAAGCATTCACATGAGTAAAAGTATACCAAAACTTCAATTCATACTCCAGATCTAGTGATAAAAGCAAGCGGAAGACTAAAGAATATATATATCACTGTATGGAAAAATAAAGTAGATCTCAACTATCACTAAAGTATGAATACATCACTAAGTCTCATATACATATAAATGACAGAAATAAATGTCCAAAAAAGTCCCACTATGAGGTCCCGTCAACCCAGGTCACCTAAGCAAAGCCATCATGGTACTGCATGTATGAGAACTCGTCCTGGTCCTCATCAAAGTCTGGCTCTGCCTCCTGGATCTCAGCATCACCTGCATCTAGAACAGGGTCTGGTGGGTGTTGCAAACACCATCCCATAACGTGGGAATGAGTGATCAACTGAGTGGAATCATAGAGCAAAGATTAGTATGTTCACAAATCAATCATGCGATAATAGTAAAGCAGTAAATCAGACAATCCTAATACTATTGTTAATGCAATATGACATGACGTGATGTATGCCCTCACCGACAATCTCCCTCATACGGCACCATCTTACGACCGCGGCATGCAATCGACCCTCAAGTGCTCCACATCTTCCAGGCACATGCAATGTTATGGTGATATGATTTCTGAGTTGTTATTAGTCCATTCAAACAGCAGGATTGGGAAACTAAGGTACTTCCCTTATATCAATCCCAACACAGATCCTGTCTAGGGTCGTCACTCCTAGTAATCTGTAACATCCTGAAAATCGGGGGGTCGAGTAAAAACCCAACTCCCGAGTTCCAAAATGTTATTTATGCAACATAGATATGTATGATTGAATGTTGTCTGTGATAATGTATTAAACATGAGCATCTTCCAGGCACATGCAATGTTATGGTGATATGATTTCTGAGTTGTTATTAGTCCATTCAAATACCAGGATTGGAAAACTAAGGTACTTCCCTTATATCAATCCCAACACAGATCCTGTCTAGGGTCGTCACTCTTAGTAATCTGTAACATCCCGAAAATCGGGGGGTCGAGTAAAAACCCAACTCCCGAGTTCCAAAATGTTATTTATGCAACATAGATATGTATGATTGAATGTTGTCTGTGATAATGTATTAAACATGAGTGAGATTAAGCCAGAACAGCATATCATACTCCAGAGACAGTTAAATTTGCAAGCGGAAGACTATGATAGTATGTATAACATATAAAAACTGTTGTATGTCTCCAGAGTATGAATATATTACCAGGTTATACACATACATGTATACTTCAAAAGTAAACAAAATGAATATACATGAGGGCGCTAAAAATATAAAATGACAAGTGCCAATATATCTAATCAACCTCCTTGTAATCCCGTCAATCAGATCACGCATAAAGGAGAGATCCTCCTCATCATCATCAAATCCAGCTCCGCCTCGCAGGCCGCGTCATCATCTGCAATCACAATAGGGACTGGTGGGTGTCCGAAAACACCATCCCGTAACGTGGGAGTGAGTGATCAACTCGGTGGGATAAGAGAGCAGAGATTAGCATGTTATCAAATCAATCATGTGATAATAGTAAAGCAGTAAATCAAACAATCATAATACTGTTGTTAATGCAATATGACATGACGTGATGTATGCCCTCACCGACGATCTCCCTCATACGGCAACATCTTACGACTGCGGCATGCCACACTCCCTAGAGTGCTCCACATCTTCCAGGCACATGCAATGTTATGGTGATATGATTTCCAAGTTGTTATTAGTCCATTCAAACAGCAGGATTGGGAAACTAAGGTACCTCCCTTATATCAATCCCAACACAGATCCTGTCTAGGGTCGTCACTCCTAGTAATCTCATACGATGTATATTTTTTAGGTCGCTGCAAGGGCTGCCAGGGCTGTTGCACCGCTCCCCCATCACCTTATCAATACAGGCCTACTGTACTCTACTACTACGGAAGGGTCGTCGCCTCCCGTAGACTCAGAATACGCTCGCGGTCACTACAAAGGGCTGTCAGGGCTGTTGCTCGCACTCTTGCACCGCTCCCCCATCACCTTATCAATGTAGGCCGACAGCAAGAATATAGTGTCCCATACCACCATAATCTGCTCACGAGACAGGTACTCACTGGTCACTACGGGGAGGTTTGTGGCCCCAGCGTAGGCCGACAGCTCGACCACGGTGTCCCATACCACCATGCCCGGCTCATGAGTCTTCGTGGATCAAGGTACCCTGGTTAACAGGGTTTACAATGGTAAGTTCAGTACCCTAGGTTCAAGCAGTTATGACTCATGCACGGTGAATATACAAGGGCCAGTCGGGTTACTTGACGGGCTCGACTAGCGCGATCGCATCTCAAGTTGACGACATGAAGTGTGTAAAACGCTTCGTGTGGCCTAACCACTGTTGCCAACTCTAGAACACGGCTCGCGTTCATCGACGCGTTGTTCGTGGCGAAGATAAGCTAACCATGAATTCGCTCGGTTACCGACTGCCTGGACTAAGCATAGTCCCAAACAATTAAGAAATCACATCAGCAAATCATATGAGAGTATTGGAATTGAAATACAATCATGTGAGCATGTTAACACATGTTATAACATAGAACTTAAGTAAATCATCAAGTACATGCATTTCATACATACAATGAAACCATGCATATAACTAACATGTAGGAAATCATTCACGTCAGCATATTAATTGAGAAACCAATCTCAAACTAATCCATAACATTATTTAATTCAATACATACTAATACAAGCATTTATACAAACACTTACACTACACACTTAAGTCTACATATAGTATGTCGACCCGAAGTGCGCATTTAGGCGAATCTCTTCGCCAAACTAATTATGCACGCATTCCTAACATTCTAATGTGACAACAATTCATGTCAATCACATCAGCAAAATATGAATGAAAACAGTACTTCCTACAAATGACTAAAATGCCCTAAATCTCATATTCTTCGTTGATTTACGAAACAAGAAACGGACAGCATGTTGTACATGTCAAACGGCGTTGCCGTCGATAATCTACTATTAAACGACATTGAAAGCTTTAGAAACAGTCAATCAAAGCGTCTAAAATCCGCACCTTTTCTCTTATGGATGTTCAAATTCGAACGGAGCGTATACGCTTCGTCTACGGCACTCAGACAACCTGATACACATGTACATCAGGTACTATTCTATTTGAATCGAAGAAATTTCCAAATTAGCAAGTGGTTAAGGTTTTCCTTACCTAGAAGTGCGTTGGAATCACCGAAAAAGTGATTGGAGTGCGTTGCTTAGGCACTTGCAGCAGGTGGCACGAGCAGCAAGAAATTCTCTCCTACTCTCTCTCTCTCACAAACTCTCACCTTTTCTCTCCCCCAATCTAGGAATTTTTGCAATTTCGGATGGGAGAGAGGAATGAGGGTTTCAACCCCTTTTATAAGTTTAAAAATGCCGAAAACAGGCTCCGGAACGAAGTTTACTTAGTGCATATCCAATTTGGGGCTGTTTCAGTCCAGAAGAGCATTTCTGAAGGTCCCCTGGCCAAACGCGGTCGGACTTAAGCTCATGCATACTGGATCTAGCACGCATCAAGTTTTCGGACCGGTAGGGTTCCCAAATCGCACGTGGCAGTCCAATTTCAATTCAACGGTCATCACACCTAGATCAGGCCTACAAATCTCGTGATATGAAATAGAAATTTTTTCTGATCCGAGGGTGTAATTTGGCTGGATTCTGACGGTCAGAACGCTCAATACTGATGCGTCAAATCGTCTGTCAGATTTGAATTTGAAATTCCAATTCTGTCCCTATTTGCACTCTCTTCGGTCCGGGCTCAATGAAATGGCCTGTGATTATCGGTTTGACTTGATTTTTGAAATGAGTGTCAAGTCCAGCTATGCGGTTCTAATGGTCTAAGATAGGAGGTATCGAACTTTCGACGCGCGGTCTAGATCCAATACAAAGATTCAAAGTGGTCTAGAGAACAAACCTGCTTAGAGTTTGGTCCGAGGTTATAGAGTATTATAGAGTCATTGGTTCTACTCGATTTGGGTCTTGTAGAACGTATTTAAAGTGATCAGGGACTATTTCCCAGCTACTCCAGCGTTGCGCTAGCTAACTTACGCTTAATTTCTAAAGGAATTAATCCTAAGTGGTTTCTTTGGCTATGGAATTGGGTTCTAAGCGATTTTTTAGGTGTTTTAGTCAACCCATTGCCTAAGGACATTTTATCCCAAGTTGGCCAAAATCCGGGGTGTTACATAATCTCATACGATGTATATTTTGTAGGTCGCTGCAAGAGCTGCCAGGGCTGTTGCTCGCACTCGTTGCACCGCTCCCCCATCACCTTATCAATACAGGTCTACTGTACTCTACTGCTACTGAAGGGTCGTCGCCTCCCATAGACTCAGAATACGCTCGCGGTCACTACAAAGGACTCGTCGCCTGATCAGTGTAGGCCGACAGCTAGAATAGAGTATCCCATACCACCATAATCTGTTCACGAGACTACGTGCTCACTGGTCACTATGGGGAGGTTTGTGAACCCAGCGTAGGCCGACAGCTCGACCACGGTGTCCCATACCACCATGCCCGGCTCATGAGTCTTCGTGGATCAAGGTACCATGGTTAACAAGGTTTACAATGCTAAGTTCAGTACCCTAGGTTCAAGCAGTTATGACTCATGCAGGGTGAACATACAACGGCCAGTCGGGTTACTTGACGGGCTCGACTAGCGCGATCGCATTTCAAGTCGAACGACATGAGGTGCGTAAAACACCTCGCTTGGCCTAACCACTGCCGCCAACTCCAAAACACGGCTCACGTTCATCGACGCGTCGTTCGTGGCCAAGATAAGCCAACCACAAATTCGCTCGGTTACCGACTGCCTGGACTAAGTATAGTCCCAAACAATTATGGAATCACATCAGCAATCATATGAGTGTTGGAAATGAAATGCAACCATGTGAGCATGTTAACACATGTTATAACATACAACTTAAGCAAATCTTCAAGCACATACATTTCATGCATATAATGAAATCATGCATATAGTCAACATGTAGGAAATCATTTATGTCAGCATATTAATTGAGAAATCAGTCTCAAACTAATTCATAACACCATTTAAGTCAATACATACTAATACAAGCATTTATACAAACACATACACTACACACTTAAGTCTACATATAGTATGTCGACCCGAAGTGCGCAATTAGGCGAATCTCTTCGCCAAACTAATTATGCACGTATTCCTAACATTCTAATGCGACAATAAACCATGTCAATCACATCAGCAAAATATGAATGAAATCAGTACTTCCTACAAATGACTAAAATGCCCTAAATCTCATATTCTTCATTGATTTATGAAACAGGAAACAGACAGCATGTTGTACATGTCAAACGGTGATGCCGTCGATAATCTACTATTAAACGACATTGAAAGCGTTGGAAACAGTCAATCAAAGTGTCTAAAATCCTCACCTTATCTCTTATACACGTGTCGTTTCGAACGGAGCGTATACGCTTCGTCTACGGCGAATAGAGGACCTGTTTTACAAGATCTATTGGTTAACAGGATATGAATCCTAGTGAACCTCAAATCAGCAACTTCTAGGGTTATTTCTTACCTGAAAATGCGGTGGAATCACCGGCCAGGTGATTGGAGGGTGTTGCTACAGCACGTGCAACAGGCGGCACAAAGGCAGGAAAATTCTCTCCTACTCTCTCTCACAAACTCTCACCTTTTCTCTCTCCCAATCTAGGGTTTCTCTCAAATTCGGATGGGAGAGTGGAGTGAGGGTTTCAACCCCTTTTATAAGCTTAAAAATGCCCAAAATAGGCTCAGGTACAAGGTTTACTTAGGGCATATCCAAATCGAGGCTGTTTCGGTCCAAAAGATGATTTCTGGTGGTCCCCTGGCCGAACGCGATCGGACTTAAGTTCACGCATACCGGATCTAGCACGCATTAAGTTTCAGTTCGGCAGGGTTCGTAGATCGCCCGTGGCGGTCCAGTTTCAGTTCAGCAGTCACCACATGTAGATCAGGGCTGCAAGTCTCATGATATGAAATAGAAATTTTTCCTGATCCGAGGGTGTAATCTGGCTGAATTCTGATGGTCAGAATGCTTAATACTGACAGGTCAAGTCGTGTGCCAGATTTGAATTTTAAATTCCAAATCTGTCCCTATTCGCACTCTCTTCAGTCCGGGCTCAATGAAATAGCCTGTGATTATCGGTTAGACTTGATTTTCGAAATGATTGTCAAGTCCAGCAAGGCGGTTCTAACGGTCTAAGATAGTAAGTATCGGACTTTCGACGCGCGGTCTACATCCAATACAAAGTTTCAAAGTGGTCCAAAGAACAAACCTGCTTAGAGTTTGATCCGAGGTTATAGAGTTTTATAGAGTCATTGGTTCTACTCGATTTGGGTCTTGTAAAACTTATTTAAAGTGATCAGGGACTATTTCCCAGCTACTCCAGCGTTGTGCTAGCTAACTTAGTCTTATTTTCTAAAGGAATTAATCCTACGCAATTTCTGGTCGAGTCGGTACTCGAGTCCAAGTACGGATTTTTCACGGGCGTTACAATCTACCCCCTTTAACAAATAATTCCGTCCTCAAAATTTGTACCTTTTCGTACTCCTCAAGAAGCTATGGGTAGTTCTTTCTGATCTCGGCTTTTATCTCCCAAGTATCCTCTTCCTCAGAGTGATGCGTCCACAATACCTTCACCAGGGGAATCACCTTGCTACGCAGTACCTGCTCCTTCCTGTCTAGGATACGTTTCGGTCGCAGGATATATGTAACATCCTCTCCTAACTGCACCTGCTCCCATATGATGATATGGGAAGGATCAGCAACGTACTTCTTTAGCATAGAAACATGAAATACGTTGTGAACGCTCGCGAGAGGCGTGGGTAAAGCCAATCGGTAAGCCACTGCTCCCACACGATCGAGGATCTAGAATGGACCAATGAATCGCGGTGCCAGCTTCCCCTTCTTCCCGAACCGAAGGACTCCCTTCATAGGGAAAACTCACAAAAACACATGATCCCCAATTGTGAACTCCAGCGACCGTCGTCTCGTATCGGCATAACTCTTCTGTCTGGTCTGCGCAGTGAGAAGCCGACGTTTAATGATATCTATCTTCTCTGATGTCGCCTGCACTAACTCTGGGCTAATCAAGCTACGCTCACCGACCTCTGCCCAGCAATGCGGTGCGCGATAAGGTTGCCCATACAGTGCCTCATAAGATGCCATACCGATACTCGCCTGAAAGTTGTTGTTATACGCAAACTCTGCATATGAAAGACAATCATCCCAACTGTCCTTGAAGTCCAATGCGCAAGCTCGCAACATATCCTCTAAGATCTGGTTCACCAGCTCTGTCTGTCCGTCTATCTATGGGTGGAAGGCAGTACTGAACTTCAACTTCACACCCATAGCCTCTTGAATGCGAGTCCAGAAAATAGAAGTGAACCGCGTGTCTTTGTCCGACACGATCTCCAACGGAACTCCATGCAGACGCACAATCTCTCTGATGTACAGTCTAGCCAGCTCGTCTGCAGAGTTCGTAACTCTAATCGATAGGAAGTGCGCCGACTTCGTCAGACGGTCGACGATCACCCAAATGGAATCATGTCCCTTCCTCATCTTCGGCAGCCCAAAAATGAAGTCCATGGAAATGAAATCCCACTTCCACTCTGAGATCGGCATAGGCTGCAAAAGTCCAGGTGGTCGGCGATGCTCTGCCTTCACCTGCTGTCAAGTGAGACAACGGGACACGAACTCAGCTATGTGGGTCTTCATACCTTCCCACCAATAAGTCCTCTTCACGTCACGATACATCTTTGTACTGCCTGGATGCATCGCGAGTCTAGTACAATGTGCAGCCTCGAGAATCTCTCGTCTCAAGTCAGGAACATCTGGGACGCATAGGCGGCCACGATAACATAAGCCCCCATCCATACCAACTCGCCACTCGACATCTGCATCATCACTGGCCTGCTCTCAAAGCTCAGTCAGATGCGCGTCGTCCCTCTGTGCCTCGATGACCCGGTCATCGATCTGAGATCGCACCTGCACATGTGTGATAAACTCATACGGCTCCTCTACGGTGAGTTTCTGCTCAAAGTCTCATAAAAACTCAACCATATCTCACTCAGCAACCATCAGTGGGGCCGCAAACTCTATCGCCTTCTTGCGGCTCAACGCGTCAGCCACAAGGTTCGCCTTCCCAAAATGGTAAGAGACTTCAAACTTGAAGTCCTTCAACGTCTCCATCCATCGCCGCTGCCTCATATTCAAGTCTCGCTGCTTGAATATGTACTTGAGGCTCTTGTGGTCGCAAAAGAGCTCGAACTCCTCTCCGTAGAGGTAATGTCTCCAGAGTCTCAGTGCGAATATGACGGCTGCCAACTCTAGGTCGTGTGTAGGGTAATTCTCCTCGTGCTTCCTTAATTGTCTTGAGGCATACGAATTTACCCTGTCCCTCTGCATAAGGACACAACCCAGACCAACGCTAGACGTGTCAGTATATATAGTGTATCTAACCCCTTGCTCTGGCAATACTAGCACAGGGGCGGACGTAAGTCTGTCCTTCAGCTCCTGAAAAGCTGACTCCGCCTTGTCATTCCAGGCGAACTTCACGTCCTTCAGTGTCAACTGAGATAAAGGTCTCGCGATCTTCAAGAAGTCCTATATGAAGCGCCGATAGTAACCAGCGAGACCCAAGAAACTCTTCACCTCAGTGACCGAACCAAGCTCCTCCAGTCCTGAACCGCAGCTACCTTAGACAGGTCAACTGCCATGCCATCCTTGGACACCACGTGTCCCAAGGACTTCACTTCCTGCTTTCAAAAGTCGCACTTTTTGTACTGTGCGAACAACTGATGTTGTCTGAGGGTATCCAGGACCAAACGCAAGTGCTCCTCATGCTCCTCTCGACTCCTGGAGTACACCAAAATGTCGTCAATGAATACAACGACGAATCGATAGAGGAAAGGCCGAAATACCCGGTTCATCAGATCTATGAACACGGCTGGTGCGTTCGTGAGACCGAACGACATCACGAGGAACTCGTAGTGGCCAAAACTGGTCCTGAATGCTGTCTTCTGCACGTCCTCATCCTTGACGCGCAACTGATGATATCCTGACTGAAGATCAATCTTCGAGAAGTACTGCGCTCCTCTCAACTGATCAAACAAATCATCGATCCTGGGTAAAGGGTACTTGTTCTTCACCGTGATTTGGTTCAGCCTGCGATAATCAATACACAATCGCATCGAACCATCCTTCTTCCTCACGAACAGGACCGGTGCTCCCCAAGGAGACACACTAGGCCGCATAAGGCCAAGCTCCAGCAGACCATCAATCTGCGTCCTCAACTCCTCCATCTCACACGGTGCCATGCGATACGTCGATAGTGAGATGGGCGTAGAACCAGGAACCAGATCGATAGTGAAATCGATCTCTCATCTAGGAGGCAAACCAGGGATCTTCCTGAACAAATCCCTGAACTCGCAAACGACTGGCGTATGCTCAAGTATCTGGGCACCAGCGTCTCGCAGTAAAGTAGCGTAACTAAGTATGCGGAAGGAGAGATTTACCAGCACTGAAAATGTGAAGGATGCACCCTCAGGCTCGTACGCAGTCACTATACGAGTCTCGCAGTCAATCTCGGCCCTCGCTGCAGTCAACCAGTCCATGCCAAGAATGACGTCGAGATAAACCAGAGAAGAGTCGACGACAAGATCAATAGCCATCGTCTTGCCTCCCAGATCCACCAAACAACCCTCACACATTTGGGTGACATCTGAATAATCCCCATGAGCTGCAAGGACTCGCACCCTATCCATAGTAATAGTCTGTAACCCAATGCGTCTGACTATAGCACGCGATATCAAAGAAATCGTGGATCCAGTGTCCACCATTACGAGAATAGGAATACCTCCAATATGAGCAGTGACCTTGAAGGCCGAATGCTGAGAAGTCGGTGTCGCAGCTGCCTCAGCTGTCAATGCATGAACCCATGCTTGTTGTAGCCGGTTCGGCCGCTGCGCAGTGGGCCGTAGAGACTGCCTGATCTGTGATACCGGAGGTCTGAAGGAAGGGTGCGCAGGAGCCAATCGTATAGGCGGTGCTGATATCGCCTGTGAGCGTGTACGGTCGATCTTCTGCGGTGGCGAGAACTCACTGTCCCGCATCCGGGAAAAACAACTCTGCGCTAAGTGGCCTGACCTCCCGCAGTATGTACATGATAACTCGGGGCACCGAAATGATGGTGCTGGCGCTATAGCCCAAGTAGGAGGGTCAACGCGAGGCCTCTTGCCCGCAAAGGGCCTGTCCTGCATCTCTGGTAGTGGCCTAAGAGCAACAGGGCCACGAGATCGCGTAAGTCGATCCACATCCTGCTCTGCCCGCATGGACATGTGAATAAACTCCCCATAGGAGGGAATGCTCACGAAGCACATCTTCGACCGAATATCCGGTCGTAAACCCTCCGAAAAGCACCGTATGCGCATCTGCTCATTAGCCAAAATAGTCGGGACGTATCTGCCCAACTCCGTGAACCGATGCTCATACTCCGTAACTGTCATGCCTCCCTGTCTGAGGCGGAGAAACTCATTCTCCCGGTCATGCCTGTACGTCTGGGGGTAATACTTCTCGTGCAAGCGGAACTCAAACGCTGCCCATGTCCATATAAAGTCGGCGACAACGGTCCACAATACGCTGTCCCACCACAAGCTGGCCTCTCGCTCAAACAGGAACGTAGCCAACTCTACCTGCTCGGCCTCTGTGCAATGAAGCATCCACAATATCTTCGACACATGGTCGAGCCAATACTCGGCCTCCTCGGGTTTATGAGAACCCGTAAAAGTGGGAGGCCGTAAGCGCTGAAATCGCTCTAACAAGCCCCGTGTATCTGTGGCATTCTCCGCAGGATAAGCAGGTGGTATAGGATGAACCATGCCCTCATCCTGGGCATAAGTATCAGTATCCTCAGCTGGATGCATAGGTGGTGCAGGTGGAGTCACACCCCCACCCTGGGCTAGTGTCCCCACAATAGTAGTCAGGAGCTGCTGCTGCTGCTGCATCATAGCCATCATCTGCTCAAATCTGTCTGGACGTGGAGCAGGCTGTCGCGTGTACTGCACCGAAGGAGATGCGCGATACGGCTCTCTGATAGGCGGTGTGAACGGTGGTGGTCCAACTGTAGGACCAGCAGTAGGCTGAGACGCACGTACTGTCTCAGGAATCGGGCCTACAGAAGGGTCCGCATGTGCATCAGACTGCGAAGGAGCCTGATCCATAGGCTCACTCAATGAAAGCCGAGCTGTGCTCCGTGTCGCCTTCGGTGGCATTCCCTATATTCAATAGGGTGCAACCTTGTTAGTCTCAATAGCACAAATACACCGCAATCATTCACACAAGGAGTCAAAGGCATTCCATACATTTCATTTAATCAAAATTGTCACAATACAAGGGATATGTCCTTACAAGCATCATGACGAGAAATACATGGGAACGAAGACAATTAAAATTACAACAGCAACATAAGCAAAACACTAGCCTTAACAAGCTTACACAACAAAAGCAGGAAATGACTAACTACTAGTAACAACATCATAGATCTCGCTAGTCTGAGTCGGGTGACGGAGGAGGAGCACCCTTATCCTGCAAACAGTATAGGATCGCCTTCAAGGTGCGAGTCATCTTGCCGAATTTCCTCTTTGTAACGGCCTTGGCATCCTTGACTTCAGTGTGAAGTTCCTGAACTTCCCTTCGCAAGGTAACCTGGCTCTCCTCAATTCGGGCAATGCGATCATCGCCAGTAGCCTAAGCAGAAGGAGGAGGGCTCTCATCTGTATCCTAAGTCTCCTCATCTGCCTCTTCCTGGACTTCTTCCTCAACTTCTGCTCCAGGTTCTCCCTCACTTGGATCCTCTTCATCATCAAAGTCATCCTTGCTATCCTCCTTAAGTTGATTCTCACGGTGTTGAGACCCAATCTTCATCTTGACCATAATTGACTCATCAATGCTATGAATCGGAACTGACAATTTCGGCCCAAGTCTGTAAGCGAACTCAAGTGCGATCTTGCATATCAGTCGGCCAAAAGGAAGCGATTCAGACGTTCTTCTTAATTTTTCTATGAGGATAATCTGTCGCAAGATGAAAGTGGCCATACACACATTCTCTCCTTGGGCCACTAGATATAAGAAATCAACCATAAGGCGCGTACACTCAATGCGATTTGTCGACCTGGGATACACGTTGAATGTGCAGATGTGGTGCAGTAGGCGCAAATCATCGGACATATGAGACACCTTGAGGCTATTATTAGGCTGCCATGGAACCAATTTACCGCACAGGAACTTGGTACGGCGATCTCGCTCATGCCTACTCCTCAAATTCTTCTCACTAGGATGAACATCTCCAAGAGGCACGTTCAGAAGTCGCGCAATCAACCGAACATTGATCGTAGCCATCCGGTCTCTACCAAAGGGAATTTTGAACTGCAATGGCTCCAAGGTAGGATTCTGGATACGAGCGTAGAAGGCACGAACGGTGCTCACATAAGCACGAGCACGAGCTTCAAAGATCGGACCCCAATGCGCAGCTTCAATGCGCTCGAACAAAGAAATTCGCTGAATAGTCATCCTTCCATGTCCGCCTCAAACAACACTTTGCGGTCAGTATATTGGCTGTGAGGCATCTCTGCTAGAATCACTCGCCCAAGTTGAGTATGAGGATCCAAATCCCTCTTTGTATGGAACTCTCAAGCTATGGTTGGACCTGCGGCGGCGCTTGAACTTGCAGCACCACCCTGCGGTCTTCTCGATTGAGCAGGGTGACTTGGCCCAGCCTCATCCGCTACGGTCTTTCTTTTACCCATCAAAGATAGGATGGTGGAGAGTGACAAAAGATCTAAAATGGCTTCAACGAAAGCCATGAAAAATGGAGAAAATGTGAAGAAGTGGCTGTCCAAACTGGAAAAGGGAGATCTAGGCGTTGTAGAGGGATGCTTCAAGCTTCCCTAGGATGTATTTTCAAGGAGAAAAGAGAATGAAAAAGAGAAATGGAGCACCTCACGATTTCAGCTCGATTTGGGGGTTTTTAGAGCTCTAAAAGACGAGATCTGTTAGAGGGAGGGCTGCAAACTGAAATAGAATGATGGAGAGTGGTCATTTTTGGCCAAGGATGGATTTAGGGGTGGTTTGGACCCACGATTTGGAGGTAGGGCAGCTGAAAAACGTAAATAGAGCTAGGGATGGGGCTGTTTGTGAAGGAAGTGCCTATATTTGGGGTTTTCCATGGACGAACACTATATGGGGGGTGTATTACCCAAAATACCCCCAGAAACCAAAGCACACATCAAGTGGACCACAGTGGCCGGTGATGCATCGCCGAACCGGTGATGGCATCGCTGACCAATCTCCTGTTCGGTCAGTGGGACCATATGGGTTTGGTCCCCCATGGTCTAGGGACCCCAAATAACTATGGGCCCCACCTTGGTTCATTGTAGATTGTCCCATATTGGCCTAAACATGTGTTTAGAGCTTTCTGGGGCCAATCTATAAAATCAAATACAAACCCCTATCATGCAGCATATGATTTTGGGGTAAAAGGAGCTAGTACATCCATCTAGCCTATTAGTTTCTAAAGAAAGCAAAGTTAGAATGGCCTAATGGCTATTTTTCATGAAAATTTACTATTCACTATAAAATTTTGTCAAAGTGTGATTTTATGTTATTTTCATATTAGGATTGATGCCTAACATGAAAAGGATAAGAAATAATTAAAGATTGGAATGGTAAGAGGAAGATTTTTGAAGATTTTTGGTGAAACGGGGTTTTTAAGCCCTGGCGATTGAATACAGGGGTCGTGGTTGTCCTACGGACCAAGGATTCACATTTACGGGTTTGGAATCATTCAAAGAACGTCTCAACCCACTCACCTACAACCTAGGAGCTATTCGGGTTGCTTCACGTGACCCTAGATGCGTTATGGACTCGATCACGCGATCGATTCGAATAGTCTTCGCCTATTGGCGAATCTACGATCCTAGAAGTGTTTCTAGACCCTTCTCGCACCCACCTAAGTCAAAGGAAGTGACAGCGTACGTCACGTGACCATAACCCAGGCCCAGTATACTTCTATTCACGCTCTGATACCAACTTGTAAACCCTGAAAATTGGGGGTCATGTATAAACTCAACTCCCGAGTTCCAGACCGTCACTTATGTAACAAAAATGATTATGATTCAATGTTGTCTGAATTAAAGCATTCACATGAGTAAAAGTATACCAAAACTTCAATTCATACTCCAGATCTAGTGATAAAAGCAAGCGAAAGACTAAAGAATATATATATCACTGTATGGAAAAATAAAGTAGATCTCAACTATCACTAAAGTATGAATACATCACTGAGTCTCATATACATATAAATGACAGAAATAAATGTCCAAAAAAGTCCCACTATGAGGTCCCGTCAACCCAGGTCACCTAAGCAAAGCCATCATGGTACTGCATGTATGAGAACTCGTCCTGGTCCTCATCAAAGTCTGGCTCCGCCTCCTGGATCTCAGCATCACCTGCATCTAGAACAGGGTCTGGTGGGTGTTGCAAACACCATCCCGTAATGTGGGAATGAGTGATCAACTCAATAGAATTATAGAGCAAAGATTAGCATGTTCACAAATCAATCATGCGATAATAGTAAAGCAGTAAATCAGACAATCCTAATACTATTATTAATGCAATATGACATGACGTGATGTATGCCCTCACCGACAATCTCCCTCATACGGCACCATCTTACGACCGCAGCATGCAATCGACCCTCAAGTGCTCCACATCTTCCATGCACATGCAATGGTATGGTGATATGATTTCCGAGTTGTTATTAGTCCATTCAAACAGCAGGATTGAGAAACTAAAGTACTTCCCTTATATCAATCCCAACACAGATCCTGTCTAGGGTCGTCACTCCTAGTAATCTCATACGATGTATATTTTGTAGGTCGCTGCAAGGGCTGCCAGGGCTGTTGCTCGCACTCGTTGCACCGCTCCCCCATCACCTTATCAATACAGGCCTACTGTACTCTACTGCTACTGAAGGGTCGTCGCCTCCCGTAGACTCAGAATACGCTCGCGGTCACTACAAAGGACTCGTCACCTGATCAGTGTAGGCCGACAGCTAGAATATAGTATCCCATACCACCATAATCTGTTCAGGAGACTAGGTGCTCACTGGTCACTACGGGGAGGTTTGTGAACCCAGCGTAGGCCGACAGCTCGACCACGGTGTCCCATACCACCATGCCCGGCTCATGAGTCTTCGTGGATCAAGGTACCATGGTTAACAGGGTTTACAATGGTAAGTTCAGTACCCTAGGTTCAAGCAGTTATGACTCATGCAGGGTGAACATACAACGACCAGTCGGGTTACTTGACGGGCTCGACTAGCGCGATCGCATCTCAAGTCAAACGACATGAGGTGCGTAAAACACCTCGCGTGGCCTAACCACTGCCGCCAACTCCAAAACATGGCTCACGTTCATCGACGCGTCGTTCGTGGCCAAGATAAGCCAACCACGAATTCGCTCAGTTACCGACTGCCTGGACTAAGTATAGTCCCAAAAAATTATGGAATCACATCAGCAATCATATGAGAGTGTTGGAAATGAAATGCAACCATGTGAGCATGTTAACACATGTTATAACATACAACTTAAGCAAATCTTCAAGCACATACATTTCATGCATATAATGAAATCATGCATATAGTCAACATGTAGGAAATCATTTATGTCAGCATATTAATTGAGAAATCAGTCTCAAACTAATTCATAACACCATTTAAGTCAATACATACTAATACAAGCATTTATACAAACACATACACTACACACTTAAGTCTACATATAGTATGTCGACCCGAAGTGCGCAATTAGGCGAATCTCTTCGCCAAACTAATTATGCACGTATTCCTAACATTTTAATGTGACAATAAACCATGTCAATCACATCAGCAAAATATGAATGAAATCAGTACTTCCTACAAATGACTAAAATGCCCTAAATCTCATATTCTTCATTGATTTACGAAACAGGAAACGGACAGCATGTTGTACATGTCAAACGGTGATGCCGTTGATAATCTACTATTAAAAGACATTGAAAGCATTGGAAACAGTCAATCAAAGTGTCTAAAATCCTCACCTTATCTCTTATAGACGTGTCGTTTCGAACGGAGCGTATACGCTTCGTCTACGGCGAATAGAGGACCTGTTTTACAAGATCTACTAGTTAACAGGCTATGGATCCTAGTGAACCTCAAATCAGCAACTTCTAGGGTTATTCTTATCTAAAAATGCGGAGGAATCACCGGCCAGGTGATTGGAGGGTGTTGCTATAGCACGTGCAACAGGCGACACAAAGGCAGGAAAATTCTCTCCTACTCTCTCTCATAAACTCTCACCTTTTCTCTCTCCCAATCTAGGGTTTCTCTCAAATTCGGATGGGACAGAGGAGTGAGGGTTTCCACCCCTTTTATAAACTTAAAAATGCCCAAAATAGGCTCAGGTACAAGGTTTACTTAGGGCATATCCAAATCGGGGTTGTTTCAGTCCAAAAGATGATTTCTGGTGGTCCCCTGGCCGAACGCGATCGGACTTAAGTTCACGCATACCGGATCTAGTACGCATTTAGTTTTCAGTCCAACAGGGTTCGTAGATCGCCCGTGGTGGTCCAGTTTCAGTTCAGCGGTCACCGCACGTAGATCAGGGCTGCAAGTCTCATGATATGAAATAGAAATTTTTCCTGATCCGAGGGTGTAATCTGGCTGAATTCTGACGGTCAGAATACTTAATACTGACACGTCAAGTCGTGTGCCAGATTTGAATTTCAAATTCCAAATCTGTCCCTATTCGCACTCTCTTCAGTCCGGGCTCAATGAAATAGCCTGTGATTATCGGTTGGACTTGATTTTCGAAATGATTGTCAAGTCCAGCAAGGCGGTTCTAACGGTCTAAGATAGTAAGTATGGACTTTCGACGCGCGGTCTAGATCCAATATAAAGTTTCAAAGTGGTCCAGAGAACAAACCTGCTTAGAGTTTGATCCGAGGTTATAGAGTTTTATAGAGTCATTGGTTCTACTCGATTTGGGTCTTGTAAAATATATTTAAAGTGATCAGGGACTATTTCCTAGCTACTCCAGCGTTGCGCTAGCTAACTTAGTCTTATTTTCTAAAGGAATTAATCCTTCGCGATTTCTGGTCGAGTCGGTACTCGAGTCCAAGTACGGATTTTTCACGGGCGTTACATTGTAACACCCTGAAAATTGGGGGTCGTGTATAAACTCAACTCCTGAGTTCCAGACCGTCACTAATGCAAAAAAAATGATTATGATTCAATGTTGTCTGAGTTAAAGCATTCACATGAGTAAAAGTATACCAAAACTGCAATTCATACTCCAGATCCAGTGATAAAAGCAAGCGGAAGACTAAAGAATATATATATCACTTTATGGAAAACAAAGTAGATCTCAACTGTCTCCAAAGTATGAATACATCCCTGAGTCTCATATACATGTAAATAACAGAAATCAAATGTCAAAATAGTCCCACTGAGAAGTCCCGTCAACCAGGCCACCTAAGCAAAGCCGTCGTGGTACTGCATATATGAGAACTCATCTTGGTCCTCATCATAGTCCGGCTCTGCCTCCTGAATCTCTGCCTCACCTGCATCTAAGACAGGGTCTGGTGGGTGTTGCAAACACCATCCCGTAACGTGGGAGTGAGTAGCTAACTCAGTGGAATAATAGAGCAAGGATTATCATGTTCTCAAATCAATCATGCGATAATAGTAAAGCAGTAAATCAAACAATCCTAATACTGTTGTTAATGTAATATGACATGACATGATGGATGCCCTCACCGACAATCTCCCTCATACGGCACCATCTTACGCCCGCAGCATGCTTTCATCCCACAATGCTCCACATCTTTCAGGCACATCCAATGTGATGGTGATATGATTACCGAGTTATTATTAGTCCATTCAAACAGCAGGATTGGGAAACTAAGGTACTTCCCTTATATCAATCCCAACACAGATCCTGTCTAGGGTCGTCACTCCTAGTAATCTCATACGATATATATTTTGTAGGTCGCTGCAAGGGCTGTTGCTCGCACTCGTTGCACCGCTCCCCCATCACCTTATCAATACAGGCCTACTGTACTCTCACTGCTACGGAAGGGTCGTCGCCTCCCGTAGGCTCAGAATACGCTCGCGGTCACTACAAAGGACTCGTCGCCTGATCAGTGTAGGCTGACAGCAAGAATATAGTGTCCCATACCACCATAATCTGCTCATGAGTCATAGGTACTCACTGGTCACTATGGGGAGGTTTGTGGCCCCAGCGTAGGCCGACAGCTCGACCACGGTGTCCCATACCACCATGCCCGGCTCATGAGTCTTTATATATCAAGGTACCATGGTTGACAGAGTTTACAATGATAAGTTCAGTACCCTAGGTTCAAGCAGTTATGACTCATACAGGGTGAACATACAATGGCCAGTCGGGTTACTTGACGGGCTCGACTAGCACGAGCGCATCTCAAGTCGAACGACATGAAGTGCGTAAAACACCTCGTGTGGCCTAAACACTGCCGCTAACTCCAAAACACGGCTCGCGTTCGTCGACGCGTCGCTCGTGGCAAAGATAAGTCAACCACGGATTTACTCAGCTACCGACTGCCTGGACTAAGTATAGTCCCAAACAGTTATGAATCCACATCAGCAATCATGTAAGAGTAATGAAAATGAAATACAACAATGTGAACATGTTAACACATGTTATAACATACAACTTAAGTAAATCATCTATCACATGCATTTCATACATATAATGAAATCATGCACATAGCCAACATGTAGGAAATCATTTACATCAACATATCATTTGAGAATTCAATCTCAAACTAATTCATAACACCATTTAATTCAATATATACTAATACAAACATTTATACAAACACTTATACTACACACTTAAGTCTATATATAGTATGTCGACTCAAAGTGCGCACTTAGGCGAATCTCTTCGCCAAACTAATTATGCACGCATTCCTAATACCCTAATGCGACAAGAAGCCATGTCAATCACATCAGCAAAATATGGATGAAAACCGTACTTCCTACAAATGACTAAAATGCCCTAAATCTCATATTTTTCGTCTACTTACGAAACAGGAAATGGACGGCATGTTGTACATGTCAAACGGCGTTGCCGTCGATAATCTACTATTAAACGACATTGAAAGCGCTGGAAACAGTCAATCAAAGTGTCTAAAATCCGCACCTTTTCTCCTATAAGTGTATTGATTCGAACGGAGCGTGTACGCTTCGTCTACGGCGAACCGGGAACCTATTTTACAAGATCCATAAGCTACCATGCTAAGGAAACGACGGAACCTCAAATCAGCAAGTATTTGGGGTATTTGCTTACCTAGAATCGCGGCGAAATCGCCGGGAAAGTGATTGAGGCGCGTTGCTTAAGCACGTGCAACAGGTAGCACAAGCAGCAGGAAATTCTCTCCCACTCTCTCTCACAAACTCTCACCTTTTCTCTCACACCAGCTAGGATTTCTAGCAAATTCGGATGGGTCAGAGAAGTGAGGGTTTAAGCCCCTTTTATAACCTAAAACTTGCCCGAAATAGGTTTGGGAACAATGTTTACTTGATGCCTAACCAAATCGGGGCTGTTTCGGTCCAAAAAGACATTTCTGGTGGTCCCCTGGCCGAATGCCATCGGACTTAAGCTCATGCACGTCAGATGTCCCTCACATCCCATTTTTAGACTAGTAGTGTTCGTAGATCGCATGTGGCGATCCAGTTTCAGTTCAGCGGTTACCGCACGTAGATCAGGCCTACAAGTCTCATGATATGAAATAGAAATTTTTCCTGATCTGAGGGTGTTGTTTGGCTGAATTCTGACGGTCAGAATGCTTAATAATAACGCGTCAAGTCGTGTGCCAGATTTGAATTTCAAATTCCAAATCTAACCCTATTCTCACTCTCTTCACTCCATGCTCAATGAAATAGCCTGCGAATATCGGTTGGACTTGATTTTCGAAATGATTGTCAAGTCCAGCTAGGCGGTTATAACAGTCTAAGATTGTAGGTATCGGACTTTCGACGCGCGGTCTAGATCCAATACAAAGTTTCAAAGAGGTCCTGAGAACAAACCAGCTTAGAGTTTGATCCGAGGTTTTAGAGTATTATAGCGTCATTGGTTCTACTCGCTTTGGGTCTTGTGAAACGTATTTAAAGTGATCAGGGACTATTTCCCAGCTACTCTAGCGTTGCGTTAGCTAACTTACACTTATTTTCTAAAGAAATTAATCCTTCGCGATTTCTGGTCGAGTTGGTACTCGAGTCCAAGTATGGATTTTTCCAGGGCGTTACAAACGTACACGCCTATAACTCCATCGTTTAACGTCGGATTGGGTTGATTTTTGGTCATCGGGATGGTAATTTAGTGCTCTTTGATTCTTAACTGGAATTGTCGTATTTCAAGACCATTTAGGCATCCGTAAGTGAGATCACATTCGTTGGTCCTGAATGTTTCCTTCATCTCCTTGTCCAATAGTAACCCTCATAACTCTCCCTTCAGATGTCGAATTTGGACTATTTCAGGTCATTGGAATGGTAACATGTCAAGCTTCTAAATGAGACCAGAATTGCCTAATTCTGGGACTGTTCAATATCCAAAAAGCACGTTGGAACTCTTCAATCTTCATTTTTCATTTTGGATTATTAATCTTTCCAAATTACGCGATCCAATGTACATGCCCGTAACTACATCGTTTGATGTCTTATTGGGTTAATTTTTGATCAACTGGAAGGTAATTTAGTGCTCTTTCATTCTTGACTGGAATCGTCCTATTCCGATAAGATTTGGACATCCGTAAGTGAGATCGCATTCGTCGGTCCTGAATGTTTTCTTCATCTCCTTGTTCAATAGTAACCCTCACAACTCCCTCTTAAGAGTTCAAATTTACACTATTTCAGGTCATTGGAATGCTAACCTTTCAAGCTTCGAAATGGGATTGGAATTGCCTAATTCAGAGACCATTCGATATCCCAAAAGCTCGTTGTAACACTTCAATCATCATTTTTCAATATGGATTGTTAATCTTTCCAAATCGCGCGATCCAGTAGCGACGCACATAACTCCATCATTTGATGTCGGATTGAGTCAAATTTTGATCATCTGAAAGGTACTTTAGTGGTCTTTCAATCCTGACTATAATCGTCGTATTTGGAGACCACTTGGGCATCTGTAAGTGGGATCGCAGTCATCGGTCCCTTAATGTTTCCTTCATCTCCTTGTACAATAGTAACCCTCATAACACTTTCTTCAAAGGTCGAATTTAGACTATTTCAGGTCATTGGAATGGTAACAAGTCAAGCTTCCAAATGGGACCATAATTGCCTAATTCAAAGACCATTCGATATCCCAAAAGCACGTTGGAACTAATCGATCGTCATATTTCAAAATGGAATGTTAGTCTTTCCAAATCGCGTGATCCAAGGAGACACCAATAACATTATCGTTTGTTGTCAGATTGGGTCAATTTTTGATCATCTGAAAGGTACTTTAGTGCTCTTTCATTCCTGACTGGAATTGTCGTATTCCAAGACCATTTGGGCATCCGTAAGTGGGATCGCAGTCGTTGGTCCAGAATGTTTCCTTCATCTCCTTATCCAATAGTAACCCTCATAACTCTCTCTTCAGAGGTCGAATTTAGACTATTTCAGGTCATTGGAATGGTAACTTGTCAAGCTTCCAAATGGGACAAGAATTACCTAATTTTGAGACCGTTTGATATCTCAAAAGCACGTTGGAACTCTTCGATCGTCATTTTTCAATATAGTGTTAATGTTTCCAAATTGCGCGATCCAATGGAGATGCCCATAACTCCATCGTCAATGTATCCGGCTCAGACCCACTACACAACCTTTCTTCTGTGATGGCCCAACCACCTACAACGAAATGTGATCACATTTCCTTTGGAAAATGGCGAGGACTTAAAGCCAGTAGAGAATTAGACATCTTGTCACCAACTCATAACTGCCCCTGAACTCAACCACAATAGAGATTAGACTTATCTCTATCACCATAGATACCAATGCCATAGAACTCATCATTAGCAAAGGAAAACCAATATAATGAGAGGTTTTTTCTATTTTATGTCAAGGATAACCCCTAAGTTGCGCCTCATTCCGATATACGGATCGATGCATAGATTCTTGAACCTTAAGTAGAACTAAGTTTTAAGGGGGGTAGAACGTATCGAGTCCAATCCAGTTAGGTCAGCCAATGCAACCATTCGATCAGAGTGGCACAGCGGAAGTGTGTTTGGCCTCTTCCCCACTGGCCCAGGATCGAAACATTTAATTTAGGTTATACGTATGGTTAAGTCATTAAATAGGATTGACCCTTCCTTAGAATGTCAATACTGAAGTCTTGCTAGATACTCCTTACCCTTCGCCAATTTCGGGGATGAAATTGTGTTTTAAGGGGGGTAGATTGTAACACCCCGAATTTTTACCAACCTGGGATTAGACGTCCTTAGGCAATGGGTCAACCAAAACACCTGGGTAACCGCTCAAAACCCAATTCCATAGCCAAAGAAATCACTTAGGATTAATTCCTTTAGAAACTAAGCATAAGTTAGCTAGCGCTACGCTAGAGTAGCTGTTAAATTGTCCCTGATCGCTTTAAATACATTCTACACGACCCAAAACTTGTAGAACCAATGATGCTATAATATCCTAAAACCTTGGATCAAACTCTAAACCCGTTTGCTCTCGAGAACTCTTTGAAACTTTATATTGGATCAAGACCGCGCATCGAAAGTCCGATACCTACAATCTTAGACCGTTATGACTGATTAGCTGGACTTGACAACCGTTTCAAAAATCAAGGCCAACCGACGTTCAGAGGCTATTTCATTGAGCTTGGAGTGAAGAGAGTGAGAATAGAGTTAGATTTGGAAATTTTAATTCAAATCTGGCACATGACTTGGCGTGTTATTATTAAGCATTCTGACCATCAGAATTCAGCCAAATTACACCCTCGGATCAAAAAAAATTTCTCTTTCATATCACGAGACTTGTAGACCTGATCTAGGTGCGATGACCGCTGAACTGAAACTGGACCGCCACGTACGATCTGGGAACTCTACCGGTCTGAAAACTTGATGTGTACTAGATCCACTATGCATGAGCTTAAGTCCGACCGCGTTTGGCCAGGAGACCTCCAGAAATGCTCTTTTGGACCAGAACAACCCCGATTTGGTTATAACCCAAGTAAACCTTGTTCCCAAGTCTATTTTGGGAAGGTTTTAGGCTATATAAGGGCCTTAAACCCTCTCATTTCTCTCTCATCCGAATTTGGTTAAAACACTAGATTGAGAGAGAGAAAAAGAGAGAGAAAAAGTGTGGGAGAGATTCTCCGGCCACTTGCTGCAGCTTTTGCACGTACCGAAGCATCGCATTCGGATCTCTTTTTCGGAGATTCCAACACACTTCTAGGTAAGGAAAACCTTCAACACTTGATGATTTAAGCTTCCGTCAATTCCATTAGCGATGTAGCTTATGTAGCTTGTATATTAGGTTGTCTGATCGCCGTAGACGAAGCGTATACGCTCCGTTCGGAACGATACACATCTAAAGTGAAAGGTGCGGATTTTAGACACTTTGATTGGCTGTTTTCAACGATTTCAATGTCGTTTAATAGTAGATTATCGACGGCAACGCCGTTTGACATGTACAACATGTTATCCGTTTCCTGTTTCGTAAACATAGGAAAAATATGAGATTTAGGGCATTTTAGTCATTTGTAGGAAATACTGTATACATCCATATTTTGCTAAAATAGTTGACATGGCTTTTTGTCGCATTAGGATATTAGGAATGCGTGCATAATTGGTTTGGCGAAGAGATTCGCCCAAAGGCGCACTTTGAGTCGACATACACTATGTAGACTTAAGTGTGTAGACTAAGTGTTTGTATGAATGTTTGTATTAGTATGTATTGAGTATATGGTGTTATGAAATAGTTTTGAGATTGAATTTTCAAGTAATATGCTGATGTAAATGATTTCCATCATGTTAGCAATATGTAGGGATTACATTGTATGTATGAAATGCATGTGTTGAATGAATTGCTTAAGTTGTATGTTATAACATGTGATAACATGCTTTTATTGTTGTATTGCATTTCAATTACTCTCACATGATTATTGATGTTGATTTATAAATTTTTAGGACTATGCTTAGTCCAGGCAGTCGGTAACAGAGAAAATTCGTGGCTGGCTTGTATCTGCCACAAAGGACGCGTCGATGAATGCGAGTCGTGTTTTGAGTTGGCAGCAGTGGTTACGCCACACAGTGTTTGATGCACTTCATGTCGTTCAGCTTGAGATGCGCTCGTGCTATTCGAGCCCGTCAAGTAACCCGACTCGCCATTGAATGTTCACCCTGTATGAATCATAACTTCTTGAACCTAGGGTACTGAACTTACCGTTGGAAACCTTGTTAATCATGGTACCTTGATCCACAAAGACTCATGAGCCGGGCATGGTGGTATGGGACACCGTGGTCGAGCTATCGGCCTACGCTGGGGCCACAAACTTCTCCGTAGTGACCAGTGAGCACCTATGACTCGTGAGCAGATTATGCTGGTATGGGACACTATATTCTTGCTGTCGGCCTACAATGATCAGGCGATGAGCCCTTTGTAGTGACCGCGAGCGTATTCTGAGTCTACGGGAGGCGACGACCCTTCTGTAGCAATGAGAGTACAGTAGGCCTGTATTGATAAGGTGATGGGGGAGCGGAGCAACGAGTGCATGCAACAGCCCTGTCAGCCCATGCAACGACCTATAAATATAACATCGTATGAGATTACTAGGAGTGACGACCCTAGACAGGATCTGTGTTGGGATTGATATAAGGAAGGTACCTTAGTTTCTCAATATTGCTGTATGAAAAGGACTAATAATAACTTGGTAATCATATCACCATCACATCGCATGTGCCTGAAAGATGTGGAGCAATGTGGGAAGAAAGCATGCCGCGGGTGTAAGATGGTGCCGTATGAGGGAGATCCTCGGTGAGGGCATCCATCATGTCACATCATATTGCAGTAACAAAAGTATTTAGGAATGTTTGATTAATTACTTTACTATTATCGCATGAGTGATTTGAGAACATGCTAATCTCTGCTCTATTATTCCACTGAGTTGATCACTGACTCCCACGTTACGGGACGGTGTTTTCGGACACCCACCAGTCCCTATTTTAGTTGTAGATGATGGCGCTACTTGTGAAGCGGAGCCAGACTTGATGATGATGAGGAGGATCCCTCCTTTATGCGTGTTCTGATCGACGGGATTACAGGGAGATTCATTAAATGCCATGACACTTGTCATTTTATATTTTCAGAGAAATCATGTATATTCTTTCTTTCTATTTTGAGGTATACATGTATATGTTTAACCTGGTAACATGTTCACACTCTGGAGACTTCCCATCAATTATATATTATATGTATGTATCACAGTTTTTCGCTTGCTAATTTAACGGTCTCTAGAGTATGATAAGATGTTTTGGATTAATCCCAATCTTGTTTAATGACTTTTTATAGACAACATGCATCTAACATTATCTATGTTGCATAAATAACATTCTGGAACTCGGGAGTGGAGTTTTTATCCGACCCCCGATTTTTGGGATGCTACACTTGTCAAGCTTCCAAATGAGTCCCGAATTGCCAAATTCAGACACTGTTCGGTATCCCAAAAGCACAATGGAACTCTACAATCATCATTTTACAATATGGACTGTTAATCTTTCCAAATCAAGTGATCCAACGTACACGCCTATAACTCCATCGTTTGATGTCGGATTGGGACAATTTTTGGTCATCTGGATGGTAATTTGGTGCTCTTTGATTCCTAACTGGAATCGTCGTATTTCAAGACCATTTGGGCATCCGTAAGTGAGATCACATTCGTTGTTCCTGAATGTTTCCTTCATCTCCTTGTCCAATAGTAACACTCATAACTCTGCCTTTAGATGTCAAATTTGGACTATTTCAGGTCATTGGAATGGTAACATGTCAAGCTTCTAAATGAGACCAGAATTGCCTAATTCCGGGACTGTTCGATATCCAAAAAGCACGTTGGAACTCTTCAATCTTCATTTTTCATTTTGGATTGTTAATCTTTCCAAATTACGTGATCCAACGTACATGCCCGTAACTCCATCGTTTGATGTCTTATTAGGTTGATTTTTGATCAACTGGAAGGTAATTTAGTGCTCTTTCATTCTTGACTGGAATCGTCCTATTCCGATAAGATTTGGGCATCCGTAAGTGAGATCGCATTCGTCGGTCCTAAATGTTTCCTTCATCTCCTTGTTCAATAGTAACCCTCATAACTCCCTCTGAAGACTTCGAATTTACACTATTTTAGGTCATTGGAATGCTAACCTTTCAAGCTTCGAAATGGGATTGGAATTGCCTAATTCAGAGACCATTCGATATCCCAAAAGCTCGTTGTAACACTTCAATCGTCATTTTTCAATATGGATTGTTAATCTTTCCAAATCGCGCGATCCAATAGCGACGCACATAACTCCATCATTTGATGTCGGATTGAGTCAAATTTTGATCATCTGAAAGGTACTTTAGTGGTCTTTCAATCCTGACTATAATCGTCGTATTTGGAGACCACTTGGGCATCTGTAAGTGGGATCGCAGTCGTCGGTCCCTTAATGTTTCCTTCATCTCCTTGTACAATAGTAACCCTCATAACACTTTCTTCAAAGGTCGAATTTAGACTATTTCAGATCATTGGAATGGTAACAAGTCAAGCTTCAAAATGGGACCGGAATTGCCTAATTCAAAGACCATTCGAGATACCAAAAGCACGTTGGAACTAATCGATCGTCATTTTTAAAAATGGAATGTTAGTCTTTTCAAATCGCGTGATCCAAGGAGACACCAATAACATTATCGTTTGATGTCGAATTGGGTCAATTTTTGATCATCTGAAAGGTACTTTAGTGCCCTTTCATTCCTGACTAGAATTGTCGTATTCTAAGACCGTTTGGGCATCCCTAAGTGGGATCGCAGTCGTCGGTCCAGAGTGTTTCCTACATCCCATTGTCCAATAGTAACCCTCATAACTCTCTCTTCAGAGGTCGAATTTAGACTATTTCAGGTCATTGGAATGGTAACTTGTCAAGCTTCCAAATGGGACAAGAATTACCTAATTTTGAGACTGTTTGATATCCTAAAAGCACGTTGGAACTCTTCAATCGTCATTTTTCAATATAGTGTTAATGTTTCCAAATTGCGCGACCCAACGGAGATGCCCATAACTCCATCGTTTTATGTTGTATTGGGTCGAGTTTTGGTCAACTGAAAGGTCTTTAGTGCTCTTTCATTCATGACAGGAATCATCATATTTCGAGACAATTGGGGCATCCGTGAGTAGGATCGCAGTCGTCGGTCGAGAATGTTTCCTTCTCCTTGTCCAATAGTAACCCTCATAACTCTCCTATCAGAGGTCGATTTTAGACTATTTCAAGTCATTAGAATGGTAACTTGTCAAGCTTCTACATGGGATAAGAATTGCCTAATTCAGAGACCGTTCGATATCCCAAAAGCACGTTGAAACTCTTCGGTCATCATTTTCTAATATGTATTGTTAATCTTTTCATATCACGCGATCCAACGGAGATGCCCATAACTCCATTGTTTGACGTCAGATTACGTCCATTTTTACTCGTCTGGAAGTTAATTTACTGCTCTTTCATTCTTGACTGGAATCATCTTATTTCGTGACCGTTTGGGCATCCGTTAGTGCGATTGTAGTCGACGGTCCTGCATGTTTCCTTCTTCTCCTTGTCCAATAGTAACCCTCATAACTCTCTCTTCAGAGGTCGAATTTAGACTATTTCATGTCATTGGAATGGTAACTTTTTAGGCTTTCAAATGGGATCAGAATTGCCCAATTCAGAGACCATTCGATATCCCAAAAGCACGTTGGAACCCTTCGATCGTCATTTTTCAATATGGATTGTTAATATTTCTAAATCGCGCGATCCAATGGAGACGCCCATAACTCCATCGTTTGATGTCGGATTGGGTTAATTTTGGGTCATCCGAAAGGTACTTTAGTACTCTTTCATTCCTAACTAGAATTGTCATATTCCCAGACCATTTGGCCATCCGTAAGTGGGATCGCAGTCGTCGGTCCAGAATGTTTCCTTCATCTCCTTATCCAATAGTAACCCTCCTCTTCAGAGCTTGAATTTAGACTATTTCAGTTCATTGGAATAGTAACTCTTCAAGCTTCCAAATGCGATCAGAATTGCCTAATTCAGAGACCGTTCGATATCCCAAAAGAACGTTGGAACTCTTTCGGTCATCATTTTTCAATATGGATTATTAATCATTCCAAATCGGGCGATCCAACGGAGATGCCCATAACTCCATCATTTGAGGTCGAATTAGGTCAAATTTGGTCATCTGAAAGGTACTTTAGTGCTTTTTCATTCCTGACTGGAATCGTCATATTCCGAGACTATTTGGGCACCTGTAAGTGGGATCGCAGTCATCGGTCCTGAATGTTTCCTTCATCTCCTTGTCCAATAGTAACCCTCATAAATCTCTCTTTAGAGGTTGAATTTAGACTATTTTATGTCATTGGAATGGTAACTTGTCAAGCTTCTAAATGGGACAAGAATTGCCTAATTTAGAGACCGTTCAATATCCCAAAAGCATGTTGGAACTCTTCGATCGTCATTTTTCAATATGAATTGTTTATCTTTCCAAATTGCGTGATCCAACGGAGACACACATAACTCCATTGTTTGACTTCAGATTGGGTCAATTTTTGGTCATCTAAAAGCTACTTTAGTGCTCTTTCATTCCTGACTAGATTCATCCTATTCCGAGACTATTTGGGCATCCGCAAGTGGGATCGCAGTCGTCCGTCTAGAATTTTTCCTTCATCTCCTTGTCCAATAGTAACCTTCATAACACTCTCTTCAGAGGTCGAATTTAGACTATTTCAGGTCATTGGAATGGTAACTAGTCAACCTTCCAAATGGGATAAGAATTTCCTTTTTCAGAGACCGTTTGATATCCCAAAAGCACGTTGGAACTCTTCAATTGTCATTTTTCAACATGGATTGTTAATCTTTCGAAATCACACGGCCAACGGAGACACCCACAACTCCATCAATTGATGTCGGATTGGGTCAATTTTTGTTCATCAGAAAGTTACTTTAGTGCTCTTTTAATCCTGAGTAGAATCTTCATATTCTGAGACCACTTGGGCATCCATAAGTGGAATCGCAGTCGTCGGTCCAGAATGTTTCTTTCATCTCCTTGTCTAATAGTAACCCTTATAACTCTCTGTTCAGAGGTCGATTTTAGACTATTTTAGGTCATTAGAATTATAGCTTGTCTAGCTTCCAAATGAGTCCCGAATTGCCAAATTCAGACATTGTTCGATATCCCAAAAGCACATTGGAACTCTACAATCATCATTTTACAATATGGACTGTTAATCTTTCCAAATAAAGTGATCCAACGTACACGCCTATAACTCCATCGTTTGATGTCGGATTGGGTCGATTTTTGGTCATCGGGATGGTAATTTAGTGCTCTTTGATTCCTAACTGGAATCATTGTATTTCAATACCATTTGGGCATCCGTAAATGAGATCACATTCGTTGGTCCTGAATGTTTCCTTCATCTCCTTGTCCAATAGTAATCCTCATAACTCTCCCTTCAGATGTCGAATTTGGACTATTTCAGGTCATTGGAATGGTAACATGTCAAGCTTCTAAATGAGACCAGAATTGCCTAATTTTGGGACTGTTCGATATCCAAAAAGCACGTTGGAACTCTTTAATCTTCATTTTTCATTTTGAATTGTTAATCTTTCCAAATTACGTGATCCAACGTACATGCCCGTAACACCATCGTTTGATGTCTTATTGGGTTGATTTTTGATCAACTGGAAGGTAATTTAGTGCTCTTTCATTCTTGACTGGAATCGTCCTATTCCAATAAGATTTGGGCATCCGAAAGTGAGATCGCATTCGTTGGTCCTGAATGTTTCCTTCATCTCCTTCTTCAATAGTTACCCTCATAACTCCCTCTTAAGAGTTCGAATTTACACTATTTCAAGTCATTGGAATAGTAACCTTTCAAGCTTCGAAATGGGATTGGAGTTTCCTAATTCAGAGACCATTCGATATCCCAAAAGCCCGTTGTAACACTTCAATCGTCATTTTTCAATATGGATTATTAATCTTTCCAAATCGCGCGATCCAATAGCGACGCACATAAGTCCATCATTTGATGTCGGATTGAGTCAAATTTTGATCATCTGAAAGGTACTTTAGTGGTCTTTCAATCCTGACTATAATCATCGTATTTGGAGACCACTTGGGCATCTGTAAGTGGGATCGCAGTCATCGGTCCCTTAATCTTTCCTTCATCTCCTTGTACAATAGTAACCCTCATAACACTTTCTTCAAAGGTCAAATTTAGACTATTTCAGGTCATTGGAATGGTAACAAGTCAAGCTTCCAAATGGGACCAGAATTGCCTAATTCAAAGACCATTCGATATCCCAAAATTACGTTCGAACTAATCGATCGTCATTTTTCAAAATGGAATGTTAGTCTTTCCAAATCGCTTGATCCAAGGAGACACCAATAACATTATCGTTTGATGTCGGATTGGGTCAATTTTTGATCATCTGAAAGGTACTTTCGTGCTCTTTCATTCCTGACTGTAACTGTCGTATTCCAAGACCGTTTGGGCATCCGTAAGTGGGATCGCAGTCGTCGGTCCAGAATGTTTCCTTCATCTCCTTGTCCAATAGTAACCCTCATAGCTCTCTCTTCAGAGGTCGAATTTAGACTATTTCTGGTCATTGGAATGGTAACTTGTCAAGCTTCCATATGGGATAAGAATTACCTAATTTTGAGACCGTTTGATATCCCAAAAGCACGTTGGAACTCTTCGATCGTCATTTTTCAATATAGTGTAAATGTTTCCAAATTGCACAACCCAACGGAGATGCCCATAACTCCATCGTTCGATGTTGTATTAGCTCGATTTTTGGTCAACTGAAAGGTCTTTAGTGCTCTTTCATTCTTGACAGGAATCATCGTATTCCGAGATAATTGGGGCATCTGTGAGTAGGATCGTGGTCGTCGATCGAAAATGTTTCCTTCTTCTCCTTGTCCAATAGTAACCCTCATAACTCTCCCATCAGAGGTCGATTTTAGACTATTTTAAGTCATTGGAATGGTAACTTGTTAAGCTTCTAAATGGGACAGGAATTGCCTATTTCAGAGACAGTTCGATATCCCAAAAGCACGTTGGAACTCTTCGGTCATCATTTTCTAATATGTATTGTTAATCTTTTCAAATCACGCGATCCAACAGAGACGCCCATAACTCCATTGTTTGACGTCAGATTACATCCATTTTTACTCATCTGGAAGTTAATTTACTGCTCTTTCATTCTTGACTGGAATCGTCTTATTTCGTGACCATTTGGGCATCCGTTAGTGCGATTGTAGTCGACGGTCCTGCATGTCTCCTTCATCTCCTTGTCCAATAGTAACCCTCATAACTCTCTCTTCAGAGGTCGAATTTAGACTATTTTAGGTCATTGGAATGGTAACTTTTTAGGCTTTCAAATGGGATCAGAATTTCCCAATTCAGAGACCATTCGATATCCCAAAAGCACGTTAGAACTCTTCGATCGTCATTTTTCAATATGGATTGTTAATATTTCCAAATTGTGCGATCCAATGGAGACGCCCATAACTCCATCGTTTGATGTCAGATTGGGTTAATTTTGGGTCATCTGAAAGGTACTTTGGTACTCTTTCATTCCTAACTAGAATCGTCGTATTCCTAGACCATTTGGCCATCCGTAAGTGGGATCGCAATCGTCGGTCCAGAATGTTTCCTTCATCTCCTTGTCCAATAGTAACCCTCATAACTCTCTCTTCAGAGCTCGAATTTAGACTATTTCTAGTCATTGGAATGGTAACTCTTCAAGCTTCCAAATGGGATTAGAATTGCCTAATTCAGAGACCGTTCGATATCCCAAAAGAACGTTGGAACTCTTCGGTCATCATTTTTCAGTATGGATTATTAATCATTCCAAATCGGGCGATCCAATGGAGACGCCCATAACTCCATCGTTTGATGTCGAATTAGGTCAATTTTTGTTCATCTGAAAGGTACTTTAGTTCTCTTTCGTTCCTGACTAGAATCATCATATTTCGAGACTATTTGGGCACCTGTAAGTGGGATCGCAGTCATCGGTCCTGAATGTTTCCTTCATCTCCTTGTCCAATAGTAACCCTCATAACTCTCTCTTCAGAGGTCGAATTTAGACTCTTTTATGTCATTGGAATGCTAACTTGTCAAGCTTCTAAATGGGATAGGAATTGCCTAATTTAGAGACCGTTCAATATCCCAAAAGCATGTTGGAACTCTTCGATCGTCATTTTTCAATATGGATTGTTAATTTTTCCAAATTGCGTGATCCAACGGAGACACACATAACTCCATTGTTTGACTTCAGATTGGGTCAATTTTTGGTCATCTAAAAGTTACTTTAGTGCTCTTTCATTCCTGACTAGATTCATCCTATTCTGAGATTATTTGGGCATCTGCAAGTGGGATCGCAGTCGTCCATCTAGAATTTTTCCTTCATCTCCTTGTCCAATAGTAACCCTCATAACTCTCTCTTTAGAGGTCGAATTTAGACTATTTCAGGTCATTGGAATGGTAACTTTTTAGGCTTTCAAATGGGATCAGAATTGCCCAATTCAGAGACCATTCAATATCACAAAAGTACGTTGGAACTCTTCGATCGTCATTTTTCAATATGGATTGGAATGGTAACATGTCAAGCTTGTAAATGAGACTAGAATTACCTAATTCCGGGACTGTTCGATATCCAAAAAGCACGTTGGAACTCTTCAATCTTCATTTTTCATTTTGGATTGTTAATCTTTCCAAATTACGCGATCCAACGTACATGCCCGTAACTCCATCGTTTGATGTCTTATTGGGTTGATTTTTGATCAACTGGAAGGTAATTTAGTGCTCTTTCATTCTTGAATGGAATCGTCCTATTCCGAAAAGATTTGGGCATCCGTAAGTGAGATCACATTCGTCGGTCCTGAATGTTTGCTTCATCTCCTTGTTCAATAGTAACCCTCATAACTCCCTCTTAAGAGTTCGAATTTACACTATTTCAGGTCATTGGAATGGTAACCTTTCAAGCTTCCAAATGGGATTGGAATTGCCTAATTCAGAGACTATTCGATATCCCAAAAGCTCGTTGTAACACTTCAATCGTCATTTTTCAATATGGATTGTAAATCTTTCCAAATCGCGCGATCCAATAGCGACACACATAACTCCATCATTTGATGTCGGATTGTGTCAAATTTTGATCATCTGAAAGGTACTTTAGTGGTCTTTCAATCCAGACTATAATCGTCGTATTTGGAGACCACTTGGGCATCTGTAAGTGGGATCGCAGTCGTCGGTCCCTTAATGTTTCCTTCATCTCCTTGTACAATAGTAACCCTCATAACACTTTCTTCAAAGGTCGAATTTAGACTATTTCAGGTCATTGAAATGGTAAGAAGTCAAGCTTCCAAATGAGACCAAAATTGTCTAATTGAAAGACCATTCGATATACCAAAAGCACATTGGAACTCTTCGATCGTCATTTTTCAATATAGTGTTAATGTTTCCAAGTTGCCGACCCAACGGAGATGCCCATAACTCCATCGTTCGATGTTGTATTGGGTCGATTTTTGGTCAATTGAAAGGTCTTTAGTGATCTTTCATTCCTGACAGGAATCATCGTATTCCGAGATAATTGGGGCATCCGTGAGTAGGATCGCAGTTGTCGGTCAAGAGTGTTTCCTTCTTCTCCTTGTCCAATAGTAACCCTCATAACTCTCCCATCAGAGGTCGATTTTAGACTATTTTAAGTCATTGGAATGGTAACTTTTCAAGCTTCTAAATGGGACGAGAATTACCTAATTTAGAGACCGTTCGATATCCCAAAAGCATGTTGGAATTCTTCTGTCATCATTTTCTAATATGTATTGTTAATCTTTTCAAATCACGCGGTCAAACGGAGACGCCCATAACTCCATTGTTTGACGTCAGATTACGTCCATTTTTACTCATCTGGAAGTTAATTTACTGCTCTTTCATTCTTGACTAGAATCGTCTTATTTCAGACCATTTGGGCATCCGTTAGTGCGATTGTAGTCGACGGTCCTGCATGTTTCCTTCATCTTCTTGTCCAATAGTAACCCTCATAACTCTCTCTTCAGAGGTCGAATTTAGACTATTTCAGGTCATTGGAATGGTAACTTTTTAGGCTTTCAAATGGGATCAGAATTGCCTAATTCAGAGACCATTCGATATCCCAAAAGCACGTTGGAACTCTTCAATCGTCATTTTTCAATATGGATTGTTAATATTTCCAAATCACGCGATCCAATGGAGACGCCCATAACTCCATCGTTTGATGTCAGATTGGGTTAATTTTGGGTCATCTGAAAGGTACTTTAGTACTCTTTCATTCCTAACTAGAATCGTCGTATTCCCAGACCATTTAGCCATCCGTAAGTGAGATCGCAGTCGTTGATCCAGAATGTTTCCTTCATCTCCTTGTCCAATAGTAACCCTCATAACTCTCTCTTCAGAGCTCGAATTTAGACTATTTCAGGTCATTGGAATGGTAACTCTTCAAGCTTCCAAATGGGATCAGAATTGCCTAATTCAGAGACCGTTCGATATCCCAAAAGCACGTTGGAACTCTTCGGTCATCAATTTTCAATATGGATTATTAATCATTCCAAATCGGGCGATCCAGCGGAGACGCCCATAACTCCATCGTTTGATGTTGAATTAGGTCAATTTTTGGTTATCTGAAAGGTACTTTAGTGCTCTTTCATTCTTGACTGGAATCGTCATATTTCAAGACTATTTGGGCACCTGTAAGTGGGATCGCAGTCATCGGTCCTGAATGTTTTCTTCATCTCCTTGTCCAATAGTAACCCTCATAACTCTCTCTTCAGAGGTCGAATTTAGACTATTTTATGTCATTGGAATGGTAACTTGTCAAGCTTCTAAATGGGATAAGAATTGCCTAATTTAGAGACCGTTCAATATCCCAAAAGCATGTTGGAACTCTTCGATCGTCATTTTTCAATATGGATTGTTAATCTTTACAAATTGTGCGATCCAACGGAGACACACATAACTCCATTGTTTGACTTCAGATGGGGTCAATTTTTGGTCATCTAAAAGTTACTTTAGTGCTCTTTCATTCCTGACTAGATTCATCCTATTCTAAGACTATTTGGGCATCCGCAAGTGGGATCGCAGTCGTCCATCTAGAATTTTTCCATCATCTCCATGTCCAATAGTAACCCTCATAACTCTCTCTTCAGAGGTCGAATTTAGACTATTTCAGGTCATTGGAATGGTAACTTTTTAGGCTTTCAAATGGGATCAGAATTGCCTAATTCAGAGACCATTCAATATCCCAAAAGCACGTTGGAACTCTTCGATCGTCGTTTTTCAATATGGATTGTTAATATTTCCAAATCTCACGATCCGCTGGAGACACCCATAACTCCATCATTTGATGTCAGATTGGGTTAATTTTGGATCATCTGAAAGGTACTTTAGTACTCTTTCATTCCTAACTAGAATCGTCGTATTCCCAGACCATTTGGCCATCCGTAAGTGGGATCGCAGTCATCGGTCTAGAATGTTTCCTTCATCTCCTTGTCCAATAGTAACCCTCATAACTCTCTCTTCAGAGCTCGAATTTAGACTATTTCTAGTCATTGGAATGGTAACTCTTCAAGCTTCCAAATGGGATCAGAATTGCCTAATTCAGAGACCGTTCGATATCCCAAAAGCACGTTGGAACTCTTCAGTCATCATTTTTCAATATGGATTATTAATCATTCCAAATCAGGCGATCCAACGGAGACACCCATAACTCCATCGTTTGATGTCGAATTAGGTCAATTTTTGGTCATCTGAAAGGTACTTTAGTGTTCTTTCATTCTTGACTGGAATCGTCATATTCCAAGACTATTTGGGCACCTGTAAGTGGGATCGCAGTCATCGGTCCTGAATGTTTCCTTCATCTCCTTGTCCAATAGTAACCCTCATAACTCTCTCTTCAGAGGTCGAATTTAGACTATTTTATGTCATTGGAATGGTAACTTGTCAAGCTTCTAAGTGGGATAAGAATTGCCTAATTTAGAGACCGTTCAATATCCCAAAAGTATGTTGGAACTCTTCGATCGTCATTTTTCAATATGGATTGTTAATCTTTCCAAATTGCGTGATCCAACGGAGACACACATAACTCCATTGTTTGACTTCAGATTAGGTCAATTTTTAGTCATCTAAAAGTTACTTTAGTGCTCTTTCATTCCTGACTAGATTCATCCTATTCTGAGACTATTTGAGCATCCACAAGTGGGATCGCAGTCGTCCGTCTAGAATTTTTCCATCATCTCCATGTCCAATAGTAACCCTCATAACTCTCTCTTCAGAGGTCGAATTTAGACTATTTCAGGTCATTGGAATGGTAACTTTTTAGGCTTTCAAATGGGATCAGAATTACCCAATTCAGAGACCATTCAATATCCCAAAAGCACGTCGGAACTCTTCGATCGTCATGTTTCAATATGAATTGTTAATATTCCCAAATCACGCGATCCAATGGAGACACCCATAACTCCATCATTTGATGTCAGATTGGGTTAATTTTGGGTCATCTAAAAGGTACTTTAGTACTCTTTCATTCCTAACTAGAATCGTCGTATTCCCAGACCATTTGGCCATCCGTAAGTGGGATCGCAGTCGTCGGTCCAGAATGTTTCCTTCATCTCCTTGTCCAATAGTAACCCTCATAACTCTCTCTTCAGAGCTCGAATTTAAACTATTTCATGTCATTGGAATGGTAACTCTTCAAGCTTCCAAATGGGAATAGAATTGCCTAATTCATAGACCGTTCAATATCCCAAAAGCACGTTGGAACTCTTCGGTCATCATTTTTCAATATGGATTATTAATCATTCCAAATCGGGCGATCCAACGGAGACGCCCATAACTCCATCGTTTGATGTCGAATTAGGTCAATTTTTTGACATCCGAAAGGTACTTTAGTGCTCTTTCATTCCTGACAGGAATCATCATATTCCAAGACTATTTGGGCACCTATAAGTGGGATCGCAGTTATCGGTTCTGAATGTTTCCTTCATCTCCTTGTCCAATAGTAACCCTCATAACTCTCTCTTTAGAGGTCAAATTTAGACTATTTTATGTCATTGGAATGGTAACTTGTCAAGCTTCTAAATGGGACAAGAATTGCCTAATTAGAGACCGTTCAATATCCCAAAAGCATGTTGGAACTCTTCAATCGTCATTTTTCAATATGGATTGTTAATCTTTCTAAATTGCGTGATCCAACGGAGACACACATAACTCCATTGTTTGACTTCAGATTGGGTCAAATTTTGGTCATCTAAAAGTTACTTTAGTGCTCTTTCATTCCTGACTAGATTCATCCTATTCTGAGACTATTTGGGCATCCGCAAGTGGGATCGCAGTCGTCCATCTAGAATTTTTCCTTCATCTCCTTGTCCAATAGTAACCCTCATAACTCTCTCTTTAGGTCGACTTTAGACTATTTCAGGTCATTGGAATGGTAACTTTTTAGGCTTTCAAATGGGATCAGAATTGCCCAATTCAGAGACCATTCAATATCACAAAAGCACGTTGGAACTCTTCGATCATCATTTTTCAATATGGATTGTTAATATTTCTAAATCGCGCGATCCAATGGAGACACCCATAACTCCATCATTTGATGTCAGATTGGGTTAATTTTGAGTCATCTGAAAGGTACTTTAGTACTCTTTCATTCCTAACTGGAATCGTCATATTTCCAGACCATTTGGCCATCCGTAAGTGGGATCGCAGTCGTTGGTCTAGAATGTTTCCTTCATCTCCTTGTCCAATAGTAACCCTCATAACTCTCTCTTCAGAGCTCGAATTTATACTATTTCAGGTCATTGGAATGGTAACTCTTCAAGCTTCCAAATGGGATCAGAATTGCCTAATTCAGAGACCGTTCGATATCCCAAAAGCACGTTGGAACTCTTCAGTCATCATTTTTCAATATAGATTATTAATCATTCCAAATCAGGCGATCCAACGGAGACACCCATAACTCCATCGTTTAATGTCGAATTAGGTCAATTTTTGGTCATCTGAAAGGTACTTTAGTGCTCTTTCATTCCTGACTGGAATCGTCATATTCCAAGACTATTTGGGCACCTGTAAGTGGGATCGCAGTCATCGGTCCTGAATGTTTCCTTCATCTCCTTGTCCAATAGTAACCCTCATAACTCTCTCTTCAGAGGTCGAATTTAGACTATTTTATGTCATTGGAATGGTAACTTGTCAAGCTTCTAAGTGGGATAAGAATTGCCTAATTTAGAGACCGTTCAATATCCCAAAAGTATGTTGGAACTCTTCGATCGTCATTTTTCAATATGGATTGTTAATCTTTCCAAATTGCGTGATCCAACGGAGACACATATAACTCCATTGTTTGACTTCAGATTAGGTCAATTTTTGGTCATCTAAAAGTTACATTAGTGCTCTTTCATTCCTGACTAGATTCATCCTATTCTGAGACTATTTGGGCATCCACAAGTGGGATCGCAGTCGTCCGTCTAGAAATTTTCCATCATCTCCTTGTCCAATAGTAACCCTCATAACTCTCTCTTCAGAGGTCGAATTTAGACTATTTCAGGTCATTGGAATGGTAACTTTTTACGCTTTCAAATGGGATCAGAATTACCCAATTCAGAGACCATTCAATATCCCAAAAGCACGTTGGAACTCTTCGATCGTCATTTTTTAATATGGATTGTTAATATTTCCAAATCGCACGATCCAATGGAGACACCCATAACTCCATCATTTGATGTCAGATTGGGTTAATTTTGGGTCATCTGAAAGGTACTTTAGTACTCTTTCATTCCTAACTAGAATCATCGTATTCCCAGACCATTTGGCCATCCGTAAGTGGGATCGCAGTCGTCGGTCCAGAATGTTTCCTTCATCTCCTTGTCCAATAGTAACCCTCTTAACTCTCTCTTCAGAGCTCGAATTTAGACTATTTCATGTCATTGGAATGATAACTCTTCAAGCTTCCAAATGGGAACAGAATTGCCTAATTCAGAGACTGTCACGCCCCAAACTCGGAAACCGGCCTCACAAAATTCCCGATCGCCGAATCCGGCGCCGACAGCCTCCGTAGAACCCCATTCTCGGCTCCTAGCTCCCATTCGCCAGGTTCCGATCCTGGGATGCTACGAGGAGGATTTTAAATATCAGTTTGATTCGTAATAAGCATAACCAAAGGCATAACCCACAAACAACAACCAAGCACTCCATTACATTTCCACTATGATAAAAAATTTTACAAGTACAATGGGCATAAAGGGAAATACAAGGGTAGATAACAAAAAAACTTCAAAATGATCAGCAACGTGCTCCTGCCTCAGCGCTGTTGTAGTCCAACGTCACCTGCACGCAACGGTCGTGCATAAGCTTACAGAAAGCTTAGAGGGTGGTGAAAGTGTGTGCGTAAGGTAGTAATATGAATGCAATGTCAGAGTAATGCGGAATATGCAGATGGAACCAAAACGTCATGAGCCGTACCAAGGCTATGCAATGCAAGACATGAATGGTATCGGCCATCCCAAGGCCATGCAATGTACAATGCAACTCAAGCATACAGATACTCATCAATGTCCACACGTCAATACAGCTCAAAGTATGGAATATCACCGGGGTCTAGTACACTCTAAACCAGATTGTCGCCACATCGCGCTCAATAAGGTAAGTGGAAGAGACCTCACTATCCGTCTGCCAATATCGGGCGCGACTCGTCGATAGCGGACCCATTCCTCGAGCTGGTCAAACTCAGCCTAGCATTGTCCCCTACACTCGGGCGGGTAAGGCCGTACCCCCTTCCAACCGACCACGACACAGTGGAGAGCACAACCAACTGGTATTCGGCACTCAGTGCTCATCTACCCACTCGGTCTAGACGTTGGAGCAATCTCTTGGTACCATAAGGGTTTAGGGACTTTCACCCAGGGATATCTATAGTACCCCATGTAGATCAAGATTTTCGGTATCCAATCCTGCCAACCACGATGCGTCTGTGGAGGCTACAGCCCTGATGTCGCTAGGGCGTACAATAACCATGTCACACAAATGCGGAATGCATGAATCACGCTATCCAGTCATGCAACCAATCCTGCGCATACCGTGCGCTCATGTAGGGCAACACCGCCTAACCGGGAGCCCATAAGCAACCTGCCCGAAGGAAAATGCTATGATCAGACAATTCTCACGTCAAGCATACATATGATGCGTATGATCATGAGTCATGAACATGTTAGAACAAAATGAACTATTTACAATGCAGATGGACCTGGACGGCCTAAATACGATAAGTACGGCCTAGTAATGGGCCCTAAAGAGAGTCATAATGTGGACATCCAACCATCATTACACTCGCAATGTGGACGTCAAACCAACATTGCATCTTAGGCACGATCTTTGTAAACAGCGCTAGATAGACTGTATGGGAATTACACATTACAATGGACCGTAGGTTCATCCCATTGGGCCCTACATATATATCAAATGGGCCATATCTTATGGGCCTTTTATTCATCAGATGGGCCATATAAATGGGCCATACCAATGGGTCTTATGTGCATTGCAATGGGTTAAAACCCGTGGGCCTTGGATTGCATCAATTGGACCTAGTCACATGAGTCTAATATGTATCAAATGGGCCACACAATTGGGCCCCCGAATGCATATCAAATGGGCCTCAACCCAGAGGCCTTATATGAGTCAAATGGGCCTAAATCCCTAGGCCTTAAACGATTCAAATGGGCCCATTCCATGAGCTTGCATGCATATCAAAGTGGGTCTAATCCCATGGGCCCTTTTATAAAAAAAAAAAGGGTTTAGTCCCATAGGTCCTACCATATATCAAATATCCTACTTCCATGGGCTCTAAAATTTCAACAGAAGGGTCCAAGTGCATGGGCCTTGAAGTACATCCAATGGGCCCAGTCCCATAGGCTTACAACACATCAAATGGGTCTAAGCTCTTAGGCCAAAATTGAATCAAATGGGCCTAGCCCATAAGCATTTTATAACTCAAATGGGCCTAGCCCATAGCCCCTTTAAAATTCAAATGGACCTACACCATAGGCCTAGAATGATCTTTTTCGAGTGGATGGACGGCCTGGATGCATCGCCTGACAATGGTGGGGCCCACACGAAGGCGTACAATCGTATACATTATATAATATATAAACTACATATATTATAATATAGGCAATATATACAACATTATATGTAATATATATATAATATAATAATATACGTATGTGGGCCCCATCGTCCAGTGGAGACGGTGAGGGAACAACGCACATCACAGTGGGCGTCACCGTCCACGGACCGTGGACGGTGTGAATAAAATACATAAATCACTGTGGGTCCCACGTATGTGGCCCACCGTGATGTTTATTTGAAATCCAACCCATTCATAAGGTCACTTAGACCTGTATGAAGGGACAGCAAAATTTTTAGCTTGATCCAACACTTCAGTGGGCCTTAAAAAGATCTCAATGGCAGCTACTCCATTCCACTGTTTCCTGTGGTGTGGGCCACCCGAGTTCTGGATCGGACCGAAATTTGGAGGGGGCCCACCTGAGGAGGGGACCCGCCTCACGAACGGTGTGGATTTTAACATATACATCATGGTGGGGCCCACGGCAGCAGCCGTGGGTGGCCGCTGGACGCCCGCCCGCCAACGCGCAGGCCTGCTGCTGCGTCAGTGGCAGTAGGCACTGCCTCTATTCTTTTTTTTTTTTTTTTTTTTTTTTAAATATTACATGTGGGGCCCACACCTTAAAAATCCACACCGCCCGATTAATTCTAGGGCCCAAAACTGCCCTAAAATCTAAGGGGTTGACCTTCAATTGGCGTGAATAAACGACCAGATGGGCCCTAAAAACCTTAGAAGGGTAAAAGTATTGTTTCTTCTGGTATGGCCCGCCTGATCATCGAATTGAACCCATTCCTTGGCTCAACGCCTAAAATGTTATGGGAAAAAGGGTGGACGGCTTGGATCACACTCATACATCAAGGTGGGGCCTGTGCAAGTGGGCCACCAAAAGCCCTCTTTCATTCTTACCTTTTTCTTTCTTTCCTTCCTTAAAAACGTCCAGCGTCCCAGACGCTGGACGGTGTATTATAAAATATATAAATATATTTTTTTGATGATGGTGGGCCCTGATGAAGTGGGCCCCCCACTGATGGGTGGCATGGGAGCAACGGCCAAGGTGGACCCTACTTGAGAAAAATCAAATATCTCAAAGTGTGATCTATTCCAGTGGGCCACACCATCCTTTTTCAATAAATAAAATAAAATAAAATAAAATAAAGTAGAGAGAGAGACATGGAGAGTGGGACACGGCTTGTGATGGAGGGACCCCGTCCTTATGGGCCCTCCCTTGCAATGAAACATACAATAAATGGATCCCTTGCACATGGGACCATTAGAAATGTAGATCAACGGTGGAGATCCATTCTCCACTGATATGGACGGTCTAGATGACCTTTCTAAATGAAAATGGACATCATGATGGGGTCCATAGAGAATGGCCCCATCACGGAACGATCATGATGATCCAAGTGGTCCATCGGCCACAAATAAGGGTCCCAAGTGAGATCCACACCATGGATCGGTGGGCCTCACTTGGTCCACCATAAAAACAAGAAAATCTATCCTATAGAAGCACCCACCGTCCGATCTTCTCGCTCCTAGGGGTTCCTTGGCACCTTGGCTTCAACTTCAACGGTTAGGACGAAGAATGGAGGGTTGAGATGAGAGATTTTGGGGTAGGGAGGTGGGCCACTTAGAGCTTAGGAAGGTTGGAGATTTCCATACGTATGGAACTCTTGGATTTCTTGTTGCTTGGAAGTTTTGGAATGAGAAAGAGAGTAAGAGAGAGAGTGATGTAAAGGGAGAGAGAGAGAGAGTGATGGATGGATGGGTGAGTGATGGTGGTGTAAGAGAAATTTGACTTTTGTGGCTTTTGTGTAAGAGAAGTATGGGAAATGAAGACTTTTGTGGCCTTTTGTGTAAGAGAGGTATGGGTTTGGGAGACTTTTGTGGTTGCTTGGGAAAAGGGATGGAAGTGATGTGTACTTGACATGTGATGGATTGATGGGTGATTGATTGATGGGATTGATGTGATTGATGTGACACATCGTTGAGATTCTCTTAGTTTTCACAACGCGCGGCGTTTTCTCGCACCAAACGTTGGCCCATATCTCTTGATCCGGGTATCGCCTCGGCGCGCGAGTCGCGGTATCGGAACCACGGCGACGGTGCGGTCGCTATGGTATTGGTATCGGGTTGAGTCGACTCGGGTGGTCGGTACATGAATCCAGGTCGCGCGTCGATATTGTTTAAGGGTCGAAAGTTGTCGGAATTCGACCGGTAAGACCGCGGAAGTGTACGGAAAGGTACGGACCAAGATACGGGTCTTACAGAGACCGTTCGATATCCCAAAAGCGCGTTGGAACTCTTCGGTCATCATTTTTCAATATGGATTATTAATCATTCCAAATCGGGCGATCCAACGGAGACGCCCATAACTTCATCGTTTGATGTCGAATTACGTCAATTTTTTGTCATCTGAAAGGTACTTTAGTGCTCTTTCATTCCTGACTGGAATCATCATATTCCAAGACTATTTGGGCACCTGTAAGTGGGATCACAGTCATCGGTTCTGAATGTTTCCTTCATCTCCTTGTCCAATAGTAACCCTCATAACTCTCTCTTCAGAGGTCGAATTTAGACTATTTTATGTCATTGGAATGGTAACTTGTCAAGCTTCTAAATGGGACAAGAATTGCCTAATTTAGAGACCGTTCGATATCCCAAAAGCATGTTGGACCTCTTCGATCGTCATTTTTCAATATGGAATGTTAATCTTTCCAAATTGCGTGATCCAATGGAGACACACATAACTCCATTGTTTGATTTCAGATTGGGTCAATTTTTGGTCATCAAAAAGTTACTTTAGTACTTTTTCATTCCTGACTAGATTCATCCTATTCTGAGACTATTTGGGCATCTGCAAGTGGGATCGCAGTCGTCCATCTAGAATTTTTCCTTCATCTCCTTGTCCAATAGTAACCCTCATAACTCTCTCTTCAGAGGTCGAATTTAGACTAATTCAGGTCATTGGAATGGTAACTAGTCAACCTTCCAAATGGGACAAGAATTTCCTTATTCAGAGACCGTTCGATATCCCAAAAGCACGTTGGAACTCTTCAATCGTCATTTTTCAACATGGATTGTTAATCTTTCGAAATCACACGGCCAACGGAGACACCCATAACTCCATCAATTGATGTCAGATTGGGTCAATTTTTGTTCATCTGAAAGTTACTTTGCTTTTTTATTCCTGAGTAGAATCGTCATATTCCGAGACCATTTGGGCATCCATAAGTGGAATCGCAGTCGTCGGTCCAGAATGTTTCTTTCATCTCCTTGTCTAATAGTAACCCTTATAACCCTCTCTTCAGAGGTCGATTTTAGACTATTTCAGGTCATTAGAATTGTAGCTTGTCAAGCTTCCAAATGAGTCCCGAATTGCCAAATGCAGACACTGTTCGATATCCCAAAAGCACATTGGAACTCTACAATCATCATTTTACAATATGGACTGTTAATCTTTCCAAATCAATTGATCCAACGTACATGCCTATAACTCCATCGTTTGATATCTGATTGGGTCGATTTTTGGTCATCGGGATGGTAATTTAGTGCTCTTTGATTCCTAACTGGAATCGTCGTATTTCAAGACCATTTGGGCATCCATAAGTGAGATCACATTCGTTGGGCCTGAATGTTTCCTTCATCTCCTTGTCCAATAGTAACCCTCATAACTCTCCCTTCAGATGTCGAATTTGGACTGTTTCAAGTCATTGGAATGGTAACATGTCAAGCTTCTAAATGAGACCAGAATTGCCTAATTCTGGGACTATTCGATATCCAAAAAGCACGTTGGAACTCTTCAATCTTCATTTTTCATTTTGGATTGTTAATCTTTCCAAATTACGCGATCCAACGTACATGTCCGTAACTCCATCGTTTGATGTCTTATTGGGTTAATTTTTGATCAACTGGAAGGTAATTTAGTGCTCTTTCATTCTTGACTGGAATCGTCCTATTCCGATAAGATTTGCGCATCCGTAAGTGAGATTGCATTCGTCGGTCCTGAATGTTTCCTTCATCTCCCTATTCCATATTAACCCTCATAACTCCCTCTTAAGAGTTTGAATTTACACTATTTCAGGTCATTGGAATGGTAGCCTTTCAAGCTTCGAAATGGGATTGGAATTGCCTAATTCAGAGACCATTCGATATCCCAAAAGCTCATGTAACACTTCAAACGTCATTTTTCAATATGGATCGTTAATCTTCCAAATCGCACGTTCCAATAGCGACGCACATAACTCCATCATTTGATGTCGGATTGAGTCAAATTTTGATCATCTGAAAGGTACTTTAGTGGTCTTTCAATCCTGACTATAATCGTCGTATATGGAGACCACTTGGGCATCTGTAAGTGGGATCGCAGTCGTCGGTCCCTTAATGTTTCCTTCATCTCCTTGTACAATATTAACCCTCATAACACTTTCTTCAAAGGTCGAATTTAGACTATTTCAGGTCATTGGAATGGTAACAAGTCAAGCTTCCAAATGGGACCGAAATTGCCTAATTCAAAGACCATTCGATATCCCAAAAGCACGTTGGAGCTAATCGATCGTCATTTTTCAAAATAGAATGTTAGTCTTTCCAAATCGCGTGATCCAAGGAGACACCAATAACATTATCGTTTGATGTCGGATTGGGTCAATTTTTGATCATCTGAAAGGTACTTTAGTGCTCTTTCATTCATGACTGGAATTGTCGTATTCCAAGACCGTTTGGGCATCCGTAAGTGGGATCGCAGTCGTCGGTCCAGAATGTTTCCTTCATCTCCTTGTCCAATAGTAAACCTCATAACTCTCTCTTCAGAGGTTGAATTTAGACTATTTCAGGTCATTGGAATGGTAACTTATCAAGCTTCCAAATGGGACAATAATTACCGAATTGCCTAGTTCCGGGACTGTTCGATATCCTAAAAGCACATTGGAACTCTTCAATCTTCATTTTTCATTTTGGATTGTTAGTCTCACCAAATTACGCGATCCAACGTACATGCCCATAATAACTCCATCGTTTGATGTCGCATTGGGTTGATTTTTGATCAACTGGAAGGTAATTTAGTGCTCTTTCATTCTTGACCGGAATCGTCCTATTCGGAGAAGATTTGGGCATCCATAAGTGAGATGGCATTCGTCGGTCCTGAATGTTTCCTTCATCTCCTTGTTCAATAGTAACCCTCATAACTCCCTCTTAAGAGTTCGAATTTACACTATTTCAGGTCATTGGAATGGTAACTTTTTAAGCTTCGAAATGGGATTGGAATTGCCTAATTCATAGACCGTTCGATATCCCAAAAGCTCGTTGTAACACTTCGATCGTAATTTTTCAATATGGATTGTTAATCTTTCCAAATCGCGCGATCCAATAGCGACGCACATAGTCGTATTCTGAGAACATTTGAGCATCGATAAGTCGGATCATAGTCGTCGGTCCTGAATTTTCCTTCATCTCCTTGTCCATTTGCTACCCTCACAACTCACTCTTCAAAAGTCAAATTCAGACTATTTTGATCTCTTTAAAATGGTAACTTGACAAGCTTCCAGATGGAACCAGAATTACCCGATTCGGAGACCGTTAGATATACTAAAAGCATGTTGGTACTCTTCGATCGTCTTTTTTCAATATGGAGAGTAAATCATTTCAAATCGGGCGATCCATTGGAGATGCTCATAACTCCATCGTTTGATGTCGGATTGGGTAAATTTTTAGAGATCTAAAAGGTCCTTTGGTGCTCTTTCATTCCTGACTGGAATCGTCGTATTCTGAGACCATTTGGGCTTCCATAAGTGGGATTGCAGTCGTCGGTACTGAATTGTACTTTATCTCCTTATCCATTACTATGCCTCATTACTCACTCTTCAGAGGACAAATTCAGGCTATTTTGAGCTCATTGAAATGATAACTTGACAAGCTTCTTGATGAGACCAGAATTTCCTAATTCAAAGACCGTTCGATATCCCAAAAGCATGTTGGTACTCTTTGATCGTCTTTTTTCAATATGGAGAGTAAATTATTCCAAATTGCGTGATCCGACAGAGATGCTCATAACTCCATCATTTGAGGTTGGATTTGATCGATGTTTAGTCATCTGAAAGGTCCTTTAGTGCTCTTTCATTCTTGATAGGAATCGTCGTATTCTGAGAACATTTGAGCATCGATAAGTCGGATCATAGTCGTCGGTCCTGAATTTTCCTTCATCTCCTTGTCCATTTGCTACCCTCACAACTCACTCTTCAAAAGTCAAATTCAGACTATTTTGATCTCTTTAAAATGGTAACTTGACAAGCTTCCAGATGGAACCAGAATTACCCGATTCGGAGACCATTAGATATACTAAAAGCATGTTGGTACTCTTCGTTCGTCTTTTTTCAATATGGAGAGTAAATCATTTCAAATCGGGCGATCCATTGGAGATGCTCATAACTCCATCGTTTGATGTCGGATTGGGTAAATTTTTAGAGATCTAAAAGGTCCTTTGGTGCTCTTTCATTCCTGACTGGAATCGTCGTATTCTGAGACCATTTGGGCTTCCATAAGTGGGATTGCAGTCGTCGGTACTGAATTGTACTTTATCTCCTTATCCATTACTATGCCTCATTACTCACTCTTCAGAGGACAAATTCAGGCTATTTTGAGCTCATTGAAATGATAACTTGACAAGCTTCTTGATGAGACCAGAATTTCCTAATTCAAAGACTCCCAAAAGCATGTTGGTACTCTTTGATCGTCTTTTTTCAATATGGAGAGTAAATTATTCCAAATTGCATGATCCGACAGAGATGCTCATAACTCCATCATTTGAGGTTGGATTTCATCGATGTTTAGTCATCTGAAAGGTCCTTTAGTGCTCTTTCATTCTTGATAGGAATCGTCGTATTCTCAGAACATTTGAGCATCGATAAGTCGGATCATAGTCGTCGATCCTGAATTTTCCTTCATCTCCTTGTCCATTAGCTACCCTCACAACTCACTCTTCAAAAGTCAAATTCAGACTATTTTGAGCTCATTAAAATGGTTACTTGACAAGCTTCCAGATGGAACCAGAATTACCTGATTCGGAGACCGTTAGATATACTAAAAGCATGTTGGTACTCTTCGATCGTCTTTTTTCAATATGGAGAGTAAATCATTTCAAATCGGGCGATCCATTGGAGATGCTCATAACTCCATCGTTTGATGTCAGATTGGGTCAATTTTTAGAGATCTAAAAGGTCTGTTGGTACTCTTTCATTCTTGACTGGAATCGTCGTATTCTGAGACCATTTGGGCATCCATAAGTGGGATCGCAGTCGTCGCTACTGAATTGTACTTTATCTCCTTATCCATTACTATGCCTCATAACTCACTCTTCAGAGGTCAAATTCAGGCTATTTTGAGCTCATTAAAATGCTAACTTGACAAGCATCTTGATGAGACCAGAATTGCCTAATTCTGAGACCGTTCGATATCCTAAAAGCATGTTGGTACTCTTTGATCATCTTTTTTCAATATGGAGAGTAATTTATTCCAAATTACGTGATCCAACAGATATGCTCATAACTCCACCATTTGAGGTCGGATTTGGTCGATGTTTAGTCATCTGAAAGGTCCTTTAGTGCTCTTTCATTCTTGATAGGAATCGTCGTATTCTGAGAACATTTGAGCATCGATAAGTGGGATCATTGTCATCGGTCCTGAATTTTCGTTCATCTCCTTGTCCATTAGCTACCCTCACAACTCACTCTTCAAAATTCAAATTCAGACTATTTTGAGCTCATTAAAATCGTAACTTGACAAGCTTCTAGATGGAAACAGAATTACCTAATTCGGAGACTGTTAGATATACTAAAAGCGTGTTGGAACTCTTCGATCGTCTTTTTTCAGTATGGAGTGTAAATCATTTCAAATTGGGCGATCCATTAGAGATGCTCATAACTCCATCGTTTGATGTCGGATTGGGTCAACTTTTAGAGATCTAAAAGGTCCGTTGGTGCTCTTTCATTTCTGACTGGAATCGTCATATTCTGAGACCATTTGGGCTTCCATAAGTGGAAACGCAGTCGTTGGTACTGAATTGTTCTTTATCTCCTTATCCATTACTATGCCTCATAACTCACTCTTCAGAGGTCAAATTAAGGATATTTTGAGCTCATTGCGTTGATTTTTATAAATCTAAAAGGTCCGTTGGTGCTCTTTCATTCCTGACTAGAATCGTCGTATTCTGAGACCATTTGGGCTTTCGTAAGTGGGATCGCAGTCATCGGTACTGAATTGTGTTTTATCTCCATATCCATTACTATGCCTCATTACTCACTCTTCAGAGGTCAAATTCAGGCTATTTTGAGCTCATTGAAATGCTAGCTTGACAAGCTTCTTGATGAGACCAGAATTGTCTACTTCAGAGACCGTTCGATATCCTAAAAGCATGTTGGTACTCTTTGATCGTCTTTTTTCAATATGGAGAGTAAATTATTCAAAATTGCATGATCCAACAGAGATGCTCTTAGCTCCATCATTTGAGGTCAGATTTGTTTGATGTTTAGTCATCTGAAAGGTCCTTTAGTGCTCCTTCATTCTTGATAGGAATCGTCGTATTCTGAGAACACTTGAGCATCGATAAGTGTGATCATAGTCGTCGGTCCTGAATTTTCCTTCATCTCCTTGTCCATAAGCTACCCTCACAACTCACTCTTGAAAAGTCAAATTCAGACTATTTTGAGCTCATTAAAATCGTAACTTGACAAGCTTTCAGATGGAACCAGAATTACCTAATTCGGAGACCGTTAGATATACTAAAAGCATGTTGGTACTCTTCGATCGTCTTTTCTCAATATGGAGTGTAAATCATTTCAAATCGGGCGATCCATTGGAGATGCTCATAACTCCATTGTTTGATGGCGGATTGCGTTGAATTTTATAAATCTAAAAGGTCCGTTGGTGCTCTTTCATTCCTGACTGGAATCGTCGTATTCTGAGACCATTTGGGCTTGCATAAGTGGGATAGCAGTCATCGGTACTGAATTGTGTTTTATCTCCATATCCATTACTATGCCTCATAACTCACTCTTCAGAGGTCAAATTCAAGATATTTTGAGCTCATTGAAATGCTAACTTGACAAGCTTCTTGATGAGACCAGAATTGCCTAATTCAGAGACCGTTAGATATCTTAAAAGCATGTTGGTACTCTTTGATCGTCTTTTTTCAATATGGAGACTAAATTATTCCAAATTGTGTGATCTAACAGAGATGCTCATAACTCCACCATTTGAGGTTGGATTTGATCGATGTTTAGTCATCTGAAAGGTCCTTCAGTGCTCTTTCATTCTTGATTGGAATCGCCGTATTCCGAGAACATTTGAGCATCGATAAGTGGGTTCATAGTCGTCAGTCCTGAATTTTCCTTCATCTCCCTGTCCATTAGCAACCCTCACAACTCACTCTTCAAAAGTCAAATTCAGACTATTTTGAGCTCACTAAATGTCAACTAGACAAGCTTCCAGATGGAATCAGAATTACCTAATTCGGAGACCGTTAGATATACTAAAAGCATGTGGGAACTCTTCGATCGTCTTCTTTCAATATGGAGTGTAAATCATTTCAAATCGGGTGATCCATTGGTGATGCTCATAACTCCATCGTTTCACGTCGGATTGGGTCAATTTTTATAGATCTAAAAGGTCCTTTCGCTTTCATTCCTGACTGGAATCGTCGTATTCTGAGACCATTTGGGCTTCCATAAGTGGGATCGCAGTCGTCGGTACTGAATTGTGCTTTATCTCCTTATCCATTACTATGCCTCACAACTCACTCTTCAGAGGTCAAATTCAGGCTATTTTGAGCTCAATGAAATGCTAACTTGACAAGCTTCTTGATGAGACCAGAATTGCCTAATTCAGTGACCGTTAGATATCTTAAAAGCAGGTTGGTACTCTTTGATCGTCTTTTTTCAATATGGAGAGTAAATTATTCAAAATTGCGTGATCCAACAGAGATGCTCTTAGCTCCATCATTTGAGGTCAGATTTGGTTGATGTTTAGACATCTGAAAGGTCCTTTAGTGCTCCTTCATTCTTGATAGGAATCGTCGTATTCTGAGAACACTTGAGCATCGATAAGTACGATCATAGTCGTCGGTCCTGAATTTTCCTTCATCTCCTTGTCCATAAGCTACCCTCACAACTCACTCTTGAAAAGTCAAATTCAGACTATTTTGAGCTCATTAAAATCGTAACTTGACAAGCTTTCAGATGGAACCAGAATTACCTAATTCGGAGACCGTTAGATATACTAAAAGCATGTTGGTACTCTTCGATCGTCTTTTCTCAATATGGAGTGTAAATCATTTCAAATCGGGCGATCCATTGGAGATGCTCATAACTCCATTGTTTGATGGTGGATTGCGTTGAATTTTATAAATCTAAAAGGTCCGTTGGTGCTCTTTCATTCCTGACTGGAATTGTCGTATTCTGAGACCATTTGGGCTTGCATAAGTGGGATCGCAGTCATCGGTACTGAATTGTGTTTTATCTCCATATCCATTACTATGCCTCATAACTCACTCTTCAGAGGTCAAATTCAGGATATTTTGAGCTCATTGAAATGCTAACTTGACAAGCTTCTTGATGAGACCAGAATTGCCTAATTCAGAGACCGTTAGATATCTTAAAAGCATGTTGGTACTCTTTGATCGTCTTTTTTCAATATGGAGACTAAATTATTCCAAATTGTGTGATCTAACAGAGATGCTCATAACTCCACCATTTGAGGTTGGATTTGATCGATGTTTAGTCATCTGAAAGGTCCTTCAGTGCTCTTTCATTCTTGATTGGAATCGTCGTATTCCGAGAACATTTGAGCATCGATAAGTGGGTTCATAGTCGTCAGTCCTGAATTTTCCTTCATATCCATGTCCATTAGCAACCCTCACAACTCACTCTTCAAAAGTCAAATTCAGACTATTTTGAGCTCACTAAATGTCAACTTGACAATCTTCCAGATGGAATCAGAATTACCTAATTCGGAGACCGTTAGATATACTAAAAGCATGTGGGAACTCTTCGATCGTCTTCTTTCAATATGGAGTGTAAATCATTTCAAATCGGGTGATCCATTGGTGATGCTCATAACTCCATCGTTTCACGTCGGATTGGGTCAATTTTTATAGATCTAAAAGGTCCTTTCTCTTTCATTCCTGACTGGAATCGTCGTATTCTGAGACCATTTGGGCTTCCATAAGTGGGATCGCAGTCGTCGGTACTGAATTGTGCTTTATCTCCTTATCCATTACTATGCCTCATAACTCACTCTTCAGAGGTCAAATTCAAGCTATTTTGAGCTCAATGAAATGCTAACTTGACAAGCTTCTTGATGAGACCAGAATTGCCTAATTCAGAGACCGTTAGATATCTTAAAAGCATGTTGGTACTCTTTGATCGTCTTTTTTCTGTATGGAGACTAAATTATTCCAAATTACGTGATCTAACAGAGATGCTCATAACTCCACCATTTGAGGTTAGATTTGATCGATGTTTAGTCATCTGAAAGGTCCTTTAGTGCTCTTTCATTCTTGATAGGATTCGCCGTATTCCGAGAACATTTGAGCATCGATAAGTGGGTTCATAGTCGTCAGTCCTGAATTTTCCTTCATCTCCATGTCCATTAGCAACCCTCACAACTCACTCTTCAAAAGTCAAATTCAGACTATTTTGAGCTCACTAAATGTCAACTTGACAAGCTTCCAGATGGAATCAGAATTACCTAATTCGGAGACCGTTAGATATACTAAAAGCATGTGGGAACTCTTCGATCGTCTTCTTTCAATATGGAGTGTAAATCATTTCAAATCGGGTGATCCATTGGTGATGCTCATAACTCCATCATTTCACGTCGGATTGGGTCAATTTTTATAGATCTAAAAGGTCCTTTCGCTTTCATTCCTGACTGGAATCGTCGTATTCTGAGACCATTTGGGCTTCCATAAGTGGGATCGCAGTCGTCGGTACTGAATTGTGCTTTATCTCCTTATCCATTACGATGCCTCACAACTCACTCTTCAGAGGTCAAATTCAGGCTATTTTGAGCTCAATGAAATGCTAACCTGACAAGCTTCTTGATGAGACCAGAATTGCCTAATTCAGAGACCGTTCGATATCTTAAAAGCAGGTTGGTACTCTTTGATCGTCTTTTTTCAATATGGAGAGTAAATTATTCAAAATTGCGTGATCCAACAGAGATGCTCTTAGCTCCATCATTTGAGGTCAGATTTGGTTGATGTTTAGACATCTGAAAGGTCCTTTAGTGCTCCTTCATTCTTGATAGGAATCGTCGTATTCTGAGAACACTTGAGCATCGATAAGTACGATCATAGTCGTCGGTCCTGAATTTTCCTTCATCTCCTTGTCCATAAGCTACCCTCACAACTCACTCTTGAAAAGTCAAATTCAGACTATTTTGAGCTCATTAAAATCGTAACTTGACAAGCTTTCAGATGGAACCAGAATTACCTAATTCGGAGACCGTTAGATATACTAAAAGCATGTTGGAACTTTTCGATCGTCCTTTTGAATATGGAGTGTAAATCATTTCAAATCGGGCGATCCATTTGTGATGCTCATAACTCCATCGTTTGATGTCGGATTGGGTCAATTTTTAGAGATCGAAAAGGTCCGTTGATGCTCTTTCATTCCTGACTGGAATCATCGTATTCTGAGACCATTTGGGCTTCCATAAGTGGGATCGCAGTCGTCGGTACTGAATTGTGCTTTATCTCCTTATCCATTACTATGCCTCATAACTCACTCTTCAGAGGTCAAATTCTGGCTATTTTGAGCTCATTGAAATGCTAACTTGACAAGCTTCTTGATGAGACCAGAATTGCCTAATTCAGAGACCGTTCGATATCCAAAAACCATGTTGGTACTATTTGATCGTCTTTTTTCAATATGGAGAGTAAATTATTCCAAATTGTGTGATCCAACAGAGATGCTCATAACTCCATTATTTGAGGTCAGATTTGGTCGATGTTTAGTCATCTGAAAGGTCCTTTAGTGCTCTTTCATTCTTGATTGAAATCGTCGTATTCTGAAAACATTTGAGCATCGATAAATGGGATCATAGTCATCGGTCCTGAATTTTCCTTCATCTCCTTGTCCATTAACAACCCTCACAACTCACTCTTCAAAAGTCAAATTCAGACTATTTTGAGCTCATTAAAATCGTAACTTGACAAGCCTCTAGATGGAAACAGAATTACCTAATTCGGAGACCGTTCGATACACTAAAAGCATGTTGGTACTCTTCGATCGTCTTTTCTCTATATGGAGTGTAAATCATTTCAAATCGGGCGATCCATTGGAGATGCTCATAACTCCATCGTTTGATGGCGGATTGCGTTGAATTTTATAAATCTAAAAGGTCCGTTGGTGCTCTTTCATTCCTGACTGGAATCGTCATATTCTGAGACCATTTGGGCTTTCATAAGTGGGATCGCAGTCATCGGTACTGAATTGTGTTTTATCTCCATATCCATTACTATGCCTCATAACTCACTCTTCAGAGGTCAAATTCAGGATATTTTGAGCTCATTGAAATGCTAACTTGACAAGCTTCTTGATGAGACCAGAATTGTCTACTTCAGAGACCGTTCGATATCCTAAAAGCATGTTGGTATTCTTTGATCGTCTTTTTTCAATATGGAGACTAAATTATTCCAAATTGCGTGATCTAACAGAGATGCTCATAACTCCTTCATTTGAGGTTGGATTTGATCGATGTTTAGTCATCTGAAAGGTCCTTTAGTGCTCTTTCATTCTTGATAGGAATCGCCGTATTCCGAGAACATTTGAGCATCGATAAGTGGGTTCATAGTCGTCAGTCCTGAACTTTCCTTCATCTCCATGTCCATTAACAACCCTCACAACTCACTCTTCAAAAGTCAAATTCAAACTATTTTGAGCTCACTAAATGTCAACTTGACAAGCTTCCAGATGGAATCAGAATTACCTAATTCGGAGACCGTTAGATATACTAAAAGCATGTGGGAACTCTTCGATCGTCTTCTTTCAATATGGAGTGTAAATCATTTCAAATCGGGTGATCCATTGGTGATGCTCATAACTCCATCGTTTCACGTCGGATTGGGTCAATTTTTATAGATCTAAAAGGTCCTTTCCCTTTCATTCCTGACTGGAATCGTCGTATTCTGAGACCATTTGGGCTTCCATAAGTGGGATCGCAGTCGTCGGTACTGAATTGTGCTTTATCTCCTTATCCATTACTATGCCTCATAACTCACTCTTCAGAGGTCAAATTCAGGCTATTTTGAGCTCAATGAAATGCTAACTTGACAAGCTTCTTAATGAGACCAGAATTGCCTAATTCAGAGACCGTTAGATATCTTAAAAGCATGTTGGTACTCTTTGATCGTCTTTTTTCAATATGGAGACTAAATTATTCAAATTGCATGATCCAACAGAGATGCTCTTAGCTCCATCATTTGAGGTCAGATTTGGTTGATGTTTAGTCATCTGAAAGGTCCTTTAGTGCTTCTTCATTCTTGATAGGAATCGTCGTATTCTGAGAACATTTGAGCATCGATAAGTGCGATCATAGTCGTCGGTCCTGAATTTTCCTTCATCTCCTTGTCCATAAGCTACCCTCACAACTCACTCTTGAAAAGTCAAATTCAGACTATTTTGAGCTCATTAAAATCGTAACTTGACAAGCTTTCAGATGGAACCAGAATTACCTAATTCGGAGACCGTTAGATATACTAAAAGCATGTTGGTACTCTTCGATTGTCTTTTCTCAATATGGAGTGTAAATCATTTCAAATCGGGCGATCCATTGGAGATGCTCATAACTCCATTGTTTGATGGCGGATTGCGTTGAATTTTATAAATCTAAAAGGTCCGTTGGTGCTCTTTCATTCCTGACTGGAATCGTCGTATTCTGAGACCATTTGGGCTTCCATAAGTGGGATCGCAGTCGTCAGTACTGAATTGTACTTTATCTCCTTATCCATTACTCTCCCTCATAACTCCCTCTTCTGAGGTCAAATTCAGGCTATTTTGAGCTCATTGACAAGCTAACTTGACAAGCTTCTTGATGAGACCAGAATTGCCTAATTCAGAGACCGTTAGATATCTTAAAAGCATGTTGGTACTCTTTGATCGTCTTTTTTCAATATGGAGACTAAATTATTCCAAATTGTGTGATCTAACAGAGATGCTCATAACTCCACCATTTGAGGTTGGATTTGATCGATGTTTAGTCATCTGAAAGGTCCTTCAGTGCTCTTTCATTCTTGATTGGAATCGTCGTATTCCGAGAACATTTGAGCATCGATAAGTGGGTTTATAGTCGTCAGTCCTGAATTTTCCTTCATCTCCATGTCCATTAGCAACCCTCACAACTCACTCTTCAAAAGTCAAATTCAGACTATTTTGAGCTCACTAAATGTCAACTTGACAATCTTCCAGATGGAATCAGAATTACCTAATTCGGAGACCGTTAGATATACTAAAAGCATGTGGGAACTCTTCGATCGTCTTCTTTCAATATGGAGTGTAAATCATTTCAAATCGGGTGATCCATTGGTGATGCTCATAACTCCATCGTTTCACGTCGGATTGGGTCAATTTTTATAGATCTAAAAGGTCCTTTCTCTTTCATTCCTGACTGGAATCATCGTATTCTGAGACCATTTGGGCTTCCATAAGTTGGATCGCAGTCGTCGGTACTGAATTGTGCTTTATCTCCTTATCCATTACTATGCCTCATAACTCACTCTTCAGAGGTCAAATTCAAGCTATTTTGAGCTCAATGAAATGCTAACTTGACAAGCTTCTTAATGAGACCAGAATTGCCTAATTCAGAGACCGTTAGATATCTTAAAAGCATGTTGGTACTCTTTGATCGTCTTTTTTCTGTATGGAGACTAAATTATTCCAAATTACGTGATCTAACAGAGATGCTCATAACTCCACCATTTGAGGTTAGATTTGATCGATGTTTAGTCATCTGAAAGGTCCTTTAGTGCTCTTTCATTCTTGATAGGATTCGCCGTATTCCGAGAACATTTGAGCATCGATAAGTGGGTTCATAGTCGTCAGTCCTGAATTTTCCTTCATCTCCATGTCCATTAGCAACCCTCACAACTCACTCTTCAAAAGTCAAATTCAGACTATTTTGAGCTCACTAAATGTCAACTTGACAAGCTTCCAGATGGAATCAGAATTACCTAATTCGGAGACCGTTAGATATACTAAAAGCATGTGGGAACTCTTCGATCGTCTTCTTTCAATATGGAGTGTAAATCATTTCAAATCGGGTGATCCATTGGTGATGCTCATAACTCCATCATTTCACGTCGGATTGGGTCAATTTTTATAGATCTAAAAGGTCCTTTCGCTTTCATTCCTGACTGGAATCGTCGTATTCTGAGACCATTTGGGCTTCCATAAGTGGGATCGCAGTCGTCGGTACTGAATTGTGCTTTATCTCCTTATCCATTACGATGCCTCACAACTCACTCTTCAGAGGTCAAATTCAGGCTATTTTGAGCTCAATGAAATGCTAACCTGACAAGCTTCTTGATGAGACCAGAATTGCCTAATTCAGAGACCGTTCGATATCTTAAAAGCAGGTTGGTACTCTTTGATCGTCTTTTTTCAATATGGAGAGTAAATTATTCAAAATTGCGTGATCCAACAGAGATGCTCTTAGCTCCATCATTTGAGGTCAGATTTGGTTGATGTTTAGACATCTGAAAGGTCCTTTAGTGCTCCTTCATTCTTGATAGGAATCGTCGTATTCTGAGAACATTTGAGCATCGATAAGTGCGATCATAGTCGTCGGTCCTGAATTTTCCTTCATCTCCTTGTCCATAAGCTACCCTCACAACTCACTCTTGAAAAGTCAAATTCAGACTATTTTGAGCTCATTAAAATCGTAACTTGACAAGCTTTCAGATGGAACCAGAATTACCTAATTCGGAGACCGTTAGATATACTAAAAGCATGTTGGAACTTTTCGATCGTCCTTTTGAATATGGAGTGTAAATCATTTCAAATCGGGCGATCCATTTGTGATGCTCATAACTCCATCGTTTGATGTCGGATTGGGTCAATTTTTAGAGATCGAAAAGGTCCGTTGATGCTCTTTCATTCCTGACTGGAATCATCGTATTCTGAGACCATTTGGGCTTCCATAAGTGGGATCGCAGTCGTCGGTACTGAATTGTGCTTTATCTCCTTATCCATTACTATGCCTCATAACTCACTCTTCAGAGGTCAAATTCTGGCTATTTTGAGCTCATTGAAATGCTAACTTGACAAGCTTCTTGATGAGACCAGAATTGCCTAATTCAGAGACCGTTCGATATCCAAAAACCATGTTGGTATTATTTGATCGTCTTTTTTCAATATGGAGAGTAAATTATTCCAAATTGTGTGATCCAACAGAGATGCTCATAACTCCATTATTTGAGGTCAGATTTGGTCGATGTTTAGTCATCTGAAAGGTCCTTTAGTGCTCTTTCATTCTTGATTGAAATCGTCGTATTCTGAAAACATTTGAGCATCGATAAATGGGATCATAGTCATCGGTCCTGAATTTTCCTTCATCTCCTTGTCCATTAGCAACCCTCACAACTCACTCTTCAAAAGTCAAATTCAGACTATTTTGAGCTCATTAAAATCGTAACTTGACAAGCCTCTAGATGGAAACAGAATTACCTAATTCGGAGACCGTTCGATACACTAAAAGCATGTTGGTACTCTTCGATCGTCTTTTCTCTATATGGAGTGTAAATCATTTCAAATCGGGCGATCCATTGGAGATGCTCATAACTCCATCGTTTGATGGCGGATTGCGTTGAATTTTATAAATCTAAAAGGTCCGTTGGTGCTCTTTCATTCCTGACTGGAATCGTCATATTCTGAGACCATTTGGGCTTTCATAAGTGGGATCGCAGTCATCGGTACTGAATTGTGTTTTATCTCCATATCCATTACTATGCCTCATAACTCACTCTTCAGAGGTCAAATTCAGGATATTTTGAGCTCATTGAAATGCTAACTTGACAAGCTTCTTGATGAGACCAGAATTGTCTACTTCAGAGACCGTTCGATATCCTAAAAGCATGTTGGTATTCTTGGATCGTCTTTTTTCAATATGGAGACTAAATTATTCCAAATTGCGTGATCTAACAGAGATGCTCATAACTCCTTCATTTGAGGTTGGATTTGATCGATGTTTAGTCATCTGAAAGGTCCTTTAGTGCTCTTTCATTCTTGATAGGAATCGCCGTATTCCGAGAACATTTGAGCATCGATAAGTGGGTTCATAGTCATCAGTCCTGAATTTTCCTTCATCTCCATGTCCATTAGCAACCCTCACAACTCACTCTTCAAAAGTCAAATTCAAACTATTTTGAGCTCACTAAATGTCAACTTGACAAGCTTCCAGATGGAATCAGAATTACCTAATTCGGAGACCGTTAGATATACTAAAAGCATGTAGGAACTCTTCGATCGTCTTCTTTCAATATGGAGTGTAAATCATTTCAAATCGGGTGATCCATTGGTGATGCTCATAACTCCATCGTTTCACATCAGATTGGGTCAATTTTTATAGATCTAAAAGGTCCTTTCCCTTTCATTCCTGACTGGAATCGTCGTATTCTGAGACCATTTGGGCTTCCATAAGTGGGATTGCAGTCGTCGGTACTGAATTGTGCTTTATCTCCTTATCCATTACTATGCCTCATAACTCACTCTTCAGAGGTCAAATTCAGGCTATTTTGAGCTCAATGAAATGCTAACTTGACAAGCTTCTTAATGAGACCAGAATTGCCTAATTCAGAGACCGTTCGATATCTAAAAAGCAGGTTGGTACTCTTTGATCGTCTTTTTTCAATATGGAGAGTAAATTATTCAAAATTGCGTGATCCAACAGAGATGCTCTTAGCTCCATCATTTGAGGTCAGATTTGGTTGATGTTTAGACATCTGAAAGGTCCTTTAGTTCTCCTTCATTCTTGATAGGAATCGTCGTATTCTGAGAACATTTGAGCATCGATAAGTGCGATCATAGTCGTCGGTCCTGAATTTTCCTTCATCTCCTTGTCCATAAGCTACCCTCACAACTCACTCTTGAAAAGTCAAATTCAGACTATTTTGAGCTCATTAAAATCGTAACTTGACAAGCTTTCAGATGGAACCAGAATTACCTAATTCGGAGACCGTTAGATATACTAAAAGCAAGTTGGAACTTTTCGATCGTCCTTTTGAATATGGAGTGTAAATCATTTCAAATCGGGCGATCCATTTGCGATGCTCATAACTCCATCGTTTGATGTCGGATTGGGTCAATTTTTAAAGATCGAAAAGGTCCTTTCCCTTTCATTCCTGACTGGAATTGTCGTATTCTGAGACCATTTGGGCTTCCATAAGTGGGATCGCAGTCGTCGGTACTGAATTGTGCTTTATCTCCTTATCCATTACTATGCCTCATAACTCACTCTTCAGAGGTCAAATTCAGTATATTTTGAGCTCATTGAAATGCTAACTTGACAAGCTTCTTGATGAGACCAAAATTGCCTAATTCAGAGACCGTTCGATATCTAAAAACAATGTTGGTACTATTTGATCGTCTTTTTCCAATATGGGGAGTAAATTATTCCAAATTGTGTGATCCAACAGAGATGCTCATAACTCCATCATTTGAGGTCGGATTTGGTCGATATTTAGTAATCTGAAAGGTCCTTCAGTGCTCTTTCATTCTTGATGGAAATCGTCGTATTCTGAAAACATTTGAGCATAGATAAATGGGATCATAGTCATCGGTCCTGAATTTTCCTTCATCTCCTTGTCCATTAGCAACCCTCACAACTCACTCTTCAAAAGTCAAATTCAGACTATTTTGAGCTCATTAAAATCGTAACTTGACAAGCTTCCAGATGGAAACAGAATTACCTAATTCGGAGACCGTTAGATATACTAAAAGCATGTTGGAACTCTTCGATCGTCTTTTCTCTATATGGAGTGTAAATCATTTCAAATCGGGCGATCCATTGGAGATGCTCATAACTCCATCGTTTGATGGCGGATTGCGGTGAATTTTATAAATCTAAAAGGTCCGTTGGTGCTCTTTCATTCCTGACTGGAATCGTCGTATTCTGAGACCATTTGGGCTTTCATAAGTGGGATCGCAGTCATCGGTACTGAATTGTGTTTTATCTCCATATCCATTACTATGCCTCATAACTCACTCTTCAGAGGTCAAATTCAGGATATTTTGAGCTCATTGAAATGCTAACTTGACAAGCTGCTTGATGAGACCAGAATTGTCTACTTCAGAGACCGTTCGATATCCTAAAAGCATGTTGGTATTCTTTGATCGTCTTTTTTCAATATGGAGACTAAATTATTCCAAATTGCGTGATCTAACAGAGATGCTCATAACTCCTTCATTTGAGGTTGGATTTGATCGATGTTTAGTCATCTGAAAGGTCCTTTAGTGCTCTTTCATTCTTGATAGGAATCGCCGTATTCCGAGAACATTTGAGCATCGATAAGTGGGTTCATAGTCGTCAGTCCTGAATTTTCCTTCATCTCCATGTCCATTAGCAACCCTCACAACTCACTCTTCAAAAGTCAAATTCAGACTATTTTGAGCTCACTAAATGTCAACTTGACAAGCTTCCAGATGGAATCAGAATTACCTAATTCGGAGACCGTTAGATATACTAAAAGCATGTGGGAACTCTTCGATCGTCTTCTTTCAATATGGAGTGTAAATCATTTCAAATCGGGTGATCCATTGGTGATGCTCATAACTCCATCGTTTCACGTCGGATTGGGTCAATTTTTATAGATCTAAAAGGTCCTTTCTCTTTCATTCCTGAATGGAATCGTCGTATTCTGAGACCATGTGGGCTTCCATAAGTGGGATCGCAGTCGTCGGTACTGAATTGTGCTTTATCTCCATATCCATTACTATGCCTCATAACTCACTCTTCAGAGGTCAAATTCAGGATATTTTGAGCTCATTGAAATGCTAACTTGACAAGCTTCTTGATGAGACCAGAATTGTCTACTTCAGAGACCGTTCGATATCCTAAAAGCATGTTGGTATTCTTTGATCGTCTTTTTTCAGTATAGAGACTAAATTATTACAAATTGCGTGATCTAACAGAGATGCTCATAACTCCATCATTTGAGGTTGGATTTGATCGATGTTTAGTCATCTGAAAGGTCCTTTAGTGCTCTTTCATTCTTGATAGGAGTCGCCTTATTCCGAGAACATTTGAGCATCGATAAGTGGGTTCATAGTCGTCAGTCCTGAATTTTCCTTCATCTCCATGTCCATTAGCAACCCTCACAACTCACTCTTCAAAAGTCAAATTCAGACTATTTTGAGCTCACTAAATGTCAACTTGACAAGCTTCCAGATGGAATCAGAATTACCTAATTCGGAGACCGTTAGATATACTAAAAGCATGTGGGAACTCTTCGATCGTCTTCTTTCAATATGGAGTGTAAATCATTTCAAATCGGGTGATCCATTGGTGATGCTCATAACTCCATCGTTTCACGTCGGATTGGGTCAATTTTTATAGATCTAAAAGGTCCTTTCCCTTTCATTCCTGACTGGAATCGTCGTATTCTAAGACCATTTGGGCTTCCATAAGTGGGATCGCAGTCGTCGGTACTGAATTGTGCTTTATCTCCTTATCCATTACTATGCCTCATAACTCACTCTTCAGAGGTCAAATTCAGGCTATTTTGAGCTCAATGAAATGCTACCTTGACAAGCTTCTTGATGAGACCAGAATTGCCTAATTCAGAGACCGTTCGATATCTTAAAAGCATGTTGGTACTCTTTGATCGTCTTTTTTCAATATGGAGAGTAAATTATTCAAAATTGCGTGATCCAACAGAGATGCTCTTAGCTCCATCATTTGAGGTCAGATTTGGTTGATGTTTAGACATCTGAAAGGTCCTTTAGTGCTCCTTCATTCTTGATAGGAATCGTCGTATTCTGAGAACATTTGAGCATCGATAAGTGCGATCATAGTCGTCGGTCCTGAATTTTCCTTCATCTCCTTGTCCATAAGCTACCCTCACAACTCACTCTTGAAAAGTCAAATTCAGACTATTTTGAGCTCATTAAAATCGTAACTTGACAAGCTTTCAGATGGAACCAGAATTACCTAATTCGGAGACCGTTAGATATACTAAAAGCATGTTGGAACTTTTCGATCGTCCTTTTGAATATGGAGTGTAAATCATTTCAAATCGGGTGATCCATTTGCGATGCTCATAACTCCATCGTTTGATGTCGGATTGGGTCAATTTTTAAAGATCGAAAAGGTCCTTTCCCTTTCATTCCTGACTGGAATCGTCGTATTCTGAGACCATTTGGGCTTCCATAAGTGGGATCGCAGTCGTCGGTACTGAATTGTGCTTTATCTCCTTATCCATTACTATGCCTCACAACACACTCTTCAGAGGTCAAATTCAGGATATTTTGAGCTCATTGAAATGCTAACTTGACAAGCTTCTTGATGAGACCAGAATTGCCTTATTCAGAGACCGTTCGATATCCAAAAACCATGTTGGTACTATTTGATCATCTTTTTTCAATATGGGGAGTAAATTATTCCAAATTGTGTGATCCAACAGAGATGCTCATAACTCCATCATTTGAGGTCGGATTTGGTCGATGTTTAGTCATCTGAAAGGTCCTTCAGTGCTCTTTCATTCTTGATGGAAATCGTCGTATTCTGAAAACATTTGAGCATAGATAAATGGGATCATAGTCATCGGTCCTGAATTTTCCTTCATCTCCTTGTCCATTTGCAACCCTCACAACTCACTCTTGAAAAGTCAAATTCAGACTATTTTGAGCTCATTAAAATCGTAACTTGCCAAGCTTCCAGATGGAAACAGAATTACCTAATTCGGAGACCGTTAGATATACTAAAAGCATGTTGGTACTCTTCGATCGTCTTTTCTCTATATGGAGTGTAAATCATTTCAAATCGGGCGATCCATTGGAGATGCTCATAACTCCATCGTTTGATGGCGGATTGCGTTGAATTTTATAAATCTAAAAGGTCCGTTGGTGCTCTTTCATTCCTGACTGGAATCGTCGTATTCTGAGACCATTTGAGCTTTCATAAGGGGGATCGCAGTCATCGGTACTGAATTGTGTTTTATCTCCATATCCATTACTATGCCTCATAACTCACTCTTCAGAGGTCAAATTCAGGATATTTTGAGCTCATTGAAATGCTAACTTGACAAGCTTCTTGATGAGACCAGAATTGTCTACTTCAGAGACCGTTCGATATCCTAAAAGCATGTTGGTATTCTTTGATCGTCTTTTTTCAATATGGAGACTAAATTATTCCAAATTACGTGATCTGACAGAGATGCTCTTAGCTCCATCATTTGAGGTTGGATTTGATCGATGTTTAGTCATCTGAAAGGTCCTTTAGTGCTCTTTCATTCTTGATAGGAATCGCCGTATTCCGAGAACATTTGAGCATCGATAAGTGGGTTCATAGTCGTCAGTCCTGAATTTTCCATCATCTCCATGTCCATTAGCAACCCTCACAACTCACTCTTCAAAAGTCAAATTCAGACTATTTTGAGCTCACTAAATGTCAACTTGACAAGCTTCCAGATGGAATCAGAATTACCTAATTCGGAGACCGTTAGATATACTAAAAGCATGTGGGCTTCCATAAGTGGGATCGCATTCGTCGGTACTGAATTGTGCTTTATCTCCTTATCCATTACTATGCCTCATAACTCACTCTTCAGAGGTCAAATTCAGGCTATTTTGAGCTCAATAAAATGCTAACTTGACAAGCTTCTTGATGAGACCAGAATTGCCTAATTCAGAGACCGTTCGATATCTTAAAAGCAGGTTGGTACTCTTTGATCGTCTTTTTTCAATATGGAGAGTAAATTATTCAAAATTGCGTGATGCAACAGAGATGCTCTTAGCTCCATCATTTGAGGTCAGATTTGGTTGATGTTTAGACATCTGAAAGGTCCTTTAGTGCTCCTTCATTCTTGATAGCAATCGTCGTATTCTGAGAACATTTGAGCATCGATAAGTGCGATCATAGTCGTCGATCCTGAATTTTCCTTCATCTCCTTGTCCATAAGCTACCCTCACAACTCACTCTTGAAAAGTCAAATTCAAACTATTTTGAGCTCAATGAAATGCTAACTTGACAAGCTTCTTGATGAGACCAGAATTGCCTAAATTAGAGACCGTTCGATATCTTAAAAGCATGTTGGTATTCTTTGATCGTCTTTTTTCAATATGGAGACTAAATTATTCCAAATTGCGTGATCGAACAGAGATGCTCATAACTCCATCATTTGAGGTTGGATTTGATCGATGTTTAGTCATCTGAAAGGTCCTTTAGTGCTCTTTCATTCTTGATAGGAATCGCCGTATTCCGAGAACATTTGAGCATCGATAAGTGGGTTCATAGTCGTCAGTCCTGAATTTTCCTTCATCTCCATGTCCATTAGCAACCCTCACAACTCACTCTTCGAAAGTCAAATTCAGACAATTTTGAGCTCACTAAATGTCAACTTGACAAGCTTCCAGATGGAATTAGAATTACCTAATTCGGAGACCGTTAGATATACTAAAAGCATGTTGGTACTCTTCGATCGTCTTTTCTCAATATGGAGTGTAAATCATTTCAAATCGGGCGATCCATTGGAGATGCTCATAACTCCATTGTTTGATGGCGGATTGCGTTGAATTTTATAAATCTAAAAGGTCCGTTGGTGCTCTTTCATTCCTGACTGGAATTGTCGTATTCTGAGACCATTTGGGCTTGCATAAGTGGGATCGCAGTCCTCGGTACTGAATTGTGTTTTATCTCCATATCCATTACTATGCCTCATAACTCACTCTTCAGAGGTCAAATTCAGGATATTTTGAGCTCATTGAAATGCTAACTTGACAAGCTTCTTGATGAGACCAGAATTGCCTAATTCAGAGACCGTTAGATATCTTAAAAGCATGTTGGTACTCTTTGATCGTCTTTTTTCAATATGGAGACTAAATTATTCCAAATTGTGTGATCTAACAGAGATGCTCATAACTCCACCATTTGAGGTTGGATTTGATCGATGTTTAGTCATCTGAAAGGTCCTTCAGTGCTCTTTCATTCTTGATTGGAATCGTCGTATTCCGAGAACATTTGAGCATCGATAAGTGGGTTCATAGTCGTCAGTCCTGAATTTTCCTTCATATCCATGTCCATTAGCAACCCTCACAACTCACTCTTCAAAAGTCAAATTCAGACTATTTTGAGCTCACTAAATGTCAACTTGACAATCTTCCAGATGGAATCAGAATTACCTAATTCGGAGACCGTTAGATATACTAAAAGCATGTGGGAACTCTTCGATCGTCTTCTTTCAATATGGAGTGTAAATCATTTCAAATCGGGTGATCCATTGGTGATGCTCATAACTCCATCGTTTCACGTCGGATTGGGTCAATTTTTATAGATCTAAAAGGTCCTTTCTCTTTCATTCCTGACTGGAATCATCGTATTCTGAGACCATTTGGGCTTCCATAAGTTGGATCGCAGTCGTCGGTACTGAATTGTGCTTTATCTCCTTATCCATTACTATGCCTCATAACTCACTCTTCAGAGGTCAAATTCAAGCTATTTTGAGCTCAATGAAATGCTAACTTGACAAGCTTCTTGATGAGACCAGAATTGCCTAATTCAGAGACCGTTAGATATCTTAAAAGCATGTTGGTACTCTTTGATCGTCTTTTTTCTGTATGGAGACTAAATTATTCCAAATTACGTGATCTAACAGAGATGCTCATAACTCCACCATTTGAGGTTAGATTTGATCGATGTTTAGTCATCTGAAAGGTCCTTTAGTGCTCTTTCATTCTTGATAGGATTCGCCGTATTCCGAGAACATTTGAGCATCGATAAGTGGGTTCATAGTCGTCAGTCCTGAATTTTCCTTCATCTCCATGTCCATTAGCAACCCTCACAACTCACTCTTCAAAAGTCAAATTCAGACTATTTTGAGCTCACTAAATGTCAACTTGACAAGCTTCCAGATGGAATCAGAATTACCTAATTCGGAGACCGTTAGATATACTAAAAGCATGTGGGAACTCTTCGATCGTCTTCTTTCAATATGGAGTGTAAATCATTTCAAATCGGGTGATCCATTGGTGATGCTCATAACTCCATCATTTCACGTCGGATTGGGTCAATTTTTATAGATCTAAAAGGTCCTTTCGCTTTCATTCCTGACTGGAATCGTCGTATTCTGAGACCATTTGGGCTTCCATAAGTGGGATCGCAGTCGTCGGTACTGAATTGTGCTTTATCTCCTTATCCATTACGATGCCTCACAACTCACTCTTCAGAGGTCAAATTCAGGCTATTTTGAGCTCAATGAAATGCTAACCTGACAAGCTTCTTGATGAGACCAGAATTGCCTAATTCAGAGACCGTTCGATATCTTAAAAGCAGGTTGGTACTCTTTGATCGTCTTTTTTCAATATGGAGAGTAAATTATTCAAAATTGCGTGATCCAACAGAGATGCTCTTAGCTCCATCATTTGAGGTCAGATTTGGTTGATGTTTAGACATCTGAAAGGTCCTTTAGTGCTCCTTCATTCTTGATAGGAATCGTCGTATTCTGAGAACATTTGAGCATCGATAAGTGCGATCATAGTCGTCGGTCCTGAATTTTCCTTCATCTCCTTGTCCATAAGCTACCCTCACAACTCACTCTTGAAAAGTCAAATTCAGACTATTTTGAGCTCATTAAAATCGTAACTTGACAAGCTTTCAGATGGAACCAGAATTACCTAATTCGGAGACCGTTAGATATACTAAAAGCATGTTGGAACTTTTCGATCGTCCTTTTGAATATGGAGTGTAAATCATTTCAAATCGGGCGATCCATTTGTGATGCTCATAACTCCATCGTTTGATGTCGGATTGGGTCAATTTTTAGAGATCGAAAAGGTCCGTTGATGCTCTTTCATTCCTGACTGGAATCATCGTATTCTGAGACCATTTGGGCTTCCATAAGTGGGATCGCAGTCGTCGGTACTGAATTGTGCTTTATCTCCTTATCCATTACTATGCCTCATAACTCACTCTTCAGAGGTCAAATTCTGGCTATTTTGAGCTCATTGAAATGCTAACTTGACAAGCTTCTTGATGAGACCAGAATTGCCTAATTCAGAGACCGTTCGATATCCAAAAACCATGTTGGTATTATTTGATCGTCTTTTTTCAATATGGAGAGTAAATTATTCCAAATTGTGTGATCCAACAGAGATGCTCATAACTCCATTATTTGAGGTCAGATTTGGTCGATGTTTAGTCATCTGAAAGGTCCTTTAGTGCTCTTTCATTCTTGATTGAAATCGTCGTATTCTGAAAACATTTGAGCATCGATAAATGGGATCATAGTCATCGGTCCTGAATTTTCCTTCATCTCCTTGTCCATTAGCAACCCTCACAACTCACTCTTCAAAAGTCAAATTCAGACTATTTTGAGCTCATTAAAATCGTAACTTGACAAGCCTCTAGATGGAAACAGAATTACCTAATTCGGAGACCGTTCGATACACTAAAAGCATGTTGGTACTCTTCGATCGTCTTTTCTCTATATGGAGTGTAAATCATTTCAAATCGGGCGATCCATTGGAGATGCTCATAACTCCATCGTTTGATGGCGGATTGCGTTGAATTTTATAAATCTAAAAGGTCCGTTGGTGCTCTTTCATTCCTGACTGGAATCGTCATATTCTGAGACCATTTGGGCTTTCATAAGTGGGATCGCAGTCATCGGTACTGAATTGTGTTTTATCTCCATATCCATTACTATGCCTCATAACTCACTCTTCAGAGGTCAAATTCAGGATATTTTGAGCTCATTGAAATGCTAACTTGACAAGCTTCTTGATGAGACCAGAATTGTCTACTTCAGAGACCGTTCGATATCCTAAAAGCATGTTGGTATTCTTGGATCGTCTTTTTTCAATATGGAGACTAAATTATTCCAAATTGCGTGATCTAACAGAGATGCTCATAACTCCTTCATTTGAGGTTGGATTTGATCGATGTTTAGTCATCTGAAAGGTCCTTTAGTGCTCTTTCATTCTTGATAGGAATCGCCGTATTCCGAGAACATTTGAGCATCGATAAGTGGGTTCATAGTCATCAGTCCTGAATTTTCCTTCATCTCCATGTCCATTAGCAACCCTCACAACTCACTCTTCAAAAGTCAAATTCAGACTATTTTGAGCTCACTAAATGTCAACTTGACAAGCTTCCAGATGGAATCAGAATTACCTAATTCGGAGACCGTTAGATATACTAAAAGCATGTAGGAACTCTTCGATCGTCTTCTTTCAATATGGAGTGTAAATCATTTCAAATCGGGTGATCCATTGGTGATGCTCATAACTCCATCGTTTCACATCGGATTGGGTCAATTTTTATAGATCTAAAAGGTCCTTTCCCTTTCATTCCTGACTGGAATCGTCGTATTCTGAGACCATTTGGGCTTCCATAAGTGGGATTGCAGTCGTCGGTACTGAATTGTGCTTTATCTCCTTATCCATTACTATGCCTCATAACTCACTCTTCAGAGGTCAAATTCAGGCTATTTTGAGCTCAATGAAATGCTAACTTGACAAGCTTCTTAATGAGACCAGAATTGCCTAATTCAGAGACCGTTCGATATCTAAAAAGCAGGTTGGTACTCTTTGATCGTCTTTTTTCAATATGGAGAGTAAATTATTCAAAATTGCGTGATCCAACAGAGATGCTCTTAGCTCCATCATTTGAGGTCAGATTTGGTTGATGTTTAGACATCTGAAAGGTCCTTTAGTTCTCCTTCATTCTTGATAGGAATCGTCGTATTCTGAGAACATTTGAGCATCGATAAGTGCGATCATAGTCGTCGGTCCTGAATTTTCCTTCATCTCCTTGTCCATAAGCTACCCTCACAACTCACTCTTGAAAAGTCAAATTCAGACTATTTTGAGCTCATTAAAATCGTAACTTGACAAGCTTTCAGATGGAACCAGAATTACCTAATTCGGAGACCGTTAGATATACTAAAAGCAAGTTGGAACTTTTCGATCGTCCTTTTGAATATGGAGTGTAAATCATTTCAAATCGGGCGATCCATTTGCGATGCTCATAACTCCATCGTTTGATGTCGGATTGGGTCAATTTTTAAAGATCGAAAAGGTCCTTTCCCTTTCATTCCTGACTGGAATTGTCGTATTCTGAGACCATTTGGGCTTCCATAAGTGGGATCGCAGTCGTCGGTACTGAATTGTGCTTTATCTCCTTATCCATTACTATGCCTCATAACTCACTCTTCAGAGGTCAAATTCAGTATATTTTGAGCTCATTGAAATGCTAACTTGACAAGCTTCTTGATGAGACCAAAATTGCCTAATTCAGAGACCGTTCGATATCTAAAAACAATGTTGGTACTATTTGATCGTCTTTTTCCAATATGGGGAGTAAATTATTCCAAATTGTGTGATCCAACAGAGATGCTCATAACTCCATCATTTGAGGTCGGATTTGGTCGATATTTAGTAATCTGAAAGGTCCTTCAGTGCTCTTTCATTCTTGATGGAAATCGTCGTATTCTGAAAACATTTGAGCATAGATAAATGGGATCATAGTCATCGGTCCTGAATTTTCCTTCATCTCCTTGTCCATTAGCAACCCTCACAACTCACTCTTCAAAAGTCAAATTCAGACTATTTTGAGCTCATTAAAATCGTAACTTGACAAGCTTCCAGATGGAAACAGAATTACCTAATTCGGAGACCGTTAGATATACTAAAAGCATGTTGGTACTCTTCGATCGTCTTTTCTCTATATGGAGTGTAAATCATTTCAAATCGGGCGATCCATTGGAGATGCTCATAACTCCATCGTTTGATGGCGGATTGCGGTGAATTTTATAAATCTAAAAGGTCCGTTGGTGCTCTTTCATTCCTGACTGGAATCGTCGTATTCTGAGACCATTTGGGCTTTCATAAGTGGGATCGCAGTCATCGGTACTGAATTGTGTTTTATCTCCATATCCATTACTATGCCTCATAACTCACTCTTCAGAGGTCAAATTCAGGATATTTTGAGCTCATTGAAATGCTAACTTGACAAGCTTCTTGATGAGACCAGAATTGTCTACTTCAGAGACCGTTCGATATCCTAAAAGCATGTTGGTATTCTTTGATCGTCTTTTTTCAATATGGAGACTAAATTATTCCAAATTGCGTGATCTAACAGAGATGCTCATAACTCCTTCATTTGAGGTTGGATTTGATCGATGTTTAGTCATCTGAAAGGTCCTTTAGTGCTCTTTCATTCTTGATAGGAATCGCCGTATTCCGAGAACATTTGAGCATCGATAAGTGGGTTCATAGTCGTCAGTCCTGAATTTTCCTTCATCTCCATGTCCATTAGCAACCCTCACAACTCACTCTTCAAAAGTCAAATTCAGACTATTTTGAGCTCACTAAATGTCAACTTGACAAGCTTCCAGATGGAATCAGAATTACCTAATTCGGAGACCGTTAGATATACTAAAAGCATGTGGGAACTCTTCGATCGTCTTCTTTCAATATGGAGTGTAAATCATTTCAAATCGGGTGATCCATTGGTGATGCTCATAACTCCATCGTTTCACGTCGGATTGGGTCAATTTTTATAGATCTAAAAGGTCCTTTCTCTTTCATTCCTGAATGGAATCGTCGTATTCTGAGACCATGTGGGCTTCCATAAGTGGGATCGCAGTCGTCGGTACTGAATTGTGCTTTATCTCCATATCCATTACTATGCCTCATAACTCACTCTTCAGAGGTCAAATTCAGGATATTTTGAGCTCATTGAAATGCTAACTTGACAAGCTTCTTGATGAGACCAGAATTGTCTACTTCAGAGACCGTTCGATATCCTAAAAGCATGTTGGTATTCTTTGATCGTCTTTTTTCAGTATAGAGACTAAATTATTACAAATTGCGTGATCTAACAGAGATGCTCATAACTCCATCATTTGAGGTTGGATTTGATCGATGTTTAGTCATCTGAAAGGTCCTTTAGTGCTCTTTCATTCTTGATAGGAGTCGCCTTATTCCGAGAACATTTGAGCATCGATAAGTGGGTTCATAGTCGTCAGTCCTGAATTTTCCTTCATCTCCATGTCCATTAGCAACCCTCACAACTCACTCTTCAAAAGTCAAATTCAGACTATTTTGAGCTCACTAAATGTCAACTTGACAAGCTTCCAGATGGAATCAGAATTACCTAATTCGGAGACCGTTAGATATACTAAAAGCATGTGGGAACTCTTCGATCGTCTTCTTTCAATATGGAGTGTAAATCATTTCAAATCGGGTGATCCATTGGTGATGCTCATAACTCCATCGTTTCACGTCGGATTGGGTCAATTTTTATAGATCTAAAAGGTCCTTTCCCTTTCATTCCTGACTGGAATCGTCGTATTCTGAGACCATTTGGGCTTCCATAAGTGGGATCGCAGTCGTCGGTACTGAATTGTGCTTTATCTCCTTATCCATTACTATGCCTCATAACTCACTCTTCAGAGGTCAAATTCAGGCTATTTTGAGCTCAATGAAATGCTACCTTGACAAGCTTCTTGATGAGACCAGAATTGCCTAATTCAGAGACCGTTCGATATCTTAAAAGCATGTTGGTACTCTTTGATCGTCTTTTTTCAATATGGAGAGTAAATTATTCAAAATTGCGTGATCCAACAGAGATGCTCTTAGCTCCATCATTTGAGGTCAGATTTGGTTGATGTTTAGACATCTGAAAGGTCCTTTAGTGCTCCTTCATTCTTGATAGGAATCGTCGTATTCTGAGAACATTTGAGCATCGATAAGTGCGATCATAGTCGTCGGTCCTGAATTTTCCTTCATCTCCTTGTCCATAAGCTACCCTCACAACTCACTCTTGAAAAGTCAAATTCAGACTATTTTGAGCTCATTAAAATCGTAACTTGACAAGCTTTCAGATGGAACCAGAATTACCTAATTCGGAGACCGTTAGATATACTAAAAGCATGTTGGAACTTTTCGATCGTCCTTTTGAATATGGAGTGTAAATCATTTCAAATCGGGTGATCCATTTGCGATGCTCATAACTCCATCGTTTGATGTCGGATTGGGTCAATTTTTAAAGATCGAAAAGGTCCTTTCCCTTTCATTCCTGACTGGAATCGTCGTATTCTGAGACCATTTGGGCTTCCATAAGTGGGATCGCAGTCGTCGGTACTGAATTGTGCTTTATCTCCTTATCCATTACTATGCCTCATAACAACTCTTCAGAGGTGAAATTCAGGATATTTTGAGCTCATTGAAATGCTAACTTGACAAGCTTCTTGATGAGACCAGAATTGCCTTATTCAGAGACCGTTCGATATCCAAAAACCATGTTGGTACTATTTGATCATCTTTTTTCAATATGGGGAGTAAATTATTCCAAATTGTGTGATCCAACAGAGATGCTCATAACTCCATCATTTGAGGTCGGATTTGGTCGATGTTTAGTCATCTGAAAGGTCCTTCAGTGCTCTTTCATTCTTGATGGAAATCGTCGTATTCTGAAAACATTTGAGCATAGATAAATGGGATCATAGTCGTCGGTCCTGAATTTTCCTTCATCTCCTTGTCCATTTGCAACCCTCACAACTCACTCTTGAAAAGTCAAATTCAGACTATTTTGAGCTCATTAAAATCGTAACTTGCCAAGCTTCCAGATGGAAACAGAATTACCTAATTCGGAGACCGTTAGATATACTAAAAGCATGTTGGTACTCTTCGATCGTCTTTTCTCTATATGGAGTGTAAATCATTTCAAATCGGGCGATCCATTGGAGATGCTCATAACTCCATCGTTTGATGGCGGATTGCGTTGAATTTTATAAATCTAAAAGGTCCGTTGGTGCTCTTTCATTCCTGACTGGAATCGTCGTATTCTGAGACCATTTGAGCTTTCATAAGGGGGATCGCAGTCATCGGTACTGAATTGTGTTTTATCTCCATATCCATTACTATGCCTCATAACTCACTCTTCAGAGGTCAAATTCAGGATATTTTGAGCTCATTGAAATGCTAACTTGACAAGCTTCTTGATGAGACCAGAATTGTCTACTTCAGAGACCGTTCGATATCCTAAAAGCATGTTGGTATTCTTTGATCGTCTTTTTTCAATATGGAGACTAAATTATTCCAAATTACGTGATCTGACAGAGATGCTCTTAGCTCCATCATTTGAGGTTGGATTTGATCGATGTTTAGTCATCTGAAAGGTCCTTTAGTGCTCTTTCATTCTTGATAGGAATCGCCGTATTCCGAGAACATTTGAGCATCGATAAGTGGGTTCATAGTCGTCAGTCCTGAATTTTCCTTCATCTCCATGTCCATTAGCAACCCTCACAACTCACTCTTCAAAAGTCAAATTCAGACTATTTTGAGCTCACTAAATGTCAACTTGACAAGCTTCCAGATGGAATCAGAATTACCTAATTCGGAGACCGTTAGATATACTAAAAGCATGTGGGCTTCCATAAGTGGGATCGCATTCGTCGGTACTGAATTGTGCTTTATCTCCTTATCCATTACTATGCCTCATAACTCACTCTTCAGAGGTCAAATTCAGGCTATTTTGAGCTCAATAAAATGCTAACTTGACAAGCTTCTTGATGAGACCAGAATTGCCTAATTCAGAGACCGTTCGATATCTTAAAAGCAGGTTGGTACTGTTTGATCGTCTTTTTTCAATATGGAGAGTAAATTATTCAAAATTGCGTGATGCAACAGAGATGCTCTTAGCTCCATCATTTGAGGTCAGATTTGGTTGATGTTTAGACATCTGAAAGGTCCTTTAGTGCTCCTTCATTCTTGATAGCAATCGTCGTATTCTGAGAACATTTGAGCATCGATAAGTGCGATCATAGTCGTCGATCCTGAATTTTCCTTCATCTCCTTGTCCATAAGCTACCCTCACAACTCACTCTTGAAAAGTCAAATTCAAACTATTTTGAGCTCAATGAAATGCTAACTTGACAAGCTTCTTGATGAGACCAGAATTGCCTAAATTAGAGACCGTTCGATATCTTAAAAGCATGTTGGTATTCTTTGATCGTCTTTTTTCAATATGGAGACTAAATTATTCCAAATTGCGTGATCGAACAGAGATGCTCATAACTCCATCATTTGAGGTTGGATTTGATCGATGTTTAGTCATCTGAAAGGTCCTTTAGTGCTCTTTCATTCTTGATAGGAATCGCCGTATTCCGAGAACATTTGAGCATCGATAAGTGGGTTCATAGTCGTCAGTCCTGAATTTTCCTTCATCTCCATGTCCATTAGCAACCCTCACAACTCACTCTTCGAAAGTCAAATTCAGACAATTTTGAGCTCACTAAATGTCAACTTGACAAGCTTCCAGATGGAATTAGAATTACCTAATTCGGAGACCGTTAGATATACTAAAAGCATGTGGGAACTCTTCGATCGTCTTCTTTCAATATGGAGTGTAAATCATTTCAAATCGGGTGATCCATTGGTGATGCTCATAACTCCATCGTTTCACGTCGGATTGGGTCAATTTTTATAGATCTAAAAGGTCCTTTCCCTTTCATTCCTGACTGGAATCGTCGTATTCTGAGACCATTTGGGCTTCCATAAGTGGGATCGCAGTCGTCGGTACTAAATTGTGCTTTATCTCCTTATCCATTACTATGCCTCATAACTCACTCTTCAGAGGTCAAATTCAGGCTATTTTGAGCTCAATGAAATGCTACCTTGACAAGCTTCTTGATGAGACCAGAATTGCCTAATTCAGAGACCGTTCGATATCTTAAAAGCATGTTGGTACTCTTTGATCGTCTTTTTTCAATATGGAGAGTAAATTATTCAAAATTGCGTAATCCAACAGAGATGCTCTTAGCTCCATCATTTGAGGTCAGATTTGGTTGATGTTTAGACATCTAAAAGGTCCTTTAGTGCTCCTTCATTCTTAATAGGAATCGTCGTATTCTGAGAACATTTGAGCATCGATAAGTGCGATCATAGTCGTCGGTCCTGAATTTTCCTTCATCTCCTTGTCCATAAGCTACCCTCACAACTCACTCTTGAAAAGTCAAATTTAGACTATTTTGAGCTCATTAAAATCGTAACTTGACAAGCTTTCAGATGGAACCAGAATTACCTAATTCGGAGACCGTTAGATATACTAAAAGCATGATGGCACTTTTCGATCGTCCTTTTGAATATGGAGTGTAAATCATTTCAAATCGGGCGATCCATTTGCGATGCTCATAACTCCATCGTTTGATGTCGGATTGGGTCAATTTTTAAAGATTGAAAAGGTCCTTTCCCTTTCATTCCTGACTGGAATCGTCGTATTCTGAGACCATTTCGGCTTCCATAAGTGGGATCGCAGTCGTCGGTACTGAATTGTGCTTTATCTCCTTATCCATTACTATGCCTCATAACACACTCTTCAGAGGTCAAATTCAGGATATTTTGAGCTCATTGAAATGCTAATTTGACAAGCTTCTTGATGAGACCAGAATTGCCTTATTCAGAGACCGTTCGATATCCAAAAACCATGTTGGTACTATGTGATCGTCTTTTTTCAATATGGGGAGTAAATTATTCCAAATTGTGTGATCCAACAGAGATGCTCATAACTCCATCATTTGAGGTCGGATTTGGTCGATGTTTAGTCATCTAAAAGGTCCTTCAGTGCTCTTTCATTCTTGATGGAAATCGTCGTATTCTGAAAACATTTCAGCATAGATAAATGGGATCATAGTCATCGGTCCTGAATTTTCCTTCATCTCCTTGTCCATTAGCAACCCTCACAACTCACTCTTGAAAAGTCAAATTCAGACTATTTTGAGCTCATTAAAATCGTAACTTGCCAAGCTTCCAGATGGAAACAGAATTACCTAATTCGGAGACCGTTAGATATACTAAAAGCATGTTGGTACTCTTCGATCGTCTTTTCTCTATATGGAGTGTAAATCATTTCAAATCGGGCGATCCATTGGAGATGCTCATAACTCCATCGTTTGATGGCGGATTGCGTTGAATTTTATAAATCTAAAAGGTCCGTTGGTGCTCTTTCATTCCTGACTGGAATCGTCGTATTCTGAGACCATTTGGGCTTTCATAAGTGGGATCGCAGTCATCGGTACTGAATTGTGTTTTATCTCCATATCCATTACTATGCCTCATAACTCACTATTCAGAGGTCAAATTCAGGATATTTTGAGCTCATTGAAATGCTAACTTGACAAGCTTCTTGATGAGACCAGAATTGTCTACTTCAGAGACCGTTCGATATCCTAAAAGCATGTTGGTATTCTTCGATCGTCTTTTTTCAATATGGAGACTAAATTATTCCAAATTGCGTGATCTAACAGAGATGCTCTTAGCTCCATCATTTGAGGTTGGATTTGATCGATGTTTAATCATGTGAAAGGTCCTTTTGTGCTCTTTCATTCTTGATAGGAATCGCCGTATTCCGAGAACATTTGAGCATCGATAAGTGGGTTCATAGTCGTCAGTCCTGAATTTTCCTTCATCTCCATGTCCATTAGCAACCCTCACAACTCACTCTTCGAAAGTCAAATTCAGACTATTTTGAGCTCACTAAATGTCAACTTGACAAGCTTCCAGATGGAATCAGAATTACCTAATTCGGAGACCGTTAGATATACTAAAAGCATGTGGGAACTCTTCGATCGTCTTCTTTCAATATGGAGTGTAAATCATTTCAAATCGGGTGATCCATTGGTGATGCTCATAACTCCATCATTTCACGTCGGATTGGGTCAATTTTTATAGATCTAAAAGGTCCTTTCCCTTTCATTCCTGACTGGAATCGTCGTATTCTGAGACCATTTGGGCTTGCATAAGTGGGATCGCAGTCATCGGTACTGAATTGTGTTTTATCTCCATATCCATTACTATGCCTCATAACTCACTCTTCAGAGGTCAAATTCAGGATATTTTGAGCTCATTGAAATGCTAACTTGACAAGCTTCTTGATGAGACCAGAATTGCCTAATTCAGAGACCGTTCGATATCTTAAAAGCATGTTGGTAATCTTTGATCGTCTTTTTTCAATATGGAGAGTAAATTATTCAAAATTGCGTGATCCAACAGAGATGCTCTTAGCTCCATCATTTGAGGTCAGATTTGGTTGATGTTTAGACATCTGAAAGGTCCTTTAGTGCTCCTTCATTCTTGATAGGAATCGTCGTATTCTGAGAACATTTGAGCATCGATAAGTGCGATCATAGTCGTCGGTCCTGAATTTTCCTTCATCTCCTTGTCCATAAGTTACCCTCACAACTCACTCTTGAAAAGTCAAATTCAGACTATTTTGAGCTCATTAAAATCGTAACTTGACAAGCTTTCAGATGGAACCAGAATTACCTAATTCAGAGACCGTTAGATATACTAAAAGCATGTTAGAACTTTTCGATCGTCCTTTTGAATATGGAGTGTAAATCATTTCAAATCGGGCGATCCATTTGCGATGCTCATAACTCCATCGTTTGATGTCGGATTGGGTCAATTTTTAAAGATCGAAAAGGTCCTTTCCCTTTCATTCCTGACTGGAATCGTCGTATTCTGAGACCATTTGGGCTTCCATAAGTGGGATCGCAGTCGTCGGTACTGAATTGTGTTTTATCTCCTTATCCATTACTATGCCTCTTCAGAGGTCAAATTCAGGATATTTTGAGCTCATTGAAATGCTAACTTGACAAGCTTCTTGATGAGACCAAAATTGCCTAATTCAGAGACCGTTCGATATCCAAAAACCATGTTGGTACTATTTGATCATCTTTTTTCAATATGGGGAGTAAATTATTCCAAATTGTGTGATCCAACAGAGATGCTCATAACTCCATCATTTGAGGTCGGATTTGGTCGATATTTAGTAATCTGAAAGGTCCTTCAGTGCTCTTTCATTCTTGATGGAAATCGTCGTATTCTGAAAACATTTGAGCATAGATAAATGGGATCATAGTCATCGGTCCTGAATTTTCCTTCATCTCCTTGTCCATTAGCAACCCTCACAACTCACTCTTCAAAAGTCAAATTCAGACTATTTTGAGCTCATTAAAATCGTAACTTGACAAGCTTCCAGATGGAAACAGAATTACCTAATTCGGAGACCGTTAGATATACTAAAAGCATGTTGGTACTCTTCGATCGTCTTTTCTCTATATGGAGTGTAAATCATTTCAAATCGGGCGATCCATTGGAGATGCTCATAACTCCATCGTTTGATGGCAGATTGCGTTGAATTTTATAAATCTAAAAGGTCCGTTGGTGCTCTTTCATTCCTGACTGGAATCGTCGTATTCTGAGACCATTTGGGCTTTCATAAGTGGGATCGCAGTCATCGGTACTGAATTGTGTTTTATCTCCATATCCATTACTATGCCTCATAACTCACTCTTCAGAGGTCAAATTCAGGATATTTTGAGCTCATTGAAATGCTAACTTGACAAGCTTCTTGATGAGACCAGAATTGTCTACTTCAGAGACCGTTCGATATCCTAAAAGCATGTTGGTATTCTTCGATCGTCTTTTTTCAATATGGAGACTAAATTATTCCAAATTGCGTGATTTAAAAGAGATGTTCATAACTCCTTCATTTGAGGTTGGATTTGATCGATGTTTAGTCATCTGAAAGGTCCTTTAGTGCTCTTTCATTCTTGATAGGAATCGCCGTATTCCGAGAACATTTGAGCATCGATAAGTGGGTTCATAGTCGTCAGTCCTGAATTTTCCTTCATCTCCATGTCCATTAGCAACCCTCACAACTCACTCTTCAAAATTCAAATTCAGACTATTTTGAGCTCACTAAATGTCAACTTGACAAGCTTCCAGATGGAATCAGAATTACCTAATTCGGAGACCGTTAGATATACTAAAAGCATGTGGGAACTCTTCGATCGTCTTCTTTCAATATGGAGTGTAAATCATTTCAAATCGGGCGATCCATTTGCGATGCTCATAACTCCATCGTTTGATGTCGGATTGGGTCAATTTTTAAAGATCGAAAAGGTCCTTTCCCTTTCATTCCTGACTGGAATCGTCGTATTCTGAGACCTTTTGGGCTTCCATAAGTGGGATCGCAGTCGTCGGTACTGAATTGTGCTTTATCTCCTTATCCATTACTATGCCTCATAACTCACTCTTCAGAGGTCAAATTCAGGATATTTTGAGCTCATTGAAATGCTAACTTGACAAGCTTCTTGATGAGACCAGAATTGCCTAATTCAGAGACCGTTCGATATCCAAAAACCATGTTGGTACTATTTGATCGTCTTTTTTCAATATGGGGAGTAAATTATTCCAAATTGTGTGATCCAACAGAGATGCTCATAACTCCATCATTTGAGGTCGGATTTGGTCGATGTTTAGTCATCTGAAAGGTCCTTCAGTGCTCTTTCATTCTTGATGGAAATCGTCGTATTCTGAAAACATTTGAGCATAGATAAATGGGATCATAGTCATCGGTCCTGAATTTTCCTTCATCTCCTTGTCCATTAGCAACCCTCACAACTCACTCTTCAAAAGTCAAATTCAGACTATTTTGAGCTCATTAAAATCGTAACTTGACAAGCTTCCAGATGGAAACAGAATTACCTAATTCGGAGACCGTTAGATATACTAAAAGCATGTTGGTACTCTTTGATCGTCTTTTCTCTATATGGAGTGTAAATCATTTCAAATCGGGCGATCCATTGGAGATGCTCATAACTCCATCGTTTGATGGCGGATTGCGTTGAATTTTATAAATCTAAAAGGTCCGTTGGTGCTCTTTCATTCCTGACTGGAATCGTCGTATTCTGAGACCATTTGGGCTTTCATAAGTGGGATCGCAGTCATCGGTACTGAATTGTGTTTTATCTCCATATCCATTACTATGCCTCATAACTCACTCTTCAGAGGTCAAATTCAGGATATTTTGAGCTCATTGAAATGCTAACTTGACAAGCTTCTTGATGAGACCAGAATTGTCTACTTCAGAGACCGTTCGATATCCTAAAAGCATGTTGGTATTCTTCGATCGTCTTTTTTCAATATGGAGACTAAATTATTCCAAATTGCGTGATCTAACAGAGATGTTCATAACTCCTTCATTTGAGGTTGGATTTGATCGATGTTTAGTCATCTGAAAGGTCCTTTAGTGCTCTTTCATTCTTGATATGAATCGCCGTATTCCGAGAACATTTGACCATCGATAAGTGGGTTCATAGTCGTCAGTCCTGAATTTTCCTTCATCTCCATGTCCATTAGCAACCCTCACAACTCACTCTTCAAAAGTCAAATTCAGACTATTTTGAGCTCACTAAATGTCAACTTGACAAGCTTCCAGATGGAATCAGAATTACCTAATTCGGAGACCGTTAGATATACTAAAAGCATGTGGGAACTCTTCGATCGTCTTCTTTCAATATGGAGTGTAAATCATTTCAAATCGGGTGATCCATTGGTGATGCTCATAACTCCATCGTTTCACGTCGGATTGGGTCAATTTTTATAGATCTAAAAGGTCCTTTCTCTTTCATTCCTGAATGGAATCGTCGTATTCTGAGACCATTTGGGCTTCCATAAGTGGGATCGCAGTCGTCGGTACTGAATTGTGCTTTATCTCCATATCCATTACTATGCCTCATAACTCACTCTTCAGAGGTCAAATTCAGGCTATTTTGAGCTCAATGAAATGCTAACTTGACAAGCTTCTTGATGAGACCAGAATTGCCTAATTCAGAGACCGTTCGATATCTTAAAAGCAGGTTGGTACTCTTTGATCGTCTTTTTTCAATATGGAGAGTAAATTATTCAAAATTGCGTGATGCAACAGAGATGCTCTTAGCTCCATCATTTGAGGTCAGATTTGGTTGATGTTTAGACATCTGAAAGGTCCTTTAGTGCTCCTTCATTCTTGATAGCAATCGTCGTATTCTGAGAACATTTGAGCATCGATAAGTGCGATCATAGTCGTCGATCCTGAATTTTCCTTCATCTCCTTGTCCATAAGCTACCCTCACAACTCACTCTTGAAAAGTCAAATTCAGGCTATTTTGAGCTCATTGAAATGCTAACTTGACAAGCTTCTTGATGAGACCAGAATTGCCTAATTCAGAGACCGTTCGATATCCTAAAAGAATGTTGGTACTCTTTGATCGTCTATTTTCAATATGGAGAGTAAATTATTCCAAATTACGTGATCCAACAGAGATGTTCATAACTCCATTATTTGAGGTCGGATTTGGTCGATGTTTAGTCATCTGAAAGGTCCTTTAGTGCTCTTTCATTCTTGATAGGAATCGCCGTATTCCGAGAACATTTGAGCATCGATAAGTGGGTTCATAGTCGTCAGTCCTGAATTTTCCTTCATCTCCATGTCCATTAGCAACCCTCACAACTCACTCTTCGAAAGTCAAATTCAGACTATTTTGAGCTCACTAAATGTCAACTTGACAAGCTTCCAGATGGAATCAGAATTACCTAATTCGGAGACCGTTAGATATACTAAAAGCATGTGGGAACTCTTCGATCGTCTTCTTTCAATATGGAGTGTAAATCATTTCAAATCGGGTGATCCATTGGTGATGCTCATAACTCCATCATTTCACGTCGGATTGGGTCAATTTTTATAGATCTAAAAGGTCCTTTCCCTTTCATTCCTGACTGGAATCGTCGTATTCTGAGACCATTTGGGCTTGCATAAGTGGGATCGCAGTCATCGGTACTGAATTGTGCTTTATCTCCTTATCCATTACTATGCCTCATAACTCACTCTTCAGAGGTCAAATTCAGGATATTTTGAGCTCATTGAAATGCTAACTTGACAAGCTTCTTGATGAGACCAGAATTGCCTAATTCAGAGACCGTTCGATATCTTAAAAGCATGTTGGTACTCTTTGATCGTCTTTTTTCAATATGGAGAGTAAATTATTCAAAATTGCGTGATCCAACAGAGATGCTCTTAGCTCCATCATTTGAGGTCAGATTTGGTTGATGTTTAGACATCTGAAAGGTCCTTTAGTGCTCCTTCATTCTTGATAGGAATCGTCGTATTCTGAGAACATTTGAGCATCGATAAGTGCGATCATAGTCGTCGGTCCTGAATTTTCCTTCATCTCCTTGTCCATAAGTTACCCTCACAACTCACTCTTGAAAAGTCAAATTCAGACTATTTTGAGCTCATTAAAATCGTAACTTGACAAGCTTTCAGATGGAACCAGAATTACCTAATTCAGAGACCGTTAGATATACTAAAAGCATGTTAGAACTTTTCGATCGTCCTTTTGAATATGGAGTGTAAATCATTTCAAATCGGGCGATCCATTTGCGATGCTCATAACTCCATCGTTTGATGTCGGATTGGGTCAATTTTTAAAGATCGAAAAGGTCCTTTCCCTTTCATTCCTGACTGGAATCGTCGTATTCTGAGACCATTTGGGCTTCCATAAGTGGGATCGCAGTCGTCGGTACTGAATTGTGTTTTATCTCCTTATCCATTACTATGCCTCTTCAGAGGTCAAATTCAGGATATTTTGAGCTCATTGAAATGCTAACTTGACAAGCTTCTTGATGAGACCAAAATTGCCTAATTCAGAGACCGTTCGATATCCAAAAACCATGTTGGTACTATTTGATCGTCTTTTTTCAATATGGGGAGTAAATTATTCCAAATTGTGTGATCCAACAGAGATGCTCATAACTCCATCATTTGAGGTCGGATTTGGTCGATATTTAGTAATCTGAAAGGTCCTTCAGTGCTCTTTCATTCTTGATGGAAATCGTCGTATTCTGAAAACATTTGAGCATAGATAAATGGGATCATAGTCATCGGTCCTGAATTTTCCTTCATCTCCTTGTCCATTAGCAACCCTCACAACTCACTCTTCAAAAGTCAAATTCAGACTATTTTGAGCTCATTAAAATCGTAACTTGACAAGCTTCCAGATGGAAACAGAATTACCTAATTCGGAGACCGTTAGATATACTAAAAGCATGTTGGTACTCTTCGATCGTCTTTTCTCTATATGGAGTGTAAATCATTTCAAATCGGGCGATCCATTGGAGATGCTCATAACTCCATCGTTTGATGGCAGTTTGCGTTGAATTTTATAAATCTAAAAGGTCCGTTGGTGCTCTTTCATTCCTGACTGGAATCGTCGTATTCTGAGACCATTTGGGCTTTCATAAGTGGGATCGCAGTCATCGGTACTGAATTGTGTTTTATCTCCATATCCATTACTATGCCTCATAACTCACTCTTCAGAGGTCAAATTCAGGATATTTTGAGCTCATTGAAATGCTAACTTGACAAGCTTCTTGATGAGACCAGAATTGTCTACTTCAGAGACCGTTCGATATCCTAAAAGCATGTTGGTATTCTTCGATCGTCTTTTTTCAATATGGAGACTAAATTATTCCAAATTGCGTGATTTAAAAGAGATGTTCATAACTCCTTCATTTGAGGTTGGATTTGATCGATGTTTAGTCATCTGAAAGGTCCTTTAGTGCTCTTTCATTCTTGATAGGAATCGCCGTATTCCGAGAACATTTGAGCATCGATAAGTGGGTTCATAGTCGTCAGTCCTGAATTTTCCTTCATCTCCATGTCCATTAGCAACCCTCACAACTCACTCTTCAAAATTCAAATTCAGACTATTTTGAGCTCACTAAATGTCAACTTGACAAGCTTCCAGATGGAATCAGAATTACCTAATTCGGAGACCGTTAGATATACTAAAAGCATGTGGGAACTCTTCGATCGTCTTCTTTCAATATGGAGTGTAAATCATTTCAAATCGGGCGATCCATTTGCGATGCTCATAACTCCATCGTTTGATGTCGGATTGGGTCAATTTTTAAAGATCGAAAAGGTCCTTTCCCTTTCATTCCTGACTGGAATCGTCGTATTCTGAGACCTTTTGGGCTTCCATAAGTGGGATCGCAGTCGTCGGTACTGAATTGTGCTTTATCTCCTTATCCATTACTATGCCTCATAACTCACTCTTCAGAGGTCAAATTCAGGATATTTTGAGCTCATTGAAATGCTAACTTGACAAGCTTCTTGATGAGACCAGAATTGCCTAATTCAGAGACCGTTCGATATCCAAAAACCATGTTGGTACTATTTGATCGTCTTTTTTCAATATGGGGAGTAAATTATTCCAAATTGTGTGATCCAACAGAGATGCTCATAACTCCATCATTTGAGGTCGGATTTGGTCGATATTTAGTAATCTGAAAGGTCCTTCAGTGCTCTTTCATTCTTGATGGAAATCGTCGTATTCTGAAAACATTTGAGCATAGATAAATGGGATCATAGTCATCGGTCCTGAATTTTCCTTCATCTCCTTGTCCATTAGCAACCCTCACAACTCACTCTTCAAAAGTCAAATTCAGACTATTTTGAGCTCATTAAAATCGTAACTTGACAAGCTTCCAGATGGAAACAGAATTACCTAATTCGGAGACCGTTAGATATACTAAAAGCATGTTGGTACTCTTCGATCGTCTTTTCTCTATATGGAGTGTAAATCATTTCAAATCGGGCGATCCATTGGAGATGCTCATAACTCCATCGTTTGATGGCAGTTTGCGTTGAATTTTATAAATCTAAAAGGTCCGTTGGTGCTCTTTCATTCCTGACTGGAATCGTCGTATTCTGAGACCATTTGGGCTTTCATAAGTGGGATCGCAGTCATCGGTACTGAATTGTGTTTTATCTCCATATCCATTACTATGCCTCATAACTCACTCTTCAGAGGTCAAATTCAGGATATTTTGAGCTCATTGAAATGCTAACTTGACAAGCTTCTTGATGAGACCAGAATTGTCTACTTCAGAGACCGTTCGATATCCTAAAAGCATGTTGGTATTCTTCGATCGTCTTTTTTCAATATGGAGACTAAATTATTCCAAATTGCGTGATTTAAAAGAGATGTTCATAACTCCTTCATTTGAGGTTGGATTTGATCGATGTTTAGTCATCTGAAAGGTCCTTTAGTGCTCTTTCATTCTTGATAGGAATCGCCGTATTCCGAGAACATTTGAGCATCGATAAGTGGGTTCATAGTCGTCAGTCCTGAATTTTCCTTCATCTCCATGTCCATTAGCAACCCTCACAACTCACTCTTCAAAATTCAAATTCAGACTATTTTGAGCTCACTAAATGTCAACTTGACAAGCTTCCAGATGGAATCAGAATTACCTAATTCGGAGACCGTTAGATATACTAAAAGCATGTGGGAACTCTTCGATCGTCTTCTTTCAATATGGAGTGTAAATCATTTCAAATCGGGCGATCCATTTGCGATGCTCATAACTCCATCGTTTGATGTCGGATTGGGTCAATTTTTAAAGATCGAAAAGGTCCTTTCCCTTTCATTCCTGACTGGAATCGTCGTATTCTGAGACCTTTTGGGCTTCCATAAGTGGGATCGCAGTCGTCGGTACTGAATTGTGCTTTATCTCCTTATCCATTACTATGCCTCATAACTCACTCTTCAGAGGTCAAATTCAGGATATTTTGAGCTCATTGAAATGCTAACTTGACAAGCTTCTTGATGAGACCAGAATTGCCTAATTCAGAGACCGTTCGATATCCAAAAACCATGTTGGTACTATTTGATCGTCTTTTTTCAATATGGGGAGTAAATTATTCCAAATTGTGTGATCCAACAGAGATGCTCATAACTCCATCATTTGAGGTCGGATTTGGTCGATGTTTAGTCATCTGAAAGGTCCTTCAGTGCTCTTTCATTCTTGATGGAAATCGTCGTATTCTGAAAACATTTGAGCATAGATAAATGGGATCATAGTCATCGGTCCTGAATTTTCCTTCATCTCCTTGTCCATTAGCAACCCTCACAACTCACTCTTCAAAAGTCAAATTCAGACTATTTTGAGCTCATTAAAATCGTAACTTGACAAGCTTCCAGATGGAAACAGAATTACCTAATTCGGAGACCGTTAGATATACTAAAAGCATGTTGGTACTCTTCGATCGTCTTTTCTCTATATGGAGTGTAAATCATTTCAAATCGGGCGATCCATTGGAGATGCTCATAACTCCATCGTTTGATGGCGGATTGCGTTGAATTTTATAAATCTAAAAGGTCCGTTGGTGCTCTTTCATTCCTGACTGGAATCGTCGTATTCTGAGACCATTTGGGCTTTCATAAGTGGGATCGCAGTCATCGGTACTGAATTGTGTTTTATCTCCATATCCATTACTATGCCTCATAACTCACTCTTCAGAGGTCAAATTCAGGATATTTTGAGCTCATTGAAATGCTAACTTGACAAGCTTCTTGATGAGACCAGAATTGTCTACTTCAGAGACCGTTCGATATCCTAAAAGCATGTTGGTATTCTTTAATCGTCTTTTTTCAATATGGAGACTAAATTATTCCAAATTGCGTGATCTAAAAGAGATGTTCATAACTCCTTCATTTGAGGTTGGATTTGATCGATGTTTAGTCATCTGAAAGGTCCTTTAGTGCTCTTTCATTCTTGATAGGAATCGCCGTATTCCGAGAACATTTGAGCATCGATAAGTGGGTTCATAGTCGTCAGTCCTGAATTTTCCTTCATCTCCATGTCCATTAGCAACCCTCACAACTCACTCTTCAAAAGTCAAATTCAGACTATTTTGAGCTCACTAAATGTCAACTTGACAAGCTTCCAGATGGAATCAGAATTACCTAATTCGGAGACCGTTAGATATACTAAAAGCATGTGGGAACTCTTCGATCGTCTTCTTTCAATATGGAGTGTAAATCATTTCAAATCGGGTGATCCATTGGAGATGCTCATAACTCCATCGTTTGATGGCGGATTGCGTTGAATTTTATAAATCTAAAAGGTCCGTTGGTGCTCTTTCATTCCTGACTGGAATCGTCGTATTCTGAGACCATTTGGCCTTTCCTAAGTGAGATCGCAGTCATCGGTACTGAATTGGGTTTTATCTCCATATCCATTACTATGCCTCATAACTCACTCTTCAGAGATCAAATTCAGGCTATTTTGAGCTCATTGAAATGCTAACTTGACAAGCTTCTTGATGAGACCAGAATTGTCTACTTCAGAGACCGTTTGATATCCTAAAAGCATGTTGGTATTCTTTGATCGTCTTTTTTCAGTAAGGAGACTAAATTATTCCAAATTGCGTGATCTAACAGAGATGCTCATAACTCCACCATTTGAGGTTAGATTTGATCGATGTTTAGTCATCTGAAAGGTCCTTTAGTGCTCTTTCATTCTTGATAGGAATCGCCGTATTCCGAGAACATTTGAGCATCGATAAGTGGGTTCATAGTCGTCAGTCCTGAATTTTCCTTCATCTCCATGTCCATTAGCAACCCTCACAACTCACTCTTCAAAAGTCAAATTCAGACTATTTTGAGCTCACTAAATGTCAACTTGACAAGCTTCCAGATGGAATCAGAATTACCTAATTCGGAGACCGTTAGATATACTAAAAGCATGTGGGAACTCTTCGATCGTCTTCTTTCAATATGGAGTGTAAATCATTTCAAATCGGGTGATCCATTGGTGATGCTCATAACTCCATCATTTCACGTCGGATTGGGTCAATTTTTATAGATCTAAAAGGTCCTTTCCCTTTCATTCCTGACTGGAATCGTCGTATTCTGAGACCATTTAGGCTTCCATAAGTGGGATCGCAGTCGTCGGTACTGAATTGTGCTTTATCTCCTTATCCATTACTATGCCTCATAACTCACTCTTCAGAGGTCAAATTCAGGCTATTTTGAGCTCAATGAAATGCTAACTTGACAAGCTTCTTGATGAGACCAGAATTGCCTAATTCAGAGACCGTTCGATATCTTAAAAGCATGTTGGTACTCTTTGATCGTCTTTTTTCAATATGGAGAGTAAATTATTCAAAATTGCGTGATCCAACAGAGATGCTCGTAGCTCCATCATTTGAGGTCAGATTTGGTTGATGTTTAGACATCTGAAAGGTCCTTTAGTGCTCCTTCATTCTTGATAGGAATCGTCGTATTCTGAGAACATTTGAGCATCGATAAGTGCGATCATAGTCGTCGGTCCTGAATTTTCCTTCATCTCCTTGTCCATATGCTACCCTAACAACTCACTCTTGAAAAGTCAAATTCAGACTATTTTGAGCTCATTAAAATCGTAACTTGACAAGCTTTCAGATGGAACCAGAATTACCTAATTCGGAGACCGTTAGATATACTAAAAGCATGTTAGAACTTTTCGATCGTCCTTTTGAATATGGAGTGTAAGTCATTTCAAATCGGGCGATCCATTTGCGATGCTCATAACTCCATCGTTTGATGTCGGATTGGGTCAATTTTTAAAGATCGAAAAGGTCCTTTCCCTTTCATTCCTGACTGGAATCGTCGTATTCTGAGACCATTTGGGCTTCCATAAGTGGGATCACAGTCGTCGGTACTGAATTGTGCTTTATCTCCTTATCCATTACTATGCCTCATAACTCACTCTTCAGAGGTCAAATTCAGGATATTTTGAGCTCATTGAAATGCTAACTTGACAAGCTTCTTGATGAGACCAGAATTGCCTAATTCAAAGACCGTTCGATATCCAAGAACCATGTTGGTACTATTTGATCGTCTTTTTTCAATATGGGGAGTAAATTATTCCAAATTGTGTGATCCAACAGAGATGCTCATAACTCCATCATTTGAGGTCAGATTTGGTCGATGTTTAGTCATCTGAAAGGTCCTTCAATGCTCTTTCATTCTTGATGGAAATCGTCGTATTCTGAAAACATTTGAGCATAGATAAATGGGATCATAGTCATCGGTCTTGAATTTTCCTTCATCTCCTTGTCCATTAGCAACCCTCACAACTCACTCTTCAAAAGTCAAATTCAGACTATTTTGAGCTCATTAAAATCGTAACTTGACAAGCTTCCAGATGGAAACAGAATTACCTAATTCGGAGACCGTTAGATATACTAAAAGCATGTTGGTACTCTTCGATCGTCTTTTCTCTATATGGAGTGTAAATCATTTCAAATCGGGCGATCCATTGGAGATGCTCATAACTCCATCGTTTGATGGCGGATTGCGTTGAATTTTATAAATCTAAAAGGTCCGTTGGTGCTCTTTCATTCCTGACTGGAATCGTCGTATTCTGAGACCATTTGGGCTTTCATAAGTGGGATCGCTGTCATCGGTACTGAATTGTGTTTTATCTCCATATCCATTACTATGCCTCATAACTCACTCTTCAGAGGTCAAATTCAGGATATTTTGAGCTCATTGAAATGCTAACTTGACAAGCTTCTTGATGAGACCAGAATTGTCTACTTCAGAGACCGTTCGATATCCTAAAAGCATGTTGGTATTCTTCGATCGTCTTTTTTCAATATGGAGACTAAATTATTCCAAATTGCGTGATCTAACAGAGATGTTCATAACTCCTTCATTTGAGGTTGGATTTGATCGATGTTTAGTCATCTGAAAGGTCCTTTAGTGCTCTTTCATTCTTGATAGGAATCGCCGTATTCCGAGAACATTTGACCATCGATAAGTGGGTTCATAGTCGTCAGTCCTGAATTTTCCTTCATCTCCATGTCCATTAGCAACCCTCACAACTCACTCTTCAAAAGTCAAATTCAGACTATTTTGAGCTCACTAAATGTCAACTTGACAAGCTTCCAGATGGAATCAGAATTACCTAATTCGGAGACCGTTAGATATACTAAAAGCATGTGGGAACTCTTCGATCGTCTTCTTTCAATATGGAGTGTAAATCATTTCAAATCGGGCGATCCATTGGAGATGCTCATAACTCCATCGTTTGATGGCGGATTGCGTTGAATTTTATAAATCTAAAAGGTCCGTTGGTGCTCTTTCATTCCTGACTGGAATCGTCGTATTCTGAGACCATTTGGCCTTTCCTAAGTGAGATCGCAGTCATCGGTACTGAATTGGGTTTTATCTCCATATCCATTACTATGCCTCATAACTCACTCTTCAGAGGTCAAATTCAGGCTATTTTGAGCTCATTGAAATGCTAACTTGACAAGCTTCTTGATGAGACCAGAATTGTCTACTTCAGAGACCGTTTGATATCCTAAAAGCATGTTGGTATTCTTTGATCGTCTTTTTTCAATATGGAGACTAAATTATTCCAAATTGCGTGATCTAACAGAGATGCTCATAACTCCATCATTTGAGGTTGGATTTGATCGATTTTTAGTCATCTGAAAGGTCCTTTAGTGCTCTTTCATTCTTGATAGGAATCGCCGTATTCCGAGAACATTTGAGCATTGATAAGTGGGTTCATAGTCGTCAGTCCTGAATTTTCCTTCATCTCCATGTCCATTAGCAACCCTCACAACTCACTCTTCAAAAGTCAAATTCAGACTATTTTGAGCTCACTAAATGTCAACTTGACAAGCTTCCAGATGGAATCAGAATTACCTAATTCGGAGACCGTTAGATATACTAAAAGCATGTGGGAACTCTTCGATCGTCTTCTTTCAATATGGAGTGTAAATCATTTCAAATCGGGTGATCCATTGGTGATGCTCATAACTCCATCATTTCACGTCGGATTGGGTCAATTTTTATAGATCTAAAAGGTCCTTTCCCTTTCATTCCTGACTGGAATCGTCGTATTCTGAGACCATTTGGGCTTCCATAAGTCGGATCGCAGTCGTCGGTACTGCATTGTGCTTTATCTCCTTATCCATTACTATGCCTCATAACTCACTCTTCAGAGGTCAAATTCAGGCTATTTTGAGCTCAATGAAATGCTAACTTGACAAGCTTCTTGATGAGACCAGAATTGCCTAATTCAGAGACCGTTCGATATCTTAAAAGCATGTTGGTACTCTTTGATCGTCTTTTTTCAATATGGAGAGTAAATTATTCAAAATTGCGTGATCCAACAGAGATGCTCGTAGCTCCATCATTTGAGGTCAGATTTGGTTGATGTTTAGACATCTGAAAGGTCCTTTAGTGCTCCTTCATTCTTGATAGGAATCGTCGTATTCTGAGAACATTTGAGCATCGATAAGTGCGATCATAGTCGTCGGTCCTGAATTTTCCTTCATCTCCTTGTCCATATGCTACCCTAACAACTCACTCTTGAAAAGTCAAATTCAGACTATTTTGAGCTATTAAAATCGTAACTTGACAAGCTTTCAGATGGAACCAGAATTACCTAATTCGGAGACCGTTAGATATACTAAAAGCATGTTAGAACTTTTCGATCGTCCTTTTGAATATGGAGTGTAAATCATTTCAAATCGGGCGATCCATTTGCGATGCTCATAACTCCATCGTTTGATGTCGGATTGGGTCAATTTTTAAAGATCGAAAAGGTCCTTTCCCTTTCATTCCTGACTGGAATCGTCGTATTCTGAGACCATTTGGGCTTCCATAAGTGGGATCACAGTCGTCGGTACTGAATTGTGCTTTATCTCCTTATCCATTACTATGCCTCATAACTCACTCTTCAGAGGTCAAATTCAGGATATTTTAAGCTCATTGAAATGCTAACTTGACAAGCTTCTTGATGAGACCAGAATTACCTAATTCAGAGACCGTTCGATATCCAAAAACCATGTTGGTACTATTTGATCGTCTTTTTTCAATATGGGGAGTAAATTATTCCAAATTGTGTGATCCAACAGAGATGCTCATAACTCCATCATTTGAGGTCGGATTTGGTCGATGTTTAGTCATCTGAAAGGTCCTTCAGTGCTCTTTCATTCTTGATGGAAATCGTCGTATTCTGAAAACATTTGAGCATAGATAAATGGGATCATAGTCATCGGTCCTGAATTTTCCTTCATCTCCTTGTCCATTAGCAACCCTCACAACTCACTCTTCAAAAGTCAAATTCAGACTATTTTGAGCTCATTAAAATCGTAACTTGACAAGCTTCCAGATGGAAACAGAATTACCTAATTCGGAGACCGTTAGATATACTAAAAGCATGTTGGTACTCTTCGATCGTCTTTTCTCTATATGAAGTGTAAATCATTTCAAATCGGGCGATCCATTGGAGATGCTCATAACTCCATCGTTTGATGGCGGATTGCGTTGAATTTTATAAATCTAAAAGGTCCGTTGGTGCTCTTTCATTCCTGACTGGAATCGTCGTATTCTGAGACCATTTGGGCTTTCATAAGTGGGATCGCAGTCATCGGTACTGAATTGTGTTTTATCTCCATATCCATTACTATGCCTCATAACTCACTCTTCAGAGGTCAAATTCAGGATATTTTGAGCTCATTGAAATGCTAACTTGACAAGCTTCTTGATGAGACCAGAATTGTCTACTTCAGAGACCGTTCGATATCCTAAAAGCATGTTGGTATTCTTCGATCGTCTTTTTTCAATATGGAGACTAAATTATTCCAAATTGCGTGATCTAACAGAGATGTTCATAACTCCTTCATTTGAGGTTGGATTTGATCGATGTTTAGTCATCTGAAAGGTCCTTTAGTGCTCTTTCATTCTTGATAGGAATCGCCGTATTCCGAGAACATTTGACCATCGATAAGTGGGTTCATAGTCGTCAGTCCTGAATTTTCCTTCATCTCCATGTCCATTAGCAACCCTCACAACTCACTCTTCAAAAGTCAAATTCAGACTATTTTGAGCTCACTAAATGTCAACTTGACAAGCTTCCAGATGGAATCAGAATTACCTAATTCGGAGACCGTTAGATATACTAAAAGCATGTGGGAACTCTTCGATCGTCTCCTTTCAATATGGAGTGTAAATCATTTCAAATCGGGCGATCCATTGGAGATGCTCATAACTCCATCGTTTGATGGCGGATTGCGTTGAATTTTATAAATCTAAAAGGTCCGTTGGTGCTCTTTCATTCCTGACTGGAATCGTCGTATTCTGAGACCATTTGGCCTTTCCTAAGTGAGATCGCAGTCATCGGTACTGAATTGGGTTTTATCTCCATATCCATTACTATGCCTCATAACTCACTCTTCAGAGGTCAAATTCAGGCTATTTTGAGCTCATTGAAATGCTAACTTGACAAGCTTCTTGATGAGACCAGAATTGTCTACTTCAGAGACCGTTTGATATCCTAAAAGCATGTTGGTATTCTTTGATCGTCTTTTTTCAATATGGAGACTAAATTATTCCAAATTGCGTGATCTAACAGAGATGCTCATAACTCCATCATTTGAGGTTGGATTTGATCGATTTTTAGTCATCTGAAAGGTCCTTTAGTGCTCTTTCATTCTTGATAGGAATCGCCGTATTCCGAGAACATTTGAGCATTGATAAGTGGGTTCATAGTCGTCAGTCCTGAATTTTCCTTCATCTCCATGTCCATTAGCAACCCTCACAACTCACTCTTCAAAAGTCAAATTCAGACTATTTTGAGCTCACTAAATGTCAACTTGACAAGCTTCCAGATGGAATCAGAATTACCTAATTCGAAGACCGTTAGATATACTAAAAGCATGTGGGAACTCTTCGATCGTCTTCTTTCAATATGGAGTGTAAATCATTTCAAATCGGGTGATCCATTGGTGATGCTCATAACTCCATCATTTCACGTCGGATTGGGTCAATTTTTATAGATCTAAAAGGTCCTTTCCCTTTCATTCCTGACTGGAATCGTCGTATTCTGAGACCATTTGGGCTTCCATAAGTCGGATCGCAGTCGTCGGTACTGAATTGTGCTTTATCTCCTTATCCATTACTATGCCTCATAACTCACTCTTCAGAGGTCAAATTCAGGGTATTTTGAGCTCAATGAAATGCTAACTTGACAAGCTTCTTGATGAGACCAGAATTGCCTAATTCAGAGACCGTTCGATATCTTAAAAGCATGTTAGTACTCTTTGATCGTCTTTTTTCAATATGGAGAGTAAATTATTCAAAATTGCGTGATCCAACAGAGATGCTCTTAGCTCCATCATTTGAGGTCAGATTTGGTGGATGTTTAGACATCTGAAAGGTCCTTTAGTGCTCCTTCATTCTTGATAGGAATGGTCATTTTTCGAGAACATTTGAGCATCGATAAGTGGGTTCATAGTCGTCAGTCCTGAATTTTCCTTCATCTCCATGTCCATTTGCAACCCTCACAACTCACTCTTCAAAAGTCAAATTCAGACTATTTTGAGCTCATTAAAATGTCAACTTGACATGCTTCCAGATGGAACCAGAATTACCTAATTCGGAGACCGTTAGATATAATAAAAGCATGTTGGAACTCTTCGATCGTCTTTTTTCAATATGGCGTGTAAATCATTTCAAATCGGGCGATCCATTGGAGATGCTCATAACTCCATCGTTTGATGTCGGATTGGGTCAATTTTTAGAGATCTAAAGGGTCCGTTGGTGCTCTTTCATTCCTGACTGGAATCATCGTATTCGAGACCATTTGGGCTTTCAAAAGTGGGAACGCAGTCGTCGCTACTGAATTGTACTTTATCTCCTTATCCATTACTATGCCTCATAACTCACTCTTCAGAGGTCAAATTCAGGCTATTTTGAGCTCATTGAAATGCTAACTTGACAAGCTTCTTGATGAGACGAGAATTGCCTAATTCAGAGACCGTTCGATATCCTAAAAGTATGTTGGTACTCTTTGATAGTCTATTTTCAATATGGAGAGTAAATTATTCCAAATTGCGTGATCCAACAGAGATGCTCTTAACTCCATTATTTGAGGTCGGATTTGGTCGATGTTTAGTCATCTGAAAGGTCCTTTAGTGTTCTTTCATTCTTGATAGGAATCGTTGTATTCTGAGAATAGTTGAGCATCGATAAGTGGGATCATAGTCGTCGGTCCTGAATTTTCCTTCATCTCCTTGTCCATTAGCAACCCCCACAGCTCACTCTTCAAAAGTTAAATTCAGACTATTTTGACCTCATTATAATGGTAACTTAACAAGCTTCTAGATGGAACCAGAATTACCTGATTCAGAGATCGTTAGATATACTAAAAGCATGTTGATACTCTTCGATCGTATTTTTTCAATATGGAGTGTAAATCATTTCAAATCGGGCGATCCATTGGAGATGCTCATAACTCCATCGTTTGATGTCGGATTGGGTCAATTTTTAGAGATCTAAAAGGTCCGTTGGTGCTCTTTCATTCCTGACTGGAATCGTCGTATTCGAGACCATTTGGGCTTCCAAAAGTGGGAACGCAGTCGTCGGTACTGAATTGTACTTTATCACCTTATCCATTACTATGCCTCATAACTCACTCTTCAGAGGTCAAATTCAGGCTATTTTGAGCTCATTGAAATGCTAACTTGACAAGCTTCTTGATGAGACCAGAATTGCCTAATTCAGAGACCGTTCGATATCCTAAAAGAATGTTGGTACTCTTTGATCGTCTATTTTCAATATGGAGAGTAAATTATTCCAAATTACGTGATCCAACAGAGATGTTCATAACTCCATTATTTGAGGTCGGATTTGGTCGATGTTTAGTCATCTGAAAGGTCCTTTAGTGCTCTTTCATTCTTGATAGGAATCGCCGTATTCCGAGAACATTTGAGCATCGATAAGTGGGTTCATAGTCGTCAGTCCTGAATTTTCCTTCATCTCCATGTCCATTTGCAACCCTCACAACTCACTCTTCAAAAGTCAAATTCAGACTATTTTGAGCTCATTAAAATGTCAACTTGACATGCTTCCAGATGGAACCAGAATTACCTAATTCGGAGACCGTTAGATATAATAAAAGCATGTTGGAACTCTTCGATCGTCTTTTTTCAATATGGCGTGTAAATCATTTCAAATCGGGCGATCCATTGGAGATGCTCATAACTCCATCGTTTGATGTCGGATTGGGTCAATTTTTAGAGATCTAAAGGGTCCGTTGGTGCTCTTTCATTCCTGACTGGAATCATCGTATTCGAGACCATTTGGGCTTCCAAAAGTGGGAACGCAGTCGTCGGTACTGAATTGTACTTTATCTCCTTATCCATTACTATGCCTCATAACTCACTCTTCAGAGGTCAAATTCAGGATATTTTGAGCTCATTGAAATGCTAAGTTGACAAGCTTCTTGATGAGACGAGAATTGCCTAATTCAGAGACCGTTCGATATCCTAAAAGTATGTTGGTACTCTTTGATAGTCTATTTTCAATATGGAGAGTAAATTATTCCAAATTGCGTGATCCAACAGAGATGCTCTTAACTCCATCATTTGAGGTCAGATTTGGTTGATGTTCAGTCATCTGAAAGGTCCTTTAGTGCTCCTTCATTCTTGATAGGAATGGTCGTATTCTGAGAACATTTGAGCATCGATAAGTGGGATCATAGTCGTCAGTCCTGAATTTTCCTTCATCTCCTTGTCCATTAGCTACCCTCACAACTCACTCTTCAAAAGTCAAATTCAAACTATTTTGAGCTCATTAAAATCGTAACTTGACATGCTTCTAGATGGAAACACAATTACCTAATTCGGAGGCCGTTTGATATACTAAAAGCATGTTGGTACTCTTCGATCGTCTTTTTTCAATATGGAGTGTAAATCATTTCAAATCGGGCGATCCATTGGAGTTGCTAATAACTCCATCGTTTGATGTCATATTGGGTCGATTTTTAGAGATCTAAAAGGTCCTTTGGTGCTCTTTCATTCCTGACTGGAATCGTCGTATTCTGAGACCATTTGCGCTTCCATAAGTGGGATCGCAGTCGTCGGTACTGAATTGTGCTTTATCTCCTTATCCATTACGATGCCTCATAACTCACTCTTCAGAGGTCAAACTCAGGGTATTTTGAGCTCATTGAAATGCTAACTTGACAAGCTTCTTGATGAGTCCAGAATTGCCTAATTCAGAGACCGTTCGATATCCTAAAAGCATGTTGGTACTATTTGATCGTCCTTTTTCAACATGGAGAGTAGTAAATTATTTCAAATTGCGTGATCCAACAGAGATGCTCATAACTCCCTCATTTGAGGTCGGATTTGGTCGATGTTTAATCATCTGAAAGGTCCTTTAGTGCTCTTTCATTCTTGATAGAAATCGTTGTATTCTGAGAATAGTTGAGCATCGATAAGTGGGATCATAGTCGTCGGTCCTGAATTTTCCTTCATCTCCTTGTCCATTAGCAACCCCCACAGCTCACTCTTCAAAAGTTAAATTCAGACTATTTTGACCTCATTATAATGGTAACTTAACAAGCTTCTAGATGGAACCAGAATTACCTGATTCAGAGATCGTTAGATATACTAAAAGCATGTTGATACTCTTCGATCGTATTTTTTCAATATGGAGTGTAAATCATTTCAAATCGGGCGATCCATTGGAGATGCTCATAACTCCATCGTTTGATGTCGGATTGGGTCAATTTTTAGAGATCTAAAAGGTCCGTTGGTGCTCTTTCATTCCTGACTGGAATCGTCGTATTCGAGACCATTTGGGCTTCCAAAAGTGGGAACGCAGTCGTCGGTACTGAATTGTACTTTATCACCTTATCCATTACTATGCCTCATAACTCACTCTTCAGAGGTCAAATTCAGGCTATTTTGAGCTCATTGAAATGCTAACTTGACAAGCTTCTTGATGAGACCAGAATTGCCTAATTCAGAGACCGTTCGATATCCTAAAAGAATGTTGGCACTCTTTGATCGTCTATTTTCAATATGGAGAGTAAATTATTCCAAATTGCGTGATCCAACAGAGATGTTCATAACTCCATTATTTGAGGTCGAATTTGGTGGATGTTTAGTCATCTGAAAGGTCCTTTAGTGCTCTCTCATTCTTGATAGGAATCGTCGTATTCTGAGAACATTTGAGCATGGATAAGTGGGATCATAGTCGTCGGTCCTAAATTTTCCTTCATCTCCTTGTCCATTAGCTACCCTCATAACTCACTCTTCAAAAGTCAAATTCAGACTTTTTGAGCTCATTAAAATCGTAACTTGACAAGCTTTCAGATGGAAATAGAGTTACCTAATTCGGAGACCGTTAGATATACTAAAAGCATGTTGGTACTCTTCGATCGTCTTTTTTCAATATGGAGTGTAAATCATTTCAAATCGGGCGATCCATTGGAGATGCACATAACTCCATCGTTTGATGTCGGATTGGGTCAATTTTTAGAGATCTAAAGGGTCCGTTGGTGCTCTTTCATTCCTGACTGGAATCATCGTATCCGAGACCATTTGGGCTTCCAAAAGTGGGAACGCAGTCGTCGGTACTGAATTGTACTTTATCTCCTTATCCATTACTATGCCTCATAACTCACTCTTCAGAGGTCAAACTCAGGGTATTTTGAGCTCATTGAAATGCTAACTTGACAAGCTTCTTGATGAGTCCAGAATTGCCTAATTCAGAGACCGTTCGATATCTTAAAAGCATGTTGGTACTCTTTGATCGTCTTTTTTCAATATGGAGAGTAAATTATTCAAAATTGCGTGATCCAACAGAGATGCTCTTAGCTCCATCATTTGAGGTCAGATTTGGTGGATGTTTAGACATCTGAAAGGTCCTTTAGTGCTCCTTCATTCTTGATAGGAATGGTCGTTTTCCGAGAACATTTGAGCATCGATAAGTGGGTTCATAGTCGTCAGTCCTGAATTTTCCTTCATCTCCATGTCCATTTGCAACCCTCACAACTCACTCTTCAAAAGTCAAATTCAGACTATTTTGAGCTCATTAAAATGTCAACTTGACATGCTTCCAGATGGAACCAGAATTACCTAATTTGGAGACCGTTAGATATAATAAAAGCATGTTGGAACTCTTCGATCGTCTTTTTTCAATATGGCGTGTAAATCATTTCAAATCGGGCGATCCATTGGAGATGCTCATAACTCCATCGTTTGATGTCGGATTGGGTCAATTTTTAGAGATCTAAAGGGTCCGTTGGTGCTCTTTCATTCCTGACTGGAATCATCGTATTCGAGACCATTTGGGCTTTCAAAAGTGGGAACGCAGTCGTCGCTACTGAATTGTACTTTATCTCCTTATCCATTACTATGCCTCATAACTCACTCTTCAGAGGTCAAATTCAGGCTATTTTGAGCTCATTGAAATGCTAACTTGACAAGCTTCTTGATGAGACGAGAATTGCCTAATTCAGAGACCGTTCGATATCCAAAAACCATGTTGGTACTATTTGATCGTCTTTTTTCAATATGGGGAGTAAATTATTCCAAATTGTGTGATCCAACAGAGATGCTCATAACTCCATCATTTGAGGTCGGATTTGGTCGATGTTTAGTCATCTGAAAGGTCCTTCAGTGCTCTTTCATTCTTGATGGAAATCGTCGTATTCTGAAAACATTTGAGCATAGATAAATGGGATCATAGTCATCGGTCCTGAATTTTCCTTCATCTCCTTGTCCATTAGCAACCCTCACACCTCACTCTTCAAAAGTCAAATTCAGACTATTTTGAGCTCATTAAAATCGTAACTTGACAAGCTTCCAGATGGAAACAGAATTACCTAATTCGGAGACCGTTAGATATACTAAAAGCATGTTGGTACTCTTCGATCGTCTTTTCTCTATATGAAGTGTAAATCATTTCAAATCGGGCGATCCATTGGAGATGCTCATAACTCCATCGTTTGATGTCGGATTGGGTCAATTTTTAGAGATCTAAAAGGTCCGTTGGTGCTCTTTCATTCCTGACTGGAATCGTCGTATTCGAGACCATTTGGGCTTCCAAAAGTGGGAACGCAGTCATCGGTACTGAATTGTACTTTATCACCTTATCCATTACTATGCCTCATAACTCACTCTTCAGGGGTCAAATTCAGGCTATTTTGAGCTCATTGAAATGCTAACTTGACAAGCTTCTTGATGAGACCAGAATTGCCTAATTCAGAGACCGTTCGATATCCTAAAAGAATGTTGGTACTCTTTGATCGTCTATTTTCAATATGGAGAGTAAATTATTCCAAATTGCGTGATCCAACAGAGATGTTCATAACTCCATTATTTGAGGTCGGATTTGGTCGATGTTTAGTCATCTGAAAGGTCCTTTAGTGCTCTTTCATTCTTGATAGGAATCGCCGTATTCCGAGAACATTTGAGCATCGATAAGTGGGTTCATAGTCGTCAGTCCTGAATTTTCCTTCATCTCCATGTCCATTTGCAACCCTCACAACTCACTCTTCAAAAGTCAAATTCAGACTATTTTGAGCTCATTAAAATGTCAACTTGACATGCTTCCAGATGGAACCAGAATTACCTAATTCGGAGACCGTTAGATATAATAAAAGCATGTTGGAACTCTTCGATCGTCTTTTTTCAATATGGCGTGTAAATCATTTCAAATCGGGCGATCCATTGGAGATGCTCATAACTCCATCGTTTGATGTCGGATTGGGTCAATTTTTAGAGATCTAAAGGGTCCGTTGGTGCTCTTTCATTCCTGACTGGAATCATCGTATTCGAGACCATTTGGGCTTCCAAAAGTGGGAACGCAGTCGTCGGTACTGAATTGTACTTTATCTCCTTATCCATTACTATGCCTCATAACTCACTCTTCAGAGGTCAAATTCAGGATATTTTGAGCTCATTGAAATGCTAAGTTGACAAGCTTCTTGATGAGACGAGAATTGCCTAATTCAGAGACCGTTCGATATCCTAAAAGTATGTTGGTACTCTTTGATAGTCTATTTTCAATATGGAGAGTAAATTATTCCAAATTGCGTGATCCAACAGAGATGCTCTTAACTCCATCATTTGAGGTCAGATTTGGTTGATGTTCAGTCATCTGAAAGGTCCTTTAGTGCTCCTTCATTCTTGATAGGAATGGTCGTATTCTGAGAACATTTGAGCATCGATAAGTGGGATCATAGTCGTCAGTCCTGAATTTTCCTTCATCTCCTTGTCCATTAGCTACCCTCACAACTCACTCTTCAAAAGTCAAATTCAAACTATTTTGAGCTCATTAAAATCGTAACTTGACATGCTTCTAGATGGAAACAGAATTACCTAATTCGGAGGCCGTTTGATATACTAAAAGCATGTTGGTACTCTTCGATCGTCTTTTTTCAATATGGAGTGTAAATCATTTCAAATCGGGCGATCCATTGGAGTTGCTAATAACTCCATCGTTTGATGTCATATTGGGTCGATTTTTAGAGATCTAAAAGGTCCTTTGGTGCTCTTTCATTCCTGACTGGAATCGTCGTATTCTGAGACCATTTGCGCTTCCATAAGTGGGATCGCAGTCGTCGGTACTGAATTGTGCTTTATCTCCTTATCCATTACGATGCCTCATAACTCACTCTTCAGAGGTCAAACTCAGGGTATTTTGAGCTCATTGAAATGCTAACTTGACAAGCTTCTTGATGAGTCCAGAATTGCCTAATTCAGAGACCGTTCGATATCCTAAAAGCATGTTGGTACTATTTGATCGTCCTTTTTCAACATGGAGAGTAGTAAATTATTTCAAATTGCGTGATCCAACAGAGATGCTCATAACTCCCTCATTTGAGGTCGGATTTGGTCGATGTTTAATCATCTGAAAGGTCCTTTAGTGCTCTTTCATTCTTGATAGGAATCGTTGTATTCTGAGAATAGTTGAGCATCGATAAGTGGGATCATAGTCGTCGGTCCTGAATTTTCCTTCATCTCCTTGTCCATTAGCAACCCCCACAGCTCACTCTTCAAAAGTTAAATTCAGACTATTTTGACCTCATTATAATGGTAACTTAACAAGCTTCTAGATGGAACCAGAATTACCTGATTCAGAGATCGTTAGATATACTAAAAGCATGTTGATACTCTTCGATCGTATTTTTTCAATATGGAGTGTAAATCATTTCAAATCGGGCGATCCATTGGAGATGATCATAACTCCATCGTTTGATGTCGGATTGGGTCAATTTTTAGAGATCTAAAAGGTCCGTTGGTGCTCTTTCATTCCTGACTGGAATCGTCGTATTCGAGACCATTTGGGCTTCCAAAAGTGGGAACGCAGTCGTCGGTACTGAATTGTACTTTATCACCTTATCCATTACTATGCCTCATAACTCACTCTTCAGAGGTCAAATTCAGGCTATTTTGAGCTCATTGAAATGCTAACTTGACAAGCTTCTTGATGAGACCAGAATTGCCTAATTCAGAGACCGTTCGATATCCTAAAAGAATGTTGGCACTCTTTGATCGTCTATTTTCAATATGGAGAGTAAATTATTCCAAATTGCGTGATCCAACAGAGATGTTCATAACTCCATTATTTGAGGTCGAATTTGGTGGATGTTTAGTCATCTGAAAGGTCCTTTAGTGCTCTCTCATTCTTGATAGGAATCGTCGTATTCTGAGAACATTTGAGCATGGATAAGTGGGATCATAGTCGTCGGTCCTAAATTTTCCTTCATCTCCTTGTCCATTAGCTACCCTCATAACTCACTCTTCAAAAGTCAAATTCAGACTTTTTGAGCTCATTAAAATCGTTACTTGACAAGCTTTCAGATGGAAATAGAGTTACCTAATTCGGAGACCGTTAGATATACTAAAAGCATGTTGGTACTCTTCGATCGTCTTTTTTCAATATGGAGTGTAAATCATTTCAAATCGGGCGATCCATTGGAGATGCACATAACTCCATCGTTTGATGTCGGATTGGGTCAATTTTTAGAGATCTAAAGGGTCCGTTGGTGCTCTTTCATTCCTGACTGGAATCATCGTATCCGAGACCATTTGGGCTTCCAAAAGTGGGAACGCAGTCGTCGGTACTGAATTGTACTTTATCTCCTTATCCATTACTATGCCTCATAACTCACTCTTCAGAGGTCAAACTCAGGGTATTTTGAGCTCATTGAAATGCTAACTTGACAAGCTTCTTGATGAGTCCAGAATTGCCTAATTCAGAGACCGTTCGATATCTTAAAAGCATGTTGGTACTCTTTGATCGTCTTTTTTCAATATGGAGAGTAAATTATTCAAAATTGCGTGATCCAACAGAGATGCTCTTAGCTCCATCATTTGAGGTCAGATTTGGTGGATGTTTAGACATCTGAAAGGTCCTTTAGTGCTCCTTCATTCTTGATAGGAATGGTCGTTTTCCGAGAACATTTGAGCATCGATAAGTGGGTTCATAGTCGTCAGTCCTGAATTTTCCTTCATCTCCATGTCCATTTGCAACCCTCACAACTCACTCTTCAAAAGTCAAATTCAGACTATTTTGAGCTCATTAAAATGTCAACTTGACATGCTTCCAGATGGAACCAGAATTACCTAATTCGGAGACCGTTAGATATAATAAAAGCATGTTGGAACTCTTCGATCGTCTTTTTTCAATATGGCGTGTAAATCATTTCAAATCGGGCGATCCATTGGAGATGCTCATAACTCCATCGTTTGATGTCGGATTGGGTCAATTTTTAGAGATCTAAAGGGTCCGTTGGTGCTCTTTCATTCCTGACTGGAATCATCGTATTCGAGACCATTTGGGCTTTCAAAAGTGGGAACGCAGTCGTCGCTACTGAATTGTACTTTATCTCCTTATCCATTACTATGCCTCATAACTCACTCTTCAGAGGTCAAATTCAGGCTATTTTGAGCTCATTGAAATGCTAACTTGACAAGCTTCTTGATGAGACGAGAATTGCCTAATTCAGAGACCGTTCGATATCCTAAAAGTATGTTGGTACTCTTTGATAGTCTATTTTCAATATGGAGAGTAAATTATTCCAAATTGCGTGATCCAACAGAGATGCTCTTAACTCCATTATTTGAGGTCGGATTTGGTCGATGTTTAGTCATCTGAAAGGTCCTTTAGTGTTCTTTCATTCTTGATAGGAATCGTTGTATTCTGAGAATAGTTGAGCATCGATAAGTGGGATCATAGTCGTCGGTCCTGAATTTTCCTTCATCTCCTTGTCCATTAGCAACCCCCACAGCTCACTCTTCAAAAGTTAAATTCAGACTATTTTGACCTCATTATAATGGTAACTTAACAAGCTTCTAGATGGAACCAGAATTACCTGATTCAGAGATCGTTAGATATACTAAAAGCATGTTGATACTCTTCGATCGTATTTTTTCAATATGGAGTGTAAATCATTTCAAATCGGGCGATCCATTGGAGATGCTCATAACTCCATCGTTTGATGTCGGATTGGGTCAATTTTTAGAGATCTAAAAGGTCCGTTGGTGCTCTTTCATTCCTGACTGGAATCGTCGTATTCGAGACCATTTGGGCTTCCAAAAGTGGGAACGCAGTCGTCGGTACTGAATTGTACTTTATCACCTTATCCATTACTATGCCTCATAACTCACTCTTCAGAGGTCAAATTCAGGCTATTTTGAGCTCATTGAAATGCTAACTTGACAAGCTTCTTGATGAGACCAGAATTGCCTAATTCAGAGACCGTTCGATATCCTAAAAGAATGTTGGTACTCTTTGATCGTCTATTTTCAATATGGAGAGTAAATTATTCCAAATTGCGTGATCCAACAGAGATGTTCATAACTCCATTATTTGAGGTCGGATTTGGTTGATGTTTAGTCATCTGAAAGGTCCTTTAGTGCTCTCTCATTCTTGATAGGAATCGTCGTATTCTGAGAACATTTGAGCACGGATAAGTGGGATCATAGTCGTCGGTCCTGAATTTTCCTTCATCTCCATGTCCATTTGCAACCCTCACAACTCACTCTTCAAAAGTCAAATTCAGACTATTTTGAGCTCATTAAAATGTCAACTTGACATGCTTCCAGATGGAACCAGAATTACCTAATTCGGAGACCGTTAGATATAATAAAAGCATGTTGGAACTCTTCGATCGTCTTTTTTCAATATGGCGTGTAAATCATTTCAAATCGGGCGATCCATTGGAGATGCTCATAACTCCATCCTTTGATGTCGGATTGGGTCAATTTTTAGAGATCTAAAGGGTCCGTTGGTGCTCATTCATTCCTGACTGGAATCATCGTATTCGAGACCATTTGGGCTTCCAAAAGTGGGAACGCAGTCGTCGGTACTGAATTGTACTTTATCTCCTTATCCATTACTATGCCTCATAACTCACTCTTCAGAGGTCAAATTCAGGATATTTTGAGCTCATTGAAATGCTAAGTTGACAAGCTTCTTGATGAGACGAGAATTGCCTAATTCAGAGACCGTTCGATATCCTAAAAGTATGTTGGTACTCTTTGATAGTCTATTTTCAATATGAAGCGTAAATTATTCCAAATTGCGTGATCCAACAGAGATGCTCTTAACTCCATCATTTGAGGTCAGATTTGGTTGATGTTCAGTCATCTGAAAGGTCCTTTAGTGCTCCTTCATTCTTGATAGGAATGGTCGTATTCTGAGAACATTTGAGCATCGATAAGTGGGATCATAGTCGTCAGTCCTGAATTTTCCTTCATCTCCTTGTCCATTAGCTACCCTCACAACTCACTCTTCAAAAGTCAAATTCAAACTATTTTGAGCTCATTAAAATCGTAACTTGACATGCTTCTAGATGGAAACAGAATTACCTAATTCGGAGGCCGTTTGATATACTAAAAGCATGTTGGTACTCTTCGATCGTCTTTTTTCAATATGGAGTGTAAACCATTTCAAATCGGGCGATCCATTGGAGTTGCTAATAACTCCATCGTTTGATGTCATATTGGGTCGATTTTTAGAGATCTAAAAGGTCCTTTGGTGCTCTTTCATTCCTGACTGGAATCGTCGTATTCTGAGACCATTTGCGCTTCCATAAGTGGGATCGCAGTCGTCGGTACTGAATTGTGCTTTATCTCCCTATCCATTACGATGCCTCATAACTCACTCTTCAGAGGTCAAACTCAGGGTATTTTGAGCTTATTGAAATGCTAACTTGACAAGCTTCTTGATGAGTCCAGAATTGCCTAATTCAGAGACCGTTCGATATCCTAAAAGCATGTTGGTACTATTTGATCGTCCTTTTTCAACATGGAGAGTAGTAAATTATTTCAAATTGCGTGATCCAACAGAGATGCTCATAACTCCCTCATTTGAGGTCGGATTTGGTCGATGTTTAATCATCTGAAAGGTCCTTTAGTGCTCTTTCATTCTTGATAGAAATCGTTGTATTCTGAGAATAGTTGAGCATCGATAAGTGGGATCATAGTCGTCGGTCCTGAATTTTCCTTCATCTCCTTGTCCATTAGCAACCCCCACAGCTCACTCTTCAAAAGTTAAATTCAGACTATTTTGACCTCATTATAATGGTAACTTAACAAGCTTCTAGATGGAACCAGAATTACCTGATTCAGAGATCGTTAGATATACTAAAAGCATGTTGATACTCTTCGATCGTATTTTTTCAATATGGAGTGTAAATCATTTCAAATCGGGCGATCCATTGGAGATGCTAATAACTCCATCGTTTGATGTCGGATTGGGTCAATTTTTAGAGATCTAAAAGGTCCGTTGGTGCTCTTTCATTCCTGACTGGAATCGTCGTATTCGAGACCATTTGGGCTTCCAAAAGTGGGAACGCAGTCGTCGGTACTGAATTGTACTTTATCTCCTAATCCATTACTATGCCTCATAACTCACTCTTCAGAGGTCAAACTCAGGGTATTTTGAGCTCATTGAAATGCTAACTTGACAAGCTTCTTGATGAGTCCAGAATTGCCTAATTCAGAGACCGTTCGATATCCTAAAAGCATGTAGGTACTATTTGATCGTCCTTTTTCAACATGGAGAGTAGTAAATTATTTCAAATTGCATGATCTAACAGAGATGTTCATAACTCCATTATTTGAGGTCGGATTTGGTTGATGTTTAGTCATCTGAAAGGTCCTTTAGTGCTCTCTCATTCTTGATAGGAATCGTCGTATTCTGAGAACATTTGAGCACGGATAAGTGGGATCATAGTCGTCGGTCCTAAATTTTCCTTCATCTCCTTGTCCATTAGCTACCCTCATAACTCACTCTTCAAAAGTCAAATTCAGACTTTTTGAGCTCATTAAAATCGTAACTTGACAAGCTTTCAGATGGAAACAGAGTTACCTAATTCGGAGACCGTTAGATATACTAAAAGCATGTTGGTACTCTTCGATCGTCTTTTTTCAATATGGAGTGTAAATCATTTCAAATCGGGCGATCCATTGGAGATGCTCATAACTCCATCGTTTGATGTCTGATTGGGTCAATTTTTAGAGATCTAAAGGGTCCGTTGGTGCTCTTTCATTCCTGACTGGAATCATCGTATCCGAGACCATTTGGGCTTCCAAAAGTGGGAACGCAGTCGTCGGTACTGAATTGTACTTTATCTCCTTATCCATTACTATGCCTCATAACTCACTCTTCAGAGGTCAAATTCAGCCTATTTTGAGCTCATTGAAATGCTAACTTGACAAGCTTCTTGATGAGACGAGAATTGCCTAATTCAGAGACCGTTCGATATCCTAAAAGTATGTTGGTACTCTTTGATAGTCTATTTTCAATATGGAGAGTAAATTATTCCAAATTGCGTGATCCAATAGAGATGCTCTTAACTCCATTATTTGAGGTCGGATTTGGTCGATGTTTAGTCATCTGAAAGGTCCTTTAGTGTTCTTTCATTCTTGATAGGAATCGTTGTATTCTGAGAATAGTTGAGCATCGATAAGTGGGATCATAGTCGTCGGTCCTGAATTTTCCTTCATCTCCTTGTCCATTAGCAACCCCCACAGCTCACTCTTCAAAAGTTAAATTCAGACTATTTTGACCTCATTATAATGGTAACTTAACAAGCTTCTAGATGGAACCAGAATTACCTGATTCAGAGATCGTTAGATATACTAAAAGCATGTTGATACTCTTCGATCGTATTTTTTCAATATGGAGTGTAAATCATTTCAAATCGGGCGATCCATTGGAGATGCTCATAACTCCATCGTTTGATGTCGGATTGGGTCAATTTTTAGAGATCTAAAAGGTCCGTTGGTGCTCTTTCATTCCTGACTGGAATCGTCGTATTCGAGACCATTTGGGCTTCCAAAAGTGGGAACGCAGTCGTCGGTACTGAATTGTACTTTATCACCTTATCCATTACTATGCCTCATAACTCACTCTTCAGAGGTCAAATTCAGGCTATTTTGAGCTCATTGAAATGCTAACTTGACAAGCTTCTTGATGAGACCAGAATTGCCTAATTCAGAGACCATTCGATATCCTAAAAGAATGTTGGTACTCTTTGATCGTCTATTTTCAATATGGAGAGTAAATTATTCCAAATTGCGTGATCCAACAGAGATGTTCATAACTCCATTATTTGAGGTCGGATTTGGTTGATGTTTAGTCATCTGAAAGGTCCTTTAGTGCTCTCTCATTCTTGATAGGAATCGTCGTATTATGAGAACATTTGAGCACGGATAAGTGGGATCATAGTCGTCGGTCCTAAATTTTCCTTCATCTCCTTGTCCATTAGCTACCCTCATAACTCACTCTTCAAAAGTCAAATTCAGACTTTTTGAGCTCATTAAAATCGTAACTTGACAAGCTTTCAGATGGAAACAGAGTTACCTAATTCGGAGACCGTTAGATATACTAAAAGCATGTTGGTACTCTTCGATCGTCTTTTTTCAATATGGAGTGTAAATCATTTCAAATCGGGCGATCCATTGGAGATGCTCATAACTCCATCGTTTGATGTCTGATTGGGTCAATTTTTAGAGATCTAAAGGGTCCGTTGGTGCTCTTTCATTCCTGACTGGAATCATCGTATCCGAGACCATTTGGGCTTCCAAAAGTGGGAACGCAGTCGTCGGTACTGAATTGTACTTTATCTCCTTATCCATTACTATGCCTCATAACTCACTCTTCAGAGGTCAAATTCAGGCTATTTTGAGCTCATTGAAATGCTAACTTGACAAGCTTCTTGATGAGACGAGAATTGCCTAATTCAGAGACCGTTCGATATCCTAAAAGTATGTTGGTACTCTTTGATAGTCTATTTTCAATATGGAGAGTAAATTATTCCAAATTGCGTGATCCAATAGAGATGCTCTTAACTCCATTATTTGAGGTCGGATTTGGTCGATGTTTAGTCATCTGAAAGGTCCTTTAGTGTTCTTTCATTCTTGATAGGAATCGTTGTATTCTGAGAATAGTTGAGCATCGATAAGTGGGATCATAGTCGTCGGTCCTGAATTTTCCTTCATCTCCTTGTCCATTAGCAACCCCCACAGCTCACTCTTCAAAAGTTAAATTCAGACTATTTTGACCTCATTATAATGGTAACTTAACAAGCTTCTAGATGGAACCAGAATTACCTGATTCAGAGATCGTTAGATATACTAAAAGCATGTTGATACTCTTCGATCGTATTTTTTCAATATGGAGTGTAAATCATTTCAAATCGGGCGATCCATTGGAGATGCTCATAACTCCATCGTTTGATGTCGGATTGGGTCAATTTTTAGAGATCTAAAAGGTCCGTTGGTGCTCTTTCATTCCTGACTGGAATCGTCGTATTCGAGACCATTTGGGCTTCCAAAAGTGGGAACGCAGTCGTCGGTACTGAATTGTACTTTATCACCTTATCCATTACTATGCCTCATAACTCACTCTTCAGAGGTCAAATTCAGGCTATTTTGAGCTCATTGAAATGCTAACTTGACAAGCTTCTTGATGAGACCAGAATTGCCTAATTCAGAGACCGTTCGATATCCTAAAAGAATGTTGGTACTCTTTGATCGTCTATTTTCAATATGGAGAGTAAATTAATCCAAATTGCGTGATCCAACAGAGATGTTCATAACTCCATTATTTGAGGTCGGATTTGGTTGATGTTTAGTCATCTGAAAGGTCCTTTAGTGCTCTCTCATTCTTGATAGGAATCGTCGTATTCTGAGAACATTTGAGCACGGATAAGTGGGATCATAGTCGTCGGTCCTAAATTTTCCTTCATCTCCTTGTCCATTAGCTACCCTCATAACTCACTCTTCAAAAGTCAAATTCAGACTTTTTGAGCTCATTAAAATCGTAACTTGACAAGCTTTCAGATGGAAACAGAGTTACCTAATTCGGAGACCGTTAGATATACTAAAAGCATGTTGGTACTCTTCGATCGTCTTTTTTCAATATGGAGTGTAAATCATTTCAAATCGGGCGATCCATTGGAGATGCTCATAACTCCATCGTTTGATGTCTGATTGGGTCAATTTTTAGTGATCTAAAGGGTCCGTTGGTGCTCTTTCATTCCTGACTGGAATCATCGTATCCGAGACCATTTGGGCTTCCAAAAGTGGGAACGCAGTCGTCGGTACTGAATTGTACTTTATCTCCTTATCCATTACTATGCCTCATAACTCACTCTTCAGAGGTCAAATTCAGGCTATTTTGAGCTCATTGAAATGCTAACTTGACAAGCTTCTTGATGAGACGAGAATTGCCTAATTCAGAGACCGTTCGATATCCTAAAAGTATGTTGGTACTCTTTGATAGTCTATTTTCAATATGGAGAGTAAATTATTCCAAATTGCGTGATCCAACAGAGATGCTCTTAACTCCATTATTTGAGGTCGGATTTGGTCGATGTTTAGTCATCTGAAAGGTCCTTTAGTGTTCTTTCATTCTTGATAGGAATCGTTGTATTCTGAGAATAGTTGAGCATCGATAAGTGGGATCATAGTCGTCGGTCCTGAATTTTCCTTCATCTCCTTGTCCATTAGCAACCCCCACAGCTCACTCTTCAAAAGTTAAATTCAGACTATTTTGACCTCATTATAGTGGTAACTTAACAAGCTTCTAGATGGAACCAGAATTACCTGATTCAGAGATCGTTAGATATACTAAAAGCATGTTGATACTCTTCGATCGTATTTTTTCAATATGGAGTGTAAATCATTTCAAATCGGGCGATCCATTGGAGATGCTCATAACTCCATCGTTTGATGTCGGATTGGGTCAATTTTTAGAGATCTAAAAGGTCCGTTGGTGCTCTTTCATTCCTGACTGGAATCGTCGTATTCGAGACCATTTGGGCTTCCAAAAGTGGGAACGCAGTCGTCGGTACTGAATTGTACTTTATCACCTTATCCATTACTATGCCTCATAACTCACTCTTCAGAGGTCAAATTCAGGCTATTTTGAGCTCATTGAAATGCTAACTTGACAAGCTTCTTGATGAGACCAGAATTGCCTAATTCAGAGACCGTTCGATATCCTAAAAGAATGTTGGTACTCTTTGATCGTCTATTTTCAATATGGAGAGTAAATTATTCCAAATTGCGTGATCCAACAGAGATGTTCATAACTCCATTATTTGAGGTCGGATTTGGTTGATGTTTAGTCATCTGAAAGGTCCTTTAGTGCTCTCTCATTCTTGATAGGAATCGTCGTATTCTGAGAACATTTGAGCATGGATAAGTGGGATCATAGTCGTCGGTCCTAAATTTTCCTTCATCTCCTTGTCCATTAGCTACCCTCATAACTCACTCTTCAAAAGTCAAATTCAGACTTTTTGAGCTCATTAAAATCGTAACTTGACAAGCTTTCAGATGGAAACAGAGTTACCTAATTCGGAGACCGTTAGATATACTAAAAGCATGTGGGTACTCTTCGATCGTCTTTTTTCAATATGGAGTGTAAATCATTTCAAATCGGGCGATCCATTGGAGATGCTCATAACTCCATCGTTTGATGTCGGATTGGGTCAATTTTTAGAGATCTAAAGGGTCCGTTGGTGCTCTTTCATTCCTGACTGGAATCATCGTATTCGAGACCATTTGGGCTTCCAAAAGTGGGATCGCAGTCGTCGGTACTGAATTTTTTTTTATCTCCTTATCCATTACTATGCCTCATAACTCACTCTTCAGAGGTCAAGTTCAGGCTATTTTGATCTCATTGAAATGCTAACTTGATAAGCTTCTTGATGAGACCAGAATTGCCTAATTCAGAGACCGTTCGATATCCTAAAAGCATGTTGGTACTCTTTGATCATTTTTTTTTTTAATATGGAGATTAAATTATTCCAAATTGCGTGATCCAACAGAGATGCTCATAACTCCATCATTTGAGGTCAGATTTGGTCGATGTCTAGTCATCTGAAAGGTCCTTTAGTGCTCTTTCATTCTTGATTGGAATTGTTGTATTCCGAGAACATTTGAGCATCGTTAAGTGGGATCATAGTCGTCGGTCCTGAATTTTCCTTCATCTCCTTGTCCATTAGCAACCCTCACAACTCACTCTTCAAAAGTCAAATTCAGACTATTTTGAGCTCATTAAAATGGTAACTTGACAAGCTTCCATATGGAACCAGAATTACCTAATTCAGAGACCGTTAGATATACTAAAAGCATGTTGGTACTCTTCGATCGTATTTTTTCAATATGGAGTGTAAATCATTTCAAATCGAGCGATCCATTGGAGATGCTCATAACTCCTTCGTTTGATGTCGGATTGGGTCGATTTTTAGAGATCTAAAAGGCCCGTTGATGCTCTTTCATTCCTGACTGGAATCGTCGTATTCTGAGACCATTTGGGCTTCCATAAGTGGGATCGCAGTCGTCGGTACTGATTTGTGTTTTATCTCCTTATCCATTACTATGCCTCATAACTGTAACACCCTGAAAATCGGTGGTCGTGTATAAACCCGACTCCCGAGTTCCAGACCGTCACTTATGCAACAAAAATGTTTATGATTCAATGTTTTCTGAGTTAAAGAATTCACGTGAGTAAAATTATACCAAAACTGCAATTCATACTCCAGGTTCAGTGATAAAAGCAAGCGAAAGATTAAAGGATATACATATCACTGTATGGAAATTAAAATAGATCTCAACTGTCTCCAAAGTTTGAATACATCTCTGAGTCTCATATACATGTAAATAAACAGAATTAAAATATCAAAAATAGTCCTACTGAAAAGTCCCGCCAATCTAGGCCACCTAAGCAAAGCAATCGTGGTACTGTATATATGAGAACTTGTCCTGTTCCTCATCATAATCCAGTTCTGTCTCCTGAATCGCTGCCTCACCTGCATCTAAGACAAGGTTTGGTGGGTGTTGTAAACACCATCCTGTAATGTGGAAGTGAGTAGCTAACTCAGTGGAATAATAGAGCAAAGATTAGCATGCTCTCAAATTAATCACGCGATAATAGTAAAGCAATAAATCAAACATTCCTAATACTGTTGTTAATGCAATATGACGTGACATGATGGATGCCCTCATCGACGATCTCCCTCATACGGCACTATCTTACGCCCGCGGCATGCTTTCTTCCCACAGTGCTCCACATCTTTCAGGCACATGCAATGTGATGGTGATATGATTACCGAGTTATTATTAGTCCATTCATATAGCAAGATTGGAAAACTAAGGTACTTCCCTTATATCAATCCCAACACAGATCCTGTCTAGGGTCGTCACTCCTAGTAATCTCATACGATGTATATTTTGTAGGTCGCTGTAAGGGCTGCCAGGGCTGTTGCTCACACTCGTTGCACCGCTCCCCCATCACCTTATCAATACAGGCCTATTGTATTCTCATTGATACGGAAGGGTCGTCGCCTCCCGTAGACTCAGAATACGCTCGCGGTCACTACAAAGGGCTCGTCGCCTGATCAGTGTAGGCCGACAGCAAGAATATAGTGTCTCATGCCACCATAATCTGCTCACGAGTCATAGCTGTTCACTGGTCACTACGGGGAGGTTTGTGGCCCCAGCGTAGCCGACAGCTTGACCACGGTGTCCCATACCACCATGCCTGGCTCATGAGTCTTTATGGATCAAGGTACCATGGTTAATAGGGTTTACAGTGGTAAGTTCAGTACCCTAGGTTCAAGCAGTTATGACTCATATAAGGTGAACATACAATGGCCAGTCGGGTTACTTGATGGGCTCGACTAGTACGAGCGCATCTCAAGCTGAGCGACATGAAGTGCATAAAACACTTCGCGTGGCCTAACCACTGCCGCCAACCCCAAAACACGACTCGCGTTCATCGATACATCGTTCGTGGCAAAAATAAGCCAACCACGAATTTATTCGGCTACCGACTGCCTGGACTAGGTATAGTCCCAAACATTTATGAATCCACATTAGCAATCATATAAGAGTAATGGAAATGAAATACAACAATGTGAGCATGTTGACACATGTTATAACATACAACTTAAGTAAATCATCTAACACATGCATTTCATACGTATAATGAAATCATGCATATAGCCAACATGTAGGAAATCATTTACATCAGCATATTATTTGAGAATTCAATCTCAAATTAATTCATAACACCATTTAATTCAATACATACTAATACAAACATTTATACAAACACTTAGTCTACACATTTAAGTCTACATATAGTATATCGACTCAAAGTGCACATTTGGGCGAATCTCTTTGCCAAACTGATTATGCATGCATTCCTAATATCCTAATGCGACAAAGAGCCATGTTAATCATATCAGCAAAATATGGATGAAAACAGTATTTCCTACAAATGACTAAAATGCCCTAAATCTCATATTTTTCGTCTACTTACGAAACAGGAAATGGACAGCATGTTGTACCTGTCAAACGGCATTGCCGTCGATAATCTACTATTAAACGACATTGAAAGCATTGAAATCAGCCAATCAAAGCGTCTAGAATCTGCACCTTTTCCCTAGAGGTGAACCGATTCGAACGGAGCGTATACGCTTCATCTACGGCGAACAGGCTACCTATTTCACAAGATGTATAAGTTACTTTGCTAATAAATCGATGGAACCTCAAATCAGCAAGTATTTAGGGTATTTCCTTACCTAGAAATGCAGTGGAATCACCGAAAAAGTGATTGAGGTCGTTGCTTAAGCACGTGCAATAGGTAGTGCAAGTAGCAGGGAGTTCTCTCCCACTTTCTCTCACAATCTCTCACCTTTTCTCTCACACCAGCTACGGTTTCTAGTAAATTTGGATGGGTGAGAGAAGTGAGGGTTTAAGGCCCTATTATAACCTAAAACATTCCCAAAACAGACTTGGGAACAATGTTTACTTGATGCCTAACCAAATCGGGGCTGTTTCGGTCCAAAAAGACATTTCGGGAGGTCCCCTAGCCGAAAGCGATCGGACTTAAGCTCATGTACGTCGGATGTCGCTCACATCCCATTTTCAGACAAGTAGTATTCGTAGATCGCACGTGGCGGTCCAGTTTCAGTTCAGCGGTCACCGCACGTAAATCAGGTCTACAAGTCTCATGATATGAAAGAGAAATTTTTTCTGATCCAAGGGTGTAATTTGGCTTAATTCTGATGGTTAGAACCCTTAATAATAACGCGCCAAGTCGTGTGCCAGATTTAAATTTCAAAATTCCAAATCTAACCCATTCTCACTCTCTTCACTCCAGGCTCAATGAAATAGCCTCTGAATGTCGGTTGGACTTGATTTTCGAAATGATTGTCAAGTCCAGCTAGGCGGTTATAATGGTCTAAGATTGTAGGTATCGGATTTTCGACGCGCGGTCTAGATCCAATACAAAGTTTCAAAGGGGTCCTGAGAATAAACTGGTTTAGAGTTTGATCTGAGGTTTCAGAGTATTATAGTGTCATTGGTTCTACTCATTTTGGGTCTTGTAGAACGTATTTAAAGTGATCAGGGATGATTTCACAGCTACTCTAGTGTTGCGCTAGCTAACTTATGCTTATTTTCTAAAGAAATTAATCCTACGCGATTTCTGGCCGAGTTGGTACTCGAGTCCAAGTATGGATTTTTCCGGGGCGTTACAATAACTCACTCTTCAGAGGTCAAATTCAGTCTATTTTGAGCTCATTAAAATGTTAACTTGACAACCTTCTTGATGAGACCAGAATTGCCTAATTCAGAGACCGTTCAATATCCTAAAAGCATGTTGGTACTCTTTGATCGTCTATTTTCAATATGGAGAGTAAATTATTCCAAATTGCGTGATCTAACAGAGATGCTCATTACTCCATTTGAGGTCGGATTTGGTCGATGTTTAGTCATCTGAAAGGTCCTTTAGTGCTCTTTCATTCTTGATAGGAATCGTGGTATTCCGAGAATATTTGAGAATCGATAAGTGGGATCATAATCATCGGTCCTGAATTTTCCTTCATCTCCTTGTCCATTATCAACCCTCACAACCCACACTGTAAAAGTCAAATTCAGACTATTTTGAGCTCATTAAAATGGTAACTTGACAAGCTTTCAGATGGAACCAGAATTACCTAATTCGGAGACCGTAAGATATACTAAAAGCATGTTGGTACTCTTCGATCGTCATTTTTCAATATGGAGTGTAAATCATTTCAAATCGGGCGATCCATTGGAGATGCTCATAACTCCATCGTTTGATGTCGGATTGGGTCAATTTTTAGAGATCTAAAAGGTCCTTTGGTGCTCTTTCATTCCTGACTAGAATCATCGTATTCTAAGACCATTTGGGCTTCCATAAGTGGGATCGCACTCGTCGGTACTGAATTGTGTTTTATCTCCTTACCCATTACTATGCCTCATAACTCACTCTTCAGAGGTCAAATTCAGCCTATTTTGAGCTCATTGAAATGCTAACTTGACAAGCTTCTTGATGAGACCAGAATTGTCTAATTTAGAGACCGTTCGATATCCTAAAAGCATGTTGGTACTCTTTGATCGTCTTTTTTCAATATGGAGAGTAAATTATTCCAAATTGCGTGATCCAACAGAGATGCTCATAACTCCATCATTTGAGGGCGGATTTGGTCGATGTTTAGTCATCTGAAAGGTCCTTTAGTGCTCTTTCCTTCTTGATAGGAATCGTCGTATTCTGACAACATTTGATCATCGATAAGTGGGATCATAGTCGTCGGTCCTGAATTTTCCTTCATCTCCTTGTCCATTAGCTACCCTCACAAATCACTCTTCAAAAGTCAAATTCGGACAATTTTGAGCTCATTAAAATGGTAACTTGACAAGCTTCCCGATGGAACCAGAATTACCTAATTCGGGGACCGTTAGAAATACTAAAAGCATGTTGGTACTCTTCGATCGCCTTTTTTCAGTATGGAGTGTAAATCATTTCAAATCGGGCGATCCAATGGAGATGCTCATAACTCCATCGTTTGATGTCGGATTGGGTCGATTTTTAGAGATCTAAAAGGTCCGTTGGTGATCTTTCATTCCTGACTGGAATTGTCGTATTCTAAGACCATTTGGGCTTCCATAAGTGGGATCCCAGTCGTCGGTACCTAATTGTCTTTCATCTCCTTATCCATTACTATGCCTTATAACTCACTCTTCATAGGTCAAATTCAGGCTATTTTGAGCTCATTGAAATGCAAACTTGACAAGCTTCTTGATGAGACCAGAATTGATAAATTCAGAGACCGTTCGATATCCTAAAAGCATGTTGGTACTCTTTGATCGTATTTTTTCAATATGGAGAGTAAATTATTCCAAATTGCGTGATCCAACAGAGATGCTCATAACTCCCTCATTTGAGGTCGGCTTTGGTCGATGTTTGGTCATCTGAAAGGTCCTTTAATGCTCTTTCATTCTTGATAGGAATCGTCGTATTCTGAGAACATTTGAGCATCGATAAGTGGGATCATAGTCGTCGGTCCTGAATTTTCCTTCATCTCCTTGTCCATTAGCTACCCTCACAACTCACTCTATAAAAGTCAAATTCAGACTATTTTGAGCTCATTAAAATGGTAACTTGACAAGCTTCCAGATGGAACCAGAATTACCTAATTCGGAGACCGTTAGATATACTAAAAGCATGTTGGTACTCTTCGATCTTCTTTTTTCAATATAGAGTGTAAATCATTTCAAATCGGGCGATCCATTGGAGATGCTCATAACTCCATCGTTTGATGTCGGATTGGGTCATTTTTTAGAGATCTAAAAGGTCCGTTGGTGCTCTTTCATTCCTGACTGGAATCGTCGTATTCTGAGACCATTTGGGCTTCCATAAGTAGGATCGCAGTCGTCGGTACTGAATTGTGTTTTATCTCCGTATCCATTACTATGCCTCATAACTGACTCTTCAGAGGTCAAATTCAGGCTATTTTGAGCTCATTGAAATGCTAACTTGACAAGCTTCTTGATGAGACCAGAATTGCCTAATTCAGAGACCGTTCGATATCCTAAAAGCATGTTGGTATTCTTTGATCGTCTTTTTTCAATATGGAGACTAAATTATTGCAAATTGCGTGATCCAACAGAGATGCTCATAACTCCATCATTTGAGGTTGGATTTGGTCGATGTTTAGTCATCTGAAAGGTCCTTTAGTGCTCTTTCATTCTTGATAGGAATCGTCATATTCCGAGAATATTTGAGCATCGATAAGTGGGATCATACTCGTTGGTCCTGAATTTTCCTTCATCTCCTTGTCCATTATCAACCCTCACAACTCACTCTTTAAATGTCAAATTCAGACCATTTTGAGCTCATTAAAATGGTAACTTGACAAGCTTTCTGATGGAACCAGAATTACCTAATTCGGAGATCGTTAGATATACTAAAAGCATGTTGATACTCTTCGATCGTCTTTTTTCAATATGGAGTGTAAATCATTTCAAATCGGGCGATCCATTGGAGATGCTCATAACTCCATCGTTTGATGTCGGATTGGGTCAATTTTTAGAGATCTAAAAGGTCCTTTGGTGCTCTTTCATTCCTGATTGGAATCGTCGTATTCTAAGACCATTTGGGCTTCCATAAGTGGGATCGCGGTCGCCGGTACTGAATTGTGTTTTATCTCCTTATCCATTACTATGCCTCATAACTCACTCTTCATAGGTCAAATTCAGGCTATTTTGAGCTCATTGAAATGCTAACTTGACAAGCTTCTTGATGAAACCAGAATTGCCTAATTCAGAGACCGTTCGATATCCTAAAAGAATGTTGGTACTCTTTGACCGTCTTTTTTCAATATGGAGAGTAAATTATTACAAATTGCGTCATCCAACAGAGATGCTCATAACTCCATCATTTGAGGTCGGATTTGGTTGATCTTTAGTCATCTAAAAGGTCCTTTAGTGCTCTTTCATTCTTGATAGGAATTGTCATATTCTGAGAACATTTGAGCATCGATAAGTGGGATCATACTCGTCGGTCCTGAATTTTCCTTCATCTCCCTGTCCATTAGCTACCCTCACAACTCACTCTTCAAAAGTCAAATTCAGACTATTTTGAGCTCATTAAAATGGTAACTTGACAAGCTTCCAGATGGAACCAGAATTACCTAATTCGGAGACCGTTAGATATACTAAAAGTATGTTGGTACTCTTCGATCGCCTTTTTTCATTATGGAGTGTAAATCATTTCAAATTGGGCGATCCAATGGAGATGTTCATAACTCCATCGTTTGATGTCGGATTGGGTGGATTTTTAGAGATCTAAAAGGTCCGTTGGTGCTCTTTCATTCCTGACTAGAATCCTCGTATTCTGAGACCATTTGGGCTTCCATAAGTGGGATCGTAGTCGTCGGTACTGAATTTTGTTTTACCTCCTTATCCATTACTATGCCTCATAACTCACTCTTCAGAGGTCAAATTCAGGCTATTTTGACCTCATTGAAATGCTAACTTGACAAGCTTCTTGATGAGATCTGAATTGCCTAATTCAGAGACTGTTCGATATCCTAAAAGCATGTTGGTACACTTTGATCGTCTTTTTTCAATATGTAGTGTAACTTATTCCAAATTGCGTGATCCAACAGAGATGCTCAAAACTCCCTCATTTGAGGTCGGATTTGGTCGATGTTTGGTCATCTGAAAGGTCCTTTAGTGCTCTTTCATTCTTGATAGGAATCGTCGTATTCTCTGAGCATTTGAGAATCGATACGTGGGATCATAGTCGTCGGTCCTGAATTTTCCTTCATCTCCTTGTCCATTAGCAACCCTCACAACTCACTCTTCAAAAGTCAAATTCAAACTATTTTGAGCTCATTAAAATGGAAACTTGACAAGCTTTCAGATGGAACCAGAATTACCTAATTCGGAGACCATTAGATATACTAAAAGCATGTTGGTACTCTTCGATCGTCTTTTTTCATTATGGAGTGTAAATCATTTCAAATCGGGCGATCCAATGGAGATGCTCATAACTCCATCGTTTGATGTCGGATTGGGTCGATTTTTAGAGATCTAAAAGGTCCGTTGGTGCTCTTTCATTCCTGACCGGAATTGTCGTATTCTAAGACCATTTGGGCTTCCATAAGTGGGATCCCAGTCGTCGGTACCTAATTGTGTTTTATCTCCTTATCCATTACTATGCCATATAACTCACTCTTCATAGGTCAAATTCAGGCTATTTTGACCTCATTGAAATGCTAACTTGACAAGCTTCTTGATGAGACCAGAATTGCTAAATTCAGAGACCGTTCGATATCCTAAAAGCATGTTGGTACTCTTTGATCGTCTTTTTCCAATATGGAGAGTAAATTATTCCAAATTACGTGATCCAACAGAGATGCTCATAACTCCCTCATTTGAGGTCGGATTTGGTCGATGTTTGGTCATCTGAAAGTTCCTTTAGTGCTGTTTCATTCTTGATAGGAATCGTCGTATTCTGAGAGCATTTGAGAATCGATAAGTGGGATCATAGTCGTCGGTCCTGAATTTTCCTTCATCTCCTTGTCCATTAGCAACCCTCACAACTCACTCTTCAAAAGTCAAATTCAAACTATTTTGAGCTCATTAAAATGAAAACTTGATAAGCTTTCAGATGGAACCAGAATTACCTAATTCGGAGACCATTAGATATACTAAAAGCATGTTGGTACTCTTCGATCGTCTTTTTCCAATATGGAGTGTAAATCATTTCAAATCGGGCGATCCATTGGAGATGCGAATAACTGCATCGTTTGATGTCGGATTGGGTTGATTTTTAGAGATCTAAAAGGTCCGTTGGTGCTCTTTCATTCCTGACTGGAATCGTCGTATTCTGAGACCATTTGGGCTTCCATAAGTGGGATCGCAGTCGTCGGTACTGAATTTTATTTTATCTCCTTATCCATTACTATGCCTCATAACTCACTCTTCAGAGGTCAAATTCAGGCTATTTTGACCTCATTGAAATGCTAACTTGACAAGCTTCTTGATGAGATCAGAATTGCCTAATTCAGAGACCGTTCGATATCCTAAAAGCATGTTGGTACTCTTTGACCATCTTTTTTCAATATGGAGAGTAAATTATTACAAATTACGTCATCCAACAGAGATGCTCATAACTCCATCATTTGAGGTCGGATTTGGTTGATCTTTAGTCATCTAAAAGGTCCTTTAGTGCTCTTTCATTCTTGATAGGAATTGTCATATTCTGAGAACATTTGAGCATCGATAAGTCGGACCATAGTCGTCGGTCCTGAATTTTCCTTCATCTCCTTGTCCATTAGCTACCCTCACAACTCACTTTTCAAAAGTCAAATTCGGACTATTTTGAGCTCATTAAAATGGTAACTTGACAAGCTTCCAGATGGAACCAGAATTACCTAATTCGGAGACCGTTAGAAATACTAAAAGCATGTTGGTACTCTTCGATCGCCTTTTTTCAGTATGGAGTGTAAATAATTTCAAATCGGGCGATCCAATGGAGATGCTCATAACTCCATCGTTTAATGTCGGATTGGGTCGATTTTTAGAGATCTAAAAGGTCCGTTGGTGATCTTTCATTCCTGACTGGAATTGTCATATTCTAAGACCATTTGGGCTTCCATAAGTGGGATCCCAGTCGTCGGTACTTAATTGTCTTTTATCTCCTTATCCATTACTATGCCTTATAACTCACTCTTCATAGGTCAAATTCAGGCTATTTTGAGCTCATTGAAATGCTAATTTGACAAGCTTCTTGATGAGACCAGAATTGCTAAATTCAGAGACCGTTCGATATCCTAAAAGCATGTTGGTACTCTTTGATCGTATTTTTTCAATATGGAGAGTAAATTATTCCAAATTGCGTGATCCAACAGAGATGCTCATAACTCCCTCATTTGAGGTCGGCTTTGGTCGATGTTTGGTCATCTGAAAGGTCCTTTAATGCTCTTTCATTCTTGATAGGAATCGTCGTATTCTGAGAACATTTGAGCATCGATAAGTGGGATCATAGTCGTCGGTCCTGAATTTTCCTTCATCTCCTTGTCCATTAGCTACCCTCACAACTCACTCTATAAAAGTCAAATTCAGACTATTTTGAGCTCATTAAAATGGTAACTTGACAAGCTTCCAGATGGAACCAGAATTACCTAATTCGGAGACCGTTAGATATACTAAAAGCATGTTGGTACTCTTCGATCTTCTTTTTTCAATATAGAGTGTAAATCATTTCAAATCAGGCGATCCATTGGAGATGCTCATAACTCCATCGTTTGATGTCGGATTGGGTCATTTTTTAGAGATCTAAAAGGTCCGTTGGTGCTCTTTCATTCCTGACTGGAATCGTCGTATTCTGAGACCATTTGGGCTTCCATAAGTAGGATCGCAGTCGTCGGTACTGAATTGTGTTTTATCTCCGTATCCATTACTATGCCTCATAACTGACTCTTCAGAGGTCAAATTCAGGCTATTTTGAGCTCATTGAAATGCTAACTTGACAAGCTTCTTGATGAGACCAGAATTGCCTAATTCAGAGACCGTTCGATATCCTAAAAGCATGTTGGTATTCTTTGATCGTCTTTTTTCAATATGGAGACTAAATTATTCCAAATTGCGTGATCCAACAGAGATGCTCATAACTCCATCATTTGAGGTTGGATTTGGTCGATGTTTAGTCATCTGAAAGGTCCTTTAGTGCTCTTTCATTCTTGATAGGAATCGTCATATTCCGAGAATATTTGAGCATCGATAAGTGGGATCATACTCGTTGGTCCTGAATTTTCCTTCATCTCCTTGTCCATTATCAAACCTCACAACTCACTCTTTAAATGTCAAATTCAGACCATTTTGAGCTCATTAAAATGGTAACTTGACAAGCTTTCTGATGGAACCAGAATTACCTAATTCGGAGATCGTTAGATATACTAAAAGCATGTTGATACTCTTCGATCGTCTTTTTTCAATATGGAGTGTAAATCATTTCAAATCGGGCGATCCATTGGAGATGCTCATAACTCCATCGTTTGATGTCGGATTGGGTCAATTTTTAGAGATCTAAAAGGTCCTTTGGTGCTCTTTCATTCCTGATTGGAATCGTCGTATTCTAAGACCATTTGGGCTTCCATAAGTGGGATCGCGGTCGCCGGTACTGAATTGTGTTTTATCTCCTTATCCATTACTATGCCTCATAACTCACTCTTCATAGGTCAAATTCAGGCTATTTTGAGCTCATTGAAATGCTAACTTGACAAGCTTCTTGATGAAACCAGAATTGCCTAATTCAGAGACCGTTCGATATCCTAAAAGAATGTTGGTACTCTTTGACCGTCTTTTTTCAATATGGAGAGTAAATTATTACAAATTGCGTCATCCAACAGAGATGCTCATAACTCCATCATTTGAGGTCGGATTTGGTTGATCTTTAGTCATCTAAAAGGTCCTTTAGTGCTCTTTCATTCTTGATAGGAATTGTCATATTCTGAGAACATTTGAGCATCGATAAGTGGGATCATACTCGTCGGTCCTGAATTTTCCTTCATCTCCCTGTCCATTAGCTACCCTCACAACTCACTCTTCAAAAGTCAAATTCAGACTATTTTGAGCTCATTAAAATGGTAACTTGACAAGCTTCCAGATGGAACCAGAATTACCTAATTCGGAGACCGTTAGATATACTAAAAGCATGTTGGTACTCTTCGATCGTCTCATTCCAATATGGAGTGTAAATCATTTCAAATCGGGCGATCCATTGGAGATGCGAATAACTCCATCATTTGATGTCAGATTGGGTTGATTTTTAAAGATCTAAAAGGTCCGTTGGTGCTCTTTCATTCCTGACTAGAATCCTCGTATTCTGAGACCATTTGGGCTTCCATAAGTGGGATCGCAGTCGTCGGTACTGAATTTTGTTTTATCTCCTTATCCATTACTATGCCTCATAACTCACTCTTCAGAGGTCAAATTCAGGCTATTTTGACCTCATTGAAATGCTAACTTGACAAGCTTCTTGATGAGATCAGAATTGCCTAATTCAGAGACCGTTCGATATCCTAAAAGCATGTTGGTACACTTTGATCGTCTTTTTTCAATATGTAGTGTAACTTATTCCAAATTGCGTGATCCAACAGAGATGCTCAAAACTCGATCATTTGAGGTCGGATTTGGTCGACGTTTAGTCATCTGAAAGGTCCTTTTGAGCTCTTTCATTCTTGATAGGAATCATCGTATTCTGAAAACACTTGAGCATTGATAAGTGGGATCATAGTCATTGGTCCTGAATTTTCCTTCATCTCCTTCTCCATTAGCAACCCACACAACTCACTCTTCAAAAGTCAAATTCAGACTATTTCGAGCTCATTAAAATGGTAACTTGATAAGCTTCCAGATGGAACCAGAATTACCTAATTCGGAGACTGTTAGATATACTAAAAGCATGTTGGTATTCTTCGATCTTCTTTTCTCAATATGGAGTGTAAATCATTTCAAATCGGGCGATCCATTGGAGATGCTCATAACTCCATCGTTTGATGTCGGATTGGGTCGATTTTTAGAGATCTAAAAGGTCCGTTGGTGCTCTTTCATTCCTGACTGGAATTGTCGTATTATAAGACCATTTGGGCTTCCATAAGTGGGATCCCAGTCGTCGGTACCTAATTGTGTTTTATCTCCTTATCCATTACTATGCCTTATAACTCACTCTTCATAGGTCAAATTCAGGATATTTTGAGCTCATTGAAATGCTAACTTGACAAGCTTCTTGATGAGACCAGAATTGCTAAATTAGAGACCGTTAGATATCCTAAAAGCATGTTGGTACTCTTTGATCGTCTTTTTTCAATATGGAGAGTAAATTATTCCAAATTGCATGATCCAAAAGAGATGCTCATAACTCCCTCATTTGAGGTCGGATTTGGTCGATGTTTGGTCATCTGAAAGGTCCTTTAGTGCTCTTTCATTCTTGATAGGAATCGTCGTATTCTGAGAACATTTGAGCATCGATAAGTGGGATCATAGTCGTCGGTCCTGAATTTTCCTTCATCTCCTTGTCCATTAGCAACCCTCACAACTCACTCTTCAAAAGTCAAATTCAGACTATTTTGAGCTCATTAAAATGGAAACTTGACAAGCTTTCAGATGGAACCAGAATTACCTAATTCGGAGACCGTTAGATATACTAAAAGCATGTTGATACTCTTCGATCGTCTTTTTTCAATATGGAGTGTAAATCATTTCAAATCGGGCGATCCATTGGAGATGCGCACAACTCCATCGTTTGATGTCGAATTGAGTTGATTTTTAGAGATCTAAAAGGTCCGCTGGTGCTCTTTCATTCCTGACTGGAATCGTCGTATTCTGAGACCATTTGGGCTTCCATAAGTGGGATCGCAGTCGTCGGTACTGAATTGTGTTTTATCTCCTTATCCATTACTATGCCTCATAACTCACTCTTCAGAGGTCAAATTCAGGCTATTTTGAGCTCATGGAAATGCTAACTTGACAAGCTTCTTGATGAGATCAGAATTGCCTAATTTAGAGACCGTTCGATATCCTAAAAGCATGTTGGTACTCTTTGACCATCTTTTTTCAATATGGAGAGTAAATTATTACAAATTGCGTCATCCAACAGCGATGCTCATAACTCCGTCATTTGAGGTCGGATTTGGTTGATCTTTAGTCATCTAAAAGGTCCTTTAGTGCTCTTTCATTCTTGATAGGAATTGTCATATTCTGAGAACATTTGAGCATCGATAAGTCGGACCATAGTCGTCGGTCCTGAATTTTCCTTCATCTCCTTGTCCATTAGCTACCCTCACAACTCACTCTTCAAAAGTCAAATTCAGACTATTTTGAGCTCATTAAAATGGTAACTTGACAAGCTTCCAGATGGAACCAGAATTACCTAATTCGGAGACCGTTAGATATACTAAAACTATGTTGGTACTCTTCGATCGCCTTTTTTCATTATGGAGTGTAAATCATTTCAAATTGGGCGATCCAATGGAGATGTTCATAACTCCATCGTTTGATGTCGGATTGGGTGGATTTTTAGAGATCTAAAAGGTCCGTTGGTGCTCTTTCATTCCTGACTAGAATCCTCGTATTCTGAGACCATTTGGGCTTCCATAAGTGGGATCGCAGTCGTCGGTACTGAATTTTATTTTACCTCCTTATCCATTACTATGCCTCATAACTCACTCTTCAGAGGTCAAATTCAGGCTATTTTGAGCTCATTGAAATGCTAACTTGACAAGCTTCTTGATGAGACCAGAATTGCTAAATTCAGAGACCGTTCGATATCCTAAAAGCATGTTGGTACTCTTTGATCGTCTTTTTTCAATATGGAGAGTAAATTGTTCCAAATTGCGTGATCCAACAGAGATGCTCATAACTCCCTCATTTGAGGTCGGATTTGGTCGATGTTTGGTCATCTGAAAGGTCCTTTAATGCTCTTTCATTCTTGATAGGAATCGTCGTATTCTGAGAACATTTGAGCATCGATAAGTGGGATCATAGTGGTCGGTCCTGAATTTTCCTTCATCTCCTTGTCCATTAGCAACCCTCACAACTCACTCTTCAAAAGTCAAATTCAGACTATTTTGAGCTCATTAAAATGGAAACTTGACAAGCTTTTAAATGGAACCAGAATTACCTAATTCGGAGACCGTTAGATATACTAAAAGCATGTTGGTACTCTTCGATCGTCTTTTTCCAATATGGAGTGTAAATCATTTCAAATCGGGCGATCCATTAGAGATGCGCACAACTCCATCCTTTGAAGTCGGATTGGGTTGATTTTTAGATATCTAAAAGGTCCGCTGGTGCTCTTTCATTCCTGACTAGAATCCTCGTATTCTGAGACCATTTGGGCTTCCATAAGTGGGATCGCAGGCGTCGGTACTGAATTTTGTTTTATCTCCTTATCCATTACTGTGCCTTATAACTCACTCTTCATAGGTCAAATTCAGGCTATTTTGAGCTCATTAAAATGCTAACTTGACAAGCTTCTTGATGAGATCAGAATTGCCTAATTCAGAGACCGTTCGATATCCTAAAAGCATGTTGGTACTCTTTGATCGTCTCTTTTCAATATGTAGAGTAAATTATTCCAAATTGCGTGATCCAACAGAGATGCTCATAACTCGATCATTTGAGGTCGGATTTGGTCGATGTTTAGTCATCTGAAAGGTCCTTTTGAGCTCTTTCATTCTTGATAGGAATCATCGTATTCTGAGAACATTCGAGCATTGATAAGTGGGATCATAGTCGCCGGTCCTGAATTTTCCTTCATCTCCTTGTCCATTAGCTACCCTCACAACTCACTCTTCAAAAGTCAAATTCAGACTATTTTGAGCTCATTAAAATGGTAACTTGACAAGCTTCCAGATGGAACCAGAATTACCTAATTCGGAGACCGTTAGATATATTAAAAGCATGTTGGTACTCTTCGATCGCCTTTTTTCATTATGGAGTGTAAATCATTTCAAATCGGGCGATCCAATGGAGATGCTCATAACTCCATCGTTTGATGTCGGATTGGGTCGATTTTTAGAGTTCTAAAAGGTCCGTTGGTGCTCTTTCATTCCTGACTGGAATTGTCGTATTCTAAGACCATTTGGGCTTCCATAAGTGGGATCCCAGTCGTCGGTACCTAATTGTGTTTTATCTCCTTATCCATTACTATGCCTTATAACTCACTCTTCATGGGTCAAATTCAGGCTATTTTGAGCTCATTGAAATGCTAACTTGACAAGCTTCTTGATGAGACCAGAATTGCTAAATTCAGAGACCGTTCGATATCCTAAAAGCATGTTGGTACTCTTTAATCGTCTTTTTTCAATATGGAGAGTAAATTATTCCAAATTGCGTGATCCAACAGAGATGCTCATAACTCCCTCATATGAGGTCGGATTTGGTCGATGTTTGGTCATCTGAAAGGTCCTTTAGTGCTCTTTAATTCTTGATAGGAATCGTCGTATTCTGAGAGCATTTGAGCATCGATAAGTGGGATCATAATCGTCGGTCCTGAATTTTCCTTCATCTCCTTGTCCATTAGCAACCCTCACAACTCACTCTTCAAAAGTCAAATTCAGACTATTTTGAGCTCATTAAAATGGGAACTTGACAAGCTTTCAGATGGAACCAGAATTACCTAATTCGGAGACCATTAGATATACTAAAAGCATGTTGGTACTCTTCGATCGTCTTTTTCCAATATGGAGTGTAAATCATTTCAAATCGGGCGATCCATTGGAGATGCGAATAACTCCATCGTATGATGTCGGATTGGGTTGATTTTTAGAGATCTAAATGGTCCGTTGGTGCTCTTTCATTCCTGACTGGAATCCTCGTATTCTGAGACCATTTGGGCTTCCATAAGTGGGATCGCAGTCGTCGGTACTGAATTTTATTTTATCTCCTTATCCATTACTATGCCTCATAACTCACTCTTCAGAGGTCAAATTCAGGCTATTTTGAGCTCATTGAAATGCTAACTTGATAAGCTTCTTGATGAGATCAGAATTGCCTAATTCAGAGACCGTTCGATATCCTAAAAGCATGTTGGTACTCTTTGATCGTCTCTTTTCAATATGTGGTGTAAATTATTCCAAATTGCGTGATCCAACAGAGATGCTCATAACTCGATCATTTGAGGTCGGATTTGGTCGATGTTTAGTCATCTGAAAGGTCCTTTTGAGCTCTTTCATTCTTGATAGGAATCATCGTATTCTGAGAACATTTGAGCATTGATAAGTGGGATCATAGTCGTTGGTCCTGAATTTTCCTTCATCTCCTTGTCCATTAGAAACCCTCACAACTCACTCTTCAAAAGTCAAATTCAGACTATTTCGAGCTCATTAAAATGGTAACTTGATAAGCTTCCAGATGGAACAGAATTACCTAATTCGGAGACCGTTAGATATACTAAAAGCATGTTGGTACTCTTCGATCGTCTTTTTTCAATATGGAGTGTAAATCATTTCAAATCGGGCGATCCAATGGAGATGCTCATAACTCCATCGTTTGATGTCGGATTGGGTCAATTTTCAGAGATCCAAAAGGTCCGTTGGTGCTCTTTCATTCCTCACTAGAATCGTCGTATTCTAAGACCATTTGGGCTTCCATAAGTGGGATCCCAGTCGTCGGTACCTAATTGTGTTTTATTTCCTTATCCATTACTATGCCTTATAACTCACTCTTCAGAGGTCAAATTCTGGCTATTTTGAGCTCATTGAAATGCTAACTTGACAAGCTACTTGATGAGCCAGAATTGCCTAATTCAGAGACCGTTCGATATCCTAAAAGCATGTTGGTACTCTTTGAGCATCTTTTTTCAATATGGAGAGTAAATTATTCCAAATTGCGTGATCCAACAGAGATTCTCATAACTCCCTCATTTGAGGTCGGATTTGGTCGATGTTTGGTCATCTGAAAGGTCCTTTAGTGCTATTTCATTCTTGATAGGAATCGTCGTATTCTAAGAACATTTGAGCATCGATAAGTGGGATCATAGTCGCCGGTCCTGAATTTTCCTTCATCTCCTTGTCCATTAGCTACCCTCACAACTCACTCTTCAAAAGTCAAATTCAGACTATTTTGAGCTCATTAAAATGGTAACTTGAAAAGCTTCCAGATGGAACCAGAATTACCTAATTCGGAGACCGTTAGATATACTAAAAGCATGTTGGTACTCTTCGATCGTCTTTTTCCAATATGGAGTGTAAATCATTTCAAATCGGGCGATCCATTGGAGATGCGAATAACTCCATCGTTTGATGTCGGATTGGGTTGATTTTTAGAGATCTAAAAGGTCCGTTGGTTCTCTTTAATTCCTGACTGGAATCGTCGTATTCTGAGACCATTTGGGCTTCCATAAGTGGGATCGCAGTCGTCGGGACTGAATTGTGCGTTATCTCCATATCCATTACTATGCCTCATAACTCACTCTTCAGAGGTCAAATTCAGGCTATTTTGAGCTCATTGAAATGCTAACTTGACAAGCTTCTTGATGAGACCAGAATTGCTAAATTCAGAGACCGTTCGATATCCTAAAAGCATGTTGGTACTCTTTGATCGTCTTTTTTCAATATGGAGAGTAAATTGTTCCAAATTGCGTGATCCAACAGAGATGCTCATAACTCCCTCATTTGAGGTCGGATTTGGTCGATGTTTGGTCATCTGAAAGGTCCTTTAATGCTCTTTCATTCTTGATAGGAATCGTCGTATTCTGAGAACATTTGAGCATCGATAAGTGGGATCATAGTGGTCGGTCCTGAATTTTCCTTCATCTCCTTGTCCATTAGCAACCCTCACAACTCACTCTTCAAAAGTCAAATTCTAACTATTTTCAGCTCATTAAAATGGTAACTTGACAAGCTTCAAGATGGAACCAGAATTACCTAATTCAGAGACCGTTAGATATACTAAAAGCATGTTGGTACTCTTCGATTGTCTTTTTTGAATATGGAGTGTAAATCATTTCAAATCGGGCGATCCATTGGAGACGCTCATAACTCCATCATTTGATGTCTGATTGGATCGATTTTTAGAGATCTAAAAGGTCCTCTAGAGCTCTTTCATTCCTGACTAGAATCGTCGTAATCTGAGACCATTTGGGCCTCCATAACAGGGATCGCAGTCGTCGGTACTGAATTATACTTTATCTCCTTATCCATTACTATGCCTCATAACTCACCCTTCAGAGGTCAAATTCAGGCTATTTTGAGCTCATTGAAATGCTAACTTGACAAGCTTCTTGATGAGACTAGAATTGCCTAATTCAGAGACCGTTCGATATCCTAAAAGCATGTTGGTACTCTTTGATCGTCTTTTTTCAATATGGATTGTAAATTATTACAAATTGCGTGATCCAATAGAGATGCTCATAACTCCATCATTTGAGGTCAGATTTGGTCGATGTTTAGTCATCTGAAAGGTCCTTTAGTTCTCTTTCATTCTTGATAGGAATCGTCGTATTCCGAGAACATTTGAGCATCGATAAGTGGGATCATAATCGTCGGTCCTGAATTTTCCTTCATCTCCTTGTCCATTAGCAACCCTCACAACTCACTCTTCAAAAGTCAAATTCTGACTATTTTCAGCTCATTAAAATGGTAACTTGACAGGCTTCCAGATGGAACCAGAATTACCTAATTCAGAGACCGTTAGATATACTAAAAGCATGTTGGTACTCTTCAATCGTCTTTTTTGAATATGGAGTGTAAATCATTTCAAATCGGGCGATCCATTAGAGATGCGCACAACTCCATCCTTTGAAGTCGGATTGGGTCGACTTTTAGAGATCTAAAAGGTCCTCTAGAGCTCTTTTATTCCTGACTGAAATTGTCGTATTCTGAGACCATTTGGGCTTCCATAAGTGGGATCGCAGTCGTCGGTACTGAATTTTGTTTTATCTCCTTATCCATTACTATGCCTCATAACTCACCCTTCAGAGGTCCAATTCAGGCTATTTTGAGCTCATTGAAATGCTAACTTGACAAGCTTCTTGATGAGCCGGAATTGCCTAATTCAGAGACCGTTCGATATCCTAAAAGCATGTTGGTACTCTTTGATCGTCTTTTTTCAATATGGAGAGTAAATTATTCCAAATTGAGTGATCCAACAGAGATGCTCATAACTCCAACATTTGAGGTCGGATTTGGTCGATGTTTAGTCATCTGAAAGGTCCTTTAGTTCTCTTTCATTCTTGATAGGAATCGTCGTATTCCGAGAACATTTGAGCATCGATAAGTGGGATCATAATCGTCGGTCCTGAATTTTCCTTCATCTCCTTGTCCACTAGCAACCCTCACAACTCACTCTTCAAAAGTCAAATTCTGACTATTTTCAGCTCATTAAAATGGTAACTTGACAGGCTTCCAGATGGAACCAGAATTACCTAATTCAGAGACCGTTAGATATACTAAAAGCATGTTGGTACTCTTCGATTGTCTTTTTTGAATACGGAGTGTAAATCATTTCAAATCGGGCGATCCATTGGAGATGCTCATAACTCCATCGTTTGATGTTTGATTGGGTCAATTTTTAGAGATCTATAAGGTCCTCTAGAGCTCTTTCATTCCTGACTGGAATCGTCGTATTCTGAGACCATTTGGGACTCCATAACTGGGATCGTAGTCGTCGGTACTAAATTATACTTTATCTCCTTATCCATTAATATGCCTCATAACTCACCCTTCAGAGGTCAAATTCAGGCTATTTTGAGCTCATTGAAATGCTAACTTGACAAGCTTCTTGATGAGACCAGAATTGCCTAATTCAGAGATCGTTCGATATCCTAAAAGCATGTTGGTACTCTTTGATCGTCTTTTTTCAATATGGAGAGTAAATTATTACAAATTGCGTGATCCAATAGAGATGCTCATAACTCCATCATTTGAGGTCAGATTTGGTGGATATTTAGTCATCTGAAAGGTCCTTTAGTGCTCTTTCATTCTTGATAGGAATCGTCATATTCTGAGAACATTTGAGCATCGATAAGTGGGATCATAGTCATCGGTCCTGAATTTTCCTTCATCTCCTTGTCCATTAGCTACCCTCACAACTCACTCTTCAAAAGTCAAATTCAGACTATTTTGAGCTCATTAAAATGGTAACTTGACAAGCTTCCAGATGGAACCAGAATTACCCAATTCGGAGACCGTTAGATATACTAAAAGCATGTTGGTACTCTTCGATCGTCTTTTTTCAATATGGAGTGTAAATCATTTCAAATCGGGCGATCCATTGGAGATGCGAATAACTCCATCGTTTGACGTCAGATTGGGTCAATTTTTATAGATCTAAAAGGTCCATTGGTGCTCTTTCATTCTTGACTGGAATCGTCGTATTCTGAAACCATTTGGGCTTCCATAAGTGGGATCGCAGTCGTCGGTACTGAATTGTGCTTTATCTCCATATCCATTACTATGCATCATAACTCACTCTTCAGAGGTCAAATTCAGGCTATTTTGAGCTCATTGAAATGCTAACTTGACATGCTTCTTGATGAGAAAAGAATTACCTAATTCAGAGACCGTTCGATATCCTAAAAGCATGTTGGTACTCTTTGATCATCTTTTTTCAATATGGAGAGTAAATTATTCCAAATTGCGTGATCCAACAGAGATGCTCATAACTCCATCATTTGAGGTTAGATTTGGTCGATGTTTAGTCATCTGAAAGGTCCTTTAGTGCTCTTTCATTCTTGTTAGGAATCGTCGTATTCCGAGAACATTTGAGCATCGATAAGTGGGATCATACTCGTCGGTCCTAAATTTTCCTTCATCTCCTTATCCATTAGCAACCCTCACAACTCACTCTTCAAAAGTCAAATTCAGACTATTTTGAGCTCATTAAAATGGTAACTTGACAAGCTTCCAGATGGAACCAGAATTACCTAATTCGGAGACCGTTAGATATACTAAAAGCATGTTGGTACTCTTCGATCGTCTTTTTTCAATATGGAGTGTAAATCATTTCAAATCGGGCGATCCAATGGAGATGCTCATAACTCCATCGTTTGATGTCGGATTGGGTCAATTTTTAGAGCTCCAAAAGGTCCGTTGGTGCTCTTTCATTCCTCACTGGAATCGTCGTATTCTAAGACCATTTGGGCTTCCATAAGTGGGATCCCAGTCGTCGGTACCTAATTGTGTTTTATTTCCTTATCCATTACTATGCCTTATAACTCACTCTTCAGAGGTCAAATTCTGGCTATTTTGAGCTCATTGAAATGCTAACTTGACAAGCTTCTTGATGAGCCAGAATTGCCTAATTCAGAGACCGTTCGATATCCTAAAAGCATGTTGGTACTCTTTGATCATCTTTTTTCAATATGGAGAGTAAATTATTCCAAATTACGTCATCCAATAGAGATGCTCATAACTCCATCATTTGAGGTCGGATTTGGTCGATGTTTAGTCAAATTTAAACTATTCTGAGGTCATTGGAATGGTAACTCAATAAGCTTCCAGATGAGACCAGAATGGCCTAATTTGGAGATTGTTTGACATCCTAAAAGCATGTTGGTACTCTTCAATTGTCTTTTTTCAATATGGAGTGTAAAACTTTCAAATCGCGTGATCCAATGGAGATGCTCATAAATCTATCGTTTGATGTCAGATTGGGTCAATTTTTAGTCATCCGAAAGGTCCTTTAGTGATATTTCATTCTTGACAGGAATCGCCGTATTGCGAGGCCATTTGGGCATCCATAGTGGGATCACATTACTCGGTCTTGAATTTTTCTTTCATCTCCTTGTCCATTAGTAACCCTCATAACTCACTCTTCAGAGGTCGAATTCACACTATTTTGAGGTCATTGGAATGGTAACTTGTCAAGATGTTTCGACAAAGAAACAAATCCATTTTGATTTGGGGAGATTGTCTTATTCAAATATAACAGAGAGAGATTACTATGGACATTCATCACATTCTATTAATACTGAGTTTGTTTACATCCTCTTTACATCCCTTGATTCTAAGATAAATCATTTAGAAGTAAAGGATTTGTGCTTTAAGCATTAAGAGTTCATTTCGACAGCCTTCCGACGCTTGATTTGATCATCTCCTAGGACTTAGGAGGAATGCCGATCCGATTGACGAGTCATTTCGACAACCTTCCGGCGCCTGATTTGATCATCTCCCAGGAGTTAGGAGGAATGCCGATCCGATCAATGGGCCTTCAATGAAATAGAGATTTCGACAGCATAACAGCGCCTGTTTCAACCATCATCTGGGACTTAGGAGGAATGTCGATTAAATCGATTGATCTTTCTCCTTAGAACCCATGAAGAGGAGAAAACCTGAAGAAAGGAATCCTGGGCCACGGACTTCGGCAGCACAACGACTCTTGGGCTTTACAGACTGCAGGGCAGTCCGGTTGCGCGGACCCGTCCTGCGCAACTCCTAGGAGACTTCGCTCCTACCTTCTGTCTTCTGCTCCTCTTGAAAATCTTCAAAAATCTCCTCAATGAAGGAAGAGAGGGGGTATTTATAGACCCTCGCACGTGTGAAAATCCCGATCTTAGCGATGTGGGACTATTTTCCAGTGCTTTGGATCATTTTGAACGAAGCCTTTTTGTGAAGTTCATTCTGAGGTACGCGCAACTGATACTTTAATTGTGCGGTATCGCACAACAGATATTGATTGCATGGACCCACGGAACATATACTGGCTGCGCGGTTCTGCGCAACTACAATGAAAATTACCTCTCTTTTCTTCTTTCTGAAAGTTCTTCTTTTCTTTTTTACCTTTACTTGCTTGATTCCTTTCACCATTTTTATGCCTCAATAGATTGCCCCCTTGATCCTTTATTTGTTCTTTCGGAGTAACAAGTAAAGGATCAAATATGCTATTTGGTTTGCGCGAACCTGCGTAACTGGCCGCGTATATACTCGGTTGCAGTAACCTATAAATACCGCATCCTTCGTTACTTTCTGCAGTCTCTTCTTTCTCTAGCAAATTTTTTCTCTCTTGGCAATTTTTCGCGCAACGGACATTGTCTGCATGGTGTCGCGCAATGAATCTTTCGTTCGCATAATTTTTCTAAGTGCCGCAACATGCCGTGCAACTTCTTTTGATTGCGCGGACCCGCGCAACCAAGACTTTACCATTTTCTGTACCTTTTCCTCAACGACCTTCCTTAGGTCTTCAACCCCACTCGCTTTATGGCTAGTATCAAGAGGACCCTCCATCCTGTAGACCCTCAAGTGGAGCATCCTTCTCATTTCGACGCACCTGATACTTCTCGCATACCAAAACCACCACTCAGACCCCGTCATACTTCAAAGAGCCAGTACTCCCAGCCTTTGATTTCACTGGTCGCATCGAAGCCCTTTCCTCACCCATTCATCGTGCCATAATCATGGGAAACGTAGAACGACCTCCCAAGCATGGTCGTGAATATGATTGGGAAGAATGGTTGAAGACAACCGCCCACATTCGCACGGATAGCGATAGACCCCCTATCAGAGAAGATACCCCGCCTGCTTCTCGCTCCAAGAAAACTCATCGGAATAAGGCGCGGGAGTTTGAAGAAAAGATCAAAGAATACAATAAAAAGAAGCTTCAGAACTCTTGGGAATCTGTTCGAGTGATTGAGGGCGTCATGAAATTTGACAATCCTCATTCGGAAGGCATGAGGGTAATTCCCATTAGCGTGCATCGTCACCAATCCATCCTTGAATGTGAACCCATAGACTATGTGGACGGAGAAAAGCTGATGTATACTGAATCGTGGGTGATGTGAGACCCCCAAATTCTTGAAGGGAGAATGCAAGCGCAGAAACCCCGACAGATTATTAGAGAGGCCCATCCCATGATCTTCTTTGCTCCATTTCACAGTCCGCACAGTCTCTTCCCTACTTATTTTTATGAGACTGTCAGACAACGCTACAAGGACTGTGATCCTCTCTGGGGATCAGAAGATTTTCGCACAAGAGGCCTACTGACTTCTGGTCGTTATTACTCTGATTGGGCAGAGGCAATTCTGAAGAAACACGCAAGTACCCTTTCTAAAGTAGGCCTTTACGACACGATAGAGGTCACATCCCAATTTTTTTACAAGGAACCCTACATACTGAAAGGATTTCTTGAATATTGGTCTCCCACCACCAATTCCCTTCACCTGTCGTTCAGAGAAATGAGCATATCACTATGGGATCTGCACCGCATAGTAGGTCTCCCACTTACAGGAAGATTTTATGACGAGATCATACTGACAAATGCAGAATTGGCATTTATATCCTCTCCCGATCGTAGACCTTCCATCTCAGAAACCACCATCGAACTTTTCAGAGAGATGGGAAAATTTTTGAATATTCACAAACTATCTCCTCTGCAATGGCTGGCCCATTTTTCTAGAATACTCAGGTATCCCATACCCAGAGACTAGTGTATTCCTCTTCACCACATATTCCTGCATATTAATTCCTTTCTTGTTCTGCAGATTTCGCGACAGTCATTGTAAGGAACTGACGACCCTTCGTGATAACATGAAAGAACGACCAGCTTATAGCTCATTTGGAGAACTGGCAGCCTTCCTTGCTTACTAGTTGAGCATAGTTGTTCTTCCTAGTTCCAAGTGGATGGATACTATTCGCCCCACCACTTTTGTGATCGCCGAAGCTCTAGTAGAAGGTCAGAAGTATTCTATTGCACCCCCTGTGCTATGCTCTCCATTTATAGGGCTTTTGGAGAGATCTCTACACACGTCAAAAATCCCACTATGGGATCTTCATCAGCGTATACCGCGCGGCATTATTTCACCGGATGGCTAGGAGTCTATTTCCCTTGGACCTTTAAAGCACCGAAAAAAGCTTACGTCAGTCCTTCTCATCTTCCTCTTTGGTTCTTTCAACAAAGGGCCATGGCCAGAAGATCGTACGAGTGGGTGATAAATAAGATTCAGGACTTTGATCAAGTGGACTTCTTCCAGTTCTGGCTTCATCATTACATTCAAGATACAGATATGGTAGATCAAGGGGCACTAACTGTAGCAGAAAGGGCCTTTTTTCTTTCCATTCGTTCTTGCAGTTTGCCACTCAGGGAAGGAACAGAATTCTGGAGAGAACCCTACTATCCTAGCCATTTTGCTCGCCAATTCGGTTACGACCAAGCCGTGCCAGAAGATTGTGGGCTGGTTACGAAGAGAATGCACTGCTATGGAACAGGTCCCTTGAACTGGGCCATGATATGGAAATAACTATTAGGCGGCCGTGTCAACTCTTCTTTCATCATTCCTAGCTACGATCGGATAGTCCGTACTTCTTACAGATGGATGAGGTGGTGGGACCACCAATCATTTCTGATCAACAAACGCCTACCGGTGGACTCTCTTCTCTTTCTCCATCCACCTCGGCTTAGGGGCAGAAAAATTGATAACGGAATCGGCTTTATTCCAGAAAAAAGTCACACTCCTCATCATGGTGAAATTTGTAGAAAGATTTCGACGGAAGACCCAATCCGTGAGAGAAAACCAATTAACACTTTAGACGATTGGTTTGCCCATGGAGTCCTGGCGAAATTTGAACATATTCCCCACGACCTTGGTGGCCGAGCTCCAGAAGATGTTGCAGGAGCATCCTCTCCTATTCCTGAAGGGACTGCTATAGCTAAAGAAAATACAGCTCAAGACAAACCTGCCCCTTCTCCACAAACTCTTCCCCCTAGCTCATCGTCCCCGATGACTAGATCACGAGCACGTCAGCAAACGTCGTCACCCACTCCTCAAGAAGAAGTAAGACGGGTCTCTTCATCTCCCTCGATTCCAGTTGGCAGGAGATCCCCAAGGGAAAGCAACCAGCCTATTTCCTATAAAGGGAAACAAGTCGCGGTTGCAGAAGTGGATGAGGAAAGTCTAGCAAGCGAAAGTTCATCTTCTAGCGAAGATTCATCTTCTACATCAGGAAATTCCACTCCCCTGGGGTCTGACAATGATGATGATGGAAATAATGGAGTTCAAGACGATGATTATGAAGAAGGGGAGGTCAATATAGATGACGAGGAAGATATGGCCACCGAAAATGTAGCAGAAGAACATCTCCCCATAGCCCCTGAAGCTTCCCCTGCCACTTCCATTCCTAGCAAGCCACATGCGGTAATCGAAGAGGATGAAGAACTCTTGGACTACGAGGAATATGGGTATTCACCTGGTAAGGGAGCTCGAATTCCTTAAACATTTATGTGCTTGTCAAGTGATCACTATCTTAACACCACTATCATTCTCTCTTCTTCTTCTTCTGTTTTTTTTTTTTTTAGGTACTCATGTGGCTTGCATTGAAACGAGTGCTACCCCCTCTGCAGAACTTCATCCAGCTATACCAATGGTCTCCTCACAGGTTTCTTTGGCCCCTCTGGTGGCACCGAAGAGCGTGGCCCATGAAATTATATTTCCTGTCGAGGCTACTGATCTACCAACTACTACCAGAGATTCCAGCACAGAAGTGAGAGCGCCCTCTCTTGCTAATATGTTAGAAGCTGGTTCTTCTGCAGCCCCAGAAGTTCCCTTACTTGCTGGTTGTATCTCTATAGCGGGTATATATATTGATTTGAAGAGCTGTAAATTCTTCATTTTGTATTTCTCACTCCAGCTTGATCTCTTACTTCATTTTGCAGGAATTCTCCCCTGTAGTGGGGCGGCCAGTTCCGAATCGGTGGCCACTGTCTCTGAGTTACCATTTCCTTCGAAGATTCCCGCTCACAAAATGCTTTTAATGAAGAACTCTTTGTCAACAGTAATTCATATCTTCAAGGACCCTGAACAATGGTCAGATCTGGACATTGCCATCTAAATTCTGGAGAACTCTTTAAAGATGTCGAGGATTAATATTTCTATTTTGCGAAGTTCCCTCCTTAGATTTCGTGACTCAATAGCTTCTCTAGCATCAACGGAGACCATTACACTTGCTCCAGAAGTCCTTGAATATGGGAAGCGGTTAACTTTGTCTAAGGAGAGGGCTTCACTCATTGCTTCCACGATATCTGAATTAGATCAGGAGCAATTATTGTTGCAAGAACACTTGAAGACCCTTACTGGTGACAAAGAGTTTATTCAAGATCGTATCGTAGCTTTAAGAGAAGAGATTTCGCAGATGGAACTGCAAGGTCATGAGAAGGAGCTATCTATACATGGTTGGCTTGTCATGCGTAGGTTTAAGCCCTTCCTCATGAGTACGTACGGGAATCGAACCACAAATCTGGGGGGTCTTATGCATGGTTGGCTTGTCATGCGCACACTACAGCCCTCATTTTCTTCGCCTGCAAGGTCGGGCCCATTCACAGGAGGGCTTGTCCTCCGTTCCCTGTGAAGCTGCCGAAAAGCTATACAGACGGCATGGGTGTTACACTTGACTAAAAATTTGGGAACTTTTAGCACTTGGCTTTGAGTCAACTTTTTGGCCCTTTGCTTTTGATCTTTCGGTTGACTTTTGCCTCTTGGCTTTTGGTCTTTGAAGACTTTGAGCTCTTTCGGCCTTTGGTCATTTAAAGATTTTGAGCTTTTGGCTTTTAGTCAACTTTTGACCTTTTACTTTTGGTCATTGACTCCGTCAGCTGCTTGCGTGGGTATGCGTACAATGGCCTTCATGGGCTTTTTAGGGCCACTGGCTTCTCGCCGCTGCCCGAATGGCGATCTTCATAGGTCTTACGTGTGCTGGTCCCTTTTGAGCTTTGGTCCTTTTAGGACTTTGGCTTTTCTTTCTTTTTTTTCTTTTTCAGGACTTGACTAGGCTACCTTTTTATGATGAGTAGCCATTGCTATTGCCAATTCATATGTACAGTTAACTGTATGATTCATTCTACTGTGATCATATGGTTGACATTTCGCCGCTGCTGACAATGTCACAAGGACCTTCATATTATGTTCATGTCAATTTTTTTTTGTATCAGCTTAGCGATGATGGCAACCTTGATGAGTGATTGATTGGCAATAGCGATAGCTGTTCTCTTTTTCTTTTCTTTTTATGATCATTGATACCTGATAATTCGATTTCGATGGAGATTTTCTGTCGGCAATTAGCGTCAATGCTTGATAGCGATCATCGGCACCTTTTATGTCATTGCTTGCTTGATAGCGGTCATCGGTACTTTCTTCTTCTCTCTCTTTTTTTCTTTCTTCTCTCTCTTTTTTTTTATGCCAATGTTTGCTATATAATGATCGTTTAATCGCTTGATCTTCTAATTGCTCGATAGCGATAGCTGCTAATTTTTACGATTAGCTTGTCATTTGGCTTTGCTTTTGGCAATTGTCCTTGGTATTTCACGTTTGGCGATGACTTGTTATGCTTGAAAGCCTGTCTTTCATTCAAATATACAAAAGAAATGCATTCTATGGTGAGAAATATATTTCACAGCTTTTACTCACCTGTCTCAATTGATTATAGGTCTTAAGCGTAGCTGGCCGTATAGACTTGGCTAGGTTGCCTTAATTGATATTTTGTCATTGTTGAACGGTGAATCCATAGTTGATATTTCGCCGTTGCTGATATATTCTAAGAATATCCATGTTATATTTGAAATAGTTTATCAGCTTGGTGATGATAGCAATTTTGATAAGATAAGCTTGCGTGAGCCATTGATGACGACAGTGATAGTTTCTTATCTTGGCGACGATCATTGGCGCTTGCTTATTCTGACAATAATCATCGACGCTTTTATTCAGCGATTGTCATTGACGCTTTGTATTTGGCGATCGTCATTGACACTTTGTATTTGGTGATGATTTAGAAGCATCAAAATTGCAATCTATCTTCAAGGATAAAGAATTTCGCATGCTTTTGTCTGCCCCCTTTTGATACAGAATTATTATCTTGATAATGTTCTGTATCAAAATCAGTATCGCCTTCGGAAGCAGATTCTTTTTTGCCAGCGCTAGTATAGGCCAATGTAGGCTTTCATTTACTTCCTTGAAGAAGTTTTCTTTCATTGAGCACGCTTTATCTCATTTAGCTTTGGATTTGCTCCTTGGACATGATCGTGACCGTCAGTGGAGATACATTTTTTTATTCTTGGAGATATGGAGGAAGCATATTTCTATGGGAAGCTATAAGACTGTAATTGTATTCATTGACTAGCTTGCCCCCAACCCTTAAAATTTTCTACGCTTCTCCTGATTGACCCCAATGGGGACCTGAATTCCCTTCCCGTGATTTAGGCCAACGGGTTCTTCATGATCAAAGCCCATATTTTTCATAATTTTCTTACTCACCGGACTATACTTTTGAAGGTCTTGCGGCATCAACCTACCATGTTATTCATTATTTTGAGCCACTTCTCTCGTCCTTACAGCTTCTAAAACGTAGAATTCGATTGGCTCAGAATATTTTTCATTAGCCTTAACTTGAAATCTTGTTGGAGCGGCCGAAAATGGCTTATTTCTTTCAGCATACGGTAGCGGCACCGTATAATTTGACTGTAAAATCTTCAACTGTTCAGATGATAGCAAAGTTAACGGCGGTTGTCCCGGCTGTCTTAAATGTTTCGGCACAAAATAGAACTTCTTGCTGATCTCTGCTGTTTTGGACGGCACTATTTTTTCTGGCATTTCTGTAATTGCGCTCTCTTGATCATCCTTCAGGACATCACTTTCATCCTTATCTATTTTTCTGGTGGAAAATTCTTTGTAATAACTTGCATCTGCAAAGAAAGACTCAGCTTCTGTATATGGTCTCGCATCGGCCATTACTTTATGTTGTACCACGTCTTTACAGTATTTGAAACACTGATGGAGAGTGGAGGGTATGACATTGTACTGGTGTATCCATGGCCTTCCTAGGAGAAGTTTGTATGTCGTCACTGCATTTATGACATGACAAACAACATCAGTAGTCAGTTCCTCTATTTCCAACATCACCGTAATTTTTCCAAGTGCGTGCTGCCCGTCCTGATTTAAACCTTGTATCATCATCCAGCTGGGGCGTAATTCTGAGCGATGGTAGTTTAATTTATTTAACATGGAGAGTGGCAAAAGATTTACTGCAGACCCATTATCTATCATAATCCTCTTGACTTTCTTCTCACGAATATGGCCTTCTATCATTAGTGGCCTATTATGGACTTCCTCACAGATCATATCATCATCAGAAAAAGAAATGATTGGGAAGCAGTCCTCATGCTCATTGGGTTCTTCATGTTCTACCTCTGCCAATAAGGTTTCTCTGATGTCATGATCAGACAAGGCCTGAATCAAACTTTGTCGGAATTCTTCTGATAGCTTCAGTGCACATAAACGCTTAATCGGGCCGGTATTCCCTTTAGATGATTTACCACGTCATAATTTACTTTCGTCATTTCATTATTTCCCTTCATCTTGCTGCTGTCATTTTCTTTTGCAATCGCTTCTCCTATTTTCTGTTTCATAGGGCTTACTATCTTCTTGCCTGACCGTAGTGTAATTACTACAACCTTCTTTACAGTTTTACTGCTTTCTGCGTTATTCGTTTCTTGGTCCTTTTCTCGAACTGTAAGTGTGTTCACGGTTGCCATGGAGCCTCTTTCTCTTTCTTTCCCCAATACTATCTCGCCTCTATTGATTAGTCACTGTATTATACATTTCAGCGTATAGCAGTTTTCTGTGGGGTGTCCCACTAGGCGATGATAACGACAGAAATTCTTTTCTCTTGTCCTTGTTATATCTTCTGGGCACTTAGGTTCCGGCAGTACTATCATGCCAACTTTTAATAATTGCTCCATCATAGGGGCAACATCTTCTTTTTCAAATGGGAACCCTTCATGAGAGTTCAGCATTTTAGATCGCTTCCCATCGTACCTGTTTCTTGACCTATCACCCTCTTCGCGTCAGTCCGGCCTTCTTTCTCTCGAATCCTTTGTATCTTTTCCTTTTCTATCGTGATCGACAGTGTTTACAGTTGTTCTGCTGGACGCTCTCCTAGTCGTATCATGGTGAAATGCCGAGATTTTATGAGTCATCAGTTCCAATGTGTTGGCTTTGGTAGCCAAGTCACGAAAGGTCTTGATGTCGGCGCTAGTCAGTCCGAACGCAATCCCCGTGCCCATAGAATTTAGACACATCTTAACCTGTTCTTTTTCCTCCGGTAGTTGTCTACACGAAGCCCCTAACATTTTCCACCTGTCTATAAACTTCTCTACCAGCTCTCCTTCTCTTTGTCGAATAGAGGCCAGTTCCGTAATATTGACGTCACGTTCCGAGGAGAAGAATTCGACATGAAAACCGCCTGCATTTGTTCCCATGTGCGTATCGATCCAGGTGCCAAACTAGAGTACCATCGGAATGCTTTGTGTGTTAGCGACGAACCAAACAGCCGCAAGCAGTACTGTGGTATCGTGGAAAAATCTCTCATGCTAGTGATAAAGTGCATCAAATGCTCCTCCGGAGATCCTTCCCCATTGAACTTTTGAAAATCCGGATGCTTGAAATTGGCCGGAAAAGGGATATCTTCTACTTCCCTTGGATACGGTGTTCGATATGTAAAGCGCCCGGTATTTTCATGTTCTCTTTCGGCTCTGACTGCCTCTTCAACCACTTGCCTCACCTCTTCCTGTGTCACAGTTTTCGCTGCCTGAATGGACCCTAGTGACCCTACCCCCTGTGGTGGAAGAATGTCAGGCTGATTTTCTTGCCCTTCCGTTGCATTCTGGGGGATTGTCATTCGGGCTACATTGTGTACGAGGGTTGCCAACGCTTCTCTTAGATTTCTGCATTCTTCCATCAATGCATTCTGTGCTTCTGCCATTGCGTTGAAACGATCCTCTGCAGTTGCTCTATAATCCGAGTTTATCCAAGCCATGAATACTGCAGCCTCTCCGCTGTTCGTCGAAGCAGTAATCGAAGGAGAATAAGAGAATGCCGATGTGACAGGGCTTGCAGAAAAGGGAGGGGATATAGTTTCACTGGGCCTTTTCGTACTCTCTGTGGCATCAATTGACTGAGATGACACCGATACTGGTGAATCGTTTCGGGATGGCGTTGGTGATCTAATTACCAATGCTTTTCCCTTTTGTTCCTTTGTTCGTTTAGTTATTGAGGCATTTAAAACCAGGAAGCCGCGTACCGTCAATTGAGGAACTGTTCGTACCGTTAATTGAGGAACTGTTTGCGCTGTTTGCACTGGGTAAATTATCGGAGGAGCAAGTTCAGGATTTCTTTTGACTGTGCTTCATGTGATGGGTCCTCTGGTCTTTAATCGAGGCTGACTCATTCTATAATTCTTGAAGTCTTGTGTTCGTGCCTTACAAGAGGTCACAACAGTCCAGCCTGCATTATCTTCTGATGACTGGGGCAAAGCGAAAATGACCCCAGCTGTTACTTGAGCACTGCTACTTTTACGCACGTGACTTGGTGCGTATTCTATCACGAACCCTGTCCCCAGCAGAGATTCTGGGTTCGATCCCCAGCAGAGTCGCCATTTTGTTTCGACAAAGAAACGAATGCATTTTGATTTGGGAAGATTGTCTTTTTCAAATATAACAGAGAGAGAGTACTATGGACATTCATCACATTCTATTAATACTGAGTTCGTTTACATCCTCTTTACATCCCTTGATTCTAAGATAAATCATTTAGAAGTAAACGATTTGTGCTTTAAGCATCAAGAGTTCATTTCGACAGACTTCCAGCGCTTGATTTGATCATCTCCTAGGACTTAGGAGGAATGCCGATCCAATTGACGGGTCATTTTGACGGCCTTCCGGCGCCTGATTTGATCATCTCCTAGGACTTAGGAGGAATGTCGATCTTATCGACGGGCCTTCAATGAAATAGATATTTCGTCAGCATAAAGCGCCTGTTTCAACCATCCTCTAGGACTTAGGAGGAATGTCGATTAAATCGACTGATCTTTCTCCTTAGAACCCATGAAGAGGAGAAAACCCGGAGAAAGGAAGCCTGGGCCACGTACTTCGGCAGCACAACGGCTCTTGGGCTTTACAGACTGCAGGGCAGTCCGGTTGCACGGACCCGCGCAACCTATATCGTTTGCGCGGTCCTGCGCAACTCCCAGGAGACTTCGCTCCTACCTTCTGTCTTCCGCTCCACTCTGCTCCTCTTGAAAATCTTTAAAAATCTCCTCAATGAAGGAAGGGAGGGGGTATTTATAGACCCTCGCACGTGTGAAAATCCCGATCTCAGCGATGTGGGACTATTTTCCAGTGCTTTGGATTATTTTGAACGAAGCCTTTTTATGAAGTTCATTCTGAGGTACGCGTAACTGATACTTTAATTACGCAGTATCGTGCAACAGATATTGATTGCGCGGACCCGCGCAACATATACTGGCTGCGCGGTTCTGTGCAACTACCATGAAAATTACCTCTCTTTTCTTCTTTCCGAAAGTTCTTCTCTTCTTTTTTACCTTTCCTTGCTTGATTCCTTTTACCATTTTCATGCCTCAACACAAGCTTCCAGATGAGACCAGAATTGCCTAATTCGAAGACCGTTCGATATCTTAAAAGCATATTGGTAATCTTAGATCGTCAGTTTTTTTTTTAATATGGAGAGTAAATCCTTTCGAATCGCATGATCGAACTAAGATGCTCATAACTCCATCGTTCGATGTTGGATTGGGTCGATTTTAAGTCATCTGAAAGGTCCTTTAGACCTCTTTCATTCCTGACTGGAATTTTCATATTCTGAGACCATTTCGGCGACCATAAGTGGGATCGCAGTCGTTGGTCCTGAATTTTTCTTACATCTCCTTGTCCATTAGTAACCCTCATATATCACTCTTTAGAGGTTGAATTCAAACTATTTTGAGCTCATGGAACTTGAAAAGCTTCTAGATGAGACCAGAATTGCCTAATTCAGAAACCGTTCGTTATGCTAAAAGAATGTTGGTACTCTTCGATCGTCTTTTTTCAATATGGAGTGTAAATCATTTCAAATCGGGCGATCGATTGGAGATGCTCATAACTCCATCGTTTGATGTCGGATTGGGTCGATTTTTAGAGATCTAAAAGGTCCTTTGGTTCTCTTTCATTCCTGACAAGAATCGTCGTATTCCGAGACCATTTGGGCTTCCATAAGTGGGTTCGCAGTCGTCAGTACTGAATTGTACTTTATCTCCTTGTCCATTACTATCCCTCATAACTCACTCTTCAGAGGTCAATTTCAGGCTATTTTGAGCTCATTGAAATGCTAACTTGACAAGCTTCTTGATGAGACCAGAATTGCCTAATTCAGAGACCGTTCGATATCCTAAAAGCATGTTGGTACTCTTTGATCGTCTTTTTTCAATATGGAGAGTAAATTATTCCAAATTGCGTGATCCAACAGAGATGCTCACCATCATTTGAGGTCGGATTTGGTTGATGCTTAGTCATCTGAAAGGTCCTTTAGTGCTCTTTCATTCTTGATAGGAATCGTCGTATTCCGAGAACATTTGAGCATCGATAAGTGGGATCATAGTCGTCGGTCCTGAATTTTCCTTCATCTCCTTGTCCATTAGCAACCCTCACAACTCACTCTTCAAAAGTCAAATTCAGACTATTTTGAGCTCAATAAAATGGTAACTTGACAAGCTTCTAGATGGAACCAGAATTACCTAGTTCGGAGACCGTTAGATATACTACAAGCATGTTGGTACTCTTCGATCGTCTTTTTTCAATATGGAGTGTAAATTATTTCAAATTGCGCGATCCAACGGAGATGCTCATAACTCCATCATTTGATGTTGGATTGGGTCAATTTTTAGTCATTTGAAAGGTCCTCTAGAGCTCTTTCATTCCTAACTAGAATCGTTGTATTCCGAGACCATTTGGGCAATCGTAAGTGGGATTGCAGTCGTTGGTCCTGAATTTTTCCTACATCTCCTTGTCCATTATTAACCCTCATAAATAACTCTTCAGAGGTTGAATTCAGACTATTCCGAGGTCATTGGAATGGTAACTTAACAAGCTTCTAGATGAGATCAGAATTGCCTAATTCAGAATCCATTCGATATCCTAAAAGTATGTTGGTACTCTTCGATCGTCGTTTTTCAATATGGAACGTAAATCGTTCCAAATCGTGCGATCCATTGGAGATACTTATAACTCCATCGTTTGATGTTAGATTGGGTCAATTTTTAGTCATTTGAAAGGTTATTTTATCCTCTTTCGTCCCCAACTGGAATTGTCGTATTCCGAGACAATTTGGGCATCCAAAAGTGGGATTGCAGTTGTCGGTCCTAAATTTTTCCTTCATCACCATGTCCTATAGTTACCCTCATAACTCTCTCTTCAGAGGCCGAATTTAAACTATTTTGAGGTCATTAGAATGGTAACTGTTTCGACAAAGAAACAAATCCATTTTGATTTGGGAAGATTGTCTTATTCAAATATAACAGAGAGAGAGTACTATGAACATTCATCACATTCTATTAATACTGAGTTCGTTTACACCCTCTTTACATCCCTTGATTCTAAGATAAATTATTTAGAAGTAAAGGATTTGTGCTTTAAGCATCAAGAGTTCATTTCGTCGGCCTGCCGGCGCCTGATTTGATCATCTCCTAGGACTTAGGAGGAATGCCGATCCGATTGATGGGCCTTCAATGAAATAGAGATTTCAGCAGCATAACAGTGCCTGTTTCAACCATCCTCTGGGACTTAGGAGGAATGTCGATTAAATCAACTGATCTCCTTAGAACCCATGAAGAAGAGAAAACCCAGAGAAAGGAAGCCTGGGCCACGGACTTCGGCAGCATAACGGCTCTTGGGCTTTACAGACTGCGGGGCAGTCCAGTTACGCGTACCCATGCAACCGATATCGGTTGTGCGGTCCTGCGCAACTCACAGGAGACTTCGATCCTACCTTCTGTCTTCCGCTCCGCTTTGGTAGTCTTGAAAATCTTTAATCCTCCTCAATGAAGGAGAGGAGGGGGTATTTATAGACCCTCCCACGTGTGAAAATCATGATCTTAGCGATGTGGGACTATTTTTTAGTGCTTCGAGTTATCTTGAACGAAGCCTCTTGTACAATTCATTCCGAGGTCCCGCGTAACTGCTATTCTCGTTGCGCAGTCATGCACAACAGATATTGATTACGCGGAACCGCGTAACCTACAATGGCTGCGCGGTCCTGCGCACTGTCATGAAAACTACCTCTCCCTCCTTCTTTCCGAAAGTTCCTTCAAACTTCTTATCTCTTCTTGCTTTAATCCTTTGCCATTTTTTGTGCCTCAACAGATGCCCCCTCGATCCTTCCTTGATTGATTCCTGAAATTAAAGGGAGGATCGATCTTTCTCTGCCAGAAGACCTTTGAATAAACTGCAACTGAAGGATGACTGAATGCTCTTGCTTGCACAGGAGACTGGATGATTACACTTGCATGGCAGACTGGCTGATCATACTTGACTAGAAGATCGAAAGATAGCGTTCGATCGGAAGATTGGAATGACGGCCCTCGAACAAAAGATTTGAATGATGGCGCTTGAACAAAAGGCTTGAATACTGACGCCCAAGCGTAGGACTGGAATGCTGACGCCCAAGCTGAGGAGTGGAATGCCCCCAGTCAATAGTGTCGAGCAGATGTTTCACTAGAGAGGATAAGATTCTCTTTCCATTGAAGTACGCTTCTACAGCAGTTGTGACAACTTCATCTTTGAGCAATTTGATCAGAGAACTTTCTTTCAACACCGTCGCTGCTGTAACGGTCTCTTTGATCAACTCTAGCAATTCTTTCCCTTATTGATCAGCTCCAGCGATTCTTTCCTTTTTGATCTATATCTAGGGCTGTTCTTTAATGCTGCTCCTGTCGCAATAATTTTTTCAATTATTTCCTTTGCTCACGATCTGCATAACTCAAACTTTTGAATAATGGTTCTCCTGCCAAATTTATCAGAATTAGTATCTTAATTCATCATAATTTTCAATATAGCTTTATGAAGCACTAATAATTTTTTAAAAAAATACATTGAGAGTTTCTTCTCTTCTTAGGTCGATTGTGATATTCGCAATATGGCTTAATCAATCTTTGCACTTCTCATCATGCTCCGCTTTGTATTCTTTATATCGCACTCTTGGGGATTTCATCTTTAGCTTCAAAGGTTTAACCACTGAGTCTTTTTACTGAGCCTTCTCTAATTTGTGCTCCTTAACATTTCTTCATGGACTTTTTCTTGGATCTTTGCTGATTCTAAAAAATAGAAAATAGACAAAACTTCTTTTCAATTTTCATTTAATAATTTTTCAAAGGTCATAGAAGTCACTGATGATGACGATTTTGTTTGTTCTTTGTCTCCATCCGATCAGATACTTGGAGTCTTCCAATGTTATTATCCATAATACTCGGCATATGAATTCTTTCGCCACATATAAGAGATTATCAGAAAGATCAAGGCATAAATTATTTCGAAGACATTAAATCCTGCCCCCTTTCCAGGTCAATGTCGCATAAAGATTTTTCAGATGATAATATTTTCGAAGCGAAGCCTTCTGATACTTTTGAAGAATGAATAATCTTTTCCTCTCTTTTCATGACTCCAAAGAATATATCAGAGTCCTTATACTGTTGGAGATTTGAGCTGTTGACTAGATAATCGCCAATATCTTGAAGGCATTTACTGTTGTCGTAATTTGAACCTGATTCAAGAGAAATGCATTTTTGCATGTTTGTCTAATCAATGTTTAAAATTTTCATCAGGCAATTGCTTGTTTGAACATATCTATATTGAAATATGTATTTTCAGCATTTTAAATGCTAAACTTTATTTGTGCTTACGCTTTTGAGCACTAGTGCTTGTGTACTTTGACCGACCGTACTTTGACTAGACAACTTAACTTGACTTGACTTGACTAGACTCGACTGAACTAGACTAACATTATTAGACTGACCGACCACTAGACCGACACTAGACCGACACTACTGGACTGACACCACTAGACCGACACTACTGGACTGACACCACTAGACCGACACTACTGGACTGCCACCACTAGACCGACACTAGACTGACATTACTGGACAGACACCTACTCACACAGTTTAAGCTCGTGAGTAGTGGAGCGGCGTTACTTCTGGTCTTATGTGATGGTCTCTGTAACTTTTAGGAGTTCGCTTGACTTCTCACTGCCTAGGGAGTTTACAAACCGCGATCCATCAGAGGGGCCCAGTGAAGCTACCGGGGCCGTGAACTCGGTTGGTTTTACAGCACAGGGTTGGCCATGGTAACTCTCTAGAGTTCACAGGGCTCGCAAGGCTACCTTTGGGGGTACCAAATCTAAGGTTGCCGATCCATCGATGAGTAGGTTTTAAGCCCTTCCTCATGAGTACGTACCGGAATCGAACCACAAATCTGGGGGGTCTTATGCATGGTTGGCTTGTCATGCGCGCACTGCGGCCCTCATTTTCTTCACCTGCAAGGTTGGGCCCATTCACGGGAGTGTTTGTTCTCCATTCCCCATGACGCTGCCGAAAAGCTATACAGACAGCATGGGTGTTACGCTTGACTGGTCATTTGGGGACTTTTAGCACTTTGGCTTTGAGTCAACTTTTTGGCCCTTTTCTTTTGATCTTTCGGCTGACTTTTGCCTCTTGGCTTTTGGTTTTTAAAGACTTTGAGCTCTTTCGGCCTTTGGTCATTTAAAGATTTTGAGCTTTTGGCTTTTAGTCAACTTTTGGCCTTTTGCTTTTGGTCATTGACTCCGTCAGCTGCCCATATGGGTATGCGTACGATGGCCTTCATGGGCTTTTTGGGGCCACTGGCTTCTTGCCGCTGCCCGAATGGCGATCTTCATAGGTCTTATGCGTAGCTGGTCCCTTTTGAGCTTTGGTCCTTCTAGGACTTTGGCTTTTCTTTCTTTTACTTTTTCGGGACTTGACTAGGCTACCTTTTTATGATGAGCAGCCATTGCTATTGCCAATTCATATGTACAGTTAACTATATGATTCATTCTACTGTGATCATATGGTTAAGATTTTGCCGCTAGTGACAATGTCACAAGGACTTTCGTATTATGTTTATGTCAATTTTTGTATCAACTTAGCGATGATGGCAACCTTGATGAGCGATTGATCGGCAATAGCGATAGCTGTTCTCTTTTTCTTCTTCTCTTTTTTTTTTATGATCATTGATACCTGATAATTCGATTTTGATGGAGATTTTCTGTCGGTAATTAGCGTCAATGCTTGATAGCGATCATTGGCACCTTTTATGTCACTGCTTGCTTGATAGCGATCATCGGTACTTTCTTCTTCGCTCTCTTTTTTCTTTTTTTTTCTCTTTTTTTTTAATGACAATGTTTGCTTGATAGCGATCGTTTAATCACTTGATCTTCTAATTGCTCGATAGTGATAGTTGCTAATTTTGGCGATTAGCTTTTCATTTGACTTTGCTTTTGGCAATTGTCCTTAGTATTTCGCGTTTGGCGATGACTTGTTATGCTTGAAAGCCTGTCTTTCATTCAAATATACAAAAGAAATGCATTCTATGGTGAGAAATATATTTCATAGCTTTTACTTACCTATCTCAATTGATTATAGGTCTAAAGCGTAGCTGGCTGTATAGGCTTGGCTAGGCTGCCTTAATTGATATTTTGTCATTGTTGAATGGTGAATCCAAAGATAATATTTCGCCAGCTGCTAATATATTCTGAGAATCAATAATTGATATTTCGCCGTTGCCGATATATTATGAGAATATCCATGTTGCATTTGAAATAGTTTATCAGCTTGGTTATGATAGCAATTTTGATAAGACACGCTTACGTGAGCCATTGATGACGACAATGATAGTTGCTTATCTTGGCGATGATCATTGGCACTTGCTTATTCTGACAACAATCATCGACACTTTTATTCAATGATTGTCATTGACGCTTTGTATTTGGCGATGATTTAGAAGCATCAAAATTGCAATCTATCTTCAAGGATAACGAATTTCGCATGCCTTTGTCTGCCCCCTTTTGATACAGAATTATTATCTTGATAATGTTTTGTATCAAAATTAGTATCGCCTTCGGAAGCAGTTTCCTTTTTGCCAGCGCGAGTATAGGCCAATGTAGGCTTTCATTTACTTCCTTGAAGAAGTTTGCTTTCATTGAGCACGCTTTATCTCATTTAGCTTTGGATTTGCTCCCTGGATATGATCGTGATTATCAGTGGAGATACATTTTTTGCTCTTGGAGATATGGAGGCAACATATTTCTGTGGGAGGCTATACAATTCATGGTCACATTGATCGACCAATTTGCTTCCTTTTGATGCAGGGTCATAACTCTGATAATTTTCTGAAGTGAAATCAGCAAATACATTTTACGAACGATATCTCTTAAGGAAGCGAGCATTGACCGGTATACTGATTCCCTGTCCGTCTTGATCTACAATTCTATACGCTCCATTAGAATATACTTCTTTTATTACGTAAGGGCCATCCCATTTAGGCTCAAATTTTCCTCCTGTTCGACGAGTGACCACAATTGGTATTTTTAGCATTAGCACCATATCTCCCTTTTTGAAAGAGCGATATTTAACTGTCTTATCAAATGCAGCTGATATTCTTGCTTGATATGCTTGCAGACGCTGTTTTGCAGTTAGGCGTTTCTCATCAAGCAAGTCCAGTTCCTTTAATCTTATTTTTGCATGATTATCATCAGTTATAAACTGATGCACTGCCACTCTTAGTGACGCTACTTGTATTTCAACTGGAATTACTGCCTCCACACCATAGACTAATGAATACGGCGTTGCCCTCGCGGCTGTTCGATGAGTAGTTCTGTATGCCCATAGTGCTTCCTGCAATCTTTCATCCCAATCCCGTTTATTTCCTGTCACTATTTTCTTCAATATTTTGACTATCATTTTGTTGAATGCTTCTGCTAATCCGTTAGCCGGCGGATAGTAAGGCGTTGAGAATGAGTAATGAATCTTGAATTTCTGACACATTTTTTCCATACCTTTATTTTTGAAAGAAGTGCCATTGTTTGTAACAATTTTCTTTGGGATACCATGTCTATATACTATAGCATGGCGGATAAAATTAACCACATCCTTTTTTTTAACACTTCGCAAGGCAACAGCTTCAGTCCATTTGGAGAAATAATCCGTTGCTGCCAGAATATATTGCTTTCCTTTAGACGAAGGTGGGTTTATAGGACCAATTACATCAAGTCCCCAAGCGGAGAAAGGTCAAGAAGCTACAGACTGGTGCAAGTCTTCTAGGGGAACATGTATAACATCTCCATGAATCTGGCATTCGTGGCACTGCTTCGTATAATCTAGAGCATCTTTGAACATGGTGGGCCAATAATAACCCATCCGATGTATTCTATGGAATAAATTTCGGCCTACTTGATGTGCCTCACACTCCTCAGAGTGTGCTTCCTGTGACACCTGGATCGCTTCCTGCTTATTTAAACAACGTAGCAACACTCCGTTGTAAGATTTTTTATATAATACTTCACTGTAAATAATGAATCGGCTTGACCGCTGTCTGACTTGCTGTCTTTGCGCAGACTCTTCCGGCAGGATGTTAAACCTGAGATAATCAATGAAAGGCTATCTCCAATCATCTACTGTAATTTCTAAGCATGATACAGGTAGAGCCTCAATAACTTCTTCAACAATCTCCATTGTCGGTAAAAATCTTCTTTCCTCTATGGTTACTTGAAGAGGACTTCGAATAGGGCAAGACAGAGCTGCTGCCAAACTGGATAAGGCAACGGCTTTTGCATTCTCTGACATGCTTGATTTCAACATAGGAGAAATATTCTAACAATTGTAGCACCTTCTGGCAATATGGTAAAAGTTCCTGCTTTCTTATTTCGTATTCAGTCGTCAATTGATTTATAATCAATTTAGAATCCCTGTAAATGTGCAATACTCTTATCTCCATTTCTTTAGCTATCTCCATTCCAATAATCAGGACTCTGTACTCGGCCTCATTGTTCATGCACGCAGCTCCTAATGTAAAGGAGTAAGGTAATAAATCACCTTGGGGAGTAATGAATATCACTCCTGCCCCTGCTCCTGATGTTCGAGATGCGCCATCAAAATACATCTGCCATGGATTCTGTGACTCAGTCAGCATGACTTTCTCATATGGAAAATCATCATTGATGGCTTCAGATTCTGCCACGGGGTGCGCTGATAAGAAATCTGCCACTGCCTGCCCTTTTACAGCTTTTGTCGGTTCATACATAATGGCGTACTCTGAAAGTAACAACATCCATTTAGCCAACCTCCCAGACAACATCGGCCTTGTCATCAGAAACTTTATCAGGTCAGCCCTTGAAACCAACGTTATATCATGCGATAAACAATAATGCCTTAATTTTTGTACTGTGAATATTAATGCTAAGCATTCCTTCTCAATCGGGGAATAATTGCATTCTGCGCCTATCAGAGTTCGACTCAAGTAATAGAGGGCCGTTTCTTTTCCAAATTCATTCTTTTGTGCCAACAGAACTCCTAAGGAATGATCTACAAGATGAGCGGTCTCCCTTTTACTGGAGCTGTCAGTACTGGTGACTTTTTTAGCAATTCCTTTATCGAGTCGAATGCGTTCTGACAAGCCTGACTCCACACAAATTCTGTATCCTTTTTCATCAGATGAGAAAACGGCTGACATCTTTCAGCTAGATTTGAAATGAATCGACGAATATATGCCAATTTTCCTTGCAATCTCTTTAATTCCTTTAATGTTTTTGGTGGTGGCATATCCTGTATAGCTTTGACTTTCCTAGGGTCTATCTCAATGCCCCTATGCCGAACAACAAAATCCAAAAAATTTTCGGAGGACACTCCGAATGCACATTTAGCGGGGTTCATCTTTAACTGTTTCTTTCTAAGTCATTGGAAAACCGACACCAAGTATTTGCGATGTTCCTGATGACTTTCTGACCTGACTACCAAGTCATCAACATAACATTCAACGCGCTTATGCATCATATCTTGAAAAATATTTTACATCGCCCTCTGATATGTTGCCCCAGCATTTTTAAGCCCAAACGGCATCACTTTATAGCAGAAAATACCCAGCGAAGTTCTAAACGCCGTCGCTTCTTCATCCTCAGCAGCCATCCGAATCTGATTATATCCTGCATAGCCATCCATAAAGGACATAACAGTATACTGAGTCGTACTATCAATTAGTAATTTAGTTATTGGTAGCGGAAAATCATCCTTCGGGCAGGCTTCGTTCAGGTCTCTAAAATCGACACACACTCTGACCTGTCCATTTTTCTTTCTTACCAGGATGATATTCGATATCCACTTAGGATACTTGACTTCCCTAATAAACCCAACCTTTATCAACTTATTAACTTCTTCCTCGATGAGGGGAACCAGATCTGGATGAAATCGTCTTTGCGCCTGTTTGACCGGCCTTTTCTCTTTAGAGATATTTAGACGGTGTAACGCCACAGAAGGCTCCAATCCAGGCATTTCTGCATACGTCCAAGCGAATACATCTTTATTTACTTTAAGAAGTAGAACGTATTCTACTGACTCTTGTTCAGAGAGGTTGGCATTAATGAATGTATTTCGTGTTTCCTTTTCTGTACCCGAATTTATTTCTAACAGGGTATCTATCATCGGTTGACCCCCATCCTCCATTTGCTTCGGAGTTATTTCAGGACGTTTGACTACTTCAGCACTTTCCTTCGCTAGTTCTTTTGCTGTAATCATGTTTGCTGCCAACCTTGTTTCCATGTCTTCAAATTTTCTTCGCCTTTCCTGGCTGAACCCAATTGAAATTCTTTTTTCATAATTTAGGCCACTGGGATCTTCGCAATCGAGGCCCATACCTTTCATGATTTCCTCTTTTGTCCCATCTTCGATAATTATCTGATTCCTTTGTATCATCCGCTGTAGAATATACTTCAGCGTGTAACAATTCTCCGTTGGATGTCCCACTAGACGATGATAGCGACAAAAATTTCACTCCCTACACCTTGTCGCCTCCTCAGGGCGTTTAGGCTCTGGAAATTCTATTGCGCCAACTTTCAACAACTGTTCCATCATTGGAATGACATCTCCTTTATCGAAAGTGAATCCCTCGTGGGAATTAAGCATTCAGACTCTTTTATTTTTTCTTGATTGAGCCAAGTCTTCTTTTCGCTTTATACTTTTTTCCTTGAAACCTTTCACATTTTGACATTGCTGACAATGATCACTGGTATTTGTGGTTATCTAGCTAGGATCCTTTCGGGCCGCATTATGGTGAAATTTTGACCCCTCCTGATTTACTAGTTCCAAAGCATGAGCCTTCGCGGCCAAATCATGAAGAGTGTTGATATTGAAATTGGTTAGTCCTCTTACGAATTCCTTTTTCATAGAGTTCAGACACATCTTAACTTGCTCAGTTTCTCTTAGCAACGGTCTGCACGAAGTTCCCAACGCCCCCCATCTATCCACGTAATCCCTTGCCGACTCATTTTTGCCTTGTCGTACAGAAGCCAACTCAGCAATATTAATGTCGGGACTTATGGAGAAAAATCGAGATGTGAAAGTGTCTTGCATCTGCTTCCAAGTGCAAATAGAACCCGAAGCCAAATTGTAATACCATCGAAATGCATTACCTGTCAACGATGCCCCGGACAATTACAAACAATATTGCGGTACTGCAGAAAGACCTCCCATACTGGCATTGAAGCTCTTTAAATGTTCTTCAGGGGATCCTTTCCCATCGAACTTTTGAAAATCTGGACATCTGAAACCAGCCGGGAAGGGAATGTCATGCATTTCTCCCGGATATGGTATACGGTATCTGAAATGTCTAGCATCTTCTTGTTCCTTCTCCATTCGACTATCCTTTTCAATTACTGTCTTTCGAGCCGCATTATGCATGAAAGTCGCCAAGGCTTCTTTGAGGTTTCTGCATTCTTCCATTAATGCATTATAGGCCTCTACCATTTCATCGAAATGAGACCCTCTGTAGTTGTTTTATAATCTAGATTCGTTCCAGCCATGAACACTATGGCTCTTCCACTCTTTGAAGAAGTAGTCATGGAAGGAGAGTAAAAGTATGCTGACGTGACAGGGTTTGCAGAAAAGAAAGGGGATATGTTTTCACCGGGCCTTTGAGTACTTTCTGTGGCATCAACTGACTGAGATGACGCCGATATTGGTGAGCCTTTTAGAGATGGCATTGGTGATCTGATAACCGATGCTTTTCCCTTTCGCTCTCTTATTCGTCCAGCCATTGATGCATTTAGAGTCGGGAATTCACGTGTTGTCAACTAGGGAAGCGTCTGCGCTGAATAAATCGTTGGAGGAGCGAGTTCTGAGTTTCTTCTGACTGTACTTCGTGTGATGGGTCCTCTGGTCTTTAATGAAGGCTGACTCATTCCATGATTCCTGAAGTTTTGTGTTCGTGCCTTACGAGATGTCACGACAGTCTAGCCTGTATTGTCTTTTGATGGCTGGGGCGAAGTAGAAATGACCCAGCTATTACTTGAGCGCTGCTACTTTTACGCACATGACTTGGTGCGTATTCTATCACGAACCCTGTAGGGATGAATCGAAAGTTCACTCTTCTTACGGGGATCCCCATGGATGTTGAGTCGTAATCAGATTTTAGAAACCTTCAATCACGAAACATGTTTATAGTTAGTAATTGAATGATTAGGGTGATTTATCTTAGAGATGAAGGGGAGGACTTCCCACTGAGAGTCGCCATTTTGGCGTCCATAGGATGCCAGACCATGACGAATATTCATAACAACCTTACTGTTAATACTTTGAATAAGACAAACTAAAATTCCCCAGCAGAGTCGCCATTTTATTTCGACAAAGAAACAAATGCATTTTGATTTGGGGAGATTTTCTTATTCAAATATAACAGAGAGAGAGTACTATGAACATTCATCACATTCTATTAATACTTAGTTCGTTTACATCCTCTTTACATCCCTTGATTCTAAGATAAATCATTTAGAAGTAAAGGATTTATGCTTTAAGCATCAAGAGTTCATTTCAGAAGCCTTCTGACGCCTGATTTGATCATCTCCTAAGACTCAGGAGGAATGCCGATCCGATTGACGGGTCATTTCGACAGCCTTCCGACGCCTGATTTGATCATCTCTTAGGACTTAGGAGGAATGCCGATCCGATCGACGGGCCTTCAATGAAATAGAGATTTTGGCAGCATAACAACACCTGTTTCAACCATCCTCTGGGACTTAGGAGGAATGTCGATTAAATCGACTGATCTTTCTCCTTAGAACCCATGAAGAGGAGAAAACCTAGAGAAAGAAAGCCTGGGCCACGGACTTCGGCAGCATAACGGCTCTTGAGCTTTACAGACTGCGGGACAGTCCAGTTGCACGTACCCGAGCAACCGATATCAGTTGCGCGGTCCTGTGCAACTCCTAGGAGACTTCGCTCCTACCTTCTGTCTTCCCCTCCGCTTTGCTAGTCTTGAAAATCTTCAATCCTCCTTAACGAAGTAGAGGAGGGGGTATTTATAAACCCTCGCACGTGTGAAAATCATGATTGTAACGATGTGGGACTATTTTTTAGTGCTTCAAGTTATCTTGAACGAAGCCTCTTGTACAATTCATTCCGAGGTCCCGCGTAACTGCTATTCTCTTTGCACGGTCATGTGCAACAGATATTGATTGTGAGGAACCACGCAACCAACCTATAATGGTTGCGCGGTCCTGCGCACGGTCATGAAAACTATCTCTCCCTCCTTCTTTCCGAAAGTTCCTTCAAACTTCTTATCTCTTCTTGCTTTAATCCTTTGCCATTTTTTGTGCCTCAACAGATGCCCCCTCGATCATTCCTTGATTGATTCCTGAAATCAAAGGGAGGATCGATCTTTCTCTGCCTGAAGACCTTTGAATAAACTGCAACTGAAGGATGACCGAATGCTCTTGCTTGCACAGGAGACTGGATGATTACACTTGCATGGCAGACTGGCTGACCATACTTGACCAGAAGATCGAATGATAGCGTTCGATCGGAAGACTGGAATGACGGTGCTCGAACAAAAGATTTGAATGATGGCGCTCGAACCAAAGGCTTGAATACTGACGCCCAAGCGTAGGACTGGAATGCTGACGCCCAAGCCGAGGAGTGGAATGCCCCCAGTCAATAGTGTCGAGCAGATGTTTCACTAGAGAGGATAAGATTCTCTTTTCATTGAAGCACGCTTCTGCAGCAGTTGTGACAACTTCATCTTTGAGCAATTTGATCAGAGAACTTTCTTTCAACACCGTCGCTGCTGTAACGGTCTCTTTGATCAACTCTAGCAATTCTTTCCCTTTTTGATCAGCTCCAGCGATTCTTTCCTTTTTGATCTATATCTGGGGCTGTTCTTTAATGCTGCTCCTGTCGCAATAATTTTTTCAATTATTTCCTTTGCTCACGATTTGCATAACTCAAACTTTTAAATAATGGTTCTCCGGCCAAATTTATCAGAATTAGTATCTTAGTTCATCATAATTTTCAATATAGCTTTATGAAGCACTAATAATTTTTTTAAAAAATACATTGAGAGTTTCTTCTCTTCTTAGGTCGATTGTGATATTCGCAATATGGCTTAATCAATCTTTGCACTTCTCATCGTGCTCCGCTTTGTATTCTTTATATCGCACTCTTGGGGATTTCATCTTTAGCTTCAAAGGTTCAACCGCTGAGTCTTTTTACTGAGCCTTCTCTAATTTGTGCTCCTTAGCATTTCTTCATGGACTTTTTTTTGGATCTTTGCTAATTCTAAAAAATAGAAAAATAGACAAAACTTCTTTTTAATTTTCATTTAATAATTTTTCAAAGGTCATAAAAGTTACTGATGATGATGATTCTATTTGTTCTTTGTCTCCATCCGATCTGATACTTGGAGTCTTCCAATGTTATTATCCATAATACTCGGCATATGAATTCTTTCGCCACATTTAAGAGATTATCAGAAAGACCAAGGCATAAATTATTTCGAAGACATTAAATCCTGCCCCCTTTCCAGGACAATGTCGCATAAAGATTTTTCAGAAGATAATATTTCCGAAGCGAAGCCTTCTGATACTTTTGAAGAATGAATAATCTTTTTTGCTCTTTTCATGACTCCAAAGAATATATCAGAGTCCTTATACTGTCGGAGATTTGAGCTGTTGACTAGATAATCGCCAATATCTTGAAGGCATTTACTGTTGCCGTAATTTGAACCTGATTCAAGAGAAATATATTTTTGCATGTTTGTCTAATCAATGTTTAAAATTTTTCATCAGGCAGTTGCTTGTTTGAGCATATCTATATTGAAATATGTATTTGCAGCATTTTAAATGTTAAACTTTAATTTATGCTTATGCTTTTGAGCACTGGTGCTAGTGTACTTTGACCGACCGTACTTTGACTAGACAACTTAACTTGACTTGACTTTACCAGACTCGACTGAACCAGACTGACATTACTTGACTGACCGACCACTAGACCGACACTACTAGACTGACACCACTAGACCGACACTAGACCGACACTAATGGACTGACACCACTAGACCGACACTACTGGACAGACACCTACTCACACAGTTTAAGCTCATGAGTAGTGGAGCGGCATTACTTCGGGTCTTATGTAATGATCTCTGTAACTCTTAGGAGTTCGCTAGACTTCTCACTGCCTAGGGAGTTCACAAACCGCGATTCATCAGAGGGGCCCAGTGAAGCTACTAGGCCCGTGAACTCGGTTGGTTTTACAGCATAGGGTTGGCCACGGTAACTCTCTAGAGTTCACAGGGCTCGCAAGGCTACCTTTGGGGGTACCAAATCTATGGTTACCGATCCATCGATGAGTAGGTTTTAAGCCCTTCATCATGAGTACGTACCAGAATCGAACCACAAATATGGGGGTCCTTATGCATGGTTGGCTTGTCATGTGTGCACTGCGGCCCTCATTTTCTTCGCCTACAAGGTTGGGCCCATTCACGGGAGGGTTTGTCCTCCGTTCCCCATGACGCTGCCAGAAAGGCATTGGTGTTACGCTTGACTGGTCATTTGGGGACTTTTAGCACTTTGGCTTTGAGTCGACTTTTTGGCCCTTTAGTTTTAATTTTTCTGCTGACTTTTGGCTCTTGGCTTTTGGTCTTTGAAGACTTTGAGCTCTTTTGGCCTTTGGTCATTTAAAGATTTTGAGCTTTTGGCTTTTAGTCAACTTTTGACCTTTTGCTTTTGGTCATTGACTCCGTTAGCTACCCGCATGGGTATGCGTACGATGGTCTTCATGGGATTTTTAGGGCCACTGGCTTCTCGCCGCTGTCCGAATGGCGATCCTCATAGGTCTTATGCGTAGCTGGTCCCTTTTGAGCTTTGGTCCTTTTAGGACTTTGGCTTTTCTTTCTTTTGCTTTTTCGAGACTTGACTAGGCTACCTTTTTATGATGAGCAGCCATTGCTATTGCCAATTCATATGTACAGTTAACTATATGATTCATTCTACTGTGATCATATGGTTAAGATTTTGCCGCTGGTGACAATGTTACAAGGACTTTCGTATTATGTTTATGTCAATTTTTGTATCAGCCTAGCGATGATGGCAACCTTGATGAGCGATTGATCGGCAATAGCGATAGCTGTTCTCTTTTTCTTCTTCTCTTTTTTTTTATGATCATTGATACCTGATAAATCGATTTTGATGGAGATTTTCTGTCGACTTCGATGGAGGTTTTCTGTCGGTAATTAGCGTCAATGCTTGATAGCGATCATTGGCACCTTTTATGTCACTACTTGCTTGATAGCGATCATCGGTACTTTCTTCTTCTCTCTCTTTTTTCTTTTTTAATGCCAATGTTTTCTTGATAGTGATCGTTTAATCGCTTGATCTTCTAATTGCTCGATAGTGATAGTTGCTAATTTTGACAATTAGCTTTTCATTTGACTTTGCTTTTGGCAATTGTCCTTGGTATTTCACGTTTAGCGATGACTTGTTATGCTTGAAAGCTTGTCTTTCATTCAAATATACAAAAGAAATGCATTCTATGGTGAGAAATATATTTCACAGCTTTTACTTACCTGTCTTAATTGATTATAGGTCTGAAGCGTAGCTGGCTGTATAGGCTTGGCTAGGCTGCCTTAATTGATATTTTGTCATTGTTGAATGGTGAATCCAAAGCTAATATTTCGCCAGCTGCTAATATATTCTGAGAATCAATAATTGATATTTCGCCGTTGCCGATATATTATGAGAATATCCATGTTGCATTTGAAATAGTTTATCAGCTTGGTTATGATAGCAATTTTGATAAGATACGCTTACGTGAGCCATTGATGACGACAATGATAGTTGCTTATCTTGGCGATGATCATTGGCACTTGCTTATTCTGACAACAATCATCGACACTTTTATTCAATGATTGTCATTGACGCTTTGTATTTGGCGATGATTTAGAAGCATCAAAATTGCAATCTATCTTCAAGGATAACGAATTTCGCATGCCTTTGTCTGCCCCCTTTTGATACAGAATTATTATCTTGATAATGTTTTGTATCAAAATTAGTATCGCCTTCGGAAGCAGTTTCCTTTTTGCCAGCGCGAGTATAGGCCAATGTAGGCTTTCATTTACTTCCTTGAAGAAGTTTGCTTTCATTGAGCACGCTTTATCTCATTTAGCTTTGGATTTGCTCCCTGGATATGATCGTGATTATCAGTGGAGATACATTTTTTGCTCTTGGAGATATGGAGGCAACATATTTCTGTGGGAGGCTATACAATTCATGGTCACATTGATCGACCAATTTGCTTCCTTTTGATGCAGGGTCATAACTCTGATAATTTTCTGAAGTGAAATCAGCAAATACATTTTACGAACGATATCTCTTAAGGAAGCGAGCATTGACCGGTATACTGATTCCCTGTCCGTCTTGATCTACAATTCTATACGCTCCATTAGAATATACTTCTTTTATTACGTAAGGGCCATCCCATTTAGGCTCAAATTTTCCTCCTGTTCGACGAGTGACCACAATTGGTATTTTTAGCATTAGCACCATATCTCCCTTTTTGAAAGAGCGATATTTAACTCTCTTATCAAATGCAGCTGATATTCTTGCTTGATATGCTTGCAGACGCTGTTTTGCAGTTAGGCGTTTCTCATCAAGCAAGTCCAGTTCCTTTAATCTTATTTTTGCATGATTATCATCAGTTATAGACTGATGCACTGCCACTCTTAGTGACGCTACTTGTATTTCAACTGGAATTACTGCCTCCACACCATAGACTAATGAATACGGCGTTGCCCTCGCGGCTGTTCGATGAGTAGTTCTATATGCCCATAGTGTTTCCTGCAGTCTTTCATCCCAATCCCGTTTATTTCCTGTCACTGTTTTCTTCAATATTTTGACTATCATTTTGTTGAATGCTTCTGCTAATCCGTTAGCCGGCGGATAGTAAGGCGTTGAGAATGAGTAATGAATCTTGAATTTCTGACACATTTTTTCCATACCTTTATTTTTGAAAGAAGTGCCATTGTTTGTAACAATTTTCTTTGGGATACCATGTCTATATATTATAGCATGGCGGATGAAATTAACCACATCCTTTTTTTTAACACTTCGCAAGGCAACTGCTTCAGTCCATTTGGAGAAATAATCCGTTGCTGCCAGAATATATTGCTTTCCTTTAGACGAAGGTAGGTTTATAGGACCAATTACATCAAGTCCCCAAGCGGAGAAAGGTCAAGAAGCCACAGACTGGTGCAAGCCTTTTGGGGGAACATGTATAACATCTCCATGAATCTGGCATTCGTGGCACTGCTTCACATAATCTAGAGCATCTTTGAACATGGTAGGCCAATAATAACCCATCCGATGTATTCTATGGAATAAATTTCGGCCTACTTGATGTGCCCCACACTCCCCAGAGTGTGCTTCCTGCGGCACCTGGATCGTTTCCTGCTTATTTAAACAACATAGCAACACTCCGTTGTAAGATTTTTTATATAATACTTCACTGTAAATAATGAATCGGCTTGACCGCTGTCTGACTTGCTGTCTTTGCGCAGACTCTTCTGGCAGGATATTAAACTTGAGATAATCAATGAAAGGCTATCGCCAATCATCTGCTGTAATTTCTAAGCATGATACAGGCAGAGCCTCAATAACTTCTTCAACAATCTCCATTGTCGGTAAAAATCTTTTTTCCTCTATGGTTACGTGAAGAGGACTTCAGTTAGGGCAAGACAAAGCTGCTACCAAACTGGCTAAGGCATCGACTTTTGCATTCTCTGACCGGGGAATATGCTTGATTTCAACATAGGAGAAATATTCTAACAATTGTTGCGCCTTCTGGCAATATAGCAAAAGTTCCTGCTTTCTTATTTCGTATTTAGTCGTCAATTGATTTATAATCAATTTAGAATCCCCGTAAATGTGCAATACTCTTATCTCCATTTCTTTAGCTATCTCCATTCCAATAATCAGGGCTCTATACTCGGCCTCATTGTTCGTGCACACAGCTCCTAATGTAAAGGAGTAAGGTAATAAATCACCTTGGGGATTAATGAATATCACTCCTGCCCCTGCTCCTGATGTTCGAGATGCGCCATCAAAATACATCTGCCATGGATTCTGTGACTCAGTCAGCATGACTTGCTCATCTAGAAAATCATCATTGATGGCTTCAGATTCTTCCATGGGGTGCGCTGCTAAGAAATCTGCCACTGCCTGCCCTTTTATAGCTTTTGTCGGTTCATACGTAATGGCGTACTCTGAAAGTAACAACATCCATTTAGCCAACCTCCCAAACAACATCAGCCTTGTTATCAGAAACTTTATCGGGTCAGCCCTTGAAACCAACGTTATATCATGCGATAAACAATGATGCCTTAATTTCTGTACTGCGAATATTAATGCTAAGCATTCCTTCTTAATCGGGGAATAATTGCATTCTGCGCCTATCAGAGTTCGACTCAAGTAATAGAGGGCCGTTTCTTTTTCAAATTCATTCTTTTGTGCCAACAGAGCTCCTAAGGAATGATCGGCTGCAGACGTGTATAAGATGAGCGGTCTCCTTTTTACTGAAGATGTCAGTACTGGTGGCTTTTTTAGCAATTCCTTTATCGAGTCGAATGCGTTCTGACAGGCCTGACTCCACACAAATTCTGTATCCTTTTTCATTAGATGAGAAAATGGCTGACATCTTCCAGCCAGATTTGAAATGAATAGATGAATATATGCCAATTTTCCCTGCAAACTCTTTAATTCCTTTAATATTTTTGGCGGTGGTATATCCTGTATAGCTTTGACTTTCCCAGGGTCAATCTCAATGCCCCTATGCCGAACAACAAAAATCCAAAATTTTTCTGGAGGACACTCCGAATGCACTTTTAGCGGGGTTCATCTTTAACTGTTTCTTTCTAAGTCATTGGAAAACTGACACCAAGTGTTTGTGATGTTCCTGATGACTTTCTGACCTGACTACCAAGTCATCAACATAACATTCAACATGCTTATGCATCATATCTTGAAAAATATTTTGCATCACCCTCTGATATGTTGCCCTAGCATTTGTAAGCCCAAACGGCATCACTTTATAGCAGAAAATACCCAGCGAAGTTCTAAACGCCATCGCTTCTTCATCCTCAGGAGCCATCTGAATCTGATTATATCCTGCATAGCCGTCCATAAAGGACATAACAACATACTGATTCGTACTATCAATTAGTAATTCAGATATTGGTAGAGGGAAATCATCCTTCAAGCAAGCTTCGTTCAGGTCTCTAAAATCGACACACACTCTGACCTGTCCATTTTTCTTTCTTACCGGGATGATATTCGATATCCACTTAGGATACTTGACTTCCCTAATAAACCCAACCTTTATCAACTTATTAACTTCTTCCTCGATGAGGGCAACCAGATCTGGATGAAATCGTCTTTGCGCCTATTTGACCGGCCTTTTCTCTTTAGAGATATATAGACGGTGTAACGCCACGGAAAGCTCCAATCCAGGCATTTCTGCATACGTCCAGGCGAATACATCTTTATTTGGTTTAAGAAGTTGAACGTATTCTGCCGACTTTTGTTTAGAGAGGTTGGCACTAATGAATGTATTTCGTGTTTCCTTTTCTGTACCCAAATTTATTTCTAACAGGCTATCTGTCGTTTGTTGCCCCCCGTCCTCCATTTGCTTCGGAGCTATTTCAGGACGTTCGACTACTTCAGAACTTTCCTTCGCTAGTTCTTTTGCTGTAACCATGTTTGCTGCCGACCTTGCCTCCACGTCTTCAAATTTTCTTCGCCTTTCCTGGACGATCCCAATTGAAATTCCTTTTTCATGATGTAGGCCACTGGGATCTTCGCAATCGAGGCCCATACCTTTCATGATTTCCTCTTTTGTCCCATCTTCGATAATTATCTGATTCCTTTGTATTATCCGCTGTAGAATACACTTCAGCGTGTAACAATTCTCCGTTGGATGTCCCACTAGACGATGATAGCGACAAAAATTTCGCTCCCCACACCTTGTTGCCTCCTCAGGCTTTTAGGCTCTGGCAATTCTATTGCGCCAACTTTCAACAACTGTTCCATCATTGGAATGACATCTCCTTTATCGAAAGTGAATCCCTCGTGGGAATTAAGCATTCGGACTCTTTTATTTTTTTCTTGATTGAGCCAAGTCTTCTTTTCGTTTTGTACTTTCTGCCTTGAAACCTTTCACATTTTTACATTGCTGACAGCAATCACTGGTATTTACAGTTATCCGGCTAGGATCCTTTCGGGCCGCATTATGGTGAAATTTCGACACCTCCTGATTTATTAGTTCCAAAGCATGAGCCTTCGCGGCCAAATCATGAAGAGTGTTGATATTGAAATTGGCCAGTCCTCTTACGAATTTCTTTTTCATAGAGTTCAGATACATCTTGACTTTCTCAGTTTCTCTTAGCAACGGTCTGCACGAAGTTCCCAACGCCCCCCATCTATCCACGTAATCCCTTGCCAACTCATTTTTACCTTGTCGTACAGAAGCCAACTCAGCAATATTAATGTCGGGACTTATGGAAAAAAATCGAGATGTGAAAGTGTCTTGCATCTGCTTCTAAGTGCAAATAAAATCCGGAGCCAAATTGTAATACCATCGGAATGCATTACCTGTCAACGATGCCCCGAACAATTGCAAAAAATATTGCGATACTGCAGAAAGACCTCCCATACTGGCATTGAAGTGCTTTTAATGTTCTTCAGGGGATCCTTTCCCATCGAACTTTTAAAAATCTAGACATTTGAAACCGGCCGGGAAGGGAATTTCATGCATTTCTCTCAGATATGGTATACGGTATCTGAAATGTCTAGTATCTTCTTGTTCCTTCTCCATTCGGCTATCCTTTTCAATTACTGTCTTTCGAACCGCATTATGCATGAAAGTCGCCAAGGCTTCTTTGAGGTTTCTGCATTCTTCCATTAATGCATTATGGGCCTCTACCATTTCATCGAAATGACCCTCTGTAGTTGTTTTATAATCTGGATTCGTTCCAGCCATGAACACTGTGGCTCTTCCACTCTTTGACGAAGTAGTCATGGAAGGAGAGTAAAAGTATGCTGACGTGACAGGGTTTGCAAAAAAGGGAGGGGATATGGTTTCACCGGGCCTTTGCGTACTTTCTGTGGCATCAACTGACTGAGATGACACCGATATTAGTGAGCCTTTTAGAGACGGCGTTGGCGATCTGATAACCGATGCTTTTCACTTTCGCTCTCTTGTTCGTCCAGCCATTGATGCATTTAGAGCTGGGAATTCATGTGTTGTCAACTGGGGAACCTTCTGCGCTGAATAAATCGCCAGAGGAACGAGTTTCGGGTTTCTTCTGACTGTGCTTCATGTGATGGGTCCTCTGGTCTTTAATGAAGGCTGACTCATTCCATATTCCTGAAGTTTTGTGTTCATGCCTTACGAGATGTCACGACAGTCCAGCCTGTATTGTCTTCTGATGCCTGGGACGAAGCAGAAATGACCCCAGTTGTTACTTGAGCGCTACTACTTTTACGCACATGACTTGGTGCATATTCTATCACGAACCCTATAGGGATGAATCGGAAGTTCACTCTTCTTACGGGGATCCCCATGGATGTTGAGTCGTAATCGAATTTTAGAAACCTTCAATCACAAAACATGTTTATAGTTAGTAATTGAATGATTAGGGTGATTTATCTTAGAGATGAAGGGGAGGACTTCCCACTAAGAGTCGCCATTTTGGCATCCATAGGACGCCAAACCATAACGAATGTTCATAACAACCTTACTGTTAATACTTTGAATAAGAGAAACTAAAATTCCCCAGCAGAGTCACCATTTTGTTTCGACAAAGAAAAAAATGCATTTTGATTTGGGGAGATTGTCTTATTCAAATATAACAGAGAGAGAGTACTATGAACATTCATCACATTCTATTAATGCTGAGTTCGTCTACATCCTCTTTACATCCCTTGATTCTAAGATAAAACATTTCGAAGTAAAGGATTTGTGCTTTAAGCATCAAGAGTTCATTTCGGCAGCCTTCCGGCGCCTGATTTGATCATCTCCTAGGACTTAGGAGGAATGCCGATCCGATTGACGGGTCATTTCGACAGCCTTCCGGCGCCTGATTTGATCATCTCCTAGGACTTAGGAGAAATGCCGATCCGATCAACGGGCCTTCAATAAAATAGAGATTTTGGTAGCATAACAGAACCTGTTTCAACCATCCTCTGGGACTTAGGAGGAATGTTGATTAAATCGACTGATCTTTCTCCTTAGAACCCATGAAGAGGAGAAAACCCAGAGAAAGGAAGCCTAGGCCACGGACTTCTGCAGCATAACAGCTCTTAGGCTTTATAGACTGCGAGGCCAGTTACGCGTACCCGCGCAACCGATATCGGTTGCATAGTCCTGCGCAGCTCTCAGAAGACTTCACTCCTACCTTCTGTCTTCCGCTCCACTTTGCTAATCTTGAAAATTTCAATCCTCCTCAATGAAGGAGAGGAGGGGGTATTTATAGACCCTCGCACGTGTGAAAATCATGATCTTAGCGATATGAGACTATTTTTTAGTGCTTCGAGTTATCTTGAACGAAGCCTCTTGTACAATTCATTCCGAGGTCCCGCGTAACTGCTATTCTCGTTGCACGGTCACGTGCAACAGATATTGATTGCGAGGAACCACGCAACCTATAATAGCTGCGCAGTCCTGCGCACTGTCATGAAAACTACCTCTCCCTCCTTTTCGAAAGTTCCTTCAAACTTCTTATCTCTTCTTGCTTTAATCCTTTGTCATTTTTTGTGCCTCAACAGTAACTTAATAAGCTTCCAGATGAGACCAGAATGGCCTAATTCGGAGATTTTTTGACATCCTAAAAGCATGTTGGTACTCTTCGATTGTCTTTTTTCAATATGGAGTGTAAATCTTTCAAATCGCGTGATCCAATGGAGATGCTCATAAATCTATCGTTTGATGTCAGATTGGGTCAATTTTTAGTCATCCGAAAGGTCCTTTAGTCCTATTTCATTCTTGACAGGAATCGCCGTATTGCGAGGCCATTTGGGCATCCATAGTGGGATCACAGTAGTCGGTCTTGAATTTTTCTTTCATCTCCTTGTGCATTAGTAACCCTCATAACTCACTCTTCAGAGGTCGAATTCACACCATTTTGAGGTCATTGGAATGGTAACTTGACAAGCTTCCAAATGAGACCAGAATTGCCTAATTCAGAGACCGTTCGATATCTTAAAAGCATATTGGTGCTCTTAAATCGTCAGTTTTTTTTTTAATATGGAGAGTAAATCCTTTCGAATCGCATGATCCAACTAAGATGCTCATAACTCCATCGTTCGATGTTGGATTGGGTCGATTTTATGTCATCTGAAAGGTCCTTTAGACCTCTTTCATTCCTGACTGGAATTGTCATATTCCGAGACCATTTCGGCGACCATAAGTGGGATCGCAGTCGCTGGTCCTGAATTTTTCCTACATCTCCTTGTCCATTAGCAACCCTCATATATCACACTTTAGAGGTTGAATTCAAACTATTTTGAGTTCATGGTAACTTGAAAAGCTTCTAGATGAGACCAGAATTGCCTAATTCGGAAACCGTTCGTTATGCTAAAAGAATGTTGGTACTCTTCGATCGTCTTTTTTCAATATGGAGTGTAAATCATTTCAAATCGGGCGATCCATTGGAGATGCTCATAACTCCATCGTTTGATGTCGGATTGGGCCGATTTTTAGAGATCTAAAAGGTCCTTTGGTGCTCTTTCATTCCTGACTGGAATCGTCGTATTCTGAGACCATTTGGGCTTCCATAAGTGGGATCGCAGTCGTCGGTACTGAATTGTACTTTATCTCCTTGTCCATTACTATCCCTCATAACTCACTCATCAGAGGTCAAATTCAGGCTATTTTGAGCTCATTGAAATGCTAACTTGACAAGCTTCTTGATGACACCAGAATTGCCTAATTCAGAGACCGTTCGATATCCTAAAAGCATGTTGGTACTCTTTGATCGTCTTTTTTCAATATGGAGAGTAAATTATTCCAAATTGCGTGATCCAATAGAGATGCTCATAACTCCATATTTAAGGTCGGATTTGGTCGATGCTTAGTCATCTGAAAGGTCCTTTAGTGCTCTTTCATTCTTGATAGGAAACGTCATATTCCGAGAACATCTGAGCATCGATAAGTGGGATCATAGTCGTCGATCCTGAATTTTCCTTCATTTCCTTGTCCATTAGCAACCCTCACAACTCACTCTTCAAAAGTCAAATTCAGACTATTTTGAGCTCATTAAAATGGTAACTTGACAAGCTTCCATATAGAACTAGAATTACCTAGTTCGGAGACCGTTAGATATACTAAAAGAATGTTGGTACTCTTCGATCGTCTTTTTTCAATATGGTGTGTAAATTATTTCAAATCGCGCGATCCAACGGAGATGCTCATAACTCCATCATTTGATGTCGGATTGGGTCAATTTTTAGTCATCTGAAAGGTCCTCTAGAGCTCTTTCATTCCTAACTAGAGTCGTCGTATTCCGAGACCATTTGGGCAATCGTAAGTGGGATTGCAGTCGTCGGTCCTGAATTTTTCCTACATCTCCTTATCCATTATTAACCCTCATAAATAACTCTTCATAGGTTGAATTCAGACTATTCCGAGCTCATTGGAATGGTAACTTAACAAGCTTCTTGATGAGATCAGAATTACCTAATTCAGAATCCATTCGATATCCTAAAAGCATCTTGGTACACTTCGATCGTCATTTTTCAATATGGAATGTAAATCGTTCCAAATCGTGCGATCCATTGGAGATGCTTAAACTCCATCGTTTGATGTCAGATTGGGTCGATTTTTAGTCATTTGAAAGGTTATTTTGTCCTCTTTCGTCCCTGACTGGAATTATCGTATTCCGAGACAATTTGGGCATCCAAAAGTGGGATTGCAGTTATGGTCCTAAATTTTTCCTTCATCACCATGTCCTATAGTTACCCTCATAACTCTCTCTTCAGAGGCCGAATTTAAACTATTCTGAGGTCATTGGAATGGTAACTTAATAAGCTTCCAGATGAGACCAGAATGGCCTAATTCGGAGATTGTTCGACATCCAAAAAGCATGTTGGTACTCTTCGATTGTCTTTTTCAATATGGAGTGTAAATCTTTCAAATCGCGTGATCCAATGGAGATGCTCATTGTCACGCCCCAAACTCAGAAACTGGGCTCACAAAATTCCCGATCGCCGAATCCGGCGCCGACAGCCTCCGTAGAACCCCATTCTCGGCTCCTAGCTCCCATTCGCCAGGTTCCGATCCTGGGATGCTACGAGGAGGATTTTCAATGTCAGTTTGATTCATAATAAGCATAACCAAAGGCATAACCCACAAACAACAACCAAGAACTCCATTACATTTCCACTATGATCAAAAACTTTACAAGTACAATAAGCATAAAGGGAAATACAATGATAAAGAACAAAACTCCAAAACACTCTGCAACGTACTCCTGCCTCAGCACTGCTGCAATCCAACGTCACCTGCACGCAACGGCATGCATAAGCTTACAGAAAGCTTAGAGGGTGGTGAAAGTGTGTGCGCAAGGTAGTAATATGAACATACAATGTCAGTGTAAAACGGAATATGCAGATAGAACCATAATACCATGAGCTGTACCAAGGCTATGCAATGCGAGACATGAATGGTATCGGCCATCCCAAGGCCATGCGATGTGCAATGCAACTCAAGCATACAGATCCTCATCTATATCCACACATCAATACAGCTCAAAATATGGAATATCACCGGGGTCTAGTACACTCTAAACCAGATTGCCGCCACATCGCGCGTAATAAGGTAAGTGGAAGAGACCAAACTATCCGTCTGCCAATATCGGGTGCGACTCGTCAATAGCGGACCCATTCCTCGAGTTGGTCAAACTCAGCCTAGCATTGCCCCCTACTCTCGGGTGGGTAAGGCCGCACCCCCTTCCAACCGACCACGACACAGTGGAGAGCGTAATCGTCTGGTAATCGGCACTCAACGCTCATCTACCCACTCGGTCTAGACGTTGGAGAAACCTCTTGGTACCCTAAGGGTTTAGGGACTTTCACATAGGGATATCTATAGTACCCCATGTAGAACAAGATTTCCGATATCCAATCCTGCCAACCACGATCTGTCTGTGGAGGCTACGGCCCCGATGTCGCTAGGGCGTACAATAACCATGTCACACAAATGCGGAATGCATGAATCACGCTATCCAGTCATGCAACCAATCCTGCGCATATCGTGCGCTCATGTAGGGCAACACCGCCTAACCGGGAGCCCATAAACAACCTGCCCGAAGGCAAATGCTATGATCAGACAATTCTCACGTCAAGTATACATATGATGTGTATGATCATGAGTCATGGAACTGTACTAAACATGTTATAATGAACTATCTTACAATGCAGATGGACCTAAGGAGAGTCGTAACGTGGACATCCAACCAACATTACACTCGCAATGTGGACGTCAAACCAACATTGCATCCCAGGCACGATCTTCTTAAATATCGCTACATAATCGGTATTGGGATTACACATTGCAATGGACCTTAGGTTCATCCCATTAGGCTTTTCATATATATGTCAAATGGGCCATATCCTATGGGCCTTTTAATCATCAGATGGGCCACATAAATGGGCCACAACAATGGGTCTTATGTGCATTGCAATGGGTCAAAACCCGTGGGCCATGGATTGCATCAATTGGACCTAGTCACATGAGTCTAATATGTATCAAATGGGCCACACCAATTGGGCCCCCAAATGTATATCAAATGGGCCTCAACCCAGAGGCCTTATATGAGTCGAATGGGCCTAAATCCCTAGGCCTTAAACAATTCAAATGGGCCTAATCCATGAGCTTGCATGCATATCAAAGTGGGCCTAATCCCATGGACCCTTTTATAATCAAATGGGTGTAGTCCCATGGGTCTTACAATATAACAAATGGGTCCAATTTTATGGGCCTTGAAGTACATCAAATGGGCCTAGTCCCATGGACTTGCAACACATCAAATGGGCCTAAGCTCTTAGGCTAAAAATGAATCAAATGGGCCTAGCCCATAAGCATTTTATAAATCAAATGGGCCTAGCCCATGCCCTTTTAAAATTCAAATGAGCCTAGCCCGTAGGCCTTAAATATCAAGTAAGCCTAAGCCCATAGGCTTTACATATCAAGTGGGCCCAAATTCTTAGGCCTTAAATGAATCAAATGGGCCCGGCCCATAAGCATTTTATAAATCAAATGGGCCTAGCCCATAGCCCTTTTAAAATTAAATGGGTCCCGACTCATGGGCCTTACAAAATATTTATTTCCATCTAAACTATTCATAGGGACACATGGTCTAGGGCCCACTACAATTTTCATATTATAAAATATACATTTAAACTATATAACATACATAAATATATATAATGGTGGGTCCCACAGAAAATAATATGGGTAGCTGGCAGTGGGTCCCATCATCAAAGACAGATGGACGGCACGTGTAAAACACATACAACAGGGTGAGTCTCACCGTCCACGGGCTGTGGACGGTGAAAATGAAATACATACATTAACGTGGGTCCCACAAATGTGGCCCACCGTAATATTTATTTAAAATTCAACCCGTTCATAAGGTTACCTAGACCTGTATGAAGTGAGGATATAAATTTCAGGTTGATCTGAAACTTCTATGGGCCCAAAAATAGATTTCAATGGTAGTTGTCTATATTCACACTGTTTCCTATAGTGTGGGCCACCCGAGCGTCGGATCGACCTAATTTTTGGAGAGGGCCCACCTGAGGAGGGGACCCAATAAATGAACGGCGTGGATTAAACATATACATCATGTGGGGCCCACGGCAGCACCCGTGGCTAGTTGGCCGCCCGCCCGTCCGTGCGCTGGCAGCGCTGTCAGCGATCCTTCATTGCTTCTCTTTTTTCTTTTTTTTTTTTTCTTTTTTTTTTTTATAGCCTGCGAAATCTCACAGGTGGGGCCCACTGCTCGAAAATCTGAACCGTTCAAAAGATTTTAGGGCCCACAACTGCCATACAAGTAAAATTTTTAGGTTTAAATTGGCGTGTAGAAACAATAAAATGGGCCTTAAAAGCCTTTGAAAGGTTAGAAATATGATTTTCTATGGTATGGCCCGCCTGATCATCAGATTGATCTCATTCTTTGGTTCAACGCCTAAAATGGCCTTGAAAACGGAATAGGCGGCTTGGATTGAATACCTTCATCAGGGTAGGGCCTATGAAGGGGGCTCACCCCAAAAGCCCCTTCTTTTTTTTTTTGTTTACACAGGAACGTCCAGCGTCTGGGGTCTTAAAAAAAAACTAAAAAAAAAAAAGAAAAGAAGAAAAAGAGCATTTGTGGTGGGCCCTGATTAGGTGGGCCACCACTGTTTGATGATGTGAGTCTAACATTTAAGGTGGGCCCCACTTGAAGAAAACTTGGACTAAATAATTGCTTCAAGGTGGGGTCCATTCAAGTGGGCCACACAACTTATCACATAAAATAAAATAAAATAAAATAAAATAAAAGAGAGAGGGAGAGAGACATGGAGAGTGGGACACGCCTTGTGATGGAGGGACCCCGACATTATGGGCCCTCCCTTGCAATGAATCATACAATATACGGATCTCGTTGAACATGGGACCATCAAAAATATAAATCAATGGTGGAGATCCATTCCCCACCGATATGGACGGTATAGATGACCTTTTGCAATGAAATAAACATCATGATGGGGTCCATGGAGAATGGCCCCATCATGGAACGATCATGATGATCCAAGTGGTCCATCGGCCACATATTAGGGTCCCAAGTGAGATCCTCACCATTGATCGGTGGGCCTCACTTGGCCCATCATAAAAATAAGAAAAATAAGTATGATGTAGCACCCACCGTCCGATCTTCTCGCTCCTAGGGGTTCCTTGGCACCTTAGCTTCAACTTCAATGGTTAAGATGAGGAATGGAGGGTTGAGATGAGAGATTTTGGGATAGGAAGGTGGGCCACTTGGAGCTTAGGAATTTGAAGAAATTCCATACGTATGGACTCTTGTTGCTTGGAATTTTTGAAATGAGAAAGAGAGAAAGAGAGAGAGTGATGTAAAGGGAGAGAGAGAGAGTGATGGATGGATGGGTGAGTGATGGTTGTGTAAGAAAAGCTTGACTTTTGAGGCTTTTATGTAAGAGAGGTATGGGTGGTGAAGACTTTTGTGACTTTTTGTGCAAGAGAGGTATGGGAGATGAAGACTTTTGTGGTTGCTTGGGAAAATGGAATAAAGTGATGTGTACTTGACATGTGATGGATTGATGGGTGATTGATTGATGGGATTGATGTGATTGATGTGACACATCATAGAGATTCTCTTAGTTTTCGCAACGCGTGGCGTTTTCTCGCACCGAACGTTGGCCCATAACTCTTGACCAGGGTATCGCCTCAGCGCGCGAGTCGCGGTATCGGAACAGCAACGACGGCGCGGTCGCTATTGTATTGGTCTCGGGTTGAGTCGACTCGGGTTGTCGGTACATGAATCAGGGTCATGCGTCGATATCGTTTAAGGGTCGAAAGGTCCTTTAGTGCTATTTCATTCTTGACAGGAATCGCCGTATTGCGAGGCCATTTGGGCATCGATAGTGGGATCACAGTAGTCGGTCTTGAATTTTTCTTTCATCTCCTTGTCCATTATTAACCATCATAACTCACTCTTCAGAGGTCGAATTCACACTATTTTAAGGTCATTGGAATGAAAACTTGACAAGCTTCCAGAAGAGACTAGAATTGCCTAATTCGGAGACCGTTCTATATCTTAAAAGCATATTAGTACTCTTAGATCATCAGCTTTTTTTTTAATATGGAGAGTAAATCCTTCCGAATCGCATGATCCAACTAAGATGCTCATAACTCCATCGTTCGATGTTGGATTGGGTCGATTTTAAGTCATCTGAAAGGTCCTTTAGACCTCTTTCATTCCTGACTGGAATTGTCATATTCCGAGACCATTTCGGCGACCATAAGTGGGATCGCAGTCGTTGGTCCTGAATTTTTCCTACATCTCCTGGTCCATTAGTAACCCTCATATATCACACTTTAGAGGTTGAATTCAAACTATTTTCAGTTCATGGTAACTTGAAAAGCTTCTAGATGAGACCATCATTGCCTAATTCAGAAACTGCTCGTTATGCTAAAAGAATGTTGGTACTCTTCGATCGTCTTTTTTCAATATGGAGTGTAAATCATTTCAAATCGGGCGATCCATTGGAGATGCTCATAACTCCATCGTTGATGTCGGATTGTGTCAATTTTTAGAGATCTAAAAGGTCCTTTGGTGCTCTTTCATTCTTGACTGGAATCGTCGTATTCCGAGACCATTTGGGCTTCCATAAGTGGGATCACAGTCGTCGGTACTGAATTGTACTTTATCTCCTTGTCCATTACTATCCCTCATAACTCACTCTTCAGAGGTCAAATTCAGGCTATTTCGAGCTCATTGAAATGCTAACTTGACAAGCTTCTTGATGAGACCATAATTGCCTAATTCAGAGACCGTTCGATATCCTAAAAGCATGTTGGTACTCTTTGATCGTCTTTTTTCAAAATGGAGAGTAAATTATTCCAAATTGCGTGATCCAACAGAGATGCCCATAACTCCATCATTTGAGGTCGGATTTGGTCGATGCTTAGTCATCTGAAAGGTCCTTTAGTGCTCTTTCATTCTTGATAGGAAACGTCATATTCCGAGAACATCTGAGCATCGATAAGTGGGATCATAGTCGTCGATCCTGAATTTTCCTTCATTTCCTTGTCCATTAGCAACCCTCACAACTCACTCTTCAAAAGTCAAATTCAGACTATTTTGAGCTCATTAAAATGGTAACTTGACAAGCTTCCATATAGAACTAGAATTACCTAGTTCGGAGACCGTTAGATATACTAAAAGAATGTTGGTACTCTTCGATCGTCTTTTTTCAATATGGTGTGTAAATTATTTCAAATCGCGCGATCCAACGGAGATGCTCATAACTCCATCATTTGATGTCGGATTGGGTCAATTTTTAGTCATTTGAAAGGTCTTCTAGAGCTCTTTCATTCCTAACTAGAGTCGTCGTATTCCGAGACCATTTGGGCAATCGTAAGTGGGATTGCAGTCGTCGGTCCTGAATTTTTCCTACATCTCCTTATCCATTATTAACCCTCATAAATAACTCTTCATAGGTTGAATTCAGACTATTCCGAGCTCATTGGAATAGTAACTTAACAAGCTTCTAGATGAGATCAGAATTACCTAATTCAGAATCCATTCGATATCCTAAAAGCATCTTGGTACACTTCGATCGTCGTTTTTCAATATGGAATGTAAATCGTTCCAAATCGTGCGATCCATTGGAGATGCTTAAACTCCATCGTTTGATGTCAGATTGGGTCGATTTTTAGTCATTTGAAAGGTTATTTTGTCCTCTTTCGTCCCTGACTGGAATTATCGTATTCCGAGACAATTTGGGCATCCAAAAGTGGGATTGCAGTTATGGTCCTAAATTTTTCCTTCATCACCATGTCCTATAGTTACCCTCATAACTCTCTCTTCAGAGGCCGAATTTAAACTATTCTGAGGTCATTGGAATGGTAACTTAATAAGCTTCCAGATGAGACCAGAATGGCCTAATTCAGAGATTGTTCGACATCCAAAAAGCATGTTGGTACTCTTCGATTGTCTTTTTCAATATGGAGTGTAAATCTTTCAAATCGCGTGATCCAATGGAGATGCTCATTGTCACGCCCCAAACTCAGAAACCGGGCTCACAAAATTCCCGATCGCCGAATCCGGCGCCGACAGCCTCCGTAGAACCCCATTCTCGGCTCCTAGCTCCCATTCGCCAGGTTCCGATCCTGGGATGCTACGAGGAGGATTTTCAATGTCAGTTTGATTCATAATAAGCATAACCAAAGGCATAACCCACAAACAACAACCAAGAACTCCATTACATTTCCACTATGATCAAAAACTTTACAAGTACAATAAGCATAAAGGGAAATACAATGATAAAGAACAAAACTCCAAAACACTCTGCAACGTACTCCTGCCTCAGCACTGCTGCAATCCAACGTCACCTGCACGCAACGGTCATGCATAAGCTTACAGAAAGCTTAGAGGGTGGTGAAAGTGTGTGCGCAAGGTAGTAATATGAACATACAATGTCAGTGTAAAACGGAATATGTAGATAGAACCATAATACCATGAGCTGTACCAAGGCTATGCAATGCGAGACATGAATGGTATCGGCCATCCCAAGGCCATGCGATGTGCAATGCAACTCAAGCATACAGATCCTCATCTATATCCACACATCAATACAGCTCAAAATATGGAATATCACCGGGGTCTAGTACACTCTAAACCAGATTGCCGCCACATCGCACGTAATAAGGTAAGTGGAAGAGACCACACTATCCGTCAGCCAATATCGGGTGCGACTCGTCAATAGAGGACCCATTCCTCGAGCTGGTCAAACTCAGCCTAGCATTGCCCCCTACTCTCGGGCGGGTAAGGTCGCACCCCCTTCCAACCGACCACGACACAGTGGAGAGCGTAATCGTCTGGTAATCGGCACTCAACGCTCATCTACCCACTCGGTCTAGACGTTGGAGCAACCTCTTGGTACCCTAAGGGTTTAGGGACTTTCACCTAGGGATATCTATAGTACCCCATGTAGAACAAGATTTCTGATATTCAATCCTGCCAACCACGATCTGTCTGTGGAGGCTACGGCCCCGATGTCGCTAGGGCGTACAATAACCATGTCACACAAATGCGGAATGCATGAATCACGCTATCCAGTCATGCAACCAATCCTGCGCATATCGTGCGCTCATGTAGGGCAACACCGCCTAACCGGGAGCCCATAAACAACCTGCCCGAAGGCAAATGCTATGATCAGACAATTCTCACGTCAAGCATACATATGATGTGTATGATCATGAGTCATGGAACTGTACTAAACATGTTATAATGAACTATCTTACAATGCAGATGGACCTAAGGAGAGTCGTAATGTGGACATCCAACCAACATTACACTCGCAATGTGGACGTCAAACCAACATTGCATCCCAGGCACGATCTTCTTAAATATCGCTACATAATCGGTATTGGGATTACACATTGCAATGGACCTTAGGTTCATCCCATTAGGCTTTTCATATATATGTCAAATGGGCCATATCCTATGGGCCTTTTAATCATCAGATGGGCCACATAAATGGGCCACAACAATGGGTCTTATGTGCATTGCAATGGGTCAAAACCCGTGGGCCATGGATTGCATCAATTGGACCTAGTCACATGAGTCTAATATGTATCAAATGGGCCACACCAATTGGGCCCCCAAATGTATATCAAATGGGCCTCAACCCAGAGGCCTTATATGAGTCGAATGGGCCTAAATCCCTAGGCCTTAAACAATTCAAATGGGCCTAATCCATGAGCTTGCATGCATATCAAAGTGGGCCTAATCCCATGGACCCTTTTATAATCAAATGGGTGTAGTCCCATGGGTCTTACAATATAACAAATGGGTCCAATTTTATGGGCCTTGAAGTACATCAAATGGGCCTAGTCCCATGGACTTGCAACACATCAAATGGGCCTAAGCTCTTAGGCTAAAAATGAATCAAATGGGCCTAGCCCATAAGCATTTTATAAATCAAATGGGCCTAGCCCATGCCCTTTTAAAATTCAAATGAGCCTAGCCCGTAGGCCTTAAATATCAAGTAAGCCTAAGCCCATAGGCTTTACATATCAAGTGGGCCCAAATTCTTAGGCCTTAAATGAATCAAATGGGCCCGGCCCATAAGCATTTTATAAATCAAATGGGCCTAGCCCATAGCCCTTTTAAAATTAAATGGGTCCCGACTCATGGGCCTTACAAAATATTTATTTCCATCTAAACTATTCATAGGGACACATGGTCTAGGGCCCACTACAATTTTCATATTATAAAATATACATTTAAACTATATAACATACATAAATATATATAATGGTGGGTCCCACAGAAAATAATATGGGTAGCTGGCAGTGGGTCCCATCATCAAAGACAGATGGACGGCACGTGTAAAACACATACAACAGGGTGAGTCTCACCGTCCACGGGCTGTGGACGGTGAAAATGAAATACATACATTAACGTGGGTCCCACAAATGTGGCCCACCGTAATATTTATTTAAAATTCAACCCGTTCATAAGGTTACCTAGACCTGTATGAAGTGAGGATATAAATTTCAGGTTGATCTGAAACTTCTATGGGCCCAAAAATAGATTTCAATGGTAGTTATCTATATTCACACTGTTTCCTATAGTGTGGGCCACCCGAGCGTCGGATCGACCTAATTTTTGGAGAGGGCCCACCTGAGGAGGGGACCCAATAAATGAACGGCGTGGATTAAACATATACATCATGTGGGGCCCACGGCAGCACCCGCGGCTAGTTGGCCGCCCGCCCGTCCGTGCGCTGGCAGCGCTGTCAGCGATCCTTCATTGCTTCTCTTTTTTCTTTTTTTTTTTTTTTTTTTTTATAGCCTGCGAAATCTCACAGGTGGGGCCCACTGCTCGAAAATCTGAACCGTTCAAAAGATTTTAGGGCCCACAACTGCCATACAAGTAAAATTTTTGGATTTAAATTGGCGTGTAGAAACAATAAAATGGGCCTTAAAAGCCTTTGAAAGGTTAGAAATATGATTTTCTATGGTATGGTCCTTTGGTGCTCTTTCATTCCTGACTGGAATCGTCGTATTCCGAGACCATTTGGGCTTCCATAAGTGGGATCGCAGTCGTCGGTACTGAATTGTACTATATCTCCTTGTCCATTACTATCCCTCATAACTCACTCTTCAGAGGTCAAATTCAGGCTATTTTGAGCTCATTGAAGTGCTAACTTGACAAGCTTCTTGATGAGACCAGAATTGCCTAATTCAGAGACTGTTCGATATCCTAAAAGCATGTTGGTACTCTTTGATCATCTTTTTTTAATATGGAGAGCAAATTATTTCAAATTGCGTGATCTAACAGAGATGCTCATAACTCCATCATTTGAGGTCGGATTTGGTCGATGTTTAGCCATCTGAAAGGTCCTTTAGTGCTCTTTCATTCTTGATAGGAATCGTCATATTCCGAGAACATTTGAGCATCGATAAGTGGGATCATAGTCGTCGGTCCTGAATTTTCCTTCATCTCCTTGTCCATTAGCAACCCTCACAACTCACTCTTCAGAAGTCAAATTCAGACTATTTTAAGCTCATTAAAATGTTAACTTGACAAGCTTCTAGATGGAACCAGAATTATCTAATTCGGAGACCATTAGATATACTAAAAGCATGTTGCAACTCTTCGATCGTCTTTTTTCAATATGGAGTGTAAATCATTTTAAATCGGGCGATCCATTGGAGATGCTCATAACTCCATCGTTTGATGTCGGATTGGGTCAATTTTTTATCATCTGAAAGGTCCTCTAGAGCTCTTTCATTCCTAACTAGAATCGTTGTATTCCGAGACCATTTGGGCAATCGTAAGTGGGATTGGAGTCGTCGGTCCTGAATTTTTCCTACATCTCCGTGTCCATTATTAACCCTCATAAATAACTCTTCACAGGTTGAATTCAGACAATTCCGAGCTCATTGGAATGGTAACTTAACAAGCTTCTAGATGAGATCAAAATTGCCTAATTCAGAATCCATTCGATATCCTAAAAGCATGTTGGTACTCTTCGATCGTCTTTTTTCAATATGGAATGTAAATCGTTCCAAATCGTACGATCCATAGCAGATGCTTATAACTCCATCGTTTGATGTCGGATTGGGTCGATTTTTAGTCATTTGAAAGGTTATTTTGTCCTCTTTCATCCCTGACTGGAATTGTCGTATTCCGAGACAATTTGGGCATCCAAAAGTGGGATTGCAGTTGTCGGTCCTAAATTTTTCCTTCATCACCATGTCCTATAGTTACCCTCATAACTCTCTCTTCAGAGGCCGAATTTAAACTATTTTGAGGTCATTGGAATGGTAACTTAATAAACTTCCAGATGAGACCAGAATGGCCCAATTCGGAGATTGTTCGACATCCTAAAAGCATGTTGGTACTCTTCGATTGTCTTTTTTCAATATGGAGTGTAAATCTTTCAAATCGCGTGATCCAATGGAGATGCTCATAAATCTATCATTTGATGTCAGATTGGGTCAATTTTTAGTCATCCGAAAGGTTCTTTAGTGCTATTTCATTCTTGATAGGAATCGCCGTATTGCGAGGCCATTCTCAGAATTACCTAATTCGGAGACCGTTCGTTGGTCCTAAATATTTCCTACATCTCCTTGTCCATTGTTAACCATCATAAATGACTCTTCACAGGTTGAATTCAGACTATTCCGAGCTCATTGGAATGGTAACTTAACGAGCTTCTAGATGAGATCAGAATAGCCTAATTCAGAATCCATTCGATATCCTAAAAGCATGTTGGTACTCTTCGATCGTCGTTTTTCAATATGGAATGTAAATCGTTCCAAATTGTGCAATCCATTGGAGATGCTTATAACTCCATCGTTTGAGGTCGGATTGGGTCAATTTTAGTCATTTGAAAGGTTATTTTGTCCTCTTTCATCCCTGACTGGAATTGTCGTATTCCGAGACAATTTGGGCATCCAAAAGTGGGATTGCAGTTGTCGGTCCTAAATTTTTCCTTCATCACCATGTCCTATAGTTACCCTCATAACTCTCTCTTCAGAGGCTGAATTTAAACTATATTGAGGTCATTGGAATTGTAACTTAATAAGCTTCCAGATGAGACCAGAATGGCCTAATTCGGAGATTGTTAGACATCCTAAAAGCATGTTGGTACTCTTCGATTGTCTTTTTTCAATATGGAGTATAAATCTTTCAAATCGCGTGATCCAATGGAGATGCTCATAAATCTATCATTTGATGTCAGATTGAATCAATTTTTAGTCACCCGAAAGGTCCTTTAGTGCTATTTCATTCTTGACAGGAATCGCCGTATTGCGAGGCCATTTGGGCATCCATAGTGGGATCATAGTAGTCGGTCTTGAAATTTTCTTTCATCTCCTTGTGCATTAGTAACCCTTATAACTCACTCTTCAGAGGTCGAATTCACACTATTTTGACAAGCTTCCATTGGAGACGCTCATAACTCCATCGTTTGATGTCGGATTGGGTCGATTTTTAGAGATCTAAAAGGTCCTTTGGTGCTCTTTCATTCCTGACTAGAATCGTCATATTCTGAGACCATTTGGGCTTCCATAAGTGGGATCGCAGTCGTCGGTACTGAATTGTACTTTATCTCCTTATCCATTACCATCCTTCATAACTCACTCTTCAGAGGTCAAATTCAGGCTATTTTGAGCTCATTGAAATGCTAACTTGACAAGCTTCTTGATGAGACCAGAATTGCCTAATTCAGAGACCGTTCGATATCCTAAAAGCATGTTAGTACTCTTTGATCGTCTTTTTTTAATATGGAGAGGAAATTATTCCAAATTGCGTGATCCAACAGAGATGCTCATAACTCCATCATTTGAGGTCGGATTTGGTCGATGTTTAGTCATCTGAAAGGTCCTTTAGTGCTCTTTCATTCTTGATAGGAATCGTCATATTCTGAGAACATTTGAGCATCGATAAGTGGGATCATAGTCGTCGGTCCTGAATTTTCCTTCATCTCCTTGTCCATTAGCAACCCTTACAACTAACTCTTCAAAAGTCAAATGCAGACTATTTTGTGCTCATTAAAATGGTAACTTGACAAGCTTCCAGATGGAACCAGAATTACCTAGTTCGGAGACCGTTAGATATACTAGAAACATGTTGGTACTCTTCGATTGTCTTTTTTCAATATGGAGTGTAAATTATTTCAAATCGCGCGATCCAACGGAGATGCTCATAACTCCATCATTTGATGTTGGATTGGGTCAATTTTTAGTCATCTGAAAGGTCCTCTAGAGCTCTTTCATTCCAAACTAGAATCGTCGTATTCCGAGACCATTTGGGCAATCGTAAGTGGGATTGCAGTCGTCGGTCTTGAATTTTTCCTACATCTCCTTGTCCATTATTAACCCTCATAAATAACTCTTCACAGGTTGAATTCAGACTATTCCGAGCTCATTGGAATGGTAACTTAACAAGCTCCTAGATGAGATCAGAATTGCCTAATCCAGAATCCATTCGATATCTTAAAAGCATGTTGGTACTCTTCGATCGTCGTTTTTCAATATGGAATGTTAATCGTTCCAAATCGTGTGATCCATTGGAGATGCTTATAACTCCATCATTTGATGTCGGATTGGGTCGATTTTTAGTCATTTGAAAGGTTATTTTTTCCTCTTTCATACCTGACTGGAATTGTCGTATTTCGAGACAATTTGGGCATCCAAAAGTGGGATTGCAGTTGTCGGTCCTAAATTTTTCCTTCATCACCATGTCTTATAGTTACCCTCATAACTCTCTCTTCAGAGGCCGAATTTAAACTATTTTGAGGTCATTGGAATGGTAACTTAATAAGCTTCCACATGAGACCAGAATGGCCCAATTCGGAGATTGTTTGACATCGTAAAAGCATGTTGGTACTCTTCGATTGTCTTTTTTCAATATGGAGTGTAAATCTTTCAAATCGCGTGATCCAATGGAGATGCTCATAAATCTATCGTTAGATGTCAGATTGGGTCAATTTTTAGTCATCCGAAAGGTTCTTTAGTGCTATTTCATTCTTGATAGGAATCGCCGTATTGCGAGGCCATTCTCAGAATTGCCTAATTCGGAGACCGTTCGTTGGTCCTATATATTTCCTACATCTCCTTGTCCATTGTTAACCCTCATAAATGACACTTCACAGGTTGAATTCAGACTATTCCGAGCTCATTGGAATTGTAACTTAATGAGCTTCTAGATGAGATCAGAATAGCCTAATTCAGAACCATTCGATATCCTAAAAGCATGTTGGTACTCTTCGATCGTCGTTTTTCAATATGGAATGTAAATCGTTCCAAATCGTGCGATCCATTGGAGATGCTTATAACTCCATCGTTTGAGGTCGGATTGGGTCAATTTTAGTCATTTGAAAGGTTATTTTGTCCTCTTTCATCCCTGACTGGAATTGTCGTATTCCGAGACAATTTGGGCATCCAAAAGTGGGATTGCAGTTGTCGGTCCTAAATTTTTCCTTCATCACCATGTCCTATAGTTACCCTCATAACTCTCTCTTCAGAGGCTGAATTTAAACTATATTGAGGTCATTGGAATTGTAACTTAATAAGCTTCCAGATGAGACCAGAATGGCCTAATTCGGAGATTGTTAGACATCCTAAAAGCATGTTGGTACTCTTCGATTGTCTTTTTTCAATATGGAGTGTAAATCTTTCAAATCGCGTGATCCAATGGAGATGCTCATAAATCTATCGTTTGATGTCAGATTGAATCAATTTTTAGTCACCCGAAAGGTCCTTTAGTGCTATTTCATTCTTGACAGGAATCGCCGTATTGCGAGGCCATTTGGGCATCCATAGTGGGATCATAGTAGTCGGTCTTTAAATTTTTTTTCAACTCCTTGTGCATTAGTAACCCTTATAACTCACTCTTCAGAGGTCGAATTCACACTATTTTGAGGTCATTGGAATGGTAACTTGACAAGCTTCCAGATGAGACCAGAATTGCCTAATTCGGAGACCGTTCGATATCTTAAAAGCATATTGGTGCTCTTAGATCGTCAGTTTTTTTTTTAATATGGAGAGTAAATCCTTAAGAATCGCATGATCCAACTAAGATGCTCATAACTCCATCGTTCGATGCTGGATTGGGTCGATTTTATGTCATCCGAAAGGTCCTTTAGACCTCTTTCATTCCTGACTGGAATTGACATATTCCGAGACCATTTCGGCGACCATAAGTGGGATCGCAGTCGCTGGTCCTGAATTATTCCTACATCTCCTTGTCCATTAGCAACACTCATATATCACTCTTTAGAGGTTGAATTCAAACTATTTTGAGTTCATGGTAACTTGAAAAGCTTCTAGATGAGACCAAAATTGCCTAATTCAGAAACCGTTCGTTATGCTAAAAGAATGTTGGTACTCTTCGATCCTCTTTTTTCAATATGGAGTGTACATCATTTCAAATCGGGCGATACATTGGAGATGCTCAAAACTCCATCGTTTTATATCGGATTGGGTCGATTTCTAGAGATCTAAAAGGTCCTTTGGTGCTCTTTCATTCCTGACTGGAATCCTCATATTCTGAGACCATTTGGGCTTCCATAAGTGGGATCGCAGTCGTCGGTACTGAATTGTACTTTATCTCCTTATCCATTACCATCCTTCATAACTCACTCTTCAGAGGTCCAATTCAGGCTATTTTGAGCTCATTGAAATGCTAACTTGACAAGCTTCTTGATGAGACCAGAATTGCCTAATTCAGAGACCGTTCGATATCCTAAAAGCATGTTGGTACTCTTTGATCGTCTTTTTTTAATATGGAGAGGAAATTATTCCAAATTGCGTGATCCAACAGAGATGCTCATAACTCCATCATTTGAGGTCGGATTTGGTCGATGTTTAACATCTGAAAGGTCCTTTAGTGCTCTTTCATTCTTGATAGGAATCGTCATATTCGGAGAACATTTGAGCATCGATAAGTGGGATCATAGTCGTCGGTCCTGAATTTTCCTTCATCTCCTTGTCCATTAGCAACCCTTACAACTAACTCTTCAAAAGTTAAATGCAGACTATTTTGAGCTCATTAAAATGGTAACTTGACAAGCTTCCAGATGGAACCAGAATTACCTAGTTCGGAGACCGTTAGATATACTAGAAGCATGTTGGTACTCTTCGATTGTCTTTTTTCAATATGGAGTGTAAATTATTTCAAATCGCGCGATCCAACGGAGATGCTCATAACTCCATCATTTGATGTTGGATTGGGTCAATTTTTTGTCATCTGAAAGGACCTCTAGAGCTCTTTCATTCCTAACTAGAATCGTCGTATTCCGAGACCATTTGGGCAATCGTAAGTGGGATTGCAGTCGTCGGTCCTGAATTTTTCCTACATCTCCTTGTCCATTATTAACCCTCATAAATAACTCTTCACAGGTTGAATTCAGACCATTCTGAGCTCATTGGAATGGTAACTTAACAAGCTCCTAGATGAGAGCAGAATTGCCTAATTCAGAATCCATTCGATATCCTAAAAGCATGTTGGTACTCTTCGATCGTCGTTTTTCAATATGGAATGTAAATCGTTCCAAATCGTGCGATCCATTGGAGATGCTTATAACTCCATCGTTTGATGTCGGATTGGGTCAATTTTTAGTCATTTGAAAAGTTATTTTGTCCTCTTTTATCCCTGACTGGAATTGTCATATTCCGAGAGAATTTGGGCATCCAAAAGTGGGATTGCAGTTCTCGGTCCTAAATTTTTCCTTCATCACCATGTCTTATAGTTACCCTCATAACCCTCTCTTCAGAGGCCGAATTTAAACTATTTTGAGGTCATTGGAATGGTAACTTAATAAGCTTCCAAATGAGACCAGAATGGCCCAATTCGGAGATTGTTTAACATCGTAAAAGCATGTTGGTACTCTTCGATTGTCTTTTTTCAATATGGAGTGTAAATCTTTCAAATCGCGTGATCCAATGGAGATGCTCATAAATCTATCGTTAGATGTCAGATTGGGTCAATTTTTAGTCATCCGAAAGGTTCTTTAGTGCTATTTCATTCTTGATAGGAATCGCCGTATTGCGAGGCCATTCTCAGAATTGCCTAATTCGGAGACCGTTCGTTGGTCCTAAATATTTCCTACATCTCCTTGTCCATTGTTAACCATCATAAATGACTCTTCACAGGTTGAATTCAGACTATTCCGAGCTCATTGGAATGGTAACTTAACGAGCTTCTAGATGAGATCAGAATAGCCTAATTCAGAATCCATTCGATATCCTAAAAGCATGTTGGTACTCTTCGATCGTCGTTTTTCAATATCGAATGTAAATCGTTCCAAATTGTGCGATCCATTGGAGATGCTTATAACTCCATCGTTTGAGGTCGGATTGGGTCAATTTTAGTCATTTGAAAGGTTATTTTGTCCTCTTTCATCCCTGACTGGAATTGTCGTATTCCGAGACAATTTGGGCATCCAAAAGTGGGATTGCAGTTGTCGGTCCTAAATTTTTCCTTCATCACCATGTCCTATAGTTACCCTCATAACTCTCTCTTCAGAGGCTGAATTTAAACTATATTGAGGTCATTGGAATTGTAACTTAATAAGCTTCCAGATGAGACCAGAATGGCCTAATTCGGAGATTGTTAGACATCCTAAAAGCATGTTGGTACTCTTCGATTGTCTTTTTTCAATATGGAGTATAAATCTTTCAAATCGCGTGATCCAATGGAGATGCTCATAAATCTATCATTTGATGTCAGATTGAATCAATTTTTAGTCACCCGAAAGGTCCTTTAGTGCTATTTCATTCTTGACAGGAATCGCCGTATTGCGAGGCCATTTGGGCATCCATAGTGGGATCATAGTAGTCGGTCTTGAAATTTTCTTTCATCTCCTTGTGCATTAGTAACCCTTATAACTCACTCTTCAGAGGTCGAATTCACACTATTTTGACAAGCTTCCAGATGAGACCAGAATTGCCTAATTCGGAGACCGTTCGATATCTTAAAAGCATATTGGTGCTCTTAGATCGTCAGTTTTTTTTTAATATGGAGAGTAAATCCTTAAGAATCGCATGATCCAACTAAGATGCTCATAACTCCATCGTTCGATGCTGGATTGGGTCGATTTTATGTCATCCGAAAGGTCCTTTAGACCTCTTTCATTCCTGACTGGAATTGACATATTCCGAGACCATTTCGGCGACCATAAGTGGGATCGCAGTCGCTGGTCCTGAATTATTCCTACATCTCCTTGTCCATTAGCAACACTCATATATCACTCTTTAGAGGTTGAATTCAAACTATTTTGAGTTCATGGTAACTTGAAAAGCTTCTAGATGAGACCAGAATTGCCTAATTCGGAAACCGTTTGTTATGCTAAAAGAATGTTGGTACTCTTCGATCCTCTTTTTTCAATATGGAGTGTACATCATTTCAAATCGGGTGATACATTGGAGATGCTCATAACTCCATCGTTTTATATCGGATTGGGTCGATTTTTAGAGATCTAAAAGGTCCTTTGGTGCTCTTTCATTCCTGACTGGAATCCTCATATTCTGAGACCATTTGGGCTTCCATAAGTGGGATCGCAGTCGTCGGTACTGAATTGTACTTTATCTCCTTATCCATTACCATCCTTCATAACTCACTCTTCAGAGGTCAAATTCAGGCTATTTTGAGCTCATTGAAATGCTAACTTGACAAGCTTCTTGATGAGACCAGAATTGCCTAATTCAGAGACCGTTCGATATCCTAAAAGCATGTTAGTACTCTTTGATCGTCTTTTTTTAATATGGAGAGGAAATTATTCCAAATTGCGTGATCCAACAGAGATGCTCATAACTCCATCATTTGAGGTCGGATTTGGTCGATGTTTAGTCATCTGAAAGGTCCTTTAGTGCTCTTTCATTCTTGATAGGAATCGTCATATTCTGAGAACATTTGAGCATCGATAAGTGGGATCATAGTCGTCGGTCCTGAATTTTCCTTCATCTCCTTGTCCATTAGCAACCCTTACAACTAACTCTTCAAAAGTCAAATGCAGACTATTTTGAGCTCATTAAAATGGTAACTTGACAAGCTTCCAGATGGAACCAGAATTACCTAGTTCGGAGACCGTTAGATATACTAGAAGCATGTTGGTACTCTTCGATTGTCTTTTTTCAATATGGAGTGTAAATTATTTCAAATCGCGCGATCCAACGGAGATGCTCATAACTCCATCATTTGATGTTGGATTGGGTCAATTTTTTGTCATCTGAAAGGACCTCTAGAGCTCTTTCATTCCTAACTAGAATCGTCGTATTCCGAGACCATTTGGGCAATCGTAAGTGGGATTGCAGTCGTCGGTCCTGAATTTTTCCTACATCTCCTTGTCCATTATTAACCCTCATAAATAACTCTTCACAGGTTGAATTCAGACTATTCCGAGCTCATTGGAATGGTAACTTAACAAGATTCTAGATGAGATCAGAATTGCCTAATTCAGAATCCATTCGATATCCTAAAAGCATGTTGGTACTCTTTGATCGTCGTTTTTCAATATGGAATGTAAATCGTTCCAAATCGTGCGATCCATTTGAGATGCTTATAACTCCATCGTTTGATGTCGGATTGGGTCGATTTCTAGTCATTTGAAAGGTTATTTTGTCCTCTTTCATCCCTGACTGGAATGGTCGTATTCCGAGACAATTTGGGCATCCAAAAGTGGGATTGCAGTTGTCGGTCCTAAATTTTTCCTTCATCACCATGTCTTATAGTTACCCTCATAACTCTCTCTTCAGAGGCCGAATTTAAACTATTTTGAGGTCATTGGAATGGTAACTTAATAAGCTTCCACATGAGACTAGAATGGCCCAATTCGGAGATTGTTTGACATCGTAAAAGCATGTTGGTACTCTTCGATTGTCTTTTTTCAATATGGAGTGTAAATCTTTCAAATCGCGTGATCCAATGGAGATGCTCATAAATCTATCGTTAGATGTCAGATTGGGTCAATTTTTAGTCATCCGAAAGGTTCTTTAGTGCTATTTCATTCTTGATAGGAATCACCGTATTGCGAGGCCATTCTCAGAATTGCCTAATTCGGAGACCGTTCGTTGGTCCTAAATATTTCCTACATCTCCTTGTCCATTGTTAACCCTCATAAATGACACTTCACAGGTTGAATTCAGACTATTCCGAGCTCATTGGAATGGTAACTTAATGAGCTTCTAGATGAGATCAGAATAGCCTAAATCAGAACCATTCGATATCCTAAAAGCATGTTGGTACTCTTCGATCGTCGGTTTTCAATATGGAATGTAAATCGTTCCAAATTGTGCGATCCATTGGAGATGCTTATAACTCCATCGTTTGAGGTCGGATTGGGTCAATTTTAGTCATTTGAAAGGTTATTTTGTCCTCTTTCATCCCTGACTGGAATTGTCGTATTCCGAGACAATTTGGGCATCCAAAAGTGGGATTGCAGTTGTCGGTCCTAAATTTTTCCTTCATCACCATGTCCTATAGTTACCCTCATAACTCTCTCTTCAGAGGCTGAATTTAAACTATATTGAGGTCATTGGAATTGTAACTTAATAAGCTTCCAGATGAGACCAGAATGGCCTAATTCGGAGATTGTTAGACATCCTAAAAGCATGTTGGTACTCTTCGATTGTCTTTTTTCAATATGGAGTGTAAATCTTTCAAATCGCGTGATCCAATGGAGATGCTCATAAATCTATCGTTTGATGTCAGATTGAATCAATTTTTAGTCACCCGAAAGGTCCTTTAGTGCTATTTCATTCTTGACAGGAATCGCCGTATTGCGAGGCCATTTGGGCATCCATAGTGGGGTCGCAGTAGTCGGTCTTGAATTTTTCTTTCATCTCCTTGTGCATTAGTAACCCTTATAACTCACTCTTCAGAGGTCGAATTCACACTATTTTGAGGTCATTGGAATGGTAACTTGACAAGCTTCCAGATGAGACCAGAATTGCCTAATTCGGAGACCGTTCGATATCTTAAAAGCATATTGGTGCTCTTAGATCGTCAGTTTTTTTTTTTAATATGGAGAGTAAATCCTTAAGAATCGCATGATCCAACTAAGATGCTCATAACTCCATCGTTCGATGCTGGATTGGGTCGATTTTATGTCATCCGAAAGGTCCTTTAGACCTCTTTCATTCCTGACTGGAATTGACATATTCCGAGACCATTTCGGCGACCATAAGTGGGATCGCAGTCGCTGGTCCTGAATTATTCCTACATCTCCTTGTCCATTAGCAACACTCATATATCACTCTTTAGAGGTTGAATTCAAACTATTTTGAGTTCATGGTAACTTGAAAAGCTTCTAGATGAGACCAAAATTGCCTAATTCAGAAACCGTTCGTTATGCTAAAAGAATGTTGGTACTCTTCGATCCTCTTTTTTCAATATGGAGTGTACATCATTTCAAATCGGGCGATACATTGGAGATGCTCAAAACTCCATCGTTTTATATCGGATTGGGTCAATTTCTAGAGATCTAAAAGGTCCTTTGGTGCTCTTTCATTCCTGACTGGAATCCTCATATTCTGAGACCATTTGGGCTTCCATAAGTGGGATCGCAGTCGTCGGTACTGAATTGTACTTTATCTCCTTATCCATTACCATCCTTCATAACTCACTCTTCAGAGGTCCAATTCAGGCTATTTTGAGCTCATTGAAATGCTAACTTGACAAGCTTCTTGATGAGACCAGAATTGCCTAATTCAGAGACCGTTCGATATCCTAAAAGCATGTTGGTACTCTTTGATCGTCTTTTTTTAATATGGAGAGGAAATTATTCCAAATTGCGTGATCCAACAGAGATGCTCATAACTCCATCATTTGAGGTCGGATTTGGTCGATGTTTAACATCTGAAAGGTCCTTTAGTGCTCTTTCATTCTTGATAGGAATCGTCATATTCGGAGAACATTTGAGCATCGATAAGTGGGATCATAGTCGTCGGTCCTGAATTTTCCTTCATCTCCTTGTCCATTAGCAACCCTTACAACTAACTCTTCAAAAGTCAAATGCAGACTATTTTGAGCTCATTAAAATGGTAACTTGACAAGCTTCCAGATGGAACCAGAATTACCTAGTTCGGAGACCGTTAGATATACTAGAAGCATGTTGGTACTCTTCGATTGTCTTTTTTCAATATGGAGTGTAAATTATTTCAAATCGCGCGATCCAACGGAGATGCTCATAACTCCATCATTTGATGTTGGATTGGGTCAATTTTTTGTCATCTGAAAGGACCTCTAGAGCTCTTTCATTCCTAACTAGAATCGTCGTATTCCGAGACCATTTGGGCAATCGTAAGTGGGATTGCAGTCGTCGGTCCTGAATTTTTCCTACATCTCCTTGTCCATTATTAACCCTCATAAATAACTCTTCACAGGTTGAATTCAGACCATTCTGAGCTCATTGGAATGGTAACTTAACAAGCTCCTAGATGAGAGCAGAATTGCCTAATTCAGAATCCATTCGATATCCTAAAAGCATGTTGGTACTCTTCGATCGTCGTTTTTCAATATGGAATGTAAATCGTTCCAAATCGTGCGATCCATTGGAGATGCTTATAACTCCATCGTTTGATGTCGAATTGGGTCAATTTTTAGTCATTTGAAAAGTTATTTTGTCCTCTTTTATCCCTGACTGGAATTGTCATATTCCGAGAGAATTTGGGCATCCAAAAGTGGGATTGCAGTTCTCGGTCCTAAATTTTTCCTTCATCACCATGTCTTATAGTTACCCTCATAACCCTCTCTTCAGAGGCCGAATTTAAACTATTTTGAGGTCATTGGAATGGTAACTTAATAAGCTTCCAAATGAGACCAGAATGGCCCAATTCGGAGATTGTTTAACATCGTAAAAGCATGTTGGTACTCTTCGATTGTCTTTTTTCAATATGGAGTGTAAATCTTTCAAATCGCGTGATCCAATGGAGATGCTCATAAATCTATCGTTAGATGTCAGATTGGGTCAATTTTTAGTCATCCGAAAGGTTCTTTAGTGCTATTTCATTCTTGATAGGAATCGCCGTATTGCGAGGCCATTCTCAGAATTGCCTAATTCGGAGACCGTTCGTTGGTCCTAAATATTTCCTACATCTCCTTGTCCATTGTTAACCCTCATAAATGACTCTTCACAGGTTGAATTCAGACTATTCCGAGCTCATTGGAATGGTAACTTAACGAGCTTCTAGATGAGATCAGAATAGCCTAATTCAGAATCCATTCGATATCCTAAAAGCATGTTGGTACTCTTTGATCGTCGTTTTTCAATATGGAATGTAAATCGTTCCAAATCGTGCGATCCATTTGAGATGCTTATAACTCCATCGTTTGATGTCGGATTGGGTCGATTTCTAGTCATTTGAAAGGTTATTTTGTCCTCTTTCATCCCTGACTGGAATGGTCGTATTCCGAGACAATTTGGGCATCCAAAAGTGGGATTGCAGTTGTCGGTCCTAAATTTTTCCTTCATGACCATGTCCTATTGTTACCCTCATAACTCTCTCTTCAGAGGCTGAATTTAAACTATATTGAGGTCATTGGAATTGTAACTTAATAAGCTTCCAGATGAGACCAGAATGGCCTAATTCGGAGATTGTTAGACATCCTAAAAGCATGTTGGTACTCTTCGATTGTCTTTTTTCAATATGGAGTCTAAATCTTTCAAATCGCGTGATCCAATGGAGATGCTCATAAATCTATCATTTGATGTGAGATTGAATCAATTTTTAGTCACCCGAAAGGTCCTTTAGTGCTATTTCATTCTTGACAGGAATCGCCGTATTGCGAGGCCATTTGGGCATCCATAGTGGGATCACAGTAGTCGATCTTGAATTTTTCTTTCATCTCCTTGTGCATTAGTAACCCTCATAACTCACTCTTCAGAGGTCGAATTCAAACTATTTTGAGGTAATTGGAATGGTAACTTGACAAGTTTCCAGATGAGACCTGAATTGCCTAATTCGGAGACCGTTCGATATCTTAAAAGCATATTGGTGCTCTTGGATCGTCAGTTTTTTTTTAATATGGAGAGTAAATCCTTTCGAATCGCATGATCCAGCTAAGATGCTCATAACTCCATCGTTCGATGCTGGATTGGGTCGATTTTATGTCATCTGAAAGGTCCTTTGGACCTCTTTCATTCCTGACTCGAATTGTCATATTCCGAGACCATTTCGGCGACCATATGTGGGATCGCAGTCGCTGGTCCTGAATTTTTCCTACATCTCCTTGTCCATTAACAACCCTCATATATCACTCTTTAGAGGTTGAATTCAAACTATTTTGAGTTCATGGTAACTTGAAAAGCTTCTAGATGAGACCAGAATTGCCTAATTCGGAAACCGTTCATTATCCTAAAAGAATGTTGGTACTCTTCGATCCTCTTTTTTCAATATGGAGTGTACATCATTTCAAATCGGGCGATACATTGGAGATGCTCATAACTCCATCGTTTTATATCGAATTGGGTCGATTTTTAGAGATCTAAAAGGTCCTTTGGTGCTCTTTCATTCCTGACTGGAATCGTCATATTCTGAGACCATTTGGGCTTCCATAAGTGGGATCGCAGTCGTCGGTACTGAATTGTACTATATCTCCTTGTCCATTCCTATCCCTCATAACTCACTCTTCAGAGGTCAAATTCAAGCTATTTTGAGCTCATTGAAATACTAACTTGACAAGCTTCTTGATGAGACCAGATTTGCCTAATTCAGAGACCGTTCAATATCCTAAAAGGATGTTGGTACTCTTCGATCGTCTTTTTTTAATATGGAGAGTAAATTATTCCAAATTGCATGATCCAACAGAGATGCTCATAACTCCATCATTTGAGGTTGGATTTGGTCGATGTTTAGTCATTAAAAGGTCCTTTAGTGCTCTTTCATTCTTGATAAGAATCGTCATATTCCGAGAACATTTGAGCATCGATAAGTGGGATCATAGTCGTTGGTCCTAAATTTTCCTTCATCTCCTTATCCATTAGCAACCCTCACAACTCACTCTTCAAAAGTCAAATTCAGTCTATTTTGAGCTCATTAAAATGGTAACTTGACAAGATTCCAGATGGAACCAAAATTACCTAATTCGGAGACCGTTAGATATACTAAAAGCATGTTGGTAGTCTTCGATCGTCTTTTTTCAATATGGAGTGTAAATTAATTCAAATCGCACGATCCAATGGAGATGCTCATAACTCCATCATTTGATGTCGGATTGGGTCAATTTTTAGTCATCTGAAAGGTCCTCTAGAGCTCTTTCATTCCTAACTCGAATCGTCGTATTCCGAGACAATTTGGGTAATCGTAAGTGGGATTGCAGTTGTCGGTCCTGAATTTTTCCTACATCTCCTTGTCCATTATTAACCCTCATAATTAACTCTTCACAGGTTGAATTCAGACTATTCCGAGCTCATTGGAATGGTAACTTAACAAGCTTCTAGATGAGATCAGAATTGCCTAATTCAGAATCCATTCGATATCTTAAAAGCATGTTCGTACTCTTCGATCGTCGTTTTTCAATATGGAATGTAAATCGTTCCAAATTGTACGATCCATTGGAGATGCTTATAACTCCATCGTTCGATGTCGGATTGGGTCGATTTTTAGTCATTTGAAAGGTTATTTTGTCCTCTTTCATCCCTGACTAGAATTGTCGTATTCCGAGACAATTTGGGCATCCAAAAGTAGGATTGCAGTTGTCGGTCCTAAATTTTTCCTTCATCACCATGTCCTATAGTTACCCTCATAACTCTCTCTTCAGAGGCCGAATTTAAACTATTTTGAGGTCATTGGAATGGTAACTTAATGGCCAGAATGGCCTAATTCTGAGATTGTTCGACATCCTAAAAGCATGTTGGTACTCTTCGATTGTCTTTTTTCAATATGGAGTGTAAATCTTTCAAATCGCGTGATCCAATGGAGATGCTCATAAATCTATCGTTTGATGTCAGATTGGGTCAATTTTTAGTCATCCGAAAGGTCCTTTAGTGCTATTTCATTCTTGACAGGAATCACCGTATTGCGAGGCCATTTGGACATCCATAGTGGGATCGCAGTAGTCGGTCTTGAATTTTTCTTTCATCTCCTTGTAACTCACTCTTCAGAGGTCGAATTCACACTATTTTGAGGTTATTGGAATGGTAACTTGACAAGCTTCCAGATGAGACCAGAATTGCCTAATTCGGAGACCATTCGATATCTTAAAAGCATATTGGTGCTCTTAGATCGTCAGTTTTTTTTTAATATGGAGAGTAAATCCTTCCGAATCGCATGATCCAACTAAGAGGCTCAAAACTCCATCGTTCGATGTTGGATTGGGTCGATTTTATGTCATCCGAAAGGTCCTTTAGACCTCTTTCATTCCTGACTGGAATTGTCATATTCCGAGACCATTTCGGCGACCATAAGTGGGATCGCAGTCGCTAGTCCTGAATTTTTCCTACATCTCCTTGTCCATTAGCAACCCTCATATATCACTCTTTAGAGGTTGAATTCAAACTATTTTGAGTTCATGGTAACTTGAAAAGCTTCTAGATGAGACCAGAATTGCCTAATTCAGAAACCGTTCGTTATGATAAAAGAATGTTGGTACTCTTCGATCCTCTTTTTTCAATATGGAGTGTACATCATTTCAAATCGGGCGATCCATTGGAGATGCTCATAACTCCATCGTTTGATTTCGGATTGGGTCGATTTTTAGAGATCTAAAAGGTCCTTTGGTGCTCTTTCATTCCTGACTGGAATCGTCGTATTCTGAGACCATTTAGGCTTCCATAAGTGGGATCGCAGTCGTCGGTACTGAATTGTACTATATCTCCTTGTCCATTACTATCCCTCATAACTCACTCTTCAAAGGTCAAATTCAGGCTATTTTGAGCTCATTGAAATACTAACTTGACAAGCTTCTTGATGAGACTAGAATTGCCTAATTCAGAGACCGTTCGATATCCTAAAAGCATGTCAGTACTCTTTGATCGTCTTATTTTAATATGGAGAGTAAATTATTCCAAATTGCGTGATCCAACAGAGATGCTCATAACTCCATCATTTGAGGTCGGATTTGGTCGATGTTTAGTCATCTGAAAGGTCCTTTAGTGCTCTTTCATTCTTGATAGGAATCGTCATATTCCGAGAACATTTGAGCATCGATAAGTGGGATCATAGTCGTCGATCCTGAATTTTCCTTCGTCTCCTAGTCCATTAGCAACCCTCACAACACACTCTTCAAAAGTCAAATTCAGTCTATTTTGAGCTCATTAAAATGGTAACTTGACAATCTTCCAGATGGAACCAGAATTACCTAATTCGGAGACCGTTAGATATACTAAAAGCATGTTGGTACTCTTCGATCGTCTTTATTCAATATGGAGTGTAAATTATTTCAAATCGCGTGATCCAATGGAGATGCTCATAACTCCATCATTTGACGTCAGATTGGGTCAATTTTTAGTCATCTGAAAGGTCCTCTAGAGCTCTTTCATTCCTAGCTAGAATCGTCGTATTCCAAGACCATTTGGGCAATCGTAAGTGGGATTGCAGTCGTCGGTCCTGAATTTTTCCTACATCTCCTTGTCCATTATTAACCCTCATAAATAACTCTTCACGGGTTGAATTCAGACTATTCCGAGCTCATTGGAATGGTAACTTAACAAGCTTCTAGAAGAGATCAGAATTGTCTAATTCAGAATCCATTCGATATCCTAAAAGCATGTTGGTACTCTTCGATCGTCGTTTTTCAATATGGAATACAAATCGTGCGATCCATTGGAGATGCTTATAACTCCATCGTTTGATGTCGTATTGGGTCAATTTTTAGTCATTTGAAAGGTTATTTTGTCCTCTTTCATCCCTGACTGGAATTGTCATATTCTGAGACAATTTGGGCATCCAAAAGTGGGATTGCAGTTGTCGGTCCTAAATTTTTCCTTCATCACCATGTCCTATAGTTACCCTCATAACTCTCTCTTCAGAGGCCGAATTTAAACTATTTTGAGGTCATTGGAATGGTAACTTAATGACCAGAATGGCCTAATTCCGAGATTGTTTGACATCCTAAAAGCATGTTGGTACTCTTCGATTGTCTTTTTTCAATATGGAGTGTAAATCTTTCAAATCGCGTGATCCAATGGAGATGCTCATAAATCTATCGTTTGATGTCAGATTGGGTCAATTTTTAGTCATCTGAAAGGTCCTTTAGTGCTATTTCATTCTTGACAGGAATCACCGTATTGCGAGGCCATTTGGGCATCCATAGTGGGGTCGCAGTAGTCGGTCTTGAATTTTTCTTTCATCTCCTTGTGCATTAGTAACCCTCATAACTCACTCTTCAGAGGTCGAATTCACACTATTTGAGGTCATTGGAATGGTAACTTGACAAGCTTCCAGATGAGACCAGAATTGCCTAATTCGGAGACCGTTCGATATCTTAAAAGCATATTGGTGCTCTTAGATCGTCAGCTTTTTCTTAATATGGAGAGCAAATCCTTCCGAATCGCATGATCCAACTAAGATGCTCATAACTCCATCGTTCGATGCTGGATTGGGTCGATTTTATGTCATCCGAAAGGTCCTTTAGACCTCTTTCATTCCTGATTGGAATTGTCATATTCCGAGACCATTTCGGCGACCATAAGTGGCATCGCAGTCGCTGGTCCTGAATTTTTTCTACATCTCCTTGTCCAGTAGCAACCCTCATATATCACTCTTTAGAGGTTGAATTCAATCTATTTTGAGTTCAATGTAACTTGAAAAGCTTCTAGATGAGTCCAGAATTGCCTAATTCGAAAACCTTTCGTTATGCTAAAAGAATGTTGGTACTCTTCGATCGTCTTTTTTCAATATGGAGTGTACATCATTTCAAATCGAGCGATCCATTGGAGATGCTCATAACTCCATCGTTTGATGTCGGATTGGGTCGATTTTTAGAGATCTAAAAGGTCCTTTGGTGCTCTTTCATTCCTGACTGGAATCCTCGTATTCTGAGACCATTTGGGCTTCCATAAGTGGGATCGCAGTCGTCGGTACTGAATTGAACTATATCTCCTTGTCCATTACTATCCCTCATAACTCACTCTTCAGTGGTCAAATTCAGGCTATTTTGAGCTCATTGAAATACTAACTTGACAAGCTTCTTGATGAGACCAGAATTGCCTAATTCAGAGACCGTTCGATATCCTAAAAGCATGTCGGTACTCTTTGATCGTCTTGTTTTAATATGGAGAGTAAATTATTCCAAATTGCATGATCCAACAGAGATGCTCATAACTCCATCATTTGAGGTCGGATTTGGTCGATGTTTAGTCATCTGAAAGGTCCTTTAGTGCTCTTTCATTCTTGATAGGAATCGTCATATTCCGAGAACATTTCAGCATCGGTAAGTGGGATCATAGTCGTCGGTCCTGAATTTTCCTTCATGTACTTGTCCATTAGCAACCCTCACAACTCACTCTTCAAAAGTCAAATTCAGTCTATTTTGAGCTCATTAAAATGGTAACTTGACAAGCTTCCAGATGGAACCAGAATTACCTAATTCGGAGACCGTTAGATATACTAAAAGCATGTTGGTACTCTTCGATCGTCTTTTTTCAATATGGAGTGTAAATTATTTCAAATCGCGTGATCCAACGGAGATGCTCATAACTCCATCATTTGACGTCAGATTGGGTCAATTTTTAGTCATCTGAAAAGTCCTCTAGAGCTCTTTCATTCCTAGCTAGAATCGTCGTATTCCGAGACCATTTGGGCAATCGTAAGTGGGATTGCAGTCGTCGGTCCTGAATTTTTCCTACATCTCCTTGTCCATTATTAACCCTCATAAATAACTCTTCACAGGTTGAATTCAGACTATTCCGAGCTCATTGGAATGGTAACTTAACAAGCTTCTAGATGAGATCAGAATTGTCTAATTCAGAATCCATTCGATATCCTAAAAGCATGTTGGTACTCTTCGATCGTCGTTTTTCAATATGGAATGTAAATCGTTCCAAATCGTGCGATCCATTGGAGATGCTTATAACTCCATCGTTTGATGTCGGATTGGGTCAATTTTTAGTCATTTGAAAGGTTATTTTGTCCTCTTTCATCCCTGACTGGAATTGTCATATTCCGAGACAATTTGGGCATCCAAAAGTGGGATTGCAGTTGTCGGTCCTAAATTTTTCCTTCATCACCATGTCCTATAGTTACCCTCATAACTCTCTCTTCAGAGGCCGAATTTAAATTATTTTGAGGTCATTGGAATGGTAACTTAATGACCAGAATGGCCTAATTCTGAGATTGTTCGACATCCTAAAAGCATGTTGGTACTCTTCGATTGTCTTTTTTCAATATGGAGTGTAAATCTTTCAAATCGCATGATCCAATGGAGATGCTCGTGAATCTATCGTTTGATGTCAGATTGGGTCAATTTTTAGTCATCTGAAAGGTCCTTTAGTGCTATTTCATTCTTGACAGGAATCGTCGTATTGCGAGGCCATTTGGGCATCCATAGTGGGGTCGCAGTAGTCGGTCTTGAATTTTTCTTTCATCTCCTTGTGCATTAGTAACCCTCATAACTCACTCTTCAGAGGTCGAATTCACACTATTTGAGGTCATTGGAATGGTAACTTGACAAGCTTCCAGATGAGACCAGAATTGCCTAATTCGGAGACCGTTCGGTATCTTAAAAGCATATTGGTGCTCTTAGATCGTCAGCTTTTTCTTAATATGGAGAGCAAATCCTTCCGAATCGCATGATCCAACTAAGATGCTCATAACTCCATCGTTCGATGCTGGATTGGGTCGATTTTATGTCATCCGAAAGGTCCTTTAGACCTCTTTCATTCCTGACTGGAATTGTCATATTCCGAGACCATTTCGGCGACCATAAGTGGCATCGCAGTCGCTGGTCCTGAATTTTTTCTACATCTCCTTGTCCAGTAGCAACCCTCATATATCACTCTTTAGCGGTTGAATTCAATCTATTTTGAGTTCAATGTAACTTGAAAAGCTTCTAGATGAGTCCAGAATTGCCTAATTCGAAAACCTTTCGTTATGCTAAAAGAATGTTGGTACTCTTCGATCGTCTTTTTTCAATATGGAGTGTACATCATTTCAAATCGAGCGATCCATTGGAGATGCTCATAACTCCATCGTTTGATGTCGGATTGGGTCAATTTTTAGAGATCTAAAAGGTCCTTTGGTGCTCTTTCATTCCTGACTGGAATCCTCGTATTATGAGACCATTTGGGCTTCCATAAGTGGGATCGCAGTCGTCGGCACTGAATTGAACTATATCTCCTTGTCCATTACTATCCCTCATAACTCACTCTTCAGTGGTCAAATTCAGGCTATTTTGAGCTCATTGAAATACTAACTTGACAAGCTTCTTGATGAGACCAGAATTGCCTAATTCAGAGACCGTTCGATATCCTAAAAGCATGTCGGTACTCTTTGATCGTCTTGTTTTAATATGGAGAGTAAATTATTCCAAATTGCGTGATCCAACAGAGATGCTCATAACTCCATCATTTGAGGTCGGATTTGGTCGATGTTTAGTCATCTGAAAGGTCCTTTAGTGCTCTTTCATTCTTGATAGGAATCGTATATTCCGAGAACATTTGAGCATCGGTAAGTGGGATCATAGTCGTCGGTCCTGAATTTTCCTACATCTCCTTGTCCATTAGCAACCCTCACAACTCACTCTTCAAAAGTCAAATTCAGTCTATTTTGAGCTCATTAAAATGGTAACTTGACAAGCTTCCAGATGGAACCAGAATTACCTAATTCGGAGACCGTTAGATATACTAAAAGCATGTTGGTACTCTTCGATCGTCTTTTTTCAATATGGAGTGTAAATTATTTCAAATCGCGTGATCCAACGGAGATGCTCATAACTCCATCATTTGACGTCAGATTGGGTCAATTTTTAGTCATCTGAAAGGTCCTCTAGAGCTCTTTCATTCCTAGCTAGAATCGTCGTATTCCGAGACCATTTGGGCAATCGTAAGTGGGATTGCAGTCGTCGGTCCTGAATTTTTCCTACATCTCCTTGTCCATTATTAACCCTCATAAATAACTCTTCACAGGTTGAATTCAGACTATTCCGAGCTCATTGGAATGGTAACTTAACAAGCTTCTAGATGAGATCAGAATTGTCTAATTCAGAATCCATTCGATATCCTAAAAGCATGTTGGTACTCTTCGATCGTCGTTTTTCAATATGGAATGTAAATCGTTCCAAATCGTGCGATCCATTGGAGATGCTTATAACTCCATCGTTTGATGTCGGATTGGGTCAATTTTTAGTCATTTGAAAGGTTATTTTGTCCTCTTTCATCCCTGACTGGAATTGTCATATTCCGAGACAATTTGGGCATCCAAAAGTGGGATTGCAGTTGTTGGTCCTAAATTTTTCCTTCATCACCATGTCCTATAGTTACCCTCATAACTCTCTCTTCAGAGGCCGAATTTAAACTATTTTGAGGTCATTGGAATGGTAACTTAATGACCAGAATGGCCTAATTCTGAGATTGTTCGACATCCTAAAAGCATGTTGGTACTCTTCGATTGTCTTTTTTCAATATGGAGTGTAAATCTTTCAAATCGCATGATCCAATGGAGATGCTCGTGAATCTATCGTTTGATGTCAGATTGGGTCAATTTTTAGTCATCTGAAAGGTCCTTTAGTGCTATTTCATTCTTGACAGGAATCGTCGTATTGCGAGGCCATTTGGGCATCCATAGTGGGGTCGCAGTAGTCGGTCTTGAATTTTTCTTTCATCTCCTTGTGCATTAGTAACCCTCATAACTCACTCTTCAGAGGTCGAATTCACACTATTTGAGGTCATTGGAATGGTAACTTGACAAGCTTCCAGATGAGACCAGAATTGCCTAATTCGGAGACCGTTCGGTATCTTAAAAGCATATTGGTGCTCTTAGATCGTCAGCTTTTTCTTAATATGGAGAGCAAATCCTTCCGAATCGCATGATCCAACTAAGATGCTCATAACTCCATCGTTCGATGCTGGATTGGGTCGATTTTATGTCATCCGAAAGGTCCTTTAGACCTCTTTCATTCCTGACTGGAATTGTCATATTCCGAGACCATTTCGGCGACCATAAGTGGCATCGCAGTCGCTGGTCCTGAATTTTTTCTACATCTCCTTGTCCAGTAGCAACCCTCATATATCACTCTTTAGAGGTTGAATTCAATCTATTTTGAGTTCAATGTAACTTGAAAAGCTTCTAGATGAGTCCAGAATTGCCTAATTCGAAAACCTTTCGTTATGCTAAAAGAATGTTGGTACTCTTCGATCGTCTTTTTTCAATATGGAGTGTACATCATTTCAAATCGAGCGATCCATTGGAGATGCTCATAACTCCATCGTTTGATGTCGGATTGGGTCAATTTTTAGAGATCTAAAAGGTCCTTTGGTGCTCTTTCATTCCTGACTGGAATCCTCGTATTATGAGACCATTTGGGCTTCCATAAGTGGGATCGCAGTCGTCGGCACTGAATTGAACTATATCTCCTTGTCCATTACTATCCCTCATAACTCACTCTTCAGTGGTCAAATTCAGGCTATTTTGAGCTCATTGAAATACTAACTTGACAAGCTTCTTGATGAGACCAGAATTGCCTAATTCAGAGACCGTTCGATATCCTAAAAGCATGTCGGTACTCTTTGATCGTCTTGTTTTAATATGGAGAGTAAATTATTCCAAATTGCGTGATCCAACAGAGATGCTCATAACTCCATCATTTGAGGTCGGATTTGGTCGATGTTTAGTCATCTGAAAGGTCCTTTAGTGCTCTTTCATTCTTGATAGGAATCGTCATATTCCGAGAACATTTGAGCATCGGTAAGTGGGATCATAGTCGTCGGTCCTGAATTTTCCTACATCTCCTTGTCCATTAGCAACCCTCACAACTCACTCTTCAAAAGTCAAATTCAGTCTATTTTGAGCTCATTAAAATGGTAACTTGACAAGCTTCCAGATGGAACCAGAATTACCTAATTCGGAGACCGTTAGATATACTAAAAGCATGTTGGTACTCTTCGATCGTCTTTTTTCAATATGGAGTGTAAATTATTTCAAATCGCGTGATCCAACGGAGATGCTCATAACTCCATCATTTGACGTCAGATTGGGTCAATTTTTAGTCATCTGAAAGGTCCTCTAGAGCTCTTTCATTCCTAGCTAGAATCGTCGTATTCCGAGACCATTTGGGCAATCGTAAGTGGGATTGCAGTCGTCGGTCCTGAATTTTTCCTACATCTCCTTGTCCATTATTAACCCTCATAAATAACTCTTCACAGGTTGAATTCAGACTATTCCGAGCTCATTGGAATGGTAACTTAACAAGCTTCTAGATGAGATCAGAATTGTCTAATTCAGAATCCATTCGATATCCTAAAAGCATGTTGGTACTCTTCGATCGTCGTTTTTCAATATGGAATGTAAATCGTTCCAAATCGTGCGATCCATTGGAGATGCTTATAACTCCATCGTTTGATGTCGGATTGGGTCAATTTTTAGTCATTTGAAAGGTTATTTTGTCCTCTTTCATCCCTGACTGGAATTGTCATATTCCGAGACAATTTGGGCATCCAAAAGTGGGATTGCAGTTGTCGGTCCTAAATTTTTCCTTCATCACCATGTCCTATAGTTACCCTCATAACTCTCTCTTCAGAGGCCGAATTTAAACTATTTTGAGGTCATTGGAATGGTAACTTAATGACCAGAATGGCCTAATTCTGAGATTGTTCGACATCCTAAAAGCATGTTGGTACTCTTCGATTGTCTTTTTTCAATATGGAGTGTAAATCTTTCAAATCGCATGATCCAATGGAGATGCTCGTGAATCTATCGTTTGATGTCAGATTGGGTCAATTTTTAGTCATCTGAAAGGTCCTTTAGTGCTATTTCATTCTTGACAGGAATCGTCGTATTGCGAGGCCATTTGGGCATCCATAGTGGGGTCGGAGTAGTCGGTCTTGAATTTTTCTTTCATCTCCTTGTGCATTAGTAACCCTCATAACTCACGCTTCAGAGGTCGAATTCACACTATTTGAGGTCATTGGAATGGTAACTTGACAAGCTTCCAGATGAGACTAGAATTGCCTAATTCGGAGACCGTTCGGTATCTTAAAAGCATATTGGTGCTCTTAGATCGTCAGCTTTTTCTTAATATGGAGAGCAAATCCTTCCGAATCGCATGATCCAACTAAGATGCTCATAACTCCATCGTTCGATGCTGGATTGGGTCGATTTTATGTCATCCGAAAGGTCCTTTAGACCTCTTTCATTCCTGACTGGAATTGTCATATTCCGAGACCATTTCGGCGACCATAAGTGGCATCGCAGTCGCTGGTCCTGAATTTTTTCTACATCTCCTTGTCCAGTAGCAACCCTCATATATCACTCTTTAGAGGTTGAATTCAATCTATTTTGAGTTCAATGTAACTTGAAAAGCTTCTAGATGAGTCCAGAATTGCCTAATTCGAAAACCTTTCGTTATGCTAAAAGAATGTTGGTACTCTTCGATCGTCTTTTTTCAATATGGAGTGTACATCATTTCAAATCGAGCGATCCATTGGAGATGCTCATAACTCCATCGTTTGATGTCAGATTGGGTCGATTTTTAGAGATCTAAAAGGCCCTTTGGTGCCCTTTCATTCCTGACTGGAATCCTCGTATTCTGAGACCATTTGGGCTTCCATAAGTGGGATCGCAGTCGTCGGTACTGAATTGAACTATATCTCCTTGTCCATTACTATCCCTCATAACTCACTCTTCAGTGGTCAAATTCAGGCTATTTTGAGCTCATTGAAATACTAACTTGACAAGCTTCTTGATGAGACCAGAATTGCCTAATTCAGAGACCGTTCGATATCCTAAAAGCATGTCGGTACTCTTTGATCGTCTTGTTTTAATATGGAGAGTAAATTATTCCAAATTGCGTGATCCAACAGAGATGCTCATAACTCCATCATTTGAGGTCGGATTTGGTCGATGTTTAGTCATCTGAAAGGTCCTTTAGTGCTCTTTCATTCTTGATAGGAATCGTCATATTCCGAGAACATTTGAGCATCGGTAAGTGGGATCATAGTCGTCGGTCCTGAATTTTCCTTCATCTCCTTGTCCATTAGCAACCCTCACAACTCACTCTTCAAAAGTCAAATTCAGTCTATTTTGAGCTCATTAAAATGGTAACTTGACAAGCTTCCAGATGGAACCAGAATTACCTAATTCGGAGACCGTTAGATATACTAAAAGCATGTTGGTACTCTTCGATCGTCTTTTTTCAATATGGAGTGTAAATTATTTCAAATCGCGTGATCCAACGGAGATGCTCATAACTCCATCATTTGACGTCAGATTGGGTCAATTTTTAGTCATCTGAAAGGTCCTCTAGAGCTCTTTCATTCCTAGCTAGAATCGTCGTATTCCGAGACCATTTGGGCAATCGTAAGTGGGATTGCAGTCGTCGGTCCTGAATTTTTCCTACATCTCCTTGTCCATTATTAACCCTCATAAATAACTCTTCACAGGTTGAATTCAGACTATTCCGAGCTCATTGGAATGGTAACTTAACAAGCTTCTAGATGAGATCAGAATTGTCTAATTCAGAATCCATTCGATATCCTAAAAGCATGTTGGTACTCTTCGATCGTCGTTTTTCAATATGGAATGTAAATCGTTCCAAATCGTGCGATCCATTGGAGATGCTTATAACTCCATCGTTTGATGTCGGATTGGGTCAATTTTTAGTCATTTGAAAGGTTATTTTGTCCTCTTTCATCCCTGACTGGAATTGTCATATTCCGAGACAATTTGGGCATCCAAAAGTGGGATTGCAGTTGTCGGTCCTAAATTTTTCCTTCATCACCATGTCCTATAGTTACCCTCATAACTCTCTCTTCAGAGGCCGAATTTAAACTATTTTGAGGTCATTGGAATGGTAACTTAATGACCAGAATGGCCTAATTCTGAGATTGTTCGACATCCTAAAAGCATGTTGGTACTCTTCGATTGTCTTTTTTCAATATGGAGTGTAAATCTTTCAAATCGCATGATCCAATGGAGATGCTCGTGAATCTATCGTTTGATGTCAGATTGGGTCAATTTTTAGTCATCTGAAAGGTCCTTTAGTGCTATTTCATTCCTGACAGGAATCGTCATATTGCGAGGCCATTTGGGCATCCATAGTGGGGTCGCAGTAGTCGGTCTTGAATTTTTCTTTCATCTCCTTGTGCATTAGTAACCCTCATAACTCACTCTTCAGAGGTCGAATTCACACTATTTGAGGTCATTGGAATGGTAACTTAACAAGCTTCCAGATGAGACCAGAATTGCCTAATTCGGAGACCGTTCGGTATCTTAAAATCATATTGGTGCTCTTAGATCGTCAGCTTTTTCTTAATATGGAGAGCAAATCCTTCCGAATCGCATGATCCAACTAAGATGCTCATAACTCCATCGTTCGATGCTGGATTATGTCGATTTTATGTCATCCGAAAGGTCCTTTAGACCTCTTTCATTCCTGACTGGAATTGTCATATTCCGAGACCATTTCGGCGACCATAAGTGGCATCGCAGTCGCTGGTCCTGAATTTTTTCTACATCTCCTTGTCCAGTAGCAACCCTCATATATCACTCTTTAGAGGTTGAATTCAATCTATTTTGAGTTCAATGTAACTTGAAAAGCTTCTAGATGAGTCCAGAATTGCCTAATTCGAAAACCTTTCGTTATGCTAAAAGAATGTTGGTACTCTTCGATCGTCTTTTTTCAATATGGAGTGTACATCATTTCAAATCGAGCGATCCATTGGAGATGCTCATAACTCCATCGTTTGATGTCAGATTGGGTCGATTTTTAGAGATCTAAAAGGTCCTTTGGTGCCCTTTCATTCCTGACTGGAATCCTCGTATTCTGAGACCATTTGGGCTTCCATAAGTGGGATCGCAGTCGTCGGTACTGAATTGAACTATATCTCCTTGTCCATTACTATCCCTCATAACTCACTCTTCAGTGGTCAAATTCAGGCTATTTTGAGCTCATTGAAATACTAACTTGACAAGCTTCTTGATGAGACCAGAATTGCCTAATTCAGAGACCGTTCGATATCCTAAAAGCATGTCGGTACTCTTTGATCGTCTTGTTTTAATATGGAGAGTAAATTATTCCAAATTGCGTGATCCAACAGAGATGCTCATAACTCCATCATTTGAGGTCGGATTTGGTCGATGTTTAGTCATCTGAAAGGTCCTTTAGTGCTCTTTCATTCTTGATAGGAATCGTCATATTCCGAGAACATTTGAGCATCGGTAAGTGGGATCATAGTCGTCGGTCCTGAATTTTCCTTCATCTCCTTGTCCATTAGCAACCCTCACAACTCACTCTTCAAAAGTCAAATTCAGTCTATTTTGAGCTCATTAAAATGGTAACTTGACAAGCTTCCAGATGGAACCAGAATTACCTAATTCGGAGACCGTTCGATATACTAAAAGCATGTTGGTACTCTTCAATCGTCCTTTTTCAATATGGAGTGTAAATTATTTCAAATCGCGTGATCCAACGGAGATGCTCATAACTCCATCATTTGACGTCAGATTGGGTCAATTTTTAGTCATCTGAAAGGTCCTCTAGAGCTCTTTCATTCCTAGCTAGAATCGTCGTATTCCGAGACCATTTGGGCAATCGTAAGTGGGATTGCAGTCGTCGGTCCTGAATTTTTCCTACATCTCCTTGTCCATTATTAACCCTCATAAATAACTCTTCACAGGTTGAATTCAGACTATTCCGAGCTCATTGGAATGGTAACTTAACAAGCTTCTAGATGAGATCAGAATTGTCTAATTCAGAATCCATTCGATATCCTAAAAGCATGTTGGTACTCTTCGATCGTCGTTTTTCAATATGGAATGTAAATCGTTCCAAATCGTGCGATCCATTGGAGATGCTTATAACTCCATCGTTTGATGTCGGATTGGGTCAATTTTTAGTCATTTGAAAGGTTATTTTGTCCTCTTTCATCCCTGACTGGAATTGTCATATTCCGAGACAATTTGGGCATCCAAAAGTGGGATTGCAGTTGTCGGTCCTAAATTTTTCCTTCATCACCATGTCCTATAGTTATCCTCATAACTCTCTCTTCAGAGGCCGAATTTAAACTATTTTGAGGTCATTGGAATGGTAACTTAATGACCAGAATGGCCTAATTCTGAGATTGTTCGACATCCTAAAAGCATGTTGGTACTCTTCGATTGTCTTTTTTCAATATGGAGTGTAAATCTTTCAAATCGCATGATCCAATGGAGATGCTCCTGAATCTATCGTTTGATGTCAGATTGGGTCAATTTTTAGTCATCTGAAAGGTCCTTTAGTGCTATTTCATTTTTGACAGGAATCGTCGTATTGCGAGGCCATTTGGGCATCCATAGTGGGGTCGCAGTAGTCGGTCTTGAATTTTTCTTTCATCTCCTTGTGCATTAGTAACCCTCATAACTCACTCTTTAGAGGTCGAATTCACACTATTTGAGGTCATTGGAATGGTAACTTGACAAGCTTCCAGATGAGACCAGAATTGCCTAATTCGGAGACCATTCGGTATCTTAAAAGCATATTGGTGCTCTTAGATCGTCAGCTTTTTCTTAATATGGAGAGCAAATCCTTCCGAATCGCATGATCCAACTAAGATGCTCATAACTCCATCGTTCGATGCTGGATTGGGTCGATTTTATGTCATCCGAAAGGTCCTTTAGACCTCTTTCATTCCTGACTGGAATTGTCATATTCCGAGACCATTTCGGCGACCATAAGTGGCATCGCAGTCGCTGGTCCTGAATTTTTTCTACATCTCCTTGTCCATTAGCAACCCTCATATATCACTCTTTAGAGGTTGAAGTCAATCTATTTTGAGTTCATGGTAACTTGAAAAGCTTCTAGATGAGACCAGAATTGCCTAATTCGAAAACCGTTCGTTATGCTAAAAGAATGTTGGTACTCTTCGATCGGCTTTTTTTAATATGGAGTGTACATCATTTCAAATCGGGTGATCCATTGGAGATGCTCATAACTCCATCGTTTAATGTCGGATTGGGTCGATTTTTAGAGATCTAAAAGGTCCTTTGGTGCTCTTTCATTCCTGACTGGAATCCTCATATTCTGAGACCATTTGGGCTTCCATAAGTGGGATCGCAGTCGTCGGTACTGAATTGTACTATATCTCCTTGTCCATTACTATCCCTCATAACTCACTCTTCAAAGGTCAAATTCAGGCTATTTTGAGCTCATTGAAATACTAACTTGACAAGCTTCTTGATGAGACTAGAATTGCCTAATTCAGAGACCGTTCGATATCCTAAAAGCATGTCAGTACTCTTTGATCGTCTTGTTTTAATATGGAGAGTAAATTATTCCAAATTGCGTGATCCAACAGAGATGCTCATAACTCCATCATTTGAGGTCACATTTGGTCGATGTTTAGTCATCTGAAAGGTCCTTTAGTGCTCTTTTATTCTTGATAGGAATCGTCATATTCCGAGAACATTTGATCATCGATAAGTGGGATCATAGTCGTCGATCCTGAATTTTCCTTCGTCTCCTAGTCCATTAGCAACCCTCACAACACACTCTTCAAAAGTCAAATTCAGTCTATTTTCAGCTCATTAAAATGGTAACTTGACAAGCTTCCAGATGGAACCAGAATTACCTAATTCGGAGACCGTTAGATATACTAAAAGCATGTTGGTACTCTTCGATCGTCTTTTTTCAATATGGAGTGTAAATTATTTCAAATCGCGTGATCCAACGAAGATGCTCATAACTCCATCATTTGACGTCAGATTGGGTCAATTTTTAGTCATCTGAAAGGTCCTCTAGAGCTCCTTCATTCCTAGATAGAATCGTCGTATTCCGAGACCATTTGGGCAATCGTAAGTGGGATTGCAGTCGTCGGTCCTGAATTTTTCCTACATCTCCTTGTCCATTATTAACCCTCATAAATAACTCTTCACAGGTTGAATTCAGACTATTCCGAGCTCATTGGAATGGTAACATAACAAGCTTCTAGATGAGATCAGAATTGTCTAATTCAGAATCCAATCGATATCCTAAAAGCATGGTGGTACTCTTCGATCGTCGTTTTTCAATATGGAATGTAAATCGTTCCAAATCGTGCGATCCATTGGAGATGCTTATAACTCCATCGTTTGATGTCGGATTGGGTCGATTTTTCGTCATTTGAAAGGTTATTTTGTCCTCTTTCATCCCTGACTGGAATTGTCGTATTCTGAGATAATTTGGGCATCCAAAAGTGGGATTGCAGTTGTCGGTCCTAAATTTTTCCTTCATCACCATGTCCTATAGTTACCCTCATAACTCTCTCTTTAGAGGACGAATTTAAACTATTTTGAGGTCATTGGAATGGTAACTTAATAAGCTTCCAGATGAGACCAGAGTGGCCTAATTCGGAGATTGTTCGACATCCTAAAAGCATGTCGGTACTCTTCGATTGTCCTTTTTCAATATGGAGTGTAAATCTTTCAAATCGCGTGATCCAATGGAGATGCTCATAAATCTATCGTTTGATGTCAGATTGGGTCAATTTTTAGTCATCCGAAAGGTCCTTTAGTGCTATTTCATTCTTGACAGGAATCGCCGTATTGCGAGGCCATTTGGGCATCCATAGTGGGATCGCAGTAGTCGATCTTGAATTTTTCTTTCATCTCCCTGTGCATTAAAAACCATCATAACTCACTCTTCAGAGGTCAAATTCACACTATTTTGAGGTCATTGGAATGATAACTTGACAAGCTTCCAGATGAGACCAGAATTGCCTAATTCGGAGACCGTTCGATATCTTAAAAGCAGATTGGTGCTCTTAGATCATCAGTTTTTTTTTAATATGGAGAGGAAATCCTTCCGAATCGCATGATCCAACTAAGATGTTCATAACTCCATCGTTCGATGCTGGATTGGGTCGATTTCGTATCATCCGAAAGGTCATTTGGACCTCTTTCATTCCTGACTTGAATTTTCATATTCCGAGACCATTTCGGCGACCATAAGTGGGATCGCAGTCGCTGGTCCTGAATTTTTCCTACATCTCCTTGTCCAATAGCAACCCTCATATATCACTCTTTAGAGGTTGAATTCAAACTATTTTGAGTTCATGGTAACTTGAAAAGCTTTTAGATAAGACCAGAATTTCCTAATTCGAAAACCGTTCGTTATGATAAAAGAATTTTGGTACTCTTCGATCGTCTTTTTCAATATGGAGTGTACATCATTTCAAATCGGGCGATCCATTAGAGATGCTCATAACTCCATCGTTTGATGTCGGATTGGGTCTATTTTTGCAGATCTAAAAGGTCCTTTGGTGCTCTTTAATTCTTGACTGGAATCGTCGTATTCTGAGACCATTCGGGCTTCCATAAGTGGGATCGCAGTCGTCGGTACTGAATTGTACTATATCTCCTTGTCCATTACTATCCCTCATAACTCACTCTTCAAAGGTCAAATTCTGGCTATTTTGAGCTCATTGAAATACTAACTTGACAAGCTTCTTGATGAGACTAGAATTGCCTAATTCAGAGACCGTTCGATATCCTAAAAGCATGTCAGTACTCTTTGATCGTCTTGTTTTAATATGGAGAGTAAATTATTCCAAATTGCGTGATCCAACAGAGATGCTCATAACTCCATCATTTGAGGTCGGATTTGGTCGATGTTTAGTCATCTGAAAGGTCCTTTAGTGCTCTTTCATTCTTGATAGGAATCGTCATATTCCGAGAACATTTAAGCATCGATAAGTGGGATCATAGTCGTCGATCCTGAATTTTCCTTCGTCTCCTAGTCCATTAGCAACCCTCACAACACACTCTTCAAAAGTCAAATTCAGTCTATTTTCAGCTCATTAAAATGGTAACTTGACAAGCTTCCAGATGGAACCAGAATTACCTAATTTGGAGACCGTTAGATATACTAAAAGCATGTTGGTACTCTTCGATCGTCTTTTTTCAATATGGAGTGTAATTTATTTCAAATCGCGCGATCCAACGGAGATGCTCATAACTCCATCATTTGATATCGGATTGGGTCAATTTTTAGTCATCTGAAAGGTCCTCTAGAGATCTTTCACTCCTAACTGGAATCTCGTATTCTGAGACCATTTGGGCAATCGTAAGTGGGATTGCAGTCGTCGGTCCTGAATTTTTCCTGCATCTCCTTGTCCATTATTAACCCTCATAAATAACTCTTCACATGTTGAATTCAGACTATTCCGAGCTCATTGGAATGGTAACTTAACAAGCTTCTAGATGAGATCAGAATTGTCTAATTCAGAATCCATTCGATATCCTAAAAGCATGTTGGTACTCTTCGATCGTCATTTTTCCATATGGAATGTAAATCGTTCCAAATCATGTGATCCATTGGAGATGCTTATAACTCCATCGTTTGATGTTGGATTGGGTCGATTTTTAGTCATTTGAAAGGTTATTTTGTACTCTTTCATCCCTGACTGAAATTGTCGTATTCCGAGACAATTTGGGCATCCAAAAGTGGGATTACTGTTGTAGGTCCTAAATTTTTTCTTCATCACCATGTCCTATAGTTACCCTCATAACTCTCTCTTCAGAGGCCGAATTTAAACTATTTTGAGGTCATTGGAATGGTAACTTAATGACCAGAATGGCCTAATTTGGAGATTGTTCGACATCCTAAAAGCATGTTGGTACTCTTCAATTGTCTTTTCTCAATATGGAGTGTAAATCTTTCAAATCTTGTGATCCAATGGAGATGCTCATCAATCTATCATTTGATGTCAGATTAGGTCAATTTTTAGTCATCCGAAAGGTCCTTTAGTGCTATTACATTCTTGACAGGAATCGCCGTATTGCGAAGCCATTTGGGCATCCATAGTGGGATCACAGTAGTCGGTCTTGAATTTTTCTTTCATCTCCTTGTGCATTAGTAACCCTCATAACTCACTCTTCAGAGGTCGAATTCACACTATTTTGAGGTCATTGGAATGGTAACTTGACAAGCTTCCAGATGAGACCAGAATTGCCTAATTCAGAGACCGTTCGATATCTTAAAAGCATATTGGTGCTCTTAGATCGTCAGATTTTTTTTTAATATGGAGAGTAAATCCTTCCGAATCGCAGGATCCAACTAAGATGCCCATAACTCCATCGTTCGATGCTGGATTGGGTCAATTTTATGTCATCTGAAAGGTCCTTTAGACCTCTTTCATTCTGGACTGGAATTGTCGTATTCCGAGACCATTTCGGCGACCATTAGTGGGATCGCAGTCGCTGGTCCTAAATTTTTCCTACATCTCCTTGTCCATTAGCAACCCTCATATATCACTCTTTAGAGGTTGAATTCAAACTATTTTGAGTTCATGGTAACTTGAAAAGCTTCTAGATGAGACTAGAATTGCCTAATTCGGAAACCGTTCGTTATGCTAAAAGAATGTTGGTACTCTTCGATCGTCTTTTTTCAATATGGAGTGTACATCATTTCAAATCGGGCGATCAATTGGAGATGCTCATAACTCCATCGTTTGATGTCGAATTAGGTCGATTTTTAGAGATCTAAAAGGTCCTTTGGTGCTCTTTCATTCCTGACTGGAATCATCGTATTCTGAGACCATTTGGGCTTCCATAAGTGGGATCGCAGTCGTCGGTACTGAATTGTACTATATCTCCTTGTCCATTACTATCCCTCATAACTCACTCTTCAGAGGTCAAATTCAGGCTATTTTGAGCTGATTGAAATACTAACTTGACATGCTTCTTGATGAGACCAGAATTGCCTAATTCAGAGATCGTTCGATATCCTAAAAGCATGTTGGTACTCTTTGATCCTCTTTTTTTAATATGGAGAGTAAATAATTCCAAATTACGTGATCTAACAGAGATGCTAATAACTCCATCATTTAAGGTCAGATTTGGTCGATGTTTAGTCATCTGAAAGGTCCTTTAGTGCTCTTTCATTCTTGATAGGAATCGTCATATTCCGAGAACATTTGAGCATCGATAAGTGGGATCATAGTCGTCGATCCTGAATTTTCCTTCATCTCCTTGTCCATTATCAACCCTCACAACTCACTCTTCACAAGTCAAATTCAGACTATTTTGAGCTCATTAAAATGGTAACTTGACAAGCTTCTAGATGGAACCAGAATTACCTAATTCGGAGACCATTAGATATACTAAAAGCATGTTGGTACTCTTCGATCGTCTTTTTTCAATATGGAGTGTAATTTATTTCAAATCGCGCGATCCAACGGAGATGCTCATAACTCCATCATTTGATGTCGGATTGGGTCAATTTTTAGTCATCTGAAAGGTCCTCCAGAGATCTTTCACTCCTAACTCGAATCGTCGTATTCCGAGACCATTTGGTCAATCGTAAGTGGGATTGCAGTCGTCGGTCCTGAGTTTTTCCTACTTCTCCTTGTCCATTATTAACCCACATAAATAACTCTTCACATGTTGAATTCAGACTATTCCGAGCTCATTGGAATGGTAACTTAACAAGCTTCTAGATGAGATCAGAATTGCCTAATTCAGAATCCATTCGATATCCTAAAAGCATGTTGGTACTCTTCGATCGTCGTTTTTCAATATGGAATGTAAATCGTTCCAAATCATGTGATCCATTGGAGATGCTTATAACTCCATCGTTTGATGTCGGATTGGGTCAATTTTTAGTCATTTGAAAGGTTATTTTGTTCTCTTTCATCCCTGACTGGAATTGTCGTATTCCGAGACAATTTGGGCATCCAAAAGTGGGATTGCCGTTATAGGTCCTAAATTTTTTCTTCATCACCATGTCCTATAGTTACCCTCATAACTCTCTCTTCAGAGGCCGAATTTAAACTATTTTAAGGTCATTGGAATGGTAACTTAATGACCAGAATGGCCTAATTCGGAGATTGTTCGACATCCTAAAAGCATGTTGGTACTCTTCAATTGTCTTTTTTCAATAAGGAGTGTAAATCTTTCAAATCTTGTGATCCAATGGAGATGCTCATAAATCTATCATTTGATGTCAAATTAGGTCAATTTTTAGTCATCCGAAAGGTCCTTTAGTGCTATTTCATTCTTGACAAGAATCGCCGTATTGCGAGGCCATTTGGGCATCCATAGTGGGATCACAGTAGTCGATCTTGAATTTTTCTTTCATCTCCTTGTGCATTAGTAACCCTCATAACTCACTCTTCAGAGGTCGAATTCACACTATTTTGAGGTCATTGGAATGGTAACTTGACAAGCTTCCAGATGAGACCAGAATTGCCAAATTCGGAGACCGTTCGATATCTTAAAAGCATATTGGTACTCTTAGATCGTCAGTTTTTTTTTTTAATATGGAGAGTAAATCCTTCCGAATCGCATGATCCAACTAAGATGCCCATAACTCCATCGTTCGATGCTGGATTGGATCGATTTTATGTCATCTGAAACGTCCTTTAGACCTCTTTCATTCTCGACTAGAATTGTCATATTCCGAGACCATTTCGGCGACCATAAGTGGGATCACAGTCGCTGGTCCTGAATTTTTCCTACATCTCCTTGTCCATTAGCAACCCTCATATATCAGTCTTTAGAAGTTGAATTCAAACTATTTTGAGTTCATGGTAACTTGAAAAGCTTCTAGATGAGACTAGAATTGCCTAATTCGGAAACCGTTCGTTATGCTAAAAGAATGTTGGTACTCTTCGATCGTTATTTTTCAATATGGAGTGTACATCATTTCAAATCGGGCGATCCATTGGAGATGCTCATAACTCCATCGTTTGATGTCGGATTGGGTCGATTTTTAGAGATCTAAAAGGTCCTTTGGTGCTCTTTCATTCCTGACTAGAATCATCGTATTCTGAGACCATTTGGGCTTCCATAAGTGGGATCGCAGTCGTCGGTACTGAATTGTACTTTATCTCCTTGTCCATTACTATCCCTCATAACTCACTCTTCAAAGGTCAAATTCAGGCTATTTTGAGCTCATTGAAATACTAACTTGACAAGCTTCTTGATGAGACCAGAATTGCCTAATTCAGAGACCGTTCGATATTCTAAAAGCATGTTGGTACTCTTTGATCCTCTTTTTTTAATATGGAGAGTAAATTATTCCAAATTACGTGACCCAACAGAGATGCTCATAACTCCATCATTTGAGGTCGGATTTGGTCGATGTTTAGTCATCTGAAAGGTCCTTTAGTGCTCTTTCATTCTTGATAGGAATCGTCATATTCCGAGAACATTTGATCATCGATAAGTGGGATCATAGTCGTCGATCCTGAATTTTCCTTCATCTCCTTGTCCATTATCAACACTCACAACTCACTCTTCACAAGTCAAATTCAGACTATTTTGAGCTCATTAAAATGGTAACTTGACAAGCTTCTAGATGGAACCAGAATTACCTAATTCGGAGACCGTTAGATATACTAAAAGCATGTTGGTACTCTTCGATCGTCTTTTTTCAATACGGAGTGTAAATCATTTCAAATCGCGCGATCCAACGGAGATGCTCATAACTCCATCATTTGATGTCGGATTGGGTCAATTTTTAGTCATCTGAAAGGTCCTTTGGTGCTCTTTCATTCCTGACTGGAATCATCGTATTCTGAGACCATTTGGGCTTCCATAAGCGGGATCGCAGTCGTCGGTACTGAATTGTACTATATCTCCTTGTCCATTACTATCCCTCATAACTCACTCTTCAGAGGTCAAATTCAGGCTATTTTGAGCTCATTGAAATACTAACTTGACAAGCTTCTTGATGAGACCAGAATTGCCTAATTCAGAGACCGTTCGATATCCTAAAAGCATGTTGGTACTCTTTGATCCTCTTTTTTTAATATGGAGAGTAAATTATTCCAAATTACGTGATCCAACAGAGATGCTCATAACTCCATCATTTGCGGTCGGATTTGGTCGATGTTTAGTCATCTGAAAGGTCCTTTAGTGCTCTTTCATTCTTAATAGGAATCGTCATATTCCGAGAACATTTGAGCATCGATAAGTGGGATCATAGTCGTCGATCCTGAATTTTCCTTCATCTCCTTGTCCATTATCAACCCTCACAACTCACTCTTCACAAGTCAAATTTAGACTATTTTGAGCTCATTAAAATGGTAACTTGACAAGCTTCTAGATGGAACCAGAATTACCTAATTCGGAGACCGTTAGATATACTAAAAGCATGTTGGTACTCTTCGATCGTCTTTTTTCAATACGGAGTGTAAATTATTTCAAATCGCACGATCCAACGGAGATGCTCATAACTCCATCATTTGATGTCGGATTGGGTCAATTTTTAGTCATCTGAAAGGTCCTTTGGTGCTCTTTCATTCCTGACTGGAATCATCGTATTCTTAGACCATTTGGGCTTCCATAAGTGGGATTGCAGTCGTCGGTACTGAATTGTACTATATCTCCTTGTCCATTACTATCCCTCAGAACTCACTCTTCAGAGGTCAAATTCAGGCTATTTTGAGCTCATTGAAATACTAACTTGACAAGCTTCTTGATGAGACCAGAATTGCCTAATTCAGAGACCGTTCGATATCCTAAAAGCTTGTTGGTACTCTTTGATCCTCTTTTTTTAATATGGAGAGTAAATTATTCCAAATTACGTGATCTAACAGAGATGCTCATAACTCCATCTTTTGAGGTCGGATTTGGTCGATGTTTAGTCATCTGAAAGGTCCTTTAGTGCTCTTTCATTCTTGATAGGAATCGTCATATTCCGAGAACATTTGAGCATCGATAAGTGGGATCATAGTCGTCGATCCTGAATTTTCCTTCATCTCCTTGTCCATTAGCAACCCTCACAACTCACTCTTCACAAGTCAAATTCAGACTATTTTGAGCTCATTAAAATGGTAACTTGACAAGCTTCTAGATGGAACCAGAATTACCTAATTCGGAGACCGTTAGATATACTAAAAGCATGTTGGTACTCTTCGATCGTTTTTTTTCAATATGGAGTGTAAATTATTTCAAATCGCGCGATCTAACGGAGATGCTCATAACTCCATCATTTGATGTCGGATTGGGTCAATTTTTAGTCATCTGAAAGGTCCTCTAGAGCTCTTTCATTCCTAACTAGAATCGTCGTATTTCGAGACCATTTGGGCAATCGTAAGTGGGATTGCAGTCGTCGGTCCTGAGTTTTTCCTACTTCTCCTTGTCCATTATTAACCCTCATAAATATCTCTTCACATGTTGAATTTAGACTATTCCGAGCTCATTGGAATGGTAACTTAACAAGCTTCTAGATGAGATCAGAATTGCCTAATTCAGAATCCATTCGATATCCTAAAATCATGTTGGTACTCTTCGATCGTCGTTTTTCAATATGGAATGTAAATCGTTCCAAATCATGTGATCCATTGGAGATGCTTATAACTCCATTGTTTGATGTCGGATTGGGTTGATTTTTAGTCATTTGAAAGGTTATTTTGTCCTCTTTCACCCTTGACTGGAATTGTCGTATTCCGAGACAATTTGGGCATCCAAAAGTGGGATTGCAGTTGTCGGTCCTAAATTTTTCCTTCATCACCATGTCCTACAGTTACCCTCATAACTCTCTCTTCAGAGGCCAAATTTAAACTATTTTGAGGTCATTGGAATGGTAACTTAATGACCAGAATGGCCTAATTCGGAGATTGTTCGACATCCTAAAAGCATGTTGGTACTCTTCGATTGTCTTTTTTTAATATGGAGTGTAAATCTTTCAAATCGCCTGATCCAATAGAGATCCTCATAAATATATCGTTTGATGTCAGATTGGGTCAATTTTTAGTCATCTGAAAGGTCCTTTGGGCATACACTCCGTCATCCACCAGCCAATACACTCCGCAGATGAGCAATAAGGATGAGGGCAGCAGTCGCTGAAGTGGACAAGAGAAACTGAGTTTTTTTTTTTTTCTCAGCCAATTCCCAAAACCAGAGGATAAACAGAAGCATTTCTTCATCTCATGAAAGTCTGCTTAAGACATTCATGGATTATCATGCGTGCTTATGATGGATGATCCATTTCACCAAAAACCAACACCAGACACTTATTATTATTTCTGTAATATATGAGCACTCTTCCTACCGCCCATTGAAGATCTAGGAAAAGATAGAATTTCCTTCTAACTCAAAAAAAGATTGAGAAGCGAAGGATGTAATTAAGAAAATGATGCACGCTTTTGAACTGTTTTCAAGTGTGTTTTCTTTTTGATGAATTTCTTTAAAAATGCCTGTAGGCTTTTTGTATGGACATCAACTAGTAAAGTGCGTGAGAGCCTCACTATGAAACACCATATTTGCTTGGGCAGTGGAGCACTAGTCACTGTTATTGCCACATCAACAGTGCAGCCATTTCATCAGAATGGTCTATTTGGTTATTGCAGGAAACAATGCGAAATTCACCACTCTTTAAGTGCTAACTGAAAGGTGGCTTTATTTTCATGGGATGGAATTGCTGTGATGGCTAAGGACAGTCTTATCAACATGATCGTTTATTTTTTTTGTTTTATTTATTTATATTTATTTTTTTAAAGGAGCATCCCATGAGATATTCGCCTATCAATAATAGTAATTTTCCATATTATTTGATAGTGTTTCATTCTTGATAGGAATCGCCATATTGCGAGACCATTTGGGCATCCATAGTGGGATCACAGTAGTCGGTCTTGAATTTTTCTTTCATCTCCATGTGCATTAGTAACCCTCATAACTCACTCTTCAGAGGTCGAATTCACACTATTTTGAGGTCATTGGAATGGTAACTTGACAAGCTTCCAAATGAGTAAATCCTTCTGAATCGTATGATCCAACTAAGATGCTCATAACTCCATCGTTCGATGCTGGATTGGGTCGATTTTATGTCATCAGAAAGGTCCTTTAGACCTCTTTCATTCGTGACTGGAATTGTCATATTCCGAGACCATTTCGGCGACCATAAGTGGGATCGCAGTCGTTGGTCCTGAATTTTTCCAACACCTCCTTGTCCATTAGTAACCCTCATATACCACTCTTTAGATGTTGAATTCAAACTATTTTGAGTTCATGGTAACTTGAAAAGCTTCTAGATGAGACCAGAATTTCCTAATTCGGAAACCGTTCGTCATGCTAAAAGAATGTTGGTACTCTTCGATCGTCTTTTTTCAATATGGAGTGTAAATCATTTCAAATCGGGCGATCCATTGGAGATGCTCATAACTCCATCGTTTGATGTCGGATTGGGTCAATTTTTAGAGATCTAAAAGGTCCTTTGGTGCTCTTTAATTCCTGACTGGAATTGTCGTATTCTGAGACCATTTGGGCTTCCATAAGTGGGATCGCAGTCGTCGGTACTGAATTGTACTTTATCTCCATGTTCATTACTGTCCCTCATAACTCACTCTTCAGAGGTCAAATTCAGCCTATTTTGAGCTCATTGAAATGCTAACTTGACAAGCTTCTTGATGAGACCAGAATTGCCTAATTCAGAGACCGTTCGATATCCTAAAAGCATGTCGGTACTCTTTGATCGTCTTTTTTTAATATGGAGAGTAAATTATTCCAAATTGCGTGATCCAACAGAGATGCTCATAACTCCATCATTTGTCGGATTTGGTCGATGTTTATTCATCTGAAAGGTCCTTTAGTGCTCTTTCATTCTTGATAGGAATCGTCATATTCCGAGAACATTTGAGCATCGATAAGTGGGATCATAGTCGTCGGTCCTGAATTTTCCTTCATCTCCTTGTCCATTAGCAACCCTCACAACTCACTCTTCAGAAGTCAAATTCAGACTATTTTGAGCTCATTAAAATGGTAACTTGACAAGCTTCCAGATGGAACCAGAATTACCTAATTCGGAGACCGTTAGATATACTAAAAGCATGTTGGTACTCTTCGATCGTCTTTTTTCAATATGGAGTGTAAATTATTTCAAATCGTGCGATCCAACGGAGATGCTCATAACTCCATCATTTGATGTCGGATTGGGTCAATTTTTAGTCATCTGAAAGGTCCTCTAGAGCTCTTTCATTCCTAACTAGAATCGTCGTATTCCGAGACCATTTGGGCAATCGTAAGTTGGATTGCAGTCGTCGGTCCTGAATTTTTCCTACATCTCCTTGTCCATTTTTAACCCGTATAAATAACTCTTCACGGGTTGAATTCAGACTATTCCGAGCTCATTGGAATGGTCACTTAACAAGCTTCTAGATGAGATCAGAATTGCCTAATTCAGAATCCATTCGATATCCAAAAAGCATGTTGGTACTCTTCGATCGTCATTTTTCAATATGGAATGTAAATCGTTCCAAATCGTGCCATCCATTGGAGATGCTTATAAATAGCTCCATCGTTTGATGTCGGATTCGGTCCATTTTTAGTCATTTGAAAGGTTATTTTGTCCTCTTTCATCCCTAACTGGAATAGTCGTATTTCGAGACAATCTGGGCATCCAAAAGTGGGATTGCAGTTGTCGGTCCTAAATTTTTCCTTCATCACCATGTCCTATAGTTACCCTCATAACTCTCTCTTTAGAGGCCGAATTTAAACTATTTTGAGGTCATTGGAATGGTAACTTAATAAGCTTCCAGATGAGACCAGAATGGCCTAATTCGGAGATTGTTCGACATCCTAAAAGCATGTCGGTACTCTTCGATTGTCTTTTTTCAATATGGACTGTAAATCTTTCAAATCGCGTGATCCAATGGAGATGCTCATAAATCTATCGTTTGATGTCAGATTGGGTCAATTTTTAGTCATCCAAAAGGTCCTTCAGTGCTGTTTCATTATTGACAGGAATTGCCGTATTGCGAGGCCATTTGGGCATGCAGAGTGGGATCACAGTAGTCGATCTTGAATTTTTCTTTCATCTCCTTGTGCATTAGTAACCCTCATAACTCACTCTTCAGAGGTCGAATTCACACTATTTTGAGGTCATTGGAATGGTAACTTGACAAGCTTCCAGATGAGACCAGAATTGCCAAATTCGGAGACCGTTCGATATCTTAAAAGCATATTGGTACTCTTAGATCGTCAGTTTTTTTTTAATATGGAGAGTAAATCCTTCTGAATCGCATGATCCAACTAAGATGCTCATAACTCCATCGTTCGATGCTGGATTGGGTCTATTTTATGTCATCTGAAAGGTCCTTTAGACCTCTTTCATTCCCGACTGGAATTGTCATATTCCGAGACCATTTCGGCGACCATAAGTGGGATCGCAGTCGTTGGTCCTGAATTTTTCCAACATCTCCTTGTCCATTAGTAACCCTCATATATAACTCTTTAGAGGTTGAATTCAAACTATTTTGAGTTCATGGTAACTTGAAAAGTTTTTAGATGAGACCAGAATTGCCTAATTCGAAAACCGTTCGTCATGCTAAAAGAATGTTGGTACTCTTCGATCGTCTTTTTTCAATATGGAGTGTACATCATTTCAAATCGGGCGATCCATTGGAGATGCTCATAACTCCATCGTTTGATGTCGGATTGGATCGATTTTAGAGATCTAAAAGGTCCTTTGGTGCTCTTTCATTCCTGACTGGAATCGTCGTATTCTGAGACCATTTGGGCTTCCATAAGTGGGATCGCAGTCATCGGTCCTGAATTGTACTATATCTCCTTGTCCATTACTCTCCCTCATAACTCACTCTTTAGAGGTCAAATTCAGGCTATTTTGAGCTCATTGAAATACTAACTTGACAAGCTTCTTGATGAGACCAGAATTGCCTAATTCAGAGACCGTTCGATATCCTAAAAGCATGTCGGTACTCTTTGATCGTCTTTTTTTAATATGGAGAGTAAATTATTCCAAATTGCGTGATCCAACAGAGATGCTCATAACTCTATCATTTGAGGTCGGATTTGGTCCATGTTTAGTCATCTGAAAGGTCCTTTAGTGCTCTTTCATTCTTGATAGGAATCCTCATATTTCGAGAACATTTGATCCTCGATAAGTGGGATCATAGTCGTTGGTCCTGAATTTTCCTTCATCTCCTTGTCCATTAGCAACCCTCACAACTCACTCTTCAGAAGTCAAATTCAGACTATTTTAAGCTCATTAAAATGGTAAGTTGACAAGCTTCCAGATGGAACCAGAATTACCTAATTCGGAGACCGTTAGATATACTAAAAGCATGTTGGTACTCTTCGATCGTCTTTTTTCAATATGGAGTGTAAATTATTTCAAATCGTGCGATCCAACGGAGATGCTCATAACTCCATCATTTGATGTCGGATTGGGTCAATTTTTAGTCATCTGAAAGGTCCTCTAGAGCTCTTTCATTCCTGACTGGAATCATCGTATTCTGAGACCATTTGGGCAATCGTAAGTGGGATTGCAGTCGTCGGTCCTGAATTTTTCCTACATCTCCTTGTCCATTATTAACCCGTATAAATAACTCTTCACGGGTTGAATTCAGACTATTCCGAGCTCATTGGAATGGTCACTTAACAAGCTTCTAGATGAGATCAGAATTGCCTAATTCAGAAACCATTCGATATCCAAAAAGCATGTTGGTACTCTTCGATCGTCATTTTTAAATATGGAATGTAAATCGTTCCAAATCGTGCAATCCATTGGAGATGCTTATAAATAGCTCCATCGTTTGATGTCGGATTCGGTCCATTTTTAGTCATTTGAAAGGTTATTTTGTCCTCTTTCATCCTTAACTGGAATAGTCGTATTTCGAGACAATCTGGGCATCCAAAAGTGGGATTGCAGTTGTCGGTCCTAAATTTTTCCTTCATCACCATGTCCTATAGTTACCCTCATAACTCTCTCTTTAGAGGCCGAATTTAAACTATTTTGAGGTCATTGGAATGGTAACTTAATAAGCTTCCAGATGAGACCAGAATGGCCTAATTCGGAGATTGTTCGACATCCTAAAAGCATGTCGGTACTCTTCGATTGTCTTTTTTCAATATGGAGTGTAAATCTTTCAAATCGCGTGATCCAATGGAGATGCTCATTAATCTATCGTTTGATGTCAGATTGGGTCAATTTTTAGTCATCCGAAAGGTCCTTCAGTGCTGTTTCATTATTGACAGGAATTGCCGTATTGCGAGGCCATTTGGGCATGCATAGTGGGATCACAGTAGTCGATCTTGAATTTTTCTTTCATCTCCTTGTGCATTAGTAACCCTCATAACTCACTCTTCAGAGGTCGAATTCACACTATTTTGAGGTCATTGGAATGGTAACTTGACAAGCTTCCATATGAGACCAGAATTTCCTAATTCGGAGACCGTTCGATATCTTAAAAGCATATTGGAACTCTTAGATCGTCAGTTTTTTTTTAATATGGAGAGTAAATCCTTCCGAATCGTATAATCCAACTAAGATGCTCATAACTCCATCGTTCGATGCTGGATTGGGTCGATTTTATGTCATCTGAAAGGTCCTTTAGACCTCTTTCATTCCCGTCTGGAATTGTCATATTCCGAGACCATTTCGCGACCATAAGTGGGATTGCAGTCGTTGGTCCTGAATTTTTCCTACATCTCCTTGTCCATTAGTAACCCTCAAATATCACTCTTTAGAGGTTGAATTCAAACTATTTTGAGTTCTTGGTAACTTGAAAAGCTTCTAGATGAGACCAGAATTGCCTAATTCAGAAACCGTTCGTTATGCTAAAAGAATGTTGGTACTCTTCGATCGTCTTTTTTCAATATGTAGTGTACATCATTTCAAATCGGGCGATCCATTGGAGATGCTCATAACTCCATCGTTTGATGTCGGATTGGGTTGAGTTTTAGAGATCTAAAAGGTCCTTTGGTGCTCTTTCATTCCTGACTAGAATCATCGTATTCTGAGACCATTTGGGCTTCCATAAGTGGGATCGCAGTCGTCGGTGCTGAATTGTACTTTATCTCCTTGTTCATTACTGTCCCTCATAACTCACTCTTCAGAGGTCAAATTGAGGCTATTTTGAGGTCATTCAAATGCTAACTTGACAAGCTTCTTGATGAGACCAGAATTGCCTAATTCAAAGACCGTTCGATATCCTAAAAGCATGTTGCTACTCTTTGATTGTCTTTTTTTAATATGGAGAGTAAATTATTCCAAATTGCGTGATCCAACAGAGATACTCATAACTCCATCATTTGAGGTCGGATTTGGTCGATGTTTAGTCATCTGAAAGGTCCTTTAGTGCTCTTTCATTCTTGATAGGAATCGTCATATTCCGAGAACATTTGAGCATCAATAAGTGGGATCATAGTCGCCGTTACTAACTTTTCCTTCATCTCCTTGTCCATTAGCAACCCTCACAACTCACTCTTCAGAAGTCAAATTCAGACTATTTTAAGCTCATTAAAATGGTAAGTTGACAAGCTTCCAGATGGAACCGGAATTACATAATTCGGAGACCGTTAGATATACTAAAAGCATGTTGGTACTCTTCGATCGTCTTTTTTCAATATGGAGTGTAAAGTATTTCAAATCGCGCGATCCAATGGAGATGCTCATAACTCCATCATTTGATGTCGGATTGGGTCAATTTTTAGTCATCTGAAAGGTCCTCTGGAGCTCTTTCATTCCTAACTTGAATTGTCGTATTCCGAGACCATTTGGGTAATCGTAAGTGGGATTGCAGTCGTCGGTCCTCAATTTTTCCAACATCTCCTAGTCCATTATTAACCCTCATAAATAACTCTTCACATGTTGAATTCAGACTATTCCGAGCTCATTGGAATGGTAACTTAACAAGCTTCTAGATGAGATCAGAATTGCCTAATTCAGAATCCATTCGATATCCAAAAAGCATGTTGGTACTCTTCGATCGTCGTTTTTCAATATGGAATGTAAATCGTTCCAAATCGTGCGATCCATTGGAGATGCTTATAACTCCATCGTTTGATGTCGGAATGGGTCGATTTTTAGTCATTTGAAAGGTTATTTTGTCCTCTTTCATCCCTGACTGGAATTGTCGTATTCCGAGACAATTTGGGCATCCAAAAGTGGGATTGCAGTTGTCGGTCCTAAATTTTTCCTTCATCACCATGTCCTATAGTTACCCTCATAACTCTCTCTTCAGAGGCCGAATTTAAACTATTTTGAGCTCATTGGAATGGTAACTTAATTAGCTTCCAGATGAGACCAGAATGGCCTAATTCGAAGATTGTTCGACATCCTTAAAGCATGTCGGTACTCTTCGATTGTCTTTTTTCAATATGGAGTGTAAATCTTTCAAATCGCGTGATCTAATGGAGATGCTCATAAATCTATCGTTTGACGTCAGATTGGGTCAATTTTTAGTCATCCAAAAGGTCCTTTAGTGTTGTTTCATTCTTGATGGGAATCGCCGTATTGCGAGGCCATTTGGGTTCCATAGTGGGATCACAGTAGTAGGTCTTGAATTTTTCTTTCATCTCCTTGTGCATTAGTAACCCTCATAACTCACTCTTCAGAGGTCGAATTCACACTATTTTGAGGTCATTGGAATGGAAACTTGACAAGCTTCCATATGAGACTAGAATTTCCTGATTCGGAGTCCGTTCGATATCTTAAAAGCATATTGGTACTCTTAGATCATCAGTTTTTTTTTAATATGGAGAGTAAATCCTTCCGAATCACATGATCCAACTAAGATGCTCATAACTCCATCGTTCGATGCTGGATTGGGTCAATTTTATGTCATCTGAAAGGTCCTTTAGGCCTCTTTCATTCCCGACTGGAATTGTCTTATTCCGAGACCATTTCGGCGACCATAAGTGGGATCGCAGTCGTTGGTCCTGAATTTTGCCTACATCTCCTTGTCCATTAGTAACCCTCATATATCACTCTTTAGAGGTTGAATTCAAACTATTTTGAGTTCATGGTAACTTGAAAAGCTTCTAGATGACACCAGAATTGCCTAATTTGGAAACCGTTCGTTATGCTAAACGAATGTTGGTACTCTTCGATCATCTTTTTTCAATATGTAGTGTACATCATTTCAAATCGGGCGATCCATTGGAGATGTTCATAACTCCATCGTTTGATGTCGGATTGGGTCGATTTTTACAGATCTAAAAGGTCCTTTGGAGCTCTTTCATTCCTGACTGGAATCGTCGTATTCTGAGACCATTTGGGCTTCCATAAGTGGGATCGCAGTCGTCGGTGCTGAATTGTACTTTATCTCCTTGTTCATTACTGTCCCTCATAACTCACTCTTCAGACATCAAATTCAGACTATTTTGAGATCCTTTAAATGCTGACTCGACAAGCTTCTTGATGAGACCAGAATTGCCTAATTCAGAGACCGTTCGATATCTTAAAAGCATGTTGGTACTCTTTGATCGTCTTTTTTTAATATGGAGAGTAAATTATTCCAAATTGCGTGATCCAACAGAGATGCTCATAACTCCATCATTTGAGGTCGCATTTGCTCGATGTTTAGTTATCTGAAAGGACCTTGAGTGCTCTTTTATTCTTGATAGGAATCGTCATATTCCGAGAACATTTGAGCATCGATAAGTGGGATCATAGTCGTCGGTCCTGAATTTTCCTTCATCTCCTTGTCCATTAGCAACCCTCACAACTCACTCTTCAGAAGTCAAATTCAGACTATTTTTAGCTCATTAAAATGGTAACTTGACAAGCTTCCAGATAGAACCAAAATTACCTAATTCGGGGACCGTTAGATATACTAAAAGCATGTTGGTACTCTTCGAACGTCTTTTTTCAATATGGAGTGTAAATTATTTCAAATCGCGCGATCCAACGGAGATGCTCATAACTCCATCATTTGATGTCGGATTGGGTTAATTTTTAGTCATCAGAAAGGTCCTCTAGAGCTCTTTCATTCCTAACTAGAATCGTCGTATTCCTAGACCATTTGGGCAATCGTAAGTGGGATTGCAGTCGTCGGTCCTGAATTTTTCCTACAACTCCTTGTCCATTATTAACGCTCATAAATAACTCTTCACGGGTTGAATTCAGACCTTTTCGAGCTCATTGGAATGGTAACTTAACAAGCTTCTAGATGAGATCAGAATTGCCTAATTCAGAATCCATTCGATATCCTAAAAGCATGTTGGTACTCTTCGATCGTCGTTTTTCAATACGGAATGTAAATCGTTCCAAATCGTGCGATCCATTGGAGATGCTTATAACTCCATCGTTTGATGTTGGATTGGGTCGATTTTTAGTCATTTGAAAGGTTATTTTGTCCTCTTTCATCCCTGACTGGAATTGTCGTATTCCGAGACAATTTGGGCATCCAAAAGTGGGATTGCAGTTGTCGGTCCTAAATTTTTCCTTCATCACCATGTCCTATAGTTACCCTCATAACTCTCTCTTCAGAGGCCGAATTTAAACTATTTTGAGGTCATTGGAATGATAATTTAATAAGCTTCCAGATGAGACCAGAATTGCCTAATTCGGAGATTGTTCGACATCCTAAAAGCATGTCGGTACTCGTCGATTGTCTTTTTTCAATATGGAGTGTAAATCTTTCAAATCGCGTGATCCAATAGAGATGCTCATAAATCTATCGTTTGATGTCAGATTGGGTCAATTTTTAGTCATCCGAAAGGTCCTTTAGTGCTATTTCATTCTTGACGAGAATCATCGTATTGCGAGGCCATTTGGGCATCCATAGTGGGATCACAGTAGTCGGTCTTGAATTTTTCTTTCATCTCCTTGTGCATTAGTAACCCTCATAACTCACTCTTCAGAGGTCGAATTCACACTATTTTGAGGTCATTGGAATGGTAACTTGACAAGCTTCCAGATGAGACCAGAATTGCCTAATTCGGAGACCGTTTGATATCTTAAAAGCATATTGGTACTCTTAGATCGTCAGTTTTTTTTAATATGGAGAGTAAACCCTTCCGAATCGCATGATACAACTAAGATGCTCATAACTCCATCGTTCGATGCTGGATTGGGTCGATTTTATGTCATATGAAAGGTCCTTTAGGCCTCTTTCATTCCCGACTGGAATTGTCTTATTCCGAGACCATTTCGGCGACCATAAGTGGGATCGCAGTCGTTGGTCCTGAATTTATCCTACATCTCCTTGTCCAATAGTAACCCTCATATATCACTCTTTAGAGGTTGAATTCAAACTATTTTGAGTTCATGGTAACTTGAAAAGCTTCTAGATGAGACCAAAATTGCCTAATTCGGAAACCGTTCGTTATGGTAAAAGAATGTTGGTACTCTTCGATCGTCTTTTTTCAATATGGAGTGTACATCACTTCAAATCGAGCGATCCATTGGAGATGCTCATAACTCCATCGTTTGATGTCGGATTGGGTCAATTTTTAGAGATCTAAAAGGTCCTTTGGTGCTCTTTCATTCCTGACTGGAATCGTCGTATTCTGAGACCATTTGGGCTTCCATAGGTGGGTTCGCAGTCCTCGGTACTGAATTGTACTTTATCTCCTTGTTCATTACTGTCCTTCATAACTCACTCTTCACAGGTCAAATTCAGGCTATTTTGAGGTCTTGAAATGCTAACTTGACAAGCTTCTTGATGAGACCAGAATTGCCTAATTAAGAGACCGTTCGATATCCTAAAAGCATGTTGGTACTCTTTGATCGTCTTTTTTTAATATGGAGAGTAAATTATTCCAAATTGCGTAATCCAACAGAGATGCTCATAACTCCATCATTTGAGGTCGCATTTGGTTGATGTTTAGTCATCTGAAAGGTCCTTTAGTGCTCTTTCATTCTTGATAGGAATCGTCATATTCCGAGAACATTTGAGCATCGATAAGTGGGATCATAGTCGTCGGTCCTGGATTTTCCTTCATCTCCTTGTCCATTAGCAACCCTCACAACTCACTCTTCAGAAGTCAAATTCAGACTATTTTTAGCTCATTAAAATGGTAACTTGACAAGCTTCCAGATAGAACCAGAATTACCTAATTCGGAGACCGTTAGATATACTAAAAGCATGTTGGTACTCTTCGATCGTCTTTTTTCAATATGGAGTGTAAATTATTTCAAATCGCGCGATCCAACGGAGATGCTCATAACTCCATCATTTGATGTTAGATTGGGTCAATTTTTAGTCATCTGAAAGGTCCTCTAGAGCTCTTTCATTCCTAACTAGAATCGTCGTATTCCGAGACCATTTGGGCAATCGTAAGTGGGATTGCAGTCGTCGGTCCTGAATTTTTCCTACATCTCCTTGTCATTATTAACCCTCATAAATAACTCTTCACGGGTTGAATTCAGACCTTTCCGAGCTCATTGGAATGGTAACTTAACAAGCTTCCAGATGAGATCAGAATTGCCTAATTCAGAATCCATTCGATATCCTAAAAGCATGTTGGTACTCTTCGATCGTCGTTTTTCAATACGGAATGTAAATCGTTCCAAATCGTGCGATCCATTGGAGATGCTTATAACTCCATCGTTTGATGTTGGATTGGGTCGTTTTTAGTCATTTGAAAGGTTATTTTGTCCTCTTTCATCCCTGACTGGAATTGTCGTATTCCGAGACAATTTGGGCATCCAAAAGTGGGATTGCAGTTGTCGGTCCTAAAATTTTCCTTCATCACCATGTCCTATAGTTACCCTCATAACTCTCTCTTCAGAGGCCGAATTTAAACTATTTTGAGGTCATTGGAATGATAATTTAATAAGCTTTCAGATGAGACCAGAATTGCCTAATTCGGAGATTGTTCGACATCCTAAAAGCATGTCGGTACTCGTCGATTGTTTTTTTTCAATATGGAGTGTAAATCTTTCAAATCGCGTGATCCAATGGAGATGCTCATAAATCTATCGTTTGATGTCAGATTGGGTCAATTTTTAGTCATCCGAAAGGTCCTTTAGTGTTATTTCATTCTTGACGGGAATCATCGTATTGCGAGGCCATTTGAGCATCCATAGTGGGATCACAGTAGTCTGTCTTGAATTTTTCTTTCATCTCCTTGTGCATTAGTAACCCTCATAACTCACTCATCAGAGGTCGAATTCACACTATTTTGAGGTCATAGGAATGGTAACTTGACAAGCTTCCAGATGAGACTAGAATTGCCTAATTCGGAGACCGTTGGATATCTTAAAAGCATATTGGTACTCTTAGATCGTCAGTTTTTTTTTTAATATGGAGAGTAAATCCTTCCGAATCACATGATCCAACTAAGATGCTCATAACTCCATCGTTCGATGCTGGATTGGGTCAATTTTATGTCATCAGAAAGGTCCTTTAGGCCTCTTTCATTCCCGACTGGAATTGTCTTATTCCAAGACCATTTCGATGACCATAAGTGGGATCGCAGTCGTTGGTCCTGAATTTTTCCTACATCTCCTTGTCCAATAGTAACCCTCATATATCACTCTTTAGAGGTTGAATTCAAACTATTTTGAGTTCATGGTAACTTGAAAAGCTTCTAGATGAGACCAAAATTGCCTAATTCGGAAACCGTTCGTTATGGTAAAAGAATGTTGGTACTCTTCGATCGTCTTTTTTCAATATGGAGTGTACATCACTTCAAATCGAGCGATCCATTGGAGATGCTCATAACTCCATCCTTTGATGTCGGATTGGGTCAATTTTTAGAGATCTAAAAGGTCCTTTGGTGCTCTTTCATTCCTGACTGGAATCGTCGTATTCTGAGACCATTTGGGCTTCCATAAGTGGGATCGCAGTCGTCGGTACTAAATTGTACTTTATCTCCTTGTTCATTACTGTCCTTCATAACTCACTCTTCAGAGGTCAAATTCAGGCTATTTTCAGGTCTTGCAATGCTAACTTGACAAGCTTCTTGATGAGACCAGAATTGCCTAATTCAGAGACCGTTCGATATCGTAAAAGCATGTTGGTACTCTTTGATCGTCTTTTTTTAATATGGAGTGTAAATTATTCAAAATTGCGTGATCCAACCGAGATGCTCATAACTCCATCATTTAAGGTCAGATTTGGTCGATGTTTAGTCATCTGAATGGTCCTGTAGTGCTCTTTCATTCTTGATAGTAATCCTCATATTCCGAGAACATTTGAGCATCGATAAGTGGGATCATAGTCGTCGGTCCTGAATTTTGCTTCATCTCCTTGTCCATTAGCAACCCTCACAACTCACTCTTCAGAAGTCAAATTCAGACTATTTTTAGCTCATTAAAATGGTAACTTGACAAGCTTCCAAATAGAACCAGAATTACCTAATTCGAAGACCGTTAGATATACTAAAAGCATGTTGGTACTCTTCGATCGTCTTTTTTCAATATGGAGTGTAAATTATTTCAAATCGCGTGATCCAACGGAGATGCTCATAACTCCATCATTTGATGTCGGATTGGGTCAATTTTTAGTCATCTGAAAGGTCCTCTAGAGCTCTTTCATTCCTAACTAGAATCGTCATATTCCGAGACCATTTGGGCAATCGTAAGTGGGATTGCAGTCGTCGGTCCTGAATTTTTGCTACATCTCCTTATCATTATTAACCCTCATAAATAACTCTTCACGGGTTGAATTCAGACCTTTCCAAGCTCATTGGAATGGTAACTTAACAAGCTTCTAGATGAGATCAGAATTTCCTAATTCAGAATCCATTCGATATCCTAAAAGCATGTTGGTACTCTTCGATTGTCGTTTTTCAATACGGAATGTAAATCGTTCCAAATCGTGCGATCCATTGGAGATGCTTATAACTCCATCGTTTGATGTTGGATTGGGTTGATTTTTAGTCATTTGAAAGGTTATTTTGTCCTCTTTCATCCCTGACTGGAATTGTCGTATTCCGAGACAATTTGGGCATCCAAAAGTGGGATTGCAGTTGTCGGTCCTAAATTTTTCCTTCATCACCATGTCCTATAGTTACCCTCATAACTCTCTCTTCAGAGGCCGAATTTAAACTATTTTGAGGTCATTAGAATGATAAGTTAATAAGCTTCCAGATGAGACCAGAATTGACTAATTCGGAGATTGTTCGACATCCTAAAAGCATGTCGGTACTCTTCGAATGTCTTTTTTCAATATGGAGTGTAAATCTCTCAATTCGCGTGATCCAATGGAGATGCTCATAAATCGATATTTGATGTCAGATTGGGTCAATTTTTAGTCATCCGAAAGGTCCTTTAGTGCTATTTCATTCTTGACGGGAATCGCCGTATTGCGAGGCCATTTGGGCATCCATAGTGGGATCACAGTAGTCGGTCTTGAATTTTTCTTTCATCTCCTTGTGCATTAATAACCCTCATAACTCACTCTTCAGAGGTCGAATTCACACTATTTTGAGGTCATTGGAATGGTAACTTGACAAGCTTCCAGATGAGACCAGAATTGCCTAATTCGGAGACCGTTCGATATCTTAAAAGCATATTGGTACTCTTAGATCGTCAGTTTTTTTTTAATATGGAGAGTAAATCCTTCCGAATCACATGATCCAACTAAGATGCTCATAACTCCATCGTTCGATGCTAGATTGGGTCGATTTTATGTCATCTGAAAGGTCCTTTAGGCCTCTTTCATTCCCGACTAGAATTGTCTTATTCCGAGACCATTTCGGCGACCATAAGTGGGATCGCAGTCGTTGGTCCTGAATTTTTCCTACATCTCCTTGTCCATTACTAACCCTCATATATCACTCTTTAGAGGTTGAATTCAAACTATTTTGAGTTCATGGTAACTTGAAAAGCTTCTAGATGAGACCAGAATTGCCTAATTCGGAAACCGTTCGTTATGGTAAAAGAATGTTGGTACTCTTCAATCGTCTTTTTTCAATATGGAGTGTACATCATTTCAAATCGGGCGATCCATTGGAGATGCTCATAACTCCATCGTTTGATGTCGGATTGGGTCAATTTTTAGAGATCTAAAAGGTCCTTTGGTGCTCTTTCATTCCTGACTGGAATCGTCGTATTCTGAGACCATTTGGGCTTCCATAAGTGGGATCGCAGTCGTCGGTACTGAATTGTACTTTATCTCCTTGTTCATTACTGTCCCTCATAACTCACTCTTCAGAGGTCAAACTCAGGCTATTTTGAGCTCATTTAAATGCTAACTCGACAAGCTTCTTGATGAGACCAGAATTGCCTAATTCAGAGACCGTTCGATATCCTAAAAGCATGTTGGTACTCTTTGATCGTCTTTTTTTAATATTGAGTGTAAATTATTCCAAATTGCGTGATCCAACCGAGATGCTCATAACTCCATCATTTGAGGTCGGATTTGGTCGATGTTTAGTCATCTGAATGGTCCTGTAGTGCTCTTTCATTCTTGATAGTAATCCTCATATTCCGAGAACATTTGAGCATCGATAAGTGGGATCATAGTCGTCGGTCCGGAATTTTCCTTCATCTCCTTGTCCATTAGCAACCCTCACAACTCACTCTTCAGAAGTCAAATTCAGACTATTTTTAGCTCATTAAAATGATAACTTGACAAGCTTCCAGATAGAACCAGAATTACCTAATTCGGAGACCGTTAGATATACTAAAAGCATGTTGGTACTCTTCGATCGTCTTTTTCCAATATGGAGTGTAAATTATTTCAAATCGCGCGATCCAACGGAGATGCTCATAACTCCATCATTTGATGTCGGATTGGGTCAATTTTTAGTCATCTGAAAGGTCCTCTAGAGCTCTTTAATTCCTAACTAGAATCGTCATATTCCGAGACCATTTGGGCAATCGTAAGTGGGATTGCAGTCGTCGGTCCTGAATTTTTCCTACATCTCCTTGTCATTATTAACCCTCATAAATAACTCTTCACGGGTTGAATTCAGACCTTTCCGAGCTCATTGGAATGGTAACTTAACAAGCTTCTAGATGAGATCAGAATTGCCTAATTCAGAATCCATTCGATATCCTAAAAGCATGTTGGTACTCTTCGATCGTCGTTTTTCAATACGGAATGTAAATCGTTCCAAATCGTGCGATCCATTGGAGATGCTTATAACTCCATCGTTTGATGTTGGATTGGGTTGATTTTTAGTCATTTGAAAGGTTATTTTGTCCTCTTTCATCCCTGACTGGAATTGTCGTATTCCGAGACAATTTGGGCATCCAAAAGTGGGATTGCAGTTGTCGGTCCTAAATTTTTCCTTCATCACCATGTCCTATAGTTACCCTCATAACTCTCTCTTCAGAGGCCGAATTTAAACTATTTTGAGGTCATTGGAATGATAAGTTAATAAGCTTCCAGATGAGACCAGAATTGCCTAATTCGGAGATTGTTCGACATCCTAAAAGCATGTCGGTACTCTTCGAATGTCTTTTTTCAATATGGAGTGTAAATCTCTCAAATCGCGTGATCCAATGGAGATGCTCATAAATCGATCTTTGATGTCAGATTGGGTCAATTTTTAGTCATCCGAAAGGTCCTTTAGTGCTATTTCATTCTTGACGGGAATCGCCGTATTGCGAGGCCATTTGGGCATCCATAGTGGGATCACAGTAGTCGGTCTTGAATTTTTCTTTCATCTCTTTGTGCATTAGTAACCCTCATAACTCACTCTTCAGAGGTCGAATTCACACTATTTTGAGGTCATTGGAATGGTAACTTGACAAGCTTCCAGATGAGACCAGAATTGCCTAATTCGGAGACCGTTCGATATCTTAAAAGCATATTGGTACTCTTAGATCGTCAATTTTTTTTTAATATGGAGAGTAAATCCTTCCGAATCACATGATCCAACTAAGATGCTCATAACTCCATCGTTCGATGCTGGATTGGGTCGATTTTATGTCATCTGAAAGGTCCTTTAGGCCTCTTTCATTCCCGACTAGAATTGTCTTATTCCGAGACCATTTCGGCGACCATTAGTGGGATCGCAGTCGTTGGTCCTGAATTTTTCCTACATCTCCTTGTCCATTACTAATCCTCATATATCACTCTTTAGAGGTTGAATTCAAACTATTTTGAGTTCATGGTAACTTGAAAAGCTTCTAGATGAGACCAGAATTGCCTAATTCGGAAACCGTTCGTTATGGTAAAAGAATGTTGGTACTCTTCAATCGTCTTTTTTCAATATGGAGTGTACATCATTTCAAATCGGGCGATCCATTGGAGATGCTCATAACTCCATCGTTTGATGTCGGATTGGGTCAATTTTTGGAGATCTAAAAGGTCCTTTGGTGCTCTTTCATTCCTGACTGGAATCGTCGTATTCTGAGACCATTTGGGCTTCCATAAGTGGGATCGCAGTCGTCGGTACTGAATTGTACTTTATCTCCTTGTTCATTACTGTCCCTCATAACTCACTCTTCAGAGGTCAAACTCAGGCTATTTTGAGCTCATTTAAATGCTAACTCGACAAGCTTCTTGATGAGACCAGAATTGCCTAATTCAGAGACCGTTCGATATCCTAAAAGCATGCTGGTACTCTTTGATCGTCTTTTTTTAATATGGAGTGTAAATTATTCCAAATTGCGTGATCCAACCGAGATGCTCATAACTCCATCATTTGAGGTCGGATTTGGTCGATGTTTAGTCATCTGAATGGTCCTGTAGTGCTCTTTCATTCTTGATAGTAATCCTCATATTCCGAGAACATTTGAGCATCGATAAGTGGGATCATAGTCGTCGGTCCGGAATTTTCCTTCATCTCCTTGTCCATTAGCAACCCTCACAACTCACTCTTCAGAAGTCAAATTCAGACTATTTTTAGCTCATTAAAATGATAACTTGACAAGCTTCCAGATAGAACCAGAATTACCTAATTCGGAGACCGTTAGATATACTAAAAGCATGTTGGTACTCTTCGATCGTCTTTTTCCAATATGGAGTGTAAATTATTTCAAATCGCGCGATCCAACGGAGATGCTCATAACTCCATCATTTGATGTCGGATTGGGTCAATTTTTAGTCATCTGAAAGGTCCTCTAGAGCTTTTTCATTCCTAACTAGAATCGTCATATTCCGAGACCATTTGGGCAATCGTAAGTGGGATTGCAGTCGTCGGTCCTGAATTTTTCCTACATCTCCTTGTCATTATTAACCCTCATAAATAACTCTTCACGGGTTGAATTCAGACCTTTCCGAGCTCATTGGAATGGTAACTTAACAAGCTTCTAGATGAGATCAGAATTGCCTAATTCAGAATCCATTCGATATCCTAAAAGCATGTTGGTACTCTTCGATCGTCGTTTTTCAATACGGAATGTAAATCGTTCCAAATCGTGCGATCCATTGGAGATGCTTATAACTCCATCGTTTGATGTTGGATTGGGTTGATTTTTAGTCATTTGAAAGGTTATTTTGTCCTCTTTCATCCCTGACTGGAATTGTCGTATTCCGAGACAATTTGGGCATCCAAAAGTGGGATTGCAGTTGTCGGTCCTAAATTTTTCCTTCATCACCATGTCCTATAGTTACCCTCATAACTCTCTCTTCAGAGGCCGAATTTAAACTATTTTGAGGTCATTGGAATGATAAGTTAATAAGCTTCCAGATGAGACCAGAATTGCCTAATTCGGAGATTGTTCGACATCCTAAAAGCATGTCGGTACTCTTCGAATGTCTTTTTTCAATATGGAGTGTAAATCTCTCAAATCGCGTGATCCAATGGAGATGCTCATAAATCGATCTTTGATGTCAGATTGGGTCAATTTTTAGTCATCCGAAAGGTCCTTTAGTGCTATTTCATTCTTGACGGGAATCGCCGTATTGCGAGGCCATTTGGGCATCCATAGTGGGATCACAGTAGTCGGTCTTGAATTTTTCTTTCATCTCTTTGTGCATTAGTAACCCTCATAACTCACTCTTCAGAGGTCGAATTCACACTATTTTGAGGTCATTGGAATGGTAACTTGACAAGCTTCCAGATGAGACCAGAATTGCCTAATTCGGAGACCGTTCGATATCTTAAAAGCATATTGGTACTCTTAGATCGTCAATTTTTTTTTAATATGGAGAGTAAATCCTTCCGAATCACATGATCCAACTAAGATGCTCATAACTCCATCGTTCGATGCTGGATTGGGTCGATTTTATGTCATCTGAAAGGTCCTTTAGGCCTCTTTCATTCCCGACTAGAATTGTCTTATTCCGAGACCATTTCGGCGACCATTAGTGGGATCGCAGTCGTTGGTCCTGAATTTTTCCTACATCTCCTTGTCCATTACTAACCCTCATATATCACTCTTTAGAGGTTGAATTCAAACTATTTTGAGTTCATGGTAACTTGAAAAGCTTCTAGATGAGACCAGAATTGCCTAATTCGGAAACCGTTCGTTATGGTAAAAGAATGTTGGTACTCTTCAATCGTCTTTTTTCAATATGGAGTGTACATCATTTCAAATCGGGCGATCCATTGGAGATGCTCATAACTCCATCGTTTGATGTCGGATTGGGTCAATTTTTGGAGATCTAAAAGGTCCTTTGGTGCTCTTTCATTCCTGACTGGAATCGTCGTATTCTGAGACCATTTGGGCTTCCATAAGTGGGATCGCAGTCGTCGGTACTGAATTGTACTTTCTCTCCTTGTTCATTACTGTCCCTCATAACTCACTCTTCAGAGGTCAAACTCAGGCTATTTTGAGCTCATTTAAATGCTAACTCGACAAGCTTCTTGATGAGACCAGAATTGCCTAATTCAGAGACCGTTCGATATCCTAAAAGCATGTTGGTACTCTTTGATCGTCTTTTTTTAATATGGAGTGTAAATTATTCCAAATTGCGTGATCCAACCGAGATGCTCATAACTCCATCATTTGAGGTCGGATTTGGTCGATGTTTAGTCATTTGAATGGTCCTGTAGTGCTCTTTCATTCTTGATAGTAATCCTCATATTCCGAGAACATTTGAGCATCGATAAGTGGGATCATAGTCGTCGGTCCGGAATTTTCCTTCATCTCCTTGTCCATTAGCAACCCTCACAACTCACTCTTCAGAAGTCAAATTCAGACTATTTTTAGCTCATTAAAATGATAACTTGACAAGCTTCCAGATAGAACCAGAATTACCTAATTCGGAGACCGTTAGATATACTAAAAGCATGTTGGTACTCTTCGATCGTCTTTTTCCAATATGGAGTGTAAATTATTTCAAATCGCGCGATCCAACGGAGATGCTCATAACTCCATCATTTGATGTCGGATTGGGTCAATTTTTAGTCATCTGAAAGGTCCTCTAGAGCTCTTTCATTCCTAACTAGAATTGTCATATTCCGAGACCATTTGGGCAATCGTAAGTGGGATTGCAGTCGTCGGTCCTGAATTTTTCCTACATCTCCTTGTCATTATTAACCCTCATAAATAACTCTTCACGGGTTGAATTCAGACCTTTCTGAGCTCATTGGAATGGTAACTTAACAAGCTTCTAGATGAGATCAGAATTGCCTAATTCAGAATCCATTCGATATCCTAAAAGCATGTTGGTACTCTTCGATCGTCGTTTTTCAATACGGAATGTAAATCGTTCCAAATCGTGCGATCCATTGGAGATGCTTATAACTCAATCGTTTGATGTTGGATTGGGTTGATTTTTAGTCATTTGAAAGGTTATTTTGTCCTCTTTCATCCCTGACTGGAATTGTCGTATTCCGAGACAATTTGGGCATCCAAAAGTGGGATTGCAGTTGTCGGTCCTAAATTTTTCCTTCATCACCATGTCCTATAGTTACCCTCATAACTCTCTCTTCAGAGGCCGAATTTAAACTATTTTGAGGTCATTGGAATGATAAGTTAATAAGCTTCCAGATGAGACCAGAATTGCCTAATTCGGAGATTGTTCGACATCCTAAAAGCATGTCGGTACTCTTCGAATGTCTTTTTTCAATATGGAGTGTAAATCTCTCAAATCGCGTGATCCAATGGAGATGCTCATAAATCGATCTTTGATGTCAGATTGGGTCAATTTTTAGTCATCCGAAAGGTCCTTTAGTGCTATTTCATTCTTGACGGGAATCGCCGTATTGCGAGGCCATTTGGGCATCCATAGTGGGATCACAGTAGTCGGTCTTGAATTTTTCTTTCATCTCTTTGTGCATTAGTAACCCTCATAACTCACTCTTCAGAGGTCGAATTCACACTATTTTGAGGTCATTGGAATGGTAACTTGACAAGCTTCCAGATGAGACCAGAATTGCCTAATTCGGAGACCGTTCGATATCTTAAAAGCATATTGGTACTCTTAGATCGTCAATTTTTTTTTAATATGGAGAGTAAATCCTTCCGAATCACATGATCCAACTAAGATGCTCATAACTCCATCGTTCGACGCTGGATTGGGTCGATTTTATGTCATCTGAAAGGTCCTTTAGGCCTCTTTCATTCCCGACTAGAATTGTCTTATTCCGAGACCATTTCGGCGACCATTAGGGGGATCGCAGTCGTTGGTCCTGAATTTTTCCTACATCTCCTTGTCCATTACTAACCCTCATATATCACTCTTTAGAGGTTGAATTCAAACTATTTTGAGTTCATGGTAACTTGAAAAGCTTCTAGATGAGACCAGAATTGCCTAATTCGGAAACCGTTCGTTATGGTAAAAGAATGTTGGTACTCTTCAATCGTCTTTTTTCAATATGGAGTGTACATCATTTCAAATCGGGCGATCCATTGGAGATGCTCATAACTCCATCGTTTGATGTCGGATTGGGTCAATTTTTGGAGATCTAAAAGGTCCTTTGGTGCTCTTTCATTCCTGACTGGAATCGTCGTATTCTGAGACCATTTGGGCTTCCATAAGTGGGATCGCAGTCGTCGGTACTGAATTGTACTTTATCTCCTTGTTCATTACTGTCCCTCATAACTCACTCTTCAGAGGTCAAACTCAGGCTATTTTGAGCTCATTTAAATGCTAACTCGACAAGCTTCTTGATGAGACCAGAATTGCCTAATTCAGAGACCGTTCGATATCCTAAAAGCATGCTGGTACTCTTTGATCGTCTTTTTTTAATATGGAGTGTAAATTATTCCAAATTGCGTGATCCAACCGAGATGCTCATAACTCCATCATTTGAGGTCGGATTTGGTCGATGTTTAGTCATCTGAATGGTCCTGTAGTGCTCTTTCATTCTTGATAGTAATCCTCATATTCCGAGAACATTTGAGCATCGATAAGTGGGATCATAGTCGTCGGTCCGGAATTTTCCTTCATCTCCTTGTCCATTAGCAACCCTCACAACTCACTCTTCAGAAGTCAAATTCAGACTATTTTTAGCTCATTAAAATGATAACTTGACAAGCTTCCAGATAGAACCAGAATTACCTAATTCGGAGACCGTTAGATATACTAAAAGCATGTTGGTACTCTTCGATCGTCTTTTTCCAATATGGAGTGTAAATTATTTCAAATCGCGCGATCCAACGGAGATGCTCATAACTCCATCATTTGATGTCGGATTGGATCAATTTTTAGTCATCTGAAAGGTCCTCTAGAGCTCTTTCATTCCTAACTAGAATCGTCATATTCCGAGACCATTTGGGCAATCGTAAGTGGGATTGCAGTCGTCGGTCCTGAATTTTTCCTACATCTCCTTGTCCATTATTAACCCTCATAAATAACTCTTCACAGGTTGAATTCAGACTATTCCGAGCTCATTGGAATGGTAACTTAACAAGCTTCTAGATGAGATCAGAATTTCCTAATTCAGAATCCATTCGATATCCAAAAAGCATGTTGGTACTCTTCGATCGTCGTTTTTCAATATGGAATGTAAATCGTTCCAAATCGTGCGATCCATTGGAGATGCTTATAACTCCATCGTTTGATGTCGGATTGGGTCGATTGTTAGTCATTTGAAAGGTTATTTTGTCCTCTTTCATCCCTGACTGGAATTGTCGTATTCCGAGATAATTTGGGCATCCAAAAGTGGGATTGCAGTTGTCGGTCCTAAATTTTTCCTTCATCACCATGTCCTATAGTTACCCTCATAACTCTCTCTTCAGAGGCCGAATTTAAACTATTTTGAGGTCATTGGAATGGTAACTTAATGAGCTTCCAGATGAGACCAGAATGGCCTAATTCGAAGATTGTTCGACATCCTTAAAGCATGTCGGTACTCTTCGATTGTCTTTTTTCAATATGGAGTGTAAATCTTTCAAATCGCGTTATCTAATGGAGATGCTCATAAATCTATCGTTTGACGTCAGATTGGGTCAATTTTTAGTCATCCGAAAGGTCCTTTAGTGCTGTTTCATTCTTGACAGGAATCGCCGTATTGCGAGGCCATTTGGGTTCCATAGTGGGAACACAGTAGTAGGTCTTGAATTTTTCTTTCATCTCCTTGTGCATTAGTAACCCTCATAACTCACTCTTCAGAGGTCGAATTCACACTATTTTGATGTCATTGGAATGGAAACTTGACAAGCTTCCATATGAGACCAAAATTTCCTGATTCGGAGACCGTTCGATATCTTAAAAGCATATTGATACTCTTAGATCGTCAGTTTTTTTTTAATATGGAGAGTAAATCCTTCCGAATCGCATGATCCAACTAAGATTCTCATAACTCCATCGTTCGATGATGGATTGGGTAGATTTTATGTCATCTGAAAGGTCCTTTAGTCCTATTTCATTCCCGACTGGAATTGTCATATTCCGAGACCATTTCGGCGACCATAAGTGGGATTGCAGTCGTTGGTCCTGAATTTTTCCTACATCACTCTTTAGAGGTTGAATTCAAACTATTTTGAGTTCATGGTAACTTGAAAAGCTTCTAGATGAGACCAGAATTGCCTAATTCGGAAACCGTTTGTTATGCTAAACGAATGTTGGTACTCTTCGATCATCTTTTTTCAATATGTAGTGTACATCATTTCAAATCGGGCGATCCATTGGAGATGCTCATAACTCCATAGTTTGATGTCGAATTGGGTCGATTTTTACAGATCTAAAAGGTCCTTTGGTGCTCTTTCATTCCTGACTGGAATCGTCGTATTCTGAGAACATTTGGGCTTCCATAAGTGGGATCGCAGTCGTCGGTATTGAATTGTACTTTATCTCCTTGTTCATTACTGTCCCTCATAACTCACTCTTCAGAGGTCAAATTCATGCTATTTTGAGCTCGTTGAAATGCTAACTTGACAAGCTTCTTGATGAGACCAGAATTGCCTAATTCAGAGACCGTTCGATATCCTAAAAGCATGTTGGTACTCTTTGATCGTCTTTTTTTAATATGGAGAGTAAATTATTCCAAATTGCGTGATCCAAGAGAGAAGCTCATAACTCCATCATTTGAGGTCAGATTTGGTTGATGTTTAGTCATCTAAAAGGTCCTTTAGTGCTCTTTCATTCTTGATAGGAATCGTCATATTCCGAGAACATTTGAGCATCGATAAGTGGGATCATAGTCGTCGGTCCTGAATTTTCCTTCATCTCCTTGTCCATTAGCAACCCTCACAACTCACTCTTCAGAAGTCAAATTCAGACTATTTTTAGCTCATTAAAATGGTAACGTGACAAGCTTCCAGATAGAACCAGAATTACCTAATTCGGAGACCGTTAGATATACTAAAAGCATGTTGGTACTCTTCGATCGTCTTTTTTCAATATGGAGTGTAAATTATTTCAAATCGCGCGATCCAACAGAGATGCTCATAACTCCATCATTTGATGTCGGATTGGGTCAATTTTTAGTCATCTGAAAGGTCCTCTAGAGCTCTTTCATTCCTAAATAGAATCATCGTATTCCGAGACCATTTGGGCAATCGTAAGTGGAATTGCAGTCGTCGGTCCTGAATTTTTCCTACATGTCCTTGTCCATTATTAACCCTCATAAATAACTCTTCACGGGTTGAATTCAGACTATTCCGAGCTCATTGGAATGGTAACTTAACAAGCTTCTAGTTGAGATCAGAATTGCCTAATTCAGAATCCATTCGATATCCTAAAAGCATGTTGGTACTCTTCGATCGTCGTTTTTCAATATGGAATGTAAATCGTTCCAAATCGTACGATCCATTGGAGATGCTTATAACTCCATCGTTTGATGTCGGATTGGGTCGATTTTTTGTCATTTGAAAGGTTATTTTGTCCTCTTTCATCCTTGACTGGAATTGTCGTATTCTGAGATAATTTGGGCATCCAAAAGTGGGATTGCAATTGTCGGTCCTAAATTTTTCCTTCCTCACCATGTCCTATAGTTACCCTCATAACTCTCTCTTCAGAGGCCAAATTTAAACTATTTTGAGGTCATTGGAATGGTAACTTAATGAGCTTCCAGATGAGACCAGAATGGCCTAATTCGAAGATTGTTCGACATCCTTAAAGCATGTCGGTACTCTTCGATTGTCTTTTTTCAATATGGAGTGTAAATCTTTCAAATCGCGTTATCTAATGGAGATGCTCATAAATCTATCGTTTGACGTCAGATTGGGTCAATTTTTAGTCATCCGAAAGGTCCTTTAGTGCTGTTTCATTCTTGACAGGAATCGCCGTATTGCGAGGCCATTTGGGTTCCATAGTGGGAACACAGTAGTAGGCCTTGAATTTTTCTTTCATCTCCTTGTGCATTAGTAACCCTCATAACTCACTCTTCAGAGGTCGAATTCACACTATTTTGATGTCATTGGAATGGAAACTTGACAAGCTTCCATATGAGACCAAAATTTCCTGATTCGGAGACCGTTCGATATCTTAAAAGCATATTGATACTCTTAGATCGTCAGTTTTTTTTTAATATGGAGAGTAAATCCTTCCGAATCGCATGATCCAACTAAGATTCTCATAACTCCATCGTTCGATGATGGATTGGGTAGATTTTATGTCATCTGAAAGGTCCTTTAGACCTATTTCATTCCCGACTGGAATTGTCATATTCCGAGACCATTTCGGCGACCATAAGTGGGATTGCAGTCGTTGGTCCTGAATTTTTCCTACATCACTCTTTAGAGGTTGAATTCAAACTATTTTGAGTTCATGGTAACTTGAAAAGCTTCTAGATGAGACCAGAATTGCCTAATTCGGAAACCGTTTGTTATGCTAAACGAATGTTGGTACTCTTCGATCATCTTTTTTCAATATGTAGTGTACATCATTTCAAATCGGGCGATCCATTGGAGATGCTCATAACTCCATAGTTTGATGTCGAATTGGGTCGATTTTTACAGATCTAAAAGGTCCTTTGGTGCTCTTTCATTCCTGACTGGAATCGTCGTATTCTGAGAACATTTGGGCTTCCATAAGTGGGATCGCAGTCGTCGGTATTGAATTGTACTTTATCTCCTTGTTCATTACTGTCCCTCATAACTCACTCTTCAGAGGTCAAATTCATGCTATTTTGAGCTCGTTGAAATGCTAACTTGACAAGCTTCTTGATGAGACCAGAATTGCCTAATTCAGAGACCGTTCGATATCCTAAAAGCATGTTGGTACTCTTTGATCGTCTTTTTTTAATATGGAGAGTAAATTATTCCAAATTGCGTGATCCAAGAGAGAAGCTCATAACTCCATCATTTGAGGTCAGATTTGGTTGATGTTTAGTCATCTAAAAGGTCCTTTAGTGCTCTTTCATTCTTGATAGGAATCGTCATATTCCGAGAACATTTGAGCATCGATAAGTGGGATCATAGTCGTCGGTCCTGAATTTTCCTTCATCTCCTTGTCCATTAGCAACCCTCACAACTCACTCTTCAGAAGTCAAATTCAGACTATTTTTAGCTCATTAAAATGGTAACGTGACAAGCTTCCAGATAGAACCAGAATTACCTAATTCGGAGACCGTTAGATATACTAAAAGCATGTTGGTACTCTTCGATCGTCTTTTTTCAATATGGAGTGTAAATTATTTCAAATCGCGCGATCCAACAGAGATGCTCATAACTCCATCATTTGATGTCGGATTGGGTCAATTTTTAGTCATCTGAAAGGTCCTCTAGAGCTCTTTCATTCCTAAATAGAATCATCGTATTCCGAGACCATTTGGGCAATCGTAAGTGGAATTGCAGTCGTCGGTCCTGAATTTTTCCTACATGTCCTTGTCCATTATTAACCCTCATAAATAACTCTTCACGGGTTGAATTCAGACTATTCCGAGCTCATTGGAATGGTAACTTAACAAGCTTCTAGTTGAGATCAGAATTGCCTAATTCAGAATCCATTCGATATCCTAAAAGCATGTTGGTACTCTTCGATCGTCATTTTTCAATATGGAATGTAAATCGTTCCAAATCGTACGATCCATTGGAGATGCTTATAACTCCATCGTTTGATGTCGGATTGGGTCGATTTTTTGTCATTTGAAAGGTTATTTTGTCCTCTTTCATCCTTGACTGGAATTGTCGTATTCTGAGATAATTTGGGCATCCAAAAGTGGGATTGCAATTGTCGGTCCTAAATTTTTCCTTCCTCACCATGTCCTATAGTTACCCTCATAACTCTCTCTTCAGAGGCCAAATTTAAACTATTTTGAGGTCATTGGAATGGTAACTTAATGAGCTTCCAGATGGGACCAGAATGGCCTAATTCGAAGATTGTTCGACATCCTTAAAGCATGTCGGTACTCTTCGATTGTCTTTTTTCAATATGGAGTGTAAATCTTTCAAATCGCGTTATCTAATGGAGATGCTCATAAATCTATCGTTTGACGTCAGATTGGGTCAATTTTTAGTCATCCGAAAGGTCCTTTAGTGCTGTTTCATTCTTGACAGGAATCGCCGTATTGCGAGGCCATTTGGGTTCCATAGTGGGAACACAGTAGTAGGCCTTGAATTTTTCTTTCATCTCCTTGTGCATTAGTAACCCTCATAACTCACTCTTCAGAGGTCGAATTCACACTATTTTGAGGTCATTGGAATGGAAACTTGACAAGCTTCCATATGAGACCAGAATTTCCTGATTCGGAGACCGTTCGATATCTTAAAAGCATATTGATACTCTTAGATCGTCAGTTTTTTTTAATATGGAGAGTAAATCCTTCCGAATCGCATGATCCAACTAAGATGCTCATAACTCCATCGTTCGATGATGGATTGGGTAGATTTTATGTCATCTGAAAGGTCCTTTAGACCTCTTTCATTCTCGACTGGAATTGTCATATTCCGAGACCATTTCGGCGACCATAAGTGGGATTGCAGTCGTTGGTCCTGAATTTTTCCTACATCACTCTTTAGAGGTTGAATTCAAACTATTTTGAGTTCATGGTAACTTGAAAAGCTTCTAGATGAGACCAGAATTTCCTAATTCGGAAACCGTTCGTTATGCTAAACGAATGTTGGTACTCTTCGATCGTCTTTTTTCAATATGTAGTGTACATCATTTCAAATCGGGCGATCCATTGGAGATGCTCATAACTCCATCGTTTGATGTCGGATTGGGTCGATTTTTAGTCATTTGAAAGGTTATTTTGTCCTCTTTCATCCCTGACTAGAATTGTCGTATTCCGAGACAATTTGGGCATCCAAAAGTGGGATTGCAGTTGTCGGTCCTAAATTTTTCCTTCATCACCATGTCCTATAGTTACCCTCATAACTCTCTCTTCAGAGGCCGAATTTAAACTATTTTGAGGTCATTGGAATGATAAGTTAATAAGCTTCCAGATGAGACCAGAATTGCCTAATTCAGAGATTGTTCGACATCCTAAAAGCATGTCGGTCGTCGTCGATTGTCTTTTTTCAATATGGAGTGTAAATCTTTCAAATCACGTGAGCCAATGGAGATGCTCATAAATCTATCGTTTGATGTCAGATTGGGTCAATTTTTAGTCATCCGAAAGGTCCTTTAGTGCTATTTCATTCTTGACGGAAATCACCGTATTGCGAGGCCATTTGGGCATCCATAGTGGGATCACAGTAGTCGGTCTTGAATTTTTCTTTCATCTCCTTGTGCATTAGTAACCCTCATAACTCACTCTTCAGAGGTCGAATTCACACTATTTTGAGGTCATTGGAATGGTAACTTGACAAGCTTCCGGATGAGACCAGAATTGCCTAATTCGGAGACCGTTCGATATCTTAAAAGCATATTGGTACTCTTAGATCGTCAGTTTTTTTTTAATATGGAGAGTAAATCCTTCTGAATCACTTGATCTAACTAAGATGCTCATAACTCCATCGTTCGATGCTGGATTAGGTCGATTTTAAGTCATCTGAAAGGTCCTTTAGGCCTCTTTCATTCCCGACTGGAATTGTCTTATTCCGAGACCATTTCGGCGACCATAAGTGGGATCGCAGTCGTTGGTCCTGAATTTTTCTTACATCTCCTTGTCCAATAGTAACCCTCATATATCACTCTTTAGAGGTTGAATTCAAACTATTTTGAGTTCATGGTAACTTGAAAAGCTTCTAGATGAGACCAAAATTACCTAATTCGGAAACCGTTCGTTATGGTAAAAGAATGTTGGTACTCTTCGATCGTCTTTTTTCAATATGGAGTGTACATCATTTCAAATCGGGCGATCCATTGGAGATGCTCATAACTCCATCGTTTGATGTCGGATTGGGTCAATTTTTAGAGATCTAAAAGGTCCTTTGGTGCTCTTTCATTCCTGACTGGAATCATTGTATTCTAAGACCATTTGGGCTTCCATACGTGGGATCGCAGTCGTCGGTACTGAATTGTACTTTATCTCCTTGTTCATTACTGTCCCTCATAACTCACTCTTCAGAGGTCAAATTCAAGCTATTTTGAGGTCGTTGAAATGCTAACTTGACAAGCTTCTTGATGAGACCAGAATTGCCTAATTCAGAGACCGTTCGATATCCTAAAAGCATGTTGGTACTCTTTGATCGTCTTTTTTAAATATGGAGAGTAAATTATTCCAAAATTGCGTGATCCAAGAGAGATGCTCATAACTCCATCATTTGAGGTCCGATTTGGTTGATGTTTAGTCATCTGAAAGGTCCTTTAGTGCTCTTTCATTCTTGATAGGAATCGTCATATTCCGAGAACATTTGAGCATCGGTAAGTGGGATCATTTTCGTCGGTCCGAAATTTTCCTTCATCTCCTTGTCCATAAGAAACCCTCACAACTCACTCTTCAGAAGTAAAATTCAGACTATTTTTAGCTCATTAAAATGGTAACTTGACAAGCTTCCAGATAGAACCAGAATTACCTAATTCAGAGACCGTTAGATATACTAAAAGCATGTTGGTACTCTTCGATCGTCTTTTTTCAATATGGAGTGTAAATTATTTCAAATCGCGCGATCCAACAGAGATGCTCATAACTCCATCATTTGATGTCGGATTGGGTCAATTTTTAGTCATCTGAAAGGTCCTCTAGAGCTCTTTCATTCCTAAATAGAATCATCGTATTCCGAGACCATTTGGGCAATCGTAAGTGGAATTGCAGTCGTCGGTCCTGAATTTTTCCTACATGTCCTTGTCCATTATTAACCCTCATAAATAACTCTTCACGGGTTGAATTCAGACTATTCCGAGCTCATTGGAATGGTAACTTAACAAGCTTCTAGTTGAGATCAGAATTGCCTAATTCAGAATCCATTCGATATCCTAAAAGCATGTTGGTACTCTTCGATCGTCGTTTTTCAATATGGAATGTAAATCGTTCCAAATCGTACGATCCATTGGAGATGCTTATAACTCCATCGTTTGATGTCGGATTGGGTCGATTTTTTGTCATTTGAAAGGTTATTTTGTCCTCTTTCATCCTTGACTGGAATTGTCGTATTCTGAGATAATTTGGGCATCCAAAAGTGGGATTGCAATTGTCGGTCCTAAATTTTTCCTTCCTCACCATGTCCTATAGTTACCCTCATAACTCTCTCTTCAGAGGCCAAATTTAAACTATTTTGAGGTCATTGGAATGGTAACTTAATGAGCTTCCAGATGAGACCAGAATGGCCTAATTCGAAGATTGTTCGACATCCTTAAAGCATGTCGGTACTCTTCGATTGTCTTTTTTCAATATGGAGTGTAAATCTTTCAAATCGCGTTATCTAATGGAGATGCTCATAAATCTATCGTTTGACGTCAGATTGGGTCAATTTTTAGTCATCCGAAAGGTCCTTTAGTGCTGTTTCATTCTTGACAGGAATCGCCGTATTGCGAGGCCATTTGGGTTCCATAGTGGGAACACAGTAGTAGGCCTTGAATTTTTCTTTCATCTCCTTGTGCATTAGTAACCCTCATAACTCACTCTTCAGAGGTCGAATTCACACTATTTTGATGTCATTGGAATGGAAACTTGACAAGCTTCCATATGAGACCAAAATTTCCTGATTCGGAGACCGTTCGATATCTTAAAAGCATATTGATACTCTTAGATCGTCAGTTTTTTTTTAATATGGAGAGTAAATCCTTCCGAATCGCATGATCCAACTAAGATTCTCATAACTCCATCGTTCGATGATGGATTGGGTAGATTTTATGTCATCTGAAAGGTCCTTTAGACCTATTTCATTCCCGACTGGAATTGTCATATTCCGAGACCATTTCGGCGACCATAAGTGGGATTGCAGTCGTTGGTCCTGAATTTTTCCTACATCACTCTTTAGAGGTTGAATTCAAACTATTTTGAGTTCATGGTAACTTGAAAAGCTTCTAGATGAGACCAGAATTGCCTAATTCGGAAACCGTTTGTTATGCTAAACGAATGTTGGTACTCTTCGATCATCTTTTTTCAATATGTAGTGTACATCATTTCAAATCGGGCGATCCATTGGAGATGCTCATAACTCCATAGTTTGATGTCGAATTGGGTCGATTTTTACAGATCTAAAAGGTCCTTTGGTGCTCTTTCATTCCTGACTGGAATCGTCGTATTCTGAGAACATTTGGGCTTCCATAAGTGGGATCGCAGTCGTCGGTAGTGAATTGTACTTTATCTCCTTGTTCATTACTGTCCCTCATAACTCACTCTTCAGAGGTCAAATTCATGCTATTTTGAGCTCGTTGAAATGCTAACTTGACAAGCTTCTTGATGAGACCAGAATTGCCTAATTCAGAGACCGTTCGATATCCTAAAAGCATGTTGGTACTCTTTGATCGTCTTTTTTTAATATGGAGAGTAAATTATTCCAAATTGCGTGATCCAAGAGAGAAGCTCATAACTCCATCATTTGAGGTCAGATTTGGTTGATGTTTAGTCATCTGAAAGGTCCTTTAGTGCTCTTTCATTCTTGATAGGAATCGTCATATTCCGAGAACATTTGAGCATCGATAAGTGGGATCATAGTCGTCGGTCCTGAATTTTCCTTCATCTCCTTGTCCATTAGCAACCCTCACAACTCACTCTTCAGAAGTCAAATTCAGACTATTTTTAGCTCATTAAAATGGTAACGTGACAAGCTTCCAGATAGAACCAGAATTACCTAATTCGGAGACCGTTAGATATACTAAAAGCATGTTGGTACTCTTCGATCGTCTTTTTTCAATATGGAGTGTAAATTATTTCAAATCGCGCGATCCAACAGAGATGCTCATAACTCCATCATTTGATGTCGGATTGGGTCAATTTTTAGTCATCTGAAAGGTCCTCTAGAGCTCTTTCATTCCTAAATAGAATCATCGTATTCCGAGACCATTTGGGCAATCGTAAGTGGAATTGCAGTCGTCGGTCCTAAATTTTTCCTACATGTCCTTGTCCATTATTAACCCTCATAAATAACTCTTCACGGGTTGAATTCAGACTATTCCGAGCTCATTGGAATGGTAACTTAACAAGCTTCTAGTTGAGATCAGAATTGCCTAATTCAGAATCCATTCGATATCCTAAAAGCATGTTGGTACTCTTCGATCGTCGTTTTTCAATATGGAATGTAAATCGTTCCAAATCGTACGATCCATTGGAGATGCTTATAACTCCATCGTTTGATGTCGGATTGGGTCGATTTTTTGTCATTTGAAAGGTTATTTTGTCCTCTTTCATCCTTGACTGGAATTGTCGTATTCTGAGATAATTTGGGCATCCAAAAGTGGGATTGCAATTGTCGGTCCTAAATTTTTCCTTCCTCACCATGTCCTATAGTTACCCTCATAACTCTCTCTTCAGAGGCCAAATTTAAACTATTTTGAGGTCATTGGAATGGTAACTTAATGAGCTTCCAGATGAGACCAGAATGGCCTAATTCGAAGATTGTTCGACATCCTTAAAGCATGTCGGTACTCTTCGATTGTCTTTTTTCAATATGGAGTGTAAATCTTTCAAATCGCGTTATCTAATGGAGATGCTCCTAAATCTATCGTTTGACGTCAGATTGGGTCAATTTTTAGTCATCCGAAAGGTCCTTTAGTGCTGTTTCATTCTTGACAGGAATCGCCGTATTGCGAGGCCATTTGGGTTCCATAGTGGGAACACAGTAGTAGGCCTTGAATTTTTCTTTCATCTCCTTGTGCATTAGTAACCCTCATAACTCACTCTTCAGAGGTCGAATTCACACTATTTTGAGGTCATTGGAATGGAAACTTGACAAGCTTCCATATGAGACCAGAATTTCCTGATTCGGAGACCGTTCGATATCTTAAAAGCATATTGATACTCTTAGATCGTCAGTTTTTTTTAATATGGAGAGTAAATCCTTCCGAATCGCATGATCCAACTAAGATGCTCATAACTCCATCGTTCGATGATGGATTGGGTAGATTTTATGTCATCTGAAAGGTCCTTTAGACCTCTTTCATTCCCGACTGGAATTGTCATATTCCGAGACCATTTCGGCGACCATAAGTGGGATTGCAGTCGTTGGTCCTGAATTTTTCCTACATCACTCTTTAGAGGTTGAATTCAAACTATTTTGAGTTCATGGTAACTTGAAAAGCTTCTAAATGAGACCAGAATTTCCTAATTCGGAAACCGTTCGTTATGCTAAACGAATGTTGGTACTCTTCGATCGTCTTTTTTCAATATGTAGTGTACATCATTTCAAATCGGGCGATCCATTGGAGATGCTCATAACTCCATCGTTTGATGTTGGATTGGGTCGATTTTTAGTCATTTGAAAGGTTATTTTGTCCTCTTTCATCCCTGACAAGAATTGTCGTATTCCGAGACAATTTGGGCATCCAAAAGTGGGATTGCAGTTGTCGGTCCTAAATTTTTCCTTCATCATCATGTCCTATAGTTACCCTCATAACTCTCTCTTCAGAGGCCGAATTTAAACTATTTTGAGGTCATTGGAATGATAAGTTAATAAGCTTCCAGATGAGACCAGAATTGCCTAATTCAGAGATTGTTCGACATCCTAAAAGCATGTCGGTCGTCGTCGATTGTCTTTTTTCAATATGGAGTGTAAATCTTTCAAATCACGTGAGCCAATGGAGATGCTCATAAATCTATCGTTTGATGTCAGATTGGGTCAATTTTTAGTCATCCGAAAGGTCCTTTAGTGCTATTTCATTCTTGACGAAAATCACCGTATTGCGAGGCCATTTGGGCATCCATAGTGGGATCACAGTAGTCGGTCTTGAATTTTTCTTTCATCTCCTTGTGCATTAGTAACCCTCATAACTCACTCTTCAGAGGTCGAATTCACACTATTTTGAGGTCATTGGAATGGTAACTTGACAAGCTTCCGGATGAGACCAGAATTGCCTAATTCGGAGACCGTTCGATATCTTAAAAGCATATTGGTACTCTTAGATCGTCAGTTTTTTTTTAATATGGAGAGTAAATCCTTCTGAATCACTTGATCTAACTAAGATGCTCATAACTCCATCGTTCGATGCTGGATTGGGTCGATTTTATGTCATCTGAAAGGTCCTTTAGGCCTCTTTCATTCCCGACTGGAATTGTCTTATTCCGAGACCATTTCGGCGACCATAAGTGGGATCGCAGTCGTTGGTCCTGAATTTTTCCTACATCTCCTTGTCCATTAGTAACCCTCATATATCACTCTTTAGAGGTTGAATTCAAACTATTTTGAGTTCATGGTAACTTGAAAAGCTTCTAGATGAGACCAAAATTACCTAATTCGGAAACCGTTCGTTATGGTAAAAGAATGTTGGTACTCTTCGATCGTCTTTTTTCAATATGGAGTGTACATCATTTCAAATCGGGCGATCCATTGGAGATGCTCATAACTCCATCGTTTGATGTCGGATTGGGTCAATTTTTAGAGATCTAAAAGGTCCTTTGGTGCTCTTTCATTCCTGACTGGAATCATTGTATTCTAAGACCATTTGGGCTTCCATACGTGGGATCGCAGTCGTCGGTACTGAATTGTACTTTATCTCCTTGTTCATTACTGTCCCTCATAACTCACTCTTCAGAGGTCAAATTCAAGCTATTTTGAGGTCGTTGAAATGCTAACTTGACAAGCTTCTTGATGAGACCAGAATTGCCTAATTCAGAGACCGTTCGATATCCTAAAAGCATGTTGGTACTCTTTGATCGTCTTTTTTAAATATGGAGAGTAAATTATTCCAAAATTGCGTGATCCAAGAGAGATGCTCATAACTCCATCATTTGAGGTCCGATTTGGTTGATGTTTAGTCATCTGAAAGGTCCTTTAGTGCTCTTTCATTCTTGATAGGAATCGTCATATTCCGAGAACATTTGAGCATCGGTAAGTGGGATCATTTTCGTCGGTCCGAAATTTTCCTTCATCTCCTTGTCCATAAGAAACCCTCACAACTCACTTTTCAGAAGTAAAATTCGGACTATTTTTAGCTCATTAAAATGGTAACTTGACAAGCTTCCAGATAGAACCAGAATTACCTAATTCAGAGACCGTTAGATATACTAAAAGCATGTTGGTACTCTTCGATCGTCTTTTTTCAATATGGAGTGTAAATTATTTCAAATCGCGCGATCCAACAGAGATGCTCATAACTCCATCATTTGATGTCGGATTGGGTCAATTTTTAGTCATCTGAAAGGTCCTCTAGAGCTCTTTCATTCCTAACTAGAATCGTCGTATTCCTGGACCATTTGGGCAATCGTAAGTGGGATTGCAGTCGTCGGTCCTAAATTTTTCCTACAACTCCTTGTCCATTATTAACGCTCATAAATAACTCTTCACGGGTTGAATTCAGACTTTTCCGAGCTCTTTGGAATGGTAACTTAACAAGCTTCTAGATAAGATCAGAATTGCCTAATTCAGAATCATTCGATATCCTAAAAGCATGTTGGTAATCTTCGATCGTCGTTTTTCAATACGGAATGTAAATCGTTCCAAATCGTGCGATCCATTGGAGATGCTTATAACTCAATCGTTTGATGTCGGATTGGGTCGATTTTTTGTCATTTGAAAGGTTATTTTGTCCTCTTTCATCCCTGACTGGAATTGTCATATTTCGAGACAATTTGGGCATTCAAAAGTGGGATTGCAATTGTCGGTCGTAAATTTTTCCTTCATCACCATCTCCTATAGTTACCCTCATAACTCTCTCTTCAGAGGCCGAATTTAAACTATTTTGAGGTCATTGGAATGATAAGTTAATAAGCTTCCAGATGAGACCAGAATTGCCTAATTCGGAGATTGTTCGACATCCTAAAAGCATGTCGGTACTCTTCGATTGTCTTTTTTCAATATGGAGTGTAAATCTTTCAAATCGCGTGATCCATTGGAGATGCTCATAAATCTATCGTTTGATGTCAGATTGGGTCAATTTTTAGTCATCCGAAAGGTCCTTTAGTGCTATTTCATTCTTGACGGGAATCGCCGTATTGCGAGGCCATTTGGGCATCCATAGTGGGATCACAGTAGTCGGTCTTGAATTTTTCTTTCATCTCCTTGTGCATTAGTAACCCTCATAACTTACTCTTCAGAGGTCGAATTCACACTATTTTGAGGTCATTGGAATGGTAACTTGACAAGCTTCCAGATGAGACCAGAATTGCCTAATTCGGAGACCGTTCGATATCTTAAAAGCATATTGGTACTCTTAGATCGTCAGTTTTTTTTAATATGGAGTGTAAATCCTTCCGAATCGCATGATCCAACTAAGATGCTCATAACTCCATCCTTCGATGCTAGATTGGGTTGATTTTATGTCATCTGAAAGGTCCTTTAGGCCTCTTTCATTTTCGACTGGAATTGTCTTATTCCGAGACCATTTCGGCGACCATAAGTGGGATCGCAGTCGTTGGTCCTGAATTTTTCCTACATCTCCTTGTCCATTAGTAACCCTCATATATCACTCTTTAGAGGTTGAATTCAAACTATTTTGAGTTCGTGATAACTTGAAAAGCTTCTAGATGAGACCAAAATTGCGTAATTCGGAAACCGTTCGTTATGCTAAAAGAATGTTGGTACTCTTCGATCGTCTTTTTTCAATATGGAGTGTACATCATTTCAAATCGGGCGATCCATTGGAGATGCTCATAACTCCATCGTTTGATGTCGGATTGGGTCAATTTTTAGAGATCTAAAAGGTCCTTTGGTGCTCTTTCATTCCTGACTGGAATCGTCGTATTCTGAGACCATTTGGTCTTCCATAAGTGGGATCGCAGTCGTCGGTACTGAATTGTACTTTATCTCCTTGTTCATTACTGTCCCTCATAACTCACTCTTCAGAGGTCAAATTCAAGCTATTTTGAGGTCGTTGAAATGCTAACTTGACAAGCTTCTTGATGAGACCAGAATTGCCTAATTCAGAGACCGTTCGATATCCTAAAAGCATGTTGGTACTCTTTGATCGTCTTTTTTTAATATGGAGAGTAAATTATTCCAAATTGCGTGATCCAAGAGAGATGCTCATAACTCCATCATTTGAGGTCGGATTTGGTCGATGTTTAATCATCTGAAAGGTCCTTTAGTGCTCTTTCATTCTTGATAGGAATCGTCATATTCCGAGAACATTTGAGCATCGATAAGTGGGATCATAGTCGTCGGTGCTGAATTTTCCTTCATCTCCTTGTCCATTAGAAACCCTCACAACTCACTCTTCAGAAGTCAAATTCAGACTATTTTTAGCTCATTAAAATGGTAACTTGACAAGCTTCCAGATAGAACCAGAATTACCTAATTCGGAGACCGTTAGATATACTAAAAGCATGTTGGTACTCTTCGATCGTCTTTTTTCAATATGGAGTGTAAATTATTTCAAATCACGCGATCCAACGGAGATGCTCATAACTCCATCATTTGATGTCGGATTGGGTCAATTTTTAGTCATCTGAAAGATCCTCTAGAGCTCTTTCATTCCTAACTAGAATCGTCGTATTCCGAGACCATTTGGGCAATCGTAAGTGGGATTGCAGTCGTCGGTCCTGAATTTTTCCTGCAACTCCTTGTCCATTATTAACGCTCATAAATAACTCTTCACGGGTTGAATTCAGACCTTTCCGAGCTCATTGGAATGGTAACTTAACACGTTTCTAGATGAGATCAGAATTGCCTAATTCAGAATCCATTCGATATCCTAAAAGCATGTTGGTACTCTTCGATCGTCGTTTTTCAATACGGAATGTAAATCGTTCCAAATCGTGCGATCCATTAGAGATGCTTATAACTTCATCGTTTGATGTCGGATTGGGCCGATTTTTAGTCAATTGAAAGGTTATTTTATCCTCTTTCATCCCTGACTGGAATTGTCGTATTCCGAGACAATTTCGGCATCCAAAAGTGGGATTGCAGTTGTCGGTCGTAAATTTTTCCTTCATCACCATGTCCTATAGTTACCCTCATAACTCTCTCTTCAGAGGCCGAATTTAAACTATTTTGAGGTCATTGGAATGATAAGTTAATAAGCTTCCAGATGAGACCAGAATTGCCTAATTCGGAGATTGTTCGACATCCTAAAAGCATGTCGGTACTCTTCGACTGTCTTTTTTCAATATGGAGTGTAAATCTTTCAAATCGCGTGATCCAATGGAGATGCTCATAAATCTATCGTTTGATGTCAGATTGGGTCACTTTTTAGTCATCTGAAAGGTCCTTTAGTGCTATTTCATTCTTGACAGGAATTGCCGCATTGCGAGGCCATTTGGGCATCCATAGTGGGATCACAGTAGTCGGTCTTGAATTTTTCTTTCATCTCCTTGTGCATTAGTAACCCTCATAACTCACTCTTCAGAGGTCGAATTCACGCTATTTTGGGGTCATTGGAATGGTAACTTGACAAGCTTCCAGATGAGACCAGAATTGCCTAATTCGGAGACCGTTCGATATCTTAAAAGCATATTGGTACTCTTAGATCGTCAGTTTTTTTTTAATATGGAGAGTAAATCCTTCCGAATCGCATGATCCAACTAAGATGCTCATAACTCCATCGTTCGATGCTGGATTAGGTCGATCTTATGTCATCTGAAAGGTCCTTTAGACCTGTTTCATTCCCGACTGGAATTGTCATATTCCGAGACCATTTCGGCGGCCATTAGTGGGATCGCAGTCGTTGGTCCTGAATTTTTCCTACATCTCCTTGTCCATTAGTAACCCTCATATATCACTCTTTAGAGGATGAATTCAAACTATTTTGAGTTATGGTAACTTGAAAAGCTTCTACATGAGATCAGAATTGCCTAATTCGGAAACCGTTCGTTATGCTAAAAGTATGTTGGTACTCTTCGATCGTCTTTTTTCAATATGGAGTGTACATCATTTCAAGTCGGGCGATCCATTGGAGATGCTCATAACTCCATCGTTTGATGTCGGATTGGGTCGATTTTTTGAGATCTAAAAGGTCCTTTGGTGCTCTTTCATTCATGACTGGAATCATCGTATTCTGAGACCATTTGGGCTTCCATAGTGGGATCGCAGTCGTCGGTACTGAATTGTACTTTATCTCCTTGTTCTTTACTGTCCCTCACAACTCACTCTTCAGAGGTCAAATTCAGGCTATTTTGAGCTCATTTAAATGTTAACTCGACAAGCTTCTTGATGAGACCAGAATTGCCTAATTCAGTAACCGTTCGATATCCTAAAAGCATGTTGGTACTCTTTGATCGTCTTTTTTTAATATGGAGAGTAAATTATTCCAAATTGCGTGATCCAACAGAGATGCTCATAACTCCTTCATTTGAGGTCGGATTTGGTCGATGTTTAATCATCTGAAAGGTCCTTTAGTGCTCTTTCATTCTTTATAGGAATCGTCATATTCGGAGAACATTTGAGCATCGATAAGTGGGATCATAGTCATCGGTCCTGTATTTTCCTTCGTCTCCTTGTCCATTAGCAACCCTCACAACTCACTCTTCAGAAGTCAAATTCAGACTATTTTTAGCTCATTAAAATGGTAGCTTGACAAGCTTCCAGATAGGACCAGAATTACCTAATTCGGAGACCGTTAGATATACTAAAAGCATGTTGGTACTCTTTGATCGTCTTTTTTCAATATGGAGTGTAAATTATTTCAAATCGCGCGATCCAACGGAGATGATCGTAACTCCATCATTTGATGTCGGATTGGGTCAACTTTTAGTCATCTGAAAGGTCCTCTAGAGCTCTTTCATTCCTAACTAGAATCGTGTATTCCTAGACCATTTGGGCAATCGTAAGTGGGATTGCTGTCGTCGGTCCTGAATTTTTCCTACATCTCCTTGTCCATTATTGACCCTCATAAATAACTCTTCACGGGTTCAATTCAGACTATTCCGAGCTCATTGGAATGGTAAGTCAACAAGTTTCTAGATGAGATCAGAATTGCCTAATTCAGAATCCATTCGATATCCTAAAAGCATGTTGGTACTCTTCGATCATCGTTTTTCAATACGGAATGTAAATCTCTCCAAATCGTGCGATCCATTGGAGATGCTTATAACTCCATCGTTTGATGTCGGATTGGGTCGATTTTTAGTCATTTGAAAGGTTATTTTGTCCTCTTTCATCCCTGACTGGAATTGTCATATTCCGAGACAATTTCGGCATCCAAAAGTGGGATTGCAGTTGTCGGTCGTAAATTTTTCCTTCATCACCATGTCCTATAGTTACCCTCATAACTCTCTCTTCAGAGGCCGAATTTAAACTATTTTGAGGTCATTGGAATGGTAACTTAATAAGCTTGTAGATGGGACCCGAATGGCCTAATTCGGAGATTGTTCGATATCGTAAAAGCTTGTCGGTACTCTTCGATTGTCTTTTTTCAATATGGAGTGTAAATCTTTCAAATCACGTGATCCAATGGAGATGCTCATAAATCTATCATTTGATGTCAGATTGGGTCAATTTTTAGTCATCCGAAAGGTCCTTTAGTGCTGTTTCATTCTTGACAGGAATTGCCGTATTGGGAGGACATTTGGGCATCCATAGTGGGATCACATTAGTCGGTCTTGAATTTCTTTTTCATCTCCTTGTGCATTAGTAACCCTCATAACTCACTCTTCAGAGGTCGAATTACACTATTTTGAGGTCATTGGAATGGTAACTTGACATGCTTCCAGATGAGACCAGAATTGCCTAATTCGGAGACCGTTCGATATCTTAAAAGCATATTGGTACTCTTAGATCGTCAGTTTTTTTTTTAATATGGACAGTAAATCCTTCAGAATCGCATGATCCAACTAAGATGATCATAACTCCATCGTTCGATGCTGGATTGGGTCGATTTTATGTCATCTGAAAGGTCCTTTAGACCTCTTTCATTCCCAACTGGAATTGTCATATTCCGAGACCATTTCGGCGACCATAAGTGGGATCGCAGTCGTTGGTCCTGAATTTTTCCTACATCTCCTTGTGCATTAGTAACACTCATATATCACTCTTTAGAGGTTGAATTCAAACTATTTTGAGTTCAGGGTAACTTGAAAAGCTTCTAGATGCGACCAGAATTGCCTAATTCGGAAACCGTTCATTATGATAAAAGAATGTTGGTACTCTTCGATCGTCTTTTTTCAATATGGAGTGTACATCATTTCAAGTCGGGCGATCCATTGGAGATGCTCATAACTCCATCGTTTGATGTCGGATTGGGTCCATTTTTAGAGATCTAAAAGGTCCTTTGGTGCTCTTTCATTCCTGACTGGAAACGTCGTATTCTGAGACCATTTGGGCTTCCATAAGTGGGATCGCAGTCGTCGGTACTGAATTGTACTTTATCTCCTTGTTCTTTACTGTCCCTCATAACTCACTCTTCAGAGATCAAATTTAGGCTATTTTGAGCTCATTTAAATGTTAACTCGACAAGCTTCTCGATGAGACCAGAATTGCCTAATTCAGAGACCGTTCGATATCCTAAAAGCATGTTGGTACTCTTTGATCGTCTTTTTTTAATATGGAGAGTAAATTATTCCAAATTGCGTGATCCAACAGCGATGCTCATAACTCCATCATTTGAGGTCGGTTTTGGTCGATGTTTAGTCATCTGAAAGGTCCTTTAGTGCTCTTTCATTCTTGATAGGAATCGTCATATTCCGAGAACATTTGAGCATCGATAAGTGGGACCATAGTCGTCGGTCCTGAATTTTCCTTCATCTCCTTGTCCATTAGCAACCCTCACAACTCACTCTTCAGAAGTCAAATTCAGACTATTTTTAGCTCATTAAAATGGTAACTTGACAAGCTTCCAGATAGAACCAGAATTACCTAATTCGGAGACCGTTAGATATACTAAAAGCATGTTGGTACTCTTCGATCGTCTTTTTTCAATATGGAGTGTAAATTATTTCAAATCACGCGATCCAACGGAGATGCTCATAACTCCATCATTTGATGTCGGATTGGGTCAATTTTTAGTCATCTGAAAGGTCCTCTAGAGCTCTTTCATTCCTAACTAGAATCGTCGTATTCCGAGACCATTTGGGCAATCGTAAGTGGGATTGCAGTCGTCGGTCCTGACTTTTACCTACATCTCCTTGTCCATTATTAACCCTCATAAATAACTATTCACGGGTTGAATTCAGACTATTCCGAGCTCATTGGAATGGTAACTTAACAAGCTTCTAGATGAGATCAGAATTGCCTAATTCAGAATCCATTCGATATCCTAAAAGCATGTTGGTACTCTTCGATCGTCGTTTTACAATACGGAATGTAAATCATTCCAAATCGTGCGATCCATTGGAGATGCTTATAACTTCATCGTTTGATGTCGGATTGGGCTGATTTTTAGTCAATTGAAAGGTGATTTTATCCTCTTTCATCCCTGACTGGAATTGTCGTATTCCGAGACAATTTCGGCATCCAAAAGTGGGATTGCAGTTGTCGGTCGTAAATTTTTCCTTCATCACCATGTCCTATAGTTACCCTCATAACTCTCTCTTCAGAGGCCGAATTTAAACTATTTTGAGGTCATTGGAATGATAAGTTAATAAGCTTCCAGATGAGACCAGAATTGCCTAATTCGGAGATTGTTCGACATCCTAAAAGCATGTCGGTACTCTTCGACTGTCTTTTTTCAAAATGGAGTGTAAATCTTTCAAATCGCGTGATCCAATGGAGATGCTCATAAATGTATCGTTTGATGTCAGATTGGGTCAATTTTTAGTCATCCAAAAGTCCTTTAGTGCTTTTTCATTCTTGATGGGAATCACCGTATTGCGAGGCCATTTGGGCATCCATAGTGGGATCACAGTTGTCGGTCTTGAATTTTTCTTTCATCTCCCTGTGCATTAGTAACCCTCATAACTCACTCTTCAGAGGTCAAATTCACACTATTTTGAGGTCATTGGAATGGTAACTTGACAAGCTTCCAGACGAGACCAGAATTGCCTAATTCGAAGACCATTCGATATCTTAAAAGCATATTGGTACTCTTAGATCGTCAGTTTTTTTTAATATGGAGAGTTAATCCTTCCGAATCGCATGATCCAACTAAGATGCTCATAACTCCATCGTTCGATGCTGGATTGGGTCGATTTTATGTCATCTGAAAGGTCCTTTTGACCTCTTTCATTCCCGACTGGAATTGTCATATTCCGAGACCATTTCAGCGACCATAAGTGGGATCGCAGTCGTTGGTCCTGAATTTTTCCTACATCTCCTTGTCCATTAATAACCCTCATATATCACTCTTTAGAGGTTGAATTCAAACTATTTTGAGTTCATGGTAACTTGAAAAGCTTCTAGATGAGACCAGAATTGCCTAATTCGAAAACCGTTCGTTATGCTAAAAGAATGTTGGTACTCTTCGATCGTCTTTTTTCAATATGGAGTGTACATCATTTCAAATCGGGCGATCCATTGGAGATGCTCATAACTCCATCATTTGATGTCGGATTGGGTCCATTTTTAGAGATCTAAAAGGTCCTTTGGTGCTCTTTCATTCCTGACTGGAATCATCGTACTCTGAGACCATTTGGGCTTCCATAAGTGGGATCGCAGTCGTCGGTACTGAATTGTACTTTATCTCCTTGTTCATTACTGTCCCTCATAACTCAATCTTCAGAGGTCTAATTCCGGCTATTTTGAGGTCGTTGAAATGCTAACTTGACAAGCATCTTGATGAGACCAGAATTGCCTAATTCAGAGACCGTTCGATATAATAAAAGCATGTTGGTACTCTTTGATCGTCTTTTTTTCATATGGAGAGTAAATTATTCCAAATTGTGTGATCCAACAGAGATTCTCATAACTCCATCATTTGAGGTCGGATTTGGTCGATGTTTAGTCATCTGAAAGGTCCTTTAGTGCTCTTTCATTCTTGATAGGAATCCTCATATTCTGAGAACATTGGAGCATCGATAAGTGGGATCATAGTCGTCGGTCCTGAATTTTCCTTCATCTCCTTGTCCATTAGCATCCCTCACAACTCACTCTTCAAAAGTCAAATTCAGACTATTTTTAGCTCATTAAAATGGTAACTTGACAAGCTTCCAGATAGAACCAGAATTACCTAATTCGGAGACCGTTAGATATACTAAAAGCATGTTGGTACTCTTCGATCGTCTTTTTTCAATATGGAGTGTAAATTATTTCAAATCGCGCGATCCAACAGAGATGCTCATAACTCCATCATTTGATGTCGGATTGGGTCAATTTTTAGTCATCTGAAAGGTCCTCTAGAGCTCTTTCATTCCTAAATAGAATCATCGTATTCCGAGACCATTTGGGCAATCGTAAGTGGAATTGCAGTCGTCGGTCCTAAATTTTTCCTACATGTCCTTGTCCATTATTAACCCTCATAAATAACTCTTCACGGGTTGAATTCAGACTATTCCGAGCTCATTGGAATGGTAACTTAACAAGCTTCTAGTTGAGATCAGAATTGCCTAATTCAGAATCCATTCGATATCCTAAAAGCATGTTGGTACTCTTCGATCGTCGTTTTTCAATATGGAATGTAAATCGTTCCAAATCGTACGATCCATTGGAGATGCTTATAACTCCATCGTTTGATGTCGGATTGGGTCGATTTTTTGTCATTTGAAAGGTTATTTTGTCCTCTTTCATCCTTGACTGGAATTGTCGTATTCTGAGATAATTTTGGCATCCAAAAGTGGGATTGCAATTGTCGGTCCTAAATTTTTCCTTCCTCACCATGTCCTATAGTTACCCTCATAACTCTCTCTTCAGAGGCCAAATTTAAACTATTTTGAGGTCATTGGAATGGTAACTTAATGAGCTTCCAGATGAGACCAGAATGGCCTAATTCGAAGATTGTTCGACATCCTTAAAGCATGTCGGTACTCTTCGATTGTCTTTTTTCAATATGGAGTGTAAATCTTTCAAATCGCGTTATCTAATGGAGATGCTCATAAATCTATCGTTTGACGTCAGATTGGGTCAATTTTTAGTCATCCGAAAGGTCCTTTAGTGCTGTTTCATTCTTGACAGGAATCGCCGTATTGCGAGGCCATTTGGGTTCCATAGTGGGAACACAGTAGTAGGCCTTGAATTTTTCCTTCATCTCCTTGTGCATTAGTAACCCTCATAACTCACTCTTCAGAGGTCGAATTCACACTATTTTGAGGTCATTGGAATGGAAACTTGACAAGCTTCCATATGAGACCAGAATTTCCTGATTCGGAGACCGTTCGATATCTTAAAAGCATATTGATACTCTTAGATCATCAGTTTTTTTTTAATATGGAGAGTAAATCCTTCCGAATCGCATGATCCAACTAAGATGCTCATAACTCCATCGTTCGATGATGGATTGGGTAGATTTTATGTCATCTGAAAGGTCCTTTAGACCTCTTTCATTCCCGACTGGAATTGTCATATTCCGAGACCATTTCGGCGACCATAAGTGGGATTGCAGTCGTTGGTCCTGAATTTTTCCTACATCACTCTTTAGAGGTTGAATTCAAACTATTTTGAGTTCATGGTAACTTGAAAAGCTTCTAGATGAGACCAGAATTTCCTAATTCGGAAACCGTTCGTTATGCTAAACGAATGTTGGTACTCTTCGATCGTCTTTTTTCAATATGTAGTGTACATCATTTCAAATCGGGCGATCCATTGGAGATGCTCATAACTCCATCGTTTGATGTCGGATTGGGTCGATTTTTAGTCATTTGAAAGGTTATTTTGTCCTCTTTCATCCCTGACTAGAATTGTCGTATTCCGAGACAATTTGGGCATCCAAAAGTGGGATTGCAGTTGTCGGTCTTAAATTTTTCCTTCATCACCATGTCCTATAGTTACCCTCATAACTCTCTCTTCAGAGGCCGAATTTAAACTATTTTGAGGTCATTGGAATGATAAGTTAATAAGCTTCCAGATGAGACCAGAATTGCCTAATTCAGAGATTGTTCGACATCCTAAAAGCATGTCGGTCGTCGTCGATTGTCTTTTTTCAATATGGAGTGTAAATCTTTCAAATCACGTGAGCCAATGGAGATGCTCATAAATCTATCGTTTGATGTCAGATTGGGTCAATTTTTAGTCATCCGAAAGGTCCTTTAGTGCTATTTCATTCTTGACGAAAATCACCGTATTGCGAGGCCATTTGGGCATCCATAGTGGGATCACAGTAGTCGGTCTTGAATTTTTCTTTCATCTCCTTGTGCAATAGTAACCCTCATAACTCACTCTTCAGAGGTCGAATTCACACTATTTTGAGGTCATTGGAATGGTAACTTGACAAGCTTCCGGATGAGACCAGAATTGCCTAATTCGGAGACCGTTCGATATCTTAAAAGCATATTGGTACTCTTAGATCGTCAGTTTTTTTTTAATATGGAGAGTAAATCCTTCTGAATCACTTGATCTAACTAAGATGCTCATAACTCCATCGTTCGATGCTGGATTGGGTCGATTTTATGTCATCTGAAAGGTCCTTTAGGCCTCTTTCATTCCCGACTGGAATTGTCTTATTCCGAGACCATTTCGGCGACCATAAGTGGGATCGCAGTCGTTGGTCCTGAATTTTTCCTACATCTCCTTGTCCATTAGTAACCCTCATATATCACTCTTTAGAGGTTGAATTCAAACTATTTTGAGTTCATGGTAACTTGAAAAGCTTCTAGATGAGACCAAAATTACCTAATTCGGAAACCGTTCGTTATGGTAAAAGAATGTTGGTACTCTTCGATCGTCTTTTTTCAATATGGGGTGTACATCATTTCAAATCGGGCGATCCATTGGAGATGCTCATAACTCCATCGTTTGATGTCGGATTGGGTCAATTTTTAGAGATCTAAAAGGTCCTTTGGTGCTCTTTCATTCCTGACTGGAATCATCGTATTCTAAGACCATTTGGGCTTCCATAAGTGGGATCGCAGTCGTCGGTACTGAATTGTACTTTATCTCCTTGTTCATTACTGTCCCTCATAACTCACTCTTCAGAGGTCAAATTCAAGCTATTTTGAGGTCGTTGAAATGCTAACTTGACAAGCTTCTTGATGAGACCAGAATTGCCTAATTCAGAGACCGTTCGATATCCTAAAAGCATGTTGGTACTCTTCGATCGTCTTTTTTCAATATGGAGTGTAAATTATTTCAAATCGCGCGATCCAACAGAGATGCTCATAACTCCATCATTTGATGTCGGATTGGGTCAATTTTTAGTCATCTGAAAGGTCCTCTAGAGCTCTTTCATTCCTAACTAGAATCGTCGTATTCCTGGACCATTTGGGCAATCGTAAGTGGGATTGCAGTCGTCGGTCCTGAATTTTTCCTACAACTCCTTGTCCATTATTAACGCTCATAAATAACTCTTCACGGGTTGAATTCAGACCTTTCCGAGCTCATTGGAATGGTAACTTAACAAGCTTCTAGATAAGATCAGAATTGCCTAATTCAGAATCATTCGATATCCTAAAAGCATGTTGGTAATCTTCGATCGTCGTTTTTCAATACGGAATGTAAATCGTTCCAAATCGTGCGATCCATTGGAGATGCTTATAACTCAATCGTTTGATGTCGGATTGGGTCGATTTTTTGTCATTTGAAAGGTTATTTTGTCCTCTTTCATCCCTGACTGGAATTGTCATATTTCGAGACAATTTGGGCATTCAAAAGTGGGATTGCAATTGTCGGTCGTAAATTTTTCCTTCATCACCATCTCCTATAGTTACCCTCATAACTCTCTCTTCAGAGGCCGAATTTAAACTATTTTGAGGTCATTGGAATGATAAGTTAATAAGCTTCCAGATGAGACCAGAATTGCCTAATTCGGAGATTGTTCGACATCCTAAAAGCATGTCGGTACTCTTCGATTGTCTTTTTTCAATATGGAGTGTAAATCTTTCAAATCGCGTGATCCATTGGAGATGCTCATAAATCTATCGTTTGATGTCAGATTGGGTCAATTTTTAGTCATCCGAAAGGTCCTTTAGTGCTATTTCATTCTTGACGGGAATCGCCGTATTGCGAGGCCATTTGGGCATCCATAGTGGGATCACAGTAGTCGGTCTTGAATTTTTCTTTCATCTCCTTGTGCATTAGTAACCCTCATAACTTACTCTTCAGAGGTCGAATTCACACTATTTTGAGGTCATTGGAATGGTAACTTGACAAGCTTCCAGATGAGACCAGAATTGCCTAATTCGGAGACCGTTCGATATCTTAAAAGCATATTGGTACTCTTAGATCGTCAGTTTTTTTTTAATATGGAGTGTAAATCCTTCCGAATCGCATGATCCAACTAAGATGCTCATAACTCCATCCTTCGATGCTGGATTGGGTTGATTTTATGTCATCTGAAAGGTCCTTTAGGCCTCTTTCATTTCCGACTGGAATTGTCTTATTCCGAGACCATTTCGGCGACCATAAGTGGGATCGCAGTCGTTGGTCCTGAATTTTTCCTACATCTCCTTGTCCATTAGTAACCCTCATATATCACTCTTTAGAGGTTGAATTCAAACTATTTTGAGTTCGTGATAACTTGAAAAGCTTCTAGATGAGACCAAAATTGCGTAATTCGGAAACCGTTCGTTATGCTAAAAGAATGTTGGTACTCTTCGATGGTCTTTTTTCAATATGGAGTGTACATCATTTCAAATCGGGCGATCCATTGGAGATGCTCATAACTCCATCGTTTGATGTCGGATTGGGTCAATTTTTAGAGATCTAAAAGGTCCTTTGGTGCTCTTTCATTCCTGACTGGAATCGTCGTATTCTGAGACCATTTGGTCTTCCATAAGTGGGATCGCAGTCGTCGGTACTGAATTGTACTTTATCTCCTTGTTCATTACTGTCCCTCATAACTCACTCTTCAGAGGTCAAATTCAAGCTATTTTGAGGTCGTTGAAATGCTAACTTGACAAGCTTCTTGATGAGACCAGAATTGCCTAATTCAGAGACCGTTCGATATCCTAAAAGCATGTTGGTACTCTTTGATCGTCTTTTTTTAATATGGAGAGTAAATTATTCCAAATTGCGTGATCCAAGAGAGATGCTCATAACTCCATCATTTGAGGTCGGATTTGGTCGATGTTTAATCATCTGAAAGGTCCTTTAGTGCTCTTTCATTCTTGATAGGAATCGTCATATTCCGAGAACATTTGAGCATCGATAAGTGGGATCATAGTCGTCGGTGCTGAATTTTCCTTCATCTCCTTGTCCATTAGAAACCCTCACAACTCACTCTTCAGAAGTCAAATTCAGACTATTTTTAGCTCATTAAAATGGTAACTTGACAAGCTTCCAGATAGAACCAGAATTACCTAATTCGGAGACCGTTAGATATACTAAAAGCATGTTGGTACTCTTCGATCGTCTTTTTTCAATATGGAGTGTAAATTATTTCAAATCACGCGATCCAACGGAGATGCTCATAACTCCATCATTTGATGTCGGATTGGGTCAATTTTTAGTCATCTGAAAGGTCCTCTGGAGCTCTTTCATTCCTAACTAGAATCGTCGTATTCCGAGACCATTTGGGCAATCGTAAGTGGGATTGCAGTCGTCGGTCCTGAATTTTTCCTGCAACTCCTTGTCCATTATTAACGCTCATAAATAACTCTTCACGGGTTGAATTCAGACCTTTCCGAGCTCATTGGAATGGTAACTTAACACGTTTCTAGATGAGATCAGAATTGCCCAATTCAGAATCCATTCGATATCCTAAAAGCATGTTGGTACTCTTCGATCGTCGTTTTTCAATACGGAATGTAAATCGTTCCAAATCGTGCGATCCATTGGAGATGCTTATAACTTCATCGTTTGATGTCGGATTGGGCCGATTTTTAGTCAATTGAAAGGTTATTTTATCCTCTTTCATCCCTGACTGGAATTGTCGTATTCCGAGACAATTTCGGCATCCAAAAGTGGGATTGCAGTTGTCGGTCGTAAATTTCTCCTTCATCACCATGTCCTATAGTTACCCTCATAACTCTCTCTTCAGAGGCCGAATTTAAACTATTTTGAGGTCATTGGAATGGTAACTTAATAAGCTTGTAGATGGGACCAGAATGGCCTAATTCGGAGATTGTTCGACATCGTAAAAGCTTGTCGGTACTCTTCGATTGTCTTTTTTCAATATGGAGTGTAAATCTTTCAAATCACGTGATCCAATGGAGATGCTCATAAATCTGTCGTTTGATGTCAGATTGGGTCAATTTTTAGTCATCCGAAAGATCCTTTAGTGCTGTTTCATTCTTGACAGGAATTGCCGTATTGGGAGGCCATTTGGGCATCCATAGTGGGATCACATTAGTCGGTCTTGAATTTCTTTTTCATCTCCTTGTGCATTAGTAACTCTCATAACTCACTCTTTAAAGGTCGAATTACACTATTTTGAGGTCATTGGAATGGTAACTTGACAAGCTTCCAGATGAGACCAGAATTGCCTAATTCGAAGACCGTTCGATATCTTAAAAGCATATTGGTACTCTTAGATCGTCAGTTTTTTTATTAATATGGAGAGTAAATCCTTCCGAATCGCATGATCCAACTAAGATGCTCATAACTCCATCGTTCGATGCTGGATTGGGTCGATTTTATGTCATCTGAAAGGTCCTTTAGACCTCTTTCATTCCCAACTGGAATTGTCATATTCCGAGACCATTTCGGCGACCATAAGTGGGATCGCGGTCGTCGGTTCTGATTTTTCCTACATCTCCTTGTCCATTAGTAACCCTCCTATATCACTCTTTAGAGGTTGAATTCAAACTATTTTGAGTTCATGGTAACTTGAAAAGCTTCTAGATGCGACCAGAATTGCCTAATTCGGAAACCGTTCATTATGCTAAAAGAATGTTGGTACTCTTCGATCGTCTTTTTTCAATATGGAGTGTACATCATTTCAAGTCGGGCGATCCATTGGAGATGCTCATAACTCCATCGTTTGATGTCGGATTAGGTCCATTTTTAGAGATCTAAAAGGTCCTTTGGTGCTCTTTCATTCCTGACTGGAATCGTCGTATTCTGAGACCATTTGGGCTTCCATAAGTGGGATCGCAGTCGTCGGTACTGAATTGTACTTTATCTCCTTGTTCATTACTGTCCCTCATAACTCAATCTTCAGAGGTCAAATTCCGGATATTTTGAGGTCGTTGAAATGCTAACTTGACAAGCATCTTGATGAGACCAGAATTGCCTAATTCAGAGACCGTTCGATATCCTAAAAGCATGTTGGTACTCTTTGATCGTCTTTTTTTCATATGGAGAGTAAATTATTCCAAATTGTGTGATCCAACAGAGATTCTCATAACTCCATCATTTGAGGTCGGATTTGGTCGATGTTTAGTCATCTGAAAGGTCCTTTAGTGCTCTTTCATTCTTGATAGGAATCGTCATATTCTGAGAACATTGGAGCATCGATAAGTGGGATCATAGTCGTCGGTCCTGAATTTTCCTTCATCTCCTTGTCCATTAGCATCCCTCACAACTCACTCTTCAAAAGTCAAATTCAGACTATTTTTAGCTCATTAAAATGGTAGCTTGACAAGCTTCCAGATAGAACCAGAATTACCTAATTCGGAGACCGTTAGATATACTAAAAGCATGTTGGTACTCTTCGATCGCCTTTTTTCAATATGGAGTGTAAATTATTTCAAATCCCGTGATCCAACGGAGATGATTGTAACTCCATCATTTGATATCGGATTGGGTCAATTTTTAGTCATCTGAAAGGTCCTCTAGAGCTCTTTCATTCCTAACTAGAATCGTCGTATTCCGAGACCATTTGGGCAATCGTAAGTGGGATTGCAGTCGTCGGTCCTGACTTTTACCTACATCTCCTTGTCCATTATTAACCCTCATAAATAACTATTCACGGGTTGAATTCAGACTATTCCGAGCTCATTGGAATGGTAACTTAACAAGCTTCTAGATGAGATCAGAATTGCCTAATTCAGAATCCATTCGATATCCTAAAAGCATGTTGGTACTCTTCGATCGTCGTTTTTCAATACAGAATGTAAATCGCTCCAAATCGTGCGATCCATTGAAGATGCTTATAACTCCATCGTTTGATGTCGGATTGGGTCGATTTTTAGTCATTTGAAAGGTTATTTTGTCCTCTTTCATCCCTGACTGGAATTGTCGTATTCCGAGACAATTTCGGCATCCAAAAGTGGGATTGCAGTTGTCGGTCGTAAATTTTTCCTTCATCACCATGTCCTATAGTTACCCTCATAACTCTCTCTTCAGAGGCCGAATTTAAACTATTTTGAGGTCATTGGAATGGTAACTTAATAAGCTTGTAGATGGGACCAGAATGGCCTAATTCGGAGATTGTTCGACATCGTAAAATCTTGTCGGTACTCTTCGATTGTCTTTTTTCAATATGGAGTGTAAATCTTTCAAATCACGTGATCCAATGGAGATGCTCATAAATCTATCGTTTGATGTCAGATTGGGTCAATTTTTAGTCATCCGAAAGATCCTTTAGTGCTGTTTCATTCTTGACAGGAATTGCCGTATTGGGAGGCCATTTGGGCATCCATAGTGGGATCACATTAGTCGGTCTTGAATTTCTTTTTCATCTCCTTGTGCATTAGTAACTCTCATAACTCACTCTTTAAAGGTCGAATTACACTATTTTGAGGTCATTGGAATGGTAACTTGACAAGCTTCCAGATGAGACCAGAATTGCCTAATTCGAAGACCGTTCGATATCTTAAAAGCATATTGGTACTCTTAGATCGTCAGTTTTTTTATTAATATGGAGAGTAAATCCTTCCGAATCGCATGATCCAACTAAGATGCTCATAACTCCATCGTTCGATGCTGGATTGGGTCGATTTTATGTCATCTGAAAGGTCCTTTAGACCTCTTTCATTCCCAACTGGAATTGTCATATTCCGAGACCATTTCGGCGACCATAAGTGGGATCGCGGTCGTCGGTCCTGATTTTTCCTACATCTCCTTGTCCATTAGTAACCCTCCTATATCACTCTTTAGAGGTTGAATTCAAACTATTTTGAGTTCATGGTAACTTGAAAAGCTTCTAGATGCGACCAGAATTGCCTAATTCGGAAACCGTTCATTATGCTAAAAGAATGTTGGTACTCTTCGATCGTCTTTTTTCAATATGGAGTGTACATCATTTCAAGTCGGGCGATCCATTGGAGATGCTCATAACTCCATCGTTTGATGTCGGATTAGGTCCATTTTTAGAGATCTAAAAGGTCCTTTGGTGCTCTTTCATTCCTGACTGGAATCGTCGTATTCTGAGACCATTTGGGCTTCCATAAGTGGGATCGCAGTCGTCGGTACTGAATTGTACTTTATCTCCTTGTTCATTACTGTCCCTCATAACTCAATCTTCAGAGGTCAAATTCCGGCTATTTTGAGGTCGTTGAAATGCTAACTTGACAAGCATCTTGATGAGACCAGAATTGCCTAATTCAGAGACCGTTCGATATCCTAAAAGCATGTTGGTACTCTTTGATCGTCTTTTTTTCATATGGAGAGTAAATTATTCCAAATTGTGTGATCCAACAGAGATTCTCATAACTCCATCATTTGAGGTCGGATTTGGTCGATGTTTAGTCATCTGAAAGGTCCTTTAGTGCTCTTTCATTCTTGATAGGAATCGTCATATTCTGAGAACATTGGAGCATCGATAAGTGGGATCATAGTCGTCGGTCCTGAATTTTCCTTCATCTCCTTGTCCATTAGCATCCCTCACAACTCACTCTTCAAAAGTCAAATTCAGACTATTTTTAGCTCATTAAAATGGTAGCTTGACAAGCTTCCAGATAGAACCAGAATTACCTAATTCGGAGACCGTTAGATATACTAAAAGCATGTTGGTACTCTTCGATCGCCTTTTTTCAATATGGAGTGTAAATTATTTCAAATCCCGTGATCCAACGGAGATGATTGTAACTCCATCATTTGATATCGGATTGGGTCAATTTTTAGTCATCTGAAAGGTCCTCTAGAGCTCTTTCATTCCTAACTAGAATCGTCGTATTCCGAGACCATTTGGGCAATCGTAAGTGGGATTGCAGTCGTCGGTCCTGACTTTTACCTACATCTCCTTGTCCATTATTAACCCTCATAAATAACTATTCACGGGTTGAATTCAGACTATTCCGAGCTCATTGGAATGGTTACTCAACAAGCTTCTAGATGAGATCAGAATTACCTAATTCAGAATCCATTCGATATCCTAAAAGCATGTTGGTACTCTTCGATCGTCGTTTTTCAATACGGAATGTAAATCGCTCCAAATCGTGCGATCCATTGAAGATGCTTATAACTCCATCGTTTGATGTCGGATTGGGTCGATTTTTAGTCATTTGAAAGGTTATTTTGTCCTCTTTCATCCCTGACTGGAATTGTCGTATTCCGAGACAATTTCGGCATCCAAAAGTGGGATTGCAGTTGTCGGTCGTAAATTTTTCCTTCATCACCATGTCCTATAGTTACCCTCATAACTCTCTCTTCAGAGGCCGAATTTAAACTATTTTGAGGTCATTGGAATGGTAACTTAATAAGCTTGTAGATGGGACCAGAATGGCCTAATTCGGAGATTGTTCGACATCGTAAAAGCTTGTCGGTACTCTTCGATTGTCTTTTTTCAATATGGAGTGTAAATCTTTCAAATCACGTGATCCAATGGAGATGCTCATAAATCTGTCGTTTGATGTCAGATTGGGTCAATTTTTAGTCATCCGAAAGATCCTTTAGTGCTGTTTCATTCTTGACAGGAATTGCCGTATTGGGAGGCCATTTGGGCATCCATAGTGGGATCACATTAGTCGGTCTTGAATTTCTTTTTCATCTCCTTGTGCATTAGTAACTCTCATAACTCACTCTTTAAAGGTCGAATTACACTATTTTGAGGTCATTGGAATGGTAACTTGACAAGCTTCCAGATGAGACCAGAATTGCCTAATTCGAAGACCGTTCGATATCTTAAAAGCATATTGGTACTCTTAGATCGTCAGTTTTTTTATTAATATGGAGAGTAAATCCTTCCGAATCGCATGATCCAACTAAGATGCTCATAACTCCATCGTTCGATGCTGGATTGGGTCGATTTTATGTCATCTGAAAGGTCCTTTAGACCTCTTTCATTCCCAACTGGAATTGTCATATTCCGAGACCATTTCGGCGACCATAAGTGGGATCGCGGTCGTCGGTTCTGATTTTTCCTACATCTCCTTGTCCATTAGTAACCCTCCTATATCACTCTTTAGAGGTTGAATTCAAACTATTTTGAGTTCATGGTAACTTGAAAAGCTTCTAGATGCGACCAGAATTGCCTAATTCGGAAACCGTTCATTATGCTAAAAGAATGTTGGTACTCTTCGATCGTCTTTTTTCAATATGGAGTGTACATCATTTCAAGTCGGGCGATCCATTGGAGATGCTCATAACTCCATCGTTTGATGTCGGATTAGGTCCATTTTTAGAGATCTAAAAGGTCCTTTGGTGCTCTTTCATTCCTGACTGGAATCGTCGTATTCTGAGACCATTTGGGCTTCCATAAGTGGGATCGCAGTCGTCGGTATTGAATTGTACTTTATCTCCTTGTTCTTTACTGTCCCTCATAACTCACTCTTCAGAGATCAAATTTAGGCTATTTTGAGCTCATTTAAATGCTAACTCGACAAGCTTCTTGATGAGACCAGAATTGCCTAATTCAGAGACCGTTCGTTATCCTAAAAGCATGTTGGTACTCTTTGATCGTCTTTTTTTAATATGGAGAGTAAATTATTCCAAATTGCGTGTTCCAACAGAGATGCTCATAACTCCATCATTTGAGGTCGGATTTGGTCGATGTTTAGTCATCTGAAAGGTCCTTTAGTGCTCTTTCATTCTTGAAAGGAATCGTCATATTCCGAGAACATTTGAGCATCGATAATTGGGACCATAGTTGTCGGTCCTGAATTTTCCTTCATCTCCTTGTCCATTAGCAACCCTCACAACTCACTCTTCAGAAGTCAAATTCAGACTATTTTTAGCTCATTAAAATGGTAACTTGACAAGCTTCCAGATAGAACCAGAATTACCTAATTCGGAGACCGTTAGATATACTAAAAGCATGTTGGTACTCTTCGATCGCCTTTTTTCAATATGGAGTGTAAATTATTTCAAATCGCGCGATCCAACGGAGACGATCGTAACTCCATCATTTGATGTCGGATTGGGTCAATTTTTAGTCATCTGAAAGGTCCTCTAGAGCTCTTTCATTCCTAACTAGAATCGTCGTATTCCGAGACCATTTGGGCAATCGTAAGTGGGATTGCAGTCGTCGGTCCTGAATTTTTCCTACATCTCCTTGTCCATTATTGACCCTCATAAATAACTCTTCACGGGTTCAATTCAGACTATTCCGAGCTCATTGGAATGGTAACTCAACAAGCTTCTAGATGAGATCAGAATTGCCTAATTCAGAATCCATTCGATATCCTAAAAGCATGTTGGTACTCTTCGATCGTCGTTTTTCAATACGGAATGTAAATCGCTCCAAATCGTGCAATCCATTGGAGATGCTTATAACTCCATCGTTTGATGTCGGATTGGGTCGATTTTTAGTCATTTGAAAGGTTATTTTGTCCTCTTTCATCCCTGACTGGAATTGTCGTATTCCGAGACAATTTCGGCATCCAAAAGTGGGATTGCAGTTGTCGGTCGTAAATTTTTCCTTCATCACCATGTCCTATAGTTACCCTCATAACTCTCTCTTCAGAGGCCGAATTTAAACTATTTTGAGGTCATTGGAATGGTAACTTAATAAGCTTGTAGATGGGACCAGAATGGCCTAATTCGGAGATTGTTCGACATCGTAAAAGCTTGTCGGTACTCTTCGATTGTCTTTTTTCAATATGGAGTGTAAATCTTTCAAATCACGTGATCCAATGGAGATGCTCATAAATCTATCGTTTGATGTCAGATTGGGTCAATTTTTAGTCATCCGAAAGATCCTTTAGTGCTGTTTCATTCTTGACAGGAATTGCCGTATTGGGAGGCCATTTGGGCATCCATAGTGGGATCACATTAGTCGGTCTTGAATTTCTTTTTCATCTCCTTGTGCATTAGTAACTCTCATAACTCACTCTTTAGAGGTCGAATTACACTATTTTGAGGTCATTGGAATGGTAACTTGACAAGCTTCCAGATGAGACCAGAATTGCCTAATTCGAAGACCGTTCGATATCTTAAAAGCATATTGGTACTCTTAAAAGCATAGTGCTCTTTCATTCTTGATAGGAATCGTCATATTCCGAGAACATTTGAGCATCGATAAGTGGGACCATAGTCGTCGGTCCTGAATTTTCCTTCATCTCCTTGTCCATTAGCAACCCTCACAACTCACTCTTCAGAAGTCAAATTCAGACTATTTTTAGCTCATTTAAATGGTAACTTGACAAGCTTCCAGATAGAACCAGAATTACCTAATTCGGAGACCGTTAGATATACTAAAAGCATGTTGGTACTCTTCAATCGTCTTTTTTCAATATGGAGTGTAAATTATTTCAAATCGCGTGATCCAACGGAGATGATCGTAACTCCATCATTTGATATCGGATTGGGTCAATTTTTAGTCATCTGAAAGGTCCTCTAGAGCTCTTTAATTCCTAACTAGAATCGTCGTATTTCGAGACCATTTGGGCAATCGTAAGTGGGATTGCAGTCGTCGGTCCTGAATTTTTCCTACATCTCCTTGTCCATTATTGACCCTCATAAATAACTCTTCACGGGTTGAATTCAAACTATTCCGAGCTCATTGGAATGGTAACTTAACAAGCTTCTAGATGAGATTAGAATTGCCTAATTCAGAATCCATTCGATATCCTAAAAGCATGTTGGTACTCTTCGATCGTCGTTTTTCAATATGGAATGTAAATCGCTCCAAATCGTGCGATCCATTGGAGATGCTTATAATTCCATCGTTTGATGTCGGACTGGGTCGATTTTTAGTCATTTGAAAGGTTACTTTGTCCTCTTTCATCCCTGACTGGAATTGTCGTATTCCGAGACAATTTGGGCATCCAAAAGTGAGATTGCAGTTGTCGGTCCTAAATTTTTCCTTCATCACCATGTCATATAGTTACCCTCATAACTCTCTCTTCAGAGGCCGAATTTAAACTATTTTGAGGTCATTGGAATGGTAACTGAATAAGCTTCCAGATGAGACCAGAATGGCCTAATTCGGAGATTGTTTGACATCCTAAAAGCACGTCGGTACTCTTCGATTGTCTTTTTTCAATATGGAGTGTAAATCTTTCAAATCGCGTGATCCAATGGAGATGCTCATAAATGTATCGTTTGATGTCAGATTGGGTCAATTTTTAGTCATCCGAATTTTCCTTTAGTGCTATTTCATTCTTGACGGGAATCGCCGTATTGCGAGGCCATTTGGGCATCCATAGTGGAATCACAGTTGTCGGTCTTGAATTTTTCTTTCATCTCCTTGTGCATTAGTAACCCTCATAACTCACTCTTCAGAGGTCGAATTCACACTATTTTGAGGTCATTGGAATGGTAACTTGACAAGCTTCCAGATGAGACCAGAATTGCCTAATTCGAAGACCGTTCGATATCTTAAAAGCATATTGGTACTCTTAGATCGTCAGTTTTTTTTTAATATGGACAGTAAATCCTTCCGAATCGCATGATCCAACTAAGATGCTCATAACTCCATCGTTCGATGCTGGATTGGGTCGATTTTATGTCATCTGAAAGGTCCTTTAGACCTCTTTCATTCCCGACTGAAATTGTCATTTTCCGAGACCATTTCGGCGACCATAAGTGGGATCGCAGTCGTTGGTCCTGAATTTTTCCTACATCTCCTTGTCCATTAGTAACCCTCATATATCACTCTTTAGAGGTTGAATTCAAACTATTTTGAGTTCATGGTAACTTGAAAAGCTTCTAGATGAGACCAGAATTGCCTAATTCGAAAACCGTTCGTTATGCTAAAAGAATGTTGGTACTCTTCAATCGTCTTTTTTCAATATGGAGTGCACATCATTTCAAATCGGGCGATCCATTGGAGATGCTCATAACTCCATCGCTTGATGTCGGATTGGGTCGATTTTTAGAGATCTAAAAGGTCCTTTGGTGCTCTTTCATTCCTGACTGGAATCGTCGTATTCTGAGACCATTTGGGCTTCCATAAGTGGGATCGCAGTCGTCGGTACTGAATTGTACTTTATCTCCTTGTTCTTTACTGCCCTCATAACTCACTCTTCAGAGATCAAATTTAGGCTATTTTGAGCTCATTTAAATGCTAACTCGACAAGCTTCTTGATGAGACCAGAATTGCCTAATTCAGAGACCGTTCGATATCCTAAAAGTATGTTGGTACTCTTTGATCATCTTTTTTTAATATGGAGAGTAAATTATTCCTAATTGCATGATCCAACAGAGATGCTCATAACTCCATCATTTGAGGTCAGATTTGGTCGAAGTTTAGTCATCTGAAAGGTCCTTTAGTGCTCTTCCAGTCTTGATAGGAATCGTCATATTCCGAGAACATTTGAGCATCGATAAGTGGGATCATAGTCGTCGGTCCTGAATTTTCCTTCATCTCCTTGTCCATTAGCAACCCTCACAACTCACTCTTCAGAAGTCAAATTCAGACTATTTTTAGCTCATTAACATGGTAACTTGACCAGCTTCCAGTTGGAACTAGAATTACCTAATTCGGAGACCGTTAGATATACTAAGAGCGTGTTGGTACTCTTCGATCGTCTTTTTTCAATATGGAGTGTAAATTATTTCAAATCGCACGATCCAATGGAGATGATCGTAACTCCATCATTTGATGTCGGATTGGGTCAATTTTTAGTCATCTGAAAGGTCCTCTAGAGCTCTTTCATTCCTAACTAGAATCGACGTATTCCGAGACCATTTGGGCAATTGTAAGTGGGATTGCAGTCGTCGGTCCTGAATTTTTCCTACATCTCCTTGTCCATTATTAACCCTCATAAATAACTCTTCATGGGTTGAATTCTAACTATTCCGAGCTCATTGGAATGGTAACTTAACAAGCTTCTAGATGAGATCAGAATTGCCTAATTCAGAATCCATTCGATATCCTAAAAGCATGTTGGTACTCTTCGATCGTCGTTTTTCAATATGGAATGTAAATCGCTCCAAATCGTGCGATCGATTGGAGATGCTTATAATTCCATCGTTTGATGTCGGACTGGGTCGATTTTTAGTCATTTGAAAGGTTACTTTGTCCTCTTTCATCCCTGACTGGAATTGTCGTATTCTGAGACAATTTGGGCATCCAAAAGTGAGATTGCAGTTGTCGGTCCTAAATTTTTCCTTCATCACCATGTCCTATAGTTACCCTAATAACTCTCTCTTCAGAGGCCGAATTTAAACTATTTTGAGGTCATTGGAATGGTAACTGAATAAGCTTCCAGATGAGACCAGAATGGCCTAATTCGGAGATTGTTCGACATCCTAAAAGCACGTCGGTACTCTTCGATTGTCTTTTTTCAATATGGAGTGTAAATCTTTCAAATCGCGTGATCCAATGGAGATGCTCATAAATGTATCGTTTGATGTCAGATTGGGTCAATTTTTAGTCATCCGAATTTTCCTTTAGTGCTATTTCATTCTTGACGGGAATCGCCGTATTGCGAGGCCATTTGGGCATCCATAGTGGGATCACAGTTGTCGGTCTTGAATTTTTCTTTCATCTCCCTGTGCAATAGTAACCCTCATAACTCACTCTTCAGAGGTCGAATTCACACTATTTTGAGGTCATCGGAATGGTAACTTGACAAGCTTCCAGATGAGACCAGAATTGCCTAATTCGAAGACCGTTCGATATCTTAAAAGCATATTGGTACTCTTAGATCGTCAGTTTTTTTTTTTATATGGACAGTAAATCCTTCCGAATCGCATGATCCAACTAAGATGCTCATAACTCCATCGTTCGATGCTGGATTGGGTCGATTTTATGTCATCTGAAAGGTCCTTTAGACCTCTTTCATTCCCGACTGGAATTGTCATATTCCGAGACCATTTCGGCGACCATAAGTGGGATCGCAGTCGTTGGTCCTGAATTTTTCCTACATCTCCTTGTCCATTAGTAACCCTCATATATCACTCTTTAGAGGTTGAATTCAAACTATTTTGAGTTCATGGTAACTTGAAAAGCTTCTAGATGAGACCAGAATTGCCTAATTCGGAAACCGTTTGTTATGCTAAAAGAATGTTGGTACTCTTCTATCGTCTTTTTTCAATATGGAGTGTACATCATTTCAAATCGGGTGATCCATTGGAGATGCTCATAACTCCATCGTTTGATGTCGGATTGGGTCGATTTTTAGAGATCTAAAAGGTCCTTTGGTGCTCTTTCATTCCTGACTGGAATCGTCGTATTCTGAGACCATTTGGGCTTCCATAAGTGGGATCGCAGTCGTCGGTACTGAATTGTACTTTATCTCCTTGTTCATTACTGTCCCTCATAACTCAATCTTCAGAGGTCAAATTCAGCCTATTTTGAGGTCGTTGAAATGCTAACTTGACAAGCTTCTTGATGAGACCAGAATTGCCTAATTCAGAGACCGTTCGATATCCTAAAAGCATGTTTGTACTCTTTGATCGTCTTTTTTTAATATGGAGAGTAAATTATTCCAAATTGCGTGATCCAACAGAGATGCTCATAACTCCATCATTTGTGGTCGGATTTGGTCGATGTTTAGTCATCTGAAAGGTCCTTTAGTGCTCTTTCATTCTTGATCGGAATCGTCATATTCCGAGAACATTGGAGCATCGATAAGTGGGATCATAGTCGTCGATCCTGAATTTTCCTTCATCTCCTTGTCCATTAGCATCCCTCACAACTCACTCTTCAGAAGTCAAATTCAGACTATTTTTAGCGCATTAAAATGGTAACTTGACAAGCTTCCAGATAGAACCAGATTACCTAATTCGGAGACCGTTAGATATACTAAAAGTGTGTAACTAGAATCGTCGTATTCCGAGACCATTTGGGCAATCGTAAGTGGGATTGCAGTCGTCGGTCCTGAATTTTTCCTACATCTCCTTGTCCATTACTAACCCTCATAAATAACTCTTCACGGGTTGAATTCTGACTATTCCGAGCTCATTGGAATGGTAACTTAACAAGCTTCTAGATGAGATCAGAATTGCCTAATTCAGAATCCATTCGATATCCTAAAAGCATGTTGGTACTCTTCGATCGTCGTTTTTCAATATGGAATGTAAATCGCTCCAAATCGTGCGATCCATTGGAGATGCTTATAACTCCATCGTTTGATGTCGGATTTTGTCAATTTTTAGTCATTTGAAAGGTTATTTTGTCCTCTTTCATCCCTGACTGGAATTGTCGTATTCCGAGACAATTTGGGCATCCAAAAGTGAGATTGCAGTTGTCGGTCCTAAATTTTTCCTTCATCACCATGTCCTATAGTTACCCTCATAACTCTCTCTTCAGAGGCCGAATTTAAACTATTTTGAGGTCATTGGAATGGTAACTGAATAAGCTTCCAGATGAGACCAGAATGGCCTAATTCGGAGATTGTTCGACATCCTAAAAGCACGTCGGTACTCTTCGATTGTCTTTTTTCAATATGGAGTGTAAATCTTTCAAATCGCGTGATCCAATGGAGATGCTCATAAATGTATCGTTTGATGTCAGATTGGGTCAATTTTTAGTCATCCGAATTTTCCTTTAGTGCTATTTCATTCTTGACGTGAATCGCCGTATTGCGAGGCCATTTGGGCATCCATAGTGGGATCACAGTAGTCGGTCTTGAATTTTTCTTTCATCTCCCTATGCATTAGTAACCCTCATAACTCACTCTTCAGAGGTCCAATTCACACTATTTTGAGGTCATTGGAATGGTAACTTGACAAGCTTCCAGATGAGACCAGAATTGCCTAATTCGAAGACCGTTCGATATCTTAAAAGCATATTGGTACTCTTAGATCGTCAGTTTTTTTTTTAATATGGACAGTAAATCCTTCCGAATCGCATGATCCAACTAAGATGCTCATAACTCCATCGTTCGATGCCGGATTGGGTCGATTTTATGTCATTTGAAAGGTCCTTTAGACCTCTTTCATTCCCGACTGGAATTGTCATTTTCCGAGACCATTTCGGCGACCATAAGTGGGATCGCAGTCGTTGGTCCTGAATTTTTCCTACATCTCCTTGTCCATTAGTAACCCTCATATATCACTCTTTAGAGGTTGAATTCAAACTATTTTGAGTTCATGGTAACTTGAAAAGCTTCTAGATGAGACCAGAATTGCCTAATTCGAAAACCGTTTGTTATGCTAAAAGAATGTTGGTACTCTTCGATCGTCTTTTTTCAATATGGAGTGTACATCATTTCAAATCGGGCGATCCATTGGAGATGCTCATAACTCCATCGTTTGATGTCGGATTGGGTCAATTTTTAGAGATCTAAAAGGTCCTTTGGTGCTCTTTCATTCCTGACTGGAATCATCGTATTCTGAGACCATTTGGGCTTCCATAAGTGGGATCGCAGTCGTCGGTACTGAATTGTACTTTATCTCCTTGTTCATTACTGTCCCTCATAACTCAATCTTCAGAGGTCAAATTCAGTCTATTTTGAGGTCGTTGAAATGCTAATTGACAAGGTTCTTGATGAGACCAGAATTGCCTAATTCAGAGACCGTTCGATATCCTAAAAGTATGTTGGTACTCTTTGATCGTCTTTTTTTAATATGCAGAGTAAATTATTCCTAATTGCATGATCCAACAGAGATGCTCATAACTCCATCATTTGAGGTTGGATTTGGTCGATGTTTAGTCATCTGAAAGGTCCTTTAGTGCTCTTTCATTCTTGATAGGAATCGTCATATTCCGAGAACATTTGAGCATCGATAAGTGGGATCATAGTCGTCGGTCCTGAATTTTCCTTCATCTCCTTGTCCATTAGCAACCCCCACAACTCACTCTTCAGAAGTCAAATTCAGACTATTTTTAGCTCATTAAAATGGTAACTTGAAAAGCTTCCAGATAGAACCAGAATTACCTAATTCGGAGACCGTTAGATATACTAAAAGCCTGTTGGTACTCTTCGATCGTCTTTTTTCAATATGGAGTGTAAATTATTTCAAATCGCGCGATCTAACGGAGATGATCGTAACTCCATCATTTGATGTCGGATTGGGTCAATTTTTAGACATCTGAAAGGTCCTCTAGAGCTCTTTCACTCCTAACTAGAATCGTCGTATTCTTAGACCATTTGGGCAATCGTAAGTGGGATTGCAGTCGTCGGTCCTGAATTTTTCCTACATCTCCTTGTCCATTATTAACCCTCATAAATAACTCTTCACTGGTTGAATTCTGACTATTCCGAGCTCATTGGAATGGTAACTTAACAAGCTTCTAGATGAGATCAGAATTGCCTAATTCAGAATCCATTCGATATCCTAAAAGCATGTTGGTACTCTTCGATCGTCGTTTTTCAATATGGAATGTAAATCGCTCCAAATCATGCGATCCATTGGAGATGCTTATAATTCCATCATTTGATGTCGGACTGGGTCGATTTTTAGTCAGTTGAAAGGTTACTTTGTCCTCTTTCATCCCTGACTGGAATTGACGTATTCCGAGACAATTTGGGCATCCAAAACTGAGATTGCAGTTGTCGGTCCTAAATTTTTCCTTCATCACCATGTCCTATAGTTACCCTCATAACTCTCTCTTCAGAGGCCGAATTTAAACTATTTTGAGGTCATTGGAATGGTAACTGAATAAGCTTCCAGATGAGACCAGAATGGCCTAATTCGTAGATTGTTTGACATCCTAAAAGCACGTCGGTACTCTTCGATTGTCTTTTTTCAATATGGAGTGTAAATCTTTCAAATCGCGTGATCCAATGGAGATGCTCATAAATGTATCGTTTGATGTCAGATTGGGTCAATTTTTAGTCATCCGAATTTTCCTTTAGTGCTATTTCATTCTTGACGGGAATCGCCGTATTGCGAGGCCATTTGGGCATCCATAGTGGAATCACAGTTGTCGGTCTTGAATTTTTCTTTCATCTCCTTGTGCATTAGTAACCCTCATAACTCACTCTTCAGAGGTCGAATTCACACTATTTTGAGGTCATTGGAATGGTAACTTGACAAGCTTCCAGATGAGACCAGAATTGCCTAATTCGAAGACCGTTCGATATCTTAAAAGCATATTGGTATTCTTAGATCATCAGTTTTTTTTTTAATATGGACAGTAAATCCTTCCGAATCGCATGATCCAACTAAGATGCTCATAACTCCATCGTTCGATGCTGGATTGGGTCGATTTTATGTCATTTGAAAGGTCCTTTAGACCTCTTTCATTCTCGACTGGAATTGTCATATTCCGAGACCATTTCGGCGACCATAAGTGGGATCGCAGTCGTTGGTCCTGAATTTTTCCTACATCTCCTTGTCCATTAGTAACCCTCATATATCACTCTTTAGAGGTTGAATTCAAACTATTTTGAGTTCATGGTAACTTGAAAAGCTTGTAGATGAGACCAGAATTGCCTAATTCGAAAACCGTTCGTTATGCTAAAAGAATGTTGGTACTCTTCGATCGTCTTTTTTCAATATGGAGTGTACATCATTTCAAATCGGGCGATCCATTGGAGATGCTCATAACTCCATCGTTTGATGTCGGATTGGGTCGATTTTTAGAGATCTAAAAGGTCCTTTGGTGCTCTTTCATTCCTGACTGGAATCGTCGTATTCTGAGACCATTTGGGCTTCCATAAGTGGGATCGCAGTCGTCGGTACTGAATTGTACTTTATCTCCTTGTTCATTACTGTCCCTCATAACTCAATCTGCAGAGGTCAAATTCAGCCTATTTTGAGGTCGTTGAAATGCTAACTTGACAAGCTTCTTGATGAGACCAGAATTGCCTAATTCAGAGACCGTTCGATATCCTAAAAGCATGTTTGTACTCTTTGATCGTCCTTTTTTAATATGGAGAGTAAATTATTCCAAATTGTGTGATCCAACAGAGATGCTCATAACTCCATCATTTGAGGTCGGATTTGGTCGATGTTTAGTCATCTGAAAGGTCCTTTAGTGCTCTTTCATTCTTGATCGGAATCGTCATATTCCGAGAACATTGGAGCATCGATAAGTGGGATCATAGTCGTCGATCCTGAATTTTCCTTCATCTCCTTGTCCATTAGCATCCCTCACAACTCACTCTTCAGAAGTCAAATTCAGACTATTTTTAGCGCATTAAAATGGTAACTTGACAAGCTTCCAGATAGAACCAGATTACCTAATTCAGAGACCGTTAGATATACTAAAAGCATGTAACTAGAATCGTCGTATTCCGAGACCATTTGGTCAATCGTAAGTGGGATTGCAGTCATCGGTCCTGAATTTTTCCTACATCTCCTTGTCCATTATTAACCCTCATTAATAACTCTTCACGGGTTGAATTCTGACTATTCCGAGCTCATTGGAATGGTAACTTAACAAGCTTCTAGATGAGATCAGAATTGCCTAATTCAGAATCCATTCGATATCCTAAAAGCATGTTGGTACTCTTCGATCGTCGTTTTTCAATATGGAATGTAAATCGCTCCAAATCATGCGATCCATTGGAGATGCTTATAACTCCATCGTTTGATGTCGGATTGGGTCGATTTTTAGTCATTTGAAAGGTTACTTTGTCCTCTTTCATCCCTGACTGGAATTGTCGTATTCCGAGACAATTTGGGCATCCAAAAGTGAGATTGCAGTTGTCGGTCCTAAATTTTTCCTTCATCACCATGTCCTATAGTTACCCTCATAACTCTCTCTTCAGAGGCTGAATTTAAACTATTTTGAGGTCATTGGGATGGTAACTGAATAAGCTTCCAGATGAGACCAGAATGGCCTAATTCGGAGATTGTTCGACATCCTAAAAGCACGTCGGTACTCTTCGATTGTCTTTTTTCAATATGGAGTGTAAATCTTTCAAATCGCGTGATCCAATGGAGATGCTCATAAATGTATCCTTTGATGTCAGATTGGGTCAATTTTTAGTCATCCGAATTTTCCATTAGTACTATTTCATTCTTGACGGGAATCGCCGTATTGCGAGGCCATTTGGGCATCCATAGTGGGATCACAGTAGTCGCTCTTGAATTTTTCTTTCATCTCCCTGTGCATTAGGAACCCTCATAACTCACTCTTCAGAGGTCGAATTCACACTATTTTGAGGTCATTGGAATGGTAACTTGAAAAGCTTCCAGATGAGACCAGAATTGCCTAATTCGAAGACCGTTCGATATCTTAAAAGCATATTGGTACTCTTAGATCGTCAGTTTTTTTTAATATGGACAGTAAATCCTTCCGAATCGCATGATCCAACTAAGATGCTCATAACTCCATCGTTCGATGCTGGATTGGGTCGATTTTATGTCATCTGAAAGGTCCTTTAGACCTCTTTCATTCCCGACTGGAATTGTCATATTCCGAGACCATTTCGGCGACCATAAGTGGGATCGCAGTCGTTGGTCCTGAATTTTTCCTACATCTCCTTGTCCATTAGTAACCCTCATATATCACTCTTTAGAGGTTGAATTCAAACTATTTTGAGTTCATGGTAACTTGAAAAGCTTCTAGATGAGACCAGAATTGCCTAATTCGGAAACCGTTCGTTATGCTAAAAGAATGTTGGTACTCTTCGATCGTCTTTTTTCAATATGGAGTGTACATCATTTCAAATCGGGCGATCCATTGGAGATGCTCATAACTCCATCGTTTGATGTCGGATTGGGTCGATTTTTAGAGATCTAAAAGGTCCTTTGGTGCTCTTTCATTCCTGACTGGAATCGTCGTATTCTGAGACCATTTGGGCTTCCATAAGTGGGATCGCAGTCGTCGGTACTGAATTGTACTTTATCTCCTTGTTCATTACTGTCCCTCATAACTCAATCTGCAGAGGTCAAATTCAGCCTATTTTGAAGTCGTTGAAATGCTAACTTGACAAGCTTCTTGATGAGACCAGAATTGCCTAATTCAGAGACCGTTCGATATCCTAAAAGCATGTTTGTACTCTTTGATCGTCCTTTTTTAATATGGAGAGTAAATTATTCCAAATTGCGTGATCCAACAGAGATGCTCATAACTCCTTCATTTGAGGTCGGATTTGGTCGATGTTTAGTCATCTGAAAGGTCCTTTAGTGCTCTTTCATTCTTGATCGGAATCGTCATATTCCGAGAACATTGGAGCATCGATAAGTGGGATCATAGTCGTCGATCCTGAATTTTCCTTCATCTCCTTGTCCATTAGCATCCCTCACAACTCACTCTTCAGAAGTCAAATTCAGACTATTTTTAGCGCATTAAAATGGTAACTTGACAAGCTTCCAGATAGAACCAGATTACCTAATTCGGAGACCGTTAGATATACTAAAAGCATGTAACTAGAATCGTCGTATTCCGAGACCATTTGGTCAATCGTAAGTGGGATTGCAGTCGTCGGTCCTGAATTTTTCCTACATCTCCTTGTCCATTATTAACCCTCATAAATAACTCTTCACGGGTTGAATTCTGACTATTCCGAGCTCATTGGAATGGTAACTTAACAAGCTTCTAGATGAGATCAGAATTGCCTAATTCAGAATCCATTCGATATCCTAAAAGCATGTTGGTACTCTTCGATCGTCGTTTTTCAATATGGAATGTAAATCGCTCCAAATCGTGCGATCCATTGGAGATGCTTATAACTCCATCGTTTGATGTCGGATTGGGTCGATTTTTAGTCATTTGAAAGGTTACTTTGTCCTCTTTCATCCCTGACTGGAATTGTCGTATTCCGAGACAATTTGGGCATCCAAAAGTGAGATTGCAGTTGTCGGTCCTAAATTTTTCCTTCATCACCATGTCCTATAGTTACCCTCATAACTCTCTCTTCAGAGGCCGAATTTAAACTATTTTGAGGTCATTGGAATGGTAACTGAATAAGCTTCCAGATGAGACCAGAATGGCCTAATTCGGAGATTGTTCGACATCCTAAAAGCACGTCGGTACTCTTCGATTGTCTTTTTTCAATATGGAGTGTTAATCTTTCAAATCGCGTGATCCAATGGAGATGCTCATAAATGTATCGTTTGATGTCAGATTGGGTCAATTTTTAGTCATCCGAATTTTCCATTAGTACTATTTCATTCTTGACGTGAATCGCCGTATTGCGAGGCCATTTGGGCATCCATAGTGGGATCACAGTAGTCGCTCTTGAATTTTTCTTTCATCTCCCTGTGCATTAGGAACCCTCATAACTCACTCTTCAGAGGTCGAATTCACACTATGTTGAGGTCATTGGAATGGTAACTTGAAAAGCTTCCAGATGAGACCAGAATTGCCTAATTCGAAGACCGTTCGATATCTTAAAAGCATATTGGTACTCTTAGATCGTCAGTTTTTTTTTTAATATGGACAGTAAATCCTTCCGAATCGCATGATCCAACTAAGATGCTCATAACTCCATCGTTCGATGCTGGATTGGGTCGATTTTATGTCATTTGAAAGGTCCTTTAGACCTCTTTCATTCCCGACTGGAGTTGTCATATTCCGAGACCATTTCGGCGACCATATGTGGGATCGCAGTCGTTGGTCCTGAATTTTTCCTACATCTCCTTGTCCATTAGTAACCCTCATATATCACTCTTTAGAGGTTGAATTCAAACTATTTTGAGTTCATGGTAACTTGAAAAGCTTCTAGATGAGACCAGAATTGCCTAATTCGGAAACCGTTCGTTATGCTAAAAAGAATGTTGGTACTCTTCGATCGTCTTTTTTCAATATGGAGTGTACATCATTTCAAATCGGGCGATCCATTGGAGATGCTCATAACTCCATCGTTTGATGTCGGATTGGGTCGATTTTTAGAGATCTAAAAGGTCCTTTGGTGCTCTTTCATTCCTGACTGGAATCGTCGTATTCTGAGACCATTTGGGCTTCCATAAGTGGGATCGCAGTCGTCGGTACTGAATTGTACTTTATCTCCTTGTTCATTACTGTCCCTCATAACTCAATCTGCAGAGGTCAAATTCAGCCTATTTTGAGGTCGTTGAAATGCTAACTTGACAAGCTTCTTGATGAGACCAGAATTGCCTAATTCAGAGACCGTTCGATATCCTAAAAGCATGTTTGTACTCTTTGATCGTCCTTTTTTAATATGGAGAGTAAATTATTCCAAATTGCGTGATCCAACAGAGATGCTCATAACTCCATCATTTGAGGTCGGATTTGGTCGATGTTTAGTCATCTGAAAGGTCCTTTAGTGCTCTTTCATTCTTGATCGGAATCGTCATATTCCGAGAACATTGGAGCATCGATAAGTGGGATCATAGTCGTCGATCCTGAATTTTCCTTCATCTCCTTGTCCATTAGCATCCCTCACAACTCACTCTTCAGAAGTCAAATTCAGACTATTTTTAGCGCATTAAAATGGTAACTTGACAAGCTTCCAGATAGAACCAGATTACCTAATTCGGAGACCGTTAGATATACTAAAAGCGCATAACTAGAATCGTCGTATTTCGAGACCATTTGGGCAATCGTAGGTGGGATTGCTGTCGTCGGTCCTGAATTTTTCCTACATCTCCTTGTCCATTATTAACCCTCATAAATAACTCTTCACGGGTTGAATTCTGACTATTCCGAGCTCATTGGAATGGTAACTTAACAAGCTTCTAGATGAGATCAGAATTGCCTAATTCAGAATCCATTCGATATCCTAAAAGCATGTTGGTACTCTTCGATCGTCGTATTTCAATTTGGAATGTAAATCGCTCCAAATCGTGCGATCCATTGGAGATGCTTGTAACTCCATCGTTTGATGTCGGATTGGGTCAATTTTTAGTCATTTGAAAGGTTATTTTGTCCTCTTTCATTCCTGACTGGAATTGTCGTATTCCGAGACAATTTGGGCATCCAAAAGTGAGATTGCAGTTGTCGGTCCTAAATTTTTCCTTCATCACCATGTCCTATAGTTACCCTCATAACTCTCTCTTCAGAGGCCGAATTTAAACTATTTTGAGGTCATTGGAATGGTAACTGAATAAGCTTCCAGATGAGACCAGAATGGCCTAATTCGGAGATTGTTCGACATCCTAAAAGCACGTCGGTACTCTTCGATTGTCTTTTTTCAATATGGAGTGTAAATCTTTCAAATCGCGTGATCCAATGGAGATGCTCATAAATGTATCGTTTGATGTCAGATTGGGTCAATTTTTAGTCATCCGAATTTTCCTTTAGTGCTATTTCATTCTTGACGTGAATCGCCGTATTGCGAGGCCATTTGGGCATCCATAGTGGGATCACAGTAGTCGCTCTTGAATTTTTCTTTCATCTCCCTATGCATTAGTAACCCTCATAACTCACTCTTCAGAGGTCAAATTCACACTATTTTGAGGTCATTGGAATGGTAACTTGACAAGCTTCCAGATGAGACCAGAATTGCCTAATTCGAAGACCGTTCGATATCTTAAAAGCATATTAGTACTCTTAGATCGTCAGTTTTTTTTTAATATGGACAGTAAATCCTTCCGAATCGCATGATCCAACTAAGATGCTCATAACTCCATCGTTCGATGCCGGATTGGGTCGATTTTATGTCATTTGAAAGGTCCTTTAGACCTCTTTCATTCCCGACTGGAATTGTCATTTTCCGAGACCATTTCGGCGACCATAAGTGGGATCGCAGTCGTTGGTCCTGAATTTTTCCTACATCTCCTTGTCCATTAGTAACCCTCATATATCACTCTTTAGAGGTTGAATTCAAACTATTTTGAGTTCATGGTAACTTGAAAAGCTTCTAGATGAGACCAGAATTGCCTAATTCGGAAACCGTTCGTTATGCTAAAAGAATGTTGGTACTCTTCGATCGTCTTTTTTCAATATGGAGTGTACATCATTTCAAATCGGGCGATCCATTGGAGATGCTCATAACTCCATCGTTTGATGTCGGATTGGGTCAATTTTTAGAGATCTAAAAGGTCCTTTGGTGCTCTTTCATCGTTTGATGTCGTATTCTGAGACCATTTGGACTTCCATAAGTGGGATCGCAGTCGTCGGTACTGAATTGTACTTTATCTCCTTGTTCATTACTGTCCCTCATAACTCAATCTTCAGAGGTCAAATTCAGGCTATTTTGAGGTCGTTGAAATGCTAATTGACAAGGTTCTTGATGAGACCAGAATTGCCTAATTCAGAGACCGTTCGATATCCTAAAAGTATGTTGGTACTCTTTGATCGTCTTTTTTTAATATGGAGAGTAAATTATTCCTAATTGCATGATCCAACAGAGATGCTCATAATTCCATCATTTGAGGTCGGATTTGGTCGATGTTTAGTCATCTGAAAGGTCCTTTAGTGCTCTTTCATTCTTGATAGGAATCGTCATATTCCGAGAACATTTGAGCATCGATAAGTGGGATCATAGTCGTCGGTCCTGAATTTTCCTTCATCTCCTTGTCCATTAGCAACCCCCACAACTCGCTCTTCAGAAGTCAAATTCAGACTATTTTTAGCTCATTAAAATGGTACCTTGAGAAGCTTCCAGATAGAACCAGAATTACCAAATTCGGAGACCGTTAGATATACTAAAAGCCTGTTGGTACTCTTCGATCGTCTTTTTTCAATATGGAGTGTAAATTATTTCAAATCGCACGATCCAACGGAGATGATCGTAACTCCATCATTTGATGTCGGATTGGGTCAATTTTTAGTCATCTGAAAGGTCCTCTAGAGCTGTTTCATTCCTAACTAGAATCGTCGTATTCTTAGACCATTTGGGCAATCGTAAGTGGGATTGCAGTCGTCGGTCCTGAATTTTTTCTACATCTCCTTGTCCATTATTAACCCTCATAAATAACTCTTCACGGGTTGAATTCTGACCATTCCGAGCTCATTGGAATGGTAACTTAACAAGCTTCTAGATGAGATCAGAATTGCCTAATTCAGAATCCATTCGATATCCTAAAAGCATGTTGGTACTCTTCGATCGTCGTTTTTCAATATGGAATGTAAATCGCTCCAAATCATGCGATCCATTGGAGATGCTTATAATTCCATCGTTTGATGTCCGACTGGGTCGATTTTTAGTCATTTGAAAGGTTACTTTGTCCTCTTTCATCCCTGACTGGAATTGACGTATTCCGAGACAATTTGGGCATCCAAAACTGAGATTGCAGTTGTCGGTCCTAAATTTTTCCTTCATCACCATGTCCTATAGTTACCCTCATAACTCTCTCTTCAGAGGCCGAATTTAAACTATTTTGAGGTCATTGGAATGGTAACTGAATAAGCTTCCAGATGAGACCAGAATGGCCTAATTCGGAGATTGTTCGACATCCTAAAAGCACGTCGGTACTCTTCGATTGTCTTTTTTCAATATGGAGTGTAAATCTTTCAAATCATGTGATCCAATGGAGATGCTCATAAATGTATCGTTTGATGTCAGATTGGGTCAATTTTTAGTCATCCGAATTTTCCTTTAGTGCTATTTCATTCTTGACGGGAATCGCCGTATTGCGAGGCCATTTGGGCATCCATAGTGGGATCACAGTAGTCGCTCTTGAATTTTTCTTTCATCTCCCTATGCATTAGTAACCCTCATAACTCACTCTTCAGCGGTCGAATTCACACTATTTTGAGGTCATTGGAATGGTAACTTGACAAGCTTCCAGATGAGACCAGAATTGCCTAATTCGAAGACCGTTCGATATCTTAAAAGCATATTGGTACTCTTAGATCGTCAGTTTTTTTTTAATATGGACAGTAAATCCTTCCGAATCGCATGATCCAACTAAGATGCTCATAACTCCATCGTTCGATGCTGGATTGGGTCGATTTTATGTCATCTGAAAGGTCCTTTAGACCTCTTTCATTCCCGACTGGAATTGTCATATTCCGAGACCATTTCGGCGACCATAAGTGGGATCGCAGTCGTTGGTCCTGAATTTTTCCTACATCTCCTTGTCCATTAGTAACCCTCATATATCACTCTTTAGAGGTTGAATTCAAACTATTTTGAGTTCATGGTAACTTGAAAAGCTTCTAGATGAGACCAGAATTGCCTAATTCGGAAACCGTTCGTTATGCTAAAAGAATGTTGGTACTCTTCGATCGTCTTTTTTCAATATGGAGTGTACATCATTTCAAATCGGGCGATCCATTGGAGATGCTCATAACTCCATCGTTTGATGTCGGATTGGGTCGATTTTTAGTCATTTGAAAGGTTACTTTGTCCTCTTTCATCCCTGACTGGAATTTTCGTATTCCGAGACAATTTGGGCATCCAAAACTGAGATTGCAGTTGTCGGTCCTAAATTTTTCCTTCATCACCATGTCCTATAGTTACCCTCATAACTCTCTCTTCAGAGGCCGAATTTAAACTATTTTGAGGTCATTGGAATGGTAACTGAATAAGCTTCCAGATGAGACCAGAATGGCCTAATTCGGAGATTGTTCGACATCCTAAAAGCACGTCGGTACTCTTCGATTGTCTTTTTTCAATATGGAGTGTAAATCTTTCAAATCGCGTGATCCAATGGAGATGCTCATAAATGTATCGTTTGATGTCAGATTGGGTCAATTTTTAGTCATCCGAATTTTCCATTAGTACTATTTCATTCTTGACGTGAATCGCCGTATTGCGAGGCCATTTGGGCATCCATAGTGGGATCACAGTAGTCGCTCTTGAATTTTTCTTTCATCTCCCTGTGCATTAGGAACCCTCATAACTCACTCTTCAGAGGTCGAATTCACACTATTTTGAGGTCATTGGAATGGTAACTTGAAAAGCTTCCAGATGAGGCCAGAATTGCCTAATTCGAAGACCGTTCGATATCTTAAAAGCATATTGGTACTCTTAGATCGTCAGTTTTTTTTTAATATGGACAGTAAATCCTTCCGAATCGCATGATCCAACTAAGATGCTCATAACTCCATCGTTCGATGCTGGATTGGGTCGATTTTATGTCATTTGAAAGGTCCTTTAGACCTCTTTCATTCCCGAATGGAGTTGTCATATTCCGAGACCATTTCGGCGACCATAAGTGGGATCGCAGTCGTTGGTCCTGAATTTTTCCTACATCTCCTTGTCCATTAGTAACCCTCATATATCACTCTTTAGAGGTTGAATTCAAACTATTTTGAGTTCATGGTAACTTGAAAAGCTTCTAGATGAGACCAGAATTGCCTAATTCGGAAACCGTTCGTTATGCTAAAAGAATGTTGGTACTCTTCGATCGTCTTTTTTCAATATGGAGTGTACATCATTTCAAATCGGGCGATCCATTGGAGATGCTCATAACTCCATCGTTTGATGTCGGATTGGGTCGATTTTTAGAGATCTAAAAGGTCCTTTGGTGCTCTTTCATTCCTGACTGGAATCGTCGTATTCTGAGACCATTTGGGCTTCCATAAGTGGGATCGCAGTCGTCGGTACTGAATTGTACTTTATCTCCTTGTTCATTACTGTCCCTCATAACTCAATCTGCAGAGGTCAAATTCAGCCTATTTTGAGGTCGTTGAAATGCTAACTTGACAAGCTTCTTGATGAGACCAGAATTGCCTAATTCAGAGACCGTTCGATATCCTAAAAGCATGTTTGTACTCTTTGATCGTCCTTTTTTAATATGGAGAGTAAATTATTCCAAATTGCGTGATCCAACAGAGATGCTCATAACTCCATCATTTGAGGTCGGATTTGGTCGATGTTTAGTCATCTGAAAGGTCCTTTAGTGCTCTTTCATTCTTGATCGGAATCGTCATATTCCGAGAACATTGGAGCATCGATAAGTGGGATCATAGTCGTCGATCCTGAATTTTCCTTCATCTCCTTGTCCATTAGCATCCCTCACAACTCACTCTTCAGAAGTCAAATTCAGACTATTTTTAGCGCATTAAAATGGTAACTTGACAAGCTTCCAGATAGAACCAGATTACCTAATTCGGAGACCGTTAAAATATACTAAAAGCGCGTAAATAGAATCGTCGTATTTCGAGACCATTTGGGCAATCTTAAGTGGGATTGCAGTCGTCGGTCCTGAATTTTTCCTAAATCTCCTTGTCCATTATTAACCCTCATAAATAACTCTTCACGGGTTGAATTCTGACTATTCCGAGCTCATTGGAATGGTAACTTAACAAGCTTCAAGATGAGATCAGAATTGCCTAATTCAGAATCCATTCGATATCCTAAAATCATGTTGGTACTCTTCGATCGTCGTTTTTCAATATAGAATGTAAATCGCTCCAAATCGTGCGATCCATTGGAGATGCTTATAACTCTATCGTTTGATGTCGGATTGGGTCAATTTTTAGTCATTTGAAAGGTTATTTTCTCCTCTTTCATCCCTGACTGGAATTGTCGTATTCCGAGACAATTTGGGCATCCAAAAGTGAGATTGCACTTGTCGGTCCAAAATTTTTCCTTCATCACCATGTCCTATAGTTACCCTCATAGCTCTCTCTTCAGCGGCCGAATTTAAAGTATTTTGAGGTCATTGGAATGGTAACTGAATAAGCTTCCAGATGAGACCAGAATGGCCTAATTCGGAGATTGTTCGACATCCTAAAAGCACGTCGGTACTCTTCGATTGTCTTTTTTCAATATGGAGTGTAAATCTTTCAAATCGCGTGATCCAATGGAGATGCTCATAAATGTATCGTTTGATGTCAGATTGGGTCAATTTCTAGTCATCCGAATTTTCCTTTAGTGCTATTTCATTCTTGACGTGAATCGCCGTATTGCGAGGCCATTTGGGCATCCATAGTGGGATCACAGTAGTCGGTCTTGAATTTTTCTTTCATCTCCCTGTGCATTTGTAACCCTCATAACTCACTCTTCAGAGGTCAAATTCACACTATTTTGAGGTCATTGGAATGGTAACTTGACAAGCTTCCAGATGAGACCAGAATTGCCTAATTCGAAGACCGTTCGATATCTTAAAAGCATATTGGTACTCTTAGATCGTCAGTTTTTTTTAATATGGACAGTAAATCCTTCCGAATCGCATGATCCAACTAAGATGCTCATAACTCCATCGTTCGATGCTGGATTGGGTCGATTTTATGTCATTTGAAAGGTCCTTTAGACCTCTTTCATTCCCGACTGGAATTGTCATATTCCGAGACCATTTCGGCGACCATAAGTGGGATCGCTGTCGTTGGTCCTGAATTTTTCCTACATCTCCTTGTCCATTAGTAACCCTCATATATCACTCTTTAGAGGTTGAATTCAAACTATTTTGAGTTCATGGTAACTTGAAAAGCTTCTAAATGAGACCAGAATTGCCTAATTCGAAAACCGTTCGTTATGCTAAAAGAATGTTGGTACTCTTCGATCGTCTTTTTTCAATATGGAGTGTACATCATTTCAAATCGGGCGATCCATTGGAGATGCTCATAACTCCATCGTTTAATGTCGGATTGGGTCGATTTTTAGAGATCTAAAAGGTCCTTTGGTGCTCTTTCATTCCTGACTGGAATCGTCGTATTCTGAGACCATTTGGGCTTCCATAAGTGGGATCGCAGTCGTCGGTACTGAATTGTACTTTATCTCCTTGTTCATTACTGTCCCTCATAACTCAATCTGCAGAGGTCAAATTCAGCCTATTTTGAGGTCGTTGAAATGCTAACTTGACAAGCTTCTTGATGAGACCAGAATTGCCTAATTCAGAGACCGTTCGATATCCTAAAAGCATGTTTGTACTCTTTGATCGTCCTTTTTTAATATGGAGAGTAAATTATTCCAAATTGCGTGATCCAACAGAGATGCTCATAACTCCATCATTTGAGGTCGGATTTGGTCGATGTTTAGTCATCTGAAAGGTCCTTTAGTGCTCTTTCATTCTTGATCGGAATCGTCATATTCCGAGAACATTGGAGCATCGATAAGTGGGATCATAGTCGTCGATCCTGAATTTTCCTTCATCTCCTTGTCCATTAGCATCCCTCACAACTCACTCTTCAGAAGTCAAATTCAGACTATTTTTAGCGCATTAAAATGGTAACTTGACAAGCTTCCAGATAGAACCAGATTACCTAATTCGGAGACCGTTAGATATACTAAAAGCGTGTAACTAGAATCGTCGTATTCCGAGACCATTTGGGCAATCGTAAGTGGGATTGTAGTCGTCGGTCCTGAATTTTTCATACATCTCCTTGTCCATTGTTAGCCCTCATAAATCTCCAATGGAGATGCTCATAGATCTATCGTTTGATGTCAGATTGGGTCAATTTTTAGTCATCCGAAAGGTCCTTTAGTGCTATTTCATTCTTGACGGGAATCGCCGTATTGCGAGGCCATTTGGGCATCCATAGTTGGATCACAGTAGTCGGTCTTGAATTTTTCTTTTATCTCCTAGTGCATTAGTAACCCTCATAACTCACTCTTCAGAGGTCGAATTCACGCTATTTTGCGGTCATTGGAATGGTAACTTGACAAGCTTCCATATGAGACCAGAATTGCCTAATTCGGAGACCGTTCGATATCTTAAAAGCATATTGGTACTCTTAGATCGTCAGTTTTTTTTTAATACGGAGAGTAAATCCTTCCGAATCGCATGATCCGACTAAGATGCTCATAACTCCATCGTTCGATGCTGGATTGGGTCGATTTTATGTCATCTGAAAGGTCCTTTAGACCTCTTTCATTCCCGACTGGAATTGTCATATTCCGAGACCATTTCGGCGACCATAAGTGGGATCGCAGTCGTTGGTCCTGAATCTTTCCTACATCTCCTTGTCCTTTAGTAACCCTCATATATCACCCTTTAGAGGTTGAATTCAAACTATTTTGAGTTCACGGTAACTTGAAAAGCTTCTGGATGAGACCAGAATTGCCTAATTCGGAAACCGTTCATTATGCTACAAGAATGTCGGTACTCTTCGATCGTCTTTTTTCAATATGGAGTGTACTCATTTCAAGTCGGGCGATCCATTGGAGATGCTCATAACTCCATCGTTTGATGTCAGATTGAGTCCATTTTTAGAGATCTAAAGGGTCCTTTGGTGCTCTTCCATTCCTGACTGGAACGTCGTATTCTGAGACCATTTGGGCTTCCCATAAGTGGGATCGCAGTCGTCGGTACTGAATTGTACTTTATCTCCTTTTTCATTACTGTCCCTCATAACTCACTCTTCAGAGGTCAAATTCAGGCTATTTTGAGCTCATTTAAATGCTAACTCGACAATCTTCTTGATGAGACCAGAATTGCCTAATTCAGAGACCGTTCGATATCCTAAAAGCATGTTGGTACTCTTTGATCGTCTTTTTTTAATATGGAGAGTAAATTATTCCAAATTGCGTGATCCAACAGAGATGCTCATAACTCCATCATTTGAGGTCGGATTTGGTCGATGTTTAGTCATCTGAAAGGTCCTTTAGTGCTCTTTCATTCTTGATAGGAAACATCATATTCCGAGAACATTTGAGCATCGATAAGTGGGATCATAGTCGTCGGTCCTGAATTTTCCTTCATCTCCTTGTCCATTAGCAACCCTCACAACTCACTCTTCAGAAGTCAAATTTAGACTATTTTGAGCTCATTAAAATGGTAACTTGACAAGCTTCCAGATGGAACCAGAATTACCTAATTCGGAGACCGTTAGATATACTAAAAGCATGTTGGTACTCTTCGATCGTCTTTTTTCAATATGGAGTGTAAATTATTTCAAATCGCGCGATCCAACGGAGATGCTCATAACTCCATCATTTGATGTCGGATTGGGTCAATTTTTTGTCATCTGAAAGCTCCTCTAGAGCTCTTTCATTCCCAACTACAATCGTCGTATTCCGAGACCATTTGGACAATCGTAAGTGGGATTGCAGTCGTCGGTCCTGAATTTTTCCTACATCTCCTTGTCCATTATTAACCCTCATAAATAACTCTTCACAGGTTGAATTCAGACTATTCCGAGCTCATTGGAATGGTAACTTAACAAGCTTCTAGATGAGATCAGAATTGCCTAATTCAGAATCCATTCGATATCCTCAAAGCATGTTGGTACTCTTCGATCGTCGTTTTTCAATATGGAATGTAAATCGTTCCAAATCGTGCGATCCATTGGAGATGCTTATAACTCCATCGTTTGATGTCGGATTGGGTCGATTTTTAGTCATTTGAAAGGTTGTTTAGTCCTCTTCCATCCCTGACTGGAATTGTCGTATTCCGAGACAATTTGGGCATCCAAAAGTGGGATTGCAGTTGTCGGTCCTAAATTTTTCCTTCATCACCATGTCCTATAGTTACCCTCATAACTCTCTCTTCAGAGGCCGAATTTAAACTATTTTGAGGTCATTGGAATGGTAACTTAATAAGCTTCCAGATGAGACCAGAATGGCCTAATTCGGAGATTGTTCGACATCGTAAAAGCATGTCGGTACTCTTCGATTGTCTTTTTTCAATATGGAGTGTAAATCTTTCAAATCGCGTGATCCAATGGAGATGCTCATAGATCTATCGTTTGATGTCAGATTGGGTCAATTTTTAGTCATCCGAAAGGTCCTTTAGTGCTATTTCATTCTTGACGGGAATCGCCGTATTGCGAGGCCAATTGGGCATCCATAGTTGGATCACAGTAGTCAGTCTTGAATTTTTCTTTCATCTCCTTGTGCATTTGTAATCCTCATAACTCACTCTTCAGAGGTCGAATTCACGCTATTTTGAGGTCATTGGAATGGTAACTTGACAAGCTTCCATATGAGACCAGAATTGCCTAATTCGGAGACCGTTCGATATCTTAAAAGCATATTGGTACTCTTAGATCGTCAGTTTTTTTTTAATACGGAGAGTAAATCCTTCCGAATCGCATGATCCGACTAAGATGCTCATAACTCCATCGTTCGATGCTGGATTGGGTCGATTTTATGTCATCTGAAAGGTCCTTTAGACCTCTTTCATTCCCGACTGGAATTGTCATATTCCGAGACCATTTCGGCGACCATAAGTGGGATCGCAGTCGTTGGTCCTGAATCTTTCCTACATCTCCTTGTCCTTTAGTAACCCTCATATATCACCCTTTAGAGGTTGAATTCAAACTATTTTGAGTTCACGGTAACTTGAAAAGCGTTTGGATGAGACCAGAATTGCCTAATTCGGAAACCGTTCATTATGCTACAAGAATGTCGGTACTCTTCGATCGTCTTTTTTCAATATGGAGTGTACTCATTTCAAGTCGGTCGATCCATTGGAGATGCTCATAACTCCATCGTTTGATGTCAGATTGAGTCCATTTTTAGAGATCTAAAGGGTCCTTTGGTGCTCTTCCATTCCTGACTGGAACGTCGTATTCTGAGACCATTTGGGCTTCCCATAAGTGGGATCGCAGTCGTCGGTACTGAATTGTACTTTATCTCCTTTTTCATTACTGTCCCTCATAACTCACTCTTCAGAGGTCAAATTCAGGCTATTTTGAGCTCATTTAAATGCTAACTCGACAATCTTCTTGATGAGACCAGAATTGCCTAATTCAGAGACCGTTCGATATCCTAAAAGCATGTTGGTACTCTTTGATCGTCTTTTTTTAATATGGAGAGTAAATTATTCCAAATTGCGTGATCCAACAGAGATGCTCATAACTCCATCATTTGAGGTCGGATTTGGTCGATGTTTAGTCATCTGAAAGGTCCTTTAGTGCTCTTTCATTCTTGATAGGAAACATCATATTCCGAGAACATTTGAGCATCGATAAGTGGGATCATAGTCGTCGGTCCTGAATTTTCCTTCATCTCCTTGTCCATTAGCAACCCTCACAACTCACTCTTCAGAAGTCAAATTTAGACTATTTTGAGCTCATTAAAATGGTAACTTGACAAGCTTCCAGATGGAACCAGAATTACCTAATTCGGAGACCGTTAGATATACTAAAAGCATGTTGGTACTCTTCGATCGTCTTTTTTCAATATGGAGTGTAAATTATTTCAAATCGCGCGATCCAACGGAGATGCTCATAACTCCATCATTTGATGTCGGATTGGGTCAATTTTTTGTCATCTGAAAGCTCCTCTAGAGCTCTTTCATTCCCAACTACAATCGTCGTATTCCGAGACCATTTGGACAATCGTAAGTGGGATTGCAGTCGTCGGTCCTGAATTTTTCCTACATCTCCTTGTCCATTATTAACCCTCATAAATAACTCTTCACAGGTTGAATTCAGACTATTCCGAGCTCATTGGAATGGTAACTTAACAAGCTTCTAGATGAGATCAGAATTGCCTAATTCAGAATCCATTCGATATCCTCAAAGCATGTTGGTACTCTTCGATCATCGTTTTTCAATATGGAATGTAAATCGTTCCAAATCGTGCGATCCATTGGAGATGCTTATAACTCCATCGTTTGATGTCGGATTGGGTCGATTTTTAGTCATTTGAAAGGTTGTTTAGTCCTCTTCCATCCCTGACTGGAATTGTCGTATTCCGAGACAATTTGGGCATCCAAAAGTGGGATTGCAGTTGTCGGTCCTAAATTTTTCCTTCATCACCATGTCCTATAGTTACCCTCATAACTCTCTCTTCAGAGGCCGAATTTAAACTATTTTGAGGTCATTGGAATGGTAACTTAATAAGCTTCCAGATGAGACCAGAATGGCCTAATTCGGAGATTGTTCGACATCGTAAAAGCATGTCGGTACTCTTCGATTGTCTTTTTTCAATATGGAGTGTAAATCTTTCAAATCGCGTGATCCAATGGAGATGCTCATAGATCTATCGTTTGATGTCAGATTGGGTCAATTTTTAGTCATCCGAAAGGTCCTTTAGTGCTATTTCATTCTTGACGGGAATCGCCGTATTGCGAGGCCAATTGGGCATCCATAGTTGGATCACAGTAGTCAGTCTTGAATTTTTCTTTCATCTCCTTGTGCATTTGTAATCCTCATAACTCACTCTTCAGAGGTCGAATTCACGCTATTTTGAGGTCATTGGAATGGTAACTTGACAAGCTTCCATATGAGACCAGAATTGCCTAATTCGGAGACCGTTCGATATCTTAAAAGCATATTGGTACTCTTAGATCGTCAGTTTTTTTTTAATACGGAGAGTAAATCCTTCCGAATCGCATGATCCGACTAAGATGCTCATAACTCCATCGTTCGATGCTGGATTGGGTCGATTTTATGTCATCTGAAAGGTCCTTTAGACCTCTTTCATTCCCGACTGGAATTGTCATATTCCGAGACCATTTCGGCGACCATAAGTGGGATCGCAGTCGTTGGTCCTGAATCTTTCCTACATCTCCTTGTCCTTTAGTAACCCTCATATATCACCCTTTAGAGGTTGAATTCAAACTATTTTGAGTTCACGGTAACTTGAAAAGCTTTTGGATGAGACCAGAATTGCCTAATTCGGAAACCGTTCATTATGCTACAAGAATGTCGGTACTCTTCGATCGTCTTTTTTCAATATGGAGTGTACTCATTTCAAGTCGGTCGATCCATTGGAGATGCTCATAACTCCATCGTTTGATGTCAGATTGAGTCCATTTTTAGAGATCTAAAGGGTCCTTTGGTGCTCTTCCATTCCTGACTGGAACGTCGTATTCTGAGACCATTTGGGCTTCCCATAAGTGGGATCGCAGTCGTCGGTACTGAATTGTACTTTATCTCCTTTTTCATTACTGTCCCTCATAACTCACTCTTCAGAGGTCAAATTCAGGCTATTTTGAGCTCATTTAAATGCTAACTCGACAATCTTCTTGATGAGACCAGAATTGCCTAATTCAGAGACCGTTCGATATCCTAAAAGCATGTTGGTACTCTTTGATCGTCTTTTTTTAATATGGAGAGTAAATTATTCCAAATTGCGTGATCCAACAGAGATGCTCATAACTCCATCATTTGAGGTCGGATTTGGTCGATGTTTAGTCATCTGAAAGGTCCTTTAGTGCTCTTTCATTCTTGATAGGAAACATCATATTCCGAAAACATTTGAGCATCGATAAGTGGGATCATAGTCGTCGGTCCTGAATTTTCCTTCATCTCCTTGTCCATTAGCAACCCTCACAACTCACTCTTCAGAAGTCAAATTCAGACTATTTTGAGCTCATTAAAATGGTAACTTGACAAGCTTCCAGATGGAACCAGAATTACCTAATTCGGAGACCGTTAGATATACTAAAAGCATGTTGGTACTCTTCGATCGTCTTTTTTCAATATGGAGTGTAAATTATTTCAAATCGCGCGATCCAACGGAGATGCTCATAACTCCATCATTTGATGTCGGATTGGGTCAATTTTTTGTCATCTGAAAGCTCCTCTAGAGCTCTTTCATTCCCAACTACAATCGTCGTATTCCGAGACCATTTGGACAATCGTAAGTGGGATTGCAGTCGTCGGTCCTGAATTTTTCCTACATCTCCTTGTCCATTATTAACCCTCATAAATAACTCTTCACAGGTTGAATTCAGACTATTCCGAGCTCATTGGAATGGTAACTTAACAAGCTTCTAGATGAGATCAGAATTGCCTAATTCAGAATCCATTCGATATCCTCAAAGCATGTTGGTACTCTTCGATCGTCGTTTTTCAATATGGAATGTAAATCGTTCCAAATCGTGCGATCTATTGGAGATGCTTATAACTCCATCGTTTGATGTCGGATTGGGTCGATTTTTAGTCATTTGAAAGGTTGTTTAGTCCTCTTCCATCCCTGACTGGAATTGTCGTATTCCGAGACAATTTGGGCATCCAAAAGTGGGATTGCCGTTGTCGGTCCTAAATTTTTCCTTCATCACCATGTCCTATAGTTACCCTCATAACTCTCTCTTCAGAGGCCGAATTTAAACTATTTTGAGGTCATTGGAATGGTAACTTAATAAGCTTCCAGATGAGACCAGAATGGCCTAATTCGGAGATTGTTCGACATCCTAAAAGCATGTCGGTACTCTTCGATTGTCTTTTTTCAATATGGAGTGTAAATCTTTCGAATCGCGTGATCCAATAGAGATGCTCATAGATCTATCGTTTGATGTCAGATTGGGTCAATTTTTAGTCATCCGAAAGGTCCTTTAGTGCTATTTCATTCTTGACAGGAATCGCCGTATTGCGAGGCCATTTGGGCATCCATAGTTGGATCACAGTAGTCAGTCTTGAATTTTTCTTTCATCTCCTTGTGCATTAGTAACCCTCATAACTCACTCTTCAGAGGTCGAATTCACGCTATTTTGAGGTCATTGGAATGGTAACTTGACAAGCTTCCATATGAGACCAGAATTGCCTAATTCGGAGACCGTTCGATATCTTAAAAGCATATTGGTACTCTTAGATCGTCAGTTTTTTTTTAATATGGAGAGTAAATCCTTTCGAATCGCATGATCCAACTAAGATGCTCATAACTCCATCGTTCGATGCTGGATTGGGTCGATTTTATGTCATCTGAAAGGTCCTTTAGACCTCTTTCATTCCCGACTGGAATTGTCATATTCCGAGACCATTTCGGCGACCATAAGTGGGATCGCAGTCGTTGGTCCTGAATCTTTCCTACATCTCCTTGTCCATTAGTAACCCTCATATATCACCTTTAGAGGTTGAATTCAAACTATTCTGAGTTCATGGTAACTTGAAAAGCTTCAAGATGAGACCAGAATTGCCTAATTCGGAAACCGTTCGTTATGCTAAAAGAATGTCGGTACTCTTCGATCGTCTTTTTTCAATATGGAGTGTACTCATTTCAAGTCGGGCGATCCATTGGAGATGCTCATAACTCCATCGTTTGATGTCAGATTGGGTCAATTTTTAGAGATCTAAAGGGTCCTTTGGTGCGCTTCCATTCCTGACTGGAACGTCGTATTCTGAGACCATTTGGGCTTCCATAAGTGGGATCGCAGTCGTCGGTACTGAATTGTACTTTATCTCCTTGTTCATTACTGTCCCTCATAACTCACTCTTCAGAGGTCAAATTCAGGCTATTTTGAGCTCATTTAAATGCTAACTCGACAATCTTCTTGATGAGACCAGAATTGCCTAATTCAGAGACCGTTCGATATCCTAAAAGCATGTTGGTACTCTTTGATCGTCTTTTTTTAATATGGAGAGTAAATTATTCCAAATTGCGTGATCCAACAGAGATGCTCATAACTCCATCATTTGAGGTCGGATTTGGTCGATGTTTAGTCATCTGAAAGGTCCTTTAGTGCTCTTTCATTCTTGATAGGAATCATCATATTCCGAGAACATTTGAGCATCGATAAGTGGGATCATAGTCGTCGGTCCTGAATTTTCCTTCATCTCCTTGTCCATTAGCAACCCTCACAACTCACTCTTCAGAAGTCAAATTCAGACTATTTTGAGCTCATTAAAATGGTAACTTGACAAGCTTCCAGATGGAACCAGAATTACCTAATTCGGAGACCGTTAGATATACTAAAAGCATGTTGGTACTCTTCGATCGTCTTTCTTCAATATGGAGTGTAAATTATTTCAAATCGCGCGATCCAACGGAGATGCTCATAACTCCATCATTTGATGTCGGATTGGGTCAATTTTTTGTCATCTGAATGTTCCTCTAGAGCTCTTTCATTCCTAACTAGAATCGTCGTATTCCGAGACCATTTGGGCAATCGTAAGTGGGATTGCAGTCGTCGGTCCTGAATTTTTCCTACATCTCCTTGTCCATTATTAACCCTCATAAATAACTCTTCACAGGTTGAATTCAGACTATTCCGAGCTCATTGGAATGGTAACTTAACAAGCTTCTAGATGAGATCAGAATTGCCTAATTCAGAATCCATTCGATATCCTCAAAGCATGTTGGTACTCTTCGATCGTCGTTTTTCAATATGGAATGTAAATCGTTCCAAATCGTGCGATCTATTGGAGATGCTTATAACTCCATCGTTTGATGTCGGATTGGGTCGATTTTTAGTCATTTGAAAGGTTGTTTAGTCCTCTTCCATCCCTGACTGGAATTGTCGTATTCCGAGACAATTTGGGCATCCAAAAGTGGGATTGCCGTTGTCGGTCCTAAATTTTTCCTTCATCACCATGTCCTATAGTTACCCTCATAACTCTCTCTTCAGAGGCCGAATTTAAACTATTTTGAGGTCATTGGAATGGTAACTTAATAAGCTTCCAGATGAGACCAGAATGGCCTAATTCGGAGATTGTTCGACATCCTAAAAGCATGTCGGTACTCTTCGATTGTCTTTTTTCAATATGGAGTGTAAATCTTTCGAATCGCGTGATCCAATGGAGATGCTCATAGATCTATCGTTTGATGTCAGATTGGGTCAATTTTTAGTCATCCGAAAGGTCCTTTAGTGCTATTTCATTCTTGACAGGAATCGCCGTATTGCGAGGCCATTTGGGCATCCACAGTTGGATCACAGTAGTCAGTCTTGAATTTTTCTTTCATCTCCTTGTGCATTAGTAACCCTCATAACTCACTCTTCAGAGGTCGAATTCACGCTATTTTGAGGTCATTGGAATGGTAACTTGACAAGCTTCCATATGAGACCAGAATTGCCTAATTCGGAGACCGTTCGATATCTTAAAAGCATATTGGTACTCTTAGATCGTCAGTTTTTTTTTAATATGGAGAGTAAATCCTTTCGAATCGCATGATCCAACTAAGATGCTCATAACTCCATCGTTCGATGCTGGATTGGGTCGATTTTATGTCATCTGAAAGGTCCTTTAGACCTCTTTCATTCCCGACTGGAATTGTCATATTCCGAGACCATTTCGGCGACCATAAGTGGGATCGCAGTCGTTGGTCCTGAATCTTTCCTACATCTCCTTGTCCATTAGTAACCCTCATATATCACCTTTAGAGGTTGAATTCAAACTATTCTGAGTTCATGGTAACTTGAAAAGCTTCAAGATGAGACCAGAATTGCCTAATTCGAAAACCGTTCGTTATGCTAAAAGAATGTCGGTACTCTTCGATCGTCTTTTTTCAATATGGAGTGTACTCATTTCAAGTCGGGCGATCCATTGGAGATGCTCATAACTCCATCGTTTGATGTCAGATTGGGTCAATTTTTAGAGATCTAAAGGGTCCTTTGGTGCGCTTCCATTCCTGACTGGAACGTCGTATTCTGAGACCATTTGGGCTTCCATAAGTGGGATCGCAGTCGTCGGTACTGAATTGTACTTTATCTCCTTGTTCATTACTGTCCCTCATAACTCACTCTTCAGAGGTCAAATTCAGGCTATTTTGAGCTCATTTAAATGCTAACTCGACAATCTTCTTGATGAGACCAGAATTGCCTAATTCAGAGACCGTTCGATATCCTAAAAGCATGTTGGTACTCTTTGATCGTCTTTTTTTAATATGGAGAGTAAATTATTCCAAATTGCGTGATCCAACAGAGATGCTCATAACTCCATCATTTGAGGTCGGATTTGGTCGATGTTTAGTCATCTGAAAGGTCCTTTAGTGCTCTTTCATTCTTGATAGGAATCATCATATTCCGAGAACATTTGAGCATCGATAAGTGGGATCATAGTCGTCGGTCCTGAATTTTCCTTCATCTCCTTGTCCATTAGCAACCCTCACAACTCACTCTTCAGAAGTCAAATTCAGACTATTTTGAGCTCATTAAAATGGTAACTTGACAAGCTTCCAGATGGAACCAGAATTACCTAATTCGGAGACCGTTAGATATACTAAAAGCATGTTGGTACTCTTCGATCGTCTTTCTTCAATATGGAGTGTAAATTATTTCAAATCGCGCGATCCAACGGAGATGCTCATAACTCCATCATTTGATGTCGGATTGGGTCAATTTTTTGTCATCTGAATGTTCCTCTAGAGCTCTTTCATTCCTAACTAGAATCGTCGTATTCCGAGACCATTTGGGCAATCGTAAGTGGGATTGCAGTCGTCGGTCCTGAATTTTTCCTACATCTCCTTGTCCATTATTAACCCTCATAAATAACTCTTCACAGGTTGAATTCAGACTATTCCGAGCTCATTGGAATGGTAACTTAACAAGCTTCTAGATGAGATCAGAATTGCCTAATTCAGAATCCATTCGATATCCTCAAAGCATGTTGGTACTCTTCGATCGTCGTTTTTCAATATGGAATGTAAATCGTTCCAAATCGTGCGATCTATTGGAGATGCTTATAACTCCATCGTTTGATGTCGGATTGGGTCGATTTTTAGTCATTTGAAAGGTTGTTTAGTCCTCTTCCATCCCTGACTGGAATTGTCGTATTCCGAGACAATTTGGGCATCCAAAAGTGGGATTGCCGTTGTCGGTCCTAAATTTTTCCTTCATCACCATGTCCTATAGTTACCCTCATAACTCTCTCTTCAGAGGCCGAATTTAAACTATTTTGAGGTCATTGGAATGGTAACTTAATAAGCTTCCAGATGAGACCAGAATGGCCTAATTCGGAGATTGTTCGACATCCTAAAAGCATGTCGGTACTCTTCGATTGTCTTTTTTCAATATGGAGTGTAAATCTTTCGAATCGCGTGATCCAATGGAGATGCTCATAGATCTATCGTTTGATGTCAGATTGGGTCAATTTTTAGTCATCCGAAAGGTCCTTTAGTGCTATTTCATTCTTGACAGGAATCGCCGTATTGCGAGGCCATTTGGGCATCCACAGTTGGATCACAGTAGTCAGTCTTGAATTTTTCTTTCATCTCCTTGTGCATTAGTAACCCTCATAACTCACTCTTCAGAGGTCGAATTCACGCTATTTTGAGGTCATTGGAATGGTAACTTGACAAGCTTCCATATGAGACCAGAATTGCCTAATTCGGAGACCGTTCGATATCTTAAAAGCATATTGGTACTCTTAGATCGTCAGTTTTTTTTTAATATGGAGAGTAAATCCTTTCGAATCGCATGATCCAACTAAGATGCTCATAACTCCATCGTTCGATGCTGGATTGGGTCGATTTTATGTCATCTGAAAGGTCCTTTAGACCTCTTTCATTCCCGACTGGAATTGTCATATTCCGAGACCATTTCGGCGACCATAAGTGGGATCGCAGTCGTTGGTCCTGAATCTTTCCTACATCTCCTTGTCCATTAGTAACCCTCATATATCACCTTTAGAGGTTGAATTCAAACTATTCTGAGTTCATGGTAACTTGAAAAGCTTCAAGATGAGACCAGAATTGCCTAATTCGGAAACCGTTCGTTATGCTAAAAGAATGTCGGTACTCTTCGATCGTCTTTTTTCAATATGGAGTGTACTCATTTCAAGTCGGGCGATCCATTGGAGATGCTCATAACTCCATCGTTTGATGTCAGATTGGGTCAATTTTTAGAGATCTAAAGGGTCCTTTGGTGCGCTTCCATTCCTGACTGGAACGTCGTATTCTGAGACCATTTGGGCTTCCATAAGTGGGATCGCAGTCGTCGGTACTGAATTGTACTTTATCTCCTTGTTCATTACTGTCCCTCATAACTCACTCTTCAGAGGTCAAATTCAGGCTATTTTGAGCTCATTTAAATGCTAACTCGACAATCTTCTTGATGAGACCAGAATTGCCTAATTCAGAGACCGTTCGATATCCTAAAAGCATGTTGGTACTCTTTGATCGTCTTTTTTTAATATGGAGAGTAAATTATTCCAAATTGCGTGATCCAACAGAGATGCTCATAACTCCATCATTTGAGGTCGGATTTGGTCGATGTTTAGTCATCTGAAAGGTCCTTTAGTGCTCTTTCATTCTTGATACGAATCATCATATTCCGAGAATATTTGAGCATCGATAAGTGGGATCATAGTCGTCGGTCCTGAATTTTCCTTCATCTCCTTGTCCATTAGCAACCCTCACAACTCACTCTTCAGATGTCAAATTCAGACTATTTTGAGCTCATTAAAATGGTAACTTGACAAGCTTCCAGATGGAACCAGAATTACCTAATTCGGAGACCGTTAGATATACTAAAAGCATGTTGGTACTCTTCGATCGTCTTTTTTCAATATGGAGTGTAAATTATTTCAAATCGCGCGATCCAACGGAGATGCTCATAACTCCATCATTTGATGTCGGATTGGGTCAATTTTTTGTCATCTGAATGTTCCTCTAGAGCTCTTTCATTCCTAACTAGAATCGTCGTATTCCGAGACCATTTGGGCAATCGTAAGTGGGATTGCAGTCGTCGGTCCTGAATTTTTCCTACATCTCCTTGTCCATTATTAACCCTCATAAATAACTCTTCACAGGTTGAATTCAGACTATTCCGAGCTCATTGGAATGGTAACTTAACAAGCTTCTAGATGAGATCAGAATTGCCTAATTCAGAATCCATTCGATATCCTCAAAGCATGTTGGTACTCTTCGATCGTCGTTTTTCAATATGGAATGTAAATCGTTCCAAATCGTGCGATCTATTGGAGATGCTTATAACTCCATCGTTTGATGTCGGATTGGGTCGATTTTTAGTCATTTGAAAGGTTGTTTAGTCCTCTTCCATCCCTGACTGGAATTGTCGTATTCCGAGACAATTTGGGCATCCAAAAGTGGGATTGCCGTTGTCGGTCCTAAATTTTTCCTTCATCACCATGTCCTATAGTTACCCTCATAACTCTCTCTTCAGAGGCCGAATTTAAACTATTTTGAGGTCATTGGAATGGTAACTTAATAAGCTTCCAGATGAGACCAGAATGGCCTAATTCGGAGATTGTTCGACATCCTAAAAGCATGTCGGTACTCTTCGATTGTCTTTTTTCAATATGGAGTGTAAATCTTTCGAATCGCGTGATCCAATAGAGATGCTCATAGATCTATCGTTTGATGTCAGATTGGGTCAATTTTTAGTCATCCGAAAGGTCCTTTAGTGCTATTTCATTCTTGACAGGAATCGCCGTATTGCGAGGCCATTTGGGCATCCATAGTTGGATCACAGTAGTCAGTCTTGAATTTTTCTTTCATCTCCTTGTGCATTAGTAACCCTCATAACTCACTCTTCAGAGGTCGAATTCACGCTATTTTGAGGTCATTGGAATGGTAACTTGACAAGCTTCCATATGAGACCAGAATTGCCTAATTCGGAGACCGTTCGATATCTTAAAAGCATATTGGTACTCTTAGATCGTCAGTTTTTTTTTAATATGGAGAGTAAATCCTTTCGAATCGCATGATCCAACTAAGATGCTCATAACTCCATCGTTCGATGCTGGATTGGGTCGATTTTATGTCATCTGAAAGGTCCTTTAGACCTCTTTCATTCCCGACTGGAATTGTCATATTCCGAGACCATTTCGGCGACCATAAGTGGGATCGCAGTCGTTGGTCCTGAATCTTTCCTACATCTCCTTGTCCATTAGTAACCCTCATATATCACCTTTAGAGGTTGAATTCAAACTATTCTGAGTTCATGGTAACTTGAAAAGCTTCAAGATGAGACCAGAATTGCCTAATTCGGAAACCGTTCGTTATGCTAAAAGAATGTCGGTACTCTTCGATCGTCTTTTTTCAATATGGAGTGTACTCATTTCAAGTCGGGCGATCCATTGGAGATGCTCATAACTCCATCGTTTGATGTCAGATTGGGTCAATTTTTAGAGATCTAAAGGGTCCTTTGGTGCGCTTCCATTCCTGACTGGAACGTCGTATTCTGAGACCATTTGGGCTTCCATAAGTGGGATCGCAGTCGTCGGTACTGAATTGTACTTTATCTCCTTGTTCATTACTGTCCCTCATAACTCACTCTTCAGAGGTCAAATTCAGGCTATTTTGAGCTCATTTAAATGCTAACTCGACAATCTTCTTGATGAGACCAGAATTGCCTAATTCAGAGACCGTTCGATATCCTAAAAGCATGTTGGTACTCTTTGATCGTCTTTTTTTAATATGGAGAGTAAATTATTCCAAATTGCGTGATCCAACAGAGATGCTCATAACTCCATCATTTGAGGTCGGATTTGGTCGATGTTTAGTCATCTGAAAGGTCCTTTAGTGCTCTTTCATTCTTGATACGAATCATCATATTCCGAGAACATTTGAGCATCGATAAGTGGGATCATAGTCGTCGGTCCTGAATTTTCCTTCATCTCCTTGTCCATTAGCAACCCTCACAACTCACTCTTCAGATGTCAAATTCAGACTATTTTGAGCTCATTAAAATGGTAACTTGACAAGCTTCCAGATGGAACCAGAATTACCTAATTCGGAGACCGTTAGATATACTAAAAGCATGTTGGTACTCTTCGATCGTCTTTTTTCAATATGGAGTGTAAATTATTTCAAATCGCGCGATCCAACGGAGATGCTCATAACTCCATCATTTGATGTCGGATTGGGTCAATTTTTTGTCATCTGAATGTTCCTCTAGAGCTCTTTCATTCCTAACTAGAATCGTCGTATTCCGAGACCATTTGGGCAATCGTAAGTGGGATTGCAGTCGTCGGTCCTGAATTTTTCCTACATCTCCTTGTCCATTATTAACCCTCATAAATAACTCTTCACAGGTTGAATTCAGACTATTCCGAGCTCATTGGAATGGTAACTTAACAAGCTTCTAGATGAGATCAGAATTGCCTAATTCAGAATCCATTCGATATCCTCAAAGCATGTTGGTACTCTTCGATCGTCGTTTTTCAATATGGAATGTAAATCGTTCCAAATCGTGCGATCTATTGGAGATGCTTATAACTCCATCGTTTGATGTCGGATTGGGTCGATTTTTAGTCATTTGAAAGGTTGTTTAGTCCTCTTCCATCCCTGACTGGAATTGTCGTATTCCGAGACAATTTGGGCATCCAAAAGTGGGATTGCCGTTGTCGGTCCTAAATTTTTCCTTCATCACCATGTCCTATAGTTACCCTCATAACTCTCTCTTCAGAGGCCGAATTTAAACTATTTTGAGGTCATTGGAATGGTAACTTAATAAGATTCCAGATGAGACCAGAATTGCCTAATTCGGAGATTGTTCGACATCCTAAAAGCATATCGGTACTCTTCGATTGTCTTTTTTCAATATGGAGTGTAAATCTTTCGAATCGCGTGATCCAATGGAGATGCTCATAGATCTATCGTTTGATGTCAGATTGGGTCAATTTTTAGTCATCGGAAAGGTCCTTTAGTGCTATTTCATTCTTGACAGGAATCGCCGTATTGCGAGGCCATTTGGGCATCCATAGTTGGATCACAGTAGTCAGTCTTGAATTTTTCTTTCATCTCCTTGTGCATTAGTAACCCTCATAACTCACTCTTCAGAGGTCGAATTCACGCTATTTTGAGGTCATTGGAATGGTAACTTGACAAGCTTCCATATGAGACCAGAATTTCCTAATTCGGAGACCGTTCGATATCTTAAAAGCATATTGGTACTCTTAGATCGTCAGTTTTTTTTTAATATGGAGAGTAAATCCTTTCGAATCGCATGATCCAACTAAGATGCTCATAACTCCATCGTTCGATGCTGGATTGGGTCGATTTTATGTCATCTGAAAGGTCCTTTAGACCTCTTTCATTCCCGACTGGAATTGTCATATTCCGAGACCATTTCGGCGACCATAAGTGGGATCGCAGTCGTTGGTCCTGAATCTTTCCTACATCTCCTTGTCCATTAGTAACCCTCATATATCACCTTTAGAGGTTGAATTCAAACTATTCTGAGTTCATGGTAACTTGAAAAGCTTCAAGATGAGACCAGAATTGCCTAATTCGGAAACCGTTCGTTATGCTAAAAGAATGTCGGTACTCTTCGATCGTCTTTTTTCAATATGGAGTGTACTCATTTCAAGTCGGGCGATCCATTGGAGATGCTCATAACTCCATCGTTTGATGTCAGATTGGGTCAATTTTTAGAGATCTAAAGGGTCCTTTGGTGCGCTTCCATTCCTGACTGGAACGTCGTATTCTGAGACCATTTGGGCTTCCATAAGTGGGATCGCAGTCGTCGGTACTGAATTGTACTTTATCTCCTTGTTCATTACTGTCCCTCATAACTCACTCTTCAGAGGTCAAATTCAGGCTATTTTGAGCTCATTTAAATGCTAACTCGACAATCTTCTTGATGAGACCAGAATTGCCTAATTTAGAGACCGTTCGATATCCTAAAAGCATGTTGGTACTCTTTGATCGTCTTTTTTTAATATGGAGAGTAAATTATTCCAAATTGCGTGATCCAACAGAGATGCTCATAACTCCATCATTTGAGGTCGGATTTGGTCGATGTTTAGTCATCTGAAAGGTCCTTTAGTGCTCTTTCATTCTTGATACGAATCATCATATTCCGAGAACATTTGAGCATCGATAAGTGGGATCATAGTCGTCGGTCCTGAATTTTCCTTCATCTCCTTGTCCATTAGCAACCCTCACAACTCACTCTTCAGAAGTCAAATTCAGACTATTTTGAGCTCATTAAAATGGTAACTTGAAAGCTTCCAGATGGAACCAGAATTACCTAATTCGGAGACCGTTAGATATACTAAAAGCATGTTGGTACTCTTCGATCGTCTTTCTTCAATATGGAGTGTAAATTATTTCAAATCGCGCGATCCAACGGAGATGCTCATAACTCCATCATTTGATGTCGGATTGGGTCAATTTTTAGTCATCTGAAAGCTCCACTAGAGCTCTTTCATTCCTAACTAGAATCGTCGTATTCCGAGACCATTTGGGCAATCGTAAGTGGGATTGCAGTCGTCGGTCCTGAATTTTTCCTACATCTCCTTGTCCATTATTAACCCTCATAAATAACTCTTCACAGGTTGAATTCAGACTATTCCGAGCTCATTGGAATGGTAACTTAACAAGCTTCTAGATGAGATCAGAATTGCCTAATTCAGAATCCATTCGATATCCTCAAAGCATGTTGGTACTCTTCGATCGTCGTTTTTCAATATGGAATGTAAATCGTTCCAAATCGTGCGATCCATTGGAGATGCTTATAACTCCATCGTTTGATGTCGGATTGGGTCTATTTTTAGTCATTTGAAAGGTTCTTTTGTCCTCTTCCATCCCTGACTGGAATTGTCGTATTCCGAGACAATTTGGGCATCCAAAAGTGGGATTGCCGTTGTCGGTCCTAAATTTTTCCTTCATCACCATGTCCTATAGTTACCCTCATAACTCTCTCTTCAGAGGCCGAATTTAAACTATTTTGAGGTCATTGGAATGGTAACTTAATAAGCTTCCAGATGAGACCAGAATGGCCTAATTCGGAGATTGTTCGACATCCTAAAAGCATGTCGGTACTCTTCGATTGTCTTTTTTCAATATGGAGTGTAAATCTTTCGAATCGCGTGATCCAATGGAGATGCTCATAGATCTATCGTTTGATGTCAGATTGGGTCAATTTTTAGTCATCCGAAAGGTCCTTTAGTGCTATTTCATTCTTGACAGGAATCGCCGTATTGCGAGGCCATTTGGGCATCCATAGTTGGATCACAGTAGTCAGTCTTGAATTTTTCTTTCATCTCCTTGTGCATTAGTAACCCTCATAACTCACTCTTCAGAGGTCGAATTCACGCTATTTTGAGGTCATTGGAATGGTAACTTGACAAGCTTCCATATGAGACCAGAATTGCCTAATTCGGAGACCGTTCGATATCTTAAAAGCATATTGGTACTCTTAGATCGTCAGTTTTTTTTTAATATGGAGAGTAAATCCTTTCGAATCGCATGATCCAACTAAGATGCTCATAACTCCATCGTTCGATGCTGGATTGGGTCGATTTTATGTCATCTGAAAGGTCCTTTAGACCTCTTTCATTCCCGACTGGAATTGTCATATTCCGAGACCATTTCGGCGACCATAAGTGGGATCGCAGTCGTTGGTCCTGAATCTTTCCTACATCTCCTTGTCCATTAGTAACCCTCATATATCACCTTTAGAGGTTGAATTCAAACTATTCTGAGTTCATGGTAACTTGAAAAGCTTCAAGATGAGACCAGAATTGCCTAATTCGGAAACCGTTCGTTATGCTAAAAGAATGTCGGTACTCTTCGATCGTCTTTTTTCAATATGGAGTGTACTCATTTCAAGTCGGGCGATCCATTGGAGATGCTCATAACTCCATCGTTTGATGTCAGATTGGGTCAATTTTTAGAGATCTAAAGGGTCCTTTGGTGCGCTTCCATTCCTGACTGGAACGTCGTATTCTGAGACCATTTGGGCTTCCATAAGTGGGATCGCAGTCGTCGGTACTGAATTGTACTTTATCTCCTTGTTCATTACTGTCCCTCATAACTCACTCTTCAGAGGTCAAATTCAGGCTATTTTGAGCTCATTTAAATGCTAACTCGACAATCTTCTTGATGAGACCAGAATTGCCTAATTCAGAGACCGTTCGATATCCTAAAAGCATGTTGGTACTCTTTGATCGTCTTTTTTTAATATGGAGAGTAAATTATTCCAAATTGCGTGATCCAACAGAGATGCTCATAACTCCATCATTTGAGGTCGGATTTGGTCGATGTTTAGTCATCTGAAAGGTCCTTTAGTGCTCTTTCATTCTTGATAGGAATCATCATATTCCGAGAACATTTGAGCATCGATAAGTGGGATCATAGTCGTCGGTCCTGAATTTTCCTTCATCTCCTTGTCCATTAGCAACCCTCACAACTCACTCTTCAGAAGTCAAATTCAGACTATTTTGAGCTCATTAAAATGGTAACTTGACAAGCTTCCAGATGGAACCAGAATTACCTAATTCGGAGACCGTTAGATATACTAAAAGCATGTTGGTACTCTTCGATCGTCTTTCTTCAATATGGGTGTAAATTATTTCAAATCGCGCGATCCAACGGAGATGCTCATAACTCCATCATTTGATGTCGGATTGGGTCAATTTTTTGTCATCTGAATGTTCCTCTAGAGCTCTTTCATTCCTAACTAGAATCGTCGTATTCCGAGACCATTTGGGCAATCGTAAGTGGGATTGCAGTCGTCGGTCCTGAATTTTTCCTACATCTCCTTGTCCATTATTAACCCTCATAAATAACTCTTCACAGGTTGAATTCAGACTATTCCGAGCTCATTGGAATGGTAACTTAACAAGCTTCTAGATGAGATCAGAATTGCCTAATTCAGAATCCATTCGATATCCTCAAAGCATGTTGGTACTCTTCGATCGTCGTTTTTCAATATGGAATGTAAATCGTTCCAAATCGTGCGATCTATTGGAGATGCTTATAACTCCATCGTTTGATGTCGGATTGGGTCGATTTTTAGTCATTTGAAAGGTTGTTTAGTCCTCTTCCATCCCTGACTGGAATTGTCGTATTCCGAGACAATTTGGGCATCCAAAAGTGGGATTGCCGTTGTCGGTCCTAAATTTTTCCTTCATCACCATGTCCTATAGTTACCCTCATAACTCTCTCTTCAGAGGCCGAATTTAAACTATTTTGAGGTCATTGGAATGGTAACTTAATAAGCTTCCAGATGAGACCAGAATGGCCTAATTCGGAGATTGTTCGACATCCTAAAAGCATGTCGGTACTCTTCGATTGTCTTTTTTCAATATGGAGTGTAAATCTTTCGAATCGCGTGATCCAATGGAGATGCTCATAGATCTATCGTTTGATGTCAGATTGGGTCAATTTTTAGTCATCCGAAAGGTCCTTTAGTGCTATTTCATTCTTGACAGGAATCGCCGTATTGCGAGGCCATTTGGGCATCCATAGTTGGATCACAGTAGTCAGTCTTGAATTTTTCTTTCATCTCCTTGTGCATTAGTAACCCTCATAACTCACTCTTCAGAGGTCGAATTCACGCTATTTTGAGGTCATTGGAATGGTAACTTGACAAGCTTCCATATGAGACCAGAATTGCCTAATTCGGAGACCGTTCGATATCTTAAAAGCATATTGGTAATCTTAGATCGTCTGTTGTTTTTTAATATGGAGAGTAAATCCTTCCGAATCGCATGATCCAACTAAGATGCTCATAACTCCATCGTTCGATGCTGGATTGGGTCGATTTTATGTCATCTGAAAGGTCCTTTAGACCAATTTCATTCGCGACTGGAATTGTCATATTCCGAGACCATTTCGGCGACCATAGGTCGGATCGCAGTCGTTGGTCCTGAATTTTTCGTACATCTCCTTGTCCATTAGTAACCCTCATATATCACCCTTTAGAGGTTGAATTCAAACTATTTTGAGTTCATGGTAACTTGGAAAGCTTGTAGATGAGACCAGAATTGCCTAATTCGGAAACTGTTCGTTATGCTAAAAGAATGTTGGTACTCTTCGATTGTCTTTTTTCAATATGGAGTGTACTCATTTCAAGTCGGGCGATCCATTGTAGATGCTCGTAACTCCATCGTTTGATGTCAGATTGGGTCGATTTTTAGAGATCTCAAAAGGTCCTTTGGTGCTCTTTCGTTCCTGACTGGAATCGTCGTATTATGAGACCATTTGGGCTTCCATAAGTGGGATCGCAGTCGTCGGTACTGAATTGTACTTTATCTCCTTGTTCATTACTGTCCCTCATAACTCACTCTTCAGAGGTCAAACTTAGGCTATTTTGAGTTCATTTAAATGCTAACTCGACAAGCTTCTTGATGAGACCAGAATTGCCTAATTCAGAGACCGTTCGATATCCTAAAAGCATGTTGGTACTCTTTGATCGTCTTTTTTTTAATATGGAGAGTAAATTATTCCAAATTGCGTGATCCAACAGAGATGCTCATAACTCCATCATTTGAGGTTGGATTTGGTCGATGTTTAGTCATCTGAAAGGTCCTTTAGTGCTCTTTCATTCTTGATAGGAATCGTCATATTCCGAGAACATTTGAGCATCGATAAGTGGGATCATAGTCGTCGGTCCTGAATTTTCCTTCATCTCCTTGTCCATTAGCAACCCTCACAACTCACTCTTCAGAAGTCAAATTCAGACTATTTTGAGCTCATTAAAATGGAAACTTGACAAGCTTCCAGATGGAACCAGAATTACCTAATTCGGAGACCGTTAGATATACTAAAAGCATGTTGGTACTCTTCGATCGTCTTTTTTCAATATGGAGTGTAAATTATTTCAAATCGCACGATCCAACGGAGATGCTCATAACTCCATCATTTGATGTCGGATTGGGTCAATTTTTAGTCATCTGAAAGCTCCACTAGATCTCTTTCATTCCTAACTAGAATCGTCGTATTCCGAGACCATTTGGGCAATCGTAAGTGGGATTGCAGTCGTCGGTCCTGAATTTTTCCTACATCTCCTTGTCCATTATTAACCCTCATAAATAACTCTTCACAGGTTGAATTCAGACTATTCCGAGCTCATTGGAATGGTAACTTAACAAGCTTCTAGATGAGATCAGAATTGCCTAATTCAGAATCCATTCGATATCCTCAAAGCATGTTGGTACTCTTCGATCGTCGTTTTTCAATATGGAATGTAAATCGTTCCAAATCGTACGATCCATTGGAGATGCTTATAATAACTCCATCGTTTGATGTCGGATTGGGTCGATTTTTAGTCATTTGAAAGGTTCTTTTGTCCTCTTCCATCCCTGACTGGAATTGTCGTATTCCGAGATAATTTGGGCATCCAAAAGTGGGATTGCAGTTGTCGGTCCTAAATTTTCCTTCATCAACATGTCCTATAGTTACCCTCATAACTCTCTCTTCAGAGGCCGAATTTAAACTATTTTGAGGTCATTGGAATGGTAACTTAATAAGCTTCCAGATGAGACCAGAATGGCCTAATTCGGAGATTGTTCGACATCCTAAAAGCATGTCGGTACTCTTCGATTGTCTTTTTTCGATATGGAGTGTAAATCTTTCAAATCGCGTGATCCAATGGAGATGCTCATAGATCTTCCGTTTGATGTCAGATTGGGTCAATTTTTAGTCATCCGAAAGGTCCTTTAGTGCTATTTCATTCTTGATGGGAATCGCCGTATTGCGAGGCCATTTGGGCATCCATAGTGGGATCACAGTAGTCGGTCTTGAATTTTTCTTTCATCTCCTTGTGCATTAGTAACCCTCATAACTCACTCTTCAGAGGTCGAATTCACGCTATTTTGAGGTCATTGGAATGGTAACTTGACAAGCTTCCATATGAGACCACAATTGCCTAATTCGGAGACCGTTCGATATCTTAAAAGCATATTGGTACTCTTAGATCGTCAGTTTTTTTTGTTAATATGGAGAGTAAATCCTTCCGAATCGCATGATCCAACTAAGATGCTCATAACTCCATCGTTCGATGCTGGATTGGGTCGATTTTATGTCATCCGAAAGGTCCTTTAGACCTCTTTCATTCCCGACTGGACTTGTCATATTCCGAGACCATTTCGGCGACCATAAGTGGGATCGCAGTCGTTGGTCCTGAATTTTTCCTACATCTCCTTGTCCATTAGTAACCCTCATATATCTCCCTTTAGAGGTTGAATTCAAACTATTCTGAGTTCATGGTAACTTGAAAAGCTTGTAGATGAGACCAGAATTGCCTAATTCGGAAACAGTTCGTTATGCTAAAAGAATGTCGGTACTTTTCGATCGTCTTTTTTCAATATGGAGTGTACTCATTTCAAGTCGGGCGATCCATTGGAGATGCTCATAACTCCATCGTTTGATGTCAGACTGGGTCGATTTTTAGAGATCTAAAAGGTCCTTTGCGCTCTTTCATTCCTGACTGGAATCGTCGTATTATGAGACCATTTGGGCTTCCATAAGTGGGATCCCAGTCGTCGGTACTGAATTGTACTTTATCTCCTTGTTCATTACTGTCCCTCATAACTCACTCTTCAGAGGTCAAACTCAGGCTATTTTGAGCTCATTTAAATGCTAACTCGACAAGCTTCTTGATGAGACCAAAATTGCCTAATTCAGAGACCGTTCGATATCCTAAAAGCATGTTGGTACTCCTTGATCGTCTTTTTTTTAATATGGAGAGTAAATTATTCCAAATTGCGTGATCCAACAGAGATGCTCATAACTCCATCATTTGAGGTCGGATTTGGTCGATGTTTAGTCATCTGAAAGGTCCTTTAGTGCTCTTTCATTCTTGATAGGAATCGTCATATTCCGAGAATATTCGAGCATCGATAAGTGGGATCATAGTCATCGGTCCTGAATTTTCCTTCATCTCCTTGTCCATTAGCAACCCTCACAACTCACTCTTCAGAAGTCAAATTCAGACTATTTTGAGCTCATTAAAATGATAACTTGACAAGCTTCCAGATGGAACCAGAGTTACCTAATTCGGAGACCGTTAGATATACTAAAAGCATATTGGTACTCTTCGATCGTCTTTTTTCAATATGGAGTGTAAATTATTTCAAATCGTGCGATCCAACGGAGATGCTCATAACTCCATCATTTGATGTCGGATTGGGTCAATTTTTAGTCATCTGAAAGGTCCTCTAGAGCTCTTTCACTCCTAACTAGAATCGTCGTATTCCGAGACCATTTGGGCAATCGTAAGTGGGATTGCAGTCGTCGGTCCTGAATTTTTCCTACATCTCCTCGTCCATTATTAACCCTCATAAATAAATCTTCACAGGTTGAGTTCAGACTATTCCGAGCTCATTGGAATGGTAACTTAACAAGCTTCTAGATGAGATCAAAATTGCCTAATTCAGAATCCATTCGATATCCTCAAAGCATGTTGGTACTCTTCAATCGTCGTTTTTCAATATGGAATGTAAATCATTCCAAATCGTGCGATCCATTGGAGATGCTTATAACTCCATCGTTTGATGTCGGATTGCGTCGATTTTTAGTCATTTGAAAGGTTATTTTGTCCTCTTCCATCCCTGACTGGAATTGTCGTATTCCGAGACAATTTGGGCATCCAAAAGTGGGATTGCAGTTGTCGGTCCTAAATTTTTACTTCATCACCATGTCCTATAGTTACCCTCATAACTCTCTCTTCAGAGGCCGAATTTAAACTATTTTGAGGTCATTGGATTGGTAACTTAATAAGCTTCCAGATGAGACCAGAATGGCCTAATTCGGAGATTGTTCGACATCCTAAAAGCATGTCGGTACTCTTCGATTGTCTTTTTTCGATATGGGGTGTAAATCTTTCAAATTGCGTGATCCAATGGAGATGCTCATAGATCTATCGTTTGATGTCAGATTGGGTCAATTTTTAGTCATCTGAAAGGTCCTTTAGTGCTATTTCATTCTTGACGGGAATCGCCGTATTGCGAGGCCATTTGGGCATCCATAGTGGGATCACAGTAGTCAGTCTTGAATTTTTCTTTCATCTCCTTGTGCATTAGTAACCCTCATAACTCACTCTTCAGAGGTCAAATTCACGCTATTTTGAGGTCATTGGAATGGTAACTTGACAAGCTTCCATATGAGACCACAATTGCCTAATTCGGAGACCGTTCGATATCTTAAAAGCATATTGGTACTCTTAGATCGTCAGTTTTTTTTTTTAATATGGAGAGTAAATCCTTCCGAATCGCATGATCCAACTAAGATGCTCATAACTCCATCGTTCGATGCTGGATTGGGTCAATTTTATGTCATCTGAAAGGTCCTTTAGACCTCTTTCATTCCCGCCTGGAATTGTCATATTCCGAGACCATTTCAGCGACCATAAGTGGGATCGCAGTCGTTGGTCCTGAATTTTTCCTACATCTCCTTGTCCATTAGTAACCCTCATATATCACCCTTTAGAGGTTGAATTCAAACTATTCTGAGTTCATGGAAACTTGAAAAGCTTCTAGATGAGACCAGAATTGCCTAATTCAGAAACCGTTCGTTATGCTAAAAGAATGTTGGTACTCTTCAATCGTCTTTTTTCAATATGGAGTGTACTCATTTCAAGTCGGGCGATCCATTGGAGATGCTCATAACTCCATCGTTTGATGTCAGATTGGGTCGATTTTTAGAGATCTAAAAGGTCCTTTGGTGCTCTTTCATTCCTGACTGGAATCGTCGTATTATGAGACCATTTGGGCTTCCATAAGTGGGATCGCAGTCGTCGGTACTGAATTGTACTTTATCTCCTTGTTCATTACTGTCCCTCATAACTCACTCTTCAGAGGTCAAACTCAGGCTATTTTGAGCTCATTTAAATGCTAACTCGACAAGCTTCTTGATGAGACCATAATTGCCTAATTCAGAGACCGTTCGATATCCTAAAAGCATGTTGGTACTCTTTGATCGTCTTTTTTTTTAATATGGAGAGTAAATTATTCCAAATTGCGTGATCCAACAGAGATGCTCATAACTCCATCATTTGAGGTCGGATTTGGTCGATGTTTAGTCATCTGAAAGGTCCTTTAGTGCTCTTTCATTCTTGATAGGAATCGTCATATTCCGAGAACATTTGAGCATCGATAAGTGGGATCATAGTCGTCGGTCCTGAATTTTCCTTCAACTCCTTGTCCATTAGCAACCCTCACAACTCACTCTTCAGAAGTCAAATTCAAACTATTTTGAGCTCATTAAAATGGTAACTTGAAAGCTTCCAGATGGAACCAGAATTACCTAATCCGGAGACCGTTAGATATACTAAAAGCATGTTGGTACTCTTCGATCGTCTTTTTTCAATATGGAGTGTAAATTATTTCAAATCGCGCGATCCAACGGAGATGCTCATAACTTCATCATTTGATGTCGGATTGGGTCGATTTTTAGTCATCTGAAAGGTCCTCTTGAGCTCTTTCATTCCTAACTAGAATCGTCGTATACCGAGACCATTTGGGAAAACGTAAGTGGGATTGCAGTCGTTGGTCCTGAATTTGTCCTACGTCTCCTTGTCCATTATTAACCCTCATAAATAACTCTTCACAGGTTGAATTCAGACTATTCCGAGCTCATTGGAATGGTAACTTAACAAGCTTCTAGATGAGATCAGAATTGCCTAATTCAGAATCCATTCGATATCCTAAAAGCATGTTGGTACTCTTCGATTGTCGTTTTTCAATATGGAATGTAAATCGTTCCAAATCGAGCGATCCACTGGAGATGCTTATAACTCCATCGTTTGATGTCGGATTGGGTCGATTTTTAGTCATTTGAAAGGTTATTTTGTCCTCTTCCATCCCTGACTGGAATTGTCATTTTTCGAGACAATTTGGGCATCCAAAAGTGGGATTGCAGTTGTCGGTCCTAAATTTTTCCTTCATCACCATGTCCTATAATTACCCTCATAACTCTCTCTTCAGAGGCCGAATTTAAACTATTTTGAGGTCATTGGAATGGTAACTTAATAAGCTTCCAGATGAGACCAGAATGGCCTAATTCGGAGATTGCTCGACATCCTAAAAGCATGTCGGTACTCTTCGATTGTCTTTTTTCGATATGGAGTGTAAATCTTTCAAATCGCGTGATCCAATGGAGATGCTCATAGATCTATCGTTTGATGTCAGATTGGGTCAATTTTTAGTCATCCGAAAGGTACTTTAGTGCTATTTCATTCTTGACGGGAATCGCCATATTGCGAGGCCATTTGGGCATCCATAGTTGGATCACAGTAGTCGGTCTTGAATTTTTCTTTCATCTCCTTGTGCATTAGTAACCCTCATAACTCACTCTTCAGAGGTAGGTCATTGGAATGGTAACTTGACAAGCTTCCATATGAGACCAGAATTGCCTAATTCGGAGACCGTTCGATATCTTAAAAGCATATTGGTACTCTTAGATTGTCAATTTTTTTTTTTAAATATGGAGAGTAAATCCTTCCGAATCGCATGATCCAACTAAGATGCTCATAACTCCATCGTTCGATGCTGGATTGGGTCGATTTTATGTCATCTGAAAGGTCCTTTAGACCTCTTTCGTTCCCGACTGGAATTGTCATATTCCGAGACCATTTCGGCGGCCATAAGTGGGATCGCAGTCGTTGGTCCTGAATTTTTCCTACATCTCCTTGTCCATTAGTAACCCTCATATATCACTCTTTAGAGGTTGAATTCAAACTATTTTGAGTTCATGGTAACTTGAAAAGCTTCTAGATGAGACCAGAATTGCCTAATTTGGAAACTGTTCGTTATGCTAAAAGAATGTTGGTACTCTTCGATCGTCTTTTTTCAATATGGAGTGTACATCATTTCAAATCGGGCGATCCGTTGGAGATGCTCATAACTCCATCGTTTGATGTCGGATTGGGTCGATTTTTAGAGATCTAAAAGGTCCTTTGGTGCTCTATCATTCCTGACTGGAATCGTCGTATTCTGAGACCATTTGGGCTTCCATAAGTGGGATCGCAGTCGTCGGTACTGAATTGTACTTTATCTCCTTGTTCATTACTGTCCCTCATAACTCACTCTTCAGAGGTCAAACTCAGGCTATTTTAAGCTCATTTAAATGCTAACTCGACAAGCTTCTTGATGAGACCAGAATTGCCTAATTCAGAGACCGTTCGATATCCTAAAAGCATGTTGGTACTCTTTGATCGTCTTTTTTTAATATGGAGAGTAAATTATTCCAAATTGCGTGATCCAACAGAGATGCTCATAACTCCATCATTTGAGGTCGGATTTGGTCGATGTTTAGTCATCTGAAAGGTCCTTTAGTGCTCTTTCATTCTTGATAGGAATCGTCATATTCCGAGAACATTTGAGCATCGATAAGTGGGATCATAGTCGTCGGTCCGGAATTTTTCTTCATCTCCTTGTCCATTAGCAACCCTCACAACTCACTCTTCAGAAGTCAAATTCAGACTATTTTGAGCTCATTAAAATGGTAACTTGACAAGCTTCCAGATGGAACCAGAATTACCTAATCCGGAGACCGTTAGATATACTAAAAGCATGTTGGTACTCTTCGATCGTCTTTTTTCAATATGGAGTGTAAATTATTTCAAATCGCGCGATCCAACGGAGATACTCATAACTTCATCATTTGATGTCGGATTGGGTCGATTTTTAGTCATCTGAAAGGTCCTCTTGAGCTCTTTCATTCCTAACTAGAATCGTCGTATTTCGAGACCATTTGGGAAAACGTAAGTGGGATTGCAGTCGTCGGTCCTGAATTTGTCCTACGTCTCCTTGTCCATTATTAACCCTCATAAATAACTCTTCACAGGTTGAATTCAGACTATTCCGAGCTCATTGGAATGGTAACTTAACAAGCTTCTAGATGAGATCAGAATTGCCTAATTCAGAATCCATTCGATATCCTAAAAGCATGTTGGTACTCTTCGATCGTCGTTTTTCAATATGGAATGTAAATCGTTCCAAATCGTGCGATCCACTGGAGATGCTTATAACTCCATCGTTTGATGTCGGATTGGGTCGATTTTTAGTCATTTGAAAGGTTATTTTGTCCTCTTTCGTCCCTGACTGGAATTGCCGTATTCCGAGACAATTTGGGCATCCAAAAATGGGATTGCAGTTGTCGGTCCTAAATTTTTCCTTCATCACCATGTCCTATAGTTACCCTCATAACTCTCTCTTCAGAGGCCGAATTTAAACTATTTTGAGGTCATTGGAATGGTAACTTAATAAGCTTCCAGATGAGACCAGAATGGCCTAATTCGGAGATTGCTCGACATCCTAAAAGCATGTCGGTACTCTTCGATTGTCTTTTTTGGATATGGAGTGTAAATCTTTCAAATCGCGTGATCCAATGGAGATGCTCATAAATCTATCGTTTGATGTCAGATTGGGTCAATTTTTAGTCATCCGAAAGGTCCTTTAGTGCTATTTCATTCTTGACGGGAATCGCCGTATTACGAGGCCATTTGGGCATCCATAGTTAGATCACAGTAGTCGGTCTTGAATTTTTCTTTCATCTCCTTGTGCATTGGTAACCCTCATAACTCACTCTTCAGAGGTTGAATTCACACTATTTTGAGGTCATTGGAATGGTTACTTGACAAGCTTACATATGAGACCAGAATTGCCTAATTCGGAGACCGTTCGATATCTTAAAAGCATATTGGTACTCTTAGATTGTCAGTTTTTTTTTAAAAAAATATGGAGAGTAAATCCTTCCGAATCGCATGATCCAACTAAGATGCTCATAACTCCATCGTTCGATGCTGGATTGGGTCGATTTTATGTCATCTGAAAGGTCCTTTAGACCTCTTTCGTTCCCGACTGGAATTGTCATATTCCGAGACCATTTCGGCGGCCATAAGTGGGATCGCAGTCGTTGGTCCTGAATTTTTCCTACATCTCCTTGTCCATTAGTAACCCTCATATATCACTCTTTAGAGGTTGAATTCAAACTATTTTGAGTTCATGGTAACTTGAAAAGCTTCTAGATGAGACCAGAATTGCCTAATTTGGAAACCGTTCGTTATGCTAAAAGAATGTTGGTACTCTTCGATCGTCTTTTATCAATATGGAGTGTACATCATTTCAAATCGGGCGATCCGTTGGAGATGCTCATAACTCCATCGTTTGATATCGGATTGGGTCTATTTTTAGAGATCTAAAAGGTCCTTTGGTGCTCTATCATTCCTGACTGGAATCGTCGTATTCTGAGACCATTTGGGCTTCCATAAGTGGGATCGCAGTCGTCGGTATCGGTACTGAATTGTACTTTATCTCCTTGTTCATTACTGTCCCTCATAACTCACTCTTCAGAGGTCAGACTCAGGCTATTTTGAGCTCATTTAAATGCTAACTCGTCAAGCTTCTTAATGAGAACAGAATTGCCTAATTCAGAGACCGTTCGATATCCTAAAAGCATGTTGGTACTCTTTGATCGTCTTTTTTTAATATGGAGAGTAAATTATTCAAAATTGCATGATCTAACAGAGATGCTCATAACTCCATCATTTGAGGTCGGATTTGGTCGTTGTTTAGTCATCTGAAAGGTCCTTTAGTGCTCTTTCATTCTTGATAGGAATCGTCATATTCCGAGAACATTTAAGCATCGATAAGTGGGATCATAGTCGTCGGTCCTGAATTTTCCTTCATCTCCTTGTCCATTAGCAACCCTCACAACTCACTCTTCAGAAGTCAAATTCAGACTATTTTGAGCTCATTAAAATGGTAACTTGACAAGCTTCCAGATGGAACCAGAATTACCTAATCCGGAGACCGTTAGATATACTAAAAGCATGTTGGTACTCTTCGATCGTCTTTTTTCAATATGGAGTGTAAATTATTTCAAATCGCGCGATCCAACGGAGGTGCTCATAACTTCATCATTTGATGTCGGATTGGGTCGATTTTTAGTCATCTGAAAGGTCCTCTTGAGCTCTTTCATTCCTTACTAGAATCGTCGTATTCCGAGAACATTTGGGAAAACGTAAGTGGGATTGCAGTCGTCGGTCCTGAATTTGTCCTACGTCTCCTTGTCCATTATTAACCCTCATAAATAACTCTTCACAGGTTGAATTCAGACTATTCCGAGCTCATTGGAATGGTAACTTAGAAGCTTCTAGATGAGATCAGAATTGCCTAATTCAGAATCCATTCGATATCCTAAAAGCATGTTGGTACTCTTCGATCGTCGTTTTTCAATATGGAATGTAAATCGTTCCAAATCGTGCGATCCATTGGAGATGCTTATAACTCCATCGTTTGATGTCGGATTGGGTCGATTTTTAGTCATTTGAAAGGTTATTTTGTCCTCTTTCGTCCCTGACTGGAATTGTCGTATTCCGAGACAATTTGGGCATCCAAAAATGGGATTGCAGTTGTCGGTCCTAAATTTTTCCTTCATCACCATGTCCTATAGTTACCCTCATAACTCTCTCTTCAGAGGCCGAATTTAAACTATTTTGAGGTCATTGGAATGGTAACTTAATAAGCTTCCAGATGAGACCAGAATGGCCTAATTCGGAGATTGCTCGACATCCTAAAAGCATGTCGGTACTCTTCGTTTGTCTTTTTTGGATATGGAGTGTAAATCTTTCAAATCGCGTGATCCAATGGAGATGCTCATAAATCTATCGTTTGATGTCAGATTGGGTCAATTTTTAGTCATCCGAAAGGTCCTTTAGTGCTATTTCATTCTTGACGGGAATCGCCGTATTGCGAGGCCATTTGGGCATCCATAGTTGGATCACAGTAGTCGGTCTTGAATTTTTCTTTCATCTCCTTGTGCATTAGTAACCCTCATAACTCACTCTTCAGAGGTCGAATTCACACTATTTTGAGGTCATTGGAATGGTAACTTGACAAGCTTCCATATGAGACCAGAATTGCCTAATTCGGAGACCGTTCGATATCTTAAAAGCATATTGGTACTCTTAGATTGTCAGTTTTTTTTTTTTTTAAATATGGAGAGTAAATCCTTCCGAATCGCATGATCCAACTAAGATGCTCATAACTCGATCGTTCGATGCTGGATTGGGTCGATTTTATGTCATCTGAAAGGTCCTTTAGACCTCTTTCGTTCCCGACTGGAATTGTCATATTCCGAGACCATTTCGGCGGCCATAAGTGGGATCGCAGTCGTTGGTCCTGAATTTTTCCTACATCTCCTTGTCCATTAGTAACCCTCATATATCACTCTTTAGAGGTTGAATTCAAACTATTTTGAGTTCATGGTAACTTGAAAAGCTTCTAGATGAGACCAGAATTTCCTAATTTGGAAACCGTTCGTTATGTTAAAAGAATGTTGGTACTCTTCGATCGTCTTTTTTCAATATGGAGTGTACATCATTTCAAATTGGGCGATCCGTTGGAGATGCTCATAACTCCATCGTTTGATGTCGGATTGGGTCAATTTTTAGAGATCTAAAAGGTCCTTTGGTGCTCTATCATTCCTGACTGGAATCGTCGTATTCTGAGACCATTTGGGCTTCCATAAGTGGGATCGCAGTCGTCGGTACTGAATTGTACTTTATCTCCTTGTTCATTACTGTCCCTCATAACTCACTCTTCAGAGGTCAAACTCAGGCTATTTTGAGCTCATTTAAATGCTAACTCGACAAGCTTCTTGATGAGACCAGAATTGCCTAATTCAGAGACCGTTCGATATCCTAAAAGCATGTTGGTACTCTTTGATCGTCTTTTTTTAATATGGAGAGTAAATTATTCCAAATTGCGTGATCCAACAGAGATGCTCATAACTCCATCATTTGAGGTCGAATTTGGTCAATGTTTAGTCATCTGAAAGGTCCTTTAGTGCTCTTTCATTCTTGATAGGAATCGTCATATTCCGAGAACATTTGAGCATCGATAAGTGGGATCATAGTCGTCGGTCCTGAATTTTCCTTCATCTCCTTGTCCATTAGCTACCCTCACAACTCACTCTTCAGAAGTCAAATTCAGACTATTTTGAGCTCATTAAAATGGTAACTTGACAAGCTTCCAGATGGAACCAGAATTACCTAATCCGGAGACCGTTAGATATACTAAAAGCATGTTGGTACTCTTCGATCGTCTTTTTTCAATATGGAGTGTAAATTATTTCAAATCGCGCGATCCAACGGAGATGCTCATAACTTCATCATTTGATGTCGGATTGGGTCGATTTTTAGTCATCTGAAAGGTCCTCTTGAGCTCTTTCATTCCTAACTAGAATCGTCGTATTCCGAGACCATTTGGGAAAACGTAAGTGGGATTGCAGTCGTCGGTCCTGAATTTGTCCTACGTCTCCTTGTCCATTATTAACCCTCATAAATAACTCTTCACAGGTTGAATTCAGACTATTCCGAGCTCATTGGAATGGTAACTTAACAAGCTTCTAGATGAGATCAGAATTGCCTAATTCAGAATCCATTCGATATCCTAAAAGCATGTTGGTACTCTTCGATCGTCGTTTTTCAATATGGAATGTAAATCGTTCCAAATCGTGCGATCCATTGGAGATGCTTATAACTCCATCGTTTGATGTCGGATTGGGTCGATTTTTAGTCATTTGAAAGGTTATTTTGTCCTCTTTCGTCCCTGACTGGAATTGTCGTATTCCGAGACAATTTGGGCATCCAAAAATGGGATTGCAGTTGTCGGTCCTAAATTTTTCCTTCATCACCATGTCCTATAGTTACCCTCATAACTCTCTCTTCAGTGGCCGAATTTAAACTATTTTGAGGTCATTGGAATGGTAACTTAATAAGCTTCCAGATGAGACCAGAATGGCCTAATTCGGTGATTGCTCGACATCCTAAAAGCATGTCGGTACTCTTCGATTGTCTTTTTTGGATATGGAGTGTAAATCTTTCAAATCGCGTGATCCAATGGAGATGCTCATAAATCTATCGTTTGATGTCAGATTGGGTCAATTTTTAGTCATCCGAAAGGTCCTTTAGTGCTATTTCATTCTTGACGGGAATCGCCGTATTGCGAGGCCATTTGGGCATCCATAGTTGGATCACAGTAGTCGGTCTTGAATTTTTCTTTCATCTCCTTGTGCATTAGTAACCCTCATAACTCACTCTTCAGAGGTCGAATTCACACTATTTTGAGGTCATTGGAATGGTAACTTGACAAGCTTCCATATGAGACCAGAATTGCCTAATTCGGAGACCGTTCGATATCTTAAAAGCATATTGGTACTCTTAGATTGTCAGTTTTTTTTTTTTAAATATGGAGAGTAAATCCTTCCGAATCGCATGATCCAACTAAGATGCTCATAACTCCATCGTTCGATGCTGGATTGGGTCGATTTTATGTCATCTGAAAGGTCCTTTAGACCTCTTTCGTTCCCGACTGGAATTGTCATATTCCGAGACCATTTCGGCGGCCATAAGTGGGATCGCAGTCGTTGGTCCTGAATTTTTCCTACATCTCCTTGTCCATTAGTAACCCTCATATATCACTCATTAGAGGTTGAATTCAAACTATTTTGAGTTCATGGTAACTTGAAAAGCTTCTAGATGAGACCAGAATTGCCTAATTTGGAAACCGTTCGTTATGCTAAAAGAATGTTGGTACTCTTCGATCGTCTTTTTTCAATATGGAGTGTACATCATTTCAAATCGGGCGATCCGTTGGAGAGGCTCATAACTCCATCGTTTGATGTCGGATTGGGTCGATTTTTAGAGATCTAAAAGGTCCTTTGGTGCTCTATCATTCCTGACTGGAATCGTCGTATTCTGAGACCATTTGGGCTTCCATAAGTGGGATCGCAGTCGTCGGTACTGAATTGTACTTTATCTCCTTGTTCATTACTGTCCCTCATAACTCACTCTTCAGAGGTCAAACTCAGGCTATTTTGAGCTCATTTAAATGCTAACTCGACAAGCTTCTTGATGAGACCAGAATTGCCTAATTCAGAGACCGTTCGATATCCTAAAAGCATGTTGGTACTCTTTGATCGTCTTCTTTTAATATGGAGAGTAAATTATTCCAAATTGCGTGATCCAACAGAGATGCTCATAACTCCATCATTTGAGGTCGGATTTGGTCGATGTTTAGTCATCTGAAAGGTCCTTTAGTGCTCTTTCATTCTTGATAGGAATCCTCATATTCCGAGAACATTTGAGCATCGATAAGTGGGATCATAGTCGTCGGTCCTGAATTTTCCTTCATCTCCTTGTCCATTAGCAACCCTCACAACTCACTCTTCAGAAGTCAAATTCAGACTATTTTGAGCTCATTAAAATGGTAACTTGACAAGCTTCCAGATGGAACCAGAATTACCTAATCCGGAGACCGTTAGATATACTAAAAGCATGTTGGTACTCTTCGATCGTCATTTTTCAATATGGAGTGTAAATTATTTCAAATCGCGCGATCCAACGGAGATGCTCATAACTTCATCATTTGATGTCGGATTGGGTCGATTTTTAGTCATCTGAAAGGTCCTCTTGAGCTCTTTCATTCCTAACTAGAATCGTCGTATTCCGAGACCATTTGGGAAAACGTAAGTGGGATTGCAGTCGTCGGTCCTGAATTTGTCCTACGTCTCCTTGTCCATTATTAACCCTCATAAATAACTCTTCACAGGTTGAATTCAGACTATTCCGAGCTCATTGGAATGGTAACTTAACAAGCTTCTAGATGAGATCAGAATTGCCTAATTCAGAATCCATTCGATATCCTAAAAGCATGTTGGTACTCTTCGATCGTCGTTTTTCAATATGGAATGTAAATCGTTCCAAATCGTGCGATCCATTGGAGATGCTTATAACTCCATCGTTTGATGTCGGATTGGGTCGATTTTTAGTCATTTGAAAGGTTATTTTGTCCTCTTTCGTCCCTGACTGGAATTGTCGTATTCCGAGACAATTTGGGCATCCAAAAATGGGATTGCAGTTGTCGGTCCTAAATTTTTCCTTCATCACCATGTCCTATAGTTACCCTCATAACTCTCTCTTCAGTGGCCGAATTTAAACTATTTTGAGGTCATTGGAATGGTAACTTAATAAGCTTCCAGATGAGACCAGAATGGCCTAATTCGGTGATTGCTCGACATCCTAAAAGCATGTCGGTACTCTTCGATTGTCTTTTTTGGATATGGAGTGTAAATCTTTCAAATCGCGTGATCCAATGGAGATGCTCATAAATCTATCGTTTGATGTCAGATTGGGTCAATTTTTAGTCATCCGAAAGGTCCTTTAGTGCTATTTCATTCTTGACGGGAATCGCCGTATTGCGAGGCCATTTGGGCATCCATAGTTGGATCACAGTAGTCGGTCTTGAATTTTTCTTTCATCTCCTTGTGCATTAGTAACCCTCATAACTCACTCTTCAGAGGTCGAATTCACACTATTTTGAGGTCATTGGAATGGTAACTTGACAAGCTTCCATATGAGACCAGAATTGCCTAATTCGGAGACCGTTCGATATCTTAAAAGCATATTGGTACTCTTAGATTGTCAGTTTTTTTTTTTTAAATATGGAGAGTAAATCCTTCCGAATCGCATGATCCAACTAAGATGCTCAAAACTCCATCGTTCGATGCTGTATTGGGTCGATTTTATGTCATCTGAAAGGTCCTTTAGACCTCTTTCGTTCCCGACTGGAATTGTCATATTCCGAGACCATTTCGGCGGCCATAGGTGGGATCGCAGTCGTTGGTCCTGAATTTTTCCTACATCTCCTTGTCCATTAGTAACCCTCATATATCACTCTTTAGAGGTTGAATTCAAACTATTTTGAGTTCATGGTAACTTGAAAAGCTTCTAGATGAGACCAGAATTGCCTAATTTGGAAACCGTTCGTTATGCTAAAAGAATGTTGGTACTCTTCGATCGTCTTTTTTCAATATGGAGTGTACATCATTTCAAATCGGGCGATCCGTTGGAGATGCTCATAACTCCATCGTTTGATGTCGGATTGGGTCGATTTTTAGAGATCTAAAAGGTCCTTTGGTGCTCTATCATTCCTGACTGGAATCGTCGTATTCTGAGACCATTTGGGCTTCCATAAGTGGGATCGCAGTCGCCGGTACTGAATTGTACTTTATCTCCTTGTTCATTACTGTCCCTCATAACTCACTCTTCAGAGGTCAAACTCAGGCTATTTTGAGCTCATTTAAATGCTAACTCGAGAAGCTTCTTGATGAGACCAGAATTGCCTAATTCAGAGACCGTTCGATATCCTAAAAGCATGTTGGTACTCTTTGATCGTCTTTTTTTAATATGGAGAGTAAATTATTCCAAATTGCGTGATCCAACAGAGATGCTCATAACTCCATCATTTGAGGTCGGATTTGGTCGATGTTTAGTCATCTGAAAGGTCCTTTAGTGCTCTTTCATTCTTGATAGGAATCGTCATATTCCGAGAACATTTGAGCATCGATAAGTGGGATCATAGTCGTCGGTCCTGAATTTTCCTTCATCTCCTTGTCCATTAGCAACCCTCACAACTCACTCTTCAGAAGTCAAATTCAGACTATTTTGAGCTCATTAAAATGGTAACTTGACAAGCTTCAAGATGGAACCAGAATTACCTAATTCGGAGACCGTTAGATATACTAAAAGCATGTTGGTACTCTTCGATCGTCTTTTTTCAATATGGAGTGTAAATTATTTCAAATCGCGCGATCCAACGGAGATGCTCATAACTCCATCATTTGATGTCGGATTGGGTCAATTTTTAGTCATCTGAAAGGTCCTCTAGAGCTCTTTCATTCCTAACTAGAATCGTCGTATTCCGAGACCATTTGGGAAAACGTAAGTGGGATTGCAGTCGTCGGTCTTGAATTTGTCCTACGTCTCCTTGTCCATTATTAACCCTCATAAATAACTCTTCACGGGTTGAATTCAGACTATTCCGAGCTCATTGGAATGGTAACTTAACAAGCTTCTAGATGAGATCAGAATTGCCTAATTCAGAATCCATTCGATATCCTAAAAGCATGTTGGTACTCTTCGATCGTCGTTTTTCAATATGGAATGTAAATCGTTCCAAATCGTGCGATCCACTGGAGATGCTTATAACTCCATCGTTTGATGTCGGATTGGGTCGATTTTTAGTCATTTGAAAGGTTATTTTGTCCTCTTTCGTCCCTGACTGGAATTGTCGTATTCCGAGACAATTTGGGCATCCAAAAATGGGATTGCAGTTGTTACCCTCATAACTCTCTCTTCAGAGGCCGAATTTAAACTATTTTGAGGTCATTGGAATGGTAACTTAATAAGCTTCCAGATGAGACCAGAATGGCCTAATTCGGAGATTGCTCGACATCCTAAAAGCATGTCGGTACTCTTCGATTGTCTTTTTTGGATATGGAGTGTAAATCTTTCAAATCGCGTGATCCAATGGAGATGCTCATAAATCTATCGTTTGATGTCAGATTGGGTCAATTTTTAGTCATCCGAAAGGTCCTTTAGTGCTATTTCATTCTTGACGGGAATCGCCGTATTGCGAGGCCATTTGGGCATCCATAGTTGGATCACAGTAGTCGGTCTTGAATTTTTCTTTCATCTCCTTGTGCATTAGTAACCCTCATAACTCACTCTTCAGAGGTCGAATTCACACTATTTTGAGGTCATTGGAATGGTAACTTGACAAGCTTCCATATGAGTCCAGAATTGCCTAATTCGGAGACCGTTCGATATCTTAAAATCATATTGGTACTCTTAGATTGTCAGTTTTTTTTTTTTTAATATGGAGAGTTAATCCTTCCGAATCGCATGATCCAACTAAGATGCTCATAACTCCATCGTTCGATGCTGGATTGGGTCGATTTTATGTCATCTGAAAGGTCCTTTAGACCTCTTTCATTCCCGACTGGAATTGTCATATTCCGAGACCATTTCGGCGGCCATAAGTGGGATCGCAGTCGTTGGTCCTGAATTTTTCCTACATCTCCTTGTCCATTAGTAACCCTCATATATCACTCTTTAGAGGTTGAATTCAAACTATTTTGAGTTCATGGTAACTTGAAAAGCTTCTAGATGAGACCAGAATTGCCTAATTTGGAAACCGTTCGTTATGCTAAAAGAATGTTGGTACTCTTCGATCGTCTTTTTTCAATATGGAGTGTACATCATTTCAAATCGGGCGATCCGTTGGAGATGCTCATAACTCCATCGTTTGATGTCGGATTGGGTCGATTTTTAGAGATCTAAAAGGTCCTTTGGTGCTCTATCATTCCTGACTGGAATCGTCGTATTCTGAGACCATTTGGGCTTCCATAAGTGGGATCGCAGTCGTCGGTACTGAATTGTACTTTATCTCCTTGTTCATTACTGTCCCTCATAACTCACTCTTCAGAGGTCAAACTCAGGCTATTTTGAGCTCATTTAAATGCTAACTCGACAAGCTTCTTGATGAGACCAGAATTGCCTAATTCAGAGACCGTTCGATATCCTAAAAGCATGTTGGTGCTCTTTGATCGTCTTTTTTTAATATGGAGAGTAAATTATTCCAAATTGCGTGATCCAACAGAGATGCTCATAACTCCATCATTTGAGGTCGGATTTGGTCGATGTTTAGTCATCTGAAAGGTCCTTTAGTGCTCTTTCATTCTTGATAGGAATCGTCATATTCCGAGAACATTTGAGCATCGATAAGTGGGATCATAGTCGTCGGTCCTGAATTTTCCTTCATCTCCTTGTCCATTAGCAACCCTCACAACTCACTCTTCAGAAGTCAAATTCAGACTATTTTGAGCTCATTAAAATGGTAACTTGACAGGCTTCCAGATGGAACCAGAATTACCTAATTCGGAGACCGTTAGATATACTAAAAGCATGTTGGTACTCTTCGATCGTCATTTTTCAATATGGAGTGTAAATTATTTCAAATCGCGCGATCCAACGGAGATGCTCATAACTTCATCATTTGATGTCGGATTGGGTCGATTTTTAGTCATCTGAAAGGTCCTCTTGAGCTCTTTCATTCCTAACTAGAATCGTCGTATTCCGAGACCATTTGGGCAATCGTAAGTGGGATTGCAGTCGTCGGTCCTGAATTTGTCCTACGTCTCCTTGTCCATTATTAACCCTCATAAATAACTCTTCACAGGTTGAATTCAGACTATTCCGAGCTCATTGGAATGGTAAGTTAACAAGCATCTAGATGAGATCAGAATTGCCTAATTCAGAATCCATTCGATATCCTAAAAGCATGTTGGTACTCTTCGATCGTCGTTTTTCAATATGGAATGTAAATCATTCCAAATCGTGCGATCCATTGGAGATGCTTATAACTCCATCGTTTGATGTCGGATTGGGTCGATTTTTAGTCATTTGAAAGGTTATTTTGTCCTCTTTCTTCCCTGACTGGAATTGTCGTATTCCGAGACAATTTGGGCATCCAAAAATGGGATTGTAGTTGTCGGTCCTAAATTTTTCCTTCATCACCATGTCCTATAGTTACCCTCATAACTCTCTCTTCAGAGGCCGAATTTAAACTATTTTGAGGTCATTGGAATGGTAACTTAATAAGCTTCCAGATGAGACCAGAATGGCCTAATTCGGAGATTGTTCGACATCCTAAAAGCATGTCGGTACTCTTCGATTGTCTTTTTTGGATATGGAGTGTAATCTTTCAAATCGCGTGATCCAATGGAGATTCTCATAGATCTATCGTTTGATGTCAGATTGGGTCAATTTTTAGTCATCCGAAAGGTCCTTTAGTGCTATTTCATTCTTGACGGGAATCGCCGTATTGCGAGGCCATTTGGGCATCCATAGTTGGATCACAGTAGTCGGTCTTGAATTTTTCTTTCATCTCCTTGTGCATTAGTAACCCTCATAACTCACTCTTCAGAGGTCGAATTCACACTATTTTGAGGTCATTGGAATGGTAACTTGACAAGCTTCCATATGAGACCAGAATTGCCTAATTCGGAGACCGTTCAATATCTTAAAAGCATATTGGTACTCTTAGATTGTCAGTTTTTCTTTTTTAATATGGAGAGTAAATCCTTCCGAATCGCATGATCCAACTAAGATGCTCATAACTCCATCGTTCGATGCTGGATTGGGTCGATTTTATGTCATCTGAAAGGTCCTTTAGACCTCTTTCGTTCCCGACTGGAATTGTCATATTCCGAGACCATTTCGGCGGCCATAAGTGGGATCGCAGTCGTTGGTCCTGAATTTTTCCTACATCTCCTTGTCCATTAGTAACCCTCATATATCACTCTTTAGAGGTTGAATTCAAACTATTTTGAGTTCATGGTAACTTGAAAAGCTTCTAGATGAGACCAGAATTGCCTAATTTGGAAACCGTTCGTTATGCTAAAAGAATGTTGGTACTCTTCGATCGTCTTTTTTCAATATGGAGTGTACAGCATTTCAAATCGGGAGATCCGTTGGAGATGCTCATAACTCCATCGTTTGATGTCGGATTGGGTCGATTTTTAGAGATCTAAAAGGTCCTTTGGTGCTCTATCATTCCTGACTGGAATCGTCGTATTCTGAGACCATTTGGGCTTCCATAAGTGGGATCGCAGTCGTCGGTACTGAATTGTACTTTATCTCCTTGTTCATTACTGTCCCTCATAACTCACTCTTCAGAGGTCAAACTCAGGCTATTTTGAGCTCATTTAAATGCTAACTCGACAAGCTTCTTGATGAGACCAGAATTGCCTAATTCAGAGACCGTTCGATATCCTAAAAGCATGTTGGTGCTCTTTGATCGTCTTTTTTTAATATGGAGAGTAAATTATTCCAAATTGCGTGATCCAGCAGAGATGCTCATAACTCCATCATTTGAGGTCGGATTTGGTCGATGTTTAGTCATCTGAAAGGTCCTTTAGTGCTCTTTCATTCTTGATAGGAATCGTCATATTCCGAGAACATTTGAGCATCGATAAGTGGGATCATAGTCGTCGGTCCTGAATTTTCCTTCATCTCCTTGTCCATTAGCAACCCTCACAACTCACTCTTCAGAAGTCAAATTCAGACTATTTTGAGCTCATTAAAATGGTAACTTGACAGGCTTCCAGATGGAACCAGAATTACCTAATCCGGAGACGGTTAGATATACTAAAAGCATGTTGGTACTCTTCGATCGTCTTTTTTCAATATGGAGTGTAAATTATTTCAAATCGCGCGATCCAACGGAGATGCTCATAACTCCATCATTTGATGTCGGATTGGGTCGATTTTTAGTCATCTGAAAGGCCCTCTTGAGCTCTTTCATTCCTAAATAGAATCGTCGTATTCCGAGACCATTTGGGCAATCGTAAGTGGGATTGAAGTCGTCGATCCTGAATTTGTCCTACGTCTCCTTGTCCATTATTAACCCTCATAAATAACTCTTCACAGGTTGAATTCAGACTATTCCGAGCTCATTGGAATGGTAACTTAACAAGCTTCTAGATGAGATCAGAATTGCCTAATTCAGAATCCATTCGATATCCTAAAAGCATGTTGGTACTCTTCGATCGTCGTTTTTCAATATGGAATGTAAATCGTTCCAAATCGTGCGATCCATTGGAGATGCTTATAACTCCATCGTTTGATGTCGGATTGGGTCAGTTTTTAGTCATTCAAAAGGTTATTTTGTCCTCTTTCATCCCTGACTGGAATTGTCGTATTCCGAGACAATTTGGGCATCCAAAAATGGGATTGCAGTTGTCGGTCCTAAATTTTTCCTTCATCACCATGTCCTATAGTTACCCTCATAACTCTCTCTTCAGAGGCTGAATTTAAACTATTTTGAGGTCATTGGAATGGTAACTTAATAAGCTTCCAGATGAGACCAGAATGGCCTAATTCGGAGATTGTTCGACATCCTAAAAGCATGTCGGTACTCTTCGATTGTCTTTTTTCAATATGGAGTGTAAATCTTTCAAATCGCGTGATCCAATGGAGATGCTCATAAATCTATCGTTTGATGTCAGATTCGGTCAATTTTTAGTCATCCGAAAGCTCCTTTAGTGCTATTTCATTCTTGACGGGAATCGCCGAATTGCGAGGCCATTTGGGCATCTATAGTTGGATCACAGTAGTCGGTCTTGAATTTTTCTTTCATCTCCCTGTGCATTAGTAACCCTCATAACTCACTCTTCAGAGGTCGAATTCACACTATTTTGAGGTCATTGGAATGGTAACTTGACAAGCTTCCATATGAGACCAGAATTGCCTAATTCGGAGACCGTTCGATATCTTAAAAGCATATTGGTACTCTTAATTGTCAGTTTTTTTTATTAAATATGGAGAGTAAATCCTTCCGAATCGCATGATCCAACTAAGGTGCTCATAACTCCATCGTTCGATGCTGGATTGGGTCGATTTTATGTCATTTGAAAGGTCCTTTAGACCTCTTTCATTCCCGATTGGAATTGTCATATTCCGAGACCATTTCGGCGGCCATAAGTGGGATCGCAGTCGTTGGTCCTGAATTTTTCCTACATCTCCTTGTCCATTAGTAACCCTCATATATCACTCTTTAGAGGTTGAATTCAAACTATTTTGAGTTCATGGTAACTTGAAAAGCTTCTAGATGAGACCAGAATTGCCTAATTTGGAAACCGTTCGTTATGCTAAAAGAATGTTGGTACTCTTCGATCGTCTTTTTTCAATATGGAGTGTACATCATTTCAAATCGGGCGATCCGTTGGAGATGCTCATAACTCCATCGTTTGATGTCGGATTGGGTCGATTTTTAGAGATCTAAAAGGTCCTTTGGTGCTCTATCATTCCTGACTGGAATCGTCGTATTCTGAGACCATTTGGGCTTCCATAAGTGGGATCGCAGTCGTCGGTACTGAATTGTACTTTATCTCCTTGTTCATTACTGTCCCTCATAACTCACTCTTCAGAGGTCAAACTCAGGCTATTTTGAGCTCATTTAAATGCTAACTCGACAAGCTTCTTGATGAGACCAGAATTGCCTAATTCAGAGACCGTTCGATATCCTAAAAGCATGTTGGTACTCTTTGATCGTCTTTTTTTAATATGGAGAGTAAATTATTCCAAATTGCGTGATCCAACAGAGATGCTCATAACTCCATCATTTGAGGTCGGATTTGGTCGATGTTTAGTCATCTGAAAGGTCCTTTAGTGTTCTTTCATTCTTGATAGGAATCGTCATATTCCGAGAACATTTGAGCATCGATAAGTGGGATCATAGTCGTCGGTCCTGAATTTTCCTTCATCTCCTTGTCCATTAGCAACCCTCACAACTCACTCTTCAGAAGTCAAATTCAGACTATTTTGAGCTCATTAAAATGGTAACTTGACAAGCTTCCAGATGGAACCAGAATTACCTAATTCGGAGACCGTTAGATTTACTAAAAGCATGTTGGTACTCTTCGATCGTCTTTTTTCAATATGGAGTGTAAATTATTTCAAATCGCGCGATCCAACGGAGATGCTCATAACTCCATCATTTGATGTCGGATTGGGTCGATTTTTAGTCATCTGAAAGGCCCTCTTGAGCTCTTTCATTCGTAACTAGAATCGTCGTATTCCGAGACCATTTGGGCAATCATAAGTGGGATTGCAGTCGTCGGTCCTGAATTTGTCCTACGTCTCCTTGTCCATTATTAACCCTCATAAATAACTCTTCACAGGTTGAATTCAGACTATTCCGAGCTCATTGGAATGGTAACTTAACAAGCTTCTAGATGAGATCAGAATTGCCTAATTCAGAATCCATTCGATATCCTAAAAGCATGTTGGTACTCTTCGATCGTCGTTTTTCAATATGGAATGTAAATCGTTCCAAATCGTGCGATCCATTGGAGATGCTTATAACTCCATCGTTTGATGTCGGATTGGGTCGATTTTTAGTCATTCGAAAGGTTATTTTGTCCTCTTTCGTCCCTGACAGGAATTGTCGTATTCCGAGACAATTTGGGCATCCAAAAATGGGATTGCAGTTGTCGGTCCTAAATTTTTCCTTCATCACCATGTCCTATAGTTACCCTCATAACTCTCTCTTCAGAGGCTGAATTTAAACTATTTTGAGGTCATTGGAGTGGTAACTTAATAAGCTTCCAGATGAGACCGGAATGGCCTAATTCGGAGATTGTTCGACATCCTAAAAGCATGTCGGTACTCTTCGATTGTCTTTTTTCAATATGGAGTGTAAATCTTTCAAATCGCGTGATCCAATGGAGATGCTCATAAATCTATTGTTTGATGTCAGATTCGGTCAATTTTTAGTCATCCGAAAGGTCCTTTAGTGCTATTTCATTCTTGACGGGAATCGCCGTATTGCGAGGCCATTGGGGCATCCATAGTTGGATCACAGTAGTCGGTCTTGAGTTTTTCTTTCATCTCCTTGTGCATTAGTAACCCTCATAACTCACTCTTCAGAGGTCGAATTCACACTATTTTGAGGTCATTGGAATGGTAACTTGACAAGCTTCCATATGAGACCAGAATTGCCTAATTCAGAGACCGTTCGATATCTTAAAAGCATATTGGTACTCTTAGATTGTTAGTTCTTTTTTTTTAATATGGAGAGTAAATCCTTCCGAATCGCATGATCCAACTAAGATGCTCATAACTCCATCGTTCGATGCTGGATTGGGTCGGTTTTATGTCATCTGAAAGGTCCTTTAGACCTCTTTCGTTCCCGACTGGAATTGTCATATTCCGAGACCATTTCGGCGGCCATAAGTGGGATCGCAGTCGTTGGTCCTGAATTTTTCCTACATCTCCTTGTCCATTAGTAACCCTCATATATCACTCTTTAGAGGTTGAATTCAAACTATTTTGAGTTCATGGTAACTTGAAAAGCTTCAAGATGAGACCAGAATTGCCTAATTTGGAAACCGTTCGTTATGCTAAAAGAATGTTGGTACTCTTCGATCGTCTTTTTTCAATATGGAGTGTACATCATTTCAAATCGGGCGATACGTTGGAGATGCTCATAACTCCATCGTTTGATGTCGGATTGGGTCGATTTTTAGAGATCTAAAAGGTCCTTCGGTGCTCTATCATTCCTGACTGGAATCGTCGTATTCTGAGACCATTTGGGCTTCCATAAGTGGGATCGCAGTCGTCGGTACTGAATTGTACTTTATCTCCTTGTTCATTACTGTCCCTCATAACTCACTCTTCAGAGGTCAAACTCAGGCTATTTTGAGCTCATTTAAATGCTAACTCAACAAGCTTCTTGATGAGACCAGAATTGCCTAATTCAGAGACCGTTCGATATCCTAAAAGCATGTTGGTACTCTTTGATCGTCTTTTTTTAATATGGAGAGTAAATTATTCCAAATTGCGTGATCCAACAGAGATGCTCATAACTCCATCATTTGAGGTCGGATTTGGTCGATGTTTAGTCATCTGAAAGGTCCTTTAGTGGTCTTTCATTCTTGATAGGAATCGTCATATCCCGAGAACATTTGAGCATCGATAAGTGGGATCATAGTCGTCGGTCCTGAATTTTCCTTCATCTCCTTGTCCATTAGCAACCCTCACAACTCACTCTTCAGAAGTCAAATTCAGACTATTTTGAGCTCATTAAAATGGTAACTTGACAAGCTTCCAGATGGAACCAGAATTACCTAATTCGGAGACCGTTAGATTTACTAAAAGCATGTTGGTACTCTTCGATCGTCTTTTTTCAAGATGGAGTGTAAATTATTTCAAATCGCGCGATCCAACGGAGATGCTCATAACTCCATCATTTGATGTCGGATTGGGTCGATTTTTAGTCATCTGAAAGGGCCTCTTGAGCTCTTTCATTCCTAACTAGAATCGTCGTATTCCGAGACCATTTGGGCAATCGTAAGTGGGATTGCAGTTGTCGGTCCTGAATTTGTCCTACGTCTACTTGTCCATTATTAACCCTCATAAATAACTCTTCACAGGTTGAATTCAGACTATTCCGAGCTCATTGGAATGGTAACTTAACAAGCTTCTAGATGTGATCAGAATTGCCTAATTCAGAATCCATTCGATATCCTAAAAGCATGTTGGTACTCTTCGATCGTCGTTTTTCAATATGGAATGTAAATCGTTCCAAATCGTGCGATCCATTGGAGATGCTTATAACTCCATCGTTTGATGTCGGATTGGGTCGATTTTTAGTCATTCGAAAGGTTATTTTGTCCTCTTTCGTCCCTGACTGGAATTGTCGTATTCCGAGACAATTTGAGCATCCAAAAATGGGATTGCAGTTGTCGGTCCTAAATTTTTCCTTCATCACCATGTCCTATAGTTACCCTCATAACTCTCTCTTCAGAGGCTGAATTTAAACTATTTTGAGGTCATTGGAATGGTAACTTAATAAGCTTCCAGATGAGACCAGAATGGCCTAATTCGGTGATTGGTCGACATCCTAAAAGCATGTCGGTACTCTTCGATTGTCTTTTTTCAATATGGAGTGTAAATCTTTCAAATCGCGTGATCCAATGGAGATGCTCATAAATCTATCATTTGATGTCAGATTCGATCAATTTTTAGTCATCCGAAAGCTCCTTTAGTGCTATTTCATTCTTGACGGGAATCGCCGTATTGCGAGGCCATTTGGGCATCCATAGTTGGATCACAGTAGTCGGTCTTGAATTTTTCTTTCATCTCCTTGTGCAGTAGTAACCCTCATAACTCACTCTTCAGAGGTCGAATTCACACTATTTTGAGGTCATTGGAATGGTAACTTGACAAGCTTCCATATGAGACTAGAATTGCCTAATTCAGAGACCGTTCGATTTCTTAAAAGCATATTGGTACTCTTAGATTGTTAGTTCTTTTTTTTAATGTGGAGAGTAAATCCTTCCGAATCGCATGATCCAACTAAGATGCTCATAACTCCATCGTTCGATGCTAGATTGGATCGATTTTATGTCATCTGAAAGGTCCTTTAGACCTCTTTCATTCCCGACTGGAATTGTCATATTCCGAGACCATTTCGGCGGCCATAAGTGGGATCGCAGTCGTTGGTCCTGAATTTTTCCTACATCTCCTTGTCCATTAGTAACCCTCATATATCACTCTTTAGAGGTTGAATTCAAACTATTTTGAGTTCATGGTAACTTGAAAAGCTTCTAGATGAGACCAGAATTGCCTAATTTGGAAACCGTTCGTTATGCTAAAAGAATGTTGGTACTCTTCGATCGTCTTTTTTCAATATGGAGTGTACATCATTTCAAATCGGGCGATCCGTTAGAGATGCTCATAACTCCATCGTTTGATGTCGGATTGGGTCGATTTTTAGAGATCTAAAAGGTCCTTTGGTGCTCTATCATTCCTGACTGGAATCGTCGTATTCTGAGACCATTTGGGCTTCCATAAGTGGGATCGCAGTCGTCGGTACTGAATTGTACTTTATCTCCTTGTTCATTACTGTCCCTCATAACTCACTCTTCAGAGGTCAAACTCAGGCTATTTTGAGCTCATTTAAATGCTAACTCGACAAGCTTCTTGATGAGACCAGAATTGCCTAATTCAGAGACCGTTCGATATCCTAAAAGCATGTTGGTACTCTTTGATCGTCTTTTTTTAATATGGAGAGTAAATTATTCCAAATTGCGTGATCCAACAGAGATGCTCATAACTCCATCATTTGAGGTCGGATTTGGTCGATGTTTAGTCATCTGAAAGGTCCTTTAGTGTTCTTTCATTCTTGATAGGAATCGTCATATTCCGAGAACATTTGAGCATCGATAAGTGGGATCATAGTCGTCGGTCCTGAATTTTCCTTCATCTCCTTGTCCATTAGCAACCCTCACAACTCACTCTTCAGAAGTCAAATTCAGACTATTTTGAGCTCATTAAAATGGTAACTTGACAAGCTTCCAGATGGAACCAGAATTACCTAATTCGGAGACCGTTAGATTTACTAAAAGCATGTTGGTACTCTTCGATCGTCTTTTTTCAATATGGAGTGTAAATTATTTCAAATCGCGCGATCCAACGAAGATGCTCATAACTCCATCATTTGATGTCGGATTGGGTCGATTTTTAGTCATCTGAAAGGCCCTCTTGAGCTCTTTCATTCGTAACTAGAATCGTCGTATTCCGAGACCATTTGGGCAATCATAAGTGGGATTGCAGTCGTCGGTCCTGAATTTGTCCTACGTCTCCTTGTCCATTATTAACCCTCATAAATAACTCTTCACAGGTTGAATTCAGACTATTCCGAGCTCATTGGAATGGTAACTTAACAAGCTTCTAGATGAGATCAGAATTGCCTAATTCAGAATCCATTCGATATCCTAAAAGCATGTTGGTACTCTTCGATCGTCGTTTTTCAATATGGAATGTAAATCGTTCCAAATCGTGCGATCCATTGGAGATGATTATAACTCCATCGTTTGATGTCGGATTGGGTCGATTTTTAGTCATTTGAAAGGTTGTTTTGTCCTCTTTCATCCCTGACTGGAATTGTCGTATTCCGAGACAATTTGGGCATCCAAAAATGGGATTGCAGTTGTCGGTCCTAAATTTTTCCTTCATCACCATGTCCTATAGTTACCCTCATAACTCTCTCTTCAGAGGCTGAATTTAAACTATTTTGAGGTCATTGGAATGGTAACTTAATAAGCTTCCAGATGAGACCAGAATGGCCTAATTCGGAGATTGTTCGACATCCTAAAAGCATGTCGGTACTCTTCGATTGTCTTTTTTCAATATGGAGTGTAAATCTTTCAAATCGCGTGATCCAATGGAGATGCTCATAAATCTATCGTTTGATGTCAGATTCGGTCAATTTTTAGTCATCCGAAAGCTCCTTTAGTGCTATTTCATTCTTGACGGGAATCGCCGTATTGCGAGGCCATTTGGGCATCCATAGTTGGATCACAGTAGTCTGTCTTGAATTTTTCTTTCATCTCCCTGTGCATTAGTAACCCTCATAACTCACTCTTCAGAGGTCGAATTCACACTATTTTGAGGTCATTGGAATGGTAACTTGACAAGCTTCCATATGAGACCAGAATTGCCTAATTCGGAGACCGTTCGATATCTTAAAAGCATATTGGTACTCTTAGATTGTTAGTTCTTTTTTTTAATGTGGAGAGTAAATCCTTCCGAATCGCATGATCCAACTAAGGTGCTCATAACTCCATCGTTCGATGCTGGATTGGGTCGATTTTATGTCATTTGAAAGGTCCTTTAGACCTCTTTCATTCCCGATTGGAATTGTCATATTCCGAGACCATTTCGGCGGCCATAAGTGGGATCGCAGTCGTTGGTCCTGAATTTTTCCTACATCTCCTTGTCCATTAGTAACCCTCATATATCACTCTTTAGAGGTTGAATTCAAACTATTTTGAGTTCATGGTAACTTGAAAAGCTTCTAGATGAGACCAGAATTGCCTAATTTGGAAACCGTTCGTTATGCTAAAAGAATGTTGGTACTCTTCGATCGTCTTTTTTCAATATGGAGTGTACATCATTTCAAATGGGGCGATCCGTTGGAGATGCTCATAACTCCATCGTTTGATGTCGGATTGGGTCGATTTTTAGAGATGTAAAAGGTCCTTTGGTGCTCTTTCATTCCTGACTGGAATCGTCGTATTCTGAGACCATTTGGGCTTCCATAAGTGGGATCGCAGTCGTCGGTGCTGAATTGTACTTTATCTCCTTGTTCATTACTGTCCCTCATAACTCACTCTTCAGAGGTCAAACTCAGGCTATTTTGAGCTCATTTAAATGCTAACTCGACAAGCTTCTTGATGAGACCAGAATTGCCTAATTCGGAGACCGTTCGATATCCTAAAAGCATGTTGGTACTCTTTGATCGTCTTTTTTTAATATGGAGAGTAAATTATTCCAAATTGCGTGATCCAACAGAGATGCTCATAACTCCATCATTTGAGGTCGGATTTGGTCGATGTTTAGTCATCTGAAAGGTCCTTTAGTGCTCTTTCATTCTTGATAGGAATCGTCATATTCCGAGAACATTTGAGCATCGATAAGTGGGATCATAGTCGTCGGTCCTGAATTTTCCTTCATCTCCTTGTCCATTAGCAACCCTCACAACTCACTCTTCAGAAGTCAAATTCAGACTATTTTGAGCTCATTAAAATGGTAACTTGACAAGCTTCCAGATGGAACCAGAATTACCTAATTCGGAGACCGTTAGATATACTAAAAGCATGTTGGTACTCTTCGATCGTCTTTTTTCAATATGGAGTGTAAATTATTTCAAATCGCGCGATCCAACGGAGATGCTCATAACTCCATCATTTGATGTCGGATTGGGTCGATTTTTAGTCATCTGAAAGGCCCTCTTGAGCTCTTTCATTCCTAACTAGAATCGTCGTATTCCGAGACCATTTGGGCAATCGTAAGTGGGATTGCAGTCGTCGGTCCTGAATTTGTCCTACGTCTCCTTGTCCATTATTAACCCGCATAAATAACTCTTCACAGGTTGAATTCAGACTATTCCGAGCTCATTGGAATGGTAACTTAACAAGCTTCTAGATGAGATCAGAATTGCCTAATTCAGAATCCATTCGATATCCTAAAAGCATGTTGGTACTCTTCGATCGTCGTTTTTCAATATGGAATGTAAATCGTTCCAAATCGTGCGATCCATTGGAGATGCTTATAACTCCATCGTTTGATGTCGGATTGGGTCGATTTTTAGTCATTTGAAAGGTTATTTTGTCCTCTTTCATCCCTGACTGGAATTGTCGTATTCCGAGACAATTTGGGCATCCAAAAATGGGATTGCAGTTGTCGGTCCTAAATTTTTCCTTCATCACCATGTCCTATAGTTACCCTCATAACTCTCTCTTCAGAGGCCGAATTTAAACTATTTTGAGGTCATTGGAATGGTAACTTAATAAGCTTCCAGATGAGACCAGAATGGCCTAATTCGGAGATTGTTCGACATCCTAAAAGCATGTCGGTACTCTTCGATTGTCTTTTTTCAATATGGAGTGTAAATCTTTCAAATCGCGTGATCCAATGGAGATGCTCATAAATCTATCGTTTGATGTCAGATTCGGTCAATTTTTAGTCATCCGAAAGGTCCTTTAGTGCTATTTCATTCTTGACGGGAATCGCCGTATTGCGAGGCCATTTGGGCATCTATAGTTGGATCACAGTAGTCGGTCTTGAATTTTTCTTTCATCTCCCTGTGCATTAGTAACCCTCATAACTCACTCTTCAGAGGTCGAATTCACACTATTTTGAGGTCATTGGAATGGTAACTTGACAAGCTTCCATATGAGACCAGAATTGCCTAATTCGGAGACCGTTCGATATCTTAAAAGTATATTGGTACTCTTAGATCGTCAGTTTTTTTTTAATATGGAGAGTAAATCCTTCCGAATCGCATGATCCAACTAAGATGCTCATAACTCCATCGTTCGATGCTGGATTGGGTCGATTTTATGTCATCTGAAAGGTCCTTTAGACCTCTTTCGTTCCCGACTGAAATTGTCATATTCCGAGACCATTTCGGCGGCCATAAGTGGGATCGCTGTCGTTGGTCCTGAATTTTTCCTACATCTCCTTGTCCATTACTAACCCTCATATATCACTCTTGAGAGGTTGAATTCAAACTATTTTGAGTTCATGGTAACTTGAAAAGCTTCTAGATGAGACCAGAATTGCCTAATTTGGAAACCGTTCGTTATGCTAAAAGAATGTTGGTACTCTTCGATCGTCTTTTTTCAATATGGAGTGTACATCATTTCAAATGGGGCGATCCGTTGGAGATGCTCATAACTCCATCGTTTGATGTCGGATTGGGTCGATTTTTAGAGATGTAAAAGGTCCTTTGGTGCTCTTTCTTTCCTGACTGGAATCGTCGTATTCTGAGACCATTTGGGCTTCCATAAGTGGGATCGCAGTCGTCGGTGCTGAATTGTACTTTATCTCCTTGTTCATTACTGTCCCTCATAACTCACTCTTCAGAGGTCAAACTCAGGCTATTTTGAGCTCATTTAAATGCTAACTCGACAAGCTTCTTGATGAGACCAGAATTGCCTAATTCAGAGACCGTTCGATATCCTAAAAGCATGTTGGTACTCTTTGATCATCTTTTTTTAATATGGAGAGTAAATTATTCCAAATTGCGTGATCCAACAGAGATGCTCATAACTCCATCATTTGAGGTCGGATTTGGTCGATGTTTAGTCATCTGAAAGGTCCTTTAGTGTTCTTTCATTCTTGATAGGAATCGTCATATTCCGAGAACATTTGAGCATCGATAAGTGGGATCATAGTCGTCGGTCCTGAATTTTCCTTCATCTCCTTGTCCATTAGCAACCCTCACAACTCACTCTTCAGAAGTCAAATTCAGACTATTTTGAGCTCATTAAAATGGTAACTTGACAAGCTTCCAGATGGAAACAGAATTACCTAATTCGGAGACCGTTAGATTTACATAAAGCATGTTGGTACTCTTCGATCGTCTTTTTTCAATATGGAGTGTAAATTATTTTAAATCGCGCGATCCAACGGAGATGCTCATAACTCCATCATTTGATGTCGGATTGGGTCGATTTTTAGTCATCTGGAAGGCCCTCTTGAGCTCTTTCATTCCTAACTAGAATCGTAGTATTCCGAGACCATTTGGGCAATCGTAAGTGGGATTGCAGTCGTCGGTCCTGAATTTGTCCTACGTCTCCTTGTCCATTATTAACCCTCATAAATAACTCTTCACAGGTTGAATTCTGACTATTCCGAGCTCATTGGAATGGTAACTTAACAAGCTTCTAGATGAGAACAGAATTGCCTAATTCAGAATCCATTCGATATCCTAAAAGCATGTTGGTACTCTTCGATCGTCGTTTTTCAATATGGAATGTAAATCGTTCCAAATCGTACGATCCATTGGAGATGCTTATAACAACATCGTTTGATGTCGGATTGGGTCGATTTTTAGTCATTTGAAAGGTTATTTTGTCCTCTTTCATCCCTGACTGGAATTGTCGTATTCCGAGACAATTTGGGCATCCAAAAATGGGATTGCAGTTGTCGGTCCTAAATTTTTCCTTCATCACCATGTCCTATAGTTACCCTCATAACTCTCTCTTCAGAGGCTGAATTTAAACTATTTTGAGGTCATTGGAATGGTAACTTAATAAGCTTCCAGATGGGACCAGAATGGCCTAATTCGGAGATTGTTCGACATCCTAAAAGCATGTCGGTACTCTTCGATTGTCTTTTTTCAATATGGAGTGTAAATCTTTCAAATCACGTGATCCAATGGAGATGCTCATAAATCTATCGTTTGATGTGAGTTTCGGTCAATTTTTAGTCATCCGAAAGGTCCTTTTGTGCTATTTCATTCTTGACGGGAATCGCCGTATTGCGAGGCCATTGGGGCATCCATAGTTGGATCACAGTAGTCGGTCTTGAGTTTTTCTTTCATCTCCTTGTGCATTAGTAACCCTCATAACTCACTCTTCAGAGGTCGAATTCACACTATTTTGAGGTCATTTGAATGGTAACTTGACAAGCTTCCATATGAGACCAGAATTGCCTAATTCGGAGACCGTTCGATATCTTAAAAGCATATTGGTACTCTTAGATTGTCAGTTTTATTTTTTAATATGGAGAGTAAATCCTTCCGAATCGCATGATCCAACTAAGATGCTCATAACTCCATCGTTCGATGCTGGATTGGGTCGATTTTATGTCATCTGAAAGGTCGTTTAGACCGCTTTCGTTCCCGACTGGAATTGTCATCTTCCGAGACCATTTCGGCGGCCATAAGTGGGATCGCAGTCGTTGGACCTGAATTTTTCCTACATCTCCTTGTCCATTAGTAACCCTCATATATCACTCTTTAGAGGTTGAATTCAAACTATTTTGAGTTCATGGTAACTTGAAAAGCTTCTAGATGAGACCAGAATTGCCTAATTCGGAAACCGTTCGTTATGCTAAAAGAATGTTGGTACTCTTCGATCGTCTTTTTTCAATATGGAGTGTACATCATTTCAAATGGGGCGATCCGTTGGAGATGCTCATAACTCCATCGTTTGATGTCGGATTGGGTCAATTTTTAGAGATGTAAAAGGTCCTTTGGTGCTCTTTCATTCCTGACTAGAATCGTCGTATTCTGAGACCATTTGGGCTTCCATAAGTGGGATCGCAGTCGTCGGTGCTGAATTGTACTGTATCTCCTTGTTCATTACTGTCCCTCATAACTCACTCTTCAGAGGTCAAAATCAGGCTATTTTGAGCTCATTTAAATGCTAACTCGACAAGCTTCTTGATGAGACCAGAATTGCCTAATTCGGAGACCGTTCGATATCCTAAAAGCATGTTGATACTCTTTGATCGTCTTTTTTTAATATGGAGAGTAAATTATTCCAAATTGCGTGATCCAACAGAGATGCTCATAACTCCATCATTTGAGGACGGATTTGGTCGATGTTTAGTCATCTGAAAGGTCCTTTAGTGCTCTTTCATTCTTGATAGGAATCGTCATATTCCGAGAACATTTGAGCATCGATAAGTGGGATCATAGTCGTCGGTCCTGAATTTTCCTTCATCTCCTTGTCCATTAGCAACCCTCACAACTCACTCTTCAGAAGTCAAATTCAGACTATTTTGAGCTCATTAAAATGGTAACTTGACAAGCTTCAAGATGGAACCAGAATTACCTAATTCGGAGACCGTTAGATATACTAAAAGCATGTTGGTACTCTTCGATCGTCTTTTTTCAATATGGAGTGTAAATTATTTCAAATCGCGCGATCCAACGGAGATGCTCATAACTCCATCATTTGATGTCGGATTGGGTCAATTTTTAGTCATCTGAAAGGTCCTCTAGAGCTCTTTCATTCCTAACTAGAATCGTCGTATTCCGAGACCATTTGGGCAATCGTAAGTGGGATTGCAGTCGTCGGTCCTGAATTTTTCCTACATCTCCTTGTCCATTATTAACCCTCATAAATAACTCTTCACGGGTTGAATTCAGACTATTCCGAGCTCATTGGAATGGTGACTTAACAAGCTTCTAGATGAGATCAGAATTGCCTAATTCAGAATCCATTCGATATCCTAAAAGCATGTTGGTACTCTTCGATCGTCGTTTTTCAATATGGAATGTAAATCGTTCCAAATCGAGCGATCCATTGGAGATGCTTATAATTCCATCGTTTGATGTCGGATTGGGTCGATTTTTAGTCATTTGAAAGGTTATTTTCTCCTCTTTCATCCCTGACTGGAATTGTCGTATTCCGAGGCAATTTGGGCATCCAAAAGTGGGATTGCAGTTGTCGGTCCTAAATTTTTCCTTCATTACCATGTCCTATAGTTACCCTCATAACTCTCTCTTCGGAGGCCGAATGTAAACTATTTTGAGGTCATTGGAATGGTAACTTAATAAGCTTCCAGATGCGACCAGAATGGCCTATTTCAGAGATTGTTCGACATCCTAAAAGCATGTCGGTACTCTTCGATTGTCTTTTTTCAATATGGAGTGTAAATCTTTCAAATCGCGTGATCCAATGGAGATGCTCATAAATCTATCGTTCGATGTCAGATTGGGTCAATTTTTAGTCATCCGAAAGGTCCTTTAGTGCTATTTCATTCTTGACGGGAATCGTCGTATCGCGAGCCCATTTGGGCATCCATAGTGGGATCACAGTAGTCGGTCTCAAATTTTTCTTTCATCTCCTTGTGCATTAGTAACCCACATAACTCACTCTTCAGAGGTCGAATTCACACTCTTTTGAGGTCATTGGAATGGTAACTTGACAAGCTTCCATATGAGACCAGAATTGCCTAATTTGGAGAGCGTTCGATATCTTAAAAGCATATTGGTACTCTTAGATCGTTAGTTTTTTTTTAATATGGAGAGTAAATCCTTCCGAATCGCATGATCCAACTAAGATGCTCATAACTCCATCGTTCAATGCTGGATTGGGTCGATCTTATGTCATCTGAAAGGTCCTTTAGACCTGTTTCATTCCCGACTGGAATTGTCATATTCCGAGACCATTTCGGCGGCCATAAGTGGGATCGCAGTCGTTGGTCCTGAATTTTTCCTACATCTCCATCTCCATTAGTAACCCTCATATATCACTGTTTAGAGGTTGAATTCAAACTATTTTGAGTTCATGGTAACTTGAAAAGCTTCTAGATGAGACCAGAATTGCCTAATTCGGAAACCGTTCGTTATGCTAAAAGAATGTTGGTACTCTTCGATCGTCTTTTTTCAATATGGAGTGTACATCATTTCAAATGGGGCGATCCGTTGGAGATGCTCATAACTCCATCGTTTGATGTCGGATTAGGTCGATTTTTAGAGATGTAAAAGGTCCTTTGGTGCTCTTTCATTCCTGACTGGAATCGTCGTATTCTGAGACCATTTGGGCTTTCATAAGTGGGATCGCAGTCGTCGGTGCTGAATTGTACTTTATCTCGTTGTTCATTACTGTCCCTCATAACTCACTCTTCAGAGGTCAAACTCAGGCTATTTTGAGCTCATTTAGATGCTAACTCGACAAGCTTCTTGATGAGACCAGAATTGCCTAATTCGGAGACCGTTCGATATCCTAAAAGCATGTTGATACTCTTTGATCGTCTTTTTTTAATATGGAGAGTAAATTATTCCAAATTGCGTGATCCAACAGAGATGCTCATAACTCCATCATTTGAGGTCGGATTTGGTCGATGTTTAGTCATCTGAAAGGTCCTTTAGTGCTCTTTTATTCTTGATAGGAATCGTCATATTCCGAGAACATTCGAGTATCGATAAGTGGGATCATAGTCGTCGGTCCTGAATTTTCCTTCATCTCCTTGTCCATTAGCAACCGTCACAACTCACTCTTCAGAAGTCAAATTCAGACTATTTTGAGCTCATTAAAATGGTAACTTGACAAGCTTCCAGATGGAACCAGAGTTACCTAATTCGGAGACCGTTAGATATACTAAAAGCATATTGGTACTCTTCGATCGTCTTTTTTCAATATGGAGTGTAAATTATTTCAAATCGTGCGATCCAACGGAGATGCTCATAACTCCATCATTTGATGTCGGATTGGGTCGATTTTTAGTCATCTGAAAGGCCCTCCTGAGCTCTTTCATTCCTAACTAGAATCGTCGTATTCCGAGACCATTTGGGCAATCGTAAGTGGGATTGCAGTCGTCGGTCCTGAATTTGTCCTACGTCTCCTTGTCCATTATTAACCCTCATAAATAACTCTTCACAGGTTGAATTCAGACTATTCCGAGCTCATTGGAATGGTAACTTAACAAGCTTCTAGATGAGATCAGAATTGCCTAATTCAGAATCCATTCGATATCCTAAAAGCATGTTGGTACTCTTCGATCGTCGTTTTTCAATATGGAATGTAAATCGTTCCAAATCGTGCGATCCATTGGAGATGCTTATAACTCCATCGTTTGATGTCGAATTGGGTCGATTTTTAGTCATTTGAAAGGTTATTTTCTCCTCTTTCATCCCTGACTGGAATTGTCGTATTCCGAGGCAATTTGGGCATCCAAAAGTGGGATTGCAGTTGTCGGTCCTAAATTTTTCCTTCATCACCATGTCCTATAGTTACCCTCATAACTCTCTCTTCGGAGGCCGAATGTAAACTATTTTGAGGTCATTGGAATCGTAACTTAATAAGCTTCCAGATGAGACCAGAATGGCCTATTTCGGAGATTGTTCGACATCCTAAAAGCATGTCGGTACTCTTCGATTGTCATTTTTCAATATGGAGTGTAAATCTCACAAATCGCGTGATCCAATGGAGATGCTCATAAATCTATGGTTCGATGTCAGATTGGGTCAATTTTTAGTCATCCGAAAGGTCCTTTAGTGCTATTTCATTCTTGACGGGAATCGTCGTATCGCGAGCCCATTTGGGCATCCATAGTGGGATCACAGTAGTCAGTCTCGAATTTTTCTTTCATCTCCTTGTGCATTAGTAACCCTCATAACTCACTCTTCAGAGGTCGAATTCACACTATTTTGAGGTCATTGGAATGGTAACTTGACAAGCTTCCATATGAGACCAGAATTGCCTAATTTGGAGACCGTTCGATATCTTAAAAGCATATTGGTACTCTTAGATCGTCAGTTTTTTTTTAATATGGAGAGTAAATCCTTCCGAATCGCATGATCCAACTAAGATGCTCATAACTCCATCGTTCGATGCTGGATTGGGTCGATTTTATGTCATTTGAAAGGTCCTTTAGACCTCTTTCATTCCCGATTGGAATTGTCATATTCCGAGACCATTTCGGCGGCCATAAGTGGGATCGCAGTCGTTGGTCCTGAATTTTTCCTACATCTCCTTGTCCATTAGTAACCCTCATATATCACTCTTTAGAGGTTGAATTCAAACTATTTTGAGTTCATGGTAACTTGAAAAGCTTCTAGATGAGACCAGAATTGCCTAATTCGGAAACCGTTCGTTCTGCTAAAAGAATGTTGGTACTCTTCGATCGTCTTTTTTCAATATGGAGTGTACATCATTTCAAATGGGGCGATCCGTTGGAGATGCTCATAACTCCATCGTTTGATGTCGGATTGGGTCGATTTTTAGAGATGTAAAAGGTCCTTTGGTGCTCTTTCATTCCTGACTGGAATCGTCGTATTCTGAGACCATTTGGGCTTCCATAAGTGGGATCGCAGTCGTCGGTGCTGAATTGTACTTTATCTCCTTGTTCATTACTGTCCCTCATAACTCACTCTTCAGAGGTCAAACTCAGGCTATTTTGAGCTCATTTAAATGCTAACTCGACAAGCTTCTTGATGAGACCAGAATTGCCTAATTCGGAGACCGTTCGATATCCTAAAAGCATGTTGGTACTCTTTGATCGTCTTTTTTTAATATGGAGAGTAAATTATTCCAAATTGCGTGATCCAACAGAGATGCTCATAACTCCATCATTTGAGGTCGGATTTGGTCGATGTTTAGTCATCTGAAAGGTCCTTTAGTGCTCTTTCATTCTTGATAGGAATCGTCATATTCCGAGAACATTCGAGCATCGATAAGTGGGATCATAGTCGTCGGTCCTGAATTTTCCTTCATCTCCTTGTCCATTAGCAACCCTCACAACTCACTCTTCAGAAGTCAAATTCAGACTATTTTGAGCTCATTAAAATGGTAACTTGACAAGCTTCAAGATGGAACCAGAATTACCTAATTCGGAGACCGTTAGATATACTAAAAGCATGTTGGTACTCTTCGATCGTCTTTTTTCAATATGGAGTGTAAATTATTTCAAATCGCGCGATCCAACGGAGATGCTCATAACTCCATCATTTGATGTCGGATTGGGTCAATTTTTAGTCATCTGAAAGGTCCTCTAGAGCTCTTTCATTCCTAACTAGAATCGTCGTATTCCGAGACCATTTGGGCAATCGTAAGTGGGATTGCAGTCGTCGGTCCTGAATTTTTCCTACATCTCCTTGTCCATTATTAACCCTCATAAATAACTCTTCACGGGTTGAATTCAGACTATTCCGTGCTCATTGGAATGGTGACTTAACAAGCTTCTAGATGAGATCAGAATTGCCTAATTCAGAATCCATTCGATATCCTAAAAGCATGTTGGTACTCTTCGATCGTCGTTTTTCAATATGGAATGTAAATCGTTCCAAATCGAGCGATCCATTGGAGATGCTTATAATTCCATCCTTTGATGTCGGTTTGGGTCGATTTTTAGTCATTTGAAAGGTTATTTTCTCCTCTTTCATCCCTGACTGGAATTGTCGTATTCCGAGACAATTTGGGCATCCAAAAATGGGATTGCAGCTGTCGGTCCTAAATTTTTCCTTCATCACCATGTCCTATAGTTACCCTCATAACTCTCTCTTCGGAGGCCGAATGTAAACTATTTTGAGGTCATTGGAATGGTAACTTAATAAGCTTCCAGATGAGACCAGAATGGCCTATTTCGGAGATTGTTCGACATCCTAAAAGCATGTCGGTACTCTTCGATTGTCTTTTTTCAATATGGAGTGTAAATCTTTCAAATCGCGTGATCCAATGGAGATGCTCATAAATCTATGGTTCGATGTCAGATTGGGTCAATTTTTAGTCATCCGAAAGGTCCTTTAGTGCTATTTCATTCTTGACGGGAATCGTCGTATCGCGAGCCCATTTGGGCATCCATAGTGGGATCACAGTAGTCGGTCTCGAATTTTTCTTTCATCTCCTTGTGCATTAGTAACCCTCATAACTCACTCTTCAGAGGTCGAATTTACACTATTTTGAGGTCATTGGAATGGTAACTTGACAAGCTTCCATATGAGACCAGAATTGCCTAATTCGGAGACCGTTCGATATCTTAAAAGCATATTGGTACTCTTAGATCGTCAGTTTTTTTTTTTAATATGGAGAGTAAATCCTTCCGAATCGCATGATCCAACTAAGATGCTCATAACTCCATCGTTCGATGCTGGATTGGGTCGATCTTATGTCATCTGAAAGGTCCTTTAGACCTGTTTCATTCCCGACTGGAATTGTCATATTCCGAGACCATTTCGGCGGCCATAAGTGGGATCGCAGTCGTTGGTCCTGAATTTTTCCTACATCTCCTTGTCCATTAGTAACCCTCATATATCACTCTTTAGAGGTTGAATTCAAACTATTTTGAGTTCATGGTAACTTGAAAAGCTTCTAGATGAGACCAGAATTGCCTAATTCGGAAACCGTTCGTTATGCTAAAAGAATGTTGGTACTCTTCGATCGTCTTTTTTCAATATGGAGTGTACATCATTTCAAATGGGGCGATCCGTTGGAGATGCTCATAACTCCATCGTTTGATGTCGGATTGGGTCGATTTTTAGAGATGTAAAAGGTCCTTTGGTGCTCTTTCATTCCTGACTGGAATCGTCGTATTCTGAGACCATTTGGGCTTCCATAAGTGGGATCGCAGTCGTCGGTGCTGAATTGTACTTTATCTCCTTGTTCATTACTGTCCCTCATAACTCACTCTTCAGAGGTCAAACTCAGGCTATTTTGAGCTCATTTAAATGCTAACTCGACAAGCTTCTTGATGAGACCAGAATTGCCTAATTCGGAGACCGTTCGATATCCTAAAAGCATGTTGGTACTCTTTGATCGTCTTTTTTTAATATGGAGAGTAAATTATTCCAAATTGCGTGATCCAACAGAGATGCTCATAACTCCATCATTTGAGGTCGGATTTGGTCGATGTTTAGTCATCTGAAAGGTCCTTTAGTGCTCTTTCATTCTTGATAGGAATCGTCATATTCCGAGAACATTCGAGCATCGATAAGTGGGATCATACTCGTCGGTCCTGAATTTTCCTTCATCTCCTTGTCCATTAGCAACCCTCACAACTCACTCTTCAGAAGTCAAATTCAGACTATTTTGAGCTCATTAAAATGGTAACTTGACAAGCTTCCAGATGGAACCAGAGTTACCTAATTCGGAGACCGTTAGATATACTAAAAGCATATTGGTACTCTTCGATCGTCTTTTTTCAATATGGAGTGTAAATTATTTCAAATCGTGCGATCCAACGGAGATGCTCATAACTCCATCATTTAATGTCGGATTGGGTCGATTTTTAGTCATCTGAAAGGCCCTCTTGAGCTCTTTCATTCCTAACTAGAATCGTCGTATTCCGAGACCATTTGGGCAATCGTAAGTGGGATTGCAGTCGTCGGTCCTGAATTGTCCTACGTCTCCTTGTCCATTATTAACCCTCATAAATAACTCTTCACAGGTTGAATTCAGACTATTCCGAGCTCATTGGAATGGTAACTTAACAAGCTTCTAGATGAGATCAGAATTGCCTAATTCAGAATCCATTCGATATCGTAAAAGCATGTTGGTACTCTTCGATCGTCGTTTTTCAATATGGAATGTAAATCGTTCCAAATCGTGCGATCCATTGGAGATGCTTATAACTCCATCGTTTGATGTCGAATTGGGTCGATTTTTAGTCATTTGAAAGGTTATTTTGTCCTCTTTCGTCCCTGACTGGAAATGTCGTATTCCGAGACAATTTGGGCATCCAAAAATGGGATTGCAGCTGTCGGTCCTAAATTTTTCCTTCATCACCATGTCCTATAGTTACCCTCATAACTCTCTCTTCGGAGTCCGAATTTAAACTATTTTGAGGTCATTGGAATGGTAACTTAATAAGCTTCCATATGAGACTAGAATGGCCTAATTCGGAGATTGTTCGACATCCTAAAAGCATGTCGGTACTCTTCGATTGTCTTTTTTCAATATGGAGTGTAAATCTTTCAAATCGCGTGATCCAATGGAGATGCTCATAAATCTATCGTTTGATGTTAGATTCGGTCAATTTTTAGTCATCCGAAAGGTCCTTTAGTGCTATTTCATTCTTGACGGGAATCGCCGTATTGCGAGGCCATTGGGGCATCCATAGTTGGATCACAGTAGTCGGTCTTGAGTTTTTCTTTCATCTCCTTGTGCATTAGTAACCCTCATAACTCACTCTTCAGAGGTCGAATTCACACTATTTTGAGGTCATTGGAATGGTAACTTGACAAGCTTCCATATGAGACCAGAATTGCCTAATTCGGAGACCGTTCGATATCTTAAAAGCATATTGGTACTCTTAGATTGTCAGTTTTTTTTTTTTAATATGGAGAGTAAATCCTTCCGAATCGCATGATCCAACTAAGATGCTCATAACTCCATCGTTCGATGCTGGATTGGGTCGATTTTATGTCATCTGAAAGGTCCTTTAGACCTCTTTCGTTCCCGACTGGAATTGTCATCTTCCGAGACCATTTCGGCGGCCATAAGTGGGAACGCAGTCGTTGGTCCTGAATTTTTCCTACATCTCCTTGTCCATTAGTAACCCTCATATATCACTCTTTAGAGGTTGAATTCAAACTATTTTGAGTTCATGGTAACTTGAAAAGCTTCTAGATGAGACCAGAATTGCCTAATTCGGAAACCGTTCGTTATGCTAAAAGAATGTTGGTACTCTTCGATCGTCTTTTTTCAATATGGAGTGTACATCATTTCAAATGGGGCGATCCATTGGAGATGCTCATAACTCCATCGTTTGATGTCGGATTGGGTCAATTTTTAGAGATGTAAAAGGTCCTTTGGTGCTCTTTCATTCCTGACTCGAATCGTCGTATTCTGAGACCATTTGGGCTTCCATAAGTGGGATCGCAGTCGTCGGTGCTGAATTGTACTTTATCTCCTTGTTCATTACTGTCCCTCATAACTCACTCTTCAGGGGTCAAACTCAGGCTATTTTGAGCTCATTTAAATGCTAACTCGACAAGCTTCTTGATGAGACTAGAATTGCCTAATTCGGAGACCGTTCGATATCCTAAAAGCATGTTGGTACTCTTTGATCGTCTTTTTTTAATATGGAGAGTAAATTATTCCAAATTGCGTGATCCAACAGAGATGCTCATAACTCCATCATTTGAGGTCGGATTTGGTCGATGTTTAGTCATCTGAAAGGTCCTTTAGTGCTCTTTCATTCTTGATAGGAATCGTCATATTCCGAGAACATTCGAGCATCGATAAGTGGGATCATAGTCGTCGGTCCTGAATTTTCCTTCATCTCCTTGTCCATTAGCAACCCTCACAACTCACTCTTCAGAAGTCAAATTCAGACTATTTTGAGCTCATTAAAATGGTAACTTGACAAGCTTCCAGATGGAACCAGAGTTACCTAATTCGGAGCCCGTTAGATATACTAAAAGCATATTGGTACTCTTCGATCGTCTTTTTTCAATATGGAGTGTAAATTATTTCAAATCGTACGATCCAACGGAGATGCTCATAACTCCATCATTTGATGTCGGATTGGGTCGATTTTTAGTCATCTGAAAGGCCCTCTTGAGCTCTTTCATTCCTAACTAGAATCGTCGTATTCCGAGACCATTTGGGCAATCGTAAGTGGGATTGCAGTCGTCGGTCCTGAATTTGTCCTACGTCTCCTTGTCCATTATTAACCCTCATAAATAACTCTTCGCAGGTTGAATTCAGACTATTCCGAGCTCATTGGAATGGTAACTTAACAAGCTTCTAGATGAGATCAGAATTGCCTAATTCAGAATCCATTCGATATCGTAAAAGCATGTTGGTACTCTTCGATCGTCGTTTTTCAATATGGAATGTAAATCGTTCCAAATCGAGCGATCCATTGGAGATGCTTATAACTCCATCGTTTGATGTCGGATTGGGTCGATTTTTAGTCATTTGAAAGGTTATTTTGTCCTCTTTCGTCCCTGACTGGAATTGTCGTATTCCGAGGCAATTTGGGCATCCAAAAGTGGGATTGCAGTTGTCGGTCCTAAATTTTTCCTTCATCACCATGTCCTATAGTTACCCTCATAACTCTCTCTACGGAGGCCGAATGTAAACTATTTTGAGGTC